>OX467106.1:11013965-13413965 GCA_950106695.1 Biston stratarius
AATACTCAAAATGAACTTTTACAAAGTAACGCCTGAATAAATCGACCTTAACTTATTTTTGTAGCTTTGTAAATTTTTACGAAGTAAACAATATTGTTACTTTTCAAGAAACACAGACTTCGGCAAACATACATATCCACGCCGTGCGAAAAATGAGGAGTCGAAGCGGTTAGTGCCCACATGGAATGTCTACCATGTACGGGTGACGCTTTGGTCGCGTTTGTCTGGCCGTCCGGTAATAGAAATATAAATATAGAACACATTCCCCAAGTGTACATCAATACCAATCAATCAGTGGCAATGAGTGGAGTAGCATTTCTTGTTTAAAGTGGGCCTACTTCTATGGGCAATAAACGCTAATGATATAAAGGATAGAAGAGGTAAATACCAGCTTTTAGTTCTATACTAGAGCAATATCATCGTCTTATAGTGACACAATAATTTATTTTCTGACATGGAAATTAATTATTATTTACTAGCGACCCGCCCCGGCTTCACAGAGGTAACATTTAGATACCAATGTAGTGTATATAAACCTTCTTGAATCACTCTGTATATTGATGGAAACTGTATTAAAATCCGTTGCGTAGTTTAAAAGATCTAAATGTACAGACGGCGGTAAGCGACTTTGTTTTATGCTATGCAGAGATAGACATTTCAATAGACGTAATAAATTATGTACATGGATACAAAAATGCAATAACCGATAAGAAACAGGCATGTGATCAAATTAATTGATAAACAGTAGCTAAAACACATACACGCATTCCTAATTATCATACAAAGAAGCCCATAGACAGATACTAATGCATCACAAGGTAGCGTGTGTATTGATAGCGGAGAGAAACAAACAAAAAACAGTTCATCGACCTTGTGCGGACGGATGCTGAACAAATGTTTTTACGATACATTTGTTCAGCTTAGTAGCATATAGGGATACGTGGAACGGTAGTATTAAGCCGACAGGAGGTCATTGTACTTATCATTGCGAACGATTTGTTCACAAACAATTTCACTGCCCTGTTAGCTCATTTGGTAGAATATCTGCTGCAAGAACTGTAGGGTGTGGGTTTGATCCCCACCAGGACAAAAATGTATGTGACAATAAATGTGTGTTCTGTAAAATTATATCAGTTACCTGGTTCCCATAGTACAAGCTTTACTTAGTTTGGGGCTAGATGGCGCTGTGTGAAACGTCCTACGATATTTATGTATTTAATCTTTTCTACGTGACCGACCCTTGCGTGGGTTCATTAATGTGACGATAAATATATGTTCTATGTCTGGGTGTTCTGTATATAAGTACATACACATGTATTTACAAAAGCAAAAAAGTATAACAGTTACCTTGTTCCTATAGTACAAGCCTTGCTTAGTTTGGGGCTAGATAGGGCTGTGTGAAATGTTCTTGGATATTTATGTACATACATATTTATTTTTTGCTACGTGACCAGCCCTGAAATTGCGAATAAAATCAGCTAATCCATCCAATTTGTCGAGGGTACTTTTTTTACGGGATAATCGATTTGTTTTCGCCACTTCAGGAATAGACTCCCATAGAGTAGAATAGAATAGAGTCCCATAGTAAAATTTACTCACAAATACGTATAAAATGAGCTCGTTTCGAGTATGTACTACCGTAACGCGTCTTCACAATTTCACATCTTTATACATCAATCAAAATACGGTGCTCTGATTCCTAAAGAGGAAAGGTGCCTTTGCCACCAGCATAAACAAACATATGACTAATCTGTCATGATTTGGCAGAAGAATCAGCATTACAAGCAAGTCAATGTAACAATATAAAAAATAAGTGTCTTAATAAAAGCGACAGCGACGGCTTAGAATCAAAACAACTTAAAACATATTGTAAACATTTGCACAACTATTCTAATAACTATGATATAGCTCAGGAGAGAGGTAGATTCGAATTTATAATTATCAAAAGAGAACAATGTCCATGGTGGTATTTATGTATATACTTTGCTGGACTCAGCTGACAAGCCATCCCCAAGTAGATAAAGTATTGTGTTGGAACTACCCCGCGGGGAAGTCGAGAAACTTTCGCCAAGAACCTAACAACCATGCCAGCGAAGGAAACCATAGCATGGCGGTACTTTCTAGTAATCGATTGGCGAGCTACAAACCAAAATCTACCGCCAAGCATCTAACGGTGTGTTCATGTTTGCATATTGACATACATATTTTATTTTGACATTTTGTTTTTTAATCATTGACGTGTATCAGTGTTTTAAAACTGTTTTAATGATATATTTGAGATGATATTACCACTAATATTATAAATGTAAAAGTTTGGATGGATGGATGGATGTTTGTTACTCAATCACGCCAGAGCGGCTGACCGGATATGGATGAAATTTGGCATGTAGATACTTTAGGCCCTGGAATAAAACATATGATACTTTTCATCATCACCACGATGGTAAAACCGCGGAGCGCAGCTAGTTTAATGATACATATATTTGAGATGATATTACGTAAATCGGTAACATTGGTGTTATTAATAAGTTTGTATTTGTTCCGGCAGCCTCACTTGAGAGCCAGTTCCATTTCAGGCTACGTGTGTTTACCGTCTTCGATGACACAGTCACTTATCATCAAGTGAGTTGAGGTCAAACACTTATCTTGTTATCCATAAAAAAAGAGTAAACCATTATGAGAATATTCTTTTCTCTGTGACTGCTGATTTATTATTATCGTTCTCGTCGACATTCTTCAAGTAATCGAAACGTAGTATCATCATGTACACGAGTGTTCATTTCTAAATGGCACATTAATGAGCATCCATTCAAATTGATCTAACCGATTACTGATCTAAAGAAACTTTCTTCTTACTGCTAACTTCGTTAAAAACATCTAGGGGTCTTGTGAATTTCGAAATATTGCCCTATTTACTTTCAAAACTTGTATGGAACCTTCACAATGAATAATTTAGTAGAGTACTTTCTCGCGCAGCTGTACCTTCGCCAAATTGCTCGTGTACGCATGAAATATTAATTCTTTTAATGTCCTTATGAAGGCTTTGTGTGTCAAAGTGTTATACGAGCTTTCGCGTTTTTGGACACGCGCCCGTTCGGGAATTTACTGAAATGAAATTTAGATTTAGGTACAATTTTTCCGTGTTCGGTGTAGATTGCTGGAAAAGGTTTTATGTAAATTTACTAGCGACCTAACCCGGCCTCGGACGGGTCCAATGTAGATGTGATGCATATGCATGTATAATACATAATATAATTTCTCTTGAATCACATGTCTATTGATGGAAGCCGCATTAAAATCCGTTGCGTAATTTAACAGATCTAAGCGTACAGTGGGAAGCTACTTTTACTATGTAGAGATTATTTATTTCAGAATGTTGTCTTACTGCTGGGCAAATATGCCTCCGTTTCTTTCGTCCAGACTGCCCGGTTTTCGGCTTTGGTGATTCAGTAACTGTAGTGACGATTTAGTTCGCCACACCATCTTCACCTGGGTAGCTTAAATTTTGGGGTCCAAAATGTGGGTGACCTTTGCGCAGTGGTCGTTCGCCATGCGAAACATGTCTCGCCCAGTCCCACTTTAATCGTCCGGCTTTGCTTTTGATTTTGAAGCGTAGTATCGTGTTCCTCATATTGTCTGTTACGGTCTTTATGTAGATTTAGAACGCTTAATGATTTCCATCTGGTAAAGACAACAGAACTGAAATGTGGCTTTTAAATCGAGGCTAATAAACAAATTTATTCAATTGTATAGCTAAGTTTATTTTCTAGCTTGTTCCGTTACATACTTTATCATCTTCGACCGTCACATAACATCAGGTGAGCTGTGGTCAAAAACCTAGCTTGTCAACCATAAATAATAATAATATATGTATACTGTAGCCTTTGTAACTAACTGTTTCCCTTTTTCAGCAAAATAATATTTTGTTATCATATTTGGCGTTCCGTGTAATGCCTCAAGCGAGACCACGAACAATCAAAATACAAACGAGCTTGTCCATAACGGCTGCTAAAATAGAATTACATCAATACACTAGCGATTCGACCGGGCTTTGCATCGATCCGGGAAAACTCTGTGAATTACACTGAAAACTTTATCAAAATCCATTGAATATTATTAAAGAACTATTTAAACAAAAAGACAGTAGACCTATGTACTTTTGTATTATTATTTTAATAACCGATTTGAAA
Organism: Biston stratarius; assembly: GCA_950106695.1. Classification (NCBI taxonomy): domain Eukaryota; kingdom Metazoa; phylum Arthropoda; class Insecta; order Lepidoptera; family Geometridae; genus Biston; species Biston stratarius. The sequence goes on from OX467106.1 coordinate 11,018,156, forward strand.
ATAGTTTACAATACGTTTTTTTTTTAATTTTGTGACCTCAGAACTCCTTCATTTATAAACAGATTCGAAAAAACATGTTTTTATTTGAATTGATATATGTACATAATTTCCGATTTGGTCCCGGTCCCATAGAAATTTCATCCAAATCGATTCATTAGTTTTATATTTAAACCAAAATAACTACAAATAATATAGCATCCAATTAATAATTTAAATATTTAGCTTTTCAGTGGTATTTTCGCTCACTAGAATAGTTCCAGTTAGTTAAACTATCTACATCATATCATCTGATTATGAAACCAGAAGGTAGGTACCAGAACTCTATAATAAAACACTGCAAAACCGCAACTGCTTGAATCGCTTGAAATACTATATTATCAAAAGCATATCATCACATAGAAGCTTCACGCTTTTCTTTATATAGTCTTGTTCCATTTATAGACAAAGGGAGTGGCTCAAGGCCGTTTATGCGCCCACAATGTTACTTTCTTCAGGAAGCATCTGACAACCATAAACTGCACGTCATCAACTCGGTCCAATTAACGAAGTGAGCCGGTGAAAATAGCTTTCAGTTACCAAACATCCTTTGACGTCACGCTTCGGAGTCCGGAAGGACTTTGTTTTTGACTTCGTGTTGTTTTAGCAATTAATGTATTTTGATCGTCAATGACGTAATATTTTGAAAGTTCCACGTTCAATTTGAGAGCGAGAATCAAATCTCAACTTTGTTGATTGGTTTTATCAATCTGGCAGACGAAATTTTAGTAAAATTTAAGCGTCTATAAATTTTCTAATGTACCATTAAAATCTGATCAAAATACATTAAGGAGTCAAGTCGTCTTCGAGTTGTATAACTTGGTTACATAAGAATGAAAGATACGTAGGTAGTTTTTTTTTTTGTAGATTATCGTTGCATAGTTGCATAAGAAGTCCTCACGACTACTCACGAGTATCTAGACAGTAGAGTAAGGCAAATCTGCCACCCTAGATGTGGGGGTGCATGCGACCTAGTTAGAAATGCACCTGTGTAGCTTCCGTTTGTGAATATAATAGCGTCGCTACCACAATAGCTGTCGACTTCGCGCCTCGTTTCTAGAGGTCATATTCTATGCTTAAATTGTGCATACAAAAGTTGGGACTTGTAATTTACGAACTTTCACGACTTGAACACATAATTATGTTTATCACCGGGTCTTAATCACGCACTAAATAATATAAAATTAGTTTTTACCTCGACGTTTCGGCCATGTTGCAATAGCCGTGTTCACGAGTTGACTCTAAACTAATTTCATTGTATTTTTTTGCGCGATTAAAACCCGGTGATAAACATAATTAAGTTCAGTCATATTTTAAACAAAAGATTTCGCAGAATTTAATTGGTTTTTTTTTTAACACAGATATGTCAAGATAATTTATTTTTATCAATTAAAGTTATTTATCAATCGCAGACCTTAATTTCTATATCGGCATTAGCACGCCTGTCGATTCTGTCCTCAATAGCACTTCTGAAACGTTGTGTTATTGTCAGATATAAAATCTGTCTAGACACGAAGTTCTTGAGATAGCTCGTAAGTTGAAGTACTAAATCAACCTTATTCATTTCAAAGGTCAGGTACATTTGTAAAGTACACGTACTAGACTTTCTCTTAAATTGAAGTTTAGTCTAGTAATAAGTACCCTGTTTTGTTAGCCCCCGACACAAACAGAAGGGTGTTATAACTTTAACGAATTTTTGTGTATCTGTCTGTGGCGTTGTAGCTTCCAAACGGTAGAACGAATTTTAATTTAGTTTTTTTTTTATTAAAGCCTGATTTGATAGGGCTTGTTCTTAGCTTTGATTCAAGAAAAAACGGTTCCAACGTTTGAAGATTAACAGCTCTTGAAAAACATGTTACTTCTTAAGAACAGACAAGAGATGTTGTAACACTAAACTGACTTAAAGTTCTAAAACTTTTAACTAATAAAAGTAATATATATAGTAAGAAGCTAGTTAGTACATGAATTGCTAGCAAAGTACGACAACGCGAACCCTGATAAAGAGTTTTACGTGAAGTAACATAACGCTTCACTAAACAGTTCATAACGTATCTCGTGACAATCTTACAGCCCCATTTATTTATTGTAAAGTTCAAACCGAGTCATTTCGTTGTTTCCCGTTACAAAATTAGCACGATCTACGTGTAAGTTTCCGACAGATTCAAAGAGAAGTTACACATGTCGATTGTGGAACCAAACAATAGTTGCATCTTCAATTAACGTAAACTACAGCTCTGATCTAAAATTTGTTTTCAAATACATGTGGTGCTTAGGAATAATGAACAACCATGGAATACTGAGAAATTTCTAGGTTATTTAAATTTTAAACATCTGTTCTAGGATAGACGAATCGAATTTGTTCTAAAAATAAACTTTAAAATTTAACATCAGTGTTCTTATTTCGTGTCTTATCGTGTTTGTTTCTATTGAATTCTTTAGTAGTACCATTAAATCGTATCTATATGAACCAGGGGGATGGTAAAACCGGATAACCCTAAAATAGCGCCGAAACACATAACTATTTAAACCCAAGTCGCTTCCGAAAACTGTTATCGCAAAAGTTTAATTTTTTCTCTCGCCAAGAACGTGGGATACTTAGGAATCTAATGATTATACTTCTCAGCCTTTGATAAATAGAACTTAACTTACATTTTTACTTTAGATTACATTTCTAGGTAATTATAACTTAATTCTAGATTGAAACAAGCTAAGACAAAGAAAATTTTAAGGGTTCGTTTGGTAATAAATGATATGATTTCTGAGAGGTCATAAAATATATGACCTCAATATGTTTTTTCTTCAGAAAAGCCGGACGGATAACAGCTTGCGCATGTACCACAAAAAAGACAAATTCTTAACTGTGAACGAATCACAAAGTTTTCATAAAAAATATTTAGTTAAGGTTATTATTCTTCAAAAGACTTGTAACGAAAGCAATTTCAATGCAAAATGGGACACGATCTTTGCCATTTGGTTTGACAGAAAGTAATTTCGTTTTCCTAAATATAATTTTATACTTCTACCGAGAGACTTTCGAAGAGTATTAGGGCCAAGAGTAGATAGATATGTATTGATATGGTATTGATAAGTAAATTATTTGGGTGACAAGAATGCCTCTACAAAGTCAGTATCCTCTGAAAAGATGCTTTTTTTAAAGACTTATAGTATGTCAAATTAGGTAAGGAGGGTTGTTAAGTTGACTGGAAGAAATAGCTTTAGGCGATAAAGGGCGCCGTGGTACTGACGCAAACAAGTGATTAAATTTAGCTTTTTAAGATATATAATAATGTTTGTGTTAGAGTCTAAAATAAGTATTGAGTATTTCAGGGTGTATGCAGCCCTGAAATTTCAACCAAATTTCATCAAAACTGGTCTAGCTGATTGAGCGTGAAAAAGTAACAAACATACTCACAAACTTTCGCCTTTATAATATTAATGTGATTGAAAAAACCTTTTAAATTGATTAAAAATAAATGTATTTTTGTTATTTCAAGGTGAAAAGTTATTTAAACACCAATCAATCAGAAGCAGATTCACACGTGACCTAGCCTAATAGGTCTCCGCTATTTCAATGTATAATTAGAATGATCCAATACTATGTAACCTACATAAGCAAATGCCAGCAAGTAAGTAGGCTTCCAATGCATTTCATTATTCTGCCACAATGGACAATTCACACACCAACGAACAAACACAATAGACGGAACAATTGACTCTGCGTAATTATTACGAGACTGGTAAACAGGTGGGCACATTTTTTTTTATAGGTGACCAACGGTGTGACTTTATACGGAATAAAATTGGCAATGACTGATAAAGCAACAAGGACTTTTTTACAACAAACTTGACAAGCGTTTCAGAGTTAGTATCTGAATAAGTGATAATAAACGCCGCCCTTCCGAATCCTTATTTCCTTCTTTCCATACATAGATATTCTTTATTGTTATACAAATAAATCTTTTAATGATATTTTACTGATTAATTTGACTTTTTTATAAATTGTTTTTTTTTTGTTGGTAACAGTAATGAGACGAACGAGACGCTCTCCTGATGTTAAGAGATAACGCCTGTCCATGACCATTGCAGCGATACAAGAACTTTGAGTAGCAAAACAAAGTCCAGAGCATCGCTGCCTTGGCGCTTATTACTTTGAGACTAGATGGTTAGTCTCAATAGCCCTGTAATTTCGCTAGCTGCAGTGCCCTTCAAACCGGAACACAGTAATGTTTAAACACTACTGCTTAGTGGCAGAATACCTGGTACTGCGGTGGTACCTACCTAGACGACCTCCTGCTTCGGAAATCTACCACCAAGATCTATTTATCTTTATGTGCTCTTACGGTTTTACATAAAAGTGATACATAGAAATGCAATTGTCGATTTGATGTTGAATTCGGATATTTTAAAGTAAATAAATGTTAACAAAATCTTAATTATGCGAGCAACAAATAAAGCACACCTTAATTAATAAACACTACAGGCAGATAAGATAGGGCAGACTGTTAAGATAAGGTTCAGTGAGATAACTACTCTTTGTTTTATATCAGTTCTTATTTCGGAGCCAATATTATCCAAGCTCTTGTAATGAAATTAGGAAATAAGCTACATATACAGACTATTTGGTAAACACATACAACAAAAACCTTTAAAAACAGATAATTTGTGCAAAACTAGAGGCTCTCGATTAGAAGTATTTAATTTTTTGCAATTGTTTACATTCAAATAATTATACAACGTGCCATGCCATACACTTTATATGGAAATTATAAACCTAATAATAAAAATTAAAGTAAAATAAATTAAACAATTAAATTAAATTTAAATATATAACTTATATATCTTTTTGTAATCCTCTTTTAATTGCCTTTATTTAGATACCCTACTTGATAGGTTTGGTTAGTTTTTTTAAATTAACGTATTACTATTTCGCGCCAAAAATCCGCCACCTTAATTTTTTTAAACCACCCAAGGACACTTGTGTTATTGAGACTAATCTAACGACACCGTAATTGTCATAATCCATTCCGCCGTTTGGTAGATACGAGATAATAAATAAATTTACATACATACATACAAGATACACGCGAAAACATAACCCTACGTAGGCAGTCGGGTAAAAGTACGAATTTCAAATTAAATATACACGGGCCTAAAGCGAATATTACGATAAAAAATAAAATATTTCTATTTCTTCTCATTTTCTTTGTCTTGGATGGTGTTAAGTTAAATATGTCAATTCCAATTTCTACGTGAAAAAGCAAAGCTTGTATTCTCGACGACCGTTGGAATGAGAAATTTGATTAAATTTCTCCTAACAAAAATATGTTTTTCATTCGCCCTTTGTTGGAATTTGACCTTTTTATTGCTTCGGCTTTCGGCCACTTAAGCACTAGCGCCGCGGAGATTTTTAATACGGCTTTGGTATATTTGCACTATAGCTTTTAACCATTAGCGTGTTGAAGATAACAGAGTCTTTTGTGTTAGTACCATATTACATGACCTAAGTGTTCAAAATTAAATTAAAGCTTCTTCTAAGGTAGAATAATAAATTTAATTATTACATTTTTTTTTATCGCTGACAGGCTAGGTGCTTGTCCACAACTCACCTGATGTTAAGTGACGATGTGGTCGAAGATGGTAAAGCACACCTAGCCTGGAATGGAACTGGATCTCACGTGAGGCTGTCGGAACACACCGTTAGATGCTTGGCGGCAACTAGAGGGTGGTAGCTAGCCAGCCGAGTACTAGAAAGTACTCTACCACCACGCTATGGTTTCCTCACGATGTTTTCCTTCACCGGCAGCTCAAGCTCATTGTTGGGGTTTGAACCCACGCCCTTCGGTATGCGGACCGGCCAATCTAACCACTGAGCTATCATCGCTACAAACGCTACATCGCTATATTTACTTAATATCAATCAGATTTGTTTATTTACTAAAAAGTTTCGGCCATGTTGCAATAGCCGTGCTTACGAGAATGGAAGATGCGGGTAGTCTAGGATATATGGAACAGGATCAGTATCCAGGATATATGGAATATATACTGGATACATCTATAACGCCCAGTATAACAGATATTTTCTTCTGTAAGATACCTCTTTAATCACCTAGGCCGAAAAAAGTAACTCAAGTCAGTAAAAACACAGTATACACAGAATTCGGTATGTAAAGTTTTTTTTTGGTATTTATTTTATATTTTTTTCTGATAGTAAACTTTATTTCATGAAACTAATTTGAATATTTTGGCTTTTTATGCGGTAGTTGATTTTTAATACGTTTTTAAACTTTCGATAGCGATGACGTCATAAGGTTGACTGAATATCCCTAGTAGGCCTTTGCCATGTAAAACAAAAAATTATATTTTGACACATTTGATTGACTTTGACAACTGACATGAAGTAAAGAATTTTGTTTATCAAAGCTTCTTAATGTTGCTAATCTATTACTTTTTTGTATGGATTATTACGCTATTACGCCGCTGGCAAATCTATTAAGATTTTAAAAAATATATGGATCTATTACAGCTGTTTTACAGAAACATTAGAACTGACAGAATGCACAGAGTATGATGCCAAAAAGAAAAAGGACAAACCCAATGAACTTTTTTTTTACGTGATTTGGCAATGCACGGGTGTTATATTTACCTATTTTGGTATTTTATAAATGAAGTAACGAAATTATAGTATTTTTCCGTACTATCCTTAGATATGGATAGTATCTAGTACGGAGCATGAAATAGTTGTACAAATACTGTAATTATAGTACAAAATCCAACGCTGCGTTGACTTGACATTGACAGTTTTTGTTTAGGTTCGCCATTGCTTTTGCACAGCGAACTACATGACGTCATTATGGGACTCATTGAAAGTCAAGTTTATCTTGTGTATTTTATTGAAATATACCACATCTCATAGTTTAGAGAGTTTTAAACGTCAAAATAATGTACAGGAATGTAATATTTCGAAATGGTTTTGGAATCAGCAAAGTATTTTTTTTCTTTACATACCGAATTGGGTCAAACTTGTAAACGAAAAATACCAACGTTGTTTACCTTCTTAACATGCCTTAAAGTTTGTGGTAAACAATACTAAACTGCTAAACTTTGAAGCTAAGTTTCAATTGCTATAGGCAAGTATCGTGTTTATCTTTGATAATGGTAACATTTGTGTGTTATGTCATGAAATCATTGTTACAAATGATCGATCGATGCATCAAGGAAAACATCGTGAGGAAACCATAGCGTGGTGGTAGGGTACTTTCTAGTACTCGATTGGCTAGCTACCACCCTCAAGTTGAAAGTGTGTCGCCAAGCATCTAACGGTGTGTTCCGGCAACCTCACTTGAGAACCAGTTCCATTCCAGGCTACGTGTGTTTACCATCTTCGGCCACTTAACATCAAGGTGAGCTGTGGTCAAAAATTTAGCCTCTAAACCATAAAAAAAAAGAGATAACGCATGTCCATGACCATTGCAGCGACACATATAACTTTGAGGAACAGAACAAAGTCCAGAACATTGCTGCTTTCGCGCTCATTACTTTGAGACATCTGATGGTTATGGTCAAACGTTTATCATTGAAATCTGAAAGAAAAAAGCTTTTACTGTAGCTTTCTATAAAATCTATTTGAGTTTGTTTTAATTAAATATATTTCTTCAAACGACTATAAATATTTATAAGATAGATAGATTTGTGCGTTTTGGTCCGTCTGGTAATATTTAAATACATGTAATACGTCTATATGGTAGATGTATATCAAAGTTAGTATCATACAACTTAATCTTTATTTGATTTGATTAAACTTTATGACCCACCCAATACTTTTAGATGTAACATTGAAAATAACGTCAACCTTCTACATGCTTAGTATTATAAAAATATACGCTTTATAAAAATCGCAGCATCTGCAATACGTATACCTACAAATTGACTGTCACGTGTTCGATGCACGTGGTTTCGGAATTAGACTGGAGACCTCCAATAGCCTTGAACCGTAATATGAACGTAATATAGCTGAAGACAATTGCCGCTAATGTAACTCTATAGCTAGAACTGTAGTCAAGTTACATGGCATCGCGCGCAGCTACCAAGCACTTTACGGTTTTAGATTTTTTATACTGAAACTGGGTAAAAAGGCAAGAATCACCCAGTCGTTAAAGGTGATATCAAAATATAAGTAGATTTTTTATTCTCTTGTCAACAACCCCTCCTTTAACCTAGTAAAATCTTCTCCATACTAAGGTTGCTTGGAAGTGATCGCTCTTAGCGATAAGGCCGTCATTTGTTCGACTAGTGTTAAGTTTATATTATTATAATTGGTGTGAACAATAGAGATATTGCCGTGTTGGTGCCGGCGTAAGAATTGTACCCCACACTTTCTACCCGTGGTTGCCGTAAGAGTCGGCTAAGGGATGTAATCCGGAAGATGGGCAGCAGCGTCTTCCTTGAACATTCACACCTAATTGCGCTCGCCAACCCGCCTGCCAAGCATGGCGAGTATTGGCAAAACCCCCCCAGGAGGAGGAGGCCTATGACCAGCAGTGGACGTCCTATGGCTGATGATGATGTGATTATTATTAGAGGGTAAATTTCTTGAGCATCTTTAACTCAAGGCAAAACTTATGAACACAAAAGTGACGAAATCCGCTAGTATACCGATCCAACGAGTTGAATTTCGGCAATCGGTATCATTAAACACAGGCCATACTGTGAACTCTTATTATCATTAAAATTAGGCGACGACGAAAAAGTTACGCGACCGCATACCGTATGCCAGTGCAATTTCTTTGTGATCGCGTAACTTAAATCATTTTGTATTCAGAAGTATCGCTTCGAGTAAAAGATGCTCAACGATGAATAGAAATAGGAGCTCACAGTACGGCCCCGGTGTAAACATTCATCCTAGTTAATGATAAAGCCGTACAGTATCTAATTCCACCTTTAACATCACGCTAGCCTGCAGAAGTTAATAGCCAGACAAAATGTCTGAAACACTGCGTAGAACGGCACTACCGTCATAAAACTAACATTAAAACCTAAATCAATAAAATATTTAGGCGCAAAATTTTACCAGAGATTCTTAACTCACGCGAAAATCGATTTCCATTCCAAGTACTGATGGTCGACTAAGACAAAACCACGAAATATGTAGATAAACATTTTTAGATAGGGTATGATGCAAAATAGAAGGCAGAAAAAATAATAGTAAACAGTCATTCGAAATTGGTTAACGAAGGAACTGATTAGCATATTCAAAGAATTTATATCGTGGTTTATTTACGACCGGAAGTCTTAAATCGTCGCTTCCTATACAAAATGCATGATTTACAATTAAATTTACATTATTAAAGGACAGGGTAGAGTTTTCTGCTTCAAATACAGGAAACTGCATTAGCAAGCTTGTTTTAATTTATCGAGTGTTTTTAGCTGAAAGCATTTTTACAGACGCGAATGGCGTTTCAAATTTGATTACTTAAAAAAAAAGGCTTTTTTAACACGTATAAGTCCGCGTTTGACCACCAATTCGCCTGATGGTAAGCGAAGATGTGGCCTACATATGATGGTAAGCGAAGATGTGGCCTACATATTCACCCTGACCTTGAAAAGTTCCAGATTATATCCCTCAGAAAACAAGGAAAGTGACAGTTTGTTCATTCCTCGAGTCTAGTTTGCAGCTTATATATGATAAAGGGATGCCTACGACTCTTCTAGTGTTGATAGTGTCGTATTTGTAACAAGAATATTACAAAACCAGCTAGGTCTAGTGGGTTAACACCTATTTTCCGGGGTATAAAATAACCTATACTATATTAATTAAGATTATAAGCTATCTGTATTATAAATTTCATCCAAATCCGTTAAGCCACGTTGAAAAAGTAATAAACATACAAACAGGCTAAGCTTATAATACGTGTGATGAAGATGGCCTGAGGATTCTATACATGGTCATACGTATGTGAATTGAAAAATTAAGTTTTGGGAACCATAAAAATTATAAGACGCAATTTAAAATATTATAATATACTACTCGAAGACTCGTCTTGATGGTTATAGTAGAAATAAAGCTTGGGTCCGACAATTTGAAGCATCATCCGACGAACAGGTGAGTGAATCAGTACCTTCTAGGCATGCGTCCTCCATAGTAGTTCAGATTTTCAGTTAACATCAGGTGAGATAACGATTATTATTGCAGTGGTGGGGCCGGCGTAAGAATTGTACCCCACCCCCTCTACCCGTGGTTGCCGTAAGAGTCGGCTAAGGGATGTAATCCGGAAGATGGGCAGCAGCGTCTTCCTTGAACAATCACACCTAACTGCGCTCGCCAACCCGTCTGCCAAGCGTGGCGAGTATTGGCAAAACCCCCCCAGGAAGAGACCTATGTCCAGCAGTGGACGTCCTATGAATGATGATGTGTGATGTGAGATAGCGATTAAACAAAGACTACATCATTAAAAAAACGGACCGACCACTTTGTAGTCAAGTTTAAAATTCGATTCGCCGCCTTCAGGGTGGCCAGCTTTTTACACCAAGGAACAAGTTCAAGAACAAACTGACCTTGGCTTCGTATGAGGGTCGTTAACACACCCCGTGTCAATCTCCGGAACATTTATGCGTTCACCATTACCTAGATTGGACAGCCTTGCGTCACTATACATATAGTGGTTTTTTAATGATATTAGTTTTGCTGTTAGCCAGGTGAGTTTGCGAATTAAGTTTATGGTTTGAGTGGACAGTAATTTCTTATTGAGCATGACGGTATCTGATTAATTTGATGATAATTTTAATGGTTTCTATTTTTGGAATGGGGAAGCTAGTTTTTTATAAATACTGTTACCTAAGCAATCTTTTTTATTACGAGAAATAGGCTTAGGTTTGCCTGCCATCTCACCTGATGTTAAGTGATGATACGGTTTAAGTTGGAGCACGCTTGCCTAGAAGATACCGATTCACTCTAGACTTGAAGACACCCAGATTATATCCAACGGGGAACACCCACTCAGGCAGCGCATTCCACTATCTAGCAGTCCGCACAATGAACGTGGAATAAATCGTTTTGTTCAAGTTTTTGGAACGTAGACCATGAAACGATGTCGCTTTTTTAAGCTTTTGGCTGTCCGATAGAAAAATAGGCATGGGGGAATTAGACCATTTAGTTCTGAAGCACTTTCCGAAATGATCCTACAAATTAGCAACTTTGCGACGATATTCTAGGCTTTGTAATTTACATTGAACAATGGAAACGTATTCAATTTCAAGTGAATATATATATAAATATCTTTCTAGATAAGTATGCTCCATCGGAGGCGGCATTATCTGACTTTTAGCAATTTTAATATGCGTTATTATCAGATAAAATATAACTTTTAAATGAAAACATCACATTTAATTATTTTTTTAAACATCACGTCACATAGTCAAGAACTACGTAGGTAAATGTAGAAACGTTATTAAGAATAATCGACTCTATAGAAATTTACATTAAAGATGACATCGCAAAATGTTTTTCGAGACCTGCTAAGAAATTCCATTACAAAAAAAAAGTTGAGTGTTATAGCAATGCAATGTTACAGCTTCATATTTTTAAAAATATCGTAAAACTAATTTACTTTTTTTCAACTTACAAGTAATGTGAGAAAAATCTTAAAAATAGATATGCAAGAACTCGCGGAACCGCCATATTTTTGCTCCGCTAAATGAGTCTATATGAAACATAACTTTACACTAATGTTTGCTTGCAGTAACAGAAGTGCTCGAAACGTATATAGAGGGTATCAAAATCATAGCGGGATACGAAAGCCTAGAAAATATTATTATTTTTTAAAATCGTCGAATACAAAAAGTAGCTTATGAACTGTCTCAATATTAAAGACAATTTACATTTCGAAATAGGTCCAGCCATTCATACTGTACATACGACTGAAAAATATTCCAGACGGCCTACTCAAATAAACAGACAACAACAAGATGCCGAACGAGGAAAGGAAAAATGTTTGGCTAAGATTGCTAAATATATATTTTTCAACGGAGAATCAGTATTAGTAATATCTTTACAATAGCGTATGTATTTACCTAAACATAAAACGTCTTTCAACGCGCATCTTCGAGAACAAAGTAAAGAAGTAGGTGCTCAAGGTTGGTTTATTTTCGCAGTAAAATTAAATTTCTTCTCACGGCTCGCTAATCTATCGGAAGGAAGGGGGCTCAACAAAATAAACTTTTCGAGGTTGATGTTCTTCCTTATTTTGCTTCCTTGATGATATGGATTGAAATTGATATAATTTTAACGGTATTTACCGGTACTTATAGATACTTCTAACGTAGCGCCAAATTAATTAGAATACAGTAATTTATGGTAATACCATACTTAATCGTAGGCCTGTATATGGTGACACAACCTTTGATTGTGGGTTCAATTCCCACCAAGACAAACATTTGAGCGACGATAAATGTTTGTTCTGTTTCTGGGTCTTCTATATGCATTATAAGTATGTACATATTTACAAAAAATAAGTACTTTCTTAGTCATGTGGTCCCCATAGTACAAGCTTTGCTTAGTTTAGTACTAGATGGCGGTGTGTGAAATGTCATACGATAATTTGGCTTTTGTGGAACTTAAATTGCTCCAAGTTGAAAATCTGTATTGCTATTTATTCTACTACATCCGCCGAGTCATCATCCACTTATAAGCCTTGACTCATTTTGAAACAGACATAGGATCTATAAAATTTAATGTCAGTCTAAATGAAGTCATCGTAATAAAATACAACGGCAACTACTACAATATCAACAAACAAACATCAACACTTCACTTAATGTACCGCTTTATTGGGGTCATTCGGTCCCTGCTTTATAGTTTTATTATAGATGCCCTGAGAAGTGTGTTTAAATGCGTTAAGTACGGTATTGTGTGAAACGAGTGTGCATTTGTGATAGTTATGTTATCTTTGCTTTCTCCGCATTGCGTAAGATTATAAAGGACATTAACGAGCGCTTCGTTCGATTTACGTATTTTAGAGTTTTAGAATATAAATAAATTCGATCGCATAACTAGAAGTGATCTAATGCGGAAACCCAGAGAATTTGCTACCTATATATTGGCAAACTTTTTTCTAGTAACTACAACTTTGTGCTATGTAAATTGGCATAAAACCATCGATCTTACATAAAACTACGCACGAAAGCAAATAAATATTCAGCTATATTCAGTAAAAGGACAAAATTGTACAAAATATATTTTCCGATATTACCAACGTAGCAAAAACGATTTTGTTCATCGCTCGTATATCATCACTCGACGGATAAAGAGCAATAAGTATGTTTTGGCACAATTTTCGTGACAAATTGGGCATCAGGCACCTCCTGATAGGAACACCAGCAATGCGAGCGTGCCAACTGGATTACAGTTCGGCATTTTGAGAGAGCTTATGTTCTAACAGGGATCAATAGATATTTGGTGCGGAAACGCCTTTAAAGTTAAGATCTTAGATGCTAGAGACCTTGTAATATGACATTGACGAGTATTTCAAACTTTATGATTATTAAATTACTAGTAAGTAGTTATGATTTTTTGTCATTTTATTACAATATTTTTTATATTGACATAGGTAGGTACTTTATTGTTTTGACATTATTTATTCATGTAATCAGTGTTTTTAAACTTTTTTAATGATATTACAGTTTTTTTTTAAAGTTTTGTTTAATTAAGACTTTAGTATGCATAATCATCCGTATTATGCATACTAAATAAAAAGTCATAATTGCTTTAGAGAATTAGGGCTCTTGTCTAGAGATGATTAATAGTTTAAGAGATGCGAGGGAACCACATACTGCAAAAATTACAATATTTTTTTTACGTAGTCAGATAATAATAACAGCATGCGACACCACGAGTTTCGAAACTATTTTGTATTCACAGCAAAAATTCTCACAACAAGAGTTTAATGAAAATGTGCAAAAATTTATTTTTTTCGTTAAATTGCAAAAGGTATAATAATATTGCAGACGAAATCAAAACACCAAGTAGAATGAGTAATACTTTACTACCAACTACATAAAAGTATTTATCGGCATATTTTAATTAATATCCCAATTATAAATGTACTGAAGACAATTCCGTTTTTAGGCATTGTAAATTTGGTCAGACACTGTAGTGAAAAAAAATACTACGAAAGATATCGAATTTATGTTATGAGACTGAATGAAAAATCGAGAATTTTAATTGTCGGGAAGAATTTACTGATTTATGAAATTAGTGCCCAACCGTCAGTGAAGAATTTCACTTTCTATTGCCACTGCTTTCGTTCCATCTACGTCTAGACAAATGCGATAAACTACTTCGACAATGGGAAGAATGAGCTCTATTTAACTGACTTCAAAAAGGAGGAAAATATTCAATTATCCGCTCGACATGAAAATCCATGTATTTATTTTTGTAGCGGCATGTAGCACTGTTTTACGTTATTTGAAGTTAATTATTTATTTTATAGGTGACAGGCCAGGTGTTTGACCACAGGTCACCAGCACACCAGTGACGGTGTTGTCGAAGATGGTAAATACAATTAGGCTAGAATAGAGCTGGCTAGCTACATATATAGTTTAGTTTGCCAACCGTGTAGTAGAAAGTACCCTGCCCTCATGTGTGGACTGCTCGAACTAATTTTTTGGGATTTGTCATAGCTACAAAAATTATCTATGTATTTATATATATTTTTTTAAAATCTATATCACCTTTAAACAAGCTTTCCTAGGACTAAATAAACCACCCATTACCGGCTTACTATCCTAAAACTAATAATTACTTAGAATTCATATTTATGCTGAGGTAAGGTATTACGATAGAAGCTCTCTCATCATTCAGTCAATTGACGGAGATAGCTATCGTGATCAAGCCCCATCAATCAAAACGATTTAACCATTGATTCTGTGTCATCGCGAGCGCTATGGAGAAATCTACTGAATATTCATATCACACGTCGTTAATCAGTACGAAATATGAATATGTTATAATTTTAGCGAAGGTACTCGAGACTTAGCCACAGAAATCTAATACGCTTTTGCTCTAACCGGGCAGCAAGATGAAAACGGCTGCGGGGCGCGTTGTTAGAAACACGAGTCTTTTCAGTCTTACAATAACAAGACTTGAGTTCTCTATGAAGACAGTTATTTTTAAGTTCTAAACTGAGTCAAACTCAAGTACTTGATAGTTGAGTCGTACGAAATTCGAGTCTTGTCTAAATCTAGACAAACTCTTTTCAATACAACTCGCGACTGAGTTAGTTGGAGTTATAAGTGAATGAAGATGAAAAAAAAAATAAGTACATTTTTGTACTCATATTTTTAATATTATTTATTTAAAATATTATGAATAAAAAGAAATAAAAATCAAGACTGAAAATAATTGTGACTCACAAGACTAATTTAGTTCAGAGTCTTGCGAAGACTATAGGTTCGAAATTACGACTAAAAGACTTTCTTTTACAACATTAGGCGAGGCAGTGTCGAAAGCCGGGCGAGGTGATGACTTCATTTTTTTAATACCTTATGTATTGCCATTACCACTTGTCGAAGTTGATCCATTCAAACAAAAGCTCATTAATTTATTCTACTGTATCGCTTTCACCGATGGTCCGCTGTCGCTGACGCCCTGTTACCCGCCGAGGTAAAAACGCAAACTTATTCATGTAGATTTCTCTTAAAAGCTGACAATACGATCATGTATTATACTGCGTACATTGCGTATCACTTCGTTCGCGTATCTGTATTAAATATAGCAGATACGACCTTCGTTGAAACCGTGAAAAAAGTGTTATAGGTATTTATATTCCTCTCATATCTACCCACATCAAAGATACGGCCGTCGTGTTTACGGAGAGATTACGAGAAATCTAGTATGGATACTTTTATGTTGGACCGATGAAAGAGCCTTGGGGAAGGTTGTCAAACATCGTATGTTGTTTTCTTTAGAATAGCATTATCTGCCTACGCTTTCATTCATGTATCTTTTTGCTATCTTTAGATTCAATTCACGAAATAGCTTGAACTGGCGTTGTTATATGATCGTAACATAGCATTTAAGTGTATTTCTGTTAGTGTAAAAAATAAGCTCTTTAGATAAGTTACTAAATGTTGTTCCCACCGACCCTTGTCGCCAACCCCACTCTACATCCTCTTGAACCTTTAAATACCTTGTGTCGACCGATCCCGGGTCACTTCATATCAATCCATCTCTGAATCTCACTGCTTCCTTACCAACTCCATGAACATTGTAAAATTTTAATAATAAATTGTGCGCGTATTCTAAAGAAAAACGTGTTTTGACTTTCCGCCACGTAACAATTGGCGCAGTCGGTAGGATTTGCGTAGGTACGCGAAGACGACACTAACGAACCAGAATCGCCTGGCGCGGAATACTACGTGTCGCCGAAGCATGCTCCTGCCAGTCCTCCTGCTTATGTGGTGAGTGGTTGAAACGTGTTAGCTCATACCTTAGTCCTTGATTATTATTATTTTAGTATGTGTATGTACTATACTACTTGTTGTTCTTGACTAAGAGTTCTATTTCATTGTTTCAACACTAGGGTTTTTGCTACAGCTCAAATTTCTACCTAATCATTTGTGTTTATATCTCTTAAAATGGCAACTTCAAGCTCTAAGACCCTTTCAATCGATAACTTGATCAAACTAATCCCAGAATTCGACACAATTCAAAGTTCAGGAGTTTACAGGTTTATCCGATCTTGTAATGCGGCCTTTCAATTGGCTTCACCATCTGACCGGCAAGTGTTACTTATTTACAGTCTGAATAAAATTATTGGGCCTTATGCCGCAGACGTTCATGCGAGACAGTTTTCATCATGGGAAAACTTGCAAATTTATTTAATTGAGAAGTTTTCTAATGTAAAGACAGTCGCTCATCTTACCTTAGAATTACAATCGTTATTTCAAAAACAGAAAGAAAGCGTCACCGAGTTTTACCATCGTGTTGATCTGTTACGGAGCAAAATTATAGAAAAACTAACCGCGGAAGTGAATGACGAGTCATTAACCGGTAGGAAACTCTGCATAGAGGAAACAGCTCTAAATGTTTTCGTTAACGGTCTTAATAGTGAAATAGGCGCGATGCTTAGGATAAAAGAATACCAACATCTATCTGATGCTGGGCGCTTCGCCATGCAAGAGGATAAAATAAGAGCAATGAATCAAGCTCGCCAACAACTTTATAGAGCGAGCCTTGTATTTTCTAAACCACCAAGCAACCAACGGTTTCCTTTTCCATCGCGTACCTTCAGTAGTGATGAGAGACGGCCTATTAGACCACCCTTAAACCATTCGACTAATCCGTCACCAAACGCAAAGTTTTGTAATTATTGCAAAAACCCAGGGCATTTAATCCATGAATGCCGTAAGCGAGCTTATAATAATCAAAGAGTTCAGTACTCGAACTCTATTACGGCTCCGCTAGAAACCAAGGCAGTTAATCATTTAAACTCGCACGCGGCCACCGAACCGGGCAACTCGATGGAAACCGCTTTAGCCCCCTTCCAGTCGACCCAGTCGAGCCGACCTCAGATCGACGAGCTGGAATCTGTTCCAGACCTCGACAAGCTACAGCTAGAGTAAAAACGTATACAAATACGTGTGAAGCATCCACACAAATTAATGCAGTCTATCGTAGACAAACTCGCGATGCTTTTACACAAACTTCATCAGCCTACGACCCGGGTAACCAGCCCCACACCCTTGGCTGTCAAGACACTGAATCTTCCAAGTTCATTGCTAAATCAAAAACAGAGTCGAAGTCAAAAGCAAAATCGAATAAAAAGTATCGATCGAAATCAAATAAAAAGCCTAAGAGCTCTATTACCATTTCTAATTCTAACCTTAAGTCCGAGCCTAAGTTTATTCCCATTTCAGCTCTGAACATTCCACCTGAACAACTTCTTTACTGTAAATTCCATGTTGATGGTCAGCCAGTAACTTTACTTATCGACACGGGAGCTGCTATTTCCGTCCTACGTAAGGATAAAATCGGAAACAATACCCTAGATGTATCGAACATCGTGTCGATTGTAGGAGTTAACACTAAGGACAGTCCAGTAAGGAGCTACGGTACGACAGAAATATCGCTTGATAACTTCCGTAAACATACTTTTTATGTAGCGGATCTGAACATCCAAGCAGACGGTATTCTCGGTCTTGATTTTATGTCTAAATCCGGTGTTAACATTTACATTGCCTCCAAGACCATGCGTGTAGATAAATGTCATTACAAATTGTTTCGTTTCGGAGAAGAAAATAAATGTACTGGAAAAGATAAGCAATTCGTGAATCAAAGGTCCGAGACAGTAATAACATGTACTACAAAAGATATAAAGAACGGTTTAGCAATCATCGACAAACAAGAAATAGAAAACGGTGTAACGATCCCGAACGCATTAGTTAACGTCGTTAACTATACTCTAATAATTACTTGCATTAACAGATCAGACGAAGATAAAATTATTTCTATTCCCGATATCCGTGCAACTTTGTTTAATGAGTCATTAGATAAAAATAAAACTTTCCAAATCAATACCACAAACAAATCAATTTACACAGATAGACGCAACGAAGTACACAAGTTAATTAGGCGCGACCACTTGAACGAAGAAGAAAATAAATCTCTAAATAAGATTGTTAACCAATTTACTGACATATTTTATCTTGAAGGCGATACTTTAACTTTTACGAGTCACACTAAACATCAAATACCCACAGTCTCAGATACTCCAATACACTCCAAAACTTATCGGTTCCCACAAATTCACAACGAAGAGGTAAAAACTCAAGTAAAAAAACTCTTAGACCAAAACATAATTCGTCCAAGCACTTCACCTTGGACCAGTCCTATTTGGATTGTCCCTAAAAAAACCGACGCCTCTGGTAAACGTAAGTGGCGTATGGTTGTCGACTACAGAAAACTGAACGAAATCACTATAGGAGATAGTTATCCTTTGCCAAACATAAGCGACATTTTAGACAAGTTAGGTCATTCAAAATATTTTACGACACTAGATCTCGCTTCAGGCTTTCATCAATTTGAAGTTAATTCTAAAGATATTCCGAAAACAGCTTTCAATACTCCTTTTGGTCATTACGAATTTCTTCGCATGCCGTTTGGACTGAAAAATGCTCCAGCGACTTTTCAGCGAGCCATGGATAACATACTTTACGGCCTGCAGGGAGAACGCTGCTTTATATATCTAGATGATCTCGTTTTGTTTGCCTCTAGCCTTGAAGAACATGACCTGAAACTCACTGAAGTCTTCGAACGGCTGAAAAAATACGGCCTGAAAATCCAACCAGACAAATGTGAATTCTTGCGCAAAGAAGTAGCATACTTAGGTCATATTATCTCTTCTGACGGTGTTAAACCGAATCCAGGAAAAGTAGAAGCTGTCCAAAAGTTCCCAATTCCTAAGTCCTGTAAAGATATAAAATCCTTTCTAGGTCTTGCAGGTTATTATCGCCGCTTCATCCCCAATTTCAGCAAACTAACTAAACCTTTAACGAGTCTTTTGAAGAAAGATGTTTCCTACGTCTGGGGAGATAATCAACAACAAGCATTCGATTCCTGTAAAAGAATTCTTACTGAAGCTCCTTTGTTACAGTATCCTGATTTCACAAAAGAGTTCATATTGACCACCGATGCCTCCTTACATGCAATTGGAGCGATTCTGTCTCAAGGTGAAATAGGATTAGATCTTCCAATTGGATTCGCGTCTCGTACACTGAATAAGGCTGAATCAAATTATTCCACTATCGAACGCGAATTGTTAGCTATAGTTTGGGCAGTTAAACATTTCCGACCTTATTTATTCGGTAGAAAATTCAAAATTGTGACAGATCACAAGCCTTTAACTTGGTTGTTTTCAGTAAAGGACCCAGGTAGCCGTCTTGTTAGATGGAGATTAAAGTTAGAGGAATTCGAATACGAAATAATTTACAAAGCGGGCAAGATTAATACAAATGCAGACGCACTCTCTCGTCACCCTGTACTTAACACAACATCAAATCTTTATATCGACCCCGAATCTGAAGATTATTTACAATTAAACTATGAACATTTTTTACAGACACCCATCGAAACTTACAACACTCCATATTTCAAAAATACAGTCGATAATCTATTAGATGAACGTCACAAAACTATATTGGTCCCCATATCTGCAGAACTATCTGAAAAAAACTTGTTTTTCAACGAAGCCATTAATTCTTGTTCTCAAGTAGAACCTTTTCTGGAAAGCTCTAAAGCTCTTTACCAAACTGAATTGCTCGTATCCGACAAAAAACAAAATATTATTTTTGGTGTCACTCGACCTACCCACTTTGACCCATGGGATTCAGAAAGTTACTTTAAAATACTGCTATCTTGCTTACAAAAAAATAACTTAAAAGCACTTTGCGTTCCAGATCTTAAGTACGACCCCACTTGTAAACTTATGGGAAATCAACAAGCTCGTATCACAGCATACCTGGCAAATTGTTATAAGTGTGAGATTACCATTTGTCAAAACAGAATTAAGTACCCAAAAAGGGAAGAAATTCCGAGTATTCTGAAACTATTTCATGACGACTCCCTTTCAGGACATAGAGGAATTGTAGAAACCATGCGTAAGATTCGAGAAGAGTATTTTTGGAAAGGCATGATAGAAGACATCAAAACTTATATTGATAATTGTCTCACATGTCAAAGAAATAAAATTCAAAGAAAAACCTATAAAGCTCCTATGGTAATAACTTCTTCATCTACGGAACCATTTGAACGTGTCACTATTGATTTAGTATCTTATTCCGATATAACCGACGATTGCAATAAGTATGTTCTTACATTACAAGATGACCTCACCAAATTTGTACAAGCTTATGCAATCTCCGATAAACAATCTATCAGTGTTGCCAAGTCCCTTCTAGTTTTCTGCCAACATTACGGTATCCCAAAACGCTTTCACTCCGATCAAGGCGGTGAATTTGTAAACAATGTAATTAAACAACTCATGAAACTTCTAGGCACAAAGCACACTTTCAGTTCAGCCTACCATCCTCAAACAAACGGTTCTTTAGAGCGGTTCCACGCTACTCTACGCGATCATGTAAGAATGTATCACCAAAGAAACAAGTTCAATTGGGACCATATTATCCCATTAGCTATTATGTGTCATAATACATCGCTAAACCAGTCCACAGGCTATACACCACACGAACTTCTATTCGGGTACAAGCCTCGGCTTCTTTATACCGCCAAAGACGTCAACGACGAGTATACGACCACTGATTACCTACGCGACTTAAACGAACGTTTAAAGATTTCACGTGAAATCTCCTCAAACAACCTTAAGTCTATGAAAGAAAAGGCAAAAGAGCGTTACGACCAGCACATAAAAAACGTTGCCGATTTCAAATTAGGAGAAAAAGTAATGCTAAAAATACCCAATCCAAACAACCTAGACAGTAAATGGGAAGGTCCTTATGAAATTACACGAAAAGGCTTTAATGAAAATTATATAATTAGGAAAGGTGGTAGGAATCAATTAGTGCATGGTAATAGACTACGTCCATTTCCTGCACCACCTTTAGACAATATTTTAAATAAAGATAGGATATATTAAACATAAATAGAAAATTAGTTGTTAAAATAAACTCTAAGTAGAAGTAAGTAGTAAATTCCAAATAAATAAAATAACTGTATATATTTTATCCTTAAGTAAAATATGCCTTTAGCCGTAAACATTAAAATAAATAATGCAAAATTCACACGTTAGTTTTACGATTTTTCCAGTAATGAAGTTTTACTCTATTTAGCCCTTCACGAAGTTACAAATTAGCTAAGTTATGTTTTAAAAATATCAATAATTTTAACTTGAACAATTAATTTTTTTTCAGGTACTCCACAACACTGGTTGTTGGAGATACCATTACCGAACCACTACCTTCCAAATCCGGGCTATATTATCAAAAAGAAGGCGAAATCCTAATCTCTGAATCTTCATGGAAACTTGTAATTTATAGAAATTTAGAATCGCTTTTTATTTCTCGCGACTCGATTAAGCGCCTTAGCTCGAATTACTTTTCATTAATTGCAAAACATCCAAATAATTTTTCGCAGCATACTACTACTTCTTTTATAAAATTAAGTTTATATAAAATCGATTCGCGTCTCTCCGAACTAAGCTCATATAGTAATAGAAGAAGCAAACGAGAAGTACTTAACGGGCTAAGCTCAATCTTTAAATGGTTAATTGGAACTCCTGACGCTAAGGATGCGAAACATTACGAACGATGTATAGAACTTTTAGAAAAACGAGAAATCGATCAAACCGAAATTCTAAAACAACAAATTCAAATAGTATCATCTACTGTCACTAACTTTAATGAAACTATCATTAAGATTTCCTATGATGAATACGTTCTGAATGAAAATTTAGAAAGAATCGGAAAATATTTAAATAAAACTAACAATATTTTATTTGATCTGAAAGCTTCTGAAGAGATATCTGTTATTTCAATTCAAATCTTAGAGTCGGTTATGTCTCTTGAATCAGTCCTAGACGATATCCTGACTTCTGTCCTATTAGTTAAATCCGGCGCCGTACATCCCTCTATTATTTCAGTTGAAAAGTTATACGAAGAGTTACTTTCGTCCAGTCATATCAGAACTGAAAGCCTAATACTCCCCGTGACTCTTGAAAACATTCATGAAATTTTAGATTCTTCCACATTAACTGCTTATATTTACAAGAATAAATTAACATACGTACTAGATTTTCCTCTTGTCAAGAATGATAGGTTCACCCTATACCACCTCTATTCTATCCCTATTCATCACCACAACTCAATATTTTATTCCACAATCCTTCCCGAGCAACCGTATTTGGCCACGAGCCCAACAAAGCAGCGCTACATCACAACAGACTCCGTTTCGAAATGCAAACTAGTTACTCCGAGAAGATGGGTCTGCAACCTACCTGTCTACAATTACCTAGCACGTCCGATCTGCGAGATGGCTATCCTGATGCACACCAACAAGAAACTTCCCGACGCCTGCGAAATTACTACCTTCAGCGCTCAAATTAACATCTTTCAACCTATCGAGGCGAACAAATGGATATATATGCTACAAAACGACACAGCTTCAGTTCTTCAATGCGGCGGAACAACTAAACACGTAACGCTGCAAGGTGCTGGTATCCTGACTCTACCCAGAGGATGCAAGCTCTACTGTGCCCTCATCACACTGACTTCAGTAGACGAGATCACGAAGAACATCAGTCATCCTATCGTGACTGTAGATATTGAAGACTTCTGCTCCGACACCAAAGCCGAAACACCGAGCTCTCCAGACATCATACCGGTACAAATCAGTAAAATTCCAATTGATAGTCTTAATTTGGTCAAAGATGAGCTTCGAGAACAATCGAAGAAGATTAAAGCATTCCAAGAAGCTTTCGTTCTGGAAAAATACCCATCGAAGATGTCTTACATAACCTATATAATTGGGTTGATTATGCTAATATTCCTCATCTCTAAGATATGCCGATATTGCCCCAAGTCATTGCTACGCAAAAGGGAACATAAAGATGGCTGTATTCAAATTTTTAACAATTGCTTCGATAGAAGACGTCATCGCACTCACGTGGCCATTCCTTTAACTGCTATCAACGAGTTTTCACGCAGCACCGTTACCGAAGACGAAGAATCAAGCGACAGCGACGCCGACGTCCGCGCCGCCCCTCCATTTTCAAGTCAAAAATTAGGCACTGCCCAATCTTTGTTCTAAGGGGGGAGATGTTATATGATCGTAACATAGCATTTAAGTGTATTTCTGTTAGTGTAAAAAATAAGCTCTTTAGATAAGTTACTAAATGTTGTTCCCACCGACCCTTGTCGCCAACCCCACTCTACATCCTCTTGAACCTTTAAATACCTTGTGTCGACCGATCCCGGGTCACTTCATATCAATCCATCTCTGAATCTCACTGCTTCCTTACCAACTCCATGAACATTGTAAAATTTTAATAATAAATTGTGCGCGTATTCTAAAGAAAAACGTGTTTTGACTTTCCGCCACGTAACAGCGTATCCAATTTTGATTTTCAATATTTTCAATAGTACGTGATTTTTCACATACAAGCTGGTTATTTGAAGACTAAATTAATATAAACGAATAAATATCGTTGGGCATTTTATCTACAAACTTACATACTTACATCTACTAAATTATCTATCTACAAACTAAGTAAATCATTTTTTGTTTTTCTTATGCGGGATTACTCACGTTTAATTATATCGAAAACTCCGACTATAGTTTAACTATAGTCTGATATGTAATATTTAACTATAGTCGGATTAAAAAACTGTGTCAAAACCAGGTCAATTTTAATAGTAAGCTTGTATTATGGTAACCAGATGATGTATAGGATAGCTACATACTTTCTTAAACAGGTGCACTCAAAAGACAAAACAAACATCAATGTTCGTCAAATAAATTAATGTCCTGTATGGGAATCGAATCGACGCCACGCCCATGAAGCAGGACTACTTCCGAATGGTATAACTAGATTTTTAAATTTGAAAAAAAGGGGGCAAGGACATTACATCGTTTCCAGCATTTTAGATTTTTCTCGAGATATTGTACGCATCAAGCTGTAATAGAAGTCAGATTTATGTGGCGAAGTCTGGGTAAGATAAATAAATGGATTGGTGATGATCATACAAATTATATTATGGCTCTATTGTTCCGTGTGTATACATGCAAATTCACAGGAGCGATGCATCGTCAAATATACGCTCCACTGAGCGCATAATCAAATCAACGTCGAACAAGCTCGCAAACTGGACTCACTGAGCGAAATTTAGCAAAAAAATACCCGCTATTAATATGCCTGGACACAGTTGACCTCAATTCTACGCTTTTTAGGAGATTGTGGTAGAAATGCGAGCATATTTTATGAAAGAGCAAATAATTTTTTACGAACTTTTAAAGAAAACATGTCAGATTTAGATTACGACAAGGATTTATGTTTTCCGTATTCTCAGTGTTTTTCCTACGTGAAATTTCTTGTAGATACTGCTACTAGTAAATGGTACTTAGTTAAACGACCTAAGTCTGCTTTCACAGAGCCATTTGAGGAATCGTTTTATCTGTCTAGACCAGAAACGATTCTATTAAGATTTTGCGGTTAACAGTCAGAATTAAGTATAATTTGTAGACTAGTACTTGTACCCTTTTACGTATATAATGTTTAATTCTGGAGGCAAATTAAGTAGTAGTCTTGATCATTTAGCATGTAGCGATGATAGCTCAGCGGTTAGCGCGCTCGCTTCTCAGGACGAAGGGCATGGGTTCGAAGAGCTTTGAATGAGCTTGAGTTACAGGTGAAAGAGAACATCGTGAGGAAACCATAGCATGATGGTAGGGTATTTTCTAGTACTCGGCTGGCTAGCTACCACCCTCGAGTTGAAAATCTGCCGCCAGGCACCTAACGGTGTGTTCCGGCAGCCTCGAGAGCCAGTTTCATTCCAGGCTAGGTGTGTTTATCATCTTTGACCACACCGTCAATTAACATCAGGTGAGATATGGTCAAACACCTAGCCTATCAACCATAAAAAAGCATGGGTTTGAGGAGTTCAAATTTAGAGCATAAGCATTCTGTAATGCTTCTTCAACACCTAATGAAGTTTGGCAAATCAACTCAGTAACTGGAATTTTTATTTTAGTAATTTCTTATTGCCCAGTGGCTTATGCAACGGCTACCTTGAGGATTACGTTGTTGGCAGTCGCCCCCGGGGCCAGCCACTACATACGTATCTGTCTGAGAAAAGGAATGTCATGTATGACTTTTTCCATTGACGTGTAATTAAACCTCAATTAGTGACGAGTAATCAAATACTCTGACAAAAAAAAAAACTACACTTAGAAAACGACAAGGCCAAGTTTCATTTGCCGTAAGAATGAAAAACCGCATTGAATAAATTTAATTAAGGATAATAAAAGGTCCGTAATAGTCTGTTAAGTAAAAACAACTTCTGTTCTTATTATCTCTAAGATCGTCTAGGACGGTCGTCTAGGTTACACGTAATATTCTTCATAACCTACAATCCAGACACATTTAATAAATACCATTTTTTTTAGATGAGGCCTTTCAATCTATTCAAGGATCAATAAACATTAAAAATACACTTACTTAAATAAAATTAATTGTATTAATTGTTGTTGTTTGTAGCGATGATAGCTCAGTGGTTAGCGCGGTCGGTTCTCAAGCCGAAGGGCGTGGATTCAAACACCAACAACGAGTTTGAGCTGCCGGTGAAGGAAAACATCGTGAGGAAACCATAGCGTGGTGGTAGGGTACTTTCTAGTACTCGGCTGGCTAGCTACCACCCTCAAGTTGAAAATCTGGCGCCATGCATCTAACGGTGTTCCGGCAGCCTCACTTGAGAGCCAGTACCATTCCAGGCTAAGTGTGCTTTCCCACCTTCGACCACACCGTCATTTAGCTTCAGGTGAGTTGTGGTCAAAAACCTAGCCAGTCAAACATAAAAAAACCGACTTCAAAACTTTACCTATAAGTACCAATTTAAACAAATTGTACAACAATATAGTTTATGTTTTCTAAAGCCAGAGTGAAGGTAAACGCTGACCTTCTACATAAAATTCGATTAGGACGAGAATGGATAACGTTTTATCACTCTTATCCGTACCCGTGTCATAATCAGGGGTTTCTATGGCTAAAAGCTTTTACGGGTAGACGACCTGAGAATATACGCGATGTTATTCTTTAATCTATGATACGAGCGAGAATTCGAGGAGATTTTTTTAACTGTTTTTGTAACGCGAAATTTCACTAGAATCGTGAAATGCTTAATATTAGAAAAATGTATTTTGCAGAACCATTAGAAAATGTATTCTGTAAATTTTATGAAGCTGTTACCCACGACTTAGTCCGCGTGGAATTTATCAAAAACATTTCTAAAATTATCCAATTTTCTTAATTTTACTTTCCGTAAGAACCTTCTACAAATAATAGAAAACTTAAAAAAAATAACGACTATCGATTTCAGTAGTCGTTCTCAAGTTATGGTGTGACCAACGCAAACAGGGATTTTTTTATATGTATAGATTAAGTTAAACTTTTGAATAAGTAACAGTGATAGTTTAAACAACTTTAATTAATTTAAAAAAAAACGAAAGCCCAATTTTTTTTCAGAACCTTTTCCCCCTGTACATCCATTTATGCAATAAATGTATTATCACGATTTACCCGAAAACAATCTAGACCAAGCAGTTCTCAAACTTTTTTGGCGACGCAGCCCTTCCTGAAAGCGAAATATTTGATGGAGCCCTAAAGCAATCAAAAACTGTTTTATGTGTATTTTTTATTGTCACTTTTTAACCCCAACGCAAAAATGTCTGCTGTGGCATCGTAGCTCCCGAACGGATGAACCGATTTTGATTTTGTTTATTTTAGTTTGAAAGGTTAATAAGTCGGGAGTGTTCTTAGCTATGTTTGATATTGTACCGGGTTTTTTTAAATAATTTACTTGTAGTTATTTTTTTAGGTTTATGTTGAGTTTTTATTTTTTTTATTATGACCAGTATTTTCGTTGAGCCCTGAGAGGCTTTGCGGACCCCTGTGGTTCCGCGGAGCACACTTTGAGTATGGTGGATCTAGACAATTACCATTGTTATACTTTATAGGTTACATTTAAAATAATGACAAACATAAATATAAAAAAAAAATATAAAAAATGTGGTCGCGTAAAAAGATCATGGTACTTACCTATCGCAGCTACTGGCAAACAGTTAAAGCAGTCTGTGAATGTTTTCCATAGTTTGATGTTGTACCTCCGTTTGCATTCGTCGTAAAATCTGGGAACAAACGAAATTACATAAATAAACAAAGATATTATAAACAATATAGTTCTAGTACATATTTATTTATATTATTAAAGTAGTCAAATAACCTTATATTTATTAATATTTGGAGATTTAAAAATAAATATATTTTTTAAATAAAATAAATATATATAATAATCTACAGGTCAAAATACAATAAAATTTAGTCATAGAACAGTTAATTAGTTATCCCTACATAGTATAAAACAAAGTCGATTCCCGCCGTCTGTACGCTTAGTTCTTTTGAACTACGCAACGGATTTTAATGCGGTTGAATAGACAGAGTGATTCAAGAGTAAGGTTTATTCATTTATTTATAAATCCTAGGTATCAGTTATTAGTTACAGTTTTGCCGGTAAGACTTGTCATATTGTAGGCATATGAATGGACTGTATACAGTGCAAGTCAAATTGATAATGTCAATAGTATATTTTTTTTTTTATTATTTAAAAAAAAAAACAATACATGAAAAGTATATTTAAAAAGTAAACAATAATGACGAATTCAAATACTGCCTTATGCGTTAAAAGGCTTTCCATAAGTAAGATAGTCTGAGACTGTAGAAGCTGTGATCCAGCAGGTATTCAGACAATTTTCGTTTGAGCTTGTTATGTGGTAGTTCTTTAGGCAATTTCTTAAAAAGTTTAATTGCCATACAATATGCGTTTCGTTTAAAACTCTAGCCTGACTTTTTTAGGGAGTATCAGTTTGTCTTCTCGATTGGATTTACATTATCATTTACAACAAACAAACACATCGAAATGAATAAACACACATCAGACAGCCCCGTTGGCTCATTGGGAGTATGTCTGCCTGAGCTGTAGGGCGTGGGTTCGATTCCCGCCACGGACAAATGTTTGTTTGGTATAAACAAATGTTTGTTCTGTGTCTGGGTGATCTGTATGTATTATAAGTATGTATTTACAAAAAAAAGTATTTATGTATTCTATCAGTTATCTGACTTCCATCACACAAGCTCTGCTTAGTTTGGGGTCAGATGGCGCTGTGTGTAATGTGTTCTACAATATTTATTTTACATCTGTTTTATGTATGTATAATACATGCATATGCACCACATTAGTATCTACATTGCTCCCGTCCGAAGCCGAAGCGGGTCGCTAGTAAGTTATATGTGCAAATAATGAATCCTTAACTCTGAACAAATAGATCAATATGGTATATTGGTACACTTACTGATAAACAAAAACAAATCACGATAGTTTCGCGTAAGGAAGTACAGAAACTTTTGTATTAAACCCACGAAAGCTCTCAATCCATCTAAGAAAAATCTTTATCTAAGCGAAAACGTGTGCCCGGGAATTTGATTCGGCCTTGACGCCTACACAAGAATCAAGGACTGTCACAGAAACGCCTTGACCTCATTATATATTATATTTGGAAGCTTGAAATGCTTGGATAAGGTTAGGGTAGAGGACCGTGAGACTCGTAGAGTAGGTACTACACAATCATTGGTTTCTTTAGTTGAATAGGACGTATGACGGGTCTGCTTCTTTCATCGCGCGCGACGTGTTTATGAATGTATGTATGTACCTACTCAAACGTAGAGATATTATATAAGTTTTATTTATGCGGGATTACTCACGTTGAATAATCGAATTGCTCGAGTAATTTCGGCCACATCCCGGTGTCCTTCTTCATGGAGACAAAGCTGAATACAACGCGCGCGCGCGACCTCGTCTTGCTTCGCAGTAAGTATGGTGCGTTTTGGATCCGATATAATTCAACGTCCGCATAAGTAAATCAAAAATGTGTCAAAACCACGTCGGTTTCCATAGCAAAATTAAACATTTTTTTTTTATGAATTGAATAGGTATGCGTGTCTATTACTTAGTTCGGCTTTAGCAGCAAGCTTCATTTTAACTAAAATATTTGTAGTTGAATAGGTTTTCATTTGACAACATCGTGCTTGAAGGTTAATCTTACAGATTATCAAGAGCACACTTTGCCATATATGTAAATGTTCAGAGCTTCTGTGTAGAGCATAATCGTGTCACAATAAGATCGTTTAGTCCACCGTAGTAACAGATATTCTGCCGCCGAACAGTAGTGTGTAAATATTTGTGTTCCGGTCCAGGACCTTCTTTTGTTACTCAAAGTTCTGTATATCGCTGAAATAGTCATGGACATGTGTAATCTCTTACCTTTTTAAGAGCTTCTTGAACGTTTAATTACTTTTACATTTAAAAAAATTGCTTCCGACTATCTTCCAAAAGTAATTTACAAAAATATACTCCCGTGTGTAACTGGTACCATATTTACAATGATTATATAGGTATATCCAGCTAATCTTACTACACTTACATATATATGTACATATGTATAAGTCACTTACATGGCTCCGTTTGTTTATTGGCTTAATACCAGCTTAGCTTAGCTTTTCTTGGCTTAGCTGGCAGTGAAAATTAACCTTTACATGCAATGAGTCAACGCTGCCAGGAAAACTACAACTGGCTCAATTCCAAATTAGCTTTTAAGGTAACAGCTAATAGATAACAGTTAGCTTCATAACATTTGATAGATAGAGAAGACTTTTACGGATCCGACAACATTCTACATTCTTTAACTTCCTGTATTTAAACGAAAATACACTAAAAACAATCTCTTTGAATAGGTACTCAAAATGAACTACCGTAAAGGAATGCTTGAATCAATCAAAAAGAGTTTATCTATCTAATACTAAAATTTTATGTAAATCATCGTCGTACTTAATTCCTTGTACATTATGATACCGGTTATTTTGTATTTAGCAGTTTAAAGGAGCATTCTCTAGACCGATAAGCACGTGAGTTGCAACATCGATAACCGTTATCAACGTGTTGTCATCGAGCTATTGTTCACTGGATTTTTATGAGCACACAGTAAAATGTAATAAACAACAATTTTGTGCATCAACTGTCGAACAAACAACCTGGATCTTCCATCAGAGCCATGTCGGTGACCGGTATGCTACAAGGTATAAACTACCTTAAACCATAACGGTATGAATCATTTAAAAATATCTTAGGAATAAAGTGCAAAATGCATTCATACTTTTCACCATATTTATGTTGCACAAAACGATAAAAGACAAACTTTAGAAAAGAAGGGAATGTTTTGTAGCGATGATAGCTCAGTGGTTAGTGTGGTCGGTTCGCATGCCGAAGGGCGTGGGTTCAAACCCCAACAATGAGCTTGAGTTGCCGGTGAAGGAAAACATCGTGAGGAAACCATTGCGTGTTGGTAGGGTACTTTCTAGTACTCGGCTGGATAGCTACCACCCCCTCAAGTTGAAAATCTGCCGCCAAGCATCTAACGGTGTGTTCCGGCAGCCGCACTTGAAAGCTAGTACCATTCCAGGCTAGGTGTGCTTTACCATCTTCGACAACACCGTCACTTAACATCAGGTGCGCTGTGGTCAAAACCTAGCCTGTCAACAATAAAAAAATAAATGGTGGATATAGCTTTGGTTGTAATGGCAAGTCCTAAATGGCCAACCGGTGGGTCGCGTAGCGGTCAAAGTGGTTTTGTTTCAGCACGAATACATAGTAAGTTACTCAGAAAACTATACTAGGCAAGTACCACCGCAGTACCAGCCGCCAAGGAGTAGTGTGCAAACGTTACTGTGTACCGGTTTGAAGATTACTGCAGGTAGTGAAGCAGGCTGTTGAGAATATAATCATCGGAAGTCTCAAAGTAAAATGAGCGCCAAAGCAGCGATATTTGGGCTCTGTTTTGCTACTCAAAGTTTTGTGTATCGCTGGAAAGGTCTCAATACTTTTAGATTAAAAAAACCCGCCATCAATGTGCCTTCTATTAGTCGGATACCAGGCAGGGGGGTGCAGAAAAATAGGAATCCTGGGAAAGGCCTATGTCCAACAGTAGCCTATGATATGATGATAATACATAGAAATTTTGGGTTCTTCTGTACGACAGAATTCATGTCTAAAATCAAATAATAAACATATTCTCGTTTATAAAATTAATGCGGCGTGTGATGCAGAACTTTACATCGTAAAGAATTATAAACAGTATCTCGTTTTTTACAGCAAGGCAGGACAGGAAGCATATTTCTGACAATTAATTCATAACAAAATGAACCGTAACAACATGACGATATAGGCGAGAATAACGTCTAGATTACGACACTATCAATAAATGTATCTTATCTGCAGATTAAAGTGATGATGTCACGCTATAAAATATCTCCTTTCTGTAAATAAACTAACATATACGTGGACCAAAAAAGTTGTCGATACACAGGCCCGGCCTGGCGGCATCGCTAGTTAGGTTAATGAGAGCGTGTTTTAGTCAGTGGAATACTAAACTTATTTTATAATACACAAAGTCGCATTTAGTACAGCAAAAATATGCCAGTCGCTCGTCGACTACTACTGCGTAATAAAAAAAAGAAGACAATACGCCTTACAGCTTTTAAAGCAAATATTCTACCAATGAACAGAAAACAGGGCGGTCAATTTGAACAAACTTGATACTTGTCAATTTTAAATTTCCTTGTCAATGAATCATATTAGGTAGTAGGCATTCGAGTGTTCTTGAGTCATTGTTTATCAAATCGAGTATGCCTACTGTAAGTATTGCGTTTAATTTTGAAGGGTTTTGAGCAGTTGGCGGGAAAAATGTTATTGACGGTTCGGGACCATCTGTTTAGGCGTCGTTTACGATTGCAGGGTCCGATAAAAGACTGTCATGGCCTTTAGACACTTATTTGTTAAGAATTTTACGTTGAAAGGTTGAATCGATCTCGTTCATAATGTTTGGAATAGCCGTAAAATACATCACAGAGTAAAAATACTTTTAACTCCTTGGATAAATAAGACATATGACAGTTTTAAAAAAATGCAGGGAAAATTTCGGAACGCAACTAAAACTGAATAGTATAGAAAGTAAATTTGTTAAGTTATTGCTAATTGCATGATATGAGCAACCAATTTAGAATACATATAGGCCTATGGAATCATACGAACATTTTAACGTGCTTAGTCTTGTTAAAATTAATACAATCTACTGCAGTTAGCAAAATTACAGAGCTGCTGAGAATGACCATCGAATGTCTCAAAGTAATTAGCGTCAAAGCAACGACGCCCTAAACTTTGTTTTGTTACTCAAAGTAATGTTAATCGTTGCAATGGTCATGGACATGCGTTATCTCTTACCACCAGAAGAGCGTTTCGTTCGTCTCATTACTTTTACATTTACATAAAAAAAAAGGTTAATTTCGCAATATGGTTTCAGTGTGAAAACTTAAAATTCACAGGGTTCTCCGTTTCTTTCTTTACGCACAGGTGTAAAGGAGATGACGCAGTCCCAAACACGTGATCGTAAGTCAGCGTAGCTTGGTGCGTGACAGCGAGGCTAGGGGCACGGGGTTGCGATCGTGACCCGTGACGGCTCGTCGCAGCCCTTTGTTCCGCGCTCCTGCCGCGAGCTTTGTGTAATCTAGTTGATGCCTACTTTGAATTAACGTTAAAGGAGATAACTGATTTCGTAATACTGCATGCTTGTGGGAAGAAAGGTTTTTTAAATTATTTATTTTACAAATATGCTGTAAAAGAATGTCCTTTAGCAGTAAAATGTCCTTTTCGTAAAGCCGACCGGACTCAACGAACATCATCATCTTAAGCCACGCAATTTTTTTTTCTTACGTTATGTAGATATTTGGGACTATTATTAAGTTCTTTTATTTAATACCAAAACACTGTTTGTCTTAAAATGTTTTTAATTATTATTGAGTAGGACTTATTCTTAGGGTTACCTTAAGAAAAAGCACATAAATAATTTCAGAATCTGCATCCATTATAGATTGAGTTTTAGTAGTCGGTTAAAATTGCAAGCTTCTACTACTCTTTCTCTACTATATTAGGGTTCTGTTATAGAGAAAGAAAGAATACTATATTTATACTTTTATATACATAATATGAAAGAAAGAAACCCTAATATAGTTATATTTTCAAAGAATATAATTTTACTATCACATGTCTATCGATGTTTATGTCAAAGTACTTTTGTTGAGCAAGTATATTTTAAACCCTAATCAGAAAACTTTTTTGTGTAAGTTCCTTCTTGTTATTGAAGAACATTTTAATAAGGAAAGCCAGCTCCTGGGTAAGCTTTTGAATTGTTTAGGGATCAAACAAAAAGCTTTTAGTAATCTAGGTTCCTAGCCGGCCTGATGTTTACCTTTTAATTTATTCAAGTAGGGGTTCATGCTTCACTTGTAAAATTAGAGATTAGGGAGGTAAATTCGGCCATTGTAAATGAATTTTGTTTTGTTCCCATTATTTTCATAAACTATGTTCAACAAGTTTTTAAGCTCCCTGATATTATATAAGTTGTTTTATTTAAGAAACTAATGACATAGTTTTGTTTCATTTATTAAACAATTTTTGTGTGATGCACTGTTTCAGTCAGAGTTGACTTAGGCCATGCTTAATTTGGGGCCCTTTTAGAAAGTAAAGAAAATTTATGATACCTACAAACATTATTCTGCTATGGTCTTATAAGTATTAACTATGGTTACTCGAAAACTTTATTGGGCTTTGTCAGGTAAACTAGAAAAAGAATAATTAAGCATATATATTGGGGCCCTTTTGAGGATACCAGTGCCCAGGGCACGGGCCAGCTGGTGTGCCCTAATGGTAAAGACGGTATTGGTTTTAATCCTTGATAAAGATTACTGGATGTAGCTAAAACTTTAGTTGAGAGTATATGGCTCCTAAATTCATCAAAAAGTAGGTTGTAAACAAATGATGTTTTTGAGATAACTTACAACATTAAGAGGAAACAAGTCGTCATTTTCTTCATACAAACGTTTTCCCCATTTTCCTTCCAGGATTTTAATACTAGAGCAATAATTTTTAGATAAAAAGTAGATACTTGATAGTTTCATGCCCCTCTGATTTGATTTTTTGATATATGTTTTTTTTATAAGAGCTAGGAATCTTCAAAAATCTTAAAATTTACCTAATTTCAACGCTGTGTTTCAACGTCCAAATTCCCAATCTCATAGACATAATCTTAAAAAAATAAAACGCACAGGCAAAGAACAGATCCTTCTTATTTACTTGTTAAAAGAATTACTAAAATCGGTCTAAATTTGGAGGAGGAAACAGAGGAACACGAAACCTCAATTTTGCTCATTTTATTTCGGGTTAATGAGCCCGAGGTGCAGTTGTCCCTTTCGCTCAGTATGTACGCGGGTGCTACGTGCGGCGCGACAGAAATAGCTTGGTGAAATTCCTAATTTTCAAATGTCTTAGTTGACTGCTTTCCTCTTAATGTACATACTAAAAGATTGACAATTATTGTATACTCACCCATAAATCCTATTAATGCTTGCACATTCATGGTTGCCACGTAAAAGGAAGAAGTTCTCTGGGTATTTGATCTTGTATGCTAACAGCAGACATATAGTCTCGAGGGACTGCTTCCCGCGGTCCACATAGTCTCCCAGGAACAAGTAGTTTGACTCTGGAGGGAAGCCTCCATATTCAAACAGCCTTAGTAAGTCATAGTATTGCCCGTGGATGTCACCTGAAAGATATCAAACTTTTAAAAAAAAGGTATTCAGAATTCTCAAGTCACATTGATTGTAAGAAACATACATATTAACTTCTTCTCTAGGTACTGGTCACAGTCCCTATTCTTTGAAAAACTACAATATGGATATTTTTAACCCTAGAAAGAATCGTTGTTTTACATCAGATAACTGAGCAGAAGTAAATTAAGTCCGTGTCTGATTAAAAAAAGTAACTTTTGAAAATACATATAAAATGATAATAATGAATAGGTAATTAAAAAGGATTAATTAATTAACAATCTCTTTGTGTATGTTAACGCATATGAGTAAGATAGTTGTGTAATAATTTGTGTCCTTTAACTAGCTTGTCATAATAATTTTTTAACAAGTTTAAAAGTATGTAGTAGTAAGTGACACACACATACAGAAAATTTATAAATATGGAGCTAAAAACATAACCCTTCCTTTAGATTATGCTATAGTCAGCTAAAAAAGACAGATGCAACACCAAAAATTTTACTAAAAAAGTATTAGTCATTTAAACAAGGACAGTAACATTTTTAGCAAGTTTAAATCTGTCAACTAAGCCCTTTAAAATTGATCTTAATGATGAGTTAATCTTAAGTAGCAGTCAGTCATTCATTGACATTAATAATATTTAGAGCAGCTCACCTACTATTGACATAAATCATTATCCATAACAAATAACATTCACCATTTATGAGACACTTGAAATTGTCGCTCTTCATCTTATGATGGATAAAAAATAAATATTTTATTTAACTTAGGCGAATTTTAAGCCATGAAATTTAATTACAATTCTATTGTACTGAATATTACATTAGCTACTAACCAAATTATACATGTAGGTAAGAAAAATGGTTTTGCAAGCTATTAAATATGATGCAATTTCATTTAGTGTGTGGTTTAGAAATATGCTTCTCTACTGATGATTATTAGGAGTTAGAAGCCTCACAAAATTGGGCATTATTTTATAGACAGACAATATTTATTTGTGTACACTGAATATTTTCATTCTATCCTACATTTTAAGGTGAATCAATTCTATCAAATACAATCAACCCAATTTAATCACACTAATACTATAAAAGTGAAAGAATGTCTGATTGCATTTATGTTTATTACTTCTTCAAGCAGTGACAGCTCAACATATTTGAATGAAATTCATGCCTTGTACCCTAAATGAACACAGGTTACTTTTTAAACCGGAAAACGCCGGTAAAATCTTGGCGAGTAGTATAACTACTCATATCATAGGTAACTAGCTAATATGAAGTAATAACGTTTAAGTGTTCAAACTAGGTAAGTCAGAAAACTCGTACATCTATTTTCGCTTATGAAGGTAGTTACTTTGGAAAAAACTAAGGATTTCAGCTCAATTATTATCACCAGCAGGATTGTACGGATACCTAATATATTATAGATCCGGAGCCTATGACTATGAATGAGAAAGTTGAAGAAAGCGTTACAAGACACATAATCAAAGTGAATAGCTTCTTACTGTCGTTTGTATACTATACTAGCCAGTTTACTCAGTTGTTTTGAATTTGCACTTACCGCATATTTTCAACGGGGCTTCAAGTTCCAGTAATATAGGCTGTGATAAGAATATTTCTCGAGATTTCAGACATAGCCCTTTGATTTCTGTTTCCGTTAACTGAACATTCATACCAGGCTTCTCGCCCCGTACTGCAAAACAAACGTAAACATAAAATCACTACCGCACATAACTCACGAACTGTTACACTGAACTCTCGTATTTGTTATATCACCATTATTCGCCCAATTCATATAAAACAATTTATTGTTTTATTTCAAACAATATCAACAATTACCTTTTAGTAATTTTTTTATTACGTTATCGATGTTTAACTCATCTGCGTCTCTGTCTGCCATCGGATATATTGTTTGTGCACGAAATATGGCTAAATAGAACAGTTAAAGGAAGAAAGATTGTTAAGATATTTGCCGATTTCAAAAGGCAGCAACCTATTTCAATTCTCGGCTAAAATGAAAATTTCAATGGCGGATACATCACTCACACAAACAAGAATATGGTAATGTTGCCATTACTCGATAGTCTAAAGTAACGTGATATTTGCGACTCTGTACATTACGGTTCTAATGAATGTTTATTATAAGCTGTTGTATATATTTTCATATTGTTTATTTACCACTGCACTTGGCTGAACCAAGTCACTATGGTTTAACAACTTTAGTGGCTTATTGCAGGTCAGATCAATCGTTGATTGAACGTCGTTAGGCAGGTTAGTTAAAGTACCATTGACGAAAAACTTATTTGGATATAATTATAAGCATTTTAAGCCATTTTCGATTTAAAAAATCTGCCAGATATCTCACAAAAAGTTGTAAAAAAGTACACATACTACATTATTATCTAATATCAATAAAGCCTGATGTGTAGTCTTTAAAATATAGTTCGAAATAAACTATCTATTTAAGTGGGTATAAACGTATCTCTAAGCATTGAAACGATCGTATCTCTAAACATGTTTTTTGTCAATAATCGTAATAATTAAAGAAGCTTCCTACTTTATATCAGTTCCAAGGGTTTTCATCTTTACATCCTTGTCATTCCTTGTCTTCCTTATTATTCTATTTTTTTCTTATTTCCATTTTGTTTTCTTTATTTTGTTTTATCGCTATCATTTTTCATATATGGTTATTTGAATTTGAATTTCGTTATAAGTATCACAATATCAAAATTATTGAGTAAGCAAGGCCTATTTTCAGATTGTGACGTAACAAAGCTAAAAGTAACGCAAAATGTTACACTAGTTATATTTTGGCATTTCTGACTAAATGTCAATAATATACTACACAATATTTGCCTGGCCAAGAAAATATCACCTTGATAATTTTTAATTGATGAAATTTATTAATGTCCTGTCCGCCACTGCTGGAATACTTTTTATTAGTTAGAATAACATTATTTATATTAACGTGCGTAGCCTTTTAATAAATTAAATTATATGCTATCTTATAAAATCAGTACATTAATCTTATTAATTCAGAGGTTCCATAAATGTTTATTTCTATCGAGAAAATTGTTTAAAACCGAGCATTTTGACCGCGAAGTAAGTAGTGTAATAACCACCCTAATGACCAGGCAACGCCTGTTGCCCTTTTTACAGTAGCGTTGAACGTTGTTGCCCAGCTGACAGCCGCTTTTTTTTGTTTTAATAAGATGTCTTGGATAAACCGCTGTTGTGTTGGCAGCACTGGCACTATTTATTTAAACTATAATTTTACAGCAGTATTTATGTGGCAACAGTAGTACCTATAATATGCTTCGATAGAGTTTTGGAAGCAACATGAAGAGTCATGTTTTTTATTTTAACTTCGTCAGTATTTTTGGGGTACCGTCTGACTTTGTAGACTATTGTCTTACCGCTCTCAAAGTGAGATGAGGTCCACGCCCAGCACTGGAACTGTTTACACAGGGCTCATTTTGATGTAGCCACTTCTTTACGACTATTTAAATTCGCAATAATTAAACACGGTTAAATATGTCTGATTTTTATACTATGAGAAAATATTTCGCGTGATAGGCAACACCAAGTTTGTTTCAGTGTAAGCATGGCCAAGAATAAATTAAAATATTTAAATATTATTCAGTATATCGCCATATTGCCCATCATCAAAAGAAAGACAAAATTCTATCTCTATCGAAACACGTTACACTATGTTCCAGCGTGTTACTGTAACAGAGATAGATATACCTTTTTGTGCCTGTTTTGTAGAATGTGTTAAATTCAAACTCGGATAAAAGACTACAGTAGTGTTTCATCTGAGGTTTCAAAGTAACTTTTATCCCCATTATGTTTCACCACATTATACCCCTTTCCTACACTCGCGCTTGTAATTCGGTACACTCAAAAATACAAGTTTTAGGAAAAATACGATACTCTTTTCGCATTCCCGCCAAAACTCGAAACTTGGCTTGATACTTTTTTTTCCTCTTTTTTCTTGATATCGCACTCTGTGCATTCTGCCAGTTTCAATGTGTCTATATTTTGTGTGCAGTCTTCAGTTTTCAGCTTCTCTATAGTCAAAGTCCAGTCTTGGTCAAGTCTAGTTCGTGCCAGTCAAATCTAGTCATGCTTTAGTAAAGTAGTGGCGACTCTACTATAAGCTTCAGTGGAGTTTTGGAAGCAACACAAAAAGTCATGTTTTACCGTACTATATTACTTTCCCACACTCGTGCGTGTATTCGGCACTTTATGAATAAAAAACCACTATTTTTATACATATACACTCGAAAAAAAACTAGTTTGGAAAAAAAATAGAATGGGGCGACACGACATAGGTTCATGGACACGACGCTTACCGCGTTCCCGCCAAAACTCTGGCTTGATACTTCTTATGTTGCAATATGTGACGTTTAATTTTTACTATACCTAAAACAAAAATTTAATTATTGTTATAGTAACATCAACAATCTCCCTGCGGCCTGCAGGAAATTCGCAACAAGTCAAAAAAATCTATAACGCTACTATCTAAAACTTTTGTAAAATGTTATCGCATTAATAGTAAAAAAAACTGCATTCATGACACCTATCGAATTGGTTTACGTACTCAAAATGTATATCTTTGAACATCATCGGTTTACGAAACTGAAAAATTTTTTGTATTTAACCCTTAATTTGCCCAGACCGCTTTTTTGTGAATTTCAATAAATACTATCGATTTTAGGGGTGTTGGGTTATACAGCAAGATGGAAAAAATGATTAAAAAATTCCCTTATCAATAGATTTGGTGATATAGGGCGGGAAGTATGCTGGACTTTTCTAAATACCTAGAAAATTAGGTGATTGTTGCACGTATACTATACTGGACAATATCTAAAGCCGTAGAAAAATTGTTTTTGTGGATATTTATTGTGTTTTTAAAAATAATATTAATGAAAATTATATTTTATCAATTATATAATCAAATTTATTAAAACAAACATTAATTCAACATTTTCAGTCTGAAATAGGAACATAATTTCGTCTTTTTCATTGAGTTTTACCCGCCATTCTAATAAATTTATTACAATAACATATAAAGAG
Organism: Biston stratarius; assembly: GCA_950106695.1. Lineage (NCBI taxonomy): Eukaryota > Metazoa > Arthropoda > Insecta > Lepidoptera > Geometridae > Biston > Biston stratarius. Next base: position 11,058,756 of record OX467106.1, read on the forward strand.
ATCAGGGAGTCAAAGTTACTATGATTATTCTTAATTTCTACAAAAAATGACACCATGAAAATCCTTATACTAATTAAAACCCCGTATAAAAATTCAGTCTTCGAGAGGAAAGCATGCAGATAAGTCTTTTAGCAGTGTCAATAAGCATCATAGCCACTAAGTTACACGCATACGTTTTTATGAAATTGAGCTTTCGCGGGCAAAGCACAGCCTTTGGTTACACTTTGTGCAATAAACTTCTGTTTTATTCGTCTTGCAATGCTTGCAGCGTCCGTAGTTGTGAAGTCCTGCCAGTGACCTGCTTTGTCATACCGCGCAGCAAATGTTGGACGGGGTTTCAAACGCGCCTTGGTCTCCTTTTCAGGAACATCTTGTGGAAAAGGTCCATTTCTGGAGCTTAAAACCAGTTCTTGGGCAAGTTGGTTACGAAACTTCTTCAGGCACATATTTTTGCAGCTCTGCGCGTAAAATTCCGGCGATAAAGCAGCCAAGCATTATTAACGCATATGTCCAGCATTTGGGCGAATATAGCCATGTACCACCGTCGACTTTTATACTTTGTCCTATACAAAGCCAGCATCATGTCGCAAAGATCCACACCGCCCACGTGGGCGTTGTAGTGTTTGATTAATTGTAGGCAGCTTACATCAACTTTCTTCTTTTCTTCTTTGCTGTATCGCTTGATCTTATCAACAGAATAGGACAAAGTGTGCTGTGGTGCCGGCGTAAGAATAGTACCCCACCCTCTCTACCCGTGGTTGCCGTAGGAGTCGGCTAAGGGTTGTAATGCGGAAGATGGGCAGCAGCGTCTTCCTTGAACAATCACACCTAACTGCGTTCGCCAACCCGCCTGCCAAGCGTGGCGAGTATTGGCAAAACCTCCCCAGGAGGAGGCCTGTGTCCGGCAGTGGACGACCTATGGCTGATGATTTGATATGTGAGACAAAGTTGTGACTCTAGTATGCTCTTGATAAGAGCTTACACAGTTCACAACTTTGTTATCATACCATTTTACTATGGCAAGTCAATTTTGGAATGTTTCGAAGTTCTGAAACCAAAATAACCAATATTAATAGTTAAGAAAAATTTTAAAAATATATATAAATGTATTGTAAAAACTGATATCGTATTGCATATTCATTATTCATTATTCTATGCATTATTCTTACTATTACTAGAGAAAAAAAAATATTTTTGTTCGCAAAAACGGTGATTTTGTCTTTTATTCTTGTTTTTTACATACCGAGAATACGTCTAGTATACTGTACGTCATACACGATGTCATATCACTACACATTTAGAAATGGGAAGAATACTGTACGTCGTCATTTAGACCAGTATACAGCAAAAAGTACTCAGTTTACTAACCTAACAATTATGTACACCGTTTCAAATATTCAATAACATGAGCATATCAATTTATCAGATATTGTTGTCTAACAAAAACAATTAGAAAAAAAATCACTTACCGAAAGCTCGCGCGACAGTTCTACTTACTCTTCATGTTGGCGGACACTGACAAGAAATGCTTGCGTTCAAGATCTTGATAATTTTTGCCAGGAATATTAAATATGTATTGACCGCACCCAAACCAATATTTTTGGCGGCAGACCTCATCTTTTTAGCCCAATTTTTTTGAAACTCGACGTTCAGTATACTTCCCGAATCTAAATTAAGGGTTAATGCAGTATACCTACATATATATGTATGTATATATATTTTTTTAAACTAATTGCCTTAAGACATATTTATATAGGAACTACCACATTATAAGCTCAAACGAAACTTGTCTGAATACCTACTGGATCACTGTTCTTACAAAGTCTCAGACTATTTAAGCTTATTGTAAATGAAAAATAACATACCTAATAAGTTTCAAAACTTGCGCATTAAAGCCGGTAAGTTGAACTGTTCATGTTATGAGACAAGTGAAAGGTATTCGATTAGGCTATAGGCAGTGAGCCGGGTATGTGGACAGCCTTCTACTCGTATTAATATTAGTACCGGTTGTCGACCCAACTAAACTACACCGCTGCCGCAGGAGTTCTGTTTCACAGGTACTTATTAGAAAATATATTTATATTTATAAATATCTAAAGTAGAAACTACCTTGGATTTTGAACTTGGAAAAATTTTGTCGGAATGTCCAGTGTCTTCCGTCTAAAACTTTTGCATACAAGTAGGCTAGTATATTTTTGTAGTCATGATAAGTATTCCGTATGTTAAGGTATAAAATATTCGTACTTACAATATGAGATTATTTGCGCACGCGCGTGTGTGTGGGTGTGTCTGTGTCTGTGTGTGTTTGTGTGTGGGTATGTCTGTGTGTGTTTGTGTGAGTGTGTTTCTATGTGTGTTTTTCACAAACAAACTTTCTATTATTAAATCGGTATCCATGGCTTAATTTTACATAGGTTTACTTTAAATGAAAAGGTTTTATTGCTGTTATTTCTTCTTTTTACATTTATTAATTAAAAGTACCTATGCCTAAAAAATTATATAACAGGTTTAATTACTTAGATACAAAAAAAAAAAATTATGTTTGGCAACTTTAGACGTTTCTCAAGGTTTGATCTGAGGTTCACATAGATCTATATCTTTTCAACTTACCTTTCTATTCTTAAATAAGTAGAGTCCGCTCAAAAGATTTGTTTATTATTCTTTGACAATATAAGTACCTAGCAGAAATATCATAATTAATCTGCTTACCTATGTACATTTCAAAATTATGCCTTTCTTAATAAGACGAAAAACCTAGAGCTCAACTTAGTTCATAAACTTTTCAAGGGCAATTTAATTATAAGCACTAATTAATGAATTCATCCGCGGTACTTAGTCTTACATACGGTACTGTGGAATGTTTTTTGCGTCATAGACAGGTAATTAATCGCAGGAAACGCAATAAAATATCATATTATACTTCCTCGACGACGTCGTTCTTATTTATACTTTACTTCCCAATTAGTCCTGTTTTTTTTATAAGCCAGAGGACCAACCACATAGGCTGCTGAAATATTAAAAATATATTTTTTGTTACCTACGTCATTTGAATTTAAGCAAAGTCCTGTATTTTTTGTACTCCGAGTGTTTTATTGTGTTTCCCGCTAGGCGCTCACAAAAAAGCTACTCGACCGCATATCGTATCCTCGCGCAGTAAGGTTCGTAGTCGCGTAGCTTTCTCGTGAGCACCTAACAGGAATCGCAATATGAAGCTCAGAGTACGGGGGCTAGTCTAAATTTGAGTACGACCAAATATTAAACCTTTTTTTATTGTTGACAGGCTAGGTGTTTGACCACAGCTCATATGATGTTAAGTGACAGTGTGGTTGAAATTGTAAAGCACACCTAGCCTGGAATGATACTGGCTCACAAGTGAGGCTGAGATTTTATAGTTGAGGGTGGTAGCTAGCCAGCCGAGTACTAGAACGTACTCAACCAACACTTGGTTTCCTTCACCGGAAGTTCAAGCTCATTGTTAGGGTTTGTACCGCCATTCGGCCTAAGAACCGACCGCGCTAACCACTGAGCTATCATCGTTATAAAGACACCAACAGCTAGTTGTTTACATTAGTGCAGCTAGAAACCCACATAATAGGTTTTTTTACAAACGTGATGAGGTTCGTGTGATAATGTTTGTGGTATCTAAAAAGGTTTAGGTGTAAAAACAACGATTCTCTTTTATCTACTTACAGCTTTTCAAAATGGTACTTAAACTTTACGCTGTTTCTGATGGACCCCCGTCGCTCTCCGTGCGACAAACGCTGGCGGCGCTAGAAATTCCTTTCGAACTTATCAACGTAGACTTCGGCAAAGGAGACCACATGACTGAGGATTATGCAAAGGTACTCACGTTCCAATCCAAGCTTCTAAGCTCTATGATATTCCATCATCGAAATGATTTTTCTCTGCCAGGGGATTTGTGCGGAGATATAAATCCAGATGAATAGGTGCATAAAAGAAGGGATATACCATATATTTAAGTTGTTATTCTGCCGCCAAGCGGTAGTATGAATACATAATTGTGTTCTGGTTTGAAGGGTACTTACTGCAGCTAGTAAAATTACATGGGTGTTGAGACTAACCATCGGAAGTCTCAAAGTAATGAGCGCCAAAGCAGCGATGTCCTGAACTTTATTTTGTTATTCAAAGTTCTGTGTATCGCTGCAATGGTCATGGACAGGCGTTATTTCTTACCGTCAGGAGAGCGTCTCGTTCATCTTATTACATTTTAAAAGGCCACATACACTTGGGTCCGTGACTTTTGTCAACTTTGAATTACCTACACAATTTTATTTAATTTTTTTATAATAAAGGATGAGGAAAGTTAGTCAAATCTGCTGCTACAGTACCCTTCAAACCAGAACACAGTAATGTTTGCACACTACTGCTTGGAGGCAGAATATCTGGTACTGCGGTGGTACCTACCTAGACGACCTCCCACTAAAGATATCTACCACCAAGTAAACTAACTACTATTACTACTACTTGTGACTATTCAAAGTTTTGTGTATCGTTGCAATGGTCATGGACATGTGTTATCTTTTACTATCAGGTTATTGTCTTGTTCGTCTCATTTACATAAAAAAAGTAAAGACAAGTCCAAAATATCCTAAGATTTTTTTTTGTTATGTTTAGGCGTGACTGGCTAGGTGTTTGACCACAACTAACCTTATGTTAAGAGACGGTATGGTCGAATATGGTAAACACACGTAGCCTGGAATGGTACTGACTTTAAAGTAAGGCTGCAGGAACACACCGCTAGGTACTTGACGGCAGATTTTTAATTTGAAGGTGGTAGCTAGCCAGCCGAGTACTAGAAAGTACCTTACCACCATGCAATGGTTTCCTTATAATGTCTTTCTTAGTTCAATGGCAGTTCAAACATGAACCCTCCGGCGACGTATGAATCGACCGTGCTAATCACTAAACTATCATCGCTTCAAGACAAAATTGATCGCTTGATGAAAATTAACATCTTTAATTCCTGTTTCAGATGAATCCACAGAAGGAAATCCCAGTATTGGACGACGACGGGTTTTTCTTGAGTGAGAGCAACGCCATTATGCAATACATCTGCGATAAATATAAGCCTGGAACTCCGCTGTACCCTCAAGACCCTAAAACACGGTTAGCCTTACTAAAATCAATGTTGTCGGAATTTATTGGGGATCTTTACTTTGCTTATTTTTGACGACAGTGGGGACCAATATTTACTTAAGGATAGGAGAGGGAAGTAAGAGCTTTGCTTACTTTTGCTGGCAAGGGAAAAGGATTATGCTTACGTAATATTTTGGATGGTCCCTAATTATGTATTGGATTGTAATGTTTTTATTTCTTACTTTATACGGGTCTTGTCGATTGAATTAAATTAATTTTATTTTATTTATTTAAACGTATTTTGGAATCTATCGGTAAAGTTGGCATTATGAATCAGATCGATCTTTATTTAATTATTTTTTTGTGTTTTGTTAATTTCAGGGCTATAGTTAACCACCGTCTATGCTTCAACTTAGCATCATATTACGCTAACATTTCTGCATATACTGTAAGTACCCATCAAACTAGATCAAGGTCCCAAATTGAAGCTTTGTTTACTTTTTAAATTTTCAAAAAACAGTCTATCATGTTTTTTAAGCTGGCTCACTGCTGGGCACGGGTCTCTTTTTAATTGGGTGAAGGATAAGACCATATTCCACCACGATGGCCAAGTGTGGGTTGGCAGAACTTTTTTTAAGTACAAACATGTACATAAGTTTACTCACGATGTTTTCCTTCACCGTTTGAAGTTTTTTTCGGCTATAGGCACATAATATCGAAAAGAACACACAGAACAGATACACAGAACTTTGAGTAGCAAAACGAAGTTCAGCCCCCGTACCCAGAGGTACTTATTGCGATTACTGTTGACTCACAAGGAAGTTACGCGATTGTAAACCTTACTACGTGAACATACGATACGCGGTCGCGTAGCTTTTTTGTAAGCGCCAAGCGAGAATCGCAATAAGACGCTTATGAACGGGGCTGCTTTGGCGCTCATTACTTTGAAACTCGATAGTTAGTCTCAACAGCCCCGCAATTTCGCTAGCTGATTAATTGATTACAATGCACAAGAAAATAGACTCAATTAACAGGTGTAACGACTGGCAACCTTTTTTTTTGGCTGCCAGGCTAGGTGTTTGACCATAACTCACCTGATGGAACTGGCTCTCAAGTGAGGCCGCCGGAACGCACCGTTAGATGCTTAGCGGCAGATTTTTAACTTGAGGGTGTTAGCTAGCCAGCTTATTACTAGGAACTACCCTACCACCACGCAAACCTTATCGCTAAAAGCGATCTCTTCCAGGCAACCTTCGGATGGAAAGGATTAGAGGAAGAAACAGACACGGTGTGTCAATAACGAGGATATACATAAAGGGGAATATATAACTATAACATAAATATTATTATATCTGCAGTATCCTTTAAATCCTTTTTGTAGCGATGATAGCTCAGTGGTTAGCGCGGTCGGTTCGCATGCCGAAGGGCGTGAGTTCAAACCCCAAGAATGAACTTGAGCTGCCGGTGAAGGAACACATCGTGAGGAAACCATAGCGTGGTGGTAGGGTACTTTCTAGTACTCGGCTGGCTAGCTACCACTCTCAAGTTGAAAATCTGCCGCCAAGCATCTAACGGTGTGTTCCGGCAGCCTCACTTGAGAGCCAGTTCTATTCCAGGCTAGGTGTGCTTTACCATCTTCGACCATACCGTCACTTAACATCAGGTGAGTTGTGGTCAAACACCTAATCTGTCAGCCATAAAAAAAAAAAAAAAACTGGAACACAGTTTTTAAAAACTTGTAATTAAAAAATGTATTGATTTTTTTGTCAGATGGCGCCAATATTCTTCGACTACGAACGCACGCCTCTAGGGCTAAAGAAGGTCCACATAGCTCTGGATGTGTTTAACACGTACTTGACCAGACTCGGCACAGCCTATGCAGCTGCAGACTATCTCACCATAGCCGACTTCCAGCTCATTAACTCCACCATGACTTTGGAAGCTATAGACTTTGACTTCTCTAAATACACTGAGGTACCGTCCAATTTCATGCAACTTTATATGCACTCTTTTAGTTTTTTTTAACTATCTAGTCCCAAACTAAACAAAACTTATGCAATGGAAACCAAATCATTTTTTGAATACTTAAATACTTTTTTTTAAATACATTTAATATATATATATACTATAACACCCAGAAATAAACATTTATCGTCACAGGTAAAGCTACATAAATATTTGTCCCGGCGGGAATCGAATGGACGCCCTAAAACTGCATATTTCCTTTCATTGCCTCTGTTCATCTATAGTCTGAAAGGCGCGACAAGCCCGAGGCACTTCCATTAAAATTTTTGGGCCAAGACCAAAGAAATAGATGAATTGGGATTAATCATATATTGCTTAGTCTTAAATCTTATTTTTAAATGTTTGATTTTTATGTTTTTTTTTTTAACATTAAATATGCTAGTTTTTAAACTTTGTCGACTTGAACACCTAATGGTGTTTATCACCGGGCCTTAATCGCGAACAAAATACTATGAAATTAGTTTTGTTTATTCACTTCTACGTTTCTGCCATGTTGCTATGGTTACGAGTTGACTGGAGAGTGCGGGTCGTCTCGAATATGAAAAACTAACTAATTTCATAGTATTTTGTGCGCGATTAAGACCCGCGGGTGAATTGGTTACTTCTAGGTAACCGTTCTCCATCTTAGACCGCATCTTCGCTTATCATCAGGCGAGATGGCGGTCAAACGCAAGCCTATTAGTTATTTAAAAAAAACTAACTAATTTCATAGTATTTTGTGCGCGATTAAGACCCGGTAATAAACGTAATTCTTTTCCCCTCCGACGTGTAGTAATGTGTAGCCATAGCGGTTATTCATGAATAAATAAAATAATACGCCATATGTATGTTACTAAAAGCTTAATTGTTTGCACAGGTACAGAAATGGTACAATGAATTCAAGAAAAACCACCCAGATCTGTGGAAAATATCTGCTGATGCGATGAAAGAGATCCAGCACTTCGCAGCCAATCCTCCTGACCTGACTCACATGGAGCATCCAATCCATCCCATTCGGAAGGTTTAACTCTGACAATTAAAAAACAAACAAGAAAAAAGATTTATAACATATGATTTGAGGTACATTTATGTACCTACATAATTATGTTCATATAATTACAGCTCAAGAACGTAGCATATCAAAAGTCAAACGTTTTTTACCTTTTGCAGATATAATTATTTTGATGGTGTTACTATTAGTCGCTTATTTGTATATACGTATATATATTTATTAAAGTAATTATCACATATGTTTTTTAAAATCTTAGGTAAATACCACTCACAAACTCGTCGTTTAATTGCACAAAAATAACTTTTTCATTATATTATTAGTATGTACTGATAAAGTTTTATTTTTTATGTTTTTTACATTATTAATAAAGCTTGAATAACAAATAAAGATATGTTTAAAGTTCATACACCACATGTAAACCCTTCAAACTTCATTAACATTTTGTTTATGCCACAGGTGGCTAACATACAGACGGGTTGTCTGATGGTAAGCAATCACCGTCGCCTTTAAACATCTACAATACCAGACGTATTACCATTACATTGCCACCTGATTGTAGCATGAAGAGTTATAAAAACAACTGTAGGTACTTTTATTACGTAGTTGTCAGACTATATACTTATTTTTTTTATTGCAGATCTTATATTGCCCGATAGTTATGGTCAAACTAATCAAGGCTGTCAGGGATTAGTTTCGATTTAGAGATTTAATGCGTGCGCATACTACAGCACCTCGGAAAAGCGACAGAATTTCATGATTGAATTAATAAAGATTTACATTTAGATAAATGATGAAATGATAAATTATGTCAATATATTTTACAATCACAGCCTTTGTGAGATTGTTTCTGTGGCTTAGTCCATTTTTATGGATGCAATTTTTTCCAATGAATTTCTTGTAAATTGAAATAACGATTGCTAAACATTAAGAGTTCGAGCTTATAACAATATCTTCGTTTATTGCGTCGAGAAGACTAGACTATGCTTCGCTTTAACGGTTTCCAAAACCCTTCTAGCAATGCTTTTTTAAATAATTTTTGTAAATAAAAACCAGTAATATAAAATATATGTAATAATATTTATTAATGGAAGTAATTTAAGTAAAACAATACATGCTCAGAAAAAATACAATAATAAAATAACTTTGATCCTTCTTAGTCCTTCTTGGGGCCACGGTACGGGTGACGCTTCCTGTAATAACATAAAAACATAGTTAAATATGGATTTAGACGGAAATTAAATACCCATTATTTGGTTTGATCTTAGCTCGGATATCCAAGCTGAAGTTTTGGTTGGTTATTTGTAGCACAACCAATAACTGTCATCTTAAGGTTTTTTATAAATGGTTAACGAGGTATGTGCTTAGTGGTGGTTTGGTAGGTGTCACTTAGGTACCATCAGGTGAGCTGAGTAACATAGGTCTCAAAGCACTTGGGTAAGTGTACATTAATGTTATTGATGGAGTGACAACCTTAGACTCCGCGCTCACATTCGCGCGTGTACAAAAACTATAGTGTAGTGTCTGTGTAATAGGTAGTTATAAAGAGGCGTTAGTATGGAGATCTAATCGAGTGTCCGGGGTGTGGTTTGGGGCCAAATGGCGATGTGCGAAATGTCCTCTAGTATTTATATCAAAACCGCAAATGTAGCACAGGTGCTATTTAGATTCGGCGGAGTAATGATGGCACACTGAAGCCAAAGATCAGACTGAATGGTGCGCTATTACAACCCTATGTCCAGTTTCGTCGCGGAAGTTTCCGAAAGACTATATGATTTCAAATCATGGGGTTGGTGTTAATAGATAGCAGCTGTGCTGAAAATTCCCAAAAGCTTATATTAGTGAATAATTGTAAAAACAATCTTACGCTGGTATAGTTAAAGTGTAGATTCCAAATTTCGTATTGACGTCTTCCAGTTGGAAAATGCCTTCAACGTACTCCTTATCAGCAGGGATGGCCGGTGTTTCAAACACCAAGTTCATGATGTAGTCTTCAACACAACTGTTCAAATCAAATAAAAGAAAATAAGAAGAATATAAAGAGTTTTTGAATAAGTAATTAATTTAATAATATAAAACCGATAGGTATCTACATTCATCATTAACTCTGTAACAGAGAAATACAGCCTTTACGAGGCTCCAGCATATCAATTTGCAAGTTTTACTGTACGTAAACTATATAAAAAAAGTATAGAAAGCCAAGTTAGCACCTGGCGGGAGTAAATGGAAAATGCTTTCTGCTTTTATTCCGTCGTTTACGGACAACGTAATTGTCCTTGTTTCTTTTTGTTTTTGGCATAGCGCTTTGTATATTTGCCAATGTGTAGTGGTTTTATAAAAAATCCAGCTAATTTAAGACGTTAGTTTTTATTTTATTAGTTATTTATGTAAAAGTAATGGGCGAACGCGACGTTCTCTTGATGGTAAGAGATAACGCATATCCATGAACGTTGCAGCGATGCACAGAACTTTGAATATTAAAATAAAATCCAAGGTGTCGCTGTTTTGCCGCTTATTATTTTGAAACATTGCATGGTTAGTCATAACAGCCCTGTAATTCCGCTAACTATAATTGTAATTTCCCTTCAAGTCTGAACACAGTCATATTTACACTTTATACACACTAGGGACCATTCAAGTATTACGTAAGCAGAATTTTAGTAATTAATATCCCCTCCCTTCCCTTGACAGCAAAAGTAAACGAAGCTGTTACTTCCCTCTCCTATGCTTAAGTACTTACATAAATATTGATTTAATTAGTAGCCATGTCGCTAAAACGAGGTGTGCCGATAACAAGGAAAATAAACAATCAGCTTAATTTATATGACTGCTGATGTTATCACAATTCAGATCGCTTCATCCCCAACGTCGTCAAAAATAAGCAAAGTAAAATAATACAATGCGATGACAGTTTTTCCGCGTTCCCGCCAAAACTTCCAGATCTTCTTTTTATTCGTTTCTGGCATCGTAGTTTGTGCATTTGCCAGTGTCATTCACAAACTAAGCAAGCGCCACAGAGAAAGTATTTTCTTTTTCAATTAAAAATGTTGCCATCAGCAAAAATACAGTGGTGGGAATGGTAAATATTATTTTTAAAATATTTGCTGTACACTGATGTTAATACTCACTAAGCGCAAGGTTGGTACGGCACAAGTTTTTCGATTCTATTTGGTTTGAGTGTCACCACGTAAGGGTCGGCGACTAGTTTGGCCGCTGGAGGAGCCACGGGGCCCTTGGGACGCGCTTTTGGAGTCGGTGCTGGAGGCTGTAACATTCAAATGTCATCAAAGGAATTTTGTTGTCCTCAATATTTTGTAGTATATTGAATTGATGCTTATATTTGCATGTAATTATTTTAGCAACAAACATATTAGTAATACACAATTACAAGTAAGTCTCGTCAAGTAACTTGGGAACTTACACAGGTTCCGCCATTTGTCGGAAATAATTTCTTAGTTGGTATTTAGGTAGCTATGCCTATTATATGAGATGCGGAGTGTTGAAAGGCATTGATTAAATTACATTACAAAAGACACATTTGTTAAAATATTTTTAGTAATTTAGGTAAGAGATATCAAGGATTACATGAATTAAGAGTTCCTAAAATCCTAGGTATTTTTTGCACTCCCTGGCACCTAAAAACAAGCATACCTTGACAGCTCCATAAACTACTTCGATGAGACTCTTGACCTCAGTCTCGAGGATCCTGAGGAATTTCTTCACGTTCCACTTGGTGACTTCCTTGTGGTTGCTCAGCAAAGACAACAAAGGTGTGATGTCACATTTTGCCAGTCTGAAGTAGAAAGTTCGTAACACTTAGGTATACAATTATACATACCTACTACAAATTGACGTTTAATCATATTGACATATTTTATAATCGACGTGTTATTATATTGACATGTGCTATGATTTTGATAATTCTAATGTCATTGTCAATTTTTCGAACGCTAGACAAGAAAGAAAGAAGCGCTAATATTAAATTCATGATTTGGATCGGGTAAATCGTTGATCCCCGTATGTCGCACTGCTAGTACCTACCTACGCTTGCTGTCACGGCAAACAAATCCTGATACAGTAAGTTTTCTATTCTGACCTAATCAAGTCGTCGATACCCTTGAGCACTCTGACAATGGTGGCGTCGGCCTGTATGTTCTGTTCCAGCTTGTTCTGAGTGACGACTCGTTGTTCGTCCAGCGCACTCGTTATCTGGGCTATGCGTTTGATCTGAGACTCCTCGCGAGCCTCGTTTATATCGCGCTGGTCCACTGGAATAACACAATAAATAAACTAAAAATGTATAACATTTTTTTTTTCAATGGTTTACATGCTATGTGTTTGGTCATTTGATGTTAAAGTGACATTGTGTTCGAAGATATCACACATCTAGCCTGAAATGGGTTGTTTGACGAATTGATTTATGGCAACTAGATGACTTTTTTTTATAAAATGTGTACATGTATTTTTTTCTTATGATCTGAGACGGTAACTAAATCGAATTTATGTTTTTACTTATACATTTTCTTAATTAAGCTTGTTTTACTGGTATTATATTAAAATTTTAGAAAATATCGAAATACTTGACACCGGCGAATGAAAATACATAGAAGTATTCCATCAAGTGAATTGTTCGTTTAGCTTGGCCCAAAGTTCCGAACAAATTCGCGCATCGTCGGAACCACTCGGAAGTACTCTGACATCGGCCTCTGATTGGGCTAATATTGTCTATCAAATAACAGTCGACCTTATTTTACATGCAGTTGGGCTGAATTAGCCGTGTGATTATTATTTTTCGTTACACTTCACATGTCTGTCACTCGCTGTCATCGCGACACTCGGGATGTTTTATTCTATAAGGTGCAATGTAAATAATTAGTCAGTATATTATATAGGTGTTCAACATTCTTTTGACTAATTATTATATTCATTTTATCAGAATAATATCATCGTGAGTCGGACATTTAAAATATTATCGACCGAGCGAATCGAATGTCTTAGTGTTAATTCGGCATTTGTATATTTGTTAGATGATAACAGTCGAACTAATGTTTATGAAATTTGGTATAGACATAGTATGCGGTAATATTTTTTTTGTATTCGTAAGTGAGAGAAAACGGGCCGGGATTTGTTGAGTGAGCTGTGTATCTAAGGGGGTTGAAAATTTCAAAATGAGCTTATTTGGCCAAGTGGGGTTATGAAAGGGTTTTGTATGTGAATTCTAAAACAATTTTTGTTTAATTTTAGACCTCATATTTTTGAAGTTATCAGCTAAAATCTAAGAAAAATCAGTAGATAACGAGGTCTTAGTCCGGGGCGAATTACTACTTTTACCTGGTGTATTTTATTACTACCCATAGCAAAAGGAGGGATGTTATAAGTTCAAAGCTTTTGCTGTCTTTGGGTGTGTATTTTATTTTACGTGCCCTAACGTACGTATTTTTACATTGTTACGTGTACTTTTTCTTGACCCAATCGGGAGCAATTTGTATTAAAAAAACCAAGGAGGCTGAAGAGGCCCAATTTGCAATAAATTCTTAACGTACACGCACAGAGCACATCCAAAGGCCAAAAGCCCCATGACACCACTTTTGACATAAAGGACCATATATTCGATCAAATAAAAGAATTTAATTGTTCGACATATTTTTTTACTATATATAACATTTTGTTGTTGGTTGGCAATGTTTGGCATAATACCATCCTCATAGAAAAAAAATATTTTGATTTAATTTTAATAAACAATTATCATAATAATATCCTAGCGATGTACTTACACATGAAAACTTATTCCCATATCCTTTTTATGGACATGTGATTGATTTACACACCATTTCACAAAACAAGAAGGCATTTTTTAATACTTAAAGTCACTTTATTTTAGCTGACTGACGCCATATTGCCGGCTAGTGCATACTAGATTTGCTCGGGGCGTAATTTGTAAGCCCCACCCACCGGAGCGTAATCGGCGTTGGGTCATTTTCAAGCGCTAGGAATTCTTCTATGTATTTTCATTCGCCGCTTGACACTAACAAATGCACAAATTACCACGCCAAAAATAAAGAAGAAGTAGAATAGATTAAACATCGATTTCTTACTGATCCTCTGCCGCAGCACCTCGAGCTCCCGACGCATGATGATGGACTCCTGGAGCACTTCGCAGAGCAACACGAAGCACGAGAAGTTCTCGATCTCCGTGTTTTGGAACCTGTTTATAATGCTGGCCACACGGTCTGTGCCTGAATAACCCTGGAGAGTAAAATGTTAAAGAATTAAAAAAAAAAAGATTTTATGTCCACTATACGCATTGATTTTAAAATTTAAGTTCTCTAGGTAACCTACATCAGTAGTTTAGGTTAACGTCTCCGAAAAAATCTCAAGTTGAAAATCTGGCGCCAAGCACTTAATGACATACCATTTGGTGGTAACAGCTGGGCTATGATCGCTACAAGTTAATCCGAGGTAGGTAGTTTCAGTGAAGGCAGTCATCAACACTGAGGCTGATTCACATCATCGGCCATAGGACGTCCACTGCTGGACATGAGCCTCCTCCTGGGGGGGATTTTGCCAATACTCGCCACGCTTGGCAGGCGGGTTGGCGAGCGCAGTTAGGTGTGATTGTTCAAGGAAGACGCTGCTGCCCATCTTCCGGATTACATCCCTTAGCCGACTCTTACGGCAACCACGGGTAGAGAGGTCGGGGTGCTATTCTTACGCCGGCATCACCACGGCACTGAGGCTGATTCATCATTAACAATAGAGAAAAAAGGTTATTACAAAAATCTCCTCAAGCAACGCATCATATCTCGCTATTTCGCCCTCGCAACGTTGGATCTCTTCCTGGCGCTTAATTTCCTCCTTCTCGTCAGCTTCGCAGATCCTCCTGGATCCCTTCACTCGCAGGAACTCTTCTAGCTTCGCCAGATGGTTTAGCTCTCCTTCATAGGATTGCATTTCCTGCGATCAAAGTTAAATTATTTTCAAAATATTCAGTTTTGTCTTAGAGCTGTAGTGGAAATTGAAAACGCTGCTGTACACTGCTGTACGTTGTACCTACTAATTTAATTGTAATACATACCTATTTACTAATTAGTACAAGAGTATTACATGCATTTCAATAATAGAGGTACAATGTCAGTAATAATCACTACATATTATAAAACAAAATCGTCCGCCGCTGTCAGTCTGTCTGTTCGCGATAAATTTAAAAACTAGGTACCGAACATTATATCATATCATGCGAGTTTCACCAATAGATAGTGATTCATGAGGAAGGTATAATAGTTTGTAAGTTTAGCTAAATTATCAATAGGTTATTTTATAACGTTAGTGATTACGTATTTATTGGAAACTATTTTTTCAAGTGACTTCTTCTATCAAAAGGATTTCGGACCATCCGTGACCGTGTCCCACCAAAAACTCTACCAAATCATTTCGGTGTACTTATATACTATAGTTTAACTAAGTACTACGACTATATATCATGTTCGGTTGACGTTCATGTCGTGAGGAGCAGATTTGAACCTTAAGCTTTTGGTCTCGTTAGAGTTGTTATTTGTTTGAATACTAATATTATAAGTAATAATATATTTTAACATTACATGATACATGTATATGAGTGATATTCGTTACGTTTTTGTTACCGAGATGTCCCTGTTCAGCTGGAACAGGCCCTTCCACTTCAAAGCCTCCAGCTTCCTGCAGCACTCGTCCCTGTCTCCGAAGGCCACGGCTGCGATCTCGAAGATGTCCATCAGGTACTCCTTGCCTTTCACCAGCTTGCCGATCGTGCGGTTCCACTGGATGTTGAAACCGTTTCTATTTTAACAAAAGTTAGTTAGGTAAGACATAGAGAGTAAGTATTTTTGTGTCATAAGACACAAGTTATATAAATATTAGGTATAATTAAATAATTATTAGATTAATGAAATTTAGAATTGTGCTTTTACAAAAGGAATAAAAGAAGGTTGGGAAATCTTATGCAAATGCTATAATTTCCACAGCATAAAAAAAAGGTTCTGGCAACCTCACTTAATAGCCGGTTCCTATTCTAGGCTAGGTAATTATACCAACTTGAAGTATACCATCATTTAATATTATGCGGGTTGTGGTCATAAGCTAGCCTGTAAATTAAATTGCTGTACACTGTAAAAACAAAGAGCTAGAGGGTGGAAGGGTTCTTATTCATATTCAAAGTGCCCCCACTTAAAACAGGATAAGTACTGCACCGACGTTCCGCTTGGGGTGTTTTGTGCGCCCGACTCATCCCAGCTCCTTGAAGTACTTGAAGGTATAGGGCGCTGGCGTAATAAGTAAGAGTGATTATACCTTTCAACGAGAAGTCTATGTATCTCTTCGCGCACTTGCTTGTTGTTTGCGTTGACGACGCAAAACCGTTTGGTAGCCAGGTCGAGCCGGTTCTCCATGCGCCGGAGACGGTTCGCCGCGTTCTCTATCATTTGAAGCTCCTGTCGAAGGTACAGCAAATACAAAGGGAAGTATCATTTTGTTCATACTATTCTATTTTTCATATTTGATAATTTGCCAAATCTGACAAAAATCCTACCAAATGTGAGATGCTGGATTTATAAATTTATGTCAAAATATTAGTAGTAGAGTCTTCTGTTCACTCTTTTGCATTCACTCCTTCACATGTATTATATATTTTCAGAATATATACTATAATTTGTGTTTTTCTGGCACATTCCATCACCTAAAATTTAATTTACTCGTAGTGTAATTTTGTTTGGAAGAGTGGTCAGATTTTAAGGATTTATTTTGCGTCAATTAACTTTGGATGCAAGGAACTATACTTCGTCGCAACATAGGATCTGATGAGAACTAGGTTGGAGTATAGAAATCCTAAAGACCACCAGGTACTTATGAGTTCTTTAAAACTGTAACCATAAAAACGCTTGAATAACTAAATTTATTATTCAATCAGAAATCTGACGAGACTTGTACTTACATCTGCCTCAGTGGGCACTTGCTTTAACAACTCGACGAGCTGCTTCTGCGCGAGGTAGTTAAGGCAATCCAGCTCGGCTTGCTGCGCGCGTTCGTCTCGCAGTTCCGACTCGAAGTGCTCGTACTCAACGATGGAGTTGCAGGTTCCTTTCTTGACTTGGTTGTCTCTGAGCGCATGCTGTCCTTTGCTTGCGAGCTGAAAGACAAATCAGCAACCTGTTTATCAGTGTGTCTTTTTAAATCACGTACTAACCAAGACGTAAACAATAGTTCCCGTCGCCATTGCTATATGTTGTATCGGATTTGATAAAAAAAACTGGGTGTAGCTTGTTGACACGGCCATTTTTACGTAAATACGTGTATATTTTTGAACGCTGGGAAGTCCTTCAAATTTCCATGTTTCAAGCCCTCACTCAACGAATTCTTTGATCATTTAGCTATCGAGATGTAATTAAATTTTCGATGTAGATGATATATATGTAGTTGCAACACCAAACTGTATCCCCTGATTTGGATATTATCATTTTTTTTATTTTCTCCCAATATGGAAACAAATTAAAAGATTTACTCATGTCAATTAACTTTGGCCGGCTCTTGAGCAATTGCACCTATTGCCCTGTTCCACCTATAAGAGAAATAATATAATTTAAAATTAGAAATTTGTGTAGGTAAGTATAATCACCGTCTTCATCTCAGCTGTAGGACATCCACTGCTGCGCATAGATCTCCCCCAATGAGTTCCATGAAGACCGGAATGGAAGCGGCTCGCAGCGCGTTCCTGTGGTTTTTATCAGGTGGACTGTCTACCTTATGGGTGGACGTCCAACGCTCCATTTGTCGGTCTGTGCTCTCCGTTCCAGAACTTTACAGCCCTATCAGCCATCAGTGTGTAAGGTAAGTATAATAGAAATTGCGAATACTTTTCGGCCCGAAAAAAAGAGTTCGTCTCTGGACTGAAATGATTTTGATGATTGCTGCTTTGTCGGAATTTGTTGTCACCTACCTTGATGCAAAGCAGTGTCTCCTTGAGCTCCGAAGCAAGGATGCCGAGCTGCTTCTCTTGTGGTGCCAGCTGAGGGATGCCGCCGGCGCGTTTCTCCACGCTGCACATAGGCGCCAGCTTTTGGAACTGGAATCCAAATTGTAATTTTTTTACTATTGACAGGTTACTTATTTCGCCACAGTTCACCTGATGTTACGTGGTGGTAAAGCACACATAGCCTGGAATGTAATTGTATGCTATGTATTTAGTTCCTATATGTTATTTTGATTCGCTTTATTTGAAAGAAACTCCGATAGTGTTTCTCACACTACCGGCTCATCACAAGAGGCTTTATCTATTGTAATCCAGTTGTAATCCACTTTTGACAACATTTCATTACGATACGAAAGGACGTACCAAAGATACGCCAGTTTTGAAGCGCTCTTTTGTAGAGATATCCCTTGTGCGGATTAATTAAACGAGACCACATTGACAAGACGAATCGATTAATGCTTGTAAATATAAATTGTAGTTGTCACACAGAAGGGCATAAGTTCATACCCTAATTACAATGAGCTAGAGCTGCCGGTGAAGGAAAACATCGTGAGAAAACCATGGCGTGGTGGTAGGGTACTTTCTAGTACTCGGCTAGCTAGTACCACCCAAGTCAAGTTGAAAATCTGTCGCTAGCCATCTAACTCATAACTCAGCCTCACTTGAGAGCCAGTTCTATTCCAGGCTAGGTGTGCTTTACGATCTTCGACCACACCGTCACTTAACATCAAGTGAGTTGTGGTCAAACACCTAGCCTGACAGCTTTAAAGAAAAAAAGTTTTAGTAATATTAAAATTAGAGTAATATTATAAAAATTCTTACCACGCGTTGAACATTGCTGAGCTCGGCTTCTGGATCGATAGTTTTCTGTTCCACTTGCGCAGGCATTTTCCCTACTTATGGTCTCAACTCAAGTAAAAAAAATCACTGTAAAATATCCGTAAACAAACTTTCGAGGTTCACAAAATCTCAAATTATTTCTCAAGAGTTCATATAATTGACGTTTTATCACAAGATTTAATTTTGACTATTCTCTTCTGAGATTTTGTTCTTTTTACCATTTGTACAAATAAGTATGTCTGTTTTGCTTTCATCAAAGAGGCCTGCTGTCGCATTTCGATTTTTGCGAGGCGCTTATAAAAAAAATACGCGAACGCATATCGTATGTCTGCGCAATAAGGTTCGTAGTCACATAGCATATAGCACCTAACTGGAATCACCTGAAGCTTACAGTACAGGGACTGTTATTCAGAAACTGTCACGATCTAACTTCTAGATTATTACTAACAATTTGTAACGATAACAGCTTAGTGGTTAGCGCAGTTTGATTACACATCGGGTGGCGTGGGTTCACATACCAAAACTGAATTTTAACTTCCGATGAAGGAAAACATAGTAGGTATCCAGTACTCGCCTGGTTAGCTATCAGCCTCAAGTAGAAAATCTACCGCAAGCACTTAACGGTGTGTTCCGGCAGCCTTACTTGAAAACCTGTTACATTTCAGACTAAATAGGTTTACCATCTTCGATCACACTGTAACGTAACATCAAACGGGTGTGGTTTAACACCTAGCGTATACCTACTCGTAAAGCATACAAAAATAGAGATCCTATTCTTTGCTTACTTACTAAAAATATTGCAGGATCTTCGTCAAATGAATGGCAATGGCAAACAAACATTTTAAACTCATATCATCGCTTAAAGTTAATTAATTAGCCTTGTGAGTATATTTTGTATTGAAGATGATAGTTCAGTGGTCAGAGAGGTCAGATCGCATACCGAAGGGCGTGGCATTCAGCTGCTGGTGAAGAAAAACTATAGTAAGATGTTACGGTACTTTCTAGTACTCCACTGGATAGTTACTTGAGTGAAAGCCAGTCCCCATTCCAGACTAGGTGTGTTTTGACCATACCGTCCGACCCGCCCGTCCCGTCCGTCCGCCCGGCCGTCAACCATATGGGCCTTATCTCACTAAGACACCAGTTGCACCACCAACAAAATGTATACAACTGTATAGAAGGCACCTCGCTTGGTGTCCGCTTGGTTTCATTACCAATTTGGTGGCGGCAACCAATCACCCCTGGTGGCGCAAGAACTAATATGTATAGAGCTATTCGGCGCCTCACTCTGCCACCAGTTGCGCTATCAGGGACACTCCTTCCGCACGAATCAACCGTGCTCGTGCGTCGACGATCCTGGTGTTTGCTCTGGTGTTTCTCGCTTGACAGCACGGTGGCGCGACCGGTGGCGCCGCCATAGTGTCGTAGAGTGATAGGGCCCTATAGGTTTTTGATGGGTCTTGCCACATAAGTTCTGTATGGTGCACGGTTCATTTCTTTGAATAAAAAACGAATTACAATTCATTGTTTATTTATTAATTCCACAAACAAATTATTCAAATGATAACTTAAATCTAGTCATGATTTAGATCTTACAATATATTAAATTACAGTTATATTAAGTAGTTTTTAAGTACATTTGCACTTAATATTAGTGTATGATGGGTTAGATTAGACTTTGTTAACTAAATTGGTAAGTACATTTATAATGAACGAAAGAAAATAGGGAATAAGGGTCATCAATAATTTGAATAGATGTAGCACTTACGATTAAATAAAAGGACTGCTCCTATCTCTGTTGTCAAATTATATAGCTTGTAACTTTAGTGTCAACAATAGAATATACCTATGTATTAGTAAAAAAATCTAACTACTGCAGAAATAGTAATTTCATAAAGTTTATAGCAGATTAATAAAATTATATATTAAAATCATCGATGCAATTTCGTAAAAGATAGATGAATACCCACACTGGTGGATTTTAGATCCTAGCTTATCGATTCTACTATGAATTTTATTGATAAGCTGTCAAAATTACCAATATTGTTAGGTTATTACTTTCTAATCAGAAGAAATTGCATCGAGGTATTTAATAGAAAATCGCATAATTAAAAAGAAAATAGTAGACGTTGCCATATTTGTTTCTAGGTTCTTTATATGCGTTTTAAATATTTAGTTTATAACTAAAATATGATGAGAAATTGATGAATGCCATCGATAGTATTGATTTTAATGCGGTGGTAGATATTATGTAAATATCTATTTAGTGGAAAAATACTTTGTCAGCTATAAATATATAAAGAAGATCGATAAAATATTATTTGAACATTTGTCATTTTTGTTTATGTGATAGTAATGACGCGAACGAGACGCTCTTCTGATGGTAAGAGATAACGCATGTCCATGACCATTGCAGCGATACACAGAACTTTAGAACTTTGAGTAACAAAACAAAATCCAGAGCATCGATGCTTAGGCGTTTATTACTTTGAGACATTAGATGGTTAGTTTTAACAGCCCTGTAATTTCGCTACCTGCAGTACCCTTTAAACTGGAACACAGTAATGTTTACATACTATTGCTTGGCGGCAGAATATCTGGTACTGTGGTGGTACGAAATCTACCACCAAGTAATAAAAAATAAATTGAAAATTGTTCAATGAATTGCTTTTGTTTTTAAACTTCACATTTTGATATGTTATAGTTATTTTAAAAAAGAATAACATTTTTAAGTATTTGCTTTTAACTCTGAGTTCAGAAGATAAATTATGCATATACGTAGGTACATATTGCCAAAATTCCCACTTCTCTCCTCGTTCATTTATATATTAAGTATATTCAACAAAACATAGTATGACTTATAAAAGGAATGATTAAGAAGTTTCAATTAATTATTATATAAGAATTATTCACGATTTGTTTGTGCTCGGTTATAGCAAAATAGTCATTCAAAAAATATCCTGAAGAATTATGAAATTAAATAAGCAGTAAATTAGATTTTTAAACCCATGTAAAATAATATTTTACATCATTATTTTTATTCAGTCTTAAAAATAAATTATGTCTTTATATTGCGTAGAGGATAAAATTAAAATAAGTACAGTTAACATGTATCGGAAATTGAATAAAATTAAATATATTGGTAAATATATATTTGATTTTATTAAGTATTGTACATACGTGTTTGATAATATGAATTACATTATGAGCAATAAATGATTTATTAGACGGCCCTGTTAATTGATAGTAGCTTTAAAAGCTGTAGGGCGTGGATTCGATTTCCACCCAGGACAAGCATATTGTGGTATGTATAAACAAATGTTCTATGTCTGTGTGTTTTGTATGTATTATAAGTATGTATTTACAACAACAAAAAATTAAGTATTCTATCAGTTATCTGACTTACATAGTACAAGCTTTGCTTAGTTTGGGGTCAGATGGTGCTGTGTGTAATGTTTTTGTCTTCTATTTTGCTTTAAGATGGATTGTAATACCTACAACCTCAACTGTTTCGTTTCAAATGTCTTGTGAAATACACATATTACATAATTCAATGAAAAGTAAAAGCACGTAAATCAAATACGTCGTGAGTTCCGATCAGGCGCGTATCCAAGATTACATTCCGAGGATGGGTGGCGATTTTTAAATAGCCAAAATCTAGGAATTGGTTTTAAGTTCGGGCAATTGCAATTGGAATGCATGCTCCTGTTTCCTTTCCAACCAATGATGATAGATGATGATCTTGTATTTGCCCATGTGGTGATTATCATTAACTTTCTACCATGTCATATGTTAACGCTATTTAACAATTATTGACTTCTACAAAAACGTATATTGATATGTTGAATAAAATTTTAATCTGGACGGATTTTAACAATATTATGTGCGCTGGGTAAATATGCTACTATTATAGATAAAGAAAAAGTATTTATATAGTATATGTATGTATAGTAAGAAGGTACATAGGTAAGCGATAGGTATTTTAATTTATAGATATTACTCATAAAAATAATATGTAACCTGAGCAATGTCTTGAGCGTAAAAACGTGAAAGAATTCTGACTGCTTAATATAATGTGGGTACTTTAATTTCGTACCAATATTAATTATATTAAAAATTGTTGTAAATTTTATTAAATAAATACAATTGACGATAGTTAGACGAAAAGGCACTCCGACAGGTAAAGCCAGGTACATTCTAAGGCACAATATGTGAACATTTATTGCATTGCAAACAATTTTAATGTAGGCGAAATTTACCTACGTATGTATCTACAACATTTACTATCAAAATTTGGTCATGAATTGAAACAGAAATAATTTTAAATAGGTAAATTAAAATTATATCAAACGACATTTTTTAAATCCAGTTTTGTTTTAAGAATATATAAATTGCAACTTATATATAACCTTTTCGTATCATTTTCATATTACTCTCGTATTTAATATGGCTATTCATGTTCCTCCATTATTGACAGATATATGATAAAGTTATACTTAATCTATGCTATCATTAAGTGCACCAAACGTCTCACTTAAAGTGAAATAAAACTATACTAAAAGTACAGTATAATCTCAATGATTAAAAATTATATACAAAGCAATGGATAGGTTAGATTGGAATGACGGATTAAAACAAAATGGTGGATGTTAGAAATGGCTGACACAGTGAGATGATCTATAAATTCATGGAATAATTCGAACGATATTTCGTTATCG
This sequence comes from Biston stratarius, assembly GCA_950106695.1. NCBI lineage: Eukaryota > Metazoa > Arthropoda > Insecta > Lepidoptera > Geometridae > Biston > Biston stratarius. The sequence goes on from OX467106.1 coordinate 11,082,424, forward strand.
ATTTCATATTGTCATTGTTTCGTAAATTCGATTTAAATGCAGACTTGAGTTACGTCTCCCTAGCAAGTCTTATCTAATAAATCTGTTGTACCCAAGTTGTTACCACATCCGCTCTAACCAGTCCATAAAAAGTCAAGTGCTAAAAACTCTTTACAGGTGAATTAAAAAGAAACTCGTAAAAACATTATAAAATACAATTACACTAACTATTAACAACTTAACTACGATACTAACTATCACTGCAAGGGAATAAAAATCACAAGGTTTTGAAAACAAAACGAGGGCGTAACCTAAAAACGCGGTAAACGTTTGAACATCGAACAAGATGGCGCCGAACGCGGCTGTTTTACCGTTGTGAAGTAAAAGTAAAATGATTGCTGTTGAAAAAGATAATGGATCGTAGTGTTTTATTATAGCTAGGTATATTAATATAGGTATGTCGATGGCTTCACGTAGGGGCTCGATTATGGGGGTACAGCAGATCACCTCTGAAAAAATCCGAGGATTCTCGAGGTGCGGGTGGGAGCGACTGGTTCAGGCAGCTTTCGCCGTTTCTCTGACGTGAGCTTGTGTTTCATTTGCTCGTCGATCAGCTCTTGCATGTCCATCTGGAATAAATGGGAGTAAATGTCGAATGTTACAATTTATCCTTAGTATTTGATTCACCTACTTGAGTCAAAACCTATTGGAAATCTCGTTGGTAGCTGACTATGACGACTTAACCTACAACTTCTGTCCTATATTGGCTACGGAGCAATTAAACCAGCAAGTATATGAAAGTGTTTCTGACAATATTTATTCTTTATTGTTCACACCAAAGAGTAAACAAATAACACAATAATATCTAATCTGGGGGCCTTATCGTTATAATCGACCTCATCGAGACAACTTCAGGATGGAAAGAATTCACGTTCAAACAAAAAATAACTACTTGCCTGCCATTGCTCCAACTGCTGTCCAAGGTCTACCTTCTGGCGCACAGCCTCGTACAGCTGGCTGTTGGCTTGCATCAGCTCCACTCTAGTCTTGGCCAGCGAAACCTGAAATTAAAACAATACAATGATTAAATAATTTAACAAAAATATTTAGTAACGTGACAATATAAGAATGCTTTGAAATAAATTGGACAGTTTTTTTTCTCTTTCTTCTTGGCGTCACACTCTGTGCATTCTGCAAGTTTCAATGTGTCTGTATTTTGTGTACAGTCTTCATTTCTCAGCTTCTTTATCTTTATAGTCAAAGTTCAGTCTTGGTCAAGTCGAATCCGTGCCAGTCAAATCCAGCCATGTCTTAGTAAAGTAGTAGCGACTTTACTATTAGCTTCGATAGAGTTTTGGAAGCAACACGAAAAGTCATATTTCACCGCATTATATCACTTTCCCACACTCGTGCTTGGCACTCTACGAAAAAAAAAAACCGCTATTTTTATATATAAACACTCGAAAAAACACTAGTTTTGGAAAAAAATTACACATTATATCTGTTTCTAACACTAGTGCACGTAATTCAGAACGTTATAAAAAAATACCGCGATTTTTATAAATAACACTCGAAAATACACAAGTTTTGAAATAATACATCGCGTCGACATGAGCACAAATACAAATAAATAGATATAAACTATTTATTGGTAATAGTTAAAATTTAGTTTCTGCGAGTCTTTGACTAAGCATTGACCTGTATTGTAAGAGTTAGTTCTATGATTTTTAATGTGCCCGCTAAAATCTCCTGCAAGGAATTTTAGATTTCCGATTACATCGTGCAGTACGTGAGGCTCTAGCGTTTCAATTTACGAGTTTTACGTTCACGTTTTACGTCTCGTATGGAACTGGCGGGAGTACATATAAACGACTTTTTCCAAATAGTTTACGTGCTGACGTATTGATTGGCGAACGCCTCTGGTATATTTCTAGGACTTGCCTCTCTTTAATTCGTCTTGTGTTAGTTAAACCTATCTATCTCATTTTCTCACCTCAGCTGCCTTCTTCCGTTCGATCGCCTCATCTCGCTCCTGCCTGGCGCGCGTCACAGCCTCGTCGTTCTGAAGGCTGTTGTAATTGGCGTCGTTGAGTAGTTTGTCCCTCTCTTCCGCTGCTTGACGAAGTTCTAGTTCTGCTACAGACAACTGAAAATTGCAAAGGATTATGTTATTATTAAAAAGGAAGGAGAGATAACCATGACATGTAGTTCCATAGGTGGAAAATTTGCCGACTGTTAATGTGCTCAAGCACATTAACAGTGTGTTCCGGCAGCCTTAATTTACTGGCAGATCTATTCCAGGCCAGGTTTGTTTCCTATTTTCGATCACACCGTCATTTAAAATCAGGTAAACTGTGGTCAAACATCTAGCCTATTAATCGTGAACAATTTGTCATTTACGATCCTTAGCCGGGAATATTCGAATTGATACGTATAATTTTTAAGCTCATTGTTTAATTTGACCGATTTTTCTTTGCATAAAGCTATTTTTCATATTCAATTTGGCATAGTTTGTTTGCCAAGTTATGTTTGGGCATAAAAAATAATACTATTTTGTATAATAATTTATAATTAGTTTCGTATTTTTGTTGAGCATATACTTATGTTATAATCTGAATCTCGAAAACGGCTCAAACAAATTTCATTAAATTTAGTATGCAGGGGGTTTCGGGGACGATAAATCGATCTAGCTAAGTTAAATTTTTAGAAAAAGGAAAAAAGAGCAATGGTATTGTAGTTTAAAATAAGTAGATGTTTCATTAACGTCTCTAGTTAAGTAACATTTGTTTAATTAGGAAGGTAAATCCTACACGCTTTTCATCCTAAGTACGTTCTCAGATTGTAAGTCAGCACTGCAAGGTATGACAAGTTTTTATAACTTCGCAAATTCCTGGCAAACATAGTTCTACAAGATTTCTCCCTTCCACGTTCTCCTTCCAAGACAAGTGCTGCTTCCACGGGTTACGTTGCTCGTAATAAAACTATTGTCTTTGTAGCTGATGTCACAATGTAGGTACTTTATGAGGTAAACTACTGATTAAAAAACTAGTACAGATACAACTTTGTCGAAAGAGAAAGAATCTAGTCTTAGAAGCTGAAGAGTTTAATAAATCTATAACTCGACCGCGACAACCACACACTAAAACAAATTTATGTTTAAACAAATTTATTATTCCTAATTCAATTTAAATATATAACTTATATATATTCTTGTAATCCTCTTTTAATTGCCTTTATTTAGATACCCTACTTGATAGGTTTGTTTTTATTTTTTATTAACGTACTTATTACTATTTCGCGCCAAAAAACAAAAATCTTGTTTTTTTTTTAATTCCCGCTAAGGACAGTTGGGTTATTAAGACGAATCTAACGATACCTTAATTATCGTAATCCATTTGGCTGTTTGGAAGATACGAGGTAATAAAGAAATTTACATACATACATACAAGATTCGTTAGTTATTAGTTCTGGAGTGGAGACCACGGACCAGCAAGCGCAGCGTAGGACGTCCACCCACAAGGTAGACAGACGACCTAAAAAGACCGCAGGAACACGCTGGATGCGAGCCGCTTCCAACCGGTCTTTATGGAAATCAATAGGAGAGGCCTATGTCCAGCAGTGGACGTCATGCGGCTGATGATGATGATGATACAAGATACGCGCGAAAAACATAACCCTCCCTTGGTAGTCGGGTAAAAATTAAATTAGGTACCGATTTAACTGTGGTACCGAAATACGCCAGCATTATTAAATGGGAGAACTTCGAATAGCATTTTCTACTGTATTTCATGTTTAAGTTTAAGGAGCGTTTTGTTTACATTTAATGTGAAGATAGTAACTTTACACGACAGTGAATATTCAGAAACAATAGCAGAGCATTTTTTCACTTGCGATAACAAAGCGATTTCTCGTGCAAATAAAAAGAAAGTAGAGCATCGCATGCCGCGCACCCATCGACAGTAAATCCGAGCTTTATGTGTGAAACAACCTTAATGCATAATTAAACGTTAAGCGTTGTTTTCACTACATTGGCAACTTAATCACTTAGATAAAAGTCACAAACATCATGGGATCAAACGCGGACTAAGCACTACGTTTCAGGGGGAACATTTTTGAACACGAACAAGAAGTCTTTTGGGTCTCCATGCTTTAAGTTTTTTTTTTTGTCCAGCTAATATACTTTATGTATGCCACCGGCCCTGGGGCGGGCACAGTGGTTATGTGGGACTCTCCGTCCTAATGTCGGCCTACCCACTAAAAACCTGGAGTGTTCCACCTCGACGCTTTGTGTCGAGGCTGCGGGCACGCTTTCGCACTCTACCGCGGCCTCAACAGCGCATTTTCTTCGCGGACCTCGAAGGTCCAAGCAAGGGGAGCCCAAGCTCACCCCGCCACGATGACGATGTGTCATAACACCGGACACATCGTGATCCACCTAGGTCCATGTTTTAAGCCCTCATTCAACGTACCTAACGTTTAACTATCGAGTGGTGCTCAGATAAATCTACTTTTTTTACTCCACAGCAGACATTTTAATAATTTAACACTTACATCGTCGTAAGCATTGAACGTTTATATTTTTGATTTTTTCATCAACTTTAAAAACTACTTTCAGTAAATTAAATAAGTTTAGTTAATATTTTTAGTTATTAGTTTTAGTTAATTATGTTTTTCGCGCGTATCTTGTATGTATGTATGTACATTTCTTTATTACCCCGTATCTTCTAAATGGCCCAATGGATTACGACAATTATAGTATCGTTAGATTCGTCTCAATAACACAAGTGTCTTTAGAGGATGGTTTAAAAAAAATCAAGATGGTGGGTTTTTGGCGCGATATAGTAATACGTCAATATAAAAAAATAAAAAAACCTATCAAGTAGGGTATCTGAACACGAGCAAAGGCAGTTAAAAGAGGATTACAGAAATATGTATAAGTTATATTTTAAAATTTAATTTGGAATAATAAAATATAAATATAAAATAAATTTGTTTAAAAAGTTTTTAATTCTTTAAAGTTTCAGCCTGGTAAATTATTTATTGATTGATTTAGGTGCTCGGATGAGACTAAGTAGCATAGTCATTTTTGGTCGAATGCTCGAAGAGTCAACACGTCCTGAGGATGCCTCGTGTAGAGGCGAAACAAACAAATAAAGCAAAGGAAAAATAATTACTAATAGTTACTTTACAAAGTAGATACCTATTTTTAATAACATTTAAATTATTTACCAAGAAAAAATAATGATTATTTGTATTTTTATAGATATTATTATTATACGTTAATAATTATTTTATAGATAAATGTGAAATACCAAGACGATTTATAAGCGAAAATACTCTAAAGAGATGACACCACTGTACCATAAGTATATTTAGGCGAAGAATCAGTCTCTGGTCACGTTCTAGAGTAGTTTCGAAGCAGAACAATCGATCGATTGTGTTGATAATATCGATTACGGAATCAAATTCCGAACGTCATCTCGATTAGTGCATGGATCATCTTATTATGGGGAAAGTGTAGCAATGACCTATGAAATGTTGTGTAACAACTACATTTAGATAGATATACATACGTAAGCGGAAACTACCATATAGGTTTTCGACGCAAAACCTAAAGGGTACTTCCGGTTGACCTAGAATTGTTAATTTTAGTTACAGGCAAGGTCTTAGCAGTCAGAACAAGTAAAGGGAAAATTCCGAAAAATAAAAAAAGTTGAAAATAAAGATAAATTTTAATACCTACTCAAAAGTTTTCGCGAAAATCTAAATTAGCCCATATCTTTTTATCGTGTTGACTCAGGACCTTGATTTTTATACACTAATAGGGATTACAGACCTCAGTATCTGGTATAAATATTAACTTGCTAGGTCCACCCGTTCCTGAAAAGATCGGTGGTGACACACGGACAGACAGACAGGCAGACAAGAGTATAGTGATCTTATAAGGGTTCCTTTTTTACCTTTTGAGATACGGAACCCTAAAAATAAACTTGACTCAACCGGGTAGTTCTACATTCATAGGTTAGGTAACAAGACCGTCCCACGTTGTCGCCCACACACAAATATAGCCTCATATGTGGTTATCCTTATTCGATATATGGTTAAAAGCAATTGACCTTAAAATGATTTGACGGTAGAACAATAAACCGTTGTCATAAGCTTATACGGCGTAAAGATCAGGCTTCGTCAAGCGTGTTTTTTTTCTTGTAATATTAATGAGACCAACGAAACGCTCTCCTGATGGTAAGAGATAATGCCTGACCATTGCAGCGATACATAAAAGTTTGAGTAACAAAACAAAGTCCAGGGTATCGCCGCTTTGGCGCTAATGACTTTGAGACATTAAATGGTTAGTTTCAACAGCCCTATAATTTCCACTACTGCTTAGCGGCAAAATATTTGGTAATGCGGTGGTACCTAAGTACCTAGACGACCTTTAATAAACCAGCTAAGGAGATCTAAACGCAATCTTTTTTTCGAGTTTCCGAATGCATTTTGCGTCAGCGCAGTTCGTCACGTTCGTTGGTCAGGCCTTTTGCTACTCGCGACTGGTTATTTGGTTCATTCAATTGATTTTGTATTGATGTTTATCCTTTTCTTGTAAACTTGTAAAATCTACAATTTGATTTCATGTAGGTAGGTACTTCGTTGGTAGAAAACCACTCAGAGATAAATGCTACCCACGGTCACATATTCTAAGTATAACCGGACCATTAGTTGTTTACCAACGCTGATATCTGGAATGCACATAGTCAAGACTTGGTGGTGGCACCACCGCAGTACCAGATATAGTCTGTCGCCAAGTAGTAGTGTATACATTACTGTGTTAGTTTGATGGGTACTGTAGCTAGCGAAACTACAGGGCTGTTGAGACAAACCGTCGAAAGTATCAAAGTAATGAACGACAAAACAGCAATGTCCTGGACTTTGTTTTGCTACTAAAAGTTCAATGTATCGCTGCAATGGTCATGGACATGCGTTATTTCTTACCATTACGAGAGCGTATCGAAAAAAGTTGTAAGCACTACCATAGAATGATTAATAGTTCTTCATACTGGCGACCTCAAAGTCGCTGATGGCAGGTCACGGTGGGGAAAGACATAATCAGCAAGTGATCTATGGTTTGATGCTTTTTAACAAAGCGTTCAAAGTAAACAAAATTTGTAGCGATGATAGCTCAGTGGTTAGCGCGGTCGGTTCGCATGCCGAAGGGCGTGGGTTGAGCTTGGGAATGAGCTTGAGCTGCCGGTGAAGGAAAACATCGTGAGGAAACCATAGCGTGGTGGTAGGGTACTTTCTAGTACTCGGCTGGCTAGCTACCACCCTCAAGTTGAAAATCTACCGCCAAGCATCTAACGGTGTGTTCCGGCAGCCTCACTTGAGAGCCAGTACCATTCCAGGCTAGGTGTGCTTTATCATCTTCGACCACACCGTCACTTAAAATCAGGTGAGCTGCGGTCAAACAGTTAGCCTGTCAAGCAATAAAAAAAAAACTACTTAGAAGAAATTACGGTAACGCTATCTAAAAACATGATTTGATTAAAATATCGATTTCAGTTTCATGGACATAGCGGAACGGTAATGGTCGAAACACATCATTTTCACGGTTATTGCGCTCGATACCGCTTGGTGCCGTTAAATCGATTCCATTCGATTAATGATCGAAATGTGCCGTGGTGGTGCCGGCGTAAGAATAGTACCCCACCCTCTCTACCCGTGGTTGCCGTAAGAGTCGGCTAAGGGATGTAATCCAAAAGATGGGCAGCAGCGTCTTCCTTGAACAATCACACCTAACTGCGCTCGCCAACCTGCCTGCCAAGCGTGGCGAGTATTGGCAAAACCACCCCAGGAGGAGGCCTAGGTCCAGCAGTGGACGTCCTATGGCTGATGATGTGATGTGAATGATCGAATCGGTGTAGGTGCCGGGTGACAGACTAGGCGTTAGGACCCGTTGCGATAAAATAATATGGGAATTGTATTTTTTTATTCATTGAAGAAGTACTGGGTGGCACATGTCTTTAGTAGAAGGTCATTTAGGTAGGTACTACCGCAGTATTAGACACACAACCGCCAAGAGTAGTGTGTAAGCATTACTGTGTTCCAGTTTAAAGGGTACTGCAGCTAGTAAAATTACAGGGCTGTCATGATTAACCATTGAATGTCTTAAAATAATGAGCGCCAAAGCAACGATACCTTAGATTTTGTTTTGTTACTCAAAGTTTTGGTTACCACTGCATTAATAATGGACAGTTCATGATCAAGAGAACCTTTTGTTTTAATTTTACACAAATATAAATTTACAATTTGAAAAAAACCGACCCTTTGGGAAACTAAACGCACTGCCAATGAAACAGCAAGGTTTCAGAGTAAACGAAAATATCATCGAAGTATAAATGTTTGTTGATTTTTTTAAAACCGTTCGACCGATTTCGGTAAAATTTAAATAGGGAACCTGGGAAATATATCCTCAAAAAATATATTTCCAAATCGGTTCAAGTGTCTTCGAGTAATCGGTGAACAAACATTAAAAAAGACTGGCCAAGTGCGAGTCGGACTCGCGCACGAAGGGTTCTGTACCATTATCTATAAACATGGTAAAAAAATCATGTCTGGTGTAGGGGAGCCGCCCTTAAATAATTGTTTTATTTTAATATAATTATTTATTTTTAATGTGAATATATAACTAAAAATATTCTGTGATTATTTTAAGCGTCTACCTGTTGTCGTTATCAATATCGAGCAAAAACGAGCATAAAAAAAAACACATTAGTTGTATGGGAGCCCCTTAAATATTTATTTTATTCTGTTTTTTTAGTATTTGTTGTTATAGCGGCAACAGAAATACATCATCTGTGAAAATTTCAACTGTCTATCACGGTACATGGCTAATTGGCTAAACCAATGTGTAATATAAGTATCGACAAATATAAAAAAAAGGAAATGTACCTTAGAAGTCAGATCAGCAATGATGTCATTCTTCTCATCAATCTGTCTCTCTCTCTCCATTGCACGTCGAGCGTGAGCGGCGATGGAGTCTCGAACCCGCGAGCCCTCCAGCGTGGCGTAAGCGGCGACCGCGTCCGCGCAGGCAGCAGCGAGCGCTCCCCTTCTAAGAGTTTCACCCTCCTCGCCGTCCAGAGACGTGAGGGACAAGTCTGAGTGTAGCCCTGGAATTAAACAAAAGAAATGTTAAAAGATTGGTCATTATTTTTTGTAATAACAGCGAGGCAGTACCAAAAACAAATGGTATTGTGTGAAATTTGACACGTTGGTTCTGTTCCAATGACAATACATTTTTATGATAAGCATGACCTGATCTAATCCCAAGATTAGGTAAAGATGAAAGAACTCCTCAACGGTTAGTAGTAGGTATATAGATACGATGTAAATTCACCTTGTTCCCCTTAAGCAAAAGTTCAATAAAAAAGTTCAATTCGGCAAGCGCCGTATAAACCAATTTTTTAAAAAAGGCTTGTACACGAATTTTTTTTTTAATGTATGGGTGATGCTGTGAATTTTTGTGCAATTGATTCATCATCTGACACGGATGCACATATTTATGTTTATTTATGTGTATATTTTATATATATAGTTTATTAATATTTAGCACTATCATATTCATTTGATTGTTGTATTTTTATTTTTATTTATACATAATATGTATACATACATTTGTTTTGAGGCGCGCCTACAACCACATTTCATATACTGTGGGGATGGCTGGCAGAAAATGCTTTAGCATTTAGTCCTCCTTTTGTACATATTATTTCTTAAGTGTGCAATAAAGAATTAAATTTATTAAATAAATAAATAAAAGTATTAAAGACTAGAAAACAGAAGACAAAATATTGTAACATCAAAAAAAAAATCGAAGACATTTCATACGGCGCCATCTGCCAAACTAAGCTTGCACTATGGAAACCAGATAACAGCTGATAGAATACTTATGGACCTAACTTTTTTTTAAATACATAAACACCCAGACACAGAATACACCTTTTTATTTGGTGGTAGATCCCCTAGACGACTTCCCGAGTCGTCTAGGTAGATACCACCGCAGTAGCAGATATTCTGCCGCCAAGCAGTAGTGTGTAAACATTACTGTGTTCCGGTTTGAAGGGTACTGCAGCTAGCGAAATTACAGGGCTATTGAGACTAACCATCAAAAGTCTTAAAGTAATGAGCGCCACATGTATGTAATGGACTTTGTTTTGTAACGCAAAGTTCTGTGAATCGCCGCAATGGTTGTGAACATGCGTTATCTCTTACCATTAGGAGAGCGTCCTGTTCGCCTGATTACTTTTACATAAAAAAAAAAAAAAACACATTTATCATCATACTAGCTGCGCCCCGCGGTGTTACCCGCTGTTCCCACTCGAACACTAAATTTTTCGGGATAAAAAGCCTATGAGTTAATCTAGGATGTCAGCTACTTCCACGGACAAGTGCGAAATCGTCCCCGTAGCTCCTGCATATAGGCGCCAAGCAGAAACACCCCAGGGTTTTTAGTGGGTAGGCCGCCACTTAAGCGGAGAGTCCCACATAATCACCGTGCTCCCCCGGGGCCGGTGGTATCCATCAAGAAATTTCCCTGGGTAAAAAAAAGGATGTCGGCTACCTCCACATCAAATTTCATCAATATTGGTCCATATGTTTGAGCGTAACAAACATACAACACACTCATAAACTTACGCCTTTATAATAATAGTGTGATGATTTTTTTGTCCTAATGGATGTCGAATCCAGCTCTTAAGTAGATAATGCATGAACGAATGAATAAATGAATGAACGAACGAATGAACGAATGAACGAATGAAGGAATTTATTTGTTTATTCTACCAAATGAGATAATAGTGCAGTCAATAGTATAATAAACGACAATCGCCCCGATTGTTTGTAATTTGTAATTACGACTTTCTTCTGACAACAAATTGGACGTGAGTTCACTTTACTTCCTACAGAATTAACGCACTAACAAGGTAAGTACCAACTGCTTTATAAGTAGACAATGCAAATGCCAAGAGCGATGTACTATCACTTTCTTTTACGATAGCGTGCTAGACGATAAGCATTAGTACAGTCATACTCAAGTGTGTTCCGCGGATCCCTAGGGATCCACAGAGCCCCTGTGAGGGCTCCGCGAAAATATTGGTCATAATAATAATAAAAAAGTAAACATATAAATACTCCAACATAAAGTTAATAAAATCCATCTATCAATCACGTGATGTATTATTTTTAGCATTTTTTAACTATAATTGGTGATACGTGGTGAGGTTTAAGACTAACCGCCCCCACCCAAAATCACGAGTATTTTTTAGCTACAAAGAATCTTAAAATTTTTAGAATATTATCTTTAAATACAGGTATAAAGTATAATATAATTTTATTCTGAAATTAAGGACCATGACAAAAATGCCCAGATAGAAAGGCTGCAGGTTGTTTTTGACTGGCATAAAAATAATATTAAAGGAATGTTGTAATCATGCAAAAAACATAAATTGTACTAGTACATGAACATATTTAACGTACATTGTCCTTGGACCACGGATTAGCAAGACTTTCTTCAACTAGATAAGCATCTTGCAAGTCAGTTGTTGGCACTGTGCTTTGTTGAAGATCAACGTTGGTTTCATCAAGCCACTCAGCGTCATAATTCGCGTTTAACGAAAATATAAATACACGTGATATCAAAATCAAAAGTCATTTATTCAGTTTAGGCCCTGGTAAGGCACTTATGAACGTTAAGTTACATGTTTGAATCTACCACCGGCTTGTAATTACACTTCAACTGAGAAGACTCCGGCAAGAAACTCAACAAGGCATTTTTTTTTTCTTTATCTTTTTACACCCCTTGTGATATTTCGTGATTTTTGCTAAACCCCCTCCCCCCTTTCAAGCCTCACGTGATTAATGGACGGTCCATAATATGAGAGAGCGACACTTCAGCATAGTCAACAGTTCAACATTGACTCGACAGGCAATAAAAATACACACAAAACAGTTTTTGATTACTTTAGTATAACCTAACGTTACTGGTTGTGGAGGATAAAAGGATCTTGACCATTCATCCTCTAATGTCAACCGAAGGTTAAGTTATAAGAGATCATAAGACTTTATGTACGTGGCGTAGCTTGACTAAGTGTTTTCGAGCGATTACCGATATTAAGCAACGCATGATGCGGTCACTCTACGGATGGGTGACCGGCATTTTTTTTTAAATTTGATATATACCTTTGTCAACTTAGATATTTTTTTTTACAAATACAGTGGAAATTTAGTTTAATTCATCTTAATCTAGGGTTAAAGTACTATTTTGTGTGTATACCACGAGCAGAGCAGCGACCCGCAAGGAGCACCCGAGCACGAGTATGACGCATGTGCCAGCCATCGCCCTCCTCAACCATATCTGAGGGAAGAGAGCGACCCGACACACGACGCCGCCTCAAGAAGGAGCCTTCGATGGTGAGCATGAATGCTCGAGGCATACACACAATCCTTATTTCTATTTACATCTAACGATTACATTGATTGGATTTACATTTCAATTTAATTTAATTTTAAGAAAGAACTTTCCTAAACCAGCTACAAGGGAGTACCTTTAGATAAAATTAAAGCAACAACTTAACCGCACATCCTTCATCCGATCAAAACGTGTTGTGTACCCACCGAACCGAAACATTTTCATACTTGCATCGTAAACCCGTAATCGAATAAGTAGAGTACAATAATATTATTGAATGAGAGAGCCACCATCGTGTTTAGTAAACAAAACTGATAAGTACTACAGAAATATTTAATTCAATCATTTGACCAACTCTTCAAATATGTCGGTTTAACTTCAAAGCGTAATGAGCATCCGGCAAGGCAGCGAGCGCAGTGATGTACTTACGACGATTAGGATCAAGATCGTTTAGGAATCAAGGCGGTTTGATTCACGACGTAGAGAGGATATTCGTGATGTGCTATAGGTTTTTATCTGTGCATAAATATGCGCACTGTAATTGAATACATTACGTATGTCATAATTTGTAATTGTTTGTTATCTGTTCAAATACAAGTGCAACCACAAACACACATCACACACACACATCATCAGCCATAGGTCGTCTACTGTACTGGCCTCCTCTTGGGGGGTTTTGCCAATACTCGCCACGCTTGACAGGCGGGTTGGCGAGCGCAGTTAAGTGTGATTGTTCAAGGAAGACGCTGCTGCCCATCTTCCGGATAACATCCCTTAGCCAACTCTTACGGCAACCAAGGGTAGAAGGTGGGGTACTATTCTTACGGCAAAACCGCAAACATCGTGACACGAAATTTTTATGCATATAAATAGATTGATTCCTGATTCTATATAATATAGTAGATTCGCTTTCTCTAGTATCATTAGTGCATCCTGCCTCATTCCTTCGATACACAATCGTACTAATGCATACTTCCATCAATATCTATAATACATAAATGCTTTATTGATCAAAGAATGTACGTGATGCAATCGCATTCAGAATCAGAATTGCATTAGAAGCATAAAAGCATTGCACACTTGTGATGTGCTATGAATATCTAAGCACTTCTACGTACTAAATCGTCGGGTTTTAGAAATGCTCTTCACAGATTATAAAAAAAAATAGAAAATGAGTAAAAACTTCTTAGCTCATTTTTTTTCCACACAAACTGTGCATGTGATGTATTTGTGTGCGTGTATATACAAGTAAAATTGTTGGGCTATTGAGCTTTTTTATGTGCGTGAAGGTCGCTCTCCTGATAGTAAGAGTTAACGCAGACAAAACATCAGAATCAGCCCGTTTTTAGGGTTCCGTACCTCAAAAGGAATAAACGGAACCCTTATAGGATCCCTTTGTTGTCCGTCTGTCTGTCTGTCAAGACCCTTTTTCTCACGAACGCGTGGAGGTATCAACCTGAAATTTATACCAAACACTCAAGTCTACTGTCCCTTAGAGCTGTGAAAAAATGAAACTTCTAAGTCAACACAATCAAAAGATACAGCCGTTTATGCTGCAAATTTTCGACACTCGCAAGTGAATCAAAACCTACAGGGTACTTCCAGTGTACTAAGAATCTTGAAATTTTGTACGAAGCAACGTCTTATAGCACAGATAAAGGAAAAATTGCGAAAAGCATAAATTACCATAAAAAATACCATAAATTTTAATTACATAATATATATCTACAGGTTTGTACGGAACCCTCGGTACGCGAGTCCGACTTACACTTGGCCGTTTTTTTTTTTTTAATTGTGGCCTTTTCTTGAAGTTATCCGTAATACGCACAGCATTTGGAAAAATACAGAGGTGCGTGCCATGGGATTCGAAACCAGGACCTCCAGATTTGAAGCCAGACGGTTTCCCGACTAGGCTACCGAAACTTCTAACAAACATCAGGTGAGCTGTGGTCAAACATCTAGCCTGTCAACTTCCTATTAAAGTCGGTGAAATGATTACCTCTGCTCAACGGAACTCGCCAGTCATCGACACTGTGTTTGCACCAAACATTCCAAAACATTGTTTGGCTTAACAAGAAGCAAGATTTTGTAACGAGTTACAAAACGAGATGTATACGGTTTTTGCTAGACGCCGCAAAATGCACAACAGCACCGGCATTACAACGAACCGGCTAAATTACCGTTTCGGGAAACCTGATTGTGTTATGTTGGTAAAAACTTTTGCGAATTTAAGAGAAAGCATCATCATCATACTCAATATCCCACTGCTGGACATAAGCCTCTCCACTAAGACACGACACTTAGTCAGATCTTTTCACTTCCAGTCACTGCCAGATGTAATACGTATATCGTCACTCAACTTAGTCTCAGTGCGTCTTATGCGTCACGTCACTTAGTCAGTGCGTTGTCGGTTGTGCGGCAAATAAAATATGGCCAGCCCACTATTATTTGAGCTTATTAATACGCTATTAGGCTACCGAAATACACCGTTAGGTGCTTGGCGGCAGATTTTCAACTCGAGGGTAACTAGCCAGCTGAGTACTAGAAAGTACCCTAACACTATGCTATGGTTTCTTCGCGATGTTTTCCATCACCGTCAGTTCAAATTGGGATTTGAACCCACGCCATCCGGCATGATCCGACCGCGCTAACCATACTGATCAACAAGCTGAAGAATTTAAAAAATATATAACCCGAATGCGAATAAAATAGCTATAATTAAAGGAAAAAATATTTTTAAACCAATTTATTGTTCCTAATAAAATCTTAATATATACAACTCAAAGGTGACTGACTGACTGACTGACATAGTGATCTATCAACGCACTGGACGGATCGGGCTGAAATTTGGCATGCAGGTAGATGTTATGACGTAGGCATCCGCTAAGAAAGGATTTTGATTAATTCTACCCCCTAGGAGATAAAATAAGGGATGAAAGTTTGTATGAAACTTTGTCAATTTTAAACCGATCGGACTGAGACTTTGCATGCATAAAGCTACTATGACGTAGGCATCTAGCGCGGGTGAAACCGCGGGGCACAGCTAGTTTAAACATATAACTTATATATATTTTGTGCTACTTGATAGGTTTGGTTATTTTTTTTTAATTAACGTATTTCTATTTTGCGCCAAAAATCCACCACCAAGTTTTTTTTTTTAAAACTTCTCTCAATGGACACTTGGGTTATTGAGATGAATCTAACGATACTTCAATTGTCGTAATTTATCGGCCGTTTGAAAAATACGAGGTAATAAAGAAAATTACATACATACATACAAGATACGCGCGAAAAACATAACCCTACCTTGGCAGTCGGGTAAATATAGACTAGTATTTTATCTTCTGATATCTTGATGACTAAGATTTGTTCAAGATAAACGAGTTACATATACTGTGATTATGGCGTGCGCCGAGTCAGAACAAGTTAATTGATGGTTAGTGAAAAAATTAAAATGCTCTTACTACAAATCTTTGTTTTGTTATGCAGAAATCCATGGTCAGTGAGCTACGCAACCGTAATCAGTTATGGTCGAAATTATGGTACAAAGATATAAATGAAGGCACAGCTGTTTGAAACAATGGCTTTCGTAACGCCACGAGAAGTATACGAAACAACGCAATTTAAATAAAGTACCTGGATTTTTTTTGGTAAACGACGTTTTCTAAAAATGACACCTTGCTAGATAGATTTATCGCCCCCGAAACCCCCTGCATACTAAATTTCATGAAAATCGTTGGAGCCGTTTCCGAGATTCACAGAAGAATACAAGAATTGCTCGTTTAAAGGTATTAGATAGATACTATTAGAAAAAGATAAACAAGAACAAGCCAGTATTACATTAAAAAAAAACTGACATTGACTTGTGTAGTAAGTTGAAGTGTAGTTAAAATGCATTTGCAATAAAAAAGAACACAATGAAGACATATTAATTAAACTGTTAAAGATCACGTACAATACATAATTTTAGTAAAATATCAGGTGAATTTCTATTTATCGTGTTTTTAGCCTGTCATTGGACAAAAAAAGGTTTGAAAAATAATAAAAATAAATTTATAATAACCAGACGAAGCCACGTTGTCTTCGTGGCACGCGACTCGAAGTATGGGCGAATTATTACTATTATAATAAGTGAATAGGTATATGCAATTATGCATACACTTTAAAAATAATCAAGACAGCTTTTCTCAAAGTTAGAAATCCACTCGTAACACCGGCAAAAGCTAGTTTCAAACAAACGCTAAACTTGTAAACATTGAATTAAATTTTACTTGCGACCCGCCCCGGCTTCGCGCGCATGCAATCTAGATACTAAGCGCATATGCATATAAACCTTCCTCTTGAATCACTTTGTCTATTGATGGAAACCGCATTAAAATCCGTTACGTAGTTTAAAATATCTAGGCGTACACACGGCGGGAGGGGAATAGGTATACCTAGTAAGCTATCATTTAAAGGTAAATATATGCCACCTTGGATATTTTTGTAGATCTATAAAAGGGGAATATCCCATGCATTGTTTTGTTATATCTCAAAGGGATTAAACAGCGTTTTCGATTAAAGCTCCCAGGTAGCTTGACTTCCGACACTTCCAACAATTATCATCATATTTCAACCAATTTACACAAAACTTTGACTAATTTCTATACCTGAATCTTCCTCATGAATCCTTTATCTATCGGTGTAATTTGTATGATAATTCGTTCATTAGTTTTTAAGTTTATCGCGAACAGACAAACAGACAGACGCGGCGGACGATTTTATTTTATAATATGTGGTGATGATGATGATAATATGTAGTAAAAATCTAAGCGTACCGACGACGAAAAGCGACTTAGTTTTATACATGTATCAAAACTGTCTGCGAGACATCAATAGCATTATAACGGTGAATGAAAATACATAGAAGAATTCCTAGCGCTTGAAAATGACCCAACGCCGATTACGCTCCGGTGGGTGGGGCTTACAAATTACGCCCCGAGCAAATCTAGTATGCACTAGCCGGCAATATGGCGTCAGTCAGCTAAAATAAAGTGACTTTAAGTATTAAAAAATGCCTTCTTGTTTTGTGAAATGGTGTGTAAATCAATCACATGTCCACAAAAAGGATATGGGAATAAGTTTTCATGTGTAAGTACATCGCTAGGATATTATTTTGATAATGGTTTATTAAAATTAAATCAAAATATTTTTTTCTATGAGGATGGTATTATGCCAAACATTGCCAACCAACAACAAAATTTTATATATAGTAAAAAAATATGTCGAACAATTAAATTCTTTTATTTGATCGAATATATGGTCCTTTATGTCAAAAGTGGTGTCATGGGGCTTTTGGCCTTTGGATGTGCTCTGTGTGTGTACGTGAAGAATTTATTGCAAATTGGGCCTCTTCAGCCTCCTTGGTTTTTTTAATACAAATTGCTCCCGATTGGGTCAAGAAAAAGTACACGTAAAAATGTAAAAATACGTACGTTAGGGCACGTAAAATAAAATACACACCCAAAGACAGCAAAAGCTTTGAACTTATAACATCCCTCCTTTTGCTATGGGTGGTAATAAAATACACCAGGTAAAAGTAGTAATTCGCCCCAGACTAAGACCTCGTTATCTACTAATTTTTCTTAGATTTTGGCTGATAACTTCAAAAATATGAGGTCTGAAATTAAACAAAAATTGTTTTAGAATTCACATACAAAACCCTTTCATAACCCGCTTGGCCTAACTTGGCCAAATAAGCTCATTTTGAAATTTTCAACCCCCTTAGATACACAGCTCACTCAACAAATCCCGGCCCGTTTTCTCTCACTTACGAACACAAAAAAAATATTACCGCATACTATGTCTATACCAAATTTCATAAACATTAGTTCGACTGTTATCATCTAACAAATATACAAATGCCGAATTAACACTAAGACATTCGATTCGCTCGGTCGATAATATTTTAAATGTCCGACTCACGATGATATTATTCTGATAAAATGAATATAATACTTAATTAGTCAAAAGAATGTTGAACACCTATATAATATACTGACTAATTATTTACATTGCACCTTATAGAATAAAACATCCAGAGTGTCGCGATGACAGCGAGTGACAGACATGTGAAGTGTAACGAAAAATAATAATCACACGGCTAATTCAGCCCAACTGCATGTAAAATAAGGTCGACTGTTATTTGATAGACATTATTAGCCCAATCAGAGGCCGATGTCAGAGTACTTCCGAGTGGTTCCGACGATGCGCGAGTTTGTTCGGAACTTTGGGCCAAGCTAAACGAACAATTCACTTGATGGAATACTTCTATGTATTTTCATTCGCCGCATTATAAATACATGTATACCAAATACTGATAGGTCGGCATTCTACACCAGTAGTCAATTTAGATGATAAAACCTAGTTACTACGGCAAAATTCGATGAAAAAGAAGCCTCGGTACCGTTTAAACGAGCATTCAGGAATTCAATTGGATCAATCGTTTTATTTTCTGAACTGTTTACCAACATGTCTTGGCGGGATCGTGATCGCGGCGGTGCCACGCGGTGCCGCCTACAGGGCTACAGTTATACGACAATAGGGTAACCATATTTAATTTCGAAAAATCCTGTCAATACACTTACACCGCCATATTAGCTGTACCTGCTTTATGTAAAAATAATGAGACGAACGAGACGCTCTCCTGATGGTAAGAGATAACGCCTTTCCATGACCATTTCAGCGATACATAGAACTTTGAGTAGCAAAACAAAGCCTGTGGCATCGATTTATTGGCGCACGTCACTTTTATACCTTCGATGGTTAGTCTCAATAGCCCTGTAATATTGCTAGCTACAGTATCCTTCACACCGGAACACAGTAAAAAAAACCATTTGGCATTTACGGTCTGGCTGGATTAGCCTAATTATTGTCTCCATGCCTCATTTATTTTATTATTTTTTATTTTTGGTAATTTGTTCATAATATGTTTATGTGTATTTGTAGGACCTATTAGGGCTCACCGGAAGACCAGCGCTGGTTATACCACTTAGTATAGCCAGCATTATGTTTGTTGTTATAACTATTTGTCTTTGTTTGTCTGTTTTTGTATGTTTCGATTGTGTTACAAAATAAAACTATTTCTTTCTTTAATGTGTTGGTAAAGCTATATTCTATTCAATAAACTAGGTAGAACCGTTTTAGAAAGTCCGTATATTTAAGATCTCACACAGCACCATCTAGCCCTTAACTAAGCATAGGTATATGTATTGTGGGAGCCATATAACTGATAGAATAATATATAATTTTGTTTGATAAATACATACTCATTATACAAAACACCCAGACCCTGAATAAACATCCATTCATCCTGGTTGGAAATCGAAATCATAGGTCTCACAAAATATAATTACCAATTGAGCTACATAAGTCAAACGCGTGCAGCATTGTAAATAAATAAATATACAAAATTATAAAACCGAACAAAATTCGGATACTGTCCATAAAAATCCCAACGCTTGGTTACTCTAGCTATAATGTCATACGACTGCAATAAAATGGAAAAATTACGCACAAGCCGGATCCTAAAAAAGTCTTAGGTGACTCTATAAATAACGTCTCTATATTGCTTTGGTAACGAATAAAGTTGACATTGAAAAAAAGCGAACGAAAGCGTCGACGAGCTAAGGTCAACGACGGAATTCCTTAGTACTATACACGAAAAACATAGCTACAAATAATACTATAAGCCAAATTGTAGGGTTAATGAGATTAAATATCGAATGTCTAACAGTAATAACCGGCAAAGCAGCAATACCCTGGACTTTGTTTTATTACTCAAAGTTCAGTGTATCGCTGCAATGGTCATGGTTGCGTTGTCTAATACTTTTACATAAAAAAGAATAGAGAATCTGATTTTTATTTTGTTTTTAACATGTCTGGAAAGGTAGGTGCTCTCACTGTTATAGGAAACTATGTATATCTTCTCAGAAACTCAGATGCACACTTGAAAAAGAGTGGGTATAATCGCGCCTTAAAACGTCTGACGTCGGATATTTTAGTCTAATGGTCAATAAGTTTTTGGCTATCCAATATATAGACGGAAAGTTGTTTGGTACAAAAATAGACTTTAAGTTATAGAAGAACTTTAAGTCGATGCATTTTGCATGCACATTTTGCATTGTCGCACCAAGAAAGCAATGGTCAAAAATTATAATTAAATAAACACCTATAAATCTCGACAGAGAGGTTATAGTACGTCAGTAAAAAAAAAATACTAGTTAATTCAATCTATATCCTCCGACAGACAGTCAGTTGAACGGCCTCCAACGTGTCAGTAATTCAGCATCGACTAAATTCGAAGTAACCTCGATAACTAGTTTCGGCATTAACACGCGATGTCGATCCGAAATACACGTACGAACTTTGTTATTTTTTATCGATTCGTCATGCAAACCATTCTCATGTCTAATTTATAGATCTTAATACATATTTTGTGCTAGTAGTTGGAGGTCAAACTGAAAACCAGATTTATGATGACCATAAGACGGTAACAAAGAAAACTGCAAAGCGTGGGATCGGTCTATACTATGTCGTTTGCAGATCCTTTTATAGAACTTGAATGACTAGCTTTGGGGCTCGTCATTGGAGTCAAAACTAGAATTCAGTCGCAACTTGAAGTTGATTGCTATCATAAATCATTAAGACCAAATTACCAAATTTAAAGCATGTTTTTGCCAGAATTGCAGTAAGTGTAATGATCAAGTGTGTTGTTATAGAAGTGTCTGAAACTAGTAAGCTTATAAGCAAAGCTCGTGATTCCACAATCGAACACGGAAGAAAATAAACCACCAAAGTGGTCTTCGCGTGACTATTTTGTAGGGCAAGCCATAGCCACGCTATTGTATCCGTTACATCTTCAAACATTAGCACCAAATTAGCATAGCTTGACAGAATGCGGGAAGACTAAAGCTCCGTGAGTCATTTTAGGTGTTGACCCAACAGAATTAGATTTAAATTTGCGTGACTCTGGCATGTTTGGGGCAATCACGTATGTAAATTGAAGTCTAACCGTTAAGCATGTATCGTAGAAATAAGCGCAGACAAGCTTTTGCGCTAAAATTTAAGCCTTGACCTTAATTTCAAACCATTCATCATCTTCGCACTTACTAACTCATGCACGCAAAAAGAGGACAATGATTTTAACACTGTGTTAACACCCATCATGAATCCTAAATTTAACACAAGTTGGTGTTTTTAAAATTAATCTTAGGTACTGTCGTTCCACATTCTCTCGCTGTTTCTGTAAACATGTTTACAGAAACAGCGAGAGAATTGTCAAGTCAACAATAATAATGTGCGTAGGAAATGTATCAGTCGTTTGCCTTTATTAATGTAATTTTTCATAAATTGGAATTTGACTTGTACTTTGATACTATTAATTATAAATTATTTGTATTTGGAAATATTAGGAGTTTTTTTTTACGAAAAATTACCTTATCTATATTCATATTAAATGCTGCCTTGAAGTTATTATATACCTAGGTATCCAATAAACATTTTATATGCGCTCTAACTTCTATCTAGCTTGTACACCTACGCACTACCTTGCTCTACAGACAGCCGTCTTCCTTGGCGTCGATCAGCCAGAGTATCACTCACCTGAATCATCATCATGGCCAGTATTAAGCTGCAGCGCCAGCGCTCGTAGCTGCTTGTAGACCTGGACAGCTTCACTCCGCAGCCAGCCGTCATCTTCTTCATCAGGCTCGGACTCCATCTCAGCGTGGAGAGAACGCGCTGTTTCGTTGGCGTCTATGGGCTCTGGAGCGCCGATGCGTTCAGCCAGTGTGTCGTGCGACCGCTGCAGTCGTTCCAGCTCTTTCAGGGTATTTTGATATAGGTGTTCCTGTGGATGAAAGAATTTTGATAAAACCAACTCTTCACAATAAATTCCTCTGTAAACAGTAATAGTAGGACTCGCTGCCCGGGTGGTTATTCCCAAACATATAGAATCTGAATGCATTCCAGTTGTGAGTGAATCGGTTTCTTCTAGACAATTCTACTTCATCGTAGACCACATCTTTGCGTTCCGCATTGCAAAGATACTGCCCACATAACCCGTAGAGACTGAGGATTTGGTGATAATTTACTGACTTATTTTTGTACATTTTGAAATTTTAAGTACATCTGTGTATTTAAAAATAAAATCGTTTAACTTTTTAAAAAAAAATACACATTTATTTCCTCAGACAAAATTAAACACAACAAAGGTTTGTTTTGTTATGCGAAATGCTAAAACATCCCATTGAAAATAACGCTGTTGAACCTGACGATGCTTACGTATTCTTCATGTTATGGAATAACATCAAGTCAGTGTGATTATTGGAAACAAAAGGTGTGTGGTTTATATGATGGGTCATCAGGTAACAAAGGTGTTTTGATTGACGAATATTCACAAAAGAAACGTTAGTCGGTCCAATAACAAAGGTTAAAGAGTTGAATTGAAAAAATAAAAATAATTAGTTCGGGCAAACTTACTTTCTAAATAGTATTAAAACAACGTTGCTGTTCATCTGTATGTGCGACTTATTCCTTCTAAACTACGCGAAGGGTTTTGGCAAGGTTTTCACTTTTATTTAGATATTTTTATAGGTTTATACATTACATACATTATATCTTAATTGAATTTCTTATAAGTAAAAGAGAAATTCAATGTTTTGACTTGATTAAGTCATCAGCATCGTTGAGTGCCATATTCATACTGAAATTTGGTGGTCAGTAGGCAAAACTTATTTTACATGCCGGTGGCTCAGTTCAATCCCTTCCTTGATGCCGTCTAGTAATTTTCGGCAAGGACGTCTTGGCCTTTGCTGACACGGGATTCTACTTTCGAGGAATCAATCTTGGCAATTGAATCAATCGAAGGAATTGGAAAGGAATCAATCTTGGTCACACAAAAAAGAGGATCACTATCCTCTTTTTTGTAAACTAGAAAGAAAAAAAATTAGAAAGTAGAAGGCTTTCTTCTTCACAAAAAAGAGGATCACTATCCTCTTTTTTGTGAAGAAGAAAGCCTTGCATCTCTTGACTACTGACATTAGAACTATGTTTTCTAGAACCATGGCTTTTGAGGTCCCAGAAATCTTGAACATATTACGTAGAGTCCACATTTCAAATGCTTGTGTATTGCCTAACTAATATCTTTCAGTATTTTCTAATGAAGTCGCTAAACTAGATTGCACCCGTTCGAAGTCTTAGTAGGTCGCTAGTTTTGAATATGACATTATGTTTCTGGTACATAGATCTAGAACCAAAAGCCTTGTTTCTAAATGTATACGTATACAATGCACCTACAACTATTTCCCGTTTCAATCCACTCAAAAATAAAAAAAATCACCCGTGTTTTTCAGAACAAAAAATATTTTGTGTTAATCCAGCAGATGAGTCATTTTATTTTAATAGATCTACATTTGACTATCAACTCGTCTGATGGAAAGCGACGGAGCGGCCGAGGATGCAATGAATGGATAAACTCTAAATCTATTAAGCCGTTACAGCGTCAAGGAATAAAAAACACTGTCGCATTAATAATATTACTGAAAAGCGAGATGACATATTTAAAATAGCTTCTTGATATTATTTTTGGTTGCAACGCCTTGCTAATGAGAACAACTGATAAAAAAAAACGTTCATAAAAATAAAGACCAGATATAAAACTGGTCTTTATTTTTTTTCAGTAAAGTTTTTGAACTTTCTGGTGATAAGAAAAAAATTATATATCAAGTGAAACTGTAGAGCATATAACATCATTACATTAAGTGCAACAATAAAAGAGAAACGCATTGTGAAATATCGAGACAGATGTAGATTACACTTAAATTTGCGGTCAAAGTCGTAATTTAGACTAAAAAGTGAAACCTTAACGTACTCAATGCAATTAGTCTTATTAATTTACAGATCATTAGCATTTTATTGTGAACTCGTGAACTTTGAAATTATCTTGAAACTTTATAATTTATATTCTTCGATAATTCAACCGACATGATTCATTAAACCGTATCTATAGTCAGTAAGTTTTAGGTTTTTGACATAACCTCATTCAATCATTGACTACATCCGATTATTTATTCGCGTTGCTTGCAAACCATCTTGCCTTGTGGCCATACACCTTGGTATTTAAAAGAGTATTATGTTAGGCCAGTAATCAAACTAAGGGATATCTATTGTTTTAAAACTGATAATATGATTTGAGTGTTTCTGGTGATCGAGCCCAATATCATTGATGAGACAAGATCCCATAGCCTCTGCTGACTTGGGCATCTGGATAGAATAGGGGAAAATCACGTCATTAAAAGGGCTTATTTCGGACTGCCGGAGAGCAGGAGGCCCTTCTACCGTATCAAGAATAGATAGGAAGACGAGGTGACTAAATATTTCCAGAACCTTGATGTCAGTACACAAGGATGACGTCTTTGATCATTTGTGGCCAAGACACATTTTGGATCGTTGCATCAACAAAGTGAATTTGTTATATAGTATACCATTCGTGGTTACTCAGCTAATAATAATGATAATTTCATCAAAGGTTGATTAAATTCAGGAAATATCAATAGGTAGTATTGAGTAAAGATTTTACATAATAATTATCCCAAAAGTACAACGAAGGAAAATTTTATAGAATTGTATCCATCAAGCATGATGACGAATTGCTCAACGCACAAAACCTTGTCGAGATTAGTTGCTAATTACCACCATTGTTCTACCACCAAATCAACGGATATTACACAAACTATTAGTGAAAGGGCATCCAATGCAGACATTATTGTTCTGTGAGAATGTGAGCACGGGTAATCACTAGTGAAATTAGAAGAACACCAAAGTAAGGTTATAACATTAGAAATTATGTTTTGTTATGAATGTAAATGAAAACTCGTAATACAATGCGTCTCACACGAATGATAGAAATCATGAACAAACTTTTATGAAAGCTTAATTAAAAAAAGTATAGTGCGAACGGGAACAGAAATTTCATGTTGAAGTGTACTTGTCCAAATACGAGCAGGATGGATATTTTCTTCTCTATCATCTTTTATTTTTTCTTTCTTACCTGTTCTTTCAATTGCCTCTGTAGAGCGAGAATTCTGTCGTTGGCTTCATCCAGTTGCTGCATTAAATTGTCTTTATCCTGGCGTGTGGTTGTAAGTCGCCTCTCGAGGTCTGCCTTTTTATCGCTCGCTAGCGCAAGCTCAGCTTTTAGGGACTCCAGGCTTTGAACGTGATCCTGTGGTAAAAATATCATATTTAAGGTTTATGAATGTATGTTTTCACTTACGTTTTCTAGTTAAAAAATAAATTGTATCAAATATCAAAATCGAAAATCATTTTTATTGCAATTTTGCTCCGATAGAAGATGTTTTTTATTAAGAAAGTAGTCAGTTGGTATTAGTTACAATATGAATCGATTGCCAACGATACTAGAATCTAAATATTGTGTGATTTGAATTTTCATTAAAATTGATACCCCTTTTAGTTACTTCATTCACCATTAAGTATTTGCAAATTATAGTATTAAATTAAAGTACACTATCAGTATTTAATTAAAGTATCTACACTTGCGATATCCCAAACCAATGACATATACCACTGTTCTGTACCACCAAAATGAAACAGTTTTATCCATAACGTACTTTTATTAAATTTACGCACAGTTTATCGGGGGGTGGACTCATTTTCGTATCAGTGTATGATTTTTGTTTTGCAAATTATTATTTTTGTGTTTAATTTTATGCTTCTTATATATGCATACATATACTACGTTACATATATGTATGATTTGATTGTAATTGTCTTCTTTTTATCAACAGTTATTTTATTTTATTTTCTAAATTTATATAAATACTATATATTATTATTGAACCTAAGAGTAAAGCCTGTTATATGTTCTCACCTGTAAGCTAGATTTCCTTATCGAGCACTGGTCCTTTAGTGCCTCGAGTTGTGCAGTCAGTTGCTGCTCGATGGCAGAGGATTCCTTCAGCTGCGTTGTCAGCCTGGAGTTTTGCGCCGTCAGCTCTGCGATGAGGTTCTGCTTCTCTTCATCTCGCTGTAAACATAAAAGTCAGCATGAAAAGATGTGCCACGACTACGCTTCCGTTCTGGATGCTCCTTCCATCGCGAGCTTCGAAACCCAAGCCGAGATCTTGGTTAAACTAGAGAACTTGCTTCAACATTGACGATTATTTAAAACTAAGAGATTATTAAATTACTATTAAGTAACTATTTATTTTTGATTTAATCTTGTTTTATGAACTGTCCCATCGCTGCGCGCGGGCGTCTTCTCATTGTAAGAAGGCTTGTGATTTGTGGCTGTTTTGATTTGTGGGTTAGCAAACTCCACATATCTCTGAGAACTTTTTTTTAACAACCTCTCGGACATGTAGTTAAGTAGTTACTACGTCTACTACGTTATGTACTCCTTATAATGTTTTTTCTAACCGTTTGAAGTCACGCATATAGCTAAGAAAAGAGGTACGTGCCGTAGGATTGGAATCCAGGCCTTCCAGATTGGAAACCAGACGATCTCCCAACTAAACTGTTGAAAAAGGTCATCGCTGCCACCGATACTTATGACCTTTGGGACCAACCTAGAGAGATATTTACAGACGCACTTTGGTATGTATGTGTTACTAACCTAGCTTCCTGTTTTAATATTTTTTACCCGACTACGCCGAAGCAAAAAGACGGTTATGTTTTTGACCGATATGTATGTACGTACTTCTGTTCCCTCATTACTTTTAAATTACTGATCACAATTTGACGAATAAGGTATTATTGGAATCATCTTGATCGTCCGCTGATTATGTGACGTCACTTTTAAACTGAATAAAGCCCCCTCTAGAGGGCATAAAATGAACTAAATAAAATGATTTTTTTGAGTCATGCCGTGTTGGTTATCAATTGCCACCTTACCTAACAAAACAATACATTATACAGTAGTCATAAGCGATCATAAGTTTTAAGGCTAATACCACGACTATCCTCTGAACATTACTATGAATATGTATTGAATATGAAAAATATATAAAACATGTTACGAGTAAATTGTTTTGTTGATAGACGATACATATCGAATAGTTTGTACATTTCAATTTCAGATGAGAATATTTTCTTATTATATACTTTTTAGAGCGTGATTTTTCACTAGTCGTGTTTTAGTTTTTGAACTTAGGTACTTTTTATTATTCTATTTCTAGGAAAATGTAAGTTTCCCCCAATAAAGCAATCAAATGTTTATCCATATAGAACTCTATTGTTCCAACTATCAAGCGTACTTAATCGTGGTAATGGGTGTGACCACTTCTCTTTTACAATTTAAACGAAACTGTAATTTAAATATAAGTTTATAGGGTTGAAAATGTAACTAAAATAATTTACGAAAGACTTTTTGCTGAGCCGTTGAGGAAGGACATCCACACCGTGACGAATTCACTTGCGACATTTTGTTTTGGCATAATATACGACATTATTCACGTATATGAATTCCATATAATGCTAATATGAATATTCTATTGTGAATTTAGACACAACGCGACAGAATAGTTTTATTTGTTACGCATTTGGTAAACCTCTAGTTTCCTCTTATGTATTTGTCTCACTTTATTTATTTATTCAGTTGTTTTTTTTTTTTTTGTGGTTGACGGGCTAGCCTCTGTACTATGAGCGTCTTATCTGGGCACACGGTAGTGCCCCGCCAAGACGAGACAAGCGAAGCCAAGGGTACTTAAAAACGACGAAGTTCTTCGTTTTTTTGAATCCTCATAACTTGGGTTTTCATTATACCAGATAAACAAAATGTTTGTTTAATTATAATCATATAAAGTTTTAATTGCATAGCTCTTATACTTTAGATTTTATTGATATCTTTAAAAACTCCGATTTCATCACTGACTCACTCAAAATTCTTAGGGTAATTCCTGAAGGCCTAGAAAGCTGAAATTTCGTATATAAGCTAATATTAGTACACAAATAACAAAACAAATCTAAAACTTGGAACTTTTACCCCCCAACTCTTTAAACTAGGGGATGTAAGCCATATAATATGGTCTAGTGTTGGCAACATTTTAAATGAAAATGTTTTTGGTGGGATTGCGTTTCTGAAAAATTGACAACCACCTCCATTTTTGAAGTCGTTTAAAATAAAGACAGCAGATTTTTTGACGTGTATAACAAATTGACCAACTCGTCTAATGGTAGGCGATGTTGTGGTCGAATAAGAAGAACGTAGATTTTGGAGAGATCTACTTTATCCCTCTTTGATTGTATCTCTCAGAAAACAAAGAAGCCAATAGCAATAAAGGAAGAGAGCAAAGACATAAATAAAATCCGGAACATTCATTGAGTTGCTGTTGTACTGGACTGGACACTACAACGGCAATATTTTAATACTTATTGTTATTATTTTTGTCGTCCTTCATTACTTATTTATATCCTAGTGTAGTCGGTGTAGTGTCGTGTATGATAAAATAAATGATTTATATTTTTGTGTTAAAATAAATGATTCATACTTTGGTTTGCCTAAAGTGACGAAAAGGTCAAGTTTGTCAGGTTAATAACAATCATTACAGCGGATGTAAGGGACGGAAAACTAGCGGAACTAAATTGATGCCGTATCCTTTTAAAAGCGTATGGACCAAAATATCGTTAGTCATCATCATCAGCCTTAGATCGTCCACTGCTAGACACAAGCCTCCTCTTGGGTTTTGCCAATACTCGCCACGCTTGGCACGCGGGTTGGCGAGCGCAGTTAGATGTGATTGTTCAAGGAAGACGCTGCTGCCCATTTTCCGGATTACATCCCTTAGCCGACTCTTACGGCAACCACGGGTAGAGAGGGTGGGGTATTACTATTCCTATATACGCCGGCATTACCACGACACAATATCGTTAGTGTATTATTTTAATATAAAAGTGGTGATCGAGACGCTCTTCTGATGACAAGAGGTAACGCAAGTCCATGACCATTACAGTGGTATTTGGAGCATTGAGTAACAAAACAAAGTTCAGGACGTCGCTGCTTTGACGCTCATTACTTTGAGATATCGAATGTCTCAAAGCAATAAGTTTAGTAATTTCATTTCAGCTGCAATACCCTGGTTGTTGGCAAAATATCTGGTACTGTGGTGGACATCCTTCTAAAGAGATCGCCCACCTATTAAAAATATTTTTCAAAACTGTCTATTTAGGATTATGCACGCTGTCCGAGAAGGGTTTTATTTATCTAGATTTAAAGATATTGTATGTGAAATTTGTCGGTAAAATACTCCAGTAGGGATTTCTACATTCTTGCAAAGCATATAAAAATATGGCTATATACTCGGCTGACTAGCTACCAAGCCAAAGCAGATAAAGCCAGTTTCGACCCCATGCTAGGTTTGTTTACCATCTTTGACCGCACCATCACATAACAGATGAGTTGTGGTCAAATACCTAGCTTGTCATCTATAAAAACATCACAAACCTACTCAAATTCTTGACAAACTAACGAATAACTAAAGTCTAAAATAGCGTGACCTTCTAATTACCTAATCGTCCCTGAAAGCTTTCAGGGTTCGCCCTAGCCGCCTATAAATTCAGGGAAATGGCGTAATAATCGCCACCAATTAAAATATAACCAACCTATAACACACAGGCGACACGCTGTACTTCGCGAACACGATGACGACAGCCGTGACGGCAGAACTGGAAGTGCGCTCACACCCTTCAACGTTTCACGGTCATAGAGTAGTGACACCACTTCGTTTGGTTAGTAAGACTTATTAAAAGAAAAACAGAAAAGTAGTTGCAAAATCTAGTTTACAATCATAGGCGTAGCACAACTCACACTCAGACACAACTCTCACTAGCACACACACTCTCAGACACACACACACACACACGCACTCGAACACAACACACACACACACGCACGCACACACACACACGCGCACGCACGCACACACACAACTCTATATCTCTCTCTCTCTGTCTCACACCCACACACACAAGCACACAGAGAGAGACACATAGTTTATATATATGTATAATTTCCTTTTTGTATACAAATCTTGTTCCATAAATATATTGATGCGCGAAACCAAAACTGGCAACTTCGTACGTATGGCAGTAAAGATTTTTCTTGTTCTTATTTTTTTAAAGGGGGGAACAACTTCCACCCTTAAAATGTATTTGCCCCCCCCCCTTTTTTTAATTCTAGGATGTTTTACACAGCGCTATCTATCCCCAAACTAAGCAAAGCTTGTGCCATGAGAACCGGATAACTTTTTTACATTATTATTTGTTAAAAGGGTAATCAAGTGTTATTTTTTTTTTTAAGAACTCTTGAACATGTATATTTCCTCGCAATCTTTTCCTTCACCGTTTTAAGAAATCTACAATACATAAAAGATACATAAAAAGATAGAGGTGCGTGCCTTGGGATTCGTTTTAGTTTCAGATATTGCTTCTCAAGACGAGCCAAACTCGATGGGTTTATTTTGTTCAGTTCAGAGGCCATTATCCGTCTTCATCATTAGACCAGCTCCATGGTACCATATCATTGTATTTTCATCGAAGATACATAAGTACACCAAATTTACGGGTTTAAGAGTGTTTCAATTTAACTCGTCGAGGTCTTTGTCCTCAACAAAGAGCTATAAATCACGTTTCATTCCACGTTGGCTGAAATGAAGGACGCTGCCGTGTTCGGTAAGTATAATATAAATAGGATTAGATCAACGAAAATAATAGTGAACACGTTTTTTCAGTAAAATAGTAAGGTTTCATAAGGGCGTGGTTTGACAATCAGCGGAAAATGGGAAGCAATATAATTGTAGTGAGACTCGATTTTTAGAGCTTTGTTAATAAGAATCTACCAGTTTGGATTTGTTTTTAATAACTGTCCTACTGCTGGACACGGGCTTCTTCACTATATTATAAGAAGGGTAAGAGGGTAGGGGGTCTATCACGCTGCCCAAGTACGGATTGTCCGACTTCACACATCTTGGAGAACTTTTTTAACGTGGATGTAGTTATTTATGCCGTTTAGGGTTGAAACTTTAGGTCAGAATGCTGGCATCTACTTCGATCAAAATAACACAAAAGCCATGTTTTACCACATCATATCACTTTCCTGAAGTCGCGCTTGTAATTCGATGCTTTATGAATAAAAGAATTACTATTATTTTTATACAAAACACAAATTTTGGAAAATGTACAATGGAGTGATACGTGTTCCCGCAAAAGCTCCACATTGTATTTTTTTTTTTAATTTTTGGCCTTTCTTTTGTTTAATTAATTATTGACCATGAAACATTGCCTTTTTTCAATTTATTATTGACCATGTAAAATTGCCTTTCATAGTGCCAATATTCTGCCACATTTCCCTTTTCTTGTAGACTTTTTGATTGGTTGTTTTTTTTGTTTTCATAAATTTGTACGATACGTATGATACGTATCAGTTAAGTAATTGTTTAGTATTGTATTAATGAATTAACTGGTATTAGTATTAATTATAAGTTCGTAAATTATCTATAATAACTTAGGAAAATTAGAGTAGTGTATATGTAGTGTAGGCAATAACCGTTTAGGCTAGCATCAGACAACCGATCTAATTACTTCGTCACTTAGTTGAAAACTCTCTGACAGTGGCGCCCCACGCGAACCTTGGCTTAGTTCGCTCCACGAGAGCCTGACCATTTTCAATGCTAAATAACTAGTGAATTTTGGACACAAAGAGTTTTTGTATTGATGGTGTCAAGGGCGAGGCTTTGTTTTACTTTTAACATTGTGTTAGGTGATTTAGTTCAAACAGAAACAGTTTTAAAAAGGAAAGCCATGCGGTAAATAAATCTTGGTTGTGGGTGATATTCGTGTTGTAAAGTCAAAGAGAAAGCCCTTGTACTTTGAGCGTCTCGCGCTCATAAAATAGTTACGCGATCGCATATCGTGTACCCGCGCAGTAAGGTTCATAGTTGCTTAGCTGTCTCGTGAGCACCTAGCGGGAATTGCAATATGAACCTTAAGGTGCGGGGGCAGACCTTGTCAAAATGCGGAAGAGAAGATGTTAGTTACCCATATCGTGCATGTACATATAGATTATATTCTTTTTATCGACACCTAGCATTTGTTTGACAATAGCTCACCTGATATCGAGTGGCGGCGTAATTGTAGGTAGTAAACACACTTCCTGATATGAAACTGGCTGTCAAATGACGCTGCCAGAATACAACTTGGCGGCAGATTTTCAGCTTAAGGGTGGTAGCTAGCCAGCCGAATATTATAAAGCCATCATGCTATAGTTTTCTCACGATGTTTTTTACTAGCTACTCAAGCTCATTGTTTGGGATTTAAACTCAAGCCCTTCGGCGTGTGAACCGATCGCGTAAACCACTGGTTATCATCGTTACATAATTCGTTGATTCGTGTATATACAATACACACATACACGCTTGAGAATAATTAAATTATTTATCTTTCAAATAACAAATGTGTGAATGTTTAAACTATTATATTACGTTCATTTTGACAAAAAAATATGATACAATGTTAATTTATAAACAGTAGAAAAAAAGTCAGAACATTCCATGTTGCTACCATAACTCCACTAAAGCTTCTGGTAAAGTTTCCACTGCTTTTCTTTAACATGATTTTGACTTGCTTTGTGTGACTTTGACTATAACTTGATTTACTAAATTTATCATTATTGAAAATATCGAAATACTTGACACTGGCAAATGCACATAGTGCAACGCCAAAAACGAAGAAAAAGAATAATGACATTACAGCCGTCAAAACTGAACCCAACGTTTCTAGCACTCAGTTACTGCAACCAATTAATTACATATCTATTTAATGTTTTGTTACTTAGGATGCCATTTAGCGGAACAAAAATATGGCGGTACGCGGGTTCGTGCGTGTTAAATTTCCCATTGATAAAAAAAACTAAACCAAATACTGTCTTGTCTGAAGTTTTTAAAAATAAAATAAAAACATCTATTGCTATAACATTCACATGGAATCTCTAATGTCGAAAAGCTTTTTTTATTGTCACTTTTAATTTAAATTTCTATCGAATCAATCATTCTAAATTGCGTTTCTACTTTCTCGGGGTTCTTGAATAAATGATGAATTTTAATAAAATTCGCTATTTTATTCGATGGTTACTTTTAGCAGATAAATATGCAAACTATTATTGCTAAAAAACATTACTGTCTCAGGCAAAAAAAAAATGTTAAAATTAGAGCAAAGCAAAATGTTTTTCAAACACGGTAAAACTTCACACGCAGCTCAATATTAGACAGTCACGTTGTTCCAACAGAAACCCGAAACAAAGCGGCAGAGCACATTGAACCGGCGCGGCGCTTGACAAAAAGCCAGCGCAAATCTGTAACAAACTTTAATGTCGCAATCCATGCAGACGATTGTAGCGTCCGAAGCCATCAGCCATTGCCGAGAGAGGGGTGAGCAGATTGCGTATAGGAATTGTATCTGTTAGAATATTTCATAGGACGCGATAGTACCAAAAGATCTAGCGATGAAGTGGTTAACAGAATATTTACTCTGAATAAGGAACGTAATAGCAATACTGCCTGCGAGAGCGTCTCGTTCGTCTCATTACTTTTATATAAAAAAATAATCTTTAAAATACAACGGTTCGTATTTTATCTAAAAGGAGATTTCATGAGAATTCGACGCTGATAGTAATTTTATTTATGTGTAATTACTAACTTATTAAACAGTTAGATACGTACCAAACTAACTTATTATACAGTTAGATAGGTACCAAAACTATAATATATGGTGTAGTGCTTGTATTAGCTTCTCTCTGCACTTGCACCTCCTTGGCTAAGTGACAATTGTAGTAAGCATAATGTATTAATATTTATAAATATCTGTAAACTGTAACCTAATATGAAAAGAAAGATCCACATAAAAAAATGCCTTGCTGAGTTCCTTGCCGGAATCTTCTCAGTTGAAGTGTAATTACGAGCCGGTGGTAGATTCAAACATGTAACTTTACGTTCATAAGTGCCTTACCAGGGCCTAAACTGACTAAATGACTTTTTGATTTTGATTTTAAACAAAAACTAGTTGAGTAATTTTCTCTACATTGGTGTCTTTCGCATCTCGATCTAGATAGTTTAATACTTATCTTATTTACAGACCTTATTACTAAGTCAATCATGTCAAGTGCGATAATGTTAAGCAAAGACATTCTAATGATGTGTAGAAACAACCTTATGTCGGTAGCTGGCGGATTTAATATTTGTTCTAGGGTTAGCAAATGTTCCGATAGTCCAGTCTTTTCAATATTTTAAGCGTTCTGTGTAGTTTGTCTAAATTTGACATAAAAATATGCAATTCTAAATGGCAGCTATTATTTTTGGCAGATGGTTCGCCTGGTAACCTCACGGTCACCTATGGACACTTGCAACGCCTCATGTCGTAACTTCGCGGAAAGACCTTCGCAGGAAGGACATTTTACATATTGCAAGTGCGCGGAAGGAATGAGCGCCAAAACCGTATGATACGGCATTTTCAGATTTGTAAAATTATCCTCTTGACGGCGATGAAATGTGTAAAAGTGGAATTACGACATAGGAATTAATAGGCAATAGTCACAAAGTACATCAGAGCATTCTCCGAAAAAGAAGCGGTATATGCTGAAAGACCCGTGTCTACGGAGACTAAGTGAATCCTTATTTCTCTCCCCGTCAAACATGCATGCGCGTGAAATAAATTATTTCATTTTGAAACTTAACTGCGCGAAATGTTTTCAAAATTGGCAAGATTTAAAATTCTGAGATGGTAACCCTAAATTTGTTGCGAATTAGTGGAAGGTCGTCAAGCGTGTCCGAGTGGTAGTTTGAAAGGAAACGATTGGAAGTATCTTGTAGGTTTCACAATAGCTAAGGACACAGAGGTCTTTGTAGCAAACTACTGCAAGTATGACCAACCAAAGTTGCATAGTGGTAATACGTCCATTTTGTAAGCAGACGGTCTTGGCTTTAATTGTTCTTTTAGAATCGGCTTTGAATCTGGGTATTGGATACATCGAAGCGAAAAGCCGAAGATCGGGCTGAAGGGCGTGTCTTGAAAGAGGCCTATGTCCAGCAGTGGACTACGATAGGCGTCATGCTTAATGTCAGCAAGTCACTTTATAATTCTCGACAGACGGAAAATGTTAAAAGTGAAAATATTTTATTTTTTTACTTATTCACTGTGGCTATGTTACCGATATAAATATGTCGAGAATGCCAAATAGGTATATGATGAGGATTTATTTTTCAAACAAAGATCTAGAGAGCGGTTTTGTTTTTAAGATTGAATCCTTTATATGATACTAGCACTAGCCTTCGCACGGGTGCAATGTAGATACTAATGTGATATATATGCTTGTATTATATATCTTCCTCTTGAATCACTTTGTCTATTGATGGAAACCGCTTTAAAACCCGTTGCGTAGCTGAAAAGATCTAAGCGTACAGACGGCGGGAAGCGACTTTGTTTTATACTATGTAAAGATAGAGATGTAAAGTTTAAAAAAACTATGTCCAGAAACAACGATAAATTTGGTAACTAATCTATACTCGGTTATTGCGTCTTCGACATTTCCCTTTACCCTTGTATACCAAATTTATACGGATCTCACCAGCAATCGGAAATCAATCACAGAGCTTGACCAAGCGTTGTTGGCCTATCACCTCAATTATCTTGCTAAAGCATGGACCGTGGAAGAGCGTGATCGAAAATAGTGTTAACAGCACTCGAATGATGTTGTTTATTTTTTATTCCCGATACAAATGCATATATAATTCTACCCTCTACCTTCGATGGATGATTAAGCCACATGCCACCAGACTGACTTAATGTTTGTTTCTTTGGATCTATCTACCCGCAAGAGATTCTGAGAGACCCTGCAAAAATCAGTATGGACCTGGAATTCAATCCACTACCTCGCAATTATAAAAGACTTGTTGACTAACAGGACCTCTATATTGTTATATATTGGCAACCATTTTTTCAAACTTTATCTCATCTGTCTGATTTTATCACAGTTGTTCTACTGTTTTTATCTCATCCCTGATGTTAAGATGCTGTACATGGTCAAAATAAATTCGCAATACACTATTATATTTTTTAGCTAAATGTCATTATAGAGCAGCGTATAAACCATATAGGTATATTAGACTTTGTTGTGATGTCAATGAAACCATTGTGTGCGGGACAACAACTAAATATATTTAACTACCTTCATATATACAATGATATTAAACTACCTTACACTATGACATCTTCCCCTTAAAATTACCCAACACCTACTATACTATACAATACTACAAAACCTATATAATACCTTACACTATGACACTATGACAGACTTGATGATATTTCTGAGGGGACTGTTGTTTTCGAAACACGATTAGGATGAATTTTCTCAATAGAAAGTAACCTCTAAAATAATACTAAAGTACGTTACTGTGTCCAATCTTATATTAAGACATATTAGTTAAATTTGTAAAACATACACGCAATACACTATATTCGTGCGTACTGTTGTCTTCATTTTTAATTCGTAATATTTTTAATATGCTATTAAATATTTTCCTATAAATAAAGACCCTGGACTTTGTTCTGTTACTCAAAGTTCGCTGCGATGGTCATGCGTCACTTACCATCATCAGAAGAGCGACTCGTTCGTCCTATTATTTTTACATAAAGAAGGCGACATCTTGCTATTAGCTCAGTTGGAAGAACACGATTTTTAGAGATCACGTTTTTTTAAAAATATAAAGTTAACTGACCTGTTTGACGGAGGTGTCTCTTGATCCGATCTTCGCTGATAGCTCCTTGATGTCATTCTGCAGCTCCAGAATCCTGGCTTCATACTCGCCCTGCGTCGTGTCCAGCCGTCGCCTCAGTAGGTGTTTCTCTTGCTCCAGTTCCTGAAAGATGAAGACAGAGTTAAGCAACTGCTAACACAGCGTAAAGCTTCTTTGAGCAACAGTCTTATCATCATCATTTTCAGCCCGTAATCGCCCACTGCTGACCATAGGCCTCTCTGGGACACCGCTCATCCTGGTCCTGTGCTAACTTTGTTCAGGTTCGACCCGCGATCTTTATGATGTTGTCCATCCAACGAGCTGGTGGGCGCCCAACGTTTCCATTCGTTTTACATGTTTGTTAACGTTTTAGTCCACCTATCATCACCCTGCCTGATAACATATCCTGCCTAAGTAAAAGCAAAAGTTGGTAATACTGATGTTCCTAATTGGTTGTTTTTATATTGTAAGTTCCATCCTGCAAAGTCTGAAGACAAAAGTCTTTAATCGATGCGTTCTACCTGTCCTGTTTTTTTTTCTTCTGTATTGTATAATTTTTGGTATTGTACAATAGTACAATAAAGAGTTAATCAATCAATCAGGACCTACGGAGCCGAAAGCTGGATACTGATAGCGGGAATCGTCCACAAGTCGCTCAGCGAGCTATGTAGAGAGCTATGCCTGGCCCTTCTCTGAGAGATCGCATCCGGAACGAATTAATTCGCCAGAGAATTTACAGACATAGATTAGCGTATTAGCAACCTGAAGTGGCAGTGGGCTGGACATATCAGTCGCAGTATCGATAACCACTGGGGTACGTGTTCTACAGGGGAGACCGTGAATTGCTTACGTAGCGTAGGACGCCCTGAGACTCGATGGAGTGACAATATACGTAAGACAGCCGTCAGTGGATGGAAATGAAAAGCCAAAGAGTGGCGTGTCTCGAGAGAGGGTTATGTTTTTTAAATAGTTAATTGGTTCGCGTTTGACCACATCTTGCCTTATGTTCAGCAATGATGTGGTCAAGGATGGAATACGCTTACTTAAAAGGAACCGGTTTATTCTTGATTTGAAGACATTCATATTGTACTTTACGGGAAACACAGACTCCGGCAAAGAGTTCCACACCCTCGCCGTGCTAATAAAGAATGTGGAAGCGATTAATGCCCACATCCTTCATGTATATGAATGCGTTTTGGTCGCGTTTGTCTGGCAGTCCAGTAATAAAAATGCATGTTCAGCAGTGGACTTCGATAGGCCATCGATAAAGATATTGTAGGTCGAACAATAAGTAAATTTGCAGAGTATATTGTCAAGAGAAAAAATAAATCACCTATTATACTTTCTAATAACATGCTCGTTGAGTTAATTGTGCGACAGTAGATGGGAAACAAGATGGCAGGCGGAAGCGCCGGCTTCACTTCCGATGGCGGAAACACCTTTTTGCTAATCATACTCACAATTAGTGCTAGTTACGGTCAATTAATGATTAAAATAATTGAAAGGGCTATTTATAAGTAGTTACAATGTTTTTTATTTCATTGCGTTAAGATATTGCAATTGCGTCTGTCCAATTTTAAAAGCGAAATTTACAAGGTTTTGTTGGCGAAGTATTTGACTAAAATTATGGTTGACAGGCTGATGCTAATTGATGGTGGTAAATACACCTTAATGGAATTGGCTCTCATAGGCTGTTGGAACGCACTATTAAATGCTTAGCGGTAGAATTTTTACTTGATGGTAGCTAGCAAGCTGTATCAAGTTTCTTCACTGGCTGTTCAAATTCATTTTGGTTGAGATTTGAAACTACGCCCTTTGGTATCTGAATCGATTACGCTAACCACTGAGCTATCTACTATTATCTTAAACAATATCTACAGGGATCATATTTTTCCTACTATAAAAATTTCTTTGTTCTTTGCCGTGATAGTGCCGGCGTAAGAATTGTACCCCACCCTGTATTGTACCCGTGATTGCCGTAAGAGTCAGTTAAGGGATGTAATCCGGAAGATGGACAGCAGCGTCTTCCTTGAACAATTACACCTAACTGCGCTCGCCAACCCGCCTGCCAAGCGTGGCGAGTATTGGCACCGCCAAGGAGGGAGGCCTATGTTCAGCAGTGGACGTCCTATCTCTGATAATGTTCTTCTTTCTTATTCGGGACAGTTAATCTGTGACAACAATTTATTTTACATGTAGCGATGATAGCTCAGTGGTTAGCGCGGTCAGTTCACAAGCCGTAGGGTGTGGGTTCAAACCTCAACAATGAGCTTCAGATATCGGTGAAGAAAAACATCGTGAGGATATCATGGCGTGGTAGTAGGGTAATTTTTTAGTACTCGGCTAGCTAACTACCACCCTCAGGTTCCGGCAGCCTAAATTAAAAGCCAATTTTATTTCAGGCTGGGTGTGCTTTACCATCTTCGACGACGCCGTCACTTAACATCAGGTGAGCTGTGGTCAAATACCTAGCCTGTCAACCAAATAAAATACAACTTGAGAGAGACAAGAACAAAAAAAAATATAAATTAGAAAATAATAAAAAACATAGAGTTCACTGAATTCCAGTTTGCAAGTCACGTTAAATCAACAGCACGTTACGCAGTCAAGCTA
The DNA here is from genome assembly GCA_950106695.1 of Biston stratarius. Classification (NCBI taxonomy): domain Eukaryota; kingdom Metazoa; phylum Arthropoda; class Insecta; order Lepidoptera; family Geometridae; genus Biston; species Biston stratarius. The sequence continues at coordinate 11,122,321 of OX467106.1, forward strand.
GTCTCAGACTATTATACTAAAGGACTCACAAAAGTAATTGAATTACTTGTAAATCGATGAAAGTCTAGGGATAATCCAATTGTTTAAGGCCACTGCCATTCGACAGCAAACCCAGAATGTTGGCAACAATATCATGTTGTAAATGTAATGAGATGAACTATACGCTCTCCTGATGGTAAGAGATAGCGTAAATCCATGACCATTGCTGCGATACACAGAACTTTGAATTGTAAACCAAAGTCCAGAGCATCTGCTTCGGCGCTCATATATATACCGGGGAACACCTTCGGTCAGCAAATACCAATGACTAGTGTTTCGTACGAAGAAGGTGGAATCAAACCGTTTAGTTTGAGTTTTTGGAATATCAACCATGAAGCGGTGCCGCTTTTTAGAGCTCCTGGCTGACATACATAGAATAGATTTTAGCGATGATAGCTCAGTGGTTAGCGCGGTCGGTTCGCATGCCGAAGGGCGTGGGTTCAAACCCCAACAATGAGCTTGAGCTGCCGGTGAAAGAAAACATCGTTAGGAAACCATAGCGTGGTGGTAGGGTACTTTCTAGTACTCGGCTGGCTAGCTACCACCCTCAAGTTGAAAATCTGCCGCCAAGCATCTAACGGTGTGTTCCGGCAGCCTCACTTGAGAGCCAATTCCATTCCAGGCTAGGTGTGCTTTACCATCTTCGACCACACCGTCACTTAACATCAGGTGAGCTGTGGTCAAAAACCTAGCCTGTCAGCCATAGAAAAAAAAAATTGGCTAATTGAATAGCTTCAACCAACGATTCGCGTCGACTAGACGAATATTCTCTCAGGTAGATATGTAATTCAATTTAATTTGCAATGCCTGTTGATTTTTTTAAGCTCGCAGACATATCTTATTAAAAATGTTTTGCACGTCTGTCATACATTTCCTTTTGTTTTGAATTGAATACAAAATTAATTGCAAAAAGCCACATTGTTCACGGCAAACTGTTTAAACAGTGTATGTGTGAAACAAAAGCATATTCGTCACGCAAATACATTTGCGTCAATGTTAAGCTGCAGATACATTTGTTCAAATATGACAGGACGTAGTGTTCAATGTATTAACGACGTCATTTAGATAAAATGTAAAGAAAATAAAAAAAGAATAGAAATGTAACATAGTAAGTTATTTTTTGTAAAAGTAATGAACGAGACGCTCTCCGGATGGTAAGAGATAACGCCTGTCCATGACCATTGCAAAACTTTGAGTAGCAAAACAAAGTGGCAATTGCTTTGGCGCACATTATTTGACTAGTCTCATCGTTAGCTGTAGTTCCCTTTAAACCGGAACAAAGTAATGTTTACACACTACTGCTTGGCAGAAAAATATCTGCTATTGCGGTGATACCTATCTAGAGGACTTTCTGCTAATGAGAAGTCACCAAGTAAGTCAAGTAAGCGCAGTTAAAAATTATTTCTTAAAATAAATAAATATCGTAGAAAATTTCACACAGCGCCATCTAGACCCAAACTAAGCAAAGCTTGTACTATGGAAACCAGGTAACTGATAGAATACTTATATACTTTTTTTGTTAATACATACTCATAATACATAATTATGAAAAACCCACACAGAACAAACATTTGTCACAAATGTTTGTTCTGGTGGAAATCGAACCCACGCCCTATCTTGAAGCAGATATTTTGACAAATAAGCTTGCCAGGGCAGGCAAGTTTATGCGGGGGTATTTTTATCCGACATTTTACTACAAAATTCAGCTACATACAAACAATCATACGATACATTTGTGGAAGTATAAAAATCATCCACATCAACAAGATATCCTAGTTTTTACATTCACACGGCGTTGTGTCGCGTTCTATAGTTTAGTTTTAGTACTTCATTGCCGAATTAAAAAAAAAAAAAACTTTTTTTTGTTACAATACATATCGGTTATATTACTTTTTCTAGAGTTTTATAAGTCGACTTTAGGTAATTTATGAGTCAAGTTTTTCCAAGGATTCTCCCGCTCGAGTGCCCTAAACCGAAGCCGCGAAACCAAAGATGTGTCATAATTACATGCTTTACATAATCAGCTTACAGAATTTAATCTGCCTTAGCGCACGTTTTGCAATGTGTGATGTGTCTAACAAGATTGTTAAAGTTGTATTATAAGTACTTGAGACATAGGTGCTTATTAACTACAAGCTTTTGCCCGCAGATTTTCCTGCGTTTTAAACAAAATATTGTATAGAATCATTTTGTAGCGATGATAGCTCAGTGGTTAGCGCGGTCGGTTCGCATGCCGAAGGGCGTGGGTTCAAACCCCAACAATGAGCTTGAGCTGCCGGTGAAGGAAAACATCATGCATGAGGAACATCATGCATGCATGCGTGAGGAAACCATAGCATGGTGGTAGGGTATTTTCTAGTACTCGACTGGCTAGCTACCACCCTCAAGTCGAAAATCTGCCGCCAAGCATCTAAGGGTTTGTTCCGGCAGCCTCAATTGAGAGCCAGTACCATTCCAGGCTAGGTGTGCTTTACCATCTTCGACCACATCATCACTTAACATCAGGTGAACTGTGGTCAAACATCTAGACAGTAAACAGAATAAATAAATATTGGAGGACATTTTAATTGCTTAAATGATATTCTACGATTTTTTGTGACGTTTTGCGGAAAGTGACGTTGTGAGACATAAACGTTGTGCGAAAATGACGTCGTGCGAAAATGACATTATGCAAAAATTACCAAATTTTTACGATAACATTATGCGAAATTGTCTATTTGCTTGAAAATCCGGTCAGTCGTCAAAAACAGATCAGTTTTAAATCAGAAAATTTGTAAAAGCGATTCAATAAATTAATTAGATGTGAAATCAATGTGACAAAAAGGTCTAACTACTTATTTCCGTGAACTTCAATTATCTTGACAAGGTGCCTCCATTAGAAGACCCAGCCTTAGAAACAGACAATAACATTTTCTCTCGCAACCCACAATGACCCACATGGTTCTGATCTGCCAACTTATCTGAGCTCCTGAACCGTAAAGAATCAGAGAAAGAATGGAAAACATGATGATGGACAAGTGGAACGTTTTCACAACATGCTGCGTGAACCTTTTGTTTATATGCTCGTAGATTTGATTGTAAACTCTTTAGTTGCGTCGAGGCGAATCATTTGATAGGTAGCGTGACGATGACGATTTTGCAGTTAAAACGTCAAGATATATACATAACCTTACCATAATCTATGTAGATATTAACAAAAAGCTGGATTTTACGATTTTTAAAAGCCAATCTCTTATGTATTACGTACATAGGAGTTCACAGCTAAAACTGTCTCAACGGTCGGTTTTCGCCTATGTACACTCTGGTTTTATAATTAACGTAAAACATTTAAAACAAGGAAATATCACTTTATGTCAATGACAAAGTGACAGTTCAGTTGAGGTGTAATAAACATTTTTTAGTCTTTGAATTGTTTTTATTAAATAATTCACGTATTACAGAAAGATAAAATTATTATTTTTTGACACTTGATCATTTGAAAAGGATCAGGGGATATTATCCGTTACCTAGATTATTCCATAGACAAAGTTTATATATCAGCAAAGTTAACCATAGGTAACCGAAAAAAAGAATGTAATTCAAAGTTGAGAGAGGTTAGGGACCCCTATGATTGTGAAGCGTACATATTTTAAATAAATAAAAAAATAAAAATAAAAACTTTACGACAACAACAAAAAACAGCAACTAGTAACAAAATTACGTAAACAACAAATAACGGCAGAAACACATTCAAAACCAAGAAATAAACAAATTAATGAAAAAGTTGTCGACCCCAGCAATGCTACCAGTTAAAAATTTCCCTGAACCAATCAAGAGACATGATTTTTTTATATCGTGGGTAAGTCTGCGTCTAACCACCAACTTCCTTGTTGGTAAGCCACTATACGGCCTAAGACGAAGTACGTAGATGATTCATTAGAAAAAATATTAGATCTCACTGGTTGTAAAATGTCTCTTTGGAAACAGGAAGCCGGCAGCTTGTTCCATTATCTAGCTATGCGGATTAGAAACGATGCTTCAAATCGTTTAATACGTATCCCGGGAATATCTACAGTTAATGGTAGTGTACCGTTTTTCTTCTAGAATAAGATCGTGAAACTCTGATATGTACTATGAGACCGATTCTATAAAATTTTGACGAGCTTGCTTCCGGGAGTATTCAAGGCTAAGAATTCTTAGTAATTAAGTCGAACGGCACACCTGTCTACTGAGTCAAGTTTTGAGACTGTTTCTAGTCACAGTTTAATAAATTCCTCGTAAGTAAAACAATAAAAATGTAAAACTGTCATATATTATTACACGATTGTTCAAAAAAAGGCGTAATGTTTTTAGGATTCATGTAAATATGTATGTATGTGAGTTTCTTTATCCAATATAACTTTTAAATGTCTGTACACTGTACAGATATGGATGTATGGGTATCGTTAGAATCCTTAGATTATATAGACTTCTAGAGTGATACTGGCAATAAACTTATCGAAAAAAAAAACAATTGCACGTATGTTTAAAAAAAATATAAGTTTGTTTTATTTAGGTAACTTTTATTCATTAAAGGGTGGGAGTGTATTAAGGGTCTTACTTCATTGATTGCGAAACAATCTTGTACAGCAGTCCGTGTCAGTACCCGCCTGCGCCGGCGCCGCGTGTCGCATATGAATCACGCGCACTACTGCCGTCCTAATTTACTTTCACTATTCTTTCCACACGTACTAGTTATGACAATGAAAAGTCTGTGGACGCCTCGAGTGCATGTCGTGCTTGTTCAATGACTTTGCTTTTATTGAAGGTTCTGGTAGATTTTTGGAAAGAAAATAACTAACAGATTTTTTTATAGGCTTACGTTTAACCGCCAACTCGCCTGATTTTAAGCGAAGATACGGTCTACAATAGAACATTATTGCCTAGAAGAAACCGATTTAATCGCTAATAAAAGTACCCAGTTTGTAACCATCGAGGAACACTCACTCAACAAACGATGATTGCCAACTTACTAAAGTTATATCAATAATTGGTTGTTTTATTGGTATGACTAAAATAAATATGACTACAAATTTGATGTCACCAAGCGCGAGGGGTTTTCACAGAAATAAAATCTGACAGTAATGATAATTAGCTCGTGAACTGGGCATTCAATTTCAAAGTCATCTTTTTAAAAGTCAAGGTTGAATCAAGCAGGAAACACTAATGAGAACTTCAACCTTTCAACCATTAGGTGAACAGTTCCCAGACCACAACGACTATACTAATCTTTCTAATGACTATTGACAATGGTCTTGAAGCTTAAAGTTCCTTATGGCACTTATCTACTTAAGTATACACTTCGAATGAGCATTGTTAGAACGATACAATTTCAAATAAAGACTCGCACATTAGCAGTAAATCGTCTTAGTAGGTTAGTAGATATTCTGCCGCTAAGCAGTAGTGTGTATACATTATCGTGTTCCTGTGAATCGTGTGCGTTATCGTGAAGTTACAGGGATGTTGAGACTAACCATCGAAAGTTCCAATGTAATGAGCGCCAAAACAACGATGCCCTGGATTTTGTTTTACTACTCAAGTTCTGTGTATCGCTGCAATGGTCATGGACAGGCGTTATTTCTTATCATCAGGAGAGCTACACGTTCACCTCACTACTTTTAACAAAAAACAAACCTTGGCCATGTTCCTTTATGTAGCTTCAAGCCTTTACGTGGGCTCAGTATTCTGGTACAATTAAATTCTCAAGCCTATCAGTATCGTTACAACTAGGACATTCTTCTAAGTAGTGGTTGACAATCAAGATGGGCCAGTTCGTTCGTTGTTACTAAATTGATGTTTTCGTCACGACAATGAGATTGCAATGGAGGATGTTGCGTGGAGTTAATTCAATCTGGATTACCATCTTCACCGTGACAAAACTTGTTAATAAAAAGCTTTGTAGTGTTGACGACCTCTGACGTAGAGATCATGGTTCTGTTGACTGGAAGGAAAATTACAGTCGACAAAGATGTGTAGCATTGCACTGTAGATGCTTTAAAGGAGATAGAAAATAGCTTTGGATAAAGTGTGTGTTTTTTCTTGTGAGTGAAAAAAACATCGCAATACTAGTTTTTCTGCCGCAAAGCAGTAGTGTGTAAACTATACTGTGTTGTGGTGAACCTCATTAGCAGGAAATTGTCTAAGTAGGCTAGTAGATATTCTGCCGCGAAGCAGTAGTGTGTAAGTATCACCGTTTGAAGGATACTGTAGCTAGAAAAGTTAACCAAACCTATAATGTTTCAAAGTTTCGAAATAGGTTTGCGTTTGACCACACCCTGCTTGATGTTAAATAGTATGCTGTAAGATGGAACACGGTAACCTAGAACAAAACTCTTTACTCGGGATTACAAGAAATCAAATTATACTTTGCAGGAAATACAGACGCCGACAGAGTACGTATATGAATAATGTGGAATCGAAGCGTTTGGTACGTATGTATGTGGGGAATGACTACTGTGCCTATGTCTGTCTAGGTATCCGGCAATAACAAGGGGCAGGTGGAACCAAACTGTGCAATACCAGGGCACACTTTCGCAGCATTCCAGGTTGATACCTTTGCTTTGATACCATCAGGAAACTGATTTGTTTATCTCATTACTTTTACATAAAACTATAGATACAATATATATAGATACAACCAGAATACCAAAGAAACTTAGACGTCATTCTAGATTAAATAAGAACGGGATCTGCTTCGGATGTGTAAAATAAATAAACACGATCTATAACTGACAAGGTCAACGATTCTAACTCACAGCTTAGTCTGCCTAGAAGCAGTCCTACATCCAGAATCCTATAGTGTTAATTTAGACGAGTTAATATAATTTTTTTAATTATGGTGGACAGGACATGAGGAATTATGGTTGTTTTGACCATAGCTCACCTGATGTTAAGTGATGATGTAGTCGAAGATAGTAAATCACATCTAGCCTGGAATTAAACTGCCTCTCAAATGAGTCAGAAACACTGGATTTTGAAGGAACAATTTGAAGGTGGTAGCTAGCCAGCCGAGTATTAAGAAACTACCCTACCACCATGCTATGGTTGCCTCGCGATATTTTCCTTCACCAGCAGCTCAAGCTTATTGTTGGGGTTTGAACCCACGCCCTTCAGCAGGCGAACCGTCCGCGCTGAGCTATCATTGCTACACAATTACTACACTATTATATTACTTATTCAAATTCCAAAAAACAAACCCGGAAAGGCAACAGGAAGCCCTTATTCAAATCTCGATAACAATCTCATAACTCAAATAGTTTGTAAGGTCGCGAAATGCTTGGCCAGTAGTTTCCTTAACAGCTGTATTGTTCTACGCATAAGCGCAGCTGATTTATTGCACCGATACAGATTAATTAATACCTGAATATTTTTAGACAAGCTATAGGAAAGGGTTTTGTAAGAACCATAACTTGCAGTGTCATTAGACAGATTTTATATCACGCATATTACAAGTTTTGGCATGTAATATGATTTTCTGGAGGATAAACTCTGTATTTTTAGGATTCCGTACCTCAAAAGGAAAAAAACGGAACCCTTATAGGATCACTTTGTTGTCCGTCTGTTAAGGCCTATCTCTGGAACGCATAGAGGTATCGAGTTAAAATTAAAATTACCTATATACGCAGATATGTAGGCCCTTGCAGCTGTGAAAAAATCAAACTTCTCAGTTATCGTGAAAAAGTCACAGCCGTTTATGTCGGAACCGAATATTTCACCATTCACAAGGGAATCACAAGGGGATTCTGCCGCCAAGCATCTAACGGTGTGTTCCGGCAGCCTCACTTGAGAGCCAGTTCCATTCCAGGCTAGGTGTGCTTTACCATCTTCGACCACACCGTCACTTAACATCAGGTGAGTTGTGGTCAGACACCTAGCATGGCAGCCATAAAAAAAATAAAAAAAAACTTATAGAAGGTACTCCCCGTTGACCTAAAACTATGTAATTTGGCAAGAAGCATTATCTTATACACATAAAGGAATAAATCTGAAAACTGTACAAAATAATAGGGTCTTTATGCAATGTATGAGAACAAGAATTTATCATACCTACTAGTTTGTACAGAACACTTGGTGGGCAAGTCTGACTCGCACTTGTCCGTATTTTTATTTTATATAAAATTAATAATGAGACGAACGAAACGCTTTCTTGATGGTAAGAGATCGCAAGTTTACGGTATACATAGCTACGGGGTCGTTACTTTGAGACATTCGATGGCGCCTCGAATTCTCAATAACCCTGTAACTTCACTATCTACAGCATAGTTTAAACAGGAGCATAGTAAGATTTACACTACTGCTTGGCAGCAGAAATTCTGATACAGCGGTGGTACCTAAACAACCACTTGTTGTAGAAATCAACCACCTACTATATACCTACCAAATCAAAATTAAAAAAATACGGTGGTATTCCCGGTTTCTCTATGCCATTTAAAACCATAGAGCGATACGCAGAGAAAAAGCGTTTTTTCGCGCCGACAAATCGCTCAAGAGGGAAATTACAACGGTGTGACAGATGACAGTTAAAATGATATTGTAACTCGCGCTTAAACTGTAACTATGCTTGATCACGGCATATTATTCTAGCAGCTTATTCGAAGAGCCTAATAGGGGAGCCACCTGCGTATTATTCCCAGAAAAATTACTATCACCCGTACAAGATCGTTAGTTCTCTGATTTTGCCGCGTGAACAGATAAATTGGTCGCATTATAATCACGAATTAATGAAGACAGTTATTGATGATGCAGGAAGACATCTTTGTTTGATTGCAAATAAGTAGTTTGTATTACAGTGCTTTGAAATTAATTACACAAAATGTGTTCTTGAAACTCGAGCAAACTGGCGACTTAGTATCTCTAATCGGCGATTTTGTGACATTAGCGAATATTTTTCTCTTTTGTTTTTGGCATTGCACTACATTATGCGATTGCAACATTATAATATCAATTTAATCCATTTCAAGACAATTAAAATTACTAAACAAAAAACGAAATAGAATAAATTACAAAACTTCTTGTATGAGTTTAAATATCAAAAATAAGTAATACTAAAATCAAAATAACACTTATTAAAATTAACAGTCAAAACTAAATCAAAGTAAGTTATGTCAATGTCTTTATTAAAACTAACTAACACTTAAGAAAACCCGTGACCACCCACCCGTGACTGTATCTGGTGCAAAACTACCAACAACATTGGCGGCATGGCCACGTTGTAAAGCAATGGCCAACCTTTGCACTAGATAAGAGCAGAAGCGGGAGTACAAAAAAAACACGGACAAGTGCGAGTCAGGCTCACCCACTGTGAATTCCGCACAAACAAGTAGGTATGATAAATTCTTGTTCTCATTTCTTGCATAAAGACTATATTTTTCGTGATTTAATTAAATATGTACAGTTTTTTGTATAGTTTTCCCTTTATGTGTGCCTAATAAGACAATGCTTCTGGCCAAACTTCATGGTTCTAGGTCGATGGGAAGTACCTAGTTTAAGTTTTAATTCCCTTGTGAATGTTGAAATATGCGTTATTTTTGCGACATAAAAGGCCGTAACTTTTTTACTATAACTGAGAAGTTTGATTTTCTCACAGCTGCAAAGTACTAGATAAAAAATATATATTGTTTTAATTTTAAATTGATACCCCTACACGTTCCGGATATAGAAGGTCTTGACAGACGGACAATAAAGTGATAAAATAAATAAATAAAATAAAAAATATTACAATCACTCGATATTCAATAAGTTGGTGGTTAAACTAAAACATTTGTAACGTAACAAAGTGAATGATTGTTGGAATCACGTTTCCGCAATAATTAGCAATCTTTTACTACTTTTAGCGCGCAACAGTTGCAATAACAGTTTCTCACAATTATCGTAAGACATGTAATAATTATTGTGGTTTGCTTGCTTAATGAGGCTTTCGAGGAAAATGCAAAAAGCATGCGGGAATCAGCAATGACGTCACAATGCTTTGCAATTTTTTGTTTAATCCGAGCATAAATATGTACTGTTTATAACACGCGATAAATATAAAACAATGCTTCTTTAAATTCAATGGTTCCATCGCGTTACAGGAATGAAAACACGTATAGTAATCCTGTTTTAGTAAATGGGGAACAATTTTCTAAAGATACCCAGCTGTATTCGGGTACTGCTGGTTATATAGGATTGTATGTAAGCCCCTCGATGGCCTACCACTGTGCTCTCTCTAAAAGACAGCACTGGTACCCTCTTAGCAATCTGCTTTTGCCAACATTCCATGAAAAAGAGCATTTCTTCCCTCTACAACGGCACGGGCCACAATGCGTCGCTGTCGTCCTTGAAGCTGAAGAGTTTAAATCTATAACCCGACTGCGATTAAAACAGCTATAATTAAAGGAAAACACTTTTTAACAAATTTATTATTCCTAATTCACTTTAGCCATATAACTTATTTATATATATTTTTGTAATCCTATTTTAATTTCCTTTATCTAGATACATTACTTAACAGGTTTGGTTATTTTTTTTTTAAATTAACCTATTACTATTTCGCGCTAAAAATTTACTATCTTGTTTTTTTTTTTATCCACCCAGTGACACTTGGCTTATTGAGACGGATCTAACGATACCCTTATTGTCGTAATCAGTTCGGCTGTTTGGAAGATACGAGGTAATAAAGAAATTTACATACATACATACGAGATACGCGCGAAAAACATAACCCTTCCTTGGCTGTCGGGTAAAAACAAATGGATGGTCAGATCTCTCTAGACCCCTTAAAATCGGCTCTTACAATAGGCAGGCGATACTGAAGCCGAATTGACATTTATTTAATACAAAACAAAATGCATATACTTAAGACTATACGTACAAGTAGTATCCATACACAATACCTACCTGCAGTTATTCGCCTGGCGGATGGATCTGGATTACCCAATTATGCAACACTATTTTGTTCAGTTTGCAGTATAAGAAGTATCATATATGTTAATCTTAATCTTAAACTTTGTGTGTCAAATTTTATCCCAATCCGTTCAGTAGTTTTTGCGCGAAAGAGTAACAAACATCCAACCTCACAAAATTTCACATTTTTAATATTATTAAGTAGTAGGATTAGTTACATCATTATTACAATCATCAATTCTTCGGTTTAGATTTCAAGTTATTTTTTGTCACGTATTGTTTAAACTGGAAATATAACTATCCTGGAAATGTAATTTTATTACAATAGATCTAGCATTGATAATAGTAATTATGACGGCAAACTTGTGAAACCAGCTATGTAAGTTTTTGTGCAACGTTAACATGACAAAAATAAATGTTAAGTACTTACAATGACTACTATACTTGCACTTAGATATTAAAATTATTTCCAAGACATTTTCTAATTATATAATACTGGTCAAACGTGAATTAAACTATGTACTTAGTACTGGGGTGTTAACACTTTAGCTTTGTACTATTTGTTGCCTTTATAACTCGTTTGGTATAGTACCTATCTCTTCCGGAGCTGTAAGGTGTAGGTTTGATTCCTACCCAGGGCAAACATGTGTGATGTTTGATCTGTGACTGGATGTTCCTTGACTCGATTTATCTCAAAATATTTTAAAATGTCAAAATACTTGATACTGGCAAATGTAGAAAGTGCGACGTCAAAAACAAACAAAAAAAGGATTTTTATTTTGATTCAAAGTAAATTATTAGTAAAACCTGAGAATAAAACCATTAACCTATTACGTACGAGATGACACGTTTCACTCATTCCGGACAACTCAATTGTGGGATTATCCTGCAAGATGTCAAATGATCCCATATTTTCGGGAGATCTACAAATTTTAGTCATTGTCTCCCAATATTCCGATATACCCGACACATTTTTTGCATTTGAATCTTCACTAAAAATAAAAAGTAACTAACGAACAACTCTACTAATTCATGAATTCAAATATTGCAAATATTTTAAATTACATGTCTAAATATAAAACATATTTTTTAAAAATGCTCTAGACAAACATTGCATGGTTTTGCAGTAAAAATTCAATAAAAATGTTACCATACGAAAATAAAAATAAAAAGGTATGACTGCATAATTAGAGATTAAATTGAATTGTTTAAACAAACATTAAAAGATTTAGATCATTTATCACCAAGCCTATGCCTCTCATTAACCGTTATCGCGGAAAACATCGGGTTCTCTACTTTCCCTCGTTAATTACTATTTTAAATGGCCAAGCGTGTAATCTATTTTAGAGATTCAGACTTCGCTGATCATTCGTTCCGTACCGTACAGTATGTTTTTTAAATGTAAAAGTAATGAGACGAACGAGACGCTCTCCCGATGTTAAGTGATAACGTCTGTTCTTTACCATTGTAGCGATACACAGAACTTTGAGTAGCAAAACAAAATCCAGGGCATCGCTGCTTTGGCGCTCATCACTTTGAGACATTTGATGGTTAGTCTCAACAGCCTTGTAATTTCGCTAGCTACAGTACCCTTCAAACGGGATTGATGGCCCGTTCCAAATTCATTGTCCAGCTGCTGCACATATAAACGCTTGTTTTTCTTTCTATCACAGTTCCACAAAAGTTCTTGTCCGCCAATAGTGTCACAACGAACATTTTGTCACCACTTTAAGCAACAAGACAATATTTTCGTAACTCGTGTAAAAAGTATCATCATGATTCACAAAATGCTGTAATCCAAAATCTTCAAAAGAATGACGTAAAGTACGTTTTTTCTCAACGCCGCCTACTCTACAACCTTGCCTTACATTTTGGGATAATCCTATGTCACGCGACCTACACTTTGTCTCAGTTTGTAGTACGCCTCTGAAATCACCTTTGTTTTACTTTGACATGCAGTATCATGAATCACTGCAGAGACATAATTATCTATCTACTAGCGTAGCGACCTGACCAGGCTTTGCACGGATGCATTATTTATTTTGACGACTTGATTTAAAAAAAAACTCTTTAGTTCTACAAAAGTTTAATAAGGGTTTAAATATACATCGTTAAAAATATCTGACTGCAGCGATGATAGATCAGTGGTTAGCGTGGCCACTTCACACGCCGACTGATCTGCCGGTAAAGGAAATATCGTGAGAAACCCATACCATGATGGTAGGGTCGGTATGGTACTGTCTAGTACTCAATTGGCTAGCTATCTAATTGAAAATCTGCCGTCATCCTAATGGTGGGTTCCGGTAGCCTCACTTGAGACACAGTTCCATTTCAGGCCAGGTGTGTTTAAAATCTCAACATCAGGTAAACTGTGGACAAACACCTAACCTGCACATATAACATAATTTAAAAAACAGGGTATAAGGAAGCAGTAGTGGAAGCCAAAAATACAGTTTTTAATATTTTTGTCTGTTGTCAGCAACATTTTGTCATTGTTTTTATTTTAATTCTAAATTCATTTAGCCTTTTGCAAATTTAATATTCCATTTAGGCAAGTCACCAAAATGACATAATAATTTTGAACTGTCACGTAAATTTCGAATGGTAGAAGTTAAAAAGAATAACAGTGACATACAAGAACCATAAATATGGTGCATGGTAGCGTAACCTTGCTTTACATTTTGACACAGACATGCAACCAACACTGGTTATTTAGATTTAAGACAAGCAGTTCTGAATGAATCACAATGCAAGTGATATAATTCCGTAATATCTTCAAAAGAACAATAGTGTATCGCAAGCGCGGGTGACCCTAATAGTATTTCGTGTTACGGAGTCATAAGGAATTCGATTCCACTAACGCGTTTTCAATTTTCTTATAGGTATGAACTGTCTTTTTTTTTAATTAATAGGTTCGCGTTTGACCACATCCTGCTTGATGTTAAGCAGCGATGTGATAGATGTGTTTCCATGTTTTTTATATACTTTTAAATACTTTATATTGTAGCGATGATAGCTCAGTAGTTAGCGCGGTCGGTTCGCATGCCGAAGGGCGTGGGTTTAAACCCCAACAATGAGATTGAGCTGCCAGTGGTAGGTAGGGTACTCTCTAGTACTAGGCTAAATAGCTACCACCTTCAAGTTAAAAATCTGCCGCCAAGCAACGGTGTGTTCCGTCAGCCTCACTTGGGAGCTAGTTCTATTCCAGGGTAGGTGTACTTTACTATCTTCGACCACACCTTCACTTAAAATAAGGTGTGCTGTGGACAAACACCTATCTAGTCAGCCATAAAAAAATATTTACTTAGATGGAACTGGCCATAGTGCTGCCATTTTGGGCTACATGAAGACCTGATGAACCACGAATAGAAAAAAATCGATTCCATGGAGTGACAAAGTTCGTTAATGTTAAATGGGGAGTATTACCGTTTACCGTCACCATAACGCCGAGACAGTACCATATGGCTATCGACCACCGCGAGGATGATACAGTAGCAGACACTAATACCTCTAAAAGCTTAGATTATGACGACGAACTAAGGTAAGCTTTGTGCACAGTTAAAACGAATATTTTAACAAAGACACAAACAAAAGCTATACCAAAAACAAAAGAAACGTCCTTGTTAAAATAAAATTAGCAACAAAGAACACGTAAATGTAATTGTATACTGATTGTGATCTTGAGTTAAGATGCATATCTACCTGAGTTAATAGAGGATTAAGTAATACGAATATCTAAGCTTGGAAATAGATACTATTATTCTCGGTTAGCTACTAACTCAAAAGGTGGAGTGTATAGAAATATTCATGATGTTAATTTATTCTAAGAAAACAGTGAAAATGATCTGACATGCCTAACCAATGGCTTAAGGGTTTTGAGAATAATGAAACGGAGCCCATTAACGTTCATTAATCTACATGGTGATAGTTTTTTTTTTTTTTTTTGTATGGCTGACAGGCTTGGTGTTTGACCACAGCTCACCTGATGTTAAGTGACGGTGTGGTCGAAGATGGTAAAGCACACCTAGCCTGGAATGGAACTGGCTCTCAAGTGAGGCTGCCGGAACACACCGTTAGATGCTTGGCGGCAGATTTTCAACTTGAGGGTGGTAGCTAGCCAGCCGAGTACTAGAAAGTACCCTACCACCACGCTATGGTTTCCTCATGATGTTTTCCTTCACCGGCAGCTCAAGCTCATTGTTGGGGTTTGAACCCACGCCTTTCGGCATGCGAACTTACCGCGCTAACCACTGAACCATCATCGCTACAAACCCCCTTTCCCTTCTTGCTAGTTCCCCTTAGCAGGAGGTCTTCTAGGTAGTTACTTCCGCAGTACCAGATATTCTGCCGCCAAGCAGTAGTATGTAAACATTACTGTGTTTCGGTTTGGAGGGTACTGCATCTAGCTAATTTACAGGGTTCTTGAGACTAACCATCAACAATCTCAAAGTAATGAGCGCCAAAGCAGCGTTGCCCTGGACTTTATTTTGCTATGTCCTTAAAGTTCTGTGTATAGCTGCAATGGTCATGGACAGGTTATCTCTTACCATCATGAGAACGTCTCGTTCGTATAATTACTATTACATGAAACAAACTATCATCAAGCAGTAGTGCATAAGCAATACTTTGTTCTGTACAGATACTCCAGCAAGCAAAATTATGGGACTGTTGACACTCGCCATCGAATGTCTCAAAGTATGTAAGTAATGAGCGCCGATGCAGTGATGACCTGATTTTCCTCTTTTTTCATGGTTCTACTGTTCAGTTTACTGCAATGCTCGTGGGCCTTGACCTTACAATTAGAAAAGCGTCTCGGTCGTATCATTACGTTTTCATAAAAAAAGCTATTATTAGCAAAGGAAGTGATCATTAAGATCATCAAAACCTAGAGATTATTCTCTTAAACCGAAGTTAATCAAAATTAAACAACAAAACCTAACACAAATGAAAACAAAATGTTGGCTCAAAACAGGTAGCAAACTTGGTTTCATAAAACACAAAACGTGTTTAAAATCACGGTCAAGAGTTGATAACGCTATCGCAGAACAATACGAAATAACCAACTGCGAGTGAGAAAATAATACAGCTGTGTGTTTTGTAAGCAAATGTAGATAAAGTAGCAACGGCAGTTAACAAGTCTTACGTGTAAATTGATATAATACAACACTTCTATTGGATGGTTGTGGTTATGGATGTAATTCTCATGGTATAAGATACATAATGATCAGTCAAGCTACAGGCAAACCAGTCAGTCTTTGGACGGGTGATCGATAATAGGAGTTGAAAGATGATCGTTATTAATTTCATCTGATGGAAAATATGGTTGGAGTACCTACGACGCACCAAACTGGTAATATTTTAGCAGAAATAATTGTAGATGCAATGTCACCCTAGCTAGAACTTCAAGAATTTAAGAGTTCGAAAGAACTTTAAGAATGCTTAGTGTTTATATGGTAAGAAGAATAAGACCAGAAGAATAAGACCCTTTCTTGATGGTAAAAAATAGCACCTTCCCATGAATTTTAATAGCGATACACAGAACTTTGAGTAATAAAAAATTCAAAGGCACCGCCGCATCAGTTCTCTTTACTTTGAGACTTTCGTTGATGAGTCTCACTAGCCTTGTAATTTCGCTGTTACTATTTTATTTGACTGGCAATTAAGTGAATGGATTCTGTTCTTAAATATAATCTTGAAGAAGATATCGATTTCAATGTTCAAAAACAACGACAGTCGGCAAATTCTCCAGCTATGACAGTAACACGGTTACTCAAGCCGTCATCCACAATTAGGCACAGAACTCGTTCAGGCATAACATTAAGTGCTTACATAATATTAGTCACTACATGCATAATTATAGCAGCGGTCTTATGTCGTATTATCCTAACGCACAATTTGATTCGTATATATTATCACCATATCATCACATACCATTTTTAACTTTTTCGTTTCTGCCATGTTACAATAGCTGTAAACACCAGTTCATTACTTCAAAACATTCAATGGTTAATTTCACTGGAGACAATTTAAAAGTTATAGAAAACACGGAGCTTGATCTTCACCAAACAGCAAAAACAATCATAGCAATTGAAATTGATACCAATACAAGATTTGACCATAATGTTTAATGAGATTTTGTTTCTTCTGTTTGTTTCTTCAAAATGTTCATCTTAAGTTTAATTATTTGGTTCCTATACTACAAAACTTTGCTTATAGTTTAGGCCTAGATGACGCTTTGTGAAATATCTTCCAAAACATTTATTTATATAATAGTAAACAATATAATAGCGTGAAAATGGTTCGTTTCATAAGTAGTAATTACATACTACTTATATACTTATTACTACGTATAGATTTCAACGAAAAAGTCCGAAAATTATATACAAATTTCTACGCTATGTAAGAAATTTTACAGCATACAAAGTTATTTATACTTACTTATACAATAACTGCCACAAACATCGTGCTGCATTATTCCTAAAAACAAAATACAATATGTGATCAATGTTCTCAAAGAAACAAAATCTCAATAAACGGACCAGGAGAACTGATAAAACACTCGATTCAAACGCTTCAAATAGCAACACACGCATGATAAAGCGATTATATAGAAACTGCAATTAAATAAAGTGGACTCACGTTGTATGCTTTCTCATCCGGCGATTAGGGAAGCCGACCGTACCTTAGTAGTTTTTGGATTTGCTCTAGACAATTTTAATTATGTTACATAATCATTAATATACTTAGTAAAAAAGAAATAAGCCCTTCAGTACACTGAAACCATCTGACACTCTAGGGTATTAGAAAATAACATCCTACTAAACATAATGGGTATTGCCTGAATCAATATAAGAATTATATAAATGACGGAAATTGGTAACATCAAACGTAAATAGTGAACCTATTACAGTTCCCTAAGGAACACCAATTTTTATTATTGAGGGCAAAAATAGAACACGAATAAACATAAGCCAAATATAAGTCCCTATGGAACACTTCCACTTATCTGTCATAACAACATAATAGAAGATAACTAACTACTCGTATTAATTGAATTGAATATTTTAAACAAAACGATTTAGCTACCGTAAAATCAGGTAATACAATTAACATAAAAATATGCATGGATACATAAATTGAATTCTAAGTAAGATAAATACAGCCCAAAAACAAAATGATTAAGTATTGCTAGAACCACTTCCTATGTATTGAATCATTAGATTGAATCTATCGTCGAATAATCGACCATTAAAGAATTAAGTGCAATTACCTCTCCCACTTCGCCTTGGAAAACCATAAAGCTTTAGACAGTGTTCTCTGTTTCTGAATCAACATTTGAACGAGTCGGTACAAGGTTTTGGTTTAAGTGTGACTTGAAAATCACTCGAAGAAACAAAAGTCACAATAAAAAGACCATTATAAGCTTAGCTAGCTAATGTTACAGAATGTATTCTTTAATTCCTCTTACTCTAAATCAACTCCATTGTTGGTTGACCTGTGGTTCTAGCATATTGGGTTGCGAGAATTACACACAAAGTAAACAACAGTCAATTTATTTAAAAAGAAACAGTTTTCATTTACTCCCGCCAGGGGCGCGGTCCACTTTCCATATATCTACGTACCATTGTTTATTTAGTACGTAAATATTCATATTAAGATGCTTGCCCATCTGGATAAGGAAATATATTAATTGGATAATGATAACAAGTATTCGTATAAAAACATAATAAGATCAGTTTCGAAGCTTTTAGTTGACAAGCCCGAGTTTACTATGGAAACTGACGTCGTTTTGACTCATTTTTTTTTACTTATGCAGTATTACTCACGTTTGAGAAACCGATACAATATAATTAAACGTGAGTAATCCTGCATAAGTAAAAAAAAAACATGAGATTACTAAAAAATATGCTGCCATCTTTGTCTAATAGATTGTAATGAAAAAGACAACATTTGTAGTAAAAGTTCTGACAAAGGCTTCAATATTGTTCTTACATCTATTTTTAATTTACGTATGACGTTAAGACGATCGTGATAGATCAAATGGTCTTCTTACAAAAGCACAAATCATATCTTGAATCTATTTACTTACTCATATACTAATATTTAGCACCTCGTTCCTTATTTTCTTCGCTCGTTCTTTGTTTTCCGCTTGCATCGTGAGTTGCGCAAGGGTATTGGGTTACGGAACTACTTCTGTTATAATCTGCAGGGTTAGAGTTGCAGTGTGGATTACGGCCTACCCAACCCGCTCGCCCGTAGACTGGGCTGTGGTGACTGCAGATATCAAGTTTTGGGCCCTTAGTGAAAACAAATTACCGAATGCTTCATGTTCGGTCACATCATGGCTGTCTATCAGATGATCTAGCTATGCAATTGATGAAAGAACTATCGTCTAGTTTACGGCACCAAAATTTATGAAAAATAGGTGATGGGTGTAAACTAAAACTAACGTGTAATAGTTTATTAATATAGCTAAATTGTTATAATATAATCTTTTCTACGATAAATTATTTATTTGATGCAGTCCACGTCCTAAAATCAAGTATCTAATCTCATCAATATTAATAAGGTCTTTGCTATAAATATAAGTCAATTTCATTATTGTCAACGTTAAACAAAACCGATCTAAATCACTATCACTATCTACAATCTAGATCGATGTTAGCGTGTGAAACAGAAAAACGTTGTAGCTATTAGAAATTATGGTAGAGATGTAAAATTATAATGATATAGGTAAGATAAAATGGCGTACTCCGTTGAAACACAAAGGGTAGGAGAGGAAAAAAACAAAGACTTGAGAAGGCCAAACGCTCGTCGTCCCTTTAAATAGATGAAAATAAAGAAAAGATTAGAGATCTCTGTGGGCAAAAAGAAATCCAGGAACTTAAAGTCGATGTGTGACATGCAATTGGTACAGATTTATAATATCGGCGCTAATTAATGTTAAATTAATTGTTTGAATTGTTGTACCAACAAAATTATGATGACTGCAAGTGACTTGGTTCACATTGGAAAGGGGTATATGAATGTACATGTGCACGCCATTGAGTGCCAAAGATTTTTCTATTGACACAAGTCAATGTATGTAATATGACTAATTTTTCAACAAATTATAAGAAACACTAAAATATGCATTGTCTCGAAATAAAATTTCGAAAAGCTGGCAATTTTGCTGTCATCGCTTCACTTTCGCCTGTTCCAGATTTAAGTTATTGTCTTGTCAGAAATTCTCACAACATTAGTGGAAGTTTTATAAAGACCTTATTATATTAGCGATAAAGTTGAGATTAAATATAAATCGTGAGAAGTTCTCGGTCATGTCTCATTGCGTAAAGTTGCATTCTTTGTTTATCAAAATCATTATATTGTTTAGTGGGACGCTAGTTAAAGTTAGTCGTACTGTTACTTCGATTCAATCAGGACTTTTTCTATCTTAACAGTTATAAGCTCTCACGCTCCTTAATTTTTGTATTTTTGTACATAGAATGTCTTACAATATAGTTTCTTCAGTGGCGGTAAATTTTCAAAATATTATTAATTTGATGGTGCTGAGTTGGTTTGGCCATGGCGAGAGAATGAATGAAGAAAGATTGACGAAAAAAGTGTATAAAGCGAGTCTAAATGAAAGTGTTGGAAGGGGTAGACCTAGGCGGACGCTTCGAGACCAAATCAGGGACGTCTTGAAAAAAGGCCAGATCAAGAGTACCCTAAACCGAAGAAAATGTATGAAGGGAATAATTAAAGTGGACGAAGTGAAACAAGTATGTAAAGATCTTAGCAAGTGGAAAGAAGTGGCCTCTGCCTACCCCTACGGAAAAGAGGCGTGATTATATGTAGGTATGTATGTATTAATGTGATGCTAAATATCGTAAGGACCATAACATGGCGGTAAGGTACTCTCTGTTACCCAGTTAGCCAAGCTACAACACTCAAATCGAAATTTGCCGTCAAGCACTTATGGTGTGTCCTTCCAGTCTCACTTGAGAGCCAGTCCTCATTCCAGGGTAGTTTTCCATCTTCGATCACACCGTCACTTAACATCAGGTAAGCTGTGGTCAAACACTTAAAAACACAAAAAAAACAACAACCTGTGAACAATAAAAAATAAAATAAAACTATCTTGTTTGGGTACCAATCCTTTTATGACTATTTTCTTACAGCCCCCTAATTCAGGGTAGTAAAATACCCTTTACACCATCAAATACCAACGGTAGTTTTGTATTAATTAGGGAGATAAGTGAACGGCTGACATTTTGCTCTACTTAATTCAAGTGAACAACTGTAGCCATTTGACCTATAGGTAACTAATGTAACGTCCACTCCAAGGCTTTTCGATAATTACAAAGGTGGAATAAACTCAGGGGCTGGTGCAAAACACGCCACATTTCTCATGTAAATATATGAATCATATTTGAAAGTATTAATTAGAGTGAGTCTTGGAAATAAACATATTTTAATTTTGTAGCGTAATGTCGGTCGTTGACTTGCTGTTGACTGTTTGACTGTTTGACTCTAGATATATTGTAATTTTTATTTCACGTAAAATCTTTCGTAAGACCTATCAAATTATTTTTTAGCGTTTGGGTTTTTGTAATGTAAAAGTAATGAGAAGAACGAGATATTTCCTGATGATAAGAGATAACGCCTGTCCATGACCATTGTAGCGATACACAGAACCATGAGCTGCAAAACAAAGTCCAGGGCATCGCTACTTTGGCGCTTATTACCTTGAGACTTTCGATGGTTAGTCTCAACAGCCCTGTAATTTCGCTAGCTGCAGTAGTACCCTTCAAACCGGAACAAAGTAATGTTTACACACTACTGCTTGGCGGCAGAATATCTGGTACTACGGTGGTACCTACCTAGACGACTTAAAGCTAAGGAGATCTACCACTAAGTAAATTATCTACATCATTATTATCTTCATTTTCAATAAAACCGATAAACTTATTTTTTTTACTTTTTAAATTTTTGAACCATTTTTAGGGTTCCGTGCCCAAAGGGTAAAACGGGACCTTATTACTAAGACTCCGCTATCCGTCCGTCTGTCTGTAACCAGGCTGTATCTCGTGAACCGTGATAGACAGTTGAAATTTTCATAGATGATCTATTTCTGTTGCCGCTAACAACAAATACTAAAATACAGAATAAAATAAATATTTAAGGGGGCTTCCATACAACAGACATGATTTTTTGCCGATTTTATAAATAATGGTACGGAACTCTTCGTGAGCGAGTCCGACTCGCACTTGGCCGGTTTTATTCCAATATAGCGGTGCGAGCGCCGGCGGTCGCTCGAGGTACCGAATTCGGAATATTTATTAGGACACTAAACTGTAACACTCTGTCAAATTACTTTTTGACCTTTTACAGTGAAAGCTCATTTTTGTCTTCAATTACTGGACTAGCAATGTTGTCTTCCAACAATCATTAGAGATTAGTGTAATCCCCAGCACAATTGCTGAGCACTGGCCTTTTTTAGGGTTCCTTTTTTGTACCCAAAGGGTAAAAACGGGACCCTATTACTACGACTTCGCTGTCTGTCTGTCCGTCCATCTATCTGTCACCAGACTGTATCTCAAGAACCGCGATAGCTAGACAGTTGAAATTTAAAAAAAAATATGTATTTCTTTTGCCGCTATAACAAAAAAAAAATTTATAAGGAATATATAATAATTTAAGGAATATATATATATATAATAAATACGCAATTTTTTTGCCTTTTTCATAGATAATGGTACGGAACCCTTAGTGCGCGAATCCGACTCGCACTTGTTTTTTTAATGCACCAGACACTGCAGTGGTATTCCTTTACTGTTTAAAATTTGTATATTTATATAGATGTTAGTTTAAATCTTTTTAAACTAACATATACATACATATAATTATGTATATAAGTCAGTCAGTCCCCTTGGTTGTCAGTTTTTACCTGACAGCCAAGGGTTATGCTTTTCACGCGTATTTTGTATGTAGGTATGTAAATTTATTTATTACCTCGTATCTTCCAAACGGCCGATTGGATATTCGACTTAATAACCCAAGTGTCCTTAAAAAAAAACAAGATTGGCGCGAAATAGTAATACGTTAATAAAAAATTAAACAAACCTATCAAGTAGGGTATCTAAATAAAGGCAATTAAAAGAGGATTACAAAAATATATATAAGTTATATGTTTAAATTGAATTAAGAATAACAAATTAGTTTATAAAGTTTTTTTCCTTTGATTATAGCTATTTTAATCGCAGATGGATTATAGATTTTTTAAACTCTTTAGCTTGTATTTGTTGTAGTATAGTGTCTTATAAAAAAAATGTTTTTTTTTTTCTTTCATTTATAACAAGTAAAGAAAGACTAGAAAATACCAAAAGCTAGAGTGTCATATAGTCACAAAAAACTGTATAGTTCCACGCTATGCAGACGTTGAAGTCATCATATAATTGAATTCAATAGAAACTAGAACATTCTTTTGCGTGATAGTCACGAATTTAACTTTCGATTTTGTTCGGCTAATTCCACCGTTCTTTCGGTCGAGCTCTTTGTTATAGTGCAAGAAACGATGTAAGTATTATAGAATTCGTTTTGGTATTTTTAAAACATTTTTTACTTTTATAGTTCCATACAATTACATATCACACTAATATTAAATATGCGAAAGTTTGTCAGTTTGTATGTATGTTTGTTACTTTTAACGGTGTAACTGAATTTGTATAGCTCATAACGTGGACAAACATATACTCGTATATATATATCACATCACATCATCAGCCATAGGACGTCCACTGCTGGACATAGGCCTCCTCCGGGGAGGGTTTTGCCAATAATCGCCACGCTTGGCAGGCAGGTTAGCAAGCGCAGTTAGGTGTGATTGTTCAAGGAAGACGCTGCTGCCCATCTTCCGGATTACATCCCTTAGCGACTCTTACGGCAACCACGGGTAGAGAGGGTGGGGTACTATTCTTACGCCGGCACCACCACGGCATATGCTACTTTTTATTTAGGGAAATACAATCGAAACTCCGAGGCAGACCAAGTTAGCAAACCAAAAATTTTACTTGTTCCATCTGTCTTAGCAAAAGCAAAAAAAAATCACATTGTTTTAGCTAGACAGCGTCTGTGAATTATTTCTTTATAATACACTAACTGGTGTAAACAAAAGATTTATTATTCGTAAAAGTCATTCGCTACTTGACAGAGTTGAGTTTTGCATAGATTTTTTTTTCCCGTGAATATTAGATGTTCCAATGATGTCATCTGACATTGAAAAAACCTTTTACACAAGCTGTCTATTCACGTTACATTACTCACTTGGAAAGAAGACGTTAGTATGTATTGTTAATTTAAAACAATAATGATATTTTCCGGTATTTAGATACAAATGAAGAAAATATGACTCCAGGACCATTCGTTCAAAACTTAATAGAACTTCACAGACTCTTCTGAATTTTTAGATTTCCATAAGTTTACGCAAACAAATATGCCCATTAGAAATTTAATAAAATCCTTCAAAATGTTTATAGGATTTAGGTATATGTCCTTTTTTATTGGTATTGTAGGTAAAAATACATTTTCCGGCCCTAAAATATATTAAAAGTACCTATACATAAAATAAAATAAAAAAAAAAACACGAACACCCAGTAAAAAATTATAACAAACGAATCTACAAACTTAACAAAACTTTTATAAGTATAGTCAATTATAAGATATATCAATCTACAGCAATATCAAGTGTTCTGCCGCCAAGCAGTAGTGTGTAAACATTGCTGTGCTCCGGTTTAAAAGTTACTGCAGCTATCGAAATTACACGGCTATTTGGATTAACCATAGAAATCTAGTTTTTAGAATCCTTTAGTTTCCGAGACCTGTGGGACTAACCATCCAGTCATAAATTTATGAGAGCCAAAATAATGACCTGTACCTACTGCTTTGTTACTCAATGTTCTAGTTACCGTTATAATGGACATGGACAGACCTTATCTCTGACCATCAGAAGAGCGTTTCGTTCGTCTCATTACGTTTACATAAAAAAGCAATAATATTCTGCCTGCATCTAGAATTTGTTACTTTATTGTGAGGCTTTAAAGGCCATTTCAAAGGCTAGTTGCTGACTAACTGATGATGTCATTGTGAGTCAGACTGCCCAGATCCGTGATCGAGAGGACTCAAGTTACACGCCTTTGGTAGAAAGCTTCGTGATTTGATCACTTTGTTTACTAGCTTTTTGGAGTTTTCGAAATCGGTATTGGGGTCTGCGACTTTATTAGTAAAACCTGGTTAAGACATAACGGTTAGTTTTCTTGGCCAACAACTACGTTAAAATCTATTCATATGTACACCTACAAGCTTCTGCTAACGACTTCGTACACATTGCCTAGAAAATTCCTAGTGGATATGCCCTTTAGTTCGTTCGTTCGATAATCCCCACATAACTAACCAAACCTAACATTTTTCCGGGATAAAAAGTATCCTATGTGTTAATAAACTATCTGTGCGCCAAATTTAATTCGAATCTTTTTACCCATTTTTGCGTGATTGAGTTTTTTCATATTTATAATATTAGTAGGATTGAGCAGCGATCGGTAACCTTTTGGCATTTAAGAGCCATATTGTGGCAAAATGACTTTGAGTCAGGACGCTCTTGTTCATAATTTTGATAATATAATTATCTATCGGAAATCTATCGACAGCCCTGTTTGCTCATTGGTAATATCTGCCTTAAGAGCCGTAGGGCGTGGGTTCGATTCCCGCCCAGGACAAACGCATGTTTGTTCTGTCTGGGTGTTCTGTATGTATTATAAGTATGTATTCTATCAGTTATCTGACTTCCATCACACTCTGCTTGGGGTCAGTTGACGCTGTATGTCCTACCATATTTATTTATACCGATCTATAATATCTATCTATGTATATAGGCATAATTGGTAATATGAAATATGAAAACAAAAACATTTGCTTTAAATTTTACTAGTGTGTAGTACTACGTCAACGACAAAAGAACAATGACGTAGTAATTTCATATTCTTACCTTCCTTGTAAACGTTACGCTCGTTGTTACGCAGCAATGTTTAGCACTAACAGAAAATAAATCAAAATTTAAAATTCCTGGAATCGTGAGAGAAGTGTAAAAACATAGATAGCACTTACTGACAATCGTGAACAAGGCATTACCACAGACAAACAAAGTAAACAGGCTATGAAACCTCCATAAATAAACCTAGATAATAACATCATAGATTATGACTCATGTTTAATAGCAAAACAAACGGAAGTAGATAAAAACAATCAGATGTGTGGGAGATAATGTTTTAATAAAAAACACAGCATTTGGAAACAATCATTCATTGGGGTGGGCCAAAGCAGGAAGCTTCCAAAAAAATATAAAATTTAAACTAAGTTAATTAAAAAGTTGTGAGAACTAGGACGTTAATGGAATGGCAATGACTAATAACATAATAGACTTTATAAATTCGTAAGCACACTCTTTTTTAAAATGGCAAACCAGTCTTAGAGTCTTTTGAGGCGAGATTTTTGTATTTATGTTTGTACGAGTATTTTTGTTCTAGTAGACTTTTACCAATTTTGTGAAATTTGGTGGTTGTTTGTTTTAATATAATTTTGTTCGGTGCAAAAACTTGTTAATAATCTTTTGCAGGAGGTTTAGATAGGTACCATCACATCAGACATTTTTCCGCCAAGCAGTAGTGTGTAAACATTACTGTGTTCCAGTTTGAAGGACGCTGCTACTGAAATTATAGGGTTATTGAGACTAACTATTGAAAGTCTCAAAAGAGTGAGCGACGGAGCAGTGATGTCCTGTATTGCTTGTTTAATAATAAATAGGCTCTACCGTCTCATCTCATGCTTAGTGATGATGCGGTTAAGATGGAGCATGCTTGCCTAGAAGATATCGATTCACTCTCGACTTGAAGGCACCCAGATTGTATCCATACACCCACTCCGGCAGTGCATTCAACAGTTTAGCGATCCGCAGAAAAAAAAAATTATTCGATTTTTTGAAACGTCAACCATGAAACCTGACAACGTCAACCATTTTCAAACTTTGAGTCACCGCTGCAGTGGCTATGAAGGCATTTCAAGATGGGCACACCTTCAGTAATGAAGAGCACGAAGAAGTTACCATAGTCCATACTAGTAAGAATTCAAATTCTTAGCGTTCCCATTGATTAAAGTGGGGGTAGTCGGAATTAAAATTCTCAATGACTCTACTGGCTTTTATTAATATGCAAACGCAGATAAACATAAGGATATGAAATAACTGATTGAAGTGATGTCGCGTGAAGCGTTCTGTTGAAAGCTGAGCGGCGTAAAGTAGAAAGCCAATGCTGCTGATAATAAGCTCTATCAGACTTTACAGAACTTAATAGCAGATGCATTCTCTAGTTTGTTTTCACCGGAAGTGATAAATCTGAAGCGCACTCCAGCCCGGAAGTAGCGTCTCAACTGCAAGGAAGGCACGTGTGTAGTTGAAAGTTTAATGTAATTGGAGATAGATGCAGCTGCGGTAGATTACAAAAATTCTATTTTAGGTTTAAATTTAGTGATTTTTATTGTTGAAAAATACGAATTGAAATTAAGAGGAAAGCAGTCAACTGAGACATTTGAAAATTAGGAATTTCACCAAGCTATTTCTGTCGCGCCGCACGCAGCACCCGCGTACATACTGAGCGAAAGGGACAACTGCACCTCTGGCTCATTAACCCGAAATAAAATGAGCAAAATCGAGGTTTTGTATTCCTCTGTTTCCTCCTCCAAATTTAGACCGATTTTAGTATTTCTCTTAACAAGTAAATAAGAAGGATGTGTTCTTTGCCTGTGCGTTTTATTTTTTTAAGATTATGTCTATGAGATTGGAAATTTGGACGTTGAAACACAGCGTTGAAACTAGGTAAATTTTAAGATTTTTTAAGATTCCTAGCTCTTATAAAAAAACATATATCAAAAAATCAAAACAGAGGGGCATGAAACTAGCAAGTATCTACTACCTATCTAAAAATTATTGCTCTAGTATTAAAATCCTGGAAGGAAAATGGGGAAAACGTTTGTATGAAGAAAATGACGACTTGTTTCCTCTTAAGCATTTACTTACCTACTATTAGTCATATCCGAATTTTTTTGCTTATCAAGAGGATGGGACGAGGTACGGTTAAGGTTGTCTGGAAGAAATCGCTCTAGGCGATAAGGCCGCCCTTGTACACCATTTATTTGTTATTTCTGTGTTGTATTTTTGTTTTGTTATTTTCTTTCTCTTTTTTTATGTTTTTAATTTTTGTATGTTATAATATATTTTTTTGTATAATAAAGTTGTATTGTACGTGAAAGTTTGACAAATAAGCCACGTATGGGAAAAATATCTTAAAGTTATAATAATTTCTTCACCTTTTTAAACTTTAACAATTGGTAAAATATTTCATTGTATTTTTAACCCCCGACGCAAAAAGAGGGGTGTTATAAGTTTGATGTCGATATCTATCTATCCATCTGTCTGTCTGTGTGTGTGCGTGTCTGGCTGTGGCATCGTAGCTCTCAAACGGATGGACCGATTTCGATGCGATTTTTTTCCATTTGAAAGCCAGTTTCCTTGCGGTGGTTTTTAGATATGTTTGGTTAATTGCGTAGGGGGTTTTTAATTTTTTTAATTTAATTATATAATAAATAGGCTGGCGTTAGCTCGCTATCTCATCTGGTGAAGATATGGTCAACGATGGAGCACGTTTACCTAGAAGATATCGATTCACTTTCGACTTGAAGACAACCATATTGTATCTATCAGGGAACATTCATTGAAATTTAGTCATATTGACATATTTTATATTTGACATGTTATTATATTGACATTTTATTTTTAAATATACTAGGAAAAATGACCTGTGACTTTGATGTTATAAAAAAAATATTTGCAGGTGCAAACTCTACTTGCGTATTCCACTCTTTAGCTATTCAAATACTGTAGAATCAATTCGTTTCGTATAATTTATAACTAATAACTATATCTTACATTATTGATGATTATTTTTTTCTGCAATTTATTTAATTACAAGTACAGCTGTTAAAAACCACTTCTAACTACAACGAAGAACGTAATTATTAAATTAACCCATAAGCATCAATTAAAACTTCAAAAACGGAACACGCTATTAGAAAAACAGTTAAACATCACATCTGCCAGTACCACGTGCCATCAAGGTGTTCGGTTGACATTTGAACAAAGAGGTTGAAAGCAGCCATAAGTATTCTGCCTTTTTGCAGTGCCCTATTTTCGGAATATGCAACCTCTTTACGAACGCATCTGGTATTTTTTAAAACAAACCGGTTAACAATTCACTGGGTGCTTTTAGAAAGTTAATTGTGAAACTGACAAAAAAGTCAATATAGGTATAGGTAGGTATAGGTCGGGTCACCGCACTATGGAGGCAATTCGACCTATTCTCCCACGATGGGTCGAAAGAAAGCATGGGGCCCTCACCTTTCGTCTTGTACAAGTCTTGACAGGACATGGGTGTTTCGGCTACTACCTTTTTAAGGTGCCGGGCAGAGAGCCAACACCTATCTGCCATGAGTGTGGGCTGCAGCGAGGACACGGCGCAGCATACACTTGAGGAATGCTCTGCATGGACAAGAGAGCGCCGAGTCCTTGTCGATATAATAGGAAGCGACCTCTCACTTCCAGCATTGATGGACGCAATGCTCAGTTCTGAAAGGTCGTGGGAGGTGGTGGTCTCCTTCTGCGAACACATCATGTTGCAGAAGGAGACAGCGGAAAGAGAGCGCGAGGTCACCACTGATCTCCCTATGCGCCGCCGTAGAACCGGGCGTCGGAGGAGAGACTATGCTCTCCTTCAACCCCCATAATAGGGATCTCTGGGTGACGGGTTCGGGGGAACCTGTCGCCCACTGAATGAGTATCCCGAAGATAAATGATGTGTGCCGTGTTCTCACACATCATCTTCAAGCCGGGTGGAGCATAAGCTCCCCGAGATGGAGTCCTGTTGAGACTAGCGCTGCCGAGGTAGCGGATGAATGCGCAAGCGTGCCCGCTACTTCGGCTCCAGGCGCTGGGACGGAACACCCCAGGGTTTTTAGTGGGTAGGCCGTCATTTTGACGGAGAGTCCCACATAACCACCTGCCACCCCCGTGGCCGGTGGTATCCGCAAAGGATTTTCCATGGGAAAAAAAAAAAAAAAAAAAAAAAAAGGTATGGTCATGAATATAGTTAGTGTAGTCCCTACTTGTAGAACTTACTGTATCATGGGAACCACCTCTAAATAGACCTACAACCTTACAAATAACTGTCCATAATGTCATGGTCATTTATGTGCAGTTGAAGTAGGAGTACGAAGAATTCCAGGAAAATCCATGTAATCTATAATAATCTACTAAAAGTTCTATGCTTGTCAAGAATTTATTAGAATTTTATGAAACTGACAGATAATTATATATTAATTAATTATTAAATTAATATATAATTTTATTTATCGATAAACAAATAATTTACAACAAAAAAATATTGCGATTATAAATTGAAATATAAACTATGCTATCTCTCAAGTTGGATAAAACTGGACGCAGTGTGCAAGATTTGGTTAAAATCGATTCAGTAGTTGAGGAGTTCATCGCGGACAAACAACGTGACACGAAATTTTTATATATAAAGACTAGCGACGCGCCTCGGCTTCGCACGAGTGCAATGTAGATATTAATGTGGTGCATATGCATGTATTATTAGAAGATGTAAATCGTCCTCTTGAATCAATCTGTCTATCGATGAAAACCGTATTCAAATCCGTTGCTAAGCGTACTGACGACGGGAAGCGACTTTGTTTTATACTATGTAGAGAAGACTCAAAATATGTCTTGACCTACGAAAAGAAATCTCTATAGAGTCCTCAAAGAGACAATAAGAAAACTAAACGAATAATTAAATATGTTCACGTAATACAATTACTTAATTCCTACACGTCGACCATTGTTAAGAGTACCCGCCACAGGTTCTTTATTGCTTCTTGTCTTTTATTTATTACATCGATTCAATACAGTGTATATTAAGGATGCCGTGATTGTATGTTAATATTGCTAATGTTAATGAACTAAATCCTAACATATCGGGGAACATTTACGTCTTATTGATTGGTTTACGTATACGTACGTATAATTATTGTGGATGCAGAAAGAACAATTTTGAAAACTGTAGCTGACATTTTTTAAATCATTAAAATGCTTAAATTAAAGTCCTTGTCTGATGGACTTTTTGCATCTAATGTTTTTTTTGTTTGACATGCTAAACTTGATGAACACTTCTGTTTATTTTAATTAGATATTTTTAATTTATGTAAGTGTTGTTTAATTATTTTAAGTTTATTGCGGATTTTTGTTTAAAATTTTACTTTTATTTCGGATCAATACTTGAAATTGTTTTTAAGATACGTACATTATTATTATAGGGTACATTTTTATAATGAGCATAACAATTAGGTATATGAATATATTTTAAAAACGTAGAAGCAACAAAAAGGAAAAAAAACTTTTATTTTTGCATTTGGAGTCATCGTCTGTTATAACATTAACAAAATCGAACGTGTTTATGAAAAATAAGTTTACTTTTTTGAAGAAACATATATTTAATAGATTTTGTTTTACATTTTAAATAATTAAACAAGAACATAATTACGAGCTTGCATAACGTTACGTAGGTAAGTACCAAGCATTATTAAATTAGTTTTGCAAATAAAATTAACCTTGGCGTCAATAAAGATCCGGTTTCACAAAGAATACAAGATCGGATTGCATATTTTTGTCATTTAAATGGAATTGGATATTCTCTATCAAGCTCGAGTTTTCAATAAGACATTACTTATTGCTCAATAAGTATTTGTTATTATTTGCTGAGACAACAAAAATAAATGAAGCGGTCTCATCAATTAATAAGTTGCCCCATACTGACGTAGCTCGCGGTAGAAGCCGCGGTAAGAACCACACAAGCACGTTTTTTTTTAAATATTGGACAGGCTATGTTTATATTATAGTTATGTATTCCTATTCCTTTTTATTGACACATTCCGTCTATTTAACCGACTTCAAAAAAGGAGGAGGTTCTATGTTCGACTGTATGTATTTTTTTTTCTTCCTCTAATCCTTTTTATTTTCGACTGCCCTGTTGGCTTATTGGTATTGTCTGCTCCAACAGCCGTAGGGCGTGGATTCGATTCCCGCTCAGGACAAGCATTTTGTGGTATAATCATAAATGTTTGTTCTGTGTCTGGGTGTTCTGTATATATTATAAGTATATATTTACAAAAAAAAAGTATTTAAGTATTATATCAAGCTCAAGCTTTGCTTAGTTTGCGGTCAGATGGCGCTGTGAGTAATGTCCTACGATATTTATTTATTTTATTTCCACCCTAAGGTTGGCTGGAAGAAATCGCTTTTAGCAATAAGGTCGCCAGTTGTTACACCTGTATTTTTTTTTTCTATATTGTATAATTTTTGGTGAATACCAAAAAGAGTTAATCAATCAACCAATCTATGTGTTTGACCACTTCTCATCTGATGGTAAGAAATAACGCATGTCCATAATGCAGCGATACACAGAAAATTGAGTAACAAAACGAAGTCCAGGCCATCGCTGCTTTGGCGCTCATTACTTTGAGACATTCGATGCTTAGTCTCAACAGCCCTGTAATTTCGCTAGCTGAAAAAAGACAATACTGTCACTTATAATTAAGAGTACCTGGATGACCGAGCTTTGCTCGGCTGAAAACACGGATAAAACAACGTTTTCTAAAAATGAAACCAAGCTAGATCGATTTATCGCCCCCGAAACCTACTGCATAGGTACTGAATTTCATGAAAATCGTTGGAGCCGTTTCCGAGATTCAGATTATATATATACATACATATATACAAGAATTGCTCATTTAAAGATATTAGATAGATAACATGGTTGGACTTAAAAAAAAACACAGTCTTAACAACGCATAAATACAAAACAATACAATTAAAATTAATATGAACTAGGCCCGTTCAACGCACTTATTTAACCATAACAGTAATGAATTTATCCAGCATATTACCTACTTCTATTCTATTGTTCTTCCTTTTATTTATTTTTATCATTTATTTATCTAATTTAGGTAAGTTAATATAGGTTACTTGGTATATATTTATAAGTGATTTTGATAATAGTGTTCCAGTTATCATATTAGAAAGTTGTGAAATGAGGTAAAAATAAATGTAGGCGTCTTATTTACCGTACGTGACACACAGGTTGACCAACTCCGCTTGTATTTATTGAAACTGTATTACATTTATTGTAATTGCGAGCGTAGTGTACGCAATACCGTTATTTATTTAGCCATTCAAATAAGTTTGTACAAATCAAATATAACAAAATAATTCTGAAACTATCTAAATCTATTATTTACTAGCAGACCCGGCCACGCGTTGCTGTGGCCAAATTGAATACACGCGTGTAACGTGAAATAAATTGTAGCGCATATGAAACGTTTGGACTTTTAACGTAGCGCCATCTAGTAGATACTTACTCAATCCAGTTAATAAATTACCTTACACCGCCATCTATTAGAATTTTATGGAACTCACAGATAATTATACCTTTTTGTCATATAATAAACAAATATTGCGATAAATAAATTGAGATATAAACTCTCCTATCTCTCAAGTTGGATCAAACTGCATATAGTGTGCAATATTTGGTAAAAATCGGTTCAGTAGTTGAAGAGTTCATCGCGGACAAACAACGTGACACGAAATTTTTATATATAAAGATTACCTATTTATTTTGGAAAACTACTTACCAATAGGCCGTTTCTCTCTCGTTTCTATGACGATGAAACGATATCATAACCTTATTCTGTACTACACCCCGCAACGTACCTGCAAAAAAAAAAACAGAATTTAGTGCCAACTCTTTGACAGGCTCATTGGTAGCATACTTCGTGGGTTCGATTCCCATCAGAACAAATATTTATGAGACGATAAATGTTTGTTCTGCATCTGGGTGTTCTGTATGTATTATAAGTATGTATTTAAAAAAAAATATTTAAGTATTCGATCAGTTATCTGTCTTCAATCATTAAAAAACACTCGAGGAATGAAAAATAGCTTCCGGGTAGATTTCAAAAGCCAAGTAAATATGAACAAATTCCTACAACACACCAATCATAATGCAATACGTATCTAATCACTTGCGCATTACTACTTACGCTAAATTATATTAATATAATTACATCTGTAGTACCTGTTATTTTTATAATATAATTATGTTATATTAAAATTAATAATTAGGAAAAAGGTTAAAACACAAAAAAAAGTTATTGCTGAGGAGACCGTGTTTTTTTTAAAAAAACGATTTTTTAATATGTTTTACAGGCTATGTGTTTGACCACATTTCATCTGATGTGCATGGTCGAAGATGGCAAAGCACACCTAGCCTGGAATAGAACTAGCTCTCAACGATTCCGATATTAATCTCCAAAATAAAATTGAAATGCGTTTCCTAGGTTAATTTCATATGAAGACATAATAATTTACATTAGTAAAACAAACAACAAACAGTATTATTATTATGCACAATACTTTTTTAATGGTATTATTGTCTTGGTTAGGAAATACATCGTTGAAACTGCTATATTATAATTCACCAGAGATCCAAAGACACCGACATAGCTCAGCGTATTAGCAAACTGAATCGGCAGTGTGCTGACATATGTCACAGAACCGGTAACCGCTGGGATGCACGTATTCTAGAGAGGAGATCACGAATCGGCAAACGTAGTGTAGGACGTCCTGAAACTCGATAAAGTGACGATATACGTAGGACGGATGGCAGTGGCTGGAATCGAAAAGCCGAAAATTGGACTAAGTGGCGTGGCTTGGAAGAGGTCTATGTCCAGCAGTGGACTATAATAAACTGATGATAATGAAATGCTCGCTATTGGAAGCGTTTTAAAACTTGTACTAAGTGAATATTTTATTCCAGGTCCAGAATTTACAACCTCCACAATATGACGCGTGTCCTCTCTACAACATCGGAACGTGAAGCGGTAAATTTAACCAATGAAACAAAACTGTAGGCCCACCCAAGTAACAGCTAAAGGTCGCATAACAAAAGCGATTCTTGTAACGATCACGCAACTAAGCGGTAAACCACAGCTTCCATGTAACGACAATCAACAATCTGTACCAGTCGTTGGTCTACTTGTAAACTAGACTAGGCGGTGTTTCCTACATACCATAACAATGATTTGGTAAATAAAATATCTTTGAAATGAGAAAAGAACTCTTTCATAAACGGAAAATAAGAGATTACGTTTCACGTAAATGATAAAAAGACTCACTACGTAATGATATTAAAGAGAATGACAATTTAATATGTATTATGGAAATTGATGTGGTTTTGACATATTTTTTTAAAACTGTTTTTTTAATATTTATTTTCTTTAAAAAGTTTAAATAATACAATGTCTACCAATATAATGCCTTAAACCTAAATATGTCATATAAACAAGCTAAAAGTAAAAATAAAATATAACTCAAGGAAAAGCAAACATTTTGGTGTCAAAAAACCACCATCATGAATTTTTATAATTTTTATATACCCTCGTACAATAAAACGAATCTGATGACATATCATTCTTCAACATCGGTAAGTAGTTACTAGGGAACATAGGGACGAACACACATACATAAAGGTCAAAGACATAATCCTCTTTTTTGTCTCGCCCCAGTAGAAGTAAAAATAAAATCATATTCACATCATCAGCCATAGGCCGTCCACTGCTGGACATAGGCCTCCTCCTGGGGAGGTTTTGCCAATACTCGCCACGCTTGGCAGGCGGGTTGGCGAGCGCAGTTAGGTGTGATTGTTCAAAGAAGACGCTGCTGCCTATCTTCCGGATTACATCCCTTAGCCGACTTTTACGGCAACCACGGTTAGAGAGGGTGAGGTACTATTCTTACGCCAGCACCACCACGGCACATATTACCAACGTTAAAAGAAAACAACCTCCTCCCTAACTAAAATATCGGTAAATTTTCTTGGCTAGATAGTCTTATAACCTATTTATTACCTTAACCCTAGATTACCGCAGACAACAATTAATACACTTTAATGAAACCCTGAGCACACAGTGATTGCAACAACCAATTACAAAAGTTACCATTCGCAACGCATGAGGAAATATTGTAAAAAGGCAGTTGACATTTCCCACGAGTGTCGGATAAAAATGTAGTATTTCGTGGACCCACTTGTGGTAAAAAGACTTCCAATGATTACATAGATGGAAATATCTATTGTGTTCTGTATGTTACTTGCAGCTTTATCGAAAGAGATACAGGAAAAAAAAACATCTTGAGGAAACCATAGCGTGGCTATGGCTGGATAGCTCGGCTAGCTTAAAAATCTGTCGCCAAGCACCTTACAGTGTGTCCTGACACTTGAGAAACAGTTCTAATCTAGACGTGCTTGACCATCTTCGACCACTCAGTTACAAAGTTTTTATTCACCTTTATTTTTCTCTCTTCCATTTTATATAATTATTGTTATATTTTTAACACCATCTTTAATATCTGCGTTGTTTTTCCCCCATTCTAAGGTTGTCTGGAAGAAATCGCTCTAGGCGATAAGGCTGCCCTTGTACATTGTTTTTATTTTGTAATTTTCTTTCACTTTTTTTAGTTTTGTATGTTACAAATACAAATCTTTTATTCATATTTAAAAATATCAAAATCATAACATATGTAATGTATGTGTATGTATAATGAAAAAGTTAATATACTATACTGATATGCCAAATATAAAATATGTCAATATGATTAAATGTCAATAAAAAAAATATACTTACTAGTAGTTCAATAATTTCTTATTTTTAAATAATCGTCGAAGTCGTGTTTATAATATGTTTGGTGTATAATAAAGTTGTATTGTACCTTTACTTAACATCAGGTGAGCTGTGGTTAAACACCTAGCATATCAACCATAAAAAAGATACTTTGCAGATTCACCTGAGTTTTTACGGTTTTTCCGCAAACTTAGTCATAAAGTATATTAAACCCGTCTTCAAGAAGCGCATTATTTTCTTGGAATTCTCATGCTATCTCATTTTTATAAAAACACAACGGTAAAAATCTCTTACGGACTGCGAAATCGGTAGACGATCAGGGGCTGTGATGAGACAAGTTAGATTTGTATGTCTTGTCGGATACCGTCATTAGAAGGGCCTTGGGTTACAGGGTGAGTTTAGCTTGAGACAAGGATAGTCAGATACCGTCATTAGAAGGGCCTTGGGTCACAGGGTGAGTTTAGCTTGAGACAAGAGATATATGATACATTCAGCACAAGTTGATGACGATAATTGTTTTTTAATATAAATATAATGAGACGAACGAAATGCTCTGATGGTAAGATACAACGCCTGTCCATGACCATTACAACGATATATAGAACTTTAAGTAATAAAACAAAGTCAAGTATAGCGCTGCTATGACGTTCATTACTTTCGATGGTTAGTCTCAATAGCCCTGTAACTTCGCTAGCCGCAATATCCTTCAAACCGGAACACATAATTACACACTACTGCTTGGCAATAGAATGTCTGGTACCGCAATGGTACCTATTAAGACGACCTCCTGCTAACGAGAAGAAATGTGAACATTAGAATCTATGGCGCGTCGAAATTGCTACACGAAGTTAACCCTGACAAGTTATGATCCCCTAATCCTATCACCAGTTACCGGATATGTCATTACTTTTGTATCAATTCCACGGCCGTCGGTGCGTCACACGGGCTGCTGAACTATTATGATGCTAAATAACAATCTCTCGACCTTGACAGTTCCACGATACGCTGGGTTTTTCGATTTGTTTCTCTGTTTGTCAGCTTTGCTGACAGCGCGGCTAGACATTAAATATTCCAACAAAGCAACACCAGGTGGTAAGAGATATTGCCTGTACATGACCATTGCAGCGATACACAGAACTTTGAGTAACAAAACATAGGGCATCGTTGCTTTGACGCTCATTTCTTTGAGATTTTTGATGGTTAGTCTTAAAAGCCCTGTAATTTCGCTAGCTGCCTGTCCCTTCAAACCGGAACACAGTCATGTTTACACACTACTGCTTATCGGCAGAATATTTAGGACTGCGGTGATACCTAGACAACCTTCTCCTAAGGAGATCTACCGCCAAGTAACTTGAGCAAGAGTAGTATTGTACAGGGTCGCATTTAGCGGAGTAAGAATATAGTAGTTACGCGTCGATGTCTTTTCTTACGGAAGAATGGATGATCAAAGTATTGTATCAAAAAAATTTAAAAGTAAAATAGATTTTAAAAAGAAGCTTTTTAATGAATTGGTTTGCGTTTAATCGCTATCTCACCTGATGTTAAGTGAAGATGTTACCTACGATAGCACGCTTGCCTAGACTCACTTCTCTTCACTCTCGACTTGAACACACCCAGATTGTTCCTATAAGGGAACGCACACTCGGGTAGCGTGTTCGTCGTTTTAGTCATTTATTCAATGAAAGTGGAATCAAATAGTATCGTATGAGTATCATTAAAAAATACCCAAACTAAAAAGTAAAATACCACTATTATTTTGCCATCTAGTGAGCGGAAACACTAAAAGTCAGTTAAAAGTTAGTTTATAGATGATATATTTTTAAAAGTTATGTTGGTTTTAAAAACAAACTACTGAATCTTTTTTGATGCAATTCTGGGACCGATCTGAAAGTATTTAATAAAATAAGAATTTTCCATATCGGTTTATAAATAAAGGAGTTCTGATCAACAATGCTTAAGCTGCCGGTGAAGGAAAAGATCGCGAGGAAACCATAGCGTGGTGGTAGTACTAGAAAGTACCCACTTTCTAGTACTCGGCTGACTTGCTACCACCCTCAAGATGAAAAGCCGCTAAGCACCTAACAGTGTGTTCCGCCAGCCTCACTTGAGAGCCAGTTCCATTCCAGGCTTGGTGTGCTTTACCATCTACTACCATCCTGCCACAATAAAAAAAAATAAAAAAATACGAGTGGAATACCTTCTATTTTGAGTTGGTTGAAATTACTTTTTCTAACACGATCAAATATGTTAATATTTTTTAAACACGGACGCTACATAGCGCAGTTAGGTATTTAAGTGAACGATGAATGTAATGAAATTAAATCAGGTCATAGACCGTGTAGTACGTCATAGTACTGGATCTGAAACGAGGCGTATCCATAAATGATCCACATCTATAGGTATTCTATAAGGTACGGCACAGTTAAACTAGTTTTTTAAACACAATAGCCAAACGCCCGACCAAATAATATTGACTAAAAGGTCATCGGCAAAAATCTAGGTCTAACCGTCTGTTGGCGCAGACAAACTCACTTTCGAAAAGTTTTGTCTGTTTAATTACTGTTAAGACTGCTACTGTTTAAGGTAAATCTCAAAATAACTGTTATGGTCTTTTTTACGTTCCGCGAAAGTGTTAATTTAGAGCTATAATTAATTATCGATTAAGCTTATAAAGACGAAAATCTTTTGACAGGTGCAAAGTAATATTATTCGTAATTGACTTATGCTTAGAGAAGGAATTAGTCTAACATGGCAATTTGCGAAAAAAATCTCGACCAGTTTTCGATACTAAAATATATGAAAATAGATCAGCGCCTCTGGCGGGTGTTAACGGAAATTAAAGTACATTTTATCAAAACTTGACGAAAATTTTCCGCAATTCGTCATGCTAGGTTATAAAATATGGTATTGAATGGAACACTTACATAATCATCATCATCGTCAGTCTGTATCGACTCACTGTCTGTTATAGGCCTTCCTTTGTACAATAATATAATTAAGTCTCTGTCAAATTTCATATAATTTGATCCACATTGGGGATGTACTTCTTAAAAGACTAAGATTGAAACTAACCATCTTAAGTCTCAAAGTAATGAGCGCCAATGCAGCGTTGCCCTGGACTTTGTTTTTACTACTCAAAGTTCTGTGTATCGCTGCAATGGTCATGGACAGGCGTTATCTCTTACTATCAAGAGAGCGTCTTGTTAGCCTTATTACTTTTACATAAAAAAGTGGTGGATTTGGAGATTGTCAAGTTAGAATGAAAACGAGTTAGGAATTGGACAACTTTAGAAATTGACAAGACAGGAAGGGCAAAATCGACTGTTAGACAATTTTTTTCATTCCATTACTAAATGATTAAAAAAATATGATTCGAGAAATTCTGGAAATCTGCATACTTATAATTCTAAATCAGATCACGCGCCCATTTCAGGTTCATGAACTCCGTATTTCACGAACCGTGTCATGCCATGGAATACCATAACCTGGAGTTCGTCGACACGGAAAACCTTTTAGAATTGAATTATCAGATGCCCACGACACGACAGTAATATTGCATTTTGTGATAAAGACACGATGTTACTCTTGTATAAATAATCTATGATGCCGCGGATACCTATTGTTCATGGGATTACTTGTATAAATATCTTTCACAGATATTGCTAGATTAAAATCACGAAACCACTGCAGTACCAGATATTCTGCCGCCAAGCAGTAGTGTGTAAACATTACTGTGATTCACTGTAAAGGGTACTGCTACTAGCGAAATTACAGGGCTGTTGAGACTAACCATCCAAAGCCTCTAAGTATTAGGCGCTAAAGCATTTTACGTTTCGATCCAATTGCGGGGCAGTTCAGTTTAAGTTTAGATGTAGTTTGGGGTTAGATGCCGCTGTGTGAAAACGTCCTCCGATATTTATTTATTATTTATATATTTCCCAACGCTGTTTTGAATATTTCCAGCAATGAATCTAAATATATATAACTCAAAGGTGACTGACTGACATAGTGATCTGTCAACGCACAGCCCAAACCACTGGACGGATCGGGCTGAAATTTGGCATGCAGGTAGATGTTATGACGTAGGCATCCGCTAAGAAAG
Source organism: Biston stratarius (assembly GCA_950106695.1). Lineage (NCBI taxonomy): Eukaryota > Metazoa > Arthropoda > Insecta > Lepidoptera > Geometridae > Biston > Biston stratarius. The sequence continues at coordinate 11,163,237 of OX467106.1, forward strand.
GATTTTGAAAAATTTTACCCCCAAGGGGATAAAATATGCGATGAAAGTTTGTATGAAACTTTGTCAATTTTAAACCGATCGGGCTGAGACTTTCCATTCATAAAGCTACTATGACGTAGGCATCTAGCGCGGGTGAAACCGACCGCGGGGTTAAGCTAGTTAAGGTATAAAGTTCTTAATCTTCTAGAAACACAAATATTTTCTCAAAGAACCTGATTTTTACCTGTCATTATTTAAAATGTTCTCTCTTATTTTCCTCGTTGACTTTTGAGACGTGTACCGTGAACTTTAGCATTAAGTCCTTCATTTTCAATGCTATGCTGGCAATACAGCCGTAGCTCACGACCTTGCGTGTTTCAAAAGAGATTTACCACAAAAACCCGCCATGCCGTTGGCCGCAGAGTTGCTGTGAGGTACATTTGACCTCACTGACTCACGCTTACGAGGTAAGAGGTATTTAATCAGGTGACTTGTGTATTGACTGATCTTGTGCGAACGTTGAACTGTTATTTTGAGCTAAAGAGTTGCAGGGATTTTTACAAGGTTATTTAAATGTTCATCACAAACATCGAGTAACAAAGAACAAAATGCAGGGCATCTTTGGCGCTCATTACTTTGAGACATTCGATGGTTAATCTCAAGAGTCCTGTAATTTCGCTAGCTGCAGTACCCTTTAAACCGGAACACAATGTTCGTACACTACTGCTTGGGGACATAAAATCTGATACTGCGGTGCTACCTACACGACCTACCACGAAGTTAAGTGGCAAGTAAGTAGCTGTTTTTTTTTCTTCACGATTTCAGACCAGCAAATCTCGTCCATAATAAGTAAAACGACCCATTTGGCTAAGTACACCCAAAACAAGTATACTTATTAACACATCATCAGCAATAGGATGTCCACTGCTGGACATAGGCCTCCTCCTGGGGAGGGGTTTTGCTAATACTCGCCACGCTTGGCAGGCGGGTTGGCGAGCGCAGTTAGGTATGAATGTTCAAGGAAGACGCTGCTGCCCATCTTCCATATTACATCCCTTAGCCGACTCTTACGGCAACCACGGGTTAAAAGGTGGGGTACAATTCTTACGCCGGCACCACCACGGCACATGCTTATTAACGAACTGTCATATTTATAGTTAATTAAAGTGTAATTGAAGTACAGCCGACATCAAATGAAATACTACTGTTTCATGACTTTCAAAGATTAAGAAAATAAAGTGGCATAAATTATTGACATTCCAACTGAAGTATCAAAAGCCGTGGTGGGTCACTATCGATTGACATCCAACAATAGAAGTGACAAGGTCTGAAGGTCACAGGGTGTGGAGCGGTCCGTCTGTCGGCACCATTATTTTAATGAAAGCAAATCGATGGAAAGTTTTACCCACGACAATATTTTATCATGTCTATGGAATATTTCAATAAAGAAATAAGAACTCTATTGACAAAAACCGGCCAAGTGCGAGTCGGACTCGCGCACCGAGGGTTCCGTACAAACCTGTAGGTATATAAGTAAAAGTAATGGGTTTTTTTTAATGGTAATTTATGCTTATCGCAATTTTTCCTTTATCTGTGCTATAAGACGTTGCTTCGTACCAAATTTCAAGATAGGTTGTAAGCTGTAGGTTTTGATTCCCTTGAGAGTGTCGGAAATGTGCACCATAAACGGCTGTATGTTTTGATTGCGTTGATTGAAAATAGAAACGGAGATAGCTTATACAAACAACCCAGGTAAACGAAGCCTATTTTTTTATCCCGTGTGAACCCACGGGGCTTAGCCAGTTGGTAATAAGTAGTAGAATAGATCACGGAAAAATAATGCCCTTTTTAATAACAGTGCCTATCGTTCTATATGTGCATATTTCAATCAAACCAACCAAATTGTTCGACTATTATATTCTTAAAAAAAATAATTGAAGTATCGATTATACGATTAATTTGTAAGTGCGTGATTCTCGAGTATAACTTTACAAGATTTATGAAGCAAATCGATTAATAGTGATGAGAAAATCCAATTCATGAACTAAACTAAGCTTAGTCTAACACCTAGTTAAACAATAACAATTTCAACATATACATACATGATTACGAGTATAACTAAATATTCAAAGAGTTGTCATCCCGATTGGTCAACGTCACGTGACCAAAATGATGGCCTCTCTAAGACACAAACATTAAGTGTGACCATACAAGGGGGCCAGCTTTTTGGGACCTATTCTTATTAATAGCTTCCATTTAGATTAGGTAGTAATTTTATAGTAGTATTTGGTTACAAAGAAAAACATCACAACATAGCCAAATTCAAAAAATACTGGAATACTCTTTGGTACTATTCTACTATCCGCTTATAAAAGAAGAAGAGAAAAAAGTTTATATAAAAATACTTAATATAAACACATATCTACATACCCGTCATTCAAAAACTTATTTAAATAAAACCTAAAAGCCGAGGGAAATTTCGCCTGAATGCTGGCAGGTTTGCTACGATAAATGGCAATGCTATTTGACCAAAGTAGATGCTAGAATCCTGGTCAAGCGTTTGGCCAGGTTCCTAATAATAAATCTAGTTTATATTAATAAACAAGAATAAAACAGCATTCTCATATCTCATAACTTAAAGATTAATTTGACAATTGATTTGACATTTTATAAATTATTATTATCGCAAATATTTTTTATTTTATGTTTACTGACATTATTAATTCGGTCAAAGATATATAAATTATTATTATTATTGAACATTATTCTGATCTGTAACACCTTTTATGATTATGATTTCTTAAATGAAGTAAATCAACATTCAAGCAGATAATTAAGTTTGTAAAAGATTCGCTAAGTTGCAAATCGTAAATTAAATAACACGAATTAAGTAAATATAAATAAGAAAGGAACAAGACAAACAAATATAGACGTACTTGACCTAAAATGTTTTCGCAATAAACACTTGAATGATCAGTAATAAGATTGAGGTGAAATCCATTGAGTTTATCTGTATTTAATCAAGTGTTCATTACGTAAGAGTTTAATGTTTCCTCACTGTGAAGTGTACGCTATTTATCTGCGACAGTGATCATAGAGCTTCACTGAATTACTACCACATTAGTGTAAATAGATTAGAGTAGGCAAAAGTAATTTATTTTAAACGATTACTTGATGAAGATGAGATTTGCCGTGATGGTGCCGGCGTAAGAATTGTGCCCCACTCTCTCTACCCGTGGTAGCCGTAAGAGTCGGCTAAGGGATGTAATCCGGAAGATGGGCAGCAGCGTCTTCCTTGAACAATCATACCTTACTGCGCTCGCCAACCCGCCTGCCAAACGTGGCGAGTACTACGTCTAGGAGGACATAGGTCCAGCAGTAGACGTCCTATAGCTGATGATGTGTGTCGTGAAGATATTTTTCTAGCGATGATAGCTCAGTGGTTAGTGCAGTGGGTTGCATCTAATGGTGTGTTCCGGGAGCCTCACTTGAGAGCCAGTTCCATTCCAGGCAGTGTTTACTATCTTCGACCACATCGTCACTTAAGATCAGGTCAGCTGTCAACTGTGTTGCATACAGTACCAGCTGACCCCAAACTAAATAAAGCTTGTATTATGGAAGTCAGATAACTGATAGAATCCATAAACACTTTTTTGTAAATACATACTGAACACCCAGACATAGAACAAACATTTGTTTATACCACAAAATGTTTGTCGCGGGTGGGAATCGAACCCACGTCCTACAGCTCTTAAAGCAGATACTACCAATGAGCCAACAGGGCAATCCGGCATATATAGCATGGTGGTAGGGTATTTTTTAGTACTCACTGGCTAGCTATCACACTCAAGTTGAAAATCTATCGTCAAGCACCTAACGGTGTGTTCCAGCAGCCATTGAGAGCCAGTTCTATTCCAAGGGAGGTGTGTTTACCACCTTCGACGACACTATAACTTGGCATCAGATGAGCTATGTTCAAACACCTAGCCTGTCAACTATAAAAAAATATTCATATCAAATCTTCAGCTTGACAAAGTTCCGGATCTGTTTTGAGGGAAGTATACGTAGAATAACAACAAAATAGTTTTAGATAAAAGTGTTTAGTCAAACAAACAATAAAGAAGTTATGAATATTCTTATTTTTCCCCGCACTAATCGGAAGGAAGCACGTCGGCTGGATGAAGTGGTAATTTGAAACTAATTTACTAAATTACATGCCAAGCTATTTTAGAACAACGTAATAATCATTTAGAAGCGATTATCTAGTAGCTGTGTTGTCCATTACATGGTTCATTGTCCTAAAGATGATCGTAGTGACATATTCCAATTATCTATTTTTATTATTTCTGTTTGACATCGGTATTTTATTTTAATTTTTACTTTAGTTTAGACATTTGATTTTAATTTTGATATCTATCTATCTAATACCTTTAAACGAGCAATTCTTGTATACTTATTGTATAATATATATAATTATATATAATCTAAATCTCCAAAACGGCTCCAACGATTTTCATAAAATTTAGTATGCAGGGGGTTTCGGGGGCGATATCTTTGCTTTGATTTGAATGGCTAATGAAAATCTTTGCGCATATTGCACCATCACTACATATTATAAAACAAAGTTGTCCGCCGCGCCTGTATGTCTGTCTGTCTGTTCGCAATAAACATAAAAACTACTAAACGGATTATCATGCGAGCGTCACCAATAGATAGAGTAACTCATATACATAATATGTCCTTGCCATGTAAAACAAAAAAGTATACATAGCTATTGCACTGAAAGTAGCTGTATACAGCCTACTATTTGACGTCATTAGAGATCAATTGCAAGTCAAATTTATTTTATGTATTTTATTAAAATAAACTCTATTTCATAGTTTAAAGAGTTTTAAACGTAAAAATAATGTACCTACAGGAATGTAATATTTCGAAGTGGTTTTGGAATCAGTAAAGTATTTTTTTTCTTTACATTCCGAATTGAATAGTGTTCATCAAATACGTATCTAGAATGTAATGTGTATCTTTGAGTGCGCATTCTTGTAATCTCCAAGTGTCAACTCTGCAGTGTTTGTTGATCTATGACAATCGCACAGACATGACGTGTTAGTTTAGTGTTAGAGGCAATTTTAGATACAATAGAATTTTATTGTCTGACGTATTATACCGTTAGTTCAGTAGCAAACATTTTATACTTGTATATTTATTTATAGAGCGGAGTGATGCGTAATAAGCACGTCACATTTGTCTTTTACAGTAGCCTTTAAAGTTATCTAAAAATGTGTCTTTGTACAGTAACGTGCTTACAAACAGAGACAACTTTTTTAAAATACTTTTTTTAATATGAAGATAGTGAATTCGATTTGATAGTAGCTATTTTTTCTCTTTCTTCCTGGCATCTCACTTTGTGCATTGTGCCAGTTTCAATGTTTCTGGTATTTTGTGTGCAGTCTTCAGTCTTCAGCTTTTTTTATCTTTATTGCCACGTCTACGGTTTTTGCAAGTCAGTCTTGGTCAAGTCCAGTCCGTGCCTGTCAAATCTAGTCATGCCTTAGTAAAGTAGTGAAGACTTTAATTAAACTTCGATGGAGTTTTGGAAGCAACACAAAAACATTTCACCACATTATATCACTTTCCCACACTCACGCTCTTAATTCGGCACTTTATGAATCACTATTTTTATACATTATACAAAAAACAGTACCTAGTTGTGGTAAATAATACAATCGGGCGACTTTTTCCGCGTTCCCGCCAAAATTCTCCATCTAAATATTTATGTGTCTTAGATTAGGCACACAATGACACCTGCCAATCTATTCTGACAGTGACAGGAGCACCAGGGTTGCCAGCGCAAAATTGGATTATCTCGGCTATTTAATCCGTTGCTTTTCGTCATCAGCGGCCAACCGTTGCGAGTTGTTGCAACACGGAGTATCTATTGTCAATATCTTGTTAACATCGTGATGAAATATCGTTTGAAAATGCTGCAGGTTATTAATTATTAGGCTGTGCCTCCAATGACGGTGTCGACATTGATTGATTTTTAGGATGGCTGCCAGAGGTATGAAACGTTTTTGAATTTGATTCAATTTTGCATCAGGAAGGATTAGCAAACTATCAAAAAAGTTAAGGTACAACATTAAAAAAAGTCAGGCTACACCAATTATAAGCAAGAAATAAAATATTATAAAAGTAAAAAACAATTAATTAAGAGTGCTCAACGTGTATATTTAGCGTATTTCAGTTTAATTTGAAATTTATTAAACAGAGATGAGGATTTAAATCCTAATCACTGTTGTAATCAAAACGACGTGAAGCGGAAATACACTAAATATATCAAAACGAATTTCCGAAAAGTAACGTCGGAATCAATCGATTACATTTAATTAAATAATTATTTAAAATCTCAACTGTTTACAAATTAAATAAAACTATCAAATAATTCTGTACCTTATCTTCGACAATGGTGCCATGACATGGTATGGTAATGGTACCATATCTGTCACAGCAGTACCAAAAAAAAGGCCTGTCCACCTGTCCAGTATAATGTGTCAGCAATGATTGCCAGGACGGTGTTGCCAGTACATTTTTTTTAGCCCAAATGTTTATTTTAGGTATTAGGTTTAAGTGTAAAAGACTATCAGGTGTAATCTCGGGTATCATAGGAGTTCTTTAATAAACAAAAAATCTACATTTCAAACAGTGTCATAAAACACACGCGTTACGTAAAAATGCACTTTTCAACGATCATAATGCTCCGCAGATGTTGCTTTACGGCCGAGTGCACACTACTGGACTAGCATCTGTTTCCGTCAGATGTTTCTAAACAATGTGCACCAGGCTTTACTTAGGATTGTCGAATTTCGTGAGACACGAAAATATGAGATGGGGACGACTGCTTGTCTAATAAAGCGTCACTTTTGTTTGTATTTTAAACTTTAAATTCGCACGTCTTGCCTCTACTGCGAGACTATTTGTTATTAATTTTTTTTATGATTGACAAGCTAGGTGTTTGACCATAGCTCACCTGATGTTAAATGACGGTGTTGTCGAAGATGGTAAAGCACACCTAGCCTGGAATAGAACTAGCTCTCGAGTGAGGATGCCGGAACACATCGTTACGTGTTTGGCGGCAGATTTTCAACTTGAGGGTGGTAGCTAGCGAGCCGAGCAGTAGAAAATAACCTACCACCATGTTATGGTTTCCTCACGATGCTTTCCTTTACAGGCAAAAGCTCAAGTTGAACCCGGCGTGTGAACCGACCGTGTTAACCACTAAGCTATCATCGCAAAACATGTTACTTTGTCTAGGCCCTCTGGACTACTTAAGCATGACAAGTCGAAGGAAAACTATATGTGACAAATTGAGAATCAACAGACTAGCAACAATAACAATCACGAAAAAAAATCAACAAACTTTTTTTCCAATAATTTCAGGTGATTGCAATAACCCTCTTTCTGCTTAACACATCCCAAATTAAAAACCCTGTTCATAGTGCCTAAAAAGTGTTGATTAAGACTTGCTCGAACACGATAAATATAGATTTTATGTACGACCAATTTAATGACTAACATTAATCGATAAATAGATAACTATATTTTAACATTTATACGACAAAAGCTGTTGGCATTTACCAAAATATCATCAACCAAGCTTTTGAACGAATAAGGTCGTTTAAACAACAAACCGGAGGCACACCTGAGCGGCCATACGAAGTGACTAAATTTCTGACGTCATAGATGATAATATACTATATAATCCTCGGTGGACAGGAATGATATCATCTCAGAACCTGTATCGGGTGATATAGAATGGGTAGGTTGATCAAACGATGTGCTATTTTACTTCCTACGCTTTACCGAATGATTTTGTGTTATTAGTTTGTGTATCTTTTATTAAAATAAGTCCCTGTTTGAAGAAATACCTAACATGTTTTATTAACCGACTTCAAAAACGGAGAAGGTTCTCAATTCAAATGTATGTTTTTTTTTGTATGTATGTTACGCGATTTCGCTAATTATGAATCGATTTTGATGATTCTTTTTTTGTTTGATAGATCATAATACCACTAATAATACCACTTCAGAGGTGGTCTCATATAAATTTTATCAAAATTGATTTATGATTTAATCCAAAACCTCGCTGTTTCATTGGAGCAGTGCGTTTAGTTGGCTTAAGTATCATGGAGGTATTTTTAAATTGTAAATGTATACTTGTGTTTATTTATCTTCCACTTGTCTGTCGGCTATCGTATAATGTACCAATCGCAGGAAGGAGTCTGCGCTGAAGATTCGAAAATTCTTGTTTAGGTGCTAAACACCCATCACCATTTCATTGTTTATACTTAGGTACCAAGCTCGGTATCCTCTCAAAGGTGCGACGGTACTTCACGTCAGAACAGTTGCTCTTACTGTACCAAGTTCGTTCGTGCATGGAGTACTGCTCGCACCTTTGGGATGGATCGGCCAAGTACTATATAGTTAGAGGCGTCGGAGTCTATTGAGAAGGGTGTCAAGAGGCTAATCAGCGACGACTCCATTGTTCAGGTTAAATAACAAAGCCTAGAACATCGTCGCAAAGTTGCCAGTTTGTCGATTTTTTTATCGGATTCATTTCGGAGAGTGTGCTTCAAAACTACATGGTCTGATTCCCCCATGCCCATTTTACTATCGGACAGCCAGAAGCTCAAAAAAGTAACATCGTTTCATGGTAGATGTTCCAAATACTCGAACGAAACGATTTGATTCCACGTTCATTGTGCGGACTGCTAGACAGTGCACTGCACTGCTGAGTGGGTATTCCCCGTTGAATATAATCTGGGTGTCTTCTAGGCAAGCGTGCTCCATCTTAGACCGCATCATCACTTAACATTAGGTGAGATGGCGGTTAAACGTAAGCCATATTTAAAATTTAAAAAAACCTCCTTTAAAAAAAAAAGGAAATGTGAGAGAACGAGACGCTCCTTGATGGTAAGAGATAAGGTCTGCCCATAACCATTGCAGCTATACACAGAAGCAAAGTAGTTTTAGCTTTGAGTAGCAAAACAAAGTCCAGGTTCGATGGTTAGTCTCAACAGCCCTGTTATTTCGGTAGCTGCAGTACCCTTCTAGTGTACAATTTAATGTATTTTTACTGTATTGGAATATTATAAGTTTTGTGGTAGTAAATACTAAGGTAATAGTTCTACACCTTGAACTTGAAACCTATTAAGCCTTCCATAATCCAAGGATGTGGCCCTGAAAAGAACACGAAGGCAAACATTTCCAACGAGCAATGAAAATAGAACCCATGTTGGCCTAGCGAACCGTGAATGCTAGTGAATGTGGGATACTAGCTTTCGCCCGCGACTTCATCCACGTTGAGTTAAGAATTAGGTTTAAAGAGAAATGAAAAATGTGTAAGTAACAAACGAGCAATAATTTTATTCATATTGAAACTTGTGCTACTTAATTACCTGGATTAATATAAAGGGTACGTTTTGTTTTGGAATAACGTTCCGTAAGATTCATTAGATTCGTAGATTCGTAAGTTCATTCCATTGCCGTGGTGGTGCCGGCGTAAGAATAGTACTTACTTACTATACTTCTCTACCCGTGGTTGCCGTAAGAGTCGGCTAAGGGATGTAATACAGAAGATGGGCAGCAGCGTCTTCCTTGAACAATCACATCTAACTGCGCTCGCCAACCCGCCTGCCAAGCGGTGCGAGTATTGGCAAAACCCCCCCAGGCCAGGAGGAGGCCTATGTCCAGCAGTGGACGTCCTAGTGGCTGATCATGTGTCATGTGAAGACATATCTATACCAAATATCAAGTGGATACGTCCTTTAGTTCGTTTTTGTTAATCCCACAGGAACCTAACATTTTTCCGAAAAAAAACCAATATGTCAATCCAGGTAATAAACTTTATATGTGCCATTCGTTTAGGTTTTTCAGCCATTTTTGCGTGATTGGGTAACAAACATACAAACTTTCACATTTATAATATTGATAGGATTAGTAGGATAAATAATGAAAGCTAATGGGAAATCAATAGGGGCCAGGTCATGGTGTCGTACGACTTTGATTGATGCCAACTAAAGTAACTAGACCATTATTGGTTTACGTGTAAGTGCCCTAATAACATTTTAAAAGAATGGCTTTTCATGGTTGACAAGGCAGGTGGTTGACCACAGCTCACCTGATTTTAAACGATGGTGTATTCAAGGTAGTAGTACCTGGAATGAAACTGGCGCTTAACCAAGGCTGCCGGAACACACCGTTAGATGCTTGGCGGCAGATTTTTAACTTGAGGGTGGTAGCTAGCCAGCCGAGTACTACAACATACCCTACCACCGCGCTATGGATTTCTCACGATGTTTTCCTTCAGCTCAAGGCGGCAGCTTAAGCTCATTGATGGGGTTTGAACCCACGCCCTTCGGCATGCTAACCGAACCGCTAACCATTGGGCTATTATCGCCAAAATTTATCAAAAGTATGCGATAGTTAACAAAGTTATCTTTATTCGGACGTAGCAATCCTAAACACAGACTATAATTGTTAAAAACAGTGCGCGCGTACTGAACGCGTGCGTGCTTGGATTCGGTTGCTTATGCAACTAAATAATTTAAAGTTGCGGAAGGTGCAGCTATTGGTGCCGGTTGAAGGAATGGAACAAGTTTAACTGGAACGGTTCATAGACGACTAAATTTGGAGTTGAATGTTAATGACTAAAGAAATGTAGTAGAGATATGCATCTCACAAAACTTTAGATGCTAAGAATACCTATAAATATTCTGTATTCTATAATGAAGACCATGAATAGACAAACGTGGTAAGACGCTCTGACAATCGACGGAGTAACATTTACGTGAGATAGTTGGCAGTAGCTAGAAGCAAAAAGCCTGGCTGATTGGTGTATCTTAGCAGTTTTGTACGACGCGACGACAGAAATAAAATAAAAAAATACTTGTATGTACCTCAATACATTCAGGTAATTTTAGAAGATTCCAGCAGTAGATATAATAAACTAAGATATAATAATTCTGTTACGATGATGGTATTCTGACTGCAAATTTTCGTAATAGAGAACGAAGGAAAGCGGTCGTCCTGATGGTAAGAAATCGGCGCCACCGAGACAATTACAACCAAGCATATATGTATACTTATGCTTTTCTTGGCAATAGATGGCGGTGGATGGCAACGCCAACCCGAACATCGGGTTGAGTGGCTTGTCTTGGAAGAGGCCTATATCCAATAGAGTTCTTCGATAGGCTGATAATGCATTTCTTACAATGTTTTTAACGCTTCGTTGCAAGTCTTGTGAATGCCGTCTAGTCAAGAACGCAAACTGCATTGCAATATGCTTGCTGTACAAAAAACCGACAAGGTTTTTCTAAACATTTCCTTAAAATGTATTTAGGCTCTAAATTAATGCAATCGTATGGTTATGGTAGGTTTCTTGCAATAAGATACGAAAACCTTTTTACAGAAAGGTTGAATATTTGGAAATGCAGTCTGTACTCGAGTCTCAGGTGGGTCCGACTCGCACTTGCGCATTTATTTTCACGAATAAGTAATGTATAAAAAGGCTTGCATTTTTTTTTTTACAAGCTTGTACCTTTCCCGTTGTCGATAGGTCTGTAATCAAATCTTGTAAGCTAAATTAGACCCACTTCCCGATGTTCGAATGGACTCAAATTTAGTGTACTTATTATGTATTTTCGGTGATAATACAATGATATAGTACCATGTAGCTGGTCTGATGATGTAGACGGAAGATGGCTATAGGAACTTCTGAACTAAACAAGATAAGCCCATCGAGTTTGAGCTCGATTGATTAGTCTTGAGGAGTACTTTATGCCTTGACGATATCCAGGGTCTGATGATGAAGCTAGAAGGTAGGCACGGCATCTCTGTGATAAAACAACATAACCCCACCGAGCTTAAGCTCGATTGGTTCATCTTGAGGAGCACTCTCTAAAATATACACCTAATAAAAAGCTAAAAATAAATTAAAATTAAAAAAATATTTTTTACATATATTTATATTTACTATACTACTGTACCTCAAGCTTTTAAAAATATTGGTAAATAATACACGACACATACTTACTAGAATTTATTTTTAACTTTTTAGTTTTTTGTCCCGGATAAAAGTATTTAAAAATATTTTTTTTAGTTATAATTTATATATGTCTATAATATAGAACATGCATGAACTCGGGCAAATCTATAAGATCAGATAAACCGATCCGACGATTTCCATTTTAATACTAGGAATGTTCGTACGTAACTCGAACCGCGAAAAACCTATACCTAATTCTATACTCCATCTGATATGGTATCACCGGATTTGCCAAATCGAGATATTTATTTATCCAAACTTGACACACCTATCATTTATTTCGTAATCACGCTACCTTCAAATGTTTTATTTATCTAGTTATCGTCTGTTTTTTACGTCAAGAAAGAGATGAGAAAGAAAAAGGCCAGTCGTAGAATCCCAACTCGGCTGGGCAGCGTTCGAAAAACTACGCAACGTTTTTTCGTCTGAATTACCTCAGTGCCTCAAGTCGAAAGTCTTCGACCAATGTGTGTTTGACTTATGGTGCTGAAACGAGGTCTCTGATTATGTGCCTTCTTAATAAGCTCGAATTCGCACGACGAGCTATAGAGAGAGCTATGCTCGGAGATTCCCTACGAGATCGAATCAGAAATGAGGAGATCCGTAGACGAACTAAAGTTACCGACATAGCCCAACGGATTGGCAAGTTGAAGTGGCAGTAGGCAGGGCACATAGCACGCAGAACTGATGGCCAATGGGGCTGCAAAGTTCTGGAGTGGAGACCACGGACCGGCAAGCGTAGCGTAGGACGTCCACCCACAAGGTGGACAGACGACCTCATAAAGACCGCAGGAACGCGCTGGATGCGAGCCGCTTCCAACCGGTCTTTATGGAAGTCAATGGGGAGGCCTATGTCTAGCAGCGGACGTCCTACGGCTGAGATGATGATGATGAAGGTAAAAACGTGCAAGGAGCGCACTCGAAGCCTTGGTATACATACTAACATAACATTAGTTATGGTTTTATTTATAGCATCAATTATTTTTCGACCACAATTCTACGAAACTTCAATGTTCTCCATTATTCATGGGCGGTTGAGTTTATGTCAAGGGTATATCTACCCTTAGGTCAGACACGAAATTACTTTGTATCAGCGCCATCTACAACTTGCCCTAAAATCTTAACTGCCGGTGTCTAGCAATCGAAAAAACTTGTTTATTCAAATTTTATGCTAACAACCGTTTTCATGAGCAATTATTCCATCATTGCAGTGAAATATGCAATAGTTACCATCAGCATAATCTGTTCATAATTGACATATCTATGTTAACTCGTTCAGTTGGGTGTAGCTTATTTTACAAACAACTTTCATTATTTGTTACATGTTGTTTTTGGTTTCGTAAGTTTATTTGGTTGTAAGTCTCCTTTGCAGGAGGTCGCCTAGCCGATGCTATGTTCTGCCTTGAAGAGTAAAAAAGTAAAAAGTAAGTAAATATGTAAGTCGTGACTTTTTTTTTGATAGATGTTATGTGACGTTGTGGTCGAAGATGTTAAACACACCTAACCTGGCATGGAACTGGCTCTTAAGTGAAGCTGCCGGAACACACCGTTAAATGCTTGGCGGCAGATTTTCAACTTGAAAGTGGTAGCTAGCGAGCCGAGTACTAGAACTACCCAACCACCATGCTATGGTTTCCTCACGATGTTTTCCTTTACCAGCACCTCAAGCTCATTGTTGGAGTTTGAACCCACGCCCTTCGATGTGCGAAACCATTGCGCTAACAACAAGCTAGCACATCACTACAAATCGTGTCTTATTTTATTTATTACTAAATAGGCTTGCGTGTTACCGCCTTCTCTCTGATGTTAAATGAAGATGCGGTCTACGACGGCGCGCGCTTCCCTACAAGAAACCGATACACTTGCGATTTGGAGGATTGTAAGTTTAAAGAAACATCCACAGAGTCAAAGTAATCACTCTGGACGCCTCTGAAACTACTTAGTCGTTAAACAAACTTAGAACAACGAACCGTTACCTACCGTACAGTACAGTATAACGTGTCATCCGACCCACGGTAGCGCTCAAAAAGAAATCTCACCCATCCAAAGACGGACCGTTCATTAATTTACATAAATGGTTGTCAGAGAACACTTAGTCAAGTTACGTCTCGCTGGACTACGGCCTTGCCCTTCTCACAATACAAAGATGCCCCAGCAGTGGGACAGCCTAAAAAAACAGGGCTGATTTGAAATTAATGTTCTTAGTTGGCCCTGTTGGCTCATTGGTAGTATGTCTGCTTCAAGAGCCGTAGGGCGTGGGTTCGATTCCCACTCAGGACAAGCATTTTGTGGTATAATCAAAAATGTTTTTTTCTGTCTGGGTGTTCTGTATATATTATAAGTATGTATTTACAAAAAAATAAGTATTTAAGTATTCTATCAGCTATCTGACTTCCATAGTACAAGCTTTGCTTAGTTAAAGTTAAATCTCGGCATGTCAATGTACAGTGTGACGGTTGAATAAAATACAAATAGAGTTTTAAATTATCAATATAGCCAATATTTGTAAGTTCACTCAGATGCATACAAAATTAATTACAAACATGTAAACACCTACTCAACTGACATAATGAGAACAAATAAGTTATCCAACACCGAATTGTCACTAAAGACATATTTAATCGCCCGGTTTCCTTTCACTCAGACCCAGTTGCATCCAGAATAGATGTCAAAAGTAAAAGTATCAGAGTTCAACCGTCTCATATGGATAGGAATATAAATACAGCCATATAACTAACTACTTACTCTTGCAAGTGGAGTAGTCCAGTTTTATTGCACACGCAACTTTTTTTACGTATTGCGAAGATGGCCTGGATCGTAACTAGCTTTTAAGTGACGCTGCCAGAATACACCGTAAGGTGCTTGGTGGCAATATTGCCACATGTGGGTGGTTGCTGACCAGCCAAGAACTAATGTATCCTACCACCGTGCTATGGTTTTCTAATGATGTTTTTCTTTACCGGCAGCTCAAGCTCTTTAGATTTAAACTTACGTCCTGCCTGTGAGCCGACCACGCTAACCACTAAGCAATCATCCCTACAAATATAATCAAACTATATAATATGTTGACCAGAACTCATCGCAAAGTTGCTAGTTTATCGGTTTTTTATCGGATTCATTTCGGAGAGTACGCTACATGGTCTAATTCCTGCATGCCTATTCTTTAATCGGACAGCCAGAAGCTCGAAAAAGCGACAACGTTTCATGGTCGACCGCGACGTTCCAAAAACCTCGAACGAAACAATTTGATTCCACGTTCATTGTGCGGACCGCTAGACAGTGGAATGCGCTGCCCGAGTGGGTGTTCCCCGTTGGATATAATCTGGGTGTCTTCAAGTCGAGAGTGAATCGGTATCTACTGGGCGGGCGTACTCCATCTTAGACCGCATCTTCACTTGACATTAGGTAAGATGGCAGTCAAACGCAAACTATATATTATTTAAAAAAAAAATAACTGTAGAGCTATAATGTACAGTATCGCAACTATACGTACTTAATCAAAATCAAAAAGTCACTTATTCAGTTTAGGCCCTGGTAAGGCACTTATGAACGTTAAGTTACATGTTTGAATCTACCACCGGCTCGTAATTACCACTACAACTGAGAAGACTCCGGCAAAGAACTCACAAGGCATTTTTTTGTGGATCTTTCTTTTCATATTTGGTTACAGTTTATACAGTTTACAGTAATAGATATTAATACATTATGCTTACTACAATTGTCACTTAGCCAGGGGATGCAAGTGCAGAGAGAAGCTACTACAACCATATATTCCTGTCTTCCACGTAAACAGCCACCTTATAGTACGCTTTGTCAATTAACCTCTGCTTAATAAAGTCTTTGAATTTATTATAGGATATTTTAGTTACCTCAAGTGGGATTTTATTATTGAATCTAACGCAATTCCCGAGAAAAGACTTATTGACTTTAAACTTATAAAACATCAGTCTTCGTTTCTTCAAGAATCGTGACTCCATAAACGCCTCTGGCACCATCGTGTCTGTCTATCCAGAGATCGCGTGACGACGGAAACGAAACTCAAATTCCTATGCAGATAGGAAAATCTTCACCACTTTATTGCAAATTTGCATAACAAATCTACGAT
Source organism: Biston stratarius (assembly GCA_950106695.1). Classification (NCBI taxonomy): domain Eukaryota; kingdom Metazoa; phylum Arthropoda; class Insecta; order Lepidoptera; family Geometridae; genus Biston; species Biston stratarius. Next base: position 11,179,424 of record OX467106.1, read on the forward strand.
AGCATACCGAAACGCATTGCTTCTAATAACGGTGTGCAATTTGCGAGAAATAACCTCTTTGTACCACGAAACTTAAACTGTCCTACTGCTGGGCGTGGGCGTTAGTCCACCACGCTGGCTAAGTGCGGATTGACAGACTTGACACATCAAAAGTCTTTTTTTAAGAACTTGTAGGTTTCCTCACGATGTTTTCTTTCACCTTTTAAAGCCATAACTTAGAAAAGACAGAGTTGCGTGGCATTCGAAGCCAGGACCTCCAGATTGGAAGCCATCAGACTTACATACATACATCATCAGCCATAAGACGTCCACTGCTGGACATAGGCCTCCTCCTTGGGTCCTGTATTGCCAATACTCGCCACGCCTGGCAGGCGGGTTGGCGAGCGCAGTTAGGTGTGATTGTTCAAGGAAGACGCTGCTGCCCATCTTCCGGATTACATCCCTTAGCCGACTCTTACGGCAACCACGGGTAGAGAGAGTGGGGTACTATACTTACGCCGGCACCACCACGGCAATTGGAAGCCATACGGTCTCCCAACTAGGCTTTAGTACCTTCAACCTATTTTTAGTTACTTTTCAGGCATGCAATGAAACTGTGCAGAAATTGACACCACAATAAGTTGCTTAGAACAATGACGTTCGCCGGATCGATAACAAAATGATAACCTGATAGTAACGTTATCCTCCACTAGAAATGTATATCGATATTATCGAGTGTCGATACTGTAACTCGTATCTGTAAAATTAACTCACACGGGTATACCACGGGCATACATACATATCGATAACAAAATGTTCTACGAAGATCACCTATTGTTATCGATTGTATATCTACATATAAGTAGCTGATATAGTCTCAGATAAATACAAACTCTATTTGTTTTATCCATAAGTCCAATTTGTTTTATCAATAAGTCATAGGCCAAGTTGAAAAAAATATCATCAATGATGCTTAAAAAAATTAAGGACATTTCCCACAGCGCCATCTGGCCTCAAACTAAGTAAAGCTTGTACTATGGGAACCAGATAGGTATTTATATTTTTTATGCTTGACAGGCTGGGTGGATGGACCACAGCTCACCTTGTGGTCGACGATGGTGAACACATTTTTCTACTTGAGTGGTGGTAGCTAGCCAGTGGAGTACTAGAAAATACCCTACCACCATGTTATGGTTTCTTCACTATGTTTGCTTTCCCTGGCAGCTCTTGTTCATTGTTAGGGTTTGAACCCACAGCCTTTAGCGTGTGAATTGACTTCGCTAACCACTGAGCTATCATCTTTACAAACTACATACATATTATACACTTAATTTTTGTAAATACATACAATACCAGACACAGAACAAACATTTATCTGTACATAAATGTTTGTTCTGGTGGGAATCGAACCCACGCCCTATAGCTCTTGAAGTAGATATTCTACCAAACAAGCTAACACGGAAACGAGCTATTTTAAAGTATATTAGAAAGAAGAAGAAAAAACCATTTATTTTGTCACACACAAACCTACAAAAACAACATATAAATAATAAAAAGACGACATGGATATTAACAAATAAATAATTAAAAGTTCAGTACTGTAGTGCCCAGTACGACATAAAAGGTTCGTGGCGCCGATTTCTCAGCAGCGCTGGTTTTCAGAACTAACCTTTTGGGACGCACGACACAGAATAAAATAAAAATAAGCTCATTAAATGCGTTTATATTATTTTTTTGCAATATTCTCAATGACAATGAAGTGGTTCATTAAATATTTATATCAGTAATTGCATTAGAGCCTGCATGAACCGAATTATCAAATGCTTGTGCAATGTACAATTTGAAAGTAGATACCACCACCGCACGGCAGTCTTTGTCGATTTCACTAAGCATAATATAACGTCACATTATAGACCCAACACTACGCTCCCGAACTCAGCGGGTATAAATAAAAAATCTTCTGGCCACGTTAGCTGCAAGTCGAAAAATCGTTTAGGCCAGAATCATGACGCAGTGGCTTTTTTATTCCAAACTACCTGCGCCCCGCGGGTTTACCCGCTGTTCCTACGTAAACACTACATTTTTTCTGGATCATTTGCTCACATGACTCAATGGCTGATTTTGACGAATTTCATCATCATCATCATCGGCCGTATGATGTCCACTGCTGGACATAGGCCTCTCCCATTGACTTCCATAAAGACCGGTTGGAAGCGGCTCGCATCCAGCGCGTTTCTGCGGTCTTTATTAGGTCGTCTGTCCACCTTGTGGGTGGACGTCCTACGCTGCGCTTGCCGGTCCGTGGTCTCCACTCCAGAACTTTACAGCCCCATCGGCCATCGGTTCTGCGTGCTATGTGCCCTGCCCATTACCACTTCAACTTGCTAATCCGCTGGGCTATGTCGGCTATTTTAGTTCGCCTACGGATCTCCTCATTTCTGATTCGATCTCATAGGGAAACTCCGAGCATAGCCCTCTCCATAGCTCGTTGTGCTACTTTAAGCTTACTAATAAGGCACATAGCCAGAGACCACATTTCGGCGCCATAAGTCATCACTGGTAACACACACTGGTCGAAGACTTTCGACTTGAGGCACTGAGGTAATTCGGACGAGATTTTTGACGAATTTATTTTCCAAAAATAATTAGAATCTTTGACTATTATAAAAACGTTTGTTACTGTCACTTTGTTCGTTATTTATTCGCGCCAATACGGTTGGAACCCACTGACTAACCTACAAAGATACTTTATATCATAAGGATTAGGATTTTTTACATATGCCCATGCAAGCGAAGACGCGGACAACAGCTGTTGGCGAGATTAATATATTAATATTTTTTCTTTTAATATCGTAGGACATTTTACACATCGCCAACTAGCCAAACTAAGCACAGCTACATATATATGTCATTGTCAATGTCATTTTTATTAGTAAAACACTCAGTAAAACAACAGGAAACTGTGACATGTGACAAGATGAAAACTCTTCTATTTGGATATTCAAATCATTAACAACAAAGCGCTCTTTTAATATATTCAGATGTCAAATAAGACTAAAGTACCTATACCAATGACATCATTGCAATTTAAAGTTTGTATATTTTGTAATACTATTTGGCATAGTATGCATTTTTACTTTCAATGGTGCTTGCACAAAACTAATAAATGCATGCATAATATCCTAACGAAATAAGTTGACACCAGTTTCACGTTGTAACCTGGTGGCCCACATCGAAAAAGCGCTGAGTACACCACCAACAAACCAACAACCAACTACTATTTTTACTTTTCACAAAACAATACTAATCTAGGCATTGCACACGGGAAATTATGTTTTTTTTTTGTATAGAGACGAACCAGACGCATGTCCATGACCATCGCTGCTTTGACGCTTATTACTTTGAAACGTTCGATGGTTAGTCTCAGCAGCGCTGTAATTTCGCTAACTGCAGTACCCTTCATACTTGAACACAGTAATGTTTACACACTACTGCTTTGCATCGGAATATCTAGTACTACTGTGGTACCTACCTAGACGACCTCCTGCTAAGTGATATCACCGCTTTGTATTTCCATTTCTCCGAGTGTTTATCTACAAAATAGCAGGATTTCATTTATAAAGTGAATCATCATGTAAACGAAAGTGATATACTCGTAATGCGGAAACATATATTTTGTATTGCTTCCATAACTCCGTTGAAGTTTCTTGTAAAGTTGAAAATACTTCACTAGGGTTTGACCGGACTTGTCCCTAATTTATTTTTTATGACCGAGATTTGGGCTTATTTTTTTTTTTGTTTTATGACTTGGACGGTTATTTATAAATAAGAGATTAATTATTTATATGTTTTATTGACATTTAAATATTGACATGTTTTATGTGAATGGAAAAATGACGATTGACTGGCTTAAATATTTTATTTGATTTGTCATCATATAAATAAAAATTTGTTGCAATAAATTCAAATTCCAATTCAAGGGGTTTATTTGCATGAATACAGGTCAGGTGGAAAATAAAAAAGTAGGCATCTTATATTAGAGCCACAATAGAGTTTAAAAAAAACATAAGAATCCCGTCAGTCCGTCTCTGTGTTTCGTATTTTCCCCATTCTTGGTTGCCTGGAAGAGATCGCTATTAGCGATAAGCCCTAGCGTGTGGCACTAGCTCTTAAGATTCTTTTGTTTTCTATACTCTTTTTCTATTTTTGGTGTGCACAATAAAGAGTTTCTATCTATCTATCCAAGAATACTTAGTTTTATCAAAATTAATTTAGTAGTTTATTGTATTCATCTAAATCAAATTGATGACATAAGCTAAAAAAATAATAATATATAATTTACAATATCATATGTTAAAAAATATAAAACAATTATAAGTAAAATGAAGAAAACTGTTTACGGTATTCGATATATACTATATATATACTTAGAAATTATGTCACATTTGGCGTAACTCGCGGAACCTAAGATCGATGACTGCATCGAATAAGTGCTAACTCTGATATTTCCTATATTTCCAAGCAAAGCGCTAATAACACAGTGTCGTATATATTGTCGCCTATACTATACAGTAAGAACATGTAAGCTATTGTAAGTTACCTAATACTATAATTGGATAACTGAGCGGCTCGTCTTCCATAAAACTGCATTGTGTGCGTGTAGTGCGTACTTATTAAATACGTCGATTTCTTTTTATAGCAATTTGACATGCTACCATCAATTTTAATTTGGTTTATTGCAATATTCATTTAAGATCTCAAATTCAAAACGTAGGTACATATCGATACTTTAAGCAAGGAAGGTTGTGAAAGCTAAAATTTAAAAAAAGGAGGCAAAAAATATGCACTTTTTTTAAAGATTTATAACAGTTGATAATGACACTACATTTTGAGTGCAATAGCGATAGGCCTTAAAGAGGTATTATAAAACTAGAATTTACGAAGGTTTTTTTTTTTAAATGGCGTAGAAGATAAAAATAAATAGGTAGCAAAAAGCTCCTTTCTATTTAGTTTTAAAACTTTAAATATACGTATCGATAGAGCGTTAAATTCTGAACAAAACTGTATCATTAAATAATTTTCGCCACAAGCTGAAGAGTTTAAAAAATCTATAACCCGACTGCGAATAAAATAGCTATAAAATTAAAGGAAAATACTTTTTAAACCAATTTATTATTCCTAATTAAATTTAAACCTAATTATAACTTTTTGTAATAAATATTAGGTTTGATTAATAATTATTTAACGTATTATTATTTCGCGGCATAAATCCACCATCTTGATATTTTTTTAAACCCCTTTGGCTACTTGTAAGCTTAGTTTTGTTCCGAGTCAAAGGATTCGTTTGAAACCAATATATTGTATTAGTTTGGTTTGCTATTAAAACGTGATTTTTTTTTAAATATATCATGTATGTATACTGTCTTTGTGTCACAAATAAAGTGTTGTTTATTGTCAAGTAGGTACAATCATATGTGTAGCGATGATAGCCCAGTGGTTAGCGCGCTCGGCTAACAAGCCGAAGGGCGTGGGTTCAAACCCCAACAATGAGCTTGAGCTTGGTGAAGGAAAACATCGTGAGGAAACCATAGCGTGGTGGTAGCGTATTTTCTAGTACTAGCAAGCTACAGCCCTCAAGCTGAAAATCTATCTTCAATCTAACGCCGTGTTCCGGCAGCCTCACTTGAGAGCCAGTTTCATTCCAGGCTAGGTGTGCTTACCATCTTCGACCACACCGTCACTTAACATCACATGAGCTGTGATCGAACACTCAGCCTGTCAACCATAAAAAAAATGAAAACAATTTGTGCCAAAATCTAGGAATTCCAATTAAAGATATTCATGGCCAACTTGCCTTGTCTTTGGCAACATTATCATTAAAAGTTGTCCTTAAAACTGACAAAGTCATTAAATTTAAAAATATGGTTCATCGAGCTCGAATTTAAAACTAAATCATCATTAAAACTGTAGTGCACTCGTTCGCAGAGTTTAAGCCAAGGCCATGGCCTCAATCTTTGCTTGGCGCACACTCTCACTTCGTGTCGACGCTCCGTGGTCAAATGGGATAACTCTAAAATTATTATTTTTTTATTAATATTTTTTTAACATAAGTATATTGAAATAGAAAAAAATACCTATATAAACATAAACGTATATATAATAGAACTCTAACCAGGCGATTACTTTAAATTGAAAATAATTTTAGAAGTTATTTATTTTAGAATATATGAAAGCAAAATAATACAGTTTTTAATTTTTAATTTACTTTGTTCGCTATTAACTCAAATACTACATCATGGACATACATTTTGAAATAAATTTGTATAGTCCTCAGTAACATTTATCAAAAAATTAAAATCAAAATTAATATATTTATAAGTTTCAATTATCGAGTGCCTCAAATAGAATGTGCCAGAAAAAACGGCATTTAAATTCAGTGTAATGATTTACAAAAAACATTTAAAACATCAGTTACATCAATTCATACAACGGCCATCAGACAGACGTGAGTCATTCGGAAAGTTTGAATTCAAGACACGAAACAAACCGCAACTGGTCTTTGAAATAATATTAATATTCTAAACACAATGCTGAAGACTACTGAGTGCTTTTGATGGACACGACTCCGAAACGGGGTGAAGGAAAATGCATTTGAATTGTTAGAAACGAAGCTATTTCATTTGAATGATTTATAAGCTAGTTCCGCGTCAATTTATCTGGAAAACTATTTTCTACGATTGCTCAAAACGCATACTAATAGAATGAAAAATCTATAATAAATGATTAGACTATATTTTATTAGACTACTGTCACCAATAAGCCTAATATAGTGGCGGTTGATCGGGTCTAACGCAGTACTCTTTGACTCACCATCCCACATAACAACAATCTCGTGAAGGCCCAGAAGGACAATAGTATGGGGGGGGGGGGGTTGTCAATACTCGCCACGCTTGGCAGGCGGGTTGGCGAGCGCAGTTAGATGTGGTTGTTCAAGGAAGACGATGCTGCCCATCTTCCGGATTACATCCCTTAGCCGACTCTTACGGCAAGCACAGGTAGAGAGGGTGGGGTACTATTCTTACGTCTAATAAAAGAATAATATTCAGCTGACAGTAGATAATATTTAGCAATAGTTCGTAGGATTTTTCTTTTTCTTACTTATAACAGAATCCATATATACAGTTTTAGAATTGTACCTGCGTTTATATTTTAAGATAACTTCATTTATGATGATCAGTCTACTACACATTAAATAATTAGTCGATAGGCAGTAGATATCTTTTTTCTAATACGTTTGCTTTGCGTTTGAACACATCCTGCCTAATGTTAAGCGACGATACAATCTAGGATGGAACACGCTCACCTGAAAGGAACCTTTTTGTTCATGATTTGAAAACACCCATGGTGTACCTTTCCGTGTACCTACTGGCCGTGTGGTATTCCCGAAATGCATCATATCCTGAGCTATAATGCATTTTCCTCTTTACATATAAAGGATATCTCATTATCTTACAAATGATTCTTTGATACTTTAAATTTACATCGATACAATAGGTACAGATTTGTAAGTCACTATTCAACTATGGGATGTTTATTGCAATAATTTACAGATAATGCACGGACAATCCACAAACTCATTCAAAGTTAATGTAAATATGGTTGATAAATGTATTGTTTAGTCTTTGCAACGAGACCACCCAACAGATAAATATGATGGCAAAAGCTCAATACCGCACACGGTGTAAAAGGAAATAGAAAAAAAAAACTACCGACAAAAGAATCGCTTAGCACGCTTTTTGCTCCTGTTTTTGACAAGACATAGAAAGGTATCTGTCAAATAACTTTAACAAAATATTTATTTTAGTAATGGCAGACAATGATTAATGTTAAAATACGTAACACTATTGGAACAATAGCCTTATCGCTAAGAGCGATGCCTTCCAGTTAACCTCAGCATGGAATAGATTCTACAGAATGAGGGTGCAATGTTATGTCAAAATAGACACATTTTAAACATAATATATATAATATATGTACATACATACCACCTGTCTATATAATAAAGTACACAAAACACACCAATATTCAAATAACATCGGCAGTAGCTCTGCTTCCTTAGCTGTGATAATAATTAAATCACATTAAAACATAGTTTACTGACCCAGAAAAACGAAATTAAAAGTCGAGGGCACAAGTTTACTGTCTTAATATGAAATACGAGTGTAGTACAGAACATTTCTAAAAGGTAATAAAATCTAAACAGCACTCCTAACAGCTTACGTAGTACATTAACAAATATAACACATTTATTACCCACACACAAAAATATTTAGAGTGGTGTTGGTTTGTACTTTAAGTTCCAACTTTAAAATGTCATAAAAGTTTATTTTTAAATTAAATTTTTACCAATTTTAAAGAAAATCTACAGAATTGAAATAATCAAAAATTGTATTTAAATACTTGAATTTATATATGTACTAGTGTACGCGCCTGCGACTTTTTTTGGTTTGACGTTAGAATTGTGTGCAAAGAGAAATGAAACATATTGTGTATAGTATAATAAAAAGCAACAGTTTCATCAGAAATGAAACTTGCGCTGTTTTATTACCTTGATTAGGATAAAGAATATCTTTTTATCCCGGAATAATGTTCCATGACACATGTAGATAAATGTACCAAATTTTAAGTGAAGACGTATTATAGTTCAATTTTTTTTGTTCTTCGTACGTTTTTTCCAAGACAAAAAGTATTCTATATGTTCATTTAGGTAACAAACTATCTGTATGCCAAATTTCATCTGACTCTGTTAGGCCGTGGTTGAGTAACAAACATCTAAATATCCATACATACAATTCACATTTAAAATAACGAAATAATTGTACGACGCGCGAATACCTTAAAATATAATTTTTACTACAAAAAAACCGGCTTCATTCCACTATGCCCAAACACGGCTAGGTTACATTGTTTTGTTGCGGAATTCCTACCTTCTATTTCATCATCAGATGATGATAAAAGGTAGGCAGTTCATCGGGACTATTCTAGTGACCGTAAACACCATTTAAAAGTCACAGAAAATTCGTTTACTTTAATGACATATTATTTCCATTTTGGTCTAAAAATCAAACTACTACCTTAATAGCTGTGCCATCATTTCTGTCTATCCAAAGGTGGTCTGGAATAAATTCTCTCTAGGCGATACGGCCGCCGTTGTTCTAACACATATTAGTCGATGTTGTTTTGTTATTATCTTTTTATTTCTTTATTCCTATTTTAAGTGTTTTATGTATCGATTGTTGGTGTATAATAAAAATCTATTTTGTTCTACTGAATTGATTTTCATGAAATTTGCACGGTACCAATTTAGAAGTAAAACCTTTAAAAAGAAAGAATTTACGCAATCGGTTTATAAAAAAAAAAAACAACTAAATTGAGACCTTTTTGAAGTCAGTTAAAAATTATAAAATTTAAACTCATAAAGATTAGATTACGAACGAAGCCACGGGCATAAGTTAGACCCTTACGTAGCGGCTCTAATATCCGCTATGGTCAATAAAATAGAAGGCAGAAAGCGTGCTGTTGCTACCCCACATTCGGCGCTAATGCCCCGAAGCCATGAAATGACCTCGTGATATTTCGGTCATGAGGTTTTTGTATGGAACTTTACTATGATACTTTTAGCATTTCCGCAGTGATTCTAGTTACCGCAAGTTTAAGAGTTACAGCATTTTTTACGAGGCGCGGTGAAAGATTACTCGCTATATCTAACTTGGATTGTTCGACACTGTATAAAAGAAGAAAACCACCAACGAATTATAGTTTGTTTTATTTTAGTAGTGAAATTTTCAACACCATTGTTTTATGTTTACATGCACTTGAAGCGTTAAGTGGTTTGTGGTGAAACATTTGAAAACCACAGACATATTATTTTGAAAATGCCTAATGTACGAAAGTTGATTTGCCATGGTATAATAAAGATTTGAAAGCTCAGATATGAGTTAATTGCTTTTTAGGTCAACTCCTTCAAAATTAGCTAGGTTTTCTGATTTTAACTTATCCTTCTGACAATAGTATGACTTCCGCAGCCTAGTCGGGAGATCGTCTGGCCTCCAATGTGGAGGCCCTGGGTTCGAATCACACAGCGCACACCGCTGTCTTTTCTAAGTAATGTGCATATTGTCGATAACTTCGAACGTTGAAGGAAAACATCGTGAAATCTACAAGTCATAGAGTTTAAAAAAAAAGTGGAAAATCTGCCGCCGAACATCTAACGGTGTGTTCCGGCAGCCTCACTTGAGAGCCAGTTCCATTCCAGGCTAGGTGTGCTTACCATCTTCGATCACACCGTCACTTAACATCAGGTGACCTGTGGTCAAACACCTAGCCTGTCAGCCATAAAAAAACACATTTTACATTTTATATCGTTAAATGTGTCAAAAACACAAAATGTCAATGAAAAAAATGCAATATAAAGTATGTCAATAAAAAATATATAAGCAGTATCAAAATTTAAAAATCTAAGTGCAGATCATTCGATACAGATGCACCTCTAAATAGGTAGGTACATAAGGTCCGACACACTCGATATTGACCTCAGCGGAACCGGTCCGACCAGACGGTAATGGGTCCGTGCTCGCGGCGAACTTCCTCGTTGAGTGAACCTCATGACTTGACTTCGAAAATTTAATTTGCTTATAGCCTGAGACTGTAAACATTAGCACAGAAAGTATTCACAAATACTTAGTACGCATTCAACAGTACAATGTATGAGAACTAGGATAGACTTTTTTAAGTAATGAGACGAACGTAAGTGACGTGCTCCATCCTCGGCCGCCTCACTCTTTCACTTTCCATCAAACGAGTTGCTGACTAAATGTAGATCTAAACGCTCTCCTGATGGTAAATAACCATTGCAGTGGTACTTAGAACTTTGAGTAGCAATAATTAAAACTGCTATGGCGCTCATTACTTTGACACTATCCCTGTATTATCACTAACTGCACCTTTCAAATAGTAATACTACTGCTTGGCGGCAGTATACGCGGTACCTTCCTCGACCGTCTACTGCTAAGAAGATCTATCAACAAGTATCTCTACATAGTAGGTATAAAACGAAGTCGCTTCCCGCCGTCTGTACGCTTAGATCTTTTAAACTACGCAACGGATTTTAATGTGGTTTTTATTGTTAGACAGACTGATTCAAGATGAAGGTTTATATGTATAATACATGCATATGCACCACATTAATTACTACATTGCACCCGTGCGAAACCGGGGCGTATCGCTAGTACGTTACAAGGCGTAAATGAAAAGTTTTTTTAAATTATTTTTTCTCTGAAGTATAAATACTTCACAATTCTCAACTGATGGGGTCAATGGGGACGTTGGGAATATGCTTTTTTAAGATATAAGCCTTCTGGTAATATAAAAGTATAATTTGTTTATTTACTCGTTATTTACCTGTTCACCTTAGTGGTTAGCGCTCCAAGAAACACTCATAAAGTTATTTATAAAACTATTCCAATGCCTCGAACGCACTGAGAAATGAAACCGCAGTTGCATAACATTAACCGCATATTTCATTCCATTCAATAATTTAAAACGTGTTTAAAATTCACACAGAGGCAATTTTCCCACCAATATACGGAAAATCCTGTCATATGTGAAAAATACAAAAGAGATTTCCGGATAAAGCACAATACTTATACAAAAGTCTATTCACATTTGTGAATCGTTTGCTAACGGGACCGAGGTAGAGTTAATACCAAACTATGTGGCAACTCTGACATAGGTAAAAAAATCGTCACGTTAGCGCAATAGGAGCAGTACCGCAGCAATAGGCACATGCTGCTAAATTTAAAAAGTAATGGAACCAAGCTAGTCTTTGAAAATAAATATCGCAATACAGTCAATCAAATACAATCACAAATATTTTATTGATAACACGAAAGTTAAAAGTCAAATTCCGTAATATCATTTCTCAAACATATCATTAAATATGTCAAAAACACTTATAACGTGTCATTGAAAAATAACAAAATAAAATTCAATATAAAGTATATCAATATAAAAATATGTAATCAATATTAAAATATAATTACTAACTAGTAATTACTTAACTACATGTTCATTAATTTCGTACAAGATTTTGGAACGGATTCAGCACCCTCATGATAGCATAAGAAACATTGCAATGCTAACATTTTATGCAATTTTTCATGACGAAACACAAAGTAGCTGCAGATTAACAAAAGCATGATTTTAATAACATGCCACGTCAGGATGAATTTTTATATAGTTGTCAATGTTTAAATCCTATCCATATCACGGCTGCCTGGAAGAGATTACTCTAAACGATAAGACCACCGATTGTAGCACTTCATTTGAACGTTATTTGTTTTATTATTTCAGTTCTGTAATCGTGATGCGAATAATAAAGAGTTAATTAATCAATCCATCTATCTTATATGCACTTCAGGGCTTTAAAAAAACGCAAAGCGCTCTCCACTAAAATTCCTTATGTTGGAAATTCCATTAAACTCACACAAAGATACAGACAACTAATGACAGCAACAGTGTTGTAACTACCATTTTATGAATTCGGTGCGACCTTCTATGACTGCACCCTTGAAATACACGAAAAGATATATTGAGTGTGTGCTACTACATTGCATATGTTTTTCTGTGCCCCCACAGGCTCTACGCTCTGTGCTTGGATAACGATGGTACAGCACTATTTATGGCACTAGACAGGAGTATCTAATTTCATCATTTAAACATCTACCCAGCTGGAAAACTAGGGATAGATAGAGCGAAGTCCAGCCGCATTCAAATCGTCTATAAAGTTTGGCACGAACTATACCTTGAGTCTGTTCGGCCCATGCTCAGCGTGCCGTGTTTAGTGGCCCTAATTAGTCTGCTACTGTGTTACATTACACAGTCTAGATTTTTTTATTCGAAGGCTTTCCGCTGACTCGACTGATAGAAAGTTGCGATGATGCCATCAAATATATTGTTTTTTCTTTCTGTTGTACGAATAGTACTGTGCGAAAATGAATATAAAAGTGAAACAGTATCATTTCCTTAGTACAGGGATGTTATTGAACAGTGATCAGGTTTTAAAGTTGTACACATAATTATGTTCCTAGGTTAAACAATAACTAGGGTATAGGTAAAATAAATCCGGGTCCGGCCTGGACAAAAAAACTTTTCGGAAAAAAGTTCTATATGATAGTGAAGGCCTTATTAAAATCCAAGAACTAAGCAAGATGCAAACACGCAAAATCTGATTTAATTGTACTAGTTAGTGATAGTGATAAGTGCTGTTGAAAGAAAAACGTCATTCTTTAGAATATGGTAATAAAAGACAAAGAAATACCTTACGGTAATTCTTTTTTCTTTTAGTGCTGTGCAAGGAATACAATTTCTAGAACAATTTACCTCTGACACCTTGATGCATGAAATGAGATTGAACGTTGCGAAATAACTAGACGAAGTAATTGTGAAAGATGCACGTTTCCTAATAAAATAAATGCATTATACTGAGTTATTTATTTGATCTGGTTACCTATTTTCATGTGTCATCATTATCATAAGACATATTGTAAATTTTTCGATAAGATAAACTTTATGTATTCACTCTTTGATTTTAATTATAGATGATTCATTGAGATTTTATAGCAATAGGTGAGTGATATCAACGGGTGTGGACATTTTTAAATTTAAAAAGTCCTTGTCATATGTTAGGTGATTAGATTACCAATCACCATTTTGATCAATTTATTTTTGTGTACCTGTGTTCTGACAAATCATCGGTGCCTTTTATGATTAGTCACTAGACGTTTAGCACCGGACGACAATGCTACAAAGAGAAATGTTCTTATAATAATACATTTTTGTGGTAAAAAGTAACGAGACGAAGAAGACGCGTCCAACCCTTGTACTCTGAGCTTCTTATTTCGATATCTGTTATGCGCTCACGAAAAAGCTATGCGATTGCGAACTTTATTGCGGAGACATAAGATATGTGGTTGCCTAGATATTTCATGAGTGTCTAACAGATATCGCGATAAACAGCTTAGAGTAAGGGGTCTGGACATAATTCCTTAGACACTTATAGAGACATTCGATGGTAAGTATAATTAGATAGATAGATAGAAACTCTATATTGTGCACACCAAAAATAGAAAAAGAGTACAGAAAACAAAAAAATAATATGAGCTAGTGCCACAAGTGGCGGCCTTATCGCTAAGATCGATCTCTTTCAGGCAACCAAGAATGGAAAACACGATACAATTAGTGATGGGATAGTCATTAATGATGTCTCTAGCTACAGTACCCTTAAAAATGGAACAGAATAATGTTATGCATAGTAAGAAACGTTGGATTATAGGTATTTAGGCCACAGATGATATAAACTCGCCCAGATATCAGATAAGACTGTTGACCCAAAACCAGAAGACAATACTTAAATCAACTGACTGAATTTCTTTAAAAGATGGCAAAAGGAAATGAACAATACTGTCTAGATAAATTATTCATAGTTTGACAAAACATTTGTGCTTCATCGAACAGTGGACAATAAAAGATTGGCGATGACAATAATGAATAAACTGGTGCTACAAAAAGACGTTAAGAGCAATCAAAATAATCGTAAAGGCTAAATTTGATTAAACATTAAAGACGTGACATTCTATATTAGTTTAATAGTATTATTCTAACAAAATGTTGAAGACTGAGGTGCTTATACGGAATATATTAAGGAATTTGATTCAAATGCTTACAATGTTGTGCGTGTTGTAACTGTAATAAAATTAAAATTTTGACTGCCTTGAATGCTAGTATATATATTCGACGCTGACTGTACTATAATCAAGCAACTGAGCATACAAGCGTTTGTAACACATTCCAAGTCAAAAAACAGAAAATTCAAACAGAAAACTTTTTCTTTTAAACGTTCATCAGCCATAGGACGTCCACTGCTGGACATAGGCCTCCTCCTGGGGGGGTTTTGCCAATACTCGCCACGCTTGGCAGGCGGGTTGGCGAGCGAACTTTTAAACGTTAAAAGTGTTTAATGTAAATGGTATAGCAATCTTGGCTGGAAACGCAAACAAAACCGATAAAAATTCGCGAAAACGCCACACCAACAAAGATGTTTTAAAAATTCTATTGTGAAAATAGCTAAGAATGACAATTATGTGAAGGTGTTATCTCCAAATGCGTTAGATTTCGTCAGCAAATTGATTTCTAATGGTACTGAGCACTGAGTGAAACTTGATGGAATTTCTCAGGATCGTAAAATTCTCCACGGTAAGTTTACGGAACGTGTGTGTGTGTGTGGCTGTGACGTCATGATGAAAGGTGGAATGTTTTTATCAACAAGTTTTCAATAAAGAATGATCAAAAACAATACGAAAATATAAATATAATAGCCATAAATGATATCGTAATTTTTATGTTTCGCTTCCTTATATAAATGATACTGACTGAGATATTTTATAAAGCCTTGGAGAATTTTGGAAAAAATCAACTGTTCTTAAACTCGTGACCAAATGTTTTTATGTAATAGTCATGAGACGAACAAGACGCTCTCCTGATGGTAGATAACGCATGTCCATCACCATTGCAACAATACACAGAACTTGAGTTGCAAAATAAAATCCAGTGCATCACTGCTTTGGCGCTCATTACTTTGACATTTTGCTATTTTAATGTGCCCTTAGTCAAAGTTATTATAATAGTGATTACAATGATGACCTCAAGCCCATAACCCTGTACAACTGAGACTGGTGACCAATTTAAGTATAACAAATAGAGATAGAGATTTTTCAACCTTCGTAACAAACTGAACTACTACAGTGGCATCTTCTCTTGAAGCTAAATGTCTTATTGATACGAAAGATGCCAAATTAAAACAGGTCACTCTATTGATTTTCTTGTTATTTTTTGCAAACCTCCATAAATTAAGTTTGAAGAGCTTTTTAGAGAGATGATTAAAGATATAATTACAGCCGGCTGAATGATAGAGCGTAGCTTGGCGACAGATTTTTAACTCGAGGGTTGTGGCTAACCAGCTGTGTGTACAACTGAATTTGAGAATTTGTACCCACGTATAGCAGACCTGAACTCCAGCCATCCAGCTGAATTATCATCGCTATAAAAGGCTACCATTGAATTTAAAGGCGCTAATATAGAGAGTATAGAGAAAGCAATTCAGAGTAGAATTATTCATCCAATTGTATCGTGTCCAAGGAAAACAATAGCCGTTATCATGCCTGAAATAATGCATGTCCTTGATACCGTCGATTAACCTTATCACATTTACGATCATGGGACTGACGCATCAGCCGAGCCGTAAACTTCGCTTTATATCCGCTCATAATAACAATACATCTAATAACAGTGAACTTTATGGTTCAAGAGCTATTACAGGTGTGGAGGTTACTAAAACATCAGAAGATGAAAAGGGTAAATCATATAATTAAAAAACGACAATAAAAAATATATTGAGGCAATGATAACTGAGATCACATTAAAACAATTTTGTTTAAATACAATGGTAGAGTTAGCATAAATAGATAAACAAACAACTAAAGTGGAAGAAGTATTTTTAGAAAAAAAAATATTTTAGAAAAGAAAGAAAAATAAAATATTGTCGAATGGATTGGCGCAAGACTTGAAAAGAGGGCCCGGTGAGGAGGAGATCATTTAGTGGATGTGAAATAGTTGATGACGATGAATTTCAAGTGGAAACAGTGCATCAAATTCATTAGTCATAGATAGGTAATGGATTTCAGAATGACACCACGATATAGTTAGTTTCGTTAAACAAAATTTGCATTACAAAATAAATTGTCCTATAAATGTATTAACTAATTTATCAAGAACTTGATGTGTCCCGCATTTCGGGATAAATAGTAACGTGATTTTCCACGGTATAAGCTAGCTCCGTTCTAAATTTCACCCAAACCCTAGATACCGAAAAACTTTTATCTCTATTATAATGTGATAAATTATGAATTAATTTATTCTTGCTTAAATATTATACTAAGTTATCAACAACATTGAGGATATACTAATGACATACATAGTTGACGATGACGGTACATTAATTTACATAGTAAAATTCTAACAGAGAACTTATATGGATAGCGTAATTATTCATCAAAACACAATAAGAAATTGAAAACAGCCTAGAATTCCAAACAAGAGCAGTTCTTGAAAAGGAAGTCACAAGTTTTTTGCAGAAATTGGGCCAAAAAGAGTGTGAGAATCAGTAATTTCCACGTTAACAAAAACACAATGCGTTTTAATCTCATTGAAGATCTAATCTATTCCGACAATGTAAAAGACTATGAAGACACAGAAACGCAAGTGGAACCAAAGGTTCAAGAATAACAGTTTGCAAAAAATATGTTTTTTACATTGTACACTTTAGCAAAATGTACGGTTAATAATGTCATGATTGTGATTTTTAATTAAAAATGCACGTATATTATGTATCATTAATCTATACCTCATTACATTACCAATTGGCCCACTTGTACAGCTAAAGATCGTTGCTATAGTTACAAAAGGTAAAAACAAGTACCTATATGATTTAGTATATACAAATAACTTTATTAAAAACAAATTCAATAAACGTACGACAAAAAAAATTTGGAAAGTGCAAAAGTAACACTAATTTTATCAACTATAGCAGTGTTTGCATTTTTTCTGTTTCTTAATTTCGCTTGTAGATAAACGAGCCTAAAACTGGGTCCGTCTACAGGTTTAGTGTTTCTCTACTTAGCAATTTTATTAATGACTTTTGATGTTATTAAGATAATTACAAGTCACATCATCATCGTAAGTAATTAGATCATCATCAATCTTTTTAATCTAATTAATTGCAACATTCTCTGAATCATCAATCTTTGATTTGTGTTTTCTTTCATAAGTTTTCTTATTAAGAAATCAACCTATTTATAGTGACCGCTAACTCAAGAATAACCTTTATATTATTATCTACCAACACTTTTATTTTTTGGCGAGAGTTATGTTCTATATCTTGCAGTGTCTGATTATAATCCAGATTATATTCCTTCTCACCGTTGAGTAAATTCCATGTTTCTTCTTCATTAACACTAGATGGGCAGCAGATAATTTGTTGAATTTTTGCATAGCTTGATGCTTTTATTGTAACAGTCCATGTCTCAGTGCTATAAAGTCGCAGTTGGCAAGATACATTATCGAAACTGGCATTCATTAATTAGGAAGAGTTATTTTCCATGCAAAAAAAGAAAGATTACTGCACGCGTGACTGAATGTCTATAATATTTGCTTTCTACGTGACCCATTTACTTCTGGTTATCTCTTAATTGCAATGCATGAAGCCAATTTTTTTTAGTCAAACTCAAACATACTGAATACGATAGAATAGGTAATGTTTGTTTATTTAATTTTGCATTGAATCGTAACCGTAGTTTCTAAAGACGATTCACCTTGGAATCTCGTACCTACATCTCAATTTGATAAAATACCAGCTACCAATACACGGTTCTGATTAGATAATATTTTAGACGATACCTAATGATAATAATGTCATAGTGTGTTGACAGAGGTATTTTGATAACATACCGATAGAAAAAAAACTACCAAAGTTACCAAAGTTGAAAATCAGCCGCCAAATATCTAACGGTGTATTCAGCCTCACTTGATAGCCAATTCCATTCCAGGTGTGCTTTACCATCTTCGACCACAGCGTCACATAACATCAGGCTATGGTCTAAAACCTAGCTTGTCAACCATAAAAAACCCTTATAACATTTCCTCCGTACAAATCATTAGGGGAGCAAAAAATAAGACATCTTTCATGTAAAGACTGGTAGAACGAGGTTAGAATTTCGGAGAAACAATAAACCTCATTGAAGTGCGTGATCTCCTGGTACTTTTTGTCTGATTTTGCTGAGTTTTTCTAAAGAATCCCGTTACTCGAACGAGTTTATCCCGCGATATTCCAGTAAAACTATTTTAATAGAGTTCTTTGAACTTATGCACTGGTTTAAGGCATTATTGCAGTTAGGTTTATGATGTTTTCAAAACAGTTATTTTTAATTCGATCTTTTAAAATCAAAAGTAGGAAAAATTCTAGATATCTTTGATAAAGATTTATATTAATTAGAGTAAATTTAGATGTAAACTTTAAATGTAATAAAGAATACATAAGATAATAAACTAATTTTAAATAGGTAACTCGTCAAAAAGTTATTACAATAGTAGTTTACAAAGACATTAGTCAAATAAAAGTGATCAGTATATCCGTTAACTACTAAAGTGCACACAACTTACACAAGCCGAAACACCAGACCTTATTAGAACAAAGCTAAAACACAATGAAAATAAACGCTAATATAAAAACGGTAAGATATAA
The DNA here is from genome assembly GCA_950106695.1 of Biston stratarius. Classification (NCBI taxonomy): domain Eukaryota; kingdom Metazoa; phylum Arthropoda; class Insecta; order Lepidoptera; family Geometridae; genus Biston; species Biston stratarius. Next base: position 11,198,817 of record OX467106.1, read on the forward strand.
TATCACGTATTAAGATGAAAGACATAATAAACTCGTGCTAAATAAACTCCTCTGCAATTAAAACTGATTGACTCACCTCAACTTTTTTGGAGTATTCTTCAGTTGCACGCTCCTGTTCTTTCTTCAGTTCTTCGTTTTTGTCCAGAAGGGCTTTGCCGAGTTCCGCCGCAAGGAGAAGATCAGACTCCTTTTGCTGGAGTTGAGTCCAGACGTCTGGCTCAGGGTTTGCGCCAGGCGCTGGTGTGGAATCCCTTGTCGCAGACATTTCTCTAACGTAATCCTCTAGATCTTCATAAAAATGCTCGTCGGATAAGCTCAGAGCCGACGGTGTGATCCTTGTCCCACTCCTGCTTCTACTTCTTCTATGTTTACCAACACTACCAGATCTTGTAACTCCGCTTCCAACGAACTCAGTCTCAACAGTTATAAAATTAGGCGACTTAACGCGATCGGGTGGTTCTATATTTCTACTTCTACTATTATCACTCGACTCACCAGCCATTTATTCTAAAACTTACGAACTTTGCACAATTTTTTTGTATTGGTTCTTTTTAAAGAGTTTCTCAATCGCCTGCTGGAGTTTTAGGTTTTTGGGTATTTTAATTTTGATTTTGTTCAGATCGAAATCCTTTTTTAGGGCCATGGTTTTCACTGTATCATGTTGGGTTCACTGGCACTGCACAGCGCGAGTCCGCGGTCGCGGAAGGTTGTTTGGTCGATGATGCGGCAGCGCGACGCAGATGTTGCCTCGACAACGGCGCGGGCACAACAGACCGAAGCGAAACCTTCGCGGTAGCGCGCCCGCTCGCCGTCACAGAATATGCGGGGTTACACAGTTGAGCAAAAAGGTAAAGTTGCGGTTTGTCTTCTGAGAGGCGTGAATTTCATTGCGATTGAATTTGGGTGTATAATTTGTTTTTTTATTTTTTTTTATTTGATAGACTTGAGTTGAGCGCCGTCTCGTTTGCGAATAAACGAAGATGCGGAGCGCGTCCGTTTAAAGATAATGGACGGTCTTTAATTAAGACATATATTCATTAGAATTTCACGAAACTTCGAGCTATGAAAATTCAGCAGATATATCTTTACTTGGATTATTCATATAGTTGATTTATTTTTTATTGGTTTATTATTCATATAACACCCCAAAGGTAATTGACTGAATTTTTTGCCCTAGATCTCGTGAGACAAATGAAACTTATTTAACTTTTTTCAAATAACGTTTGTTTATTATATTGTTTTACTAGCGACCCGCCCCGGCATCGCACCGGTGCAATGTATATACTACACATAACCTTGACAAATTATATACTTAAACCTTCCTCATTAATCACTCTATATATTGGTAAAACTCGCATGATAATCCGTTCAGTAGCTTTTAAGTTAATCGCGAACAGATAGACGCGGCGGTTGACTTTGTTTAATAATATGTAGTGAAGTAGTACTTACGTCTAATGTAATCGATCTAAAAATCATTGTTTTAATTAATTGCTTTATCAATTTAATCTCGTATTATTGTTAATGATAAGAAAACTATAATATTGTATCCATTCATTCTATTGATTAGATTCTAAATGTGGTTAACCCCAGAATTCATCGCTCATATCGCTGTTTAATCAAGAACACTATCTTTTGTTAATCTTTGAACTGTTTATCCACGTGCATTGATATCGGAGAGTGATACCAAATAGTAAACGCCATAAGTAGAAGCAAGACAGAACTACCATCAAGGTGATACAAAGAGAGTGGTTGGTCAAACAAAAATTGCGAAACATTTTATTTATTGTTGGTAAACTTCAGGAAATGATCTCATACATAGCGCACAGAAATAATATAATCGGACAAGTTAAGGCATTTACTTTTTGTTAGTCATTCTTGACTTCATGTGTTAAATATAGAAAGTTTAATTACGGAGATATCTTTGCCATTTTGGAAATATTGTTTTACTCTGAAATAATATTTTGTATGTCACAGTTGGCAAACAAGCAGACGGGTTGCCTGATGGTAAGCAAACAACGCCTACGGATATCTGCAATACCAGGAACACTTATACACTGCCGACCTTTTCAAGTTCTATAAACACGCCTATAAAACCCTAACGCCTGAATTTTAAAAGAATAAATAGGAGTCGGGGTCTGACAACAAAATATGGTTTGTTCATTCTTTTTGTTATAAAACAGACTGCGACATTTTTATTTTGATTTTGCACACAGTCTAAATCTTCATTATTGTAAATCCGTTTTTACGATAGAGCAAAGCAAGGAATAAGGAATCTCTCTATGAAACTCATATTAAAATTGACGCTACGAATTAGGTAAAAGTAATAAGACGAACGAGACGCTCTCCTAATGGTAAAAGATAACGCCTGTCTATGACCATTGCGGCGATACAGAGAACTTTATGTAACAAAAAAAGTCCAGAACATCGCTGCTTTGGCGTTCATTACTTTGAGACTTCGATGGTTAGTCTAAACAGCCCTGTAATATCGCTAGCTGCAGTATTATTCGCCGGAACACAGTAATGTTGACTCACTACTGTTTGGGAGAATATCTTGAGTTAAAAAAGGCCTATTTTAGGTAGAGTTTCTAGGTAGACCGTGATTTAAAGCGTAAATCCCTTTTTTATTTCGCAGGCGCATAAAAACAAATAATCCACATGTTTAACCAATATCGACTGTTTTCTACCCTACCCGAACAGATCCCTGACTGGCACTAAAATTTTAAATAAACTAAATTATGTCAATGAGTCCCTAATGTGTCTTCAATAAAGACCATCCTACTTACCCAGTTTTGGAAGTTTGCTTGGAAACGAAGTATTGATTCAACTAAGTATAACAACATAAGAATTTTCCTAATTTACGTCTTTTACAAAACGGCCTTGAACGTAGTAAATAGTGAATTTATTTCTTACATAAAATAGGTAATCTGGAGTATTCTGGTCTGTCAAGAAGTTCAGAAGCTGTTTTGTTTTGTTCAGTGTAGTCATAAGAAGAAACTAGAAAAATGGCAGTCTTGGGTCCAACGGATGATATGGAGATGGAGAAGATAGCTGAAGATGAATTATCTAAACTGCAGAGACAGGTGAAATCATTTATCATATCCTAGCATAAATGCTCTAAAATTTAATTTGTTCTATGGAAGCGAATGGAGGATCACATTGCCGGCACGCTGGTATGATAATGGTATATCGCATACTTACGCCATTGAACTTCTCCGGACATATTCGAGCTTACTAACGAAGTTTTCCTGAAAAATTAATGCTATGAGTTTTTGAAATGCTTACGTGAATTCCAAAGAATTCATTCTCTTATTACGGGATTGGAATCCAGGACAAAATATAATACTAAAGCCAGACTCAAATCCACAACCTCAAGCTAGTGAAGCGCGTCATCACCTTATTGGGCTACCAAAGCTTAAGATGGTGATGGTAGCCCAGAATAAATTTTGAATGTATTGTAATGTTATGTAATGCTAAGTAAGGTATAGCTATAGATAATGAAGAAATTGAAGGTGCAACTACACTACTGAAGGTTGGCTGTGACGATAGCAAAAATATCTCTATCTTGAAAAACAGTCAAACGATGAATTTAAAATTATTTTGATTATAGTTCCGCGTGATGGAGATAGACCGCGCGACGGTGATCAGCAGCGTGCAACCTACCCTGAGAATGCAGAGGAACATCATCGCTACCCTTAACGGAGACCTCGACAAGATCATGCTGGAGCTGAAGGTTAGACGCCGACTAAGAGGCTATAGGCTATTTTGCTTTAGAATGTACAAGTAGCAATTATATGAAGAAATAAAAATGCAAAAAATGCAAAATTTCAACTACTAATGAGACTTGCCAACAAATCAGTGATGAATATACATATAGATAAACTCATTACTCACTGACTAACTCATTATTGTTAACACCGTAAATTGTATACAAAATACAATAGAAAAAAAGGTATCAGTGATAAAAAATCGCTAAAACCGATCTCTTGCAGACAAACTTACGATGTAGAAGCATCAAGAACAAGTAAAGATAAGATAAGATAAACTTTATTGCTTAAAACTGTGTAGAACAAGTAGAAGACAGGGCTAATTACGAGGAAAATAAACAAGACCGGGCCTATACATGTTTAACATGACATACATTCTAATAAAGATACGTCTTAGTACTTAAATTACAGATAATTAAAATGATGCACCTATAATAACATTAAAATAATCTCTTATACAAGAGATCCGTACAGATTTCTAATGAGTGCAATTTAGAGGCGATTTGATTAAAAAACATTAGACTTAAGATTAACTAGGGTGTATAATAATAGCTTAAATGTTTTAAATGGTAACGTAGGTAATCGGAAAATTATATTTTTTTCAACAGTTAACAAAAAGCAACTCAAACCTTCTAGAAGGTGCAAGAACGCGAGAAAAACTAATAACGCTTCTAAAAGAACACGAAAAGAGTGCCGCTGAAGTGAAAGAGCATCGGGGAATCATCAACGAACTGAACTTTCTTCTGAAACAGGTCCAGAAAGAGATCAAAGGGCTTAAGGCCAAAGGAAACGGATGCGACAAGGTAAAAATAAAGTACCAGAATATAGTTCAGTGGGGCAAGCGAAGGAAAAATACTAATATGAAGCAACGTTACAGTAGCTACCATTTTTTATGTAAAAGTGATGGGACGAACAAAATGCCCACCTGATGGTAAGAGATAGGGCTTATCCATGAACATTGCAATTACCATTGCAATTACAACTTCTGGGTACCCCCAGAAGTTTTATTACTCTGGTCTTGTATTACTTTGGTCATCCAGAGAGGTACCACCGCAGTACCAGATATTCTGCCGTCAAGTAGTAGTGTTACATTATTATGTTCCGGTTTGAAGGGTAGGTCTGTAGCTAGCGAAATTACAGGGCTGTTGAGACTAATCTTAAGTCTCAAAGTAATGAGCGTCAAAGCAGCGACGCCCTGGACTTTGTGTTGCTACTGAAAGTGGTCTGTATCGCTGTAATGGTCATGGTCATGCGTTATTTTTTACCATCAGGAAAGTGTCTCGTTTGTCTCAGTACTAAAAAATAACGCCACTGTTTGCTATCCCAAATAAATTATAATAAAAGACTGGATAAGTACCAGGGTACAAAAAGGCGTGAAATCTCGGCCATTATGTCGCATGCAGAATGCATATGTAACCTATCGACTCTGCCTTAGGTGGATAAATGCCACATCCATACATGGACAACGCATTTCCGGCCCAAAGAAAACTAGTAGCTCGGTACTTTTATATATTCTGTGCTTGTAGTCTAGTCTCTTCATAGTTTATGGCAGTTCTTGAGTTCTAACTTTAGAAATATCAGCGTGGGAATTAGAAATGGTTTATAATAGATAGGTAGGTACCTATAGACGACCTCCTGCAAAGATTTACCACCAAGTAACTATATATATATAATAATATATATGTACGCCAAAATCACGCCACATAGGCAGAACGGATTTGGATGAAATTTTACACACAAATAATTTGGATTAATATCCAGATAAAAAATTATAGGCTTAGAATGCATAATAGTACAAGATATAGGATACTTTTTATATCAGAAAAAATTTAGGTTCCTGTGGGATTATCAAAAAAACTAACTATTGGACGTATCCACTTGAAATTTGGTATAGACGCGTCTTATGGAACATTATTCTGGGATAAAAGGTATCCTTTACCTAAATCTAATAAATAATATCTTATATCTTATATTCTAAAGTGAACGCGGGCGTAAGCTAGTATACCTGACATATATACCTACCTATATACATATACCTATAAAATAAAAAACAAGAATACTGTACCTACTATATTATTGAATACATACAATATTTTTATTTATTTACGCTACACTGCGATATTAGATGAATTGCTCGCCTGTCGCCTATCGTCTTACGTTCCTTCGCAAAACGGCGATGGATCATATCTCTTTTGTTTCTGTCCTGGATAAAGTGTATCCTTTGTTTTCATTCCGCAAGGATCTGAGCGACGCATTGACAAACCAAACAGTAGTGCGTCAACTCGAGAACCGACTCGACACCGCCATGAAGAAATTCAACAACGTTAACAGCGACAACTACAAGATGCGCCTCGAGATAGACCGTCTGTTGAGAGACAGGTATAGTAAGAGACTATTTTTCATCATCATCAACCTATCGAAACCCACCACTAGACATAGGCCTCTCCCAAGACACGCTACGCAGTCCGTTATTCAGCTTCGTCCACCGCAAGTTGTCGTATATCGTTACTCCATCTAATCTCAGGGCGTCCTACGCTACGTTTGCCGATTCGCGGTCTCCACTCTAGAACACGTCTACCCCTGCGGTTATCGGATCTGCAATAGAACCTCTTTAGAGATAAATAAATATTATCTTTAAAGGTATTCTATCGTAGATATCGCACTGAGATTAGAGTGACGATATACGTAAACCAACTTCCAGTGGCTGGAAGCAAGAAGCCGAAAATCGAGCTGATGACAAGCTGATTATGATGAAGATAGTAAAATAAATATTAGACAACATTTTCGCACAGCGTCTTTTGCCCCAAACTATGCAAAACTTGTATTATAAGAACCAGTTTGATATTTACACGGCTACCCAAAAAAAGTGTAAAATGTTTTAGAGTTCATGTGTATGTATAGTATGTGAGTTTCTTTATTCCACCATTGCTTTTAAATGCCTGAACAGATTTGGATAAATGTGGGGTATCGATAGAATCCTTACACCATCCTGAATGATACTGGCTTTACATTGTTTCGAGAGAAAAAAAAACATATATTAGTAGGCATTCGTGTTTTTTTTAATGTTTGAGCAAGCTAGGAGCTTGATGCAGTTAAGGGGTTAAAGAACATTAAAAGTTTTCCAGTGTTCCAGTCAGCCACTTAAGGGATCAAAGCTGTTAGGGAAGAAATATTTGTAATGACTTATATCTGGTTAAAAGTATACGTAATAGGTAGCGAGTTGAAATTTTCGCAGAATGTACATTACTATAACAATTACATAATAAAATATCAAACAATACTAAAATACTAATAGGTCACGTTTCTTGTATAGAGACTCCAGTAAAATATGTTTTATTTGCGTTTTTATATTTAGTCGTAGAAACTGTTTTACTTACTAGCTTTAAATTTTACAATGTATAGTGATAATTGCCGATACTTCCGTATCGGAAAAAGTCAAGCCACCCAGAAGCTTTAATCGAAAACGCTGGAATGAAACAAACGAAAAACGTGGAATTTAACAAGAGGGAATTACCCTTTTAGATATTTTGTTAAATTCCACGCCGACGAAGGACGACGCCCCTTACATTTTGTATAACGTCGACGGAAACTTATTTCAGTAAAGTATAATATGCAAAATATATGTGTTTTCAAAACCATGTACGGGTGTAATCAGGTTCCTTCTAGTTATGCATGGTCGATCTACAGCGCTACTTAACATCAGGCAGGATGTATTCAAACGCAAAACCATTTAAAATTAAAAAAAAATCTCATAATTGATTTAAAAAAAACGTTATCCGAATACGTAGAAAGATGAATGTTATGATTTTAGGAGCCTACGAAAGTTGACATCAAAAGAAAGGATTCAGTTTTTCTGGTTATATTTTCTTCTACAGGCAGTTCTTCAATACGATCTGGAAGAACCAGATCAAGCGCCTGATGGACGGGAAAGCGCAGATCCTAGAGCTGGTGGAGCAGGCCATCACCACTTACGACCAACGCGAAGAGTGGTGCGCCAAGTTGGATGCGCTCAAGGAGAAAGCGGCTATTGATTACAGGAAGCATTGCCTGGTAAGCCAAATCGCATTCCATATACTACCTGGTAGATGATGTAGATTTATAGAAACTGTGACAAACACTCGACAGAGACAAGCGATTCACATTCCTTTTGCCATACGGTTGCAAACTGTGGAATTATCATCCTTATTCCTTATTCCCGCGGAGGTACAACATTGAGTTCTTCAAAAGGCGTGTTAATAGAATCTTAAAAGGTGGACAACGTATTTGTAGTGCCCCTGGTATTACAAATATATAGGCGACGGTGATTGCTTACCATCAGACAACCAGTATGATTAATTGCCACAAAAAAAAAGACACACATAACGTGCGTATTTCCGATAACACATAAATTAGAGCTATGTGCCGAGGGATTCGAACCCACGACCTCCAGATTCGAGGCCAGATAGTCACCCAACTAGGCTGCTTAAAATAAAGGGTAAAATTGGCTGACAATATTTTATCAGAACTTTTTTCTTCTCCAGGAAGTACGAGAGCTCCAACGGCAGCTAGACCACAGCCTGAAACTGGAAGAGTTCCTCCGCACAAAGGGCACGGTGCGGCTCACCGCCGCCGACGCGAAGGCCGAGGCGAAGAGGCTGGAGGCACAGGAGGAAGAAATGAGGGCCTACAACAATTACGTCAATATACTGGACGCGATAAGGGTATTCACAAAATCTACCATAAGTAATTCAGTTTGACATCCAGACCAATCGCTTATTTTGACGCACACACCGATATATACCGATTGGTTCCCAGAACTCCTTTTAGATCATGTTTAAAGGGGTATCCCAAAATGTTTTTTTATATTCCTAAATGGTCGGTTTTGGTAGTAAATTTGTAGTGGGTGTATTGCAAATAAACAAAGGCGACGGTCAGACAACGCCTATGGTTGTTTAAAACCTGAGACATAAAAAAAAAACAAATGTCAATTATACTTTTTAATTTAATTAAGTCTATATAGGTACTTAACCTATATAGACTTAATTCCCGAAAAAATATATATCTACACCTACAGAGTTTTAGGGAAACGCTTTTAAAAACAAAAATGAAGACACCTGAGTAACTACTGACATGATACGTGCGATAAAATGGTTAGTAAGAGAATCCAGTGCGTAGCAAGAAGAGACCGCGCATGCGTCGTACTCTGCTTTAACTCCTTGAAAAAGGCCACCGAATGTGGTCAAAATTATAGTAGGAGTATCTGACATAATTAAACGTGAATAATCCCGCATAAGTGAAACAAAAATATGAGAATTAACGTTAACGCCTACCAAAAGATATAAAACATTTTCAATCAATAAAACATGACTTTTCAGCAGGCGTAAACTTAAGTTAACGTCAGCCGCACAAGCCTAAACAAAATTATCCAGGCAGGTAAATGGGTAATGGGTAACTATGGCAATGTATTTTGAAAATGTATCGTATGTTTGAAAGGAATTTGCGGGAGAAGACGACGTGGACAAGTTGATTCAAGAGTTCACGAGACGCGAGGAAGAAAACTATGCTCTCTTCAATTACATCAATGAAGTGAACACAGAGTTGAAGAATCTGAGTGACACTGTCAAGACGCTGAAGGTTAATATTGGTAAGTAGGAAGGGATAGCTAATAGGGTATAAATAGCTTGTAGATAGGGTAGTAATAGCTTGTAGGTAGGGTAGTAATAGCTTGTATGTAGGGTAGTAATAGCTTATATGTATGGTAGTGATAGCTTGTAGGTGGGTAGTAATAGCTTGTAGGTAAGGTAGTAATAGCTTGTATGTAGGGTAGTAATAGCTTGTATGTAGGGTAGTAATAGCTTATAGGTATGGTAGTGATAGCTTGTAGGTAGGGTAGTAATAGCTTGTAGTTAGGGTAGTAATAGGTTGTATGTAGGGTAGTAAGAAGTAGAACTATGACTGACACACAAACTACATTGACAGTAGGTACGGTACATCCTAAATCCCAACAAATTACATCCGAACCCACCACCCTAGCTTGTTATCCGGTATTTACTGCTTTGTGACGTCAGAATGTACATGAAAAGCTTCACCTTTACCACAGACGAGGAGAACGCCAAGCACCAAGCGAAACTCCACAAGCAGCAGGACAGCATCGAGTCACTAAAGGTCAAACTAGAAGAGCGACGAGCGAGCAACGCTAACATTCGGGAAGCGAGCGAGCGGAGCGCGATCGTGCTCGCCATGTTACTGAGGGACATTCACGCTATGGCCTTGTGAGTTTATTTTTTAATAGACAATAAGGTTTGCGTTTCAGTAGCGGGAAGATTTGACAGCTTTTATTTTGTCGAGAGAAAAGAAAAGGTTATTATATGGGACTCTCCGTCGTAATAACGGCCTACCCACTAAAAACCCTGGAGTGTTCCATCTCGGCGCTTTGTGTCGAGACTGCGAGCACGAATTCGTACTCTTTCGCGGCCCCGACAGCGCTTGTCCTCGCGGACACGCCTCGGGGAGCCCAAGCTCACGCCGCCACGATGACGATATGTCAGAACACCGAACACATCGTGATCCACCTCGGAGTCTTAATCAGCAAATGAGCGTCGCCTACCTTGAAGGTTTAGCAGCCTAGTGAAGTTTCGGAAGCCTAGTTCTCGAAGATGTCTAAAGTCTGCCAACCCGAACTTGGTTAACTATTGTCTTACTCTTCTCACAATGAGAAGATAAGAAGAGAAGAATTATTGTATGCCTAAATGGGCGCAGCACGTTTTCCTCTTAAATAAGATAACACTGACAATAAAATATGTTGAATTTGAATTGAATCGATACCTAAGCCTGGGACAGGTTATAAAAAAAGCAGGGCTAATTTGAAGGCTTACAAGCGTCATCTTGCCTGATGTCAAGCAAGGATACAATTTGCGATAGTACATGCTTGCCAAGAAACCGATTCACTCACGGTTTTATATATTCAAACCCAGATTGTACCTATCGGGAAAAAATAACACTACCGACTAGATACTGTTTACACTTTAGAACAAAATACCGAAATATCAACTTGAGGCTCAGGATGTATTACAGCGTTAAGCTTTCAAAATTTTACTAGTTTATAAAGACGTCGGGTCTCTTTGTGCGTATTCTAACGCATATACAACGGGGAGAATTCTATGGAAATATTTGATCTTATACCGTATTGCGATTCATCACTACGCAAGCCGCCAACGTCTAAAAGCTCTTCCACACATAAACAATATAAAATATCTATAGGAAGCCATTAATCTTCCTTCCATATCCCCACCAAGTTACAAAATTGAGGTCCTCAAAAGTTTTAAAGCTCGGTAACGTATTTGTTGTGCACCGGATATTACATATAACTGTAAGCGACTGTGATTACTTACCATCAGGCAACTCGTTTACTTGTTTCGAACCTGTAGCATGAAATAATCTAACCTATGGCGCAGGTCTTCAGAATGCGACTCGCTGCCGTTGCTCCGGCTGCTGGGGCGCGCCTTCGACATCAACGTCAGCAATGCGCGACTCTACATAAAGAGCTTGGAACAGAAGATTGTCGAGATCGTCGACATACTCAAAGTCGATGAGGTATTTGAACGGTTACTTGCTTCCCTCACTTATATTTTGGTTTTCTGCGTAACAGTGAATTCGCCGAAGAGCGAGGGTTCAAATCCTAATAATGAGTTTGAGCTGTCGGTGAACTACTAATCACTATTAGTAGACCTGAGGGCCTAGACAAAGTCACACTCGATTAGCGACAACGCTAACAGAAATGCCAAAAATATACGGTATTGGTTTTTCCACGTGATATCTCGACAGGTTATGTCAATTCCGTACATTTTGGACTTTTCTATTAGGGTTATCGCTAATCGAATTTTACTTTGTCTAGGCCCCTTCAAGGTCTAGGAACGAAAGAAAATTCACTTAAAAGTAATGCCATCTATTGATTTGATGCTTCACTACTACGAAGTGGGAAACGTAAAAGCCAAAAGCCCGAAACACGTACAGAGTTGCGCCATCTAGACTCGAGGCTGAAACAAAAACTTACTACAAGAATCGCCAGATTTAACGTTGTGTTGTTTTTTATGGGATTACGTATCTGTACTAGTATTACATAATATGTGCCCTAAATTATTTATCACACGGGCTACTCTTTGTGATATCGCAAGGCATCCTGTATGTAACGTTTGTTGTTCGCAGGCACTGCAGCGTCAGTTGGAGAGCAAAGAGCGTACGCCACCGTCGTCGCGGCGCCGGCGCAAGCCCGCGCCCTCGCCGCGAAACGCCAGAAACAATCACGTTGCCGCACAGGCATAACTTCCTACATCTACGGACCGAAATTCTACAACAACGGACCGCAGTTCTATAACAACAGACCACAATTCTACAACTACGGACCGCAATTCTATAACAACAGACCGCAATTCTACAACTACGGACCGCAATTCTATAACAACAGACCGCAATTCTACAACTACGGACCGCAATTCTATAACAGACCGTAATTTTACAACTACGGACCGCAATTCTACAACTACTGACCGCAATTCTACAACTACGGACCGCAACTCTACAACTACGAATCGCATATCTAAAACTACGGGCCACATATTGTTCGAATGATGTTAGGAATGTCGACCACAATCAATGAAATACCTATGGAGAATTCCAAAAATTACGTCTAGAAAATTACTACTAGAACATCGTCACAAAGTTGCTAGTTTGTAGATTTTTTATCGGATTCATTTCGGAGAGGGTGCTTCAGAACTACATGGTCTGATTCTCCCATGTCCATTTTTCTATCGGACAGCTAGAAGCTCAAAAAAGCGACATCGTTTCATGGTAGGTGTTCCAAAAGCTCGAACGAAACTATTTGATTTCACGTTCATTGTGCGGACTGCTAGACAGTGGAATGCGCTGCCTGAGTGGGTGTTCCCCGTTGGCTATAATCTGGGTGTATTCAAGTCGAGAGGGAATCAATTCAATTCAATCAAAAACATCAGAGATCGTATTTTACAGTTTTATTACTTTATACTTATACTCTGTTCAGGGATCTTAGATGTTTTATAAAAACAAAGGGAATAACAGTGCAAAAAATATCTTTTATAATGGTATTTTACTATATTAGACCAAAACAATATTTAATTTAAAAAAAATCTAGTCGTAATCTAATCAAATATAAAATAAAAATAGTTTTGTAATATTTATTTTAACATAATATCTGTAGTATACAATGTTATGCTAAAGAAAAACAATTTTTGATAGAAAATATTTTATTATAATGGTAAGTAGAGGTTCTAAACATTTCTATCCGTGGCCAAGAGTAAATTAAAAACAAATTATAATCTAAACATTTCTGTCGCTGTCATTTCCCGTTTCATTCGTTTGTTTTCTAGAACTCTAATGTGCTTTTCCCTGCGTTTGTTTGTGCTTTATTATTAGATTTGGTGGTTTAATGTTATTAATGGTTATCTTGTTGTTACGTTTTTTTGTTAAATTTAATCAATTTTTTTCAGAAATTTATTCGCAATTTGGAGTCTCAGCCTGTTAATGAATGTCTACAAAGACAAACAAGAAAAGGCCTGAGGGCGAATATTGGTCACTAACAGACTGTATTTTTTTGGATTTATTTAACTTGTGACTTATTTAACTTTAAATTCGAGAGCAAAGCCGGGTGAAATAAAAACAAAAATTTTGAGCAACTGGCAAAACACTTTGACCGTGACTTTTTGTGATATTTCTTTGTTTACATAAAATATCTAATATTCCTGAACAGAGTATAGTAATTATTATGATAATCATCAGTTTTAAAAACACTTTGATAAAACTCGCTTAAATATACATACAAACTAGCTATACAATACATTTAAATCAAATCGCAGTATTTTTTTATATTGTTTATGTGACGCTTTACGCATTAATTCGACGCATAATTCACATATTCACACTCACAGCACGCATTTCACACCCAACTCACATTTTCAGTCCAAATTTCATGATCAATGCGTCAATGCGACATCAGTTTTTTTTATTTTCATTAAATGATACTCCATTAACACTAACTTTACCCTAAATTCATACACAAACACACACCATCTCACTCACAACACACATTCCACACACATCTCACATTTTCAGCCCAAATTTCATGATATATGTCCTTTGCGCATTGTTATTCAAGGAAAATGTTCACCAATATAAATTTAAAAAGAACACTAATATTTTTGTCAATGAAAATAAATAAAACTAAGTCATGGTATTTTGTGCGCGATTCCCCGGTGATGTTCCGGTTATAAACATAATTTCGTCGCAGCGTGTTTGGGAGCTTTAACTGCATCTCACACGTTTGTCACCGTATCTTGACTGGAAGGCCCCTGGACACGACGCTGCTGGCTATCATCACGAAGTTGGAGGACCCTCGCGATCGAACTATGGCCCTCAGGAGATTCGGCTCACGCGTTAACTGGCCCTTTAACTCCACTTTTGTATCTGTAAAGCAACAAGTTTAGTATAATAGTAATGTAACATATTTTGTATAACATCTGTTAAAAAGGAATTTACCCAATTGCCCCTGGCTCCATTTCTCCTTCCCCACTGCATGCCAGGGCGCGCGTGCTTCGGACGGCACACAGAGGGCCAGCAGTGAGGAAACCACTTTGTCCACTTCCAAGTCCGTCACCTCCCACAGCATTCCTATAACTGCAGGACTGGAATGGAAATAATAATAATAAATAATTTATTAATTATATTGTAGACATGATCAAGAAAGTTATTAGCCTGGAATGATATCCACGTTTGAATGGAGAATCCACAGTGTTACAGAGATGGGATCCTGTCCCTAAGGCCAAGTTTAAGTAAATAAAATAAAATTGACAGCCCTGATAGCGCATTAGAATATCTGCTTTAAGAGCTGTAGTGCATGGATTCAATTCCAACCAGAACAAAAATTTATGTGACGATAAATATTTGTTCTGTATGTGTTATAAGCATGTATTTACAAAAATAAAAATAAGTATTCTATCAGTAATCTGTTTCCCGTAGTATAAGATTTGTTTAGTTTGGGTTTGTAAAATGTCCTACGATATTTATTATTGTTATTTATGAAATTATTATTACTAAAACATAAAACTAATTTATTTATATATTAATAAAACACTAGTCAACATCACAATAGAATAAAAATGTCGAATTTATTTTATTTAAAAGTGATGAGACGAATAAGATGCTCTTCTGATAGTAAGGGACAACACCTGCTCATGACCATTGCAGTGATACACTGAACTTTTAAACAACAAAACAAAGTTCAGGGCATCACTGCTTTGACGCTTATTACTTTGAAACTTCAACAGCTCAGTAATTTTTAAAGCTAATCGGCACAAAATCTAATTATGTAAAATGTCAGTTATAGAAAATAATACAAGAAAATAAATATAAAATTAGTACAAATAAAAAACGTCACATCAAAATTAATAGTGGCAATTTAATTAATAGTTTATGCAAAGCGTGGCGCACTCCGTTCGCTCCAACAGACACCCGTCGCCGTGGCCGCACTGTTCTACAACTACATGACATGAGGCGTGTTACCATCCGGCGAGGTGCAGCCCGGTGTGCGCGGCGTGCGGCGGAGCGCGCGGGGCCGTGAGCGCAAGCCGCGCGGACCCGCAGCCGGCCAGCACACACACGGCGCGCGCGCCACGCCCGCTCTCCACGCCCGCGCCGCCCTCCGCCCGCGCCAACTGACACCCGTCGCCGTGCCCGCAATACCTAAATCACAACAATTAACCTTACATCCGCAATTAACTTCTACCAGATAATAACAATCCCACCAAAAACAGTTGCCAAGACGAGACCATATGGCTCGCACTGTCAAAAAGTTATCATATCTCATGTAGAGCCAAGCTTCAACTCGTTTTTTTAATGAAACGTTTGACCACGCCCTGCCTGATAATAAGCAGGATTCAGTCTACGATGAAGCACGCTTACTAGAAAAGACCTGTTTACTCTGGATTTAAAGACACCCAAGGCCTTGGCAGGAAAAACAGACGCCGGCAGAGTTCCACATCCTCGCTGTACGTATCAAGAATGTGGAATCGAAGCGTTTAGTCGGTACGTGGGGAATATCCACCATGTATGGATGGCGCTTCGGCCGTGTCTGCCTAGCCGTCCGGTAATATAAAGGGACAGGTGGAATCAAATTATGCAATTCTAAGGCACACTCTCCGAAATGTATCCGATAGAAGACAGACAAACCAGCGACTTTAAGTCGGTGCTCAAGGCTTTGCAACTGAGACGTGGCCAGAGTGTCGTCACCTATTAGCCTCCTAGCGCGCCTCTCGATCGACTCCAGAGCCTCGATTTGATACTTAGCAGAGCCGTCCCATCGGTGAGAGCAGTACTCCATACACTAACTTCACAAACTCTGCACCTTAGTCATACTATGTGGCTTGGCCGTTTAATCTAGGCCTTCAGGAAGTACCCTAAGAATTTTAATGATCATCAATGAGTGAGTCAGTGACGAAATCGGTTTTTAAAATATAAAAACATTTGAATATTTTTCAGATATTCTGCCGCCAAGCAGTAGTGTGAAAACGTTACTGTGTTCTGATTTAAAGGGTATTGTAGCTAGCGAAATTACTGGGCTGTTTTGAGTCTAACCCTCAAAAGTCTCAAAGTAATGAGCGTCAAAGCAGCGATGCCTTTGGACTTTGTTTTACTATTCAAAGTTCTGTGCATTGCTGCAATGGTCATGGACAGGCGTTATCTCTTACTATCAGGAGACCGTCTTGTTCGAGGCATTACTATTACATTTAAAAAAACTACGAAGCTCTTCGAGAAAGGTAGGTAGTGCCCTTGCGTTTCGCTTGGCTCGTTTTGGCGGGGGCACTACCGTGCCACCAGACTATGCTGGATTAATTACGTTTAATTGTCGTATACTCTGACTATAGTTTCGGCTACAACCGGTCAAAGCAAAAGCGCAAAGCGCGCGCGGCCTTGTTCTGCTTCGCACTGAGGTGTCGGACACACCGATTGTAGTTTCGACCACATCCAGTGGCCTTCTTCAAGGAGTCAAAGCAGAGTGCAAAGCGCGCGCGGCCTCGTCCTGCTTCGGACTAAAGCGTCACACTCTCGATTATAGTTTCGACCACACCCAGTGGCCATCTTCATGGAGTCAAAGCAGAGTGCAATGCGCGCGCGGCCTCGTCCTGTTTCGCACTAAAGCGTCACACGCCGATTATAGATTCGACTACATCCGGTGGCCTTCTTCAAGGAGTCAAAGCAGAGTACAACGCGCGTCTTACTTCGCACGCCGCTTTAATATCCCTCTCAATTAAACGTGAGTAAACCCGCATAAGTAAAACAAAAACATGTCAAAACACGTCAGTTTTCATTGTACAATATATCATCCTCTACACAACAATTTACTCTAGTAAATTGGGCTATTTTCTAGTGTCATGCTGTGGGTTTAAATAGCACAACAGTCTGTGCGTGTTTCTGGCTATTTTGACCTTCCGTTGGTCACTTATTAGCAATGCTTTTATACTGTAGCAGGTAACTTTGTTAACATTAGATTGAAATGTAAAAAAAAAAATCTGTTTTCCTACAAATGACCGAGAGCGCCATCTATTGGTTTCTCACTGATGTTCGGTTTACTATTTTTATGCAATAGCAATGAAACAAACGAAACGCACACCTAATGCAAGATATTACTTACAGGAATATATCAGCATTGGTAAGATAGTTCAGAAACTGTTCTGGCGGCGGTGGCTGGGCGATATATCCCGTCCACTGCTGACACCAGTACTGCACGAAAGAACTCATACGCTTCTCCATGCGCTCCAGATTCTTCTCTGAAAATTAACAATACATATATGAAAATCAGAAGCCAGAAGCTCAAAAAAGCGACATCGTTTCATTGACGTTCCAAAAACTCGTACGAGATGATTTGATTCTACTTTCATAGTTCTCTATCTACGGTGCTAAGGCTAGGCTAAGTAGGTACCTAGCCTAGTAGTGCTTAGCCTAGCCTAGGTGCCGGTGCTTGGCACCGATTCAAACAAATCAGTAGGTATCTAGCAGGTATAATAATACTTTGTAAAGTAAGTTTGGTTTTACTTTATTTTTATTTTAAAGTTTGCTTTTTTTTTAAATTTTTAGTTAATTTATATTCAATCCAATAAACACTTGAACATAGGAGTCTAGCTAGAATCGATAAGATTCAAAAACTTCTTGTCAAAGACAATTACATCGTCCACGTAAACAAAAATTTTCACCCCATGCTGGGCCATCAGCCCGCACGCTATTCGTTCATTTCTTTCGTCAGTCTTCTCTCGACTTATCCAATTTGCCAGGAAGAATAGGCGCAGGGAATTCATCATTTAAGGAAGAGAACCACAATTATAACTTTTTTTACGATAAATGTAAAGGCACACCCAACTCAGCCTCAAATAACATTAATTTTATCTACATACATATTTGATTGGGATTTGATTTACATCTTCTTCCATAATTACACGTACGCACGTCGAGTTGTTTTTCGCTTTATTAATACAAACATCTGGATTATTTCATTGTACATGTTAAATAACACACTAATATATAATAAAATTTCCAATCAAAGATGTCAAGCTCATCGGAATAATCATGTTCATGACGTCACTCTCGTGTTACTTATACAGATAGTAGAGAAAGTGCACGTTGTCGACGTTACACTTAACTTACCTGGGTTGATAACGTAACGTCCGTCATGTCCCCTGGTGGTGAAGTAGCCGTCTATGACGTCACTCTCGTGCTTCTTATACAGATAGTAGAGAAAGTGCACGTTGTCGATGCGCGACACAGGGTGCTGGTTCACTACGGGCAGAGTCTCCCACGGGAACGTATCTAGCATCTGACAAATTTAGGATTAGTTATTTGTAATAGCTATATGTACATAGAAATCGCAAAAAAAAAGTTGAGCGAAAATACAATAGTTTTTTAAATTATTTTTTTTAATGTAACAGTAATTGAGACGAACAAGACGCTCTCCTGATGTTAAGAAATAACGCCTGCCCATGACCATTGCAGCGATACACAGAACTTTGAGTGGCAAAACAAAGCCCAGTGCATCGCTGCTTCGGCGCTCATTACTTTGAGACTAGACGGTTAGTCTCAATAGCCCTGTAATTTCGCTAGCTGCAGTAGCCTTCAAACCGGAACACAGTAATGTTTACACACTACTGCTTGGCGGCAGAATATCTGGTACTGTGGTGGTACCTACATAGACGACCTCCTGCTAAGGAAATCTACCACCAAGTAAAGGTTTTTGTAAATGTACAATGCTCAAAATAATTCCTCAGTTTTACCGAAATCATCAAGTTAATTAAAGGCATCCATATCAGATATAGTTTCGTTCAAATAATGTGGAATGTCTTTGATTTTTTACAGTGCGTTGGTTTCGTAACAACTGGAAAATGCCTTGACCGACTTGAATTTGTTTTCTGACTTAGCAAAGAAAAAAAAAAAGAAAAAACTTGAAAGGGAAAGCAAAAGAAATTGTAAATTTGTATGGGAATAGCTCAGATAACTTTCAATAAATGGCGTTTGGAGCGGACCAGAGTTATGCAGCTGACACAGCTGGCAGACTATAGCTATATAACTGTTATTCATTCCGTGTGGTTGTGTGACTACTATTCTATTTAAGAAAAATAAATAAAAAAGATATGCTACGGTTCATATAGTAGGAAATAAATAGAGATATTAGTTTAGTATATCGTTTAACTCTCATAATATATTAATCATTTATGTACTACATATACATTATACAAACCTCATCCACAATCAATATGACCGGATGTCTATCCGCCTTTTTCAACGCCGCAAATTCATCGCTATCTTTAACCAATGTTGCCACTTGCGAAAACGCTCTAATACCGTCTATCAAATTAAAATGATGCAGCTTCTCGAAACATATAGACAGGCAATTCAAGCAGACTTCGTTAACTAGTGTAAACTCTTTGCTACAGTTTTGGCAGGGATTTAAAACTTGACGTATTTCCTCAATGTTGCCATTCTCGGTGAGAATTTTTCTGATGCATGACTTTATTTGTTGGGAAGTCATGTTTGAGCAGCTTTCTGTGAGATTGTAAAGCAAGACTTTTTGTTTGCCTGTTAGTTTGATGAATCTGAAAAAATAACCAATAAAGTTAATATTTCCAATGTTGTTTCCAATGTAATAATGTTGTTGTTAATATTATTTTCTTTGTTTTTTTTTTAAATGTAATGAGTGCCAAACCAGCTATGCCCTAGACTGTAAAAGTTCTGTGTATCGCTGCAATGAATATGTGTTGTCTCTTACCATTAAGAGAGCACCTAGTTCGTCTTATAACTAATAAATTAAAAAAAAAAAAAAACTTTAAGTACGACTTCATTTTATAGTAAACAACTTGTTTTGGTGAGAACGTGTAAGGCATTGTACAATGTACACATATTATTTTCCTAAATGTGTGTTTATGTATAAAATTTGTGTGATTTTATTATTAAGTGCCGAATTACGTGCTCAAGTATGGGAAAGTGATATAATATTGTGAAACATGGCTACTTGATTTTTCATAAAATATCTTACACTTTATAATCACACAAATATGGACAGTGGCAAAAGCACAAAGTGCAACACCAAAAAAAAATAAAAAAATAGCAGGTTTACTTAATGCCTCTTCTCATTAGTGGGGTCACAAGCTGCAGAAATTGTTAAATAAGACGTGTGCACTGACCCCCAATCGGTGATAGCTTTGTCCACTGCTTTCATAACTTTATGTTTGAGTGACTGGTCGACCAGCCGACCCGTTAACAATGAGCCCCAGCCACCCAGCCACTGCTTGTCCATCAAGTTAATCACACTCTGGAATAAACAAACAAACACACAAAATACATTAAAATATTCTAGGTACTACAATGGTCATGGCCAAGCAATAGCGTAACAATAGGGTTTCAGAACGGACAAAAATGCCACGGGTCCCCGATCGAAAGGGATAAAAAGGTCAAAATATAGGATATTTTTTTACAAAATTTCGCTGTCTTTATCCTCGTGTATATTGTGCCAAGAAAAATTATCTTTTAACAACCAAAAAAATAATAATTATTTGAATTAGTAATTTTTCAAAATACTTATTGCAGAGCTAGGTACTTGATTATGAAGAAAGGCCCCATTTAATAAATTTGGCTCGGACTTCAGCGGTATAGTTATATATGTATATATATATATATATATATATATATATATATATTATAACGTAGCGTAGGACGCCCTGAGACTCGATGGAGTGACGATATACGTAGGACAGCTGGCGGTGGATGGAAGCGAAAAGCCGAAGATCGGGCTGAGTGGCGTGTCTTGGGAGAGGCCTATGTCCAGCAGTGGACTTCGATAGGCTGATGATGATGATGATATATATTATATATATATATATATATATATATACTATAACGGCTATAGTCTGGCCACAGAGGCAGAGAGCATGTTACACTCTATGGAGTGTAGCACTTGTCTCATTAATTCTAACTATAGAAAATAAAACAAGCACTGCAAGAATCAATAGGCTTATAAAAAGCAAATTAAAGTTTGGATCTTCTTTTTGGTGTAAATTGTAACCTAATATGAAAAGAAAGATCCACAAAAAATGCCTTGCTGAGTTTCTTGCCGGAGTCTTCTCAGTTGAAGTGTAATTCGGTATGTAAAGAAAAAAAATACTTTGCTGATTCCAAAACCATTTCGAAATATTACATTCCTGTACATTATTTTGACGTTTAAAACTCTCTAAACTATGAGATGGGGTATATTTCAATAAAATACACAAGATAAACTTGACTTTCAATGAGTCCCATAATGACGTCATGTAGTTCGCTGTGCAAAAGCAATGGCGAACCTAAACAAAAACTGTCAATGTCAAGTCAACGCAGCGTTGGATTTCGTATAATTCGATATAATTACAGTATTTGTACAACTATTTCATGCTCCGTACTAGATACTATCCATATCTAAGGATAGTACGGAAATATACTATAATTTCGTTACTTCACTTATAAAATACCAAAATAGGTAAATATAACACCCGTGCATTGCCAAATCACGTAAAAAAAAAGTTCATTGGGTTTGTCCTTTTTCTTTTTGGCATCATACTCTGTGCATTCTGTCAGTTCTAATGTTTCTGTAAAACAGCTGTAATAGTTCCACTTATTTTTATAAATCTTAATAGATTTGCCAGCGGCGTAATAGCGTAATAATCCATACAAAAAAAGTAATAGATTAGCAACATTAAGAAGCTTTGATAAACAAAATTCTTTACTTCATGTCAGTAGTCAAAGTCAATCAAATGTGTCAAAATATTCTTTTTTGTTTTACATGGCAAAGGCCTACTATGGATATTCAGCCAACCTCATGACGTCATCGCTATCAAAAGTTTGAAAACGTATTAAAAATCAACTACCGCATAAAAAGCCAAAATATTCAAATTAGTTTCATGAAATAAAGTTTACTATCAGAAAAAAATAAAAAATAAATACCAAAAAAAAACTTTACATACCGAATTACGAGCCGATGGTAGATTCAAACATGTAACTTAACATTCATAAGTGCCTTACCAGGGCCTAAACTGAATAAATGTCTTTAGATTTTTTATGATTTTGATTTTGGTTATTTTTTTACTGTGAATATTGTTTGAAATAACAGCTGTGTAAAAACAGTAAAGGAAAATAGCAAACAATTAAAAAAGATGGCACATTAAAAAGAGAACCACTCTAAGCATTTCAGTCTAATGTCACCTACCTTCATCCTCAGGTCAACTTCTTCTCGATTGTCCCAGTAATTCTTCACATGTTTCTTGTTGTTCAGATACTGTGCCGTCTCAAGTGTCTTATAATTCTGCTCCAGAAGTGAGTATAGCTCCACAAATAGGGGCTTTAGTCCCTCTGCAACCCAAATGTTTGTCCATATAAATCACTCAAGTACTCAAGAATGGGATAAAATTTCTAACTGGGAAAATAAGGAGACACTAAAGAAATATTTCTGTTTGAAATGTTTCAATAGGTAGTCGTTAGAAAAATGTGCTTAAAATTCAGAGTTTGAAGGTTAACTACATTGAAATTAAACACAGAATTCAAATTTTGACGCATTTGTAAAATCAACAAAAAAAATCCAAGGCACATTGTCCAAAATCCAGAAATAAACCAAATATAAAAATAAATATCCTAGAATATTCCATACAGCGCCATCTAGCCCCAAATAAAACTTGTACTATGAGAACCAAATAACTAATAGCATACTTATATACTTTTTTGTTCTAAATATATACTTATAATAAAAAAATATTTAGAAGAAAATATTACCAAAAAACAACTAACCCTTAGTTATATTAGCAGGTATGTGTACTGTCAGTGGACCAACTCCACATTCATCCAAGTAGTCATTAGTAAATAGGCTCAAATAGATTGAATCTATCTCTGTCTGGTACTCTGTCAGAAGCTTGAAATTCTCATTCGGGTTGTAAGGGGCTGTCAGCTGCACTATAGTCCATTCTACAAAAGAAAATTATAAAAAACTTACTTATAGCATGATTTTATTAAATACACTTTTATATAAATATGTAAAAAATTCTTGGAAACTTGGAAAGACTACAATGATTTGCATTCTAACTCTAGAAGAGGGTAATAAGTCCTGCCTTATGGCTTGCCCTGCACTGGAGGTTTGACTTAGCAACCAACCTTCTTGAAGTAACACTGCTCAGGGACAGTTGAAAAATCGTTCAATTCCTATTTGGCACTATATTTAGCCAGAATATTTGGCTAATCTGATAATGAAGCTGAAAGGATTTTAGTTCTTTTATTGGCTAAGTTTTAACCGACTTCAAAAAAGGAGGAGGTTATCAATTCAACTGGTATTTTTTTTGTTGATTAGTCTCAATATCCCTGTACTTTTTTTTGCTAGCAGCAGTACACTTCAAACCAGAACACAGTGATGTTTACACACTACTGCTTGGTGGCAAAATATCTGGAACTGTGGTGGTATCTACCTAGACAATATTCTGCTTAAAAGAACTTACACCAAGTATAGTTGATGGTTAGAGACAAATCCTTTTTGGTCGTTTTAACTTCAGGTAACAAGGGAGTCAAATGCTAGCCTATTTTATATTTGTTTATTTATTTATTAAAAAAAATTGGCTTCCATAACATGGTTTGGTGTGTCTATTAATAGCAGCTTCATATCCATCTACATCCAAAATTGAATTACAGCTAAAGTGTCAAGGAATTTGTTATTTTGAGGACTGGAAATATGGAAATCTGATGGAATTGTTAGTGTTCAATAATGTACATGCACTCACATACACACAACTGTGTCCATGACACAGCTATGCCCCGTTTTTTTTCACTATTAACAGACTAGGTGTTTGACCACAGCTCACCTGACATTAAGGGACAATATGATCTTCGCAAAGGCCGTTTATCAAGAGTTGAAGTTTAAGAGACAATATGGTTGTAGATGGTAAAGACCCCTTGCCTGGAATGGAACTGAATTTCAAGTGCTTGGTGGTAGATTTTCTACTTGAAGAATAGGGTGGTAGCTAGCCAGCAGAGCATATTACTCTACCACAATACCATGGTTTCCTCACAATTTAAAAAAAATAAGCTTACCTTTAGGAAGCTCCTTCAATATTTTATGAAAGTTACTGATATTATTTTCTTTGGTGAATTTTAAGTACCTTCGGTGAAAAGGTAGGTCTTCACTAATTTGACAAGTCTTCAAACAGTCTGTTAGTGTCATCATGTCATCTTCGCCATTTAAAAGATTTAGTAGTTTTGTATCTCGTTGTGAACTGAAAGTTATACAACGAACATCCAAGTTGATTCTCAAAATAATGTTGGACTAATCAGTGCACTTAAATACATAAAATATAAATAGATTACCCTTTTATACATTATTTAAATATTTATGTAGAGTTCATGTATGTATGTATGTAAGTTTCTTTATTCCACGAAAACTTTTAAATGCATGAATAGATTTGGATGTATTACGATGGTATCATTAGAATCCTTACATCATCTCAAGTAAAACAGGCTAATAATTATTTGAAAAAAATCATTTATTAATATTTGTTCTTTAGTTTTTTTAACTAAACTTATTAAATATTCATATGCCAATGAGCTTTAGCTGCTGTATAGTCCGGTCAATTTCGACAT
Source organism: Biston stratarius (assembly GCA_950106695.1). Lineage (NCBI taxonomy): Eukaryota > Metazoa > Arthropoda > Insecta > Lepidoptera > Geometridae > Biston > Biston stratarius. Next base: position 11,223,773 of record OX467106.1, read on the forward strand.
TCGAAGTTACATAAAGTCCCAACAAGCTGAATTTCTGTGAAATTGTTCAAAACATAATTATAAACAATGTCTAGAAGTTCCCCATCATTTGTGAGCAGCAACTGAGGTTGGAGGAAGACAAGCTAATTGAACATTTTACCTGATATTCTTATAGTTAAAACTTATGTATATTTTATATTGTAAGTATAAGTTACAATGACCGATAGAAAAATATTTAAACATTTAATATATAATATATATATATATATATATATATATATATATATATATATGTGGCGTACTCATGCATATTATTACGATAACAACTTTTATAACTTTTTGAATCGTTATATCTCAGAAACGGTGGCTCGTAAGAAAAAAGTATTGATACATTTTTTATAGATAATTTTATGATCTACAATTTTTGTCTGAGGTACTTTTATGATAAAACTTACCGTTTTGCTGAAAATCGCGAAAAACTCATTTTTTTGACCTTTGACCTTGAATAAAAATAATTCCTTACAGGGGAATGATGGGGAACTTCTAGACATTGTTTATAATTATATTTTGAACAATTTTACTGAAATTCAGCTTGTTGGGACTTTATGTAACTTCACTCTCATTTTTTGGTCTAAATTGACCGGACTATGTAATACAAAACACTGTGAGGAAACTATAGCATATTGGTAAGGTACTAAAAAAATATCATTGAATTGTTTTCTTTTTTTTTTATAAAAAAGGTATGAGACGAACGAAATAATGGTAAGAGATAAAGCCTGTCCATGACCATTGCAGCAATATACATGACTTTGATTAATAAAACAAAGCCCAGGACATTGCCGCTTTAGCACTCATTATTGGGCTACAAATTATTGGCTATTACAAATTAGGGAAACAATAATCAAAATTAATGCAGTAGTTTTTAAGAAAAGACATAGCCCTTCATTCAAAATGAAAATCAGTTAGCAGTTTAACATTCACAATATTAATGTTATATTTATACTCACATTGGGTTTGCATTTATAAAATCATGTTCAGGTTTTACGAACCAAGGTATTTTCTTCTGATCATCTGCTGAAACCATACATTTTTTAGTGTGTGAATACTATGTGGTAGTATCCAGTATTAAGCTCTAGCTTAATATTGTTAGAGATTAGAGTGCTTTTGTTAGAGTTATACAATATACAAAACAAAATTATTGTTGATAAATTTTTACTTACTTCATACTGTAATGGCTTAACAAAATTGCATGAAATTTGGAATAAACATAGCTTGTTCCGTAGATTAACATAAGCTACTTTTTATCTCGGAAACCATAGAGGATAGCTAATCAGTATAAACTATTCCAAGCTAGGTGTTAACCATTTTCAACTATACCATTATTTAACATCAGGTGAGCTGTGGTCAAACACATATCCTAATAACCATAAAAAATTAGAAATAATAATTATTTTAGGGATGATTACAGTTGAGTATGGGATTTGAACATTTGTTGATAGCTGATTAGAAGAAAACAAAAGCAGCATGATTGTGTCTGCATTTAGAATAACAGTTGTGTAAGATTATTGAATAAAGGTAAAGACGTGTACTTACCAGTTATTTCTCGCTGTTCTTCTCTATAAATAGCAATAGTACGAATCGCAGCTGAAACTGCTTCACTAAGATGGAAAGTGCACTGAGCTTCGTCATTATCGGCTAAGCACTCTCTAGCCAGAAGTTTCCTGCCGCCTGAAGATGAATACAGTAACGAAATATCAAATCACCTGTACAGAACAAGCCGTTCAAGGAATTTTAAACATTAACACAATAATGTAACTTACTTTGATAGTTCGCTGTGTTAGGAGTGCAAGGACCATCAAAAACCAATTCTTTCAGTAAATTCGTGAAGGTCGACTTCGTTACATTTATTTCATTGGTGAAAATATCAAAATCCTCGATCATTTTCATAATAAAAAAAAACCTAAGATAGAAAACTTCCTAAGTTCCTACAAAAACGATATTCGTTTAGATTCGATTTGAATTTGAATTGACTCTTGACAGTAACTAATATTATGACATTTAAAATCAAATTACAGTTAGTCGTTTTTGGCATCACTCTTTGTGGATTCAGCCACCAACAAATATATTTAGCACATTTAAAAACTTTTACTATTGTGAAAGCAGTTTCACACTCAAATTCACTCAAAATACAAGCACGTCCAAGTCTTGAAGTTTAGACTCATATAATTATTTAAGTTATCTGTGATTAACCATACGTTTTCAGAACTGTGTTTGCCCTTAAAAGTATCAATAAATGTTTATTAATAGCCATAATAGAGTATCCATAAAATACTAAAAATATATATCCAGTGCAACTGATACTTAACCTCATCTGGTTGTCGTATCGTATGGTTCTTATGGTTGTCGCGCAACAAACACCGTTTCTACAGTTTCCGTACTATGCCCATTTAGCATCAATATAAATAATCAATAAGGTAGCAATCTATTCTGCAAAATAATTATAAATAACCTAGCTTGTTCGTTTACGAGCGTAGCTTCATTTTGGCTAAGGAGCATAATTTAAAAAATACTCATATGTGGGTAGATAATAATTATTTTTTTCTTGTATTATCTGCCGTAAGCATGAAAGTTATAGAATTATGACACGACACTACAACGACATAAGAGCTAGTTTATGACACGAGACGTTTTATTGCAAGGAAATTATGTATAATGTTTATGTCATCATATAAAACATAACATAATAGAAGAGTTTCTATCTACTCCATGTCTCCTAATGGCCAACTAAAAGTCAGCTATAATACACCTCACTTTCTACTGATTGAATAATGAGCTGGGTAAGTGAACAGAGACGCAAGAATACTAATAAGTAGGTGTTATATTATGCAAGCGGCATTTATAATGAATAGTGGCACATGCATTTTACACCGTAGTAGCGTAGCGTCTGTGTTTGTTCACATAAAGGAGCGGTTGTACTCACAAACTAATCTATTAGAATGCTACTGCCTACCTATGTTTGACTAGCTGATGTCGTGAGGAAATCTGCATAGTATGTCGAGTTCTAAATTTTCTTAAATATATGCCAAGACTGCTAACCCGCATTTGGTCAGTTTGGGGACCGAAACCTTACCTACCCTTCTTACAATGAAAAAACGCGTAGCCTAATAGTTGGACAGCTTATAAAAGCTGAACTGATCCGGAAAGCTAATGTTAGCGGCTTGCATATGGTACATTTTTTTTTTAACTCTGACAGTCTAGTTGTTTGACCACAACTCACCTGATGTTAAGTGACCGTGTGGTCGAAGATGGTAAAGCACACCTAGCCTGGAATAGAACTGGCTCTCAAGTGAGGCTGCCAGAACACACCGTTAGATGCTTGGCGGCAGATTTTCTACTTGAGGGTGGTAGCTAGCTGGCCGAGTACTAGAAAGTACCCTACCACCACGCTATGGTTTCCTCACGATGTTTTCCTTCACCGGCAGCTCAAGTCATTGTTGGGGTTTGAACCCACGCCCTTCGGCATGCGAACCGACCGCGCTATCATCGCTACAAACTAATACTTATAAATAACAAAGGCGAACAAGTTGCTCACATGTACAATTGTACATGCAGTCAGAAACCCCGGCCGGACGTGGTCTCTTAATAATTAATAGTAATAATCCGAATCAGCCGTTTTTATTAACTATCCCACTGCTGGGCGCGGGGCCCTTCTCATTATGAGAAGGGTAAGGCCATAGCCCACCAATAGGCCAAGTGCGGGGTGGCAGATTTCACTCATCTTCAAGAAAACTTTTTTTTATGAACTCTCGGTACAGTCACAATGTTTTCCGTTACCGTTTAAAGTCATCAGCGATACGTACATAACTTAGAAAAGGCAGAGGCGTGCTGTGGGATTTGAACCCAAAACCTCCAGATTAGAAGAAAGACGGTCTCCTAATTAGGCTACCGAAACTTAATTATCACCTTTCTCATAACACACCTCCCTGATTCGAAAAAATATTTTTAATGTCCCTACATAGTGTAGCTGTCATCATCACCAGCCCACTAGTCAATTAGTCTGGAAACAGGCCTCTCCTAATCTTCTTTTCGTTTCCAGTCACTGCTCATTACTTTACGAATATCATCCCCACCGAACCTCAAAACGCACATCGTCCTACCGTACTCAGTTTGATGATACGCGACCTCCACTTTAGAACACGTCTACCCCAACAGTTATCTTCAGATTCAGTTCTACGACATAATATATATATTCTGCCGAATAGCGAAGAAGATATCGCTTTTTGGTAGAAAAAAAACGTGTAAGCCTTGAACACCGCCAGAAGCTAGCAAGTCTGTCAATTTTCTACAGGATTAATTTCGGAGAATGTGCTACTGAGCTGTACAACCTTGCACATATTTTTACTACGGGACTAGTGGTGCGACGGCCCACTACCACCCCTAGGTACATAGTGGAATTTCCTTGGGTACGTACCAAACGTTTTGACCCAACGTTTCTCATTCAAACGGCCGAGGGATGGAATAAGCTGCCGACTTCCTTGATTCCTGAGAGATACAATCTAGATCTTTTCAAGGTCAGAATGAACAGGTATTTTCTAAATCTGCGTGCTTCATCTTCGACCACATCATCGCTTACCATCAGGCGAAATGGTGACTAAACGGGGAAAAATCTGTTTAAAAAAATGTTATTCACGATAATGCCGTCACTTTTGGAATTAGCTTATAAGATTAACTAGGTATTTATTCTATCTATACCAATACCAATAGCACTTAGGTATAATTTAGTAGGTCGTCAATAAGCACAATACCTATAGTTTTATGAGACTGGTTGGCGGAAGGAATGTGGTATTGCCTAGTAAGTAAAACATCTAGCATAATATTACGTGATTTGATTTGTAAGAAAAACATCGTCACAGAATAGATAAATGTTCTTATTACTCGGCGCACTGTATGTGTGTGAATATACAACTACACAAAGATATTGTTCTTAAGGTATTTTTTGTAAATGAGTAACGTGTCGAGCAAGACATCCACCTGATGGTAGTCGACAAGCTTGCGTAGTACGTTGGAGTGCCACTCCACGGTTGGATCATCGTTGAAATTTTGATGTTAGACACTAGAACGCGTGTTGTCATAAATTTTTCCAGTTCTATAGCCAAACAGATACACGTATCCATATTTTAGCTTTGTCCCGCACGTCTCCGCGCGGTGAAAGATTACGTCCGCAATTTCGTTCACGACGCGACGTGTGATATACAGATGCAGCGCAGAAATTGAGAGAGGTAGGCGTTGTACCTATTGTGCATATTTGACTTATCTACTTAGTAGTAGATCCACTTAGCAGGAGGTCGTCTAGATAGGTACCACCGCAGTACCAGATATTCTGCCGCCAAGTACGAAAAGTGAACTAGCGAAATTACAGGGCTGCCGAGACTAACCATCGAATGTCTCAAAGCAATGAACGCCAACGCAGCGATGCCCTGGACTTTTTGTTACTCAAAGTTCTGTGTATCGATGCAATAGTCATGGACATAGGTTATCTCTTAATAGGACAGCGTTTCAATCGTCTAAACTGAAAAACCATTTCAAAAAAAGAAAATTTATAAGTAAGTTTTAGAAATGGGGGAGGAATTTTTTTTTTTGTATGTCTGACAGGCTTGGTGTTTGTCCACAACTCACCTGATGTTAAGTGACGATGTGGTCGAAGATGGTAAAGCACGCCTAGCCTGGAATAGAACTCTCAAGTGAGGTTGCCGAAACACACCCTTAGATGCTTGGCGGCAGATTTTCAACTTGAGGGTGGTAGCTGAGTACTAGAAAGCGCCGCTTTCTAGTACCAGCCGAGTACTAGAAAGTACCCTACGAGGAAACCATAGCGTGGTGGCCACCACGCTATGGTTTCCTCACGATGTTTTTCCTTCACCGGCAGCTCAAGCTCATTGTTGGGATTTAAACCCACGCCCTCCGGCATGCGAACCGATCGCGCTAACCACTGAGCTATAATCGCTTTCCCTTTTTTGAAATAATTAAAAAGTATAAACACTAACATCTATTTGAAAATTAAAATTTCTGTTAACGCCCGCTAGGGGCGCTGACCCTCAGCAAAGAATTATTGTTCGAGGTCATGTTAGTCATTGTGTGCGTCACTCTGCAACATCTTTAATCCAGTAATTTTACCAAAACATGATGAAACTAATTGCTGCCCCATACATACATATGTATACCTACCTAGTAATGTAGTATACAATGAGGGTATATACTACATTACTAGGTAAAGGCGTTTAAAACGCAATCTAATACTAATTTTTTTATTGACTGGTTGTTTGACCAAAGTTCACCTGATGTTAAGTGACGCTTTAGTCGGAGATGGATCAAGAGATGGATGGAGAGATCAAGTAACGCTGCCGAAATACACTGTTAGGTTAGGGCCCTATCTCACTAAGACACCATGGCGACGCCACCAGTCGCACCACCAACAAAATGTATTGGTACAGCTGTATGGAAGGCAACTCGCCTGGTGTCCGCTTGGTTGCAATACCAATATGGTGACGGCAACCGAATCCCCCACTGATAGCGCAAGCACTAATAATTATGTATAGAGCTATTTGGCGTCTCACTCTGCCACCAGTTGCGCTACCAGGGACATTCCTCCCGCACGAATCAACCGTGCTCGTGCATCAACGATCCTGGTGTTTCTCGCTTGGTAGCTCAAGACACCACGGTGGGACGATCGGTGGTACCGCCATGGTGTCTTTTATTAGATAGATAGATAGATACAAACTCTTTATTGTGAACACCGAAAAAGAAAAAGAGTAAAAAAAACAAAAGAATCTTATGAACTAGTGCCACAAGGCCTTATCGCTAAGAGCGATCACTTCCAGGCAACCAATAAGGTGCTAAGGTGTTAGGTGCTTGGCGGCAGATTTTTAGCTTAAAGGTAGCTAGCCAGGCCAGTACTAGAAAGAACCTATGGTTTCCTGTACCGCTACCTCAAGCTCATTGTTGAAATTTGAACCCACGCCCTTTGACCGCACTAACCTATCATCGCTAGTAACGTTGATAGGTATCCATATTTCATACATTTTCGCATCGAAAACCTGAAGTAAGGAGAAATTTTGATATGTAAAGGATTCTGAGAATGTTTAGGGTTCCGTACATCAAAAGGAAAAAACGGAACCCTTATAGGATCACTTTGTAGTCAGTCTGTCTGTCAAGACCCTTTTTCTCTGGAACGCGTGGAGGTATCAAGCTGAAATTCTCCTACTCAGGTGTACTGTCCCTTGGAGCTGTGAAAAAACAAACTTCTAAGCCAACGCAATCAAAAGATACAGCCGTTTATGCTGCAAATTTTCGACACTAGCAAGGGAATCAAAACCTACAGGATACTTCACGTGAACTCGGAATCTTGAAATTTGGTACGAAGCAACGTCTTATAGCACAGATAAAGGAAAAATTGCGAATAGCATAATTAATTACTAACTAAAAAAAAAACATAACTTTTACTTATATACCTACAAGTTTGTACGGAACCCTCGGTGCGCGAGTCCGACTCGCACTTGGCCGGTTTTTATTAATTATCATGCTCTGGACGCGGCTATAAATAGGTACACTAGATGATAACAAACGCTTCTTTTTAGGCTATAAAAAATAACGTAGAAATACGGTAATTACCATGTATCCTATAGATTTTCCTCTTCGATACGTATGTAGTTACCAAACGTTTTAAGTGTACGTTTCTCATCTTACAAAAATCAGAGCGCATTAGTGTCTTTCAACTTTACATGCTTCATCTTCGTCCACATCGTCGCAGACGACTTGGTGGTCAAGCGACGACTTAGACGCGTTATAAAACTAATCTAAATCTGCATAGCCAGGCTTATTTGCTTATGTAAATCTTATCTCGGTTATCATAAGCTTACGTGGATGATCTCACGAGAGCAATGTCTTAGACAAACTTAGGTACATAAACATACAGATTCCAGGTCACCGTTCATAATTGCCGCAAGCACGAATTCAGTTATGCAAGTAGGTCTCAAAAACTTTTTACCTATGTTACACACAAACGCACGCACACACACCAAGTTGGCATTGAGCAACAATATTTTTTACAAATATTAATATCTATACATAGTATATTGATTCTATATTCGTATTTAGTAAATGGCTGCTGCATTACAACTGTACGCTAAACCACCAGACAATGTTACGAGTAATTAGCCAAATTTATGCAAAAAAAACGCGACTACCCTAAAAATCGCGATGATAGCTCAGTGGTTAGCGGTCGGTTCGCATGCCGAAGGGGGTGGGTTCAAACCCCAACAATGAGCTTGAGCTGTCGGTAACACATCGTGAGGAAACCATAGCGTGGTGGTAGAGTACTTTCTAGTACTCGGCTGGCTAGCTACCACCCTCAAGTTGAAAATCTGCCGCCAAGCATCTAACGGTGTGTTCCGGCAGCCTCACTTGAGAGCCAGTTCCATTCCAAGCTAGGTGTGCTTTACCATCTTCGACCACAACGTCACTTAACATCAGGTGAGTTGTGGTCAAACACTAAGCCTGTCAGCTATTAAAAAAAATAATGTAATGTGATAATTTCACGGTTCATGTATATATGAGAGTTTTATTCCACCATAACTATTAAATTCCTGAAGAGATTAGGATGTATGGGGTATCGTTAGAATCCTTACATCATCCCAAATGACGCTGGCTATAATCTATATACGTATATAAAAATCTCGTGTCACGGTGTTTGTGGCCACAATCCTCTGAAACGGCTCGACCGGTTTTTATGTATATAATTTGGTAGGTATTAGAATAGGTCGTAAAATTATTTCATACCGTTGTGATTAGCTACTTTTTATCCCGTAAAAATGTAGCAAGTTTCTATAAATTTCTTTAAGTAGTGGGCATTCGTCATTTCTTATTTAAGATTATTAGTTATAGGGTTTTTAAATATGAAATTTCCGTTTAAACGCACTGGCCACTTCACACACACGCAATAAAATCAGTCCAACCGTCTTCAAGCAATCGAGTAACATACACACAGTTCCATTCTAGACTAGGTGTTTACCATCTTCGCACACCATCACTTAAGATCAGGTGAGCTGTGATCAAAAACCTAGCCATTCAATTATTTTTTTAATAGTGACGAACTGAATACCTCCTTTTTTAAAATCGGTTAAAAAGACACTTATAATTTTTAAACTTTTATTTGTTATAAACATAAACGATGCGCAAATTAGTCAACTAATCGTCACAGTAATATTACACGACTTTTCGTAACTTGTCCGATTACATCTATGTATTATTGAAGGTATACTTACAAATAATAGAATGCCGTTACGCTTAAACTGACTAACAAAATGCTCCTTAAAAATTATAAAAATACCTATTAGTGGCACTGATACAGTTAAACCAAATGGGTATTGCTGTGCTACTGGTAAGGCACATATATAAATATTACAAGAAATTATTATAAGTGTATTATGGCCCAAAAATACATTATAGGAATTAATTTTGACTCTAGTCTTCAAATATTACTTTTAGAACATTCAGTAAAAATGTATAATTTTGCTAGTGTAAAAAAAAGTGTAAATATAATGTAAAAATACTCAAGTCACTCAAAAATCGAGTTCTATTTTTGTTGCATTTACATAAATTTTAATAACAGTGCAATTTGCTTAACAAAGCCGGTGTAAAACAATTCCATAGACTACAATACTGATTAAATAATACGTAAAAAAAAAGAAAAAGGAGGTAAATAGTACAAAGCAATGAATTTTTGCTAGAAGCAAAAGCAAAATAACATATAGGTAAACACCTAAACATGATCAGTTGATCTAACAACCTAATATTAACACAAAAATAGACTATTCAAATGGTTTCAACATGCTTAGAAATGACATAATTACTGTCAGTATAAAGCGATTAAAATAATAAGGGATCTGCGCTAACTTCATTCTTGTTATAAAATAAATTAGTTACACTGGAAGTCGAGTGACTTTTGTTATAAATGGGCTACACTGAAAGTCGCAGTGTATTTATATGATGACTTTTAAAATCACCAAGATAATTTAATAATTTTAACTGATTTGTTTAAAATTAATTAAGTGAACAATAAACAATATTTTACTGTTGCATATGATACCGAATAACACTCGACAGAAGTTGCAGTTCTTACTGCAACATAACATCGCGCCAAAAAGATCCTATTATTATTTCAACCGCAGTTAATATAAGTAAATAGAAGAGGTATTGTTAATTCTAGTGATAAATTTTCAGTATAAACTTTACCCTACTGTGATAAACAATAAACATCTAAAAGGTGTTGTTCACTACCACATAAATACGTATAAAAACTCCTACTACTTCACAAGGCATTCGTCGGATATGACTCGAAGGCACAAACGATTTGTGTTATGCTAACTTAAATAATGTTACAACCTCACGGTTCTCCATCACAAACATTAATTGCAGATAAACAGTCTACAAATTTTACAAAAGAAAAATTTAGGCGTGATTTTAACTAATGCAAACAACGAGTTATTTTAAGCACCATTTCGCACTAGTACAATCTCATTAGATAACTCTAACCCTTAACCATTTTAATATATTTTTAAACAATGATTAAAATATTTAAATCTAAACTTTTTCTGATAAATATTTTACAATAAAAAACTTTTCTTGTATACACCTATTATTGCCCTTCCTCAATATAGTTACGGAGCTAATATCACCCCTTTTTAACTTTACTGTTCAAATAAATAAGTAGGTATATACATTTTAACTTACTACCGCCTATCGGTAAAACACTTGAACGTTATCGTGATTTCGAACTGGAAAGATTATGCATGCTGATTAAAGATTTATCTTATTTACAATTCAAAGTAGATCGAAAAAAACATATGCCTTGAAATCTATCACAAAGTGTCTGATACTTAACAGGCAATAGCCAAAATAAATAAAGATATATTATTACTATAGTACAATCAACAGCAAATACTGTCAATTCCAGATAAAGGAATTAAGTAGCTGTTTGTATTATGCGAATTACGATTGCATTTATTCGAGTGTACGAACCGTCTCCGCTCAAATGAGCAAATAGCGTAGGCGTTTAAATATACACTTGGCAATGCACGACCTCACAGCACACTTAATATATTCTATCTCGTACATTTGCACCGGTATGGGACCCCCGCATCTAGCACAGTAATAATTGATTAATGTAGGTAGATACAACTAAACTAAAATGGATCACAATAAGAGAAACAGTCCCGAAAACGATAAGTCGCGGTACTCGAGTAAATGGAAACTGTTATCAGAAATCTATATGCAGAGTGTCATCAAGACATGTTGTTGATACCGACCCTTTTGCTGGCGGGGCTCGCGTCGAGAATCCGTTCGTTTACTTTATCCTCTTCTCTAAAGTGGATTCTCGTAATTACAATATCCCCCGTGCTTAGGGTCTGCGAACCAATCTCAGATTTCTTGGCGTCATTGAGATCATTGCATTGCACTTCACCATAAGAGTTAATATGGCATCTGCAGGAGCAGTTCTTTCTATCCGGCTCCCCAATGTTCAAAATTTGGCTCAGATTTGACCAATCCTTGTTTTTGAGCAAAGGTAGCGTTTGTTCCATTGTTTGTGAGAACTTGTCTTCCAGTTCTCCGCTGAGCGGCGCGACAGCCGACAAAATTGCTTCGAGTCGATTTATCTTTTCGACCTTATCCATGTTTGTGTCTGACAAAATTTCGTCCATCATCTGCATTGACTCTGTCAAGCTTGGAGGCTGTGTTGAGTGGGGAGATGAGATGGGATCCGAGGGGTTCGACTCGAGACTTGCCATTTCATTTTCTTTCTCATCATCATCTGAATCTGAATCCTTGTCTTGGCCGATGGCCTCCAATTTCTCCAGCTTCTTTGAAATTTTATGACATCCTTTTAATTTTTCTTTCTCTTCCTCAGTGAGCTCTAAATATCTGAGCAATCTGATCTCCCGATTACTCAACACAATATTTTTTGTTGATTCTGCTAGTTTTAGTTTAAGTTCTCCAACTTCAGTATTTATTTTCCTTTGTCGTTTTCGAAGTTTTACTTCTGTAGGTTGTATGTGCATGAATACTTGTTCATTACTCAACTCTTCAAATAGCTGCTGATTTTGGGGGTGCATGTTGGTGGACATGTAGGCATAAATTGCTGGATTAACCAGGGACAGAACATCAGAAGCTGCATAAATTATCATATCTTTTGATAGGGGCCTCCTCGCCCAGTAACGTTGGTCACGTCGATAAACATTTTTTAATTGTTCCTTCATTGGATTCATTGGAGCATTGTACAGCTCACATAATGCATTCAAACTGAGGTTTTTCACTTTGTAGACTGGCACTCCTTGCTGTTGCAATTGTAAAACTGCATGTGCCGCTTGTGTGTCAAAAACATTTTTTAGCACAATTTCAAATTGGTTATGTAAGTTCACTGAATCGTTTCTACAGTCATGAATTATTTTAACAACACTCTCGCTTTCTAATAGCTCCTTTATTTTGCCTTCGATTACCATTCCAGGGCATGCCAGAATGTCTAATATGTATACTTCGCCATTCATTGTGGCTATTTGACACAAAGTCAAAACACCTTTGAGCCCAAGATTTATGCCTTCACAATCAAAAGAAACTATGCTTTTAGCATTACGTTTCGGAAGCATGATACTTTCGATTAATGCAGCACATTCTCTAACATTTGCTATGACAGTGGTGCATTGAAGGACTTTCTGTCTCCAGGCTTCTCCCATCACATTGTTTCTTAGACTAGGTGTGCCATTCGTCTCCTCAGAGCTTCTGGCATTCAAGTGATTGTTAACTCTGTCTCTGACCATATTTTCAGCCAGATTTTTTATAACAATTGAATTGATTCTTTGTTTTAGTGTTTGATTCGCAATGTTTGCTTGGGGACCACGTGGAGATTCAATTGGACTGAGTATTCTGTTTGCAGGGCTCATTTTGCCATCTGAAGGAGTGGGACTCTCAATGGGAGTTGGTGCGGGGGACACCGGTTTCTCTTCAGGCACAGGCTTTGGTGTGTCAGTCTTAATTTTATTAGATTTCGCATTAAGATATAAAACAGGTATTTTTGGTTTGCTTATAAGTGTAACCAAGTTTGCTTGTACATGAAAACTATCCGAGAAGATTTTCAAGAAAGCACTCAAGTCAGCAGGGGACTTGAACATTTGGTACCAGTACTCTTGTGGGAAGCGTGATATGATCAAATGGAAGAGCTGATCAACCATCACGGGTCCTTTGGCCTCAATACACTGAGCAACATAGTCAAGCAACTGCTGGGCAGTGTCCGTGTTTATATTGGCTACGGGTAGATTGTGGAATTGTTCAGAGTTGGTGTGTGCGTTACCTCTCCTGTGATTCTCACTGACTAGAACGACATTATCATCGATGATCTGGAACGTGTCCGGATGCTTGAGGAGGAAGTCCTTAAACTCCTTGATGCGTTGTCCGGAGATGTGACGCACCTGCGGGGAGGCCTGGCTGCGGTGGCCGAGCAGGCTCTTGATGGGCACCTCGGTTCCCTCGCCGTATTGGATCATCTTACTCGCGAAGTATTCCTTCGCTTCCTCGATGTAATCGTTGTTGGAGGAGGCGCCTGCCCCGCTCGGATGCTTCTGGAACGTGTTGATATCGACATAGTCCCCGTCTATGTTGAACAACGCCGGGTACTGAGCCAGGAACTTCTTCAAGCCCGACTGAGACCCGCCAGCGATCTGTCGCATCTCCTTCGTGAATCCCTTGGCACCAAACTGGCAGGAAAGATCGTGTAACGTGCGCGGCTCGCCTTTGTCGAGCAGGCGTTCCACGAAGAATAACAGAGTGAGATTCCGAGCGAGCTCATATTCCATTGATTCCATTTCCCTGCAGTTGGTGCCAATATGTTTAACAGCTTACACTAAATTTTTTCTACGTATATGTGTCACCCACAACACCATGAAATTTTAATTTTTCTTTTCCACACCTGATTCATAGACAAAAATAGAGCACGAAAAGAACAGTAAACTAAATAATGTTGCCAAACTTTGATATTTTGCACTTAAAGTGGCAAAAATATTAAAATTATAAGTGCATTAGCCTTACATTCTTCATGATATACATTTGACAACTCTTAAATTTTACCATCAGTTTTGGTTCATATTCATATACATGAAACTGCTGACGTTATTTGAAAGAATTATGAAATTAACTCAAAAAACATATTAAATAGATCTATGTTTAGCCACCAACTCGCCTAATGGAAAACAATGGTGCGGCTGAGGATGGAGCACCCTGATCCAGAATCTATTCACTCTAGTTTTAAAAACGTCCAAATTGTAGTTTAAATGAAACAGGGAATGAGTTCCATCCCTGGGCTGCAAGTATCAAGAAAGTAGAGAGGAATCGCTGTGTACGAATACTGGGAATGTCCACGAGGAACGGATGATAGTGTGCCGTTCTTCTGCTTGTCTTGTGGTGGGACGAAGAGAAATTTACCCGGTAAAAAATGGACAGACATGCTACTCTGCGGCGATGATCAAAAATTAAGAATATTTTGGTGACTAGATCGTTATCATCAATAAGCCTTATAGCACGTTCGTCCACCGCTTCCAAAGCTTCCAGCTGGTATTCTACGAAAGCAAAAAGTTGGTTTTAAGAGGTGGTCCGCAATTACGAATCCCTGTATAATTATTTTTTTATTATTTATGTACTTAATTGTATAGTTAACAAACAACAAATTTCGTAGTTATCTAGTTAAATCTCTTGATTATATTTAAAAACTAAAATAAAAATAGTTTATGTACCGATTAATCACTATTACAGAGCTTATAAATCTAGAATATTCTATCCCAGTGGTCCAATCGCTCGGACTGACTATTCAGCGATGTGCTAAGTAAGACATTCAAAAAAGCAAACTCTAAACAACATGTACTAGTCGAAGATAGCAGGACCAGGGGGATGCATAACTATCAGCCTTTACTAAAAAAGTTTGAGAAAATAAATAGCTACTATATGAAGAGATCGTTTTCTTTATAGCAATACTAGTAGAAATTTGATTTTTTTCTTTATTTTTATTCACGGTCAAAGTCACACAAGATCACTGAATAACTAAATCAGAGCAAAGTCCAAGTCATAACATTGTACAGTAAAGCTAAGTTTAGAAGTAGCTTTTATAGAGTTCAGTGTCACATTACGCGCACTAGTGACAAATGCTATAATGCAGTGAAACATTTTCCTGTTGTTTTCAAAACTACGCAATAGCTTCTAGTAAAGTCACAACTACCTACTTTACCAGGGCATAGACTGGACTGGACTGTGGCTTATTTTATATTACTCGGATTGTGATCAAGACTTATTTTACTTTATTTTACCTAGAGACACTGGATAATATGACTTACTTGGTACTGACGTATGCAGAAAGTGTAATACCAAAAAGAACTAAAAATCACGACGATAAAAATACAGAAGATATTACAATTTAACGCTGTAATTAATATACACTACTTTATTGCAACACTGTTTAGATACATAGACAATTCAGTACACATTTTTTGTGTTACAAAAATAAATTATGTTCTTTAGCATACAATGCTTAATAAATTTTTTTAACGTTAAGAAATACAGTGGATAGGCTTGCTACTTTTTTGCTGTATTTTTGTGAACTATTAATAGCAATTATTGTATTTTAGCTATATTTATATATAGCTAAAATACAACATTTTTTTCCCCAAATTATGCTAAACATTAATAACTTTAAAAACTTGATCTGAGTTTGAAACGTTTCGTACTTCAATGTATGCTTTGACGTTATGTTCCTAACTGTCATTGTCAATGAGAATATCTCTTTTCTCTCTCTTTACGGCACAGTCTTCGATGAATGTGTCTCGCTTTTAGCTCACCCTTATCTGTATTTATGATTTTATTAGACATGCGCTAATCATGTCCTGGAGCGGATTGAACATGGAACGATTTATTTCACTCTTGGAACTATGTTCAGGAAACATGTCCGCGGAACTATCTAGTTCTACCAATCCAGATTAGAGTCATGTTCTTGCGATTAGAGCTACAATTTAATGATTCAGCCAAACGCGTGGAGAAATAGAGCGCTATAAATTTTAACACATTTATAAACAAAGTTATTCAGTTGATTTACCTTCATACTTTTCAGGCTTAGGACTGTCAACCAAGAATCTAGAATAAATTAAATTAGCAAATGAAAGTATATACAACTAAATATTATGAACTTTTACACTTGGTTGGCGTATTTATAAATCAACTGATTTTATATACATTCCATCATTCTAAAACTATTTACATTTTTGTACATGTTTACAGAAGATATTTACAAGTATTACTTAAAAATATATTCACAAAAGATATTGTTTATAGTTTTTTTGTCTTTTCATGCTTTTTTTTCTTTTTTTTCTTCTCATATTTTTTTCTTTTTATATATGTATTTACAATTTTACAATTTACAAAGTTTTGGTTTAGTCAGCCAAAACTATCAGTCCTGGCTTTGATTACTGCCAATAAAAAGTAGCATTGACAGTTTCGATGCCTTAAGGCGTCTTCTACGGTTTGTCAATGTAAGCCCTGCCTTTGAAAATATTCGCTCACATGGCACAGAAGTGGCGACGATGTTTAAGCGTTTAATCATGTACGTGTATAAAAGAGGGTAAACCAATCTTCTGGTAAACCACCAAAGCAGGGGATCTTCCTGTCTATTTATGATGGGCTCTTGTAAGTATTTGTCTATTTCAACTATCCCGGCTGCTGTGGTATTTTCAGGAACAAGGCGAGCAATCTCTTCGTCAAAATCATTCCAGATTGATGGTGCCTTTGTAGGCGATGTCGATGTTGTCTTTGTCTGAGGTTGTGATGTTAACTCTGGTTCCGGCGTTCGCATAGACCCCACTCTTACTTTTAGCAGTGCTAAAGCTTTTTTATAGTTTCTGTCATCTCTAAAACCTTTCCCTTTAAATCTAGGGTCTAATATAGTGCTTTCTGCATATAATGGATTGGTTTCGATCGAATCGAATCGTCGATGTAGTTGATCGTCCAAAGTTCGCACCAAAGTGTGTACCTTGCTATCTGGTACAGTTTCACTTTGTGACAAATGATGTCTCATTTGTGTCATTAGCAACCGACAATATACGATTACTTTCGAAAGACTTACGGACTTTTCACTTGATACCTCCACAGTGACTTCGTAGAACATTTTTAAAATCGGTATTGTGTTCTCAATTAGCGTCCAATCTTCTGGTAACAAAGCTAGGTCAGCTCTAACTAACGCCAGTGTAGCTATTAGGGCTTCCTTTATTCTAACTACACGGTCTAACATATCGTAAGTGGAGTTCCATCGCGTGCTGACGTCTTGTTTGAGCTTCAGTTCGTCCATGTTCATTTGTTTTTGAACTGATTTTAATTTGTTGAGTCCGGTCGTGCTTCTTTGAAAGTACTCTACTATTCGCTTCACTCTGTTAAGCGTCTCAGAAATCGTCTCAATGCCATCTTGCACAACGAGATTAAGGGTGTGAGCAAAACAACCCACAGATCGCCAATCCCCTAAACGAACTGCTGCAAGTATATTAGGAGCGTTGTCGCTAACTATTACTCCTACTTTATTTTCGAGCTGCCACTCCTTCAGTTCATCCTTTAAAAACTGACAAAGATTAGCAGCAGTATGGGTTTCATCATACTGTATGCAGCCGAGTAAATATGCGCACAATCTACCTTGGTCTTGGTCGATGTAATGTGCAGTGACCGCTATAAAACTCTCGTTGTTATATGAAGTCCAACCGTCAGTGGTAACACAAACAGCGACCGCCTTTGATATTTTGTTTTTAACAATTTCTTTCAGCTTC
The DNA here is from genome assembly GCA_950106695.1 of Biston stratarius. NCBI lineage: Eukaryota > Metazoa > Arthropoda > Insecta > Lepidoptera > Geometridae > Biston > Biston stratarius. The sequence continues at coordinate 11,241,646 of OX467106.1, forward strand.
ATGTATTGTTGAGGAAGAAGGCTTTCAGACAACGTCTTTCTGGTAGGTAAATTGTAGGACGGATTTAACATATATACGAATTTTTTAAATTCTGTATCATTTACTAGGTTTAGTGGATGATACTCTTTGGCTATCATTATCATTAGTTGATCATCTATTTTAGATTTTTTGTGTGGTGGCAAGGGTCTTTGGGTGTATCCATCAATTTTTAATTGTGTAGGCAGTTTCTGTACCGTGCGTGCCGTCGATGTTGATGGTACTGTATTTGAATCTATAGGCACATCTACTGAGTCTATGCCAGGATTTGTAGCTACTGGTAGTTGTCGTTCCACTGGTGCAGTAGAAATTCCAGGATGTTTGCGTTTTAAATGCCTGGTCAAATTTCCTAGGCTGCCGGATGTAAATGCAATACTATTAAAACAATAGTTGCATTTTCCTTTTTTCCCATCTTCTTCTATAAAGTGGTTCCACAGCTCGCTGGTTTTTCTGCGCGATGTCATTGTACTTGGTAATTAGTTTAGTACCTATACTGTACGGTATGACGCAACGAAGTGAAATGAAGGACATAGGTAATAATTATTTTCTAAGAAATGGGCCACGCGGACCGCGTGTGTGTGGAGTCAAGGTCAAGAATTCAAAACAACAAATAGATTTTTTAATCGATAATCGATCCTAACGCCCATAGTTTATGATACATTATTCATTGCAATAGCACGTAACGAAAAAAAACGGCAAGTGTATACATATTTCGTCATTTGACCAACTTAAAATAACCTTAACTACTAATTAATAAGACACTTTATTGATTGTAAATAAGTTTTTAAATATTGGGATAAAAGAAAGCTCGGGTATGTTCGGTGCCGTTCGGAACACTTCGGGAGGCGTCTCTGTCGGTCGGTGCCGTCGGTGCAGTTGTGCAGTTAAATAGATCCAAAGTTCGTTAGCTCGATCTCGCACCGATTGGGACATGCGGACCGACTTCAGTCCAAACCGCGGATTGAACCGAAGTCGTTCCAGTACAGGAAATCGTTCTCGGAACTATTACGGTCCGGACCGACCCATCTTTAGATTTTATAATTGTTCAACTCTGCCGAATTTCGTGTTTTCGTATTCAGAATACTTTATCTTTACATTCCATAGAAGCAAGTAACGAAGGAATAAAAACCAAGAAGAACTCATTGTTCCTATCTTATTCCTACAATGGCAAGTAATATACTCTTGTTTCGCTTGAAAATGATGTTAAAATCTTACGCTATCCATACACCCACTTTTGCCTCAAATGTTTTCCCTGAATAAACCTGTTTTCACAGTTTGAAAAGGCTAGTAAAGGTTACTGCTAAATCTTACAATAGAAAATAACAATCTCGGCTTAGAATCACTAAATTTGAAATTACACAGTAATTTTGTAAACAAGAGTTTGTAGAATCAGTGAATGAATAATTTAGCTTAGGCTGGAATGTAGCTGAGACTTGTGAGAATATCATGATGAAGCATATGTCTCTAACATATAAAATACAGTCTACAATATTTTGCTAGAAACATGCAGTCACTCAAATTCATTAGAGCCTTTAAGCTGATAATGAATTGGAATGTAGTAACTCTCTGATAAATCCGCAATGGTCATGAACAGATATCGTAATATGTGTTATTATTTTTACATTAAAAAATATGTGTAAAAACCTGCTACCAGTAAATGTATCATTTTGATACTTTTCATTATTAAATGGTTCGATAGCTATAACTCTGGAAAGGGACATTTACTACATACATTTTAATCATCACCACCATCATTTTCACTTTACATGGGTACAGCTTATTTATTTAAATAGTAATTGTAAATGATCTTCAAAATAAGAGCCTGTAGTCTCCGGTCTTAACAAATTACTTTGAAATTTTGACATAACATTTCATTTAATACATATCACATATTCTATATGAATCGTTTTACACAACTTTTCCTGTAACATGTCTGAGCTACAACTTGTGTGGCCGGGTATGATTTATACTTTACAAAATGTTCCAAATATTGACCATTCGAAAATTAAGTAATATTATAAACTGTTGAATTTTGCTATTTTCAGCTGGTTTTAGTACTAGGAGATCTGCACATCCCCCACCGTTGCAGCAGTCTGCCGCCAAAGTTCAAAAAGCTCCTACTGCCAGGCCGAATCCAGCACATACTATGCACTGGCAACCTTTGTACCAAGGAGTCTTATGATTACTTGAAGACGCTGGCCAGTGATGTTCATGTGGTTAGGGGTGATTTTGATGAGGTAAGAACAGCCAAATGGTCGTGATCATTAACAAAATATTACAAAGTAATTATCAAAAAACTGAAACCTACTTCCTTATACAATGCTACATTTTATTAACATATGCCACAGTTTTTTTTTGAAAATAATGCATTCTTGTTATGTGGTCTTTGAGCCGTCTCATTTGATACGAAAATTATTAAATTAGTTATAATTCATTTATTGTGATATAAACAAAAAATACTAAAAAATTATACCTCATCTTTTGTATAGTTGGGTAATAATAAATCTGGCATTCCAGTAAAGTATAATCAAGAAAATATAACAGTAATGGTGGGAGGGTAATTCCTAATATTTAGATTGATTCTCTCAAGTTGAAAATCTTTAGCCTATCTTCTCACAGTGTTTTGACATCATGTGAGAGCCTGATACCATCCATTAAGAGTCTTTAAGCACATGTCACTTAACATCAAGCTGTGGTTTAAACATAGCCTTTTTCATGTTTATTTTTGAAGTTGAAGCTCAGAGGATGCTCATTAGCTAGTAACTTTAAAAAGAGTGATAGGAAGATGCTATATAGTGGTTAGCGTGGTCAATGTTCACACTGGGCATGGGATCTAATTTTAACATTACACTTGAACTGCTGGTATATATTGTGAGGAAACTATAGCATGGTGGTACAGTACTTTCTAGTAGCTAAGCTGACTAGCTACCACATTCAGGTTTACAATCTGCCTTCAAGCCACTAAAAGTGTGTTTCTGCAGCCTCACTTTAGAGCCAGTATCCATTTCAGGTTAGATGTGTTTACTATCTTCGACCACACCATTACTTAACATCAGGTGAGCTGTGGTTAAAACACCTAGACGGTCACAAGTAAAAAAAAATATTGTGACATTCCTTGCCCATACAAATGAGACAGTCAAAGCATTTGGTACATGTTCAAGTAACATTTACATTGTAAGGGTGGTAATCCGGTGGTAATAGACTTTTTGATTGCTTGCCAACCATAAAAATAACAAAAAATATTACCATTTCCAGAACTCAACTTACCCTGACCAAAAAGTCATCACAGTTGGACAGTTCCGCATCGGTCTCATCCATGGCCACCAGGTAGTGCCATGGGGGGATGAAGAGTCACTGGCTTTGGTGCAGAGGCAGCTAGATGTAGATATACTCATATCAGGACACACACACAAATTCGAGGCTTATGAACATGAGAATAAGTTCTATATTAATCCAGGGTCTGCCACGGGGGCCTATAGCCCTTTATACAGGTGAGAATAGTTTTTTTTTTATAAGTTATAAAACGTCACAAGTGAACCAATAAGCATGGTACTTCAGGTGATGGCGGCCGAATCTGTGTTAAAGGAAATTATTATTTTACATATTGTTTTAATTTAAAATTAATACATTTTAAAGCAGTAAATACTTATTGATAATATTTATGAAAGGATCATTCTTCTTGAAACACGATTATGACAAATTACCTCGATAGTTTTTTTTTTAATTATCCTCTTAAATAATGCAAAAGTATGTTGTTTGGGTAAATTTTACTTCAAGATAGGTTATTATACTACTACATTACTACTTTCACTATGTGCACAACTTTGATGTTCTAAAGAAAAAGTTTCTTGAACCCTGACCAAATGTATGAATCACCTGATTTTTTCGCCATTTCAGAGTTGGTTCATAATTATGGTAATGTATAGTGATCTCATTTCGGCTCAATTTACCCCAGGCTTATAAATCTGTATTACTTAAAGTATTAAAGGTTTATACACAAAAATTTATTTAAACATATTGTTTTTAATTTTTAAAGTAATGTAACAGTTTCCTATCATCTAATTATTTTTCTAATAAAACCACACGGGACACACTTTTGCTGAATATACCTGAGCTGAGGCGCTCACATGGCTACTGGGTGCGCCTACACCAAAGCACCATAACCAATATTTTTTTTATATTACTAAAATACAAATATTTTATTGAAAACACCAATGTTGTAAAAGACATATTTCATAAAATCATTTCAAACCTACCTTAAAAAAGTTTTAAAAACACTGATTACATGTCAATGAATAAAAAAACAAAATGTCGAAATAAAGCATGTCAATATAAAACATATTGTCAACATAAAATATGTCAATACAATAAATATAATCAATATACTGAAATGGCAAAAAAAACATAAATACTTACTTGTAATATAGTCATATTACTTAATAGTAAAAGGCTTGCGATTGACCACCATCTCGCCTGATGTTAAACGAAGATAAGGTCTACGATGGAACACGGTTGCCTCGAAGATGCAGATTTACTTGCGACTGAAAGGCGCCTAGATTGTATCTATTAGGGAACACCCACGGTCAGCAATGGAGGTGAAATCAAACCATTTAGTTCGAGTTTTTGGAATATCAACCATGAACTGTCGCTTATTAGAGCTCCTGGCTGTATGATGGTAGGATGGGTAGAATGGAATTAGATCATAGAAATCTAAAGTGCACTCTTCAAAATATCTCCAGTAAAAAATCAAGAGACAAGCAACCTTGCATTGATATTCAAGACTTTGCAGCTATAAAAGCATCATTGTTGATGAGTTTCCTAACATAATGTCTCAATGAAAATTATTGACAAAGCCTATAAGGTGACTCATTATGTGGAAGACAGGAATATATCGACCGTAGCAATTAACATTGTCGGATCTGCATTTTTGCTATTTTCATTTTATTGCATTAAAGGTCTTAGAATAAGTTTAAGAATGCCCCCGCAAATTATTAAATTCCTAAAATGAACTATCTTTGTTTTTTCAAGTGGAAAAAGTAGTATGTGTTCAGTGAGCACGATTAATATTGTCGTATAGTACGTTGAGACTTTAGCTGCGGGGCGCAGGAGCAAAACAGACGCGCGGATCTGCCACTTCGGACAATGTTAGCGGGACGAGCGCACTCGATGGTCTTATTTTCAACACGTAAAATAAATTCCCCAATTTCAATATAAATTCAATGTTCCCGTTATCTTGAGGTTAAGACGGATATTAGACTTATTGAACCCATCAGTTCTGCTACAAAACTATCCAAATTTTGAATTAACGGACACTTATGTGGATACTCATCAGAGAAAAAAGAGAAAAGTAAGTATAAAACGTTTCTTTTAACATTTCATCATACCTAGCCTAAACATAATTAATTATTGTTTATTATTAGCGTCTTTTTGAATTTTATTTTTTTATGAATTGTTGAAAACTACTCTGAACGGACAATAATATCGTATATGCCAGATACATCAATGTTTGTTGTTTTCTATTTCATTTACCGTGTCGGATGTGTCACATACTCCATTATTGCTTGATCAGAGATAGTTTTATTTTGTCAGATATGGTACTACAGACTTTGTTGCATGTTCATTTAATATATAGTATTGTAGGATGTACCACTTCCTACATTATTAACTGCTTTGTGTTTGATTGTATTTTGTCGGATAAGGAATTACTGACTTCGTTAACTGATTATTTCTAATTTCTTGGTGTCAGATGTACTACATTCGACATGGTCGCTTCATGAGAACAATATACTACTATTGAATATGGTACTGCTGGCATTGTTGTTTGTTGAAAGTTTGATTTTATTTTTATTTTATGTGATATAAGTACATATAAAAGAGAAATCAATTTTTTTTTCAATCATCCTCTATGTTATCTTTCTAACGGCACTTACTTGGATGGCTTCCTTGCTTTTTTTGCTAACACAGTAGCCTTTATTTTAGAAGAACCATTGCCTCTTGCTTTGGCTAATCGCCTCCTACTAGCTTTGAAGAAAAACTTGTGCAACTGGAAGCTCTGATTGAAGACATTTTGATGACAGCGCAAAGAGCCTCGTGGAAGACATTCCTGACATAGTGAATCCGGATAGTGCCTTTTTCAGATTTCCAACTTCTATAGATTACGTATAACCTTATTTGACGTAATACAATAGTTGTAATATGCTTTTAGAACCACGTGAATCCAGTAACTCAACCAAAGACACCAACTTCAAGCGCTACTGCTCCTGACAGATTAGCAACAACTCGCAACCAATGAAGCTGAAGTTTTTAGACAATTTGATTGCACTGTAACAACACTGATGCCATCCTCGAAATCCAGCTTCCTAATTATGGTGAAAGTGCAAATACAGCACCGTCCCAGATATCTTCTGTGAATCATGCGCTGCCCACCTACGAGGTTTATGAAAACATGGGTACACCATCCGAGATCTCTTCTGTAAGTCATATTAATTCGCCATCTTCTACATTCTGTTCCAGAAAAAAAAAAGCTTTTAAGACTGATAAAGGAAAGAAGCGCCATGCACATAAAAAAAGGTGGCTTGTGGTCCAAACAAAACTTAATAAAACAGCGGCGAAGAATTCGTGAACATAAAAGGGAAAGTGGTTGAAAATAAACAATTTAAATATCCTTATACCGATAAGCGCCTATTAACGTATACCCAAAAAAAATTGTCACGAAGATCGACAGCGAGTCTTTAAATACTTTTGGCTTTTTAATAAGAAGAAAAAGCACTGGCAATTTGTTGTTAAAAACACAATGAAGAGTCTCGAGCGACGCCAAACAAGCACGATAGATATATCTGCGAATGGTTCGATGCTACCTACCAAATATTCCTCAAAAGCAACTACGAAAAGGCAGTGCAGAGAAGTAGTTTAGACCTAAAAAAGATAAATGTGATGTCTGCCACGTGTTTAAGAACAAATCGACTAAAACAAACGAATTCTCTTCGTCTATTCTAGTCGAATTGTTGAGCTGTATTTGATTTACACCAACATCGCAAAAAAGGTACGAGATTTCAAAAAATCCAACAAACAAGAGGCTCAAGTCAACAAAGATGTAGTCACTGCTACCTACCTACCTACCTACTGCTTTTCACAAAGTTTTAGTGACCACACACACACACACACATCATCAGCCATAGGACGTCCATTGCTGGACATAGGCCTTCTCCTGGGGAGGTTTTGCCAATACTCGCCACGCTTGTCAGGCGGGTTGGCGAGCGCAGTTAGGTGTGATTGTTCAAGGAAGACGCTGCTGCCCATCTTCCGGATTACATCACTTAGCTGACTCTTACGGCAACTGCGACTAGTGGGTGGGGTACTATTCTTACGCCGGCACCACCACGGCACAATTACACAATTAGTGACCCCTTATGAAGAAATCAGCGTATTCTACTACAAGAGGAGGTTCTGTACATTAAATTTTGCGGTCTATGATTTAGTATCCGAGATATGCACCTTCTAAATGAGGCATGAAGCGATCGCTTGGTGTAGCTCTATCAAAATATCTAGTTGTCTTTCTCAACTTCATCAAATTCTATGCTGAACCATCAGGTAATTTCGTTTTTGGTTTGCTAACTGTGCAGGACAAATAGGAACCGGATCGTGTTTTCGCTCTACATGCTCGTAGCAAAAAAACTAGGAGTAACTGTGACCAATTGTTTTCTAAAAAAGGTCATACGCGAAAAGAGGAAGACAGTGTTCATGCGACAGTAGAACGGTATATCAAACACAAAACTATTTGGGTGCCAGAAGAATGGTATTACTTAGCGTTGGGCCTGAAGGTGATCCTTACATCATGAAAGACATTTTCGATTTCAAAGCCTTGCTAGTAAACAAGAATTGGACAAAGAATATCAAATGTTTCAATTCAAATATCAAAAGTTATCAAATCAACGTGTTTTGTGACTACAAAACACGTTGATTTGATATATTTTATTAAAAAAAAAAAAGATCGTATCTTTCTGTAGCCTAATCGATAAATGTAGTCTTGGACCTAATTGTTTGCGGCTGTAGTAATTAGATTACAAAAAAATAAGTTTATGTAAAATGATCTTAAATGTAACTTACTAGGACTGTTATTAGTTTAGTTGTTTAAATGCAAATAACTCCATTCCTGTTTTGTTGATTCATAAGCAAGTAAGTATTTGCGTTATAAAACTCTGAATTGTTATTTAGTTTTGCAATAAAGGATTTGAATTTGATCACACAGTGACTTCTTATTTTCTGGGAACGTATAAAATGTATGTACGTAGATACCTTACATAGAGAATGCCTTTCTGACCAGGTAATTAAAAGCACAGTTGTCTTTATCTTATAAGGGAGTGTAGGTATAACCTGCGTATCTTTAGAAGTATGTATATAGGTATTATGTCAGTAACAATATCAATATTTGTATAAAATAACATGTCCTGACTGATGTACACTTGTATGTAACTGTGTGTGTTGTGTGCACTTGTGTGTACATTGTATTACCCAAGTCCCTGAAATAATTAAAGTAGTATCTTCATCGTAAAATAATTATATCTTACGGGCAATAACGTATTAAGTGGTACATCCAACGTAAATTAGATTTAAAAGTCCAGGTAATATTGTGGGTTGTACCACATCCGACTAAAATCAGAAATTGTTGGGCTAATAATAATGATGGATCTGCCATTTCCGACAAAATAGTTGCCTGATTTAGCGGTTAACAATATTGCATGTGCAGTTTCTCATATTTCCGATAATTTTTTATTAAATTTGCATATACTACTATATCAGGTATTTAATATTTATATGACATACCAAATTTCGTTAAGGTACATTGACTTTTGTTCATTTTATACACATTTGAAACTTTAAACGGCCGTACCCTAAAGTAGCGATTTTTCACATACGACTATGTTAATTGCTACGGTCGATATGGTCGTAGTAGCTTCTCTCTGCACTTGCATCCCCCTGGCTAAGTGACAATTGTAGTAAGCATAATGTATTAATATCTATAACTGTAAACTGTATACACTGTAACCTTATATGAAAAGAAAAATCCACAAAAAAAAAAGCCTTCCTGAGTTTCTTGCCGGAGTTTTCTCAGTTGAACTGTAATTACGAGCCGGTGGTAGACACAAACATGTAACTTAACGTTTATTGCCTTCCCAGGGCCTAAACTGATAAATGATTTTTTGATTTTGATTTAATGTTAAGATTTATTTACTTGATATTTTTACAGAAATGCGACCCCATCGTTTGTTCTCATGGACATCCAGAGTTCAACTGTGGTGACATACGTGTACAAACTGCTCGGTGATGAGGTCAAAGTTGAACGGATCGAATATAAGAAGGCATAGTTATACGCTAAATATATATAATATATACATATATCTCATATTGTAAGGGCAAGTTATCAATTTATTATATTTTACCCAAATTTTGTGTTTGATTATATGACTATTTGTCATATATGTGAAGGAAATCACTGCGAGGAAACCATAACATGGTAGTAGGGTACTTTGTAGTATTCTGCTGGCTAGCTACCACTCTCAAGTTGAAAATCTGTCGCCAAGCACCAACTATGTGTTCCGGCAGCCTCATTAAAAACGTTCCTTTCCAGCCTTGATGTGTTTATCATCTTCAACTACACCGTTACTTAATAGTAGGTGAGCTGTGGTCAAACACCTAACCTGTCAGCTATAAAAAAATGTGGAAATTATATCAGGCATTCTAATACACAAGTATTTATGTCACCTCTAATGTTGTAGGTGTCCATAGGCTGAGCTTACCATCAGGCGAACAGTCTGCTTGTTTACCACTCTATATAAAATGCCATTTACCCTGAATGAAATGTATAGAACAGTTTTTTTGATAAAAATATAGCCAAAAATCACATCGGTCTATAATTGATCATTCGAACCGAAAATTTTTGAGTATGAAGTATGGTTCATTCGATTAACTAAATTTTGGTAATATAACAGTTTTTAAGTTATGAGTAAAATAGGTTCAGGTTTTTAGAAGATATAGTCGCGAGGTCACAGTTCGCATCATACAACTACTTTATAATTCACCTGTATAAATGTATAGAAAAGTTCTCGAAGATGTGTGAAGTTTGTCAACCCGCACTTTGCCAGCGTGGCGGACTACGGCCTTACCCTTCTCACAATGAGAAGAGCCTCCCGCCCAGCAGTGGGACTGTTGCTGATTCGGAAATGTATAGAAGATATTGTGGTATTACTTATAGTGTAAGATTGTATGGAACCAAAATAATTATCTCATGTATAATTATATTTTAGATTTCCGTTTATCTCAAAAATAAAAATTATATTTTATTTTAGATCTATTTTTTTTTTGTAATTTGTAATATTTGAATTTTTTAGTGTTTCATAATTTTGTCATTCGTTCACTTGTTCTACAGTAAAGTAAAAAGTAGTAAGTCTTTTTAAGTTTCACTATTATAATATTCTATGTGTGTATGTTTATACTGTATTTATTTGCAATTTTATATTTAAAAAAAAATGGTTTTGTAAATAAATAAGATAGTTACTATAATTTATGTGTATTTAATTTGGAGCAAAATGTTATGGTCGATTCAGGCAGTCTTCGGATGGGTGACCGCGAATGTTATTTACTATCTAGCGTTATCGCGTATCAGGAGGGAGATACGTTAAATTTTGTCAGTCTTCGGATGGGTGACCGCAAATGCTATTTACAACCTTACGTTATCGTGTGTTGGGCGATACGTAAATTTTTTGTTGTTGTACTTAGTTGTTTATTTTATGATAAGCAATTATTTTAATCATGTCGGAGACTTGGTGGCTTTGGCCGAAGAAATGTTGCGCAGCACTGGCGAATTAGGATATAGACGAGTTTGGGAAAGTGATGAGTTTTATCCCGTGATAGTAACTCCGCTACTTGAAATGAAGAGCATGGGTTCGATTATCGCCCACGACATACGTTTGACAAATGTAGTTGTTTCTTGTTTATCCGGGTGCTTTTAAAAAAAATACGGTGGACGTGTAACAAGACGCCATCCGGCCCCAAACTAAGTTGTATAACTAAGCTATTGTAAAACAGACACAGAACAAGTATTTACTTATATCAGTCACATGTAAAAGATATTGTATAGTAAGTATGCGTTTATAAGCTTTGCTTAGTTCGTTTTCTATTTCTATATTTATTTATTCTTTAATTTATGTATTTAAAAATAACTGCCTAATATGCAAGGTATTTTGCAGAAGTAGTGTAATACTGTAGGTTGCTGGTCTCTCCAATAATGTACCAAAGTAATCAACTTTTCAATGCTAGAATACTTCTACTTTACTTCGTGGTAGATTTCCTCGTGGAAGTCATCTAGGTAGGTACCACTGCAGTACCAGATATTCTGCCGCTAAGCAGTAGTGTGTAAACATTACTGTCCGGTTTGAAGGGTACTGCAGCTAGCAAAATTACTGGGCTGTTGAGACTAACCATTGAAAGTCTTGTAATGAGCGCCAAAGCAGCGTTGCCCCGGACTTTGTTTTGTTACACAAAGTTATGTGTATTGTTGCAATGGTCATGGACATGCGTTATCTCTTACCATCAAGAGAGCGCCGCGTATCGTTTGTCTCATTACATTTAGATAAAAAAAAGAACAGATTTCTTCTAGATTGACTTGCTTCTTGTTCACAATACTACTTACCATCGCACGAGTTGGTGGCGAAACGAGAAAATAGTTATTACAAAAAAATCTGTACGTGTGTGGAAATTAGGAAAAAGGTTTATCAAAATCAATCTTATTCTAATGAGGTTACATTCTGATTTACCTTAAAGTTAGTGTTGCTTTCAAAAGTATGTATTGATAAACCTGAATTAGTAGGTACGTTAGTGGGTGGGTACGCATGTGTGATCTGTACCAACACGAGCGTGTTGAGCAAGCCCTAAAGGGCGTTGACCCGGCACAATATGATTATGAAATGGTCTTACATAAACCGTCGAATGAGATTTAGGTGAGCAAACATAAACAAATATTTAGTAATAGGTTTCGTATAACTAAAATAAATAGAGATAAAAAACTTTTGACGAGGAATCAAACTATAGGTTGGCAAATTAAATAGCTTTTTAGGTATAGGTAGATCTTCTCCCAATGCGCTGCCAGAAAGTCTGGCATTAATAACAGGGCGGCGTACTCGAGGGGGTCATCCCCCGACAAGCGTAGCCCCTGAGATGGCGCGCAAGGAATGAGGGATTGACGCTTTTCTAGCTTCATCCCTAACAGGGAAGGGTCTGAAGACCAGTGCTGTCGAGGCCGCAGATGAGTTCGTCGAACGCGTTCCAGCAGCCCCGGCACATAAGCGCCAGTTAGGAAATATCCCGGAGTTATTGTGGATAGGCCGCCAGTATGGTGGAAAATTCCATATAACCAACAATTAAGGATTTCCCTGGGCAAAAAAAACCATTTGATGTTCGAATGCCATAGCACGCCTGTTTGTCTATTCTAAGTTATGTGTGTATTTAATTGCAGCTAGCTTCAAATGCTAAGGAAATTATAGTGATGAACTTGTATGACAGAGTTCTTAATGTATTCGATGCTTCTAGAACTTTATGATTTCAACGCCGGAATATTCTTAGTAGGTACGCCGCGGAAGAGTGCGTAAGTGTCCGGAGTCTCGACGTAAAGCGCCCAGGTTTTTGTGGGCAGGTCGTCACTAAGGCAGAGTCCCATATAACACCCTGCCCACCCTAACACCGGTGGTATATATCAAGGATTTTCCCTGGACGAAAAAGTGGTAGTCTCAGCACACTGATTACGACGTCGCACCGTCTTTTCAAGTCGTTGAAGCCCGTATTATTAATGTTCTTCGTATAGTTGGGCAAAGTTGAGAAGTAGGGCCGTTACGCCGCATAAATAAGCCTTTATTAAATTGCCGTTCTGCAGTACTGGCCATTTCAAATTAAAATAATTTTTGTTTGGCTAAGAATTCTAGTTGCAAATTAATTTTATTTTAAAAAAATGGAATTCTTTTCCAGCGATAGTCATTTGTTTATTGATAAGTGTTATGTTTACATCGCATTAGAATCTTTTTCGTCATCATGGATATGTTAAAAATTCGAATAATCATTGAATGTGAGTACCGTCGTGGCAGCAACGCGGCACAAGCGGCACGCAACATCAACGTTTTTAGTTTGCCCGCTTCTGTTCTGGAAATTTCGACCTGAAAAATGAACTTCGTGGTCGTCCGAAAACTTTAGTTGACAATGTGGAAATAAAAACGATTGTGGAAGCTGATGATACTCAATCTACGGCTGAATTAGCAGCTTTTGACGTTAGCGTCAAAACAATATTGGACAAATTGGCAAAGTAAAAAAGCTTGTAAAAAAAAAACAAAGTCCGGGACATCGCTGCTTTGGCGCTCATTACTTTCAGACTCGATGGCTCGACGACTCGAAGGCCCTGTAGTAGGTACCTACCCTTCAAATCGGAACACAGTAATGTTTACAGATTACTGCTTGGCGGCAGAATATCTGGTACCTACTGCTGTGGTACCTACCAAGACGACCTCCTGGTAAGGAGATCTACCACCAAGTAAAACTCTGGGTGAGGTTGCTGGGATATACCACTAGATATAGTTTTCTCAACGGCTGCTCGAGATCATTGTTAAGATTGGAACCCACGCCCTCACGCGTCCGATACATAGCTATCATTATTAGATTCCATTCGAGTATCGAAAGAATTAGTCTACGTGCGGAAGACCACGGTGTCGTGTTTACTAATTGCTGCTATCAATTCGACAAAGATAAACAAGGAAAATAAAATATAGATGCACTGTTATCATTCGTAAACGTGATTAGTTAAATTTAACTAATTAGAGAGCTCGTTTAACCTAAATTGATTTGTGGCTGCGTACGTGGTTCATTATGCATAGGTCTAGTGCTATTTATTTCGTTATAAAAAAACCATTTTCCAAGATAACGCGTCTAATAATAGACCAACGTTTTCATTAGAGATGCAACTATTATATCTCACAATACTCTCTATTAATTATGTAGGTTCACAGCGGTGGTTCACTATTGGCTCGCATAATATGCATCAATACGCTTAACATAAGTACACATAGCTTCGTAGGTATAAATCTTTTTCGCATAATAATAGTTAGTATAACAATAAGGAGACCTCTTGAATGCATAATATTACTCAATCATAATGACATGCAATAAGTATGTAGAGTCCGATAAATAATTATGAATATAATAACAAATAATACATTTATAAGTTAAATAATCATGATCGCGGCTTACGAGTGGCGTAATGGTAACTCCGCCGTACCTTAACCTAATGCTATGTTATTGGGCCCAAAATGAATTATTAAAATATAATTGTAAATTTACGAATCTCAAGACTGAACCTAGGGCTACCCTGTCGCACCTTAACCTGTTAAATTAAGTGTTTCACATAAGTTTTTATTACAATACGTCAAAAAAAAAAGTGATTAGCGTCCTTTATATTGCTGTTTTAATGCATTCATTGTAATATTTGCATGGTTAAACCATAATTAAGGGTATGAAAGTACACTTAAAAACCTTAAATATGCATAAAAACACACTCAACTAAAGCGCATCGAAACTACGACCAATAAATATTATACGTAAGTAACAATAGTATGACATATAAATTTACATATACATATGCTCAACAAAATAATCTATACCAAAAAACTTAAGGGTAGGTAATAGTTACGGTTAACAAAACAGTATTTTTTTTCAGTATTTCATGATTATACTCAATCATGATTATGCGAAATTATGTTATGCCGAACATTTCTGTCAAAGTAAATTAGGAACTTAAAAATTATGCGAATCAATTTCCATAGCTTTATGTCTATAGACGTTAGGAAAGAAACCATTTATCTCAAGAATCAAATAAATGTCTAAAATTTCGACTTAATTTGATATTAATAAATCCGGTATACAAATTTTGAAACAGACAATTTACAATACATACATATCTACATACGAACATTCCAAGTTTAATAAAACTTAAGAACAATGTAGTGAAATGCATTCTAGTGGTGCATTCTCAATACAGTCACGTCTATCCACTTAAGCTTATGGCAACAGCAATCAACAAGCACCGGTTAAAAACAAATCCCCTCTCTACCCTATGAAGGTTACAACGAATAAAACCAAACGGTTGTTCTACTTTTGAATCAGTCCTTCGATGACCGCGCTCAAGCACTTATATCGGTTGTAAACGTTAACTTTCGACCCTTCGCGTTCCATTTTCGAAGCCGGCGCGTTCGGAGAATGCCGCAGTGACAAAGATAGGAAAAAGTTTTTTTATACAAAGAGGTGACAAGTAAAGTTTTTTGTTTAAAATGGCGGTCTCCTTAGTGAGATTTGGACTGAAGTCTATCGTTAATTTGGAAAGGCAAGCTGCTTTGATAACAACCGTCAATGTTCAGAATCAAATCAAAGTAAGTACCTATCACCTTAATTATTTTATACTTTGTACTTATTTTTTAATCGTTTTGTAAATCTGCTTCTTTCAATTATTAGCTAAAACAATAATAATTTACTATTGCTTGAGCAAGTGAATAGCAATAGAGGTTATTTATCTAGGTGTCAATTACTTTAAAATGCAAGCTAGGTACAAGTCAACCTGGTGCAACGCGAGCCGGTTTCGATCGGTTAACGCTCTGAAATATGTTTAAATATGTATTTACAAAAGTTTTAAGAGATACCAATCTTAAAATTTAAGTTTTAATCATAATGCAATACAAAATGGCAACATTTTTAAAATTATTTTTTATGTTAAATTTATAATAGAACGAGACGCTCTTATGATGGCAACAGACAACGTTTTGTTTGCAACCATTGCAGTGATATACAGAACTTTGAATAGCAAAATAATCTCTAGGGCATCGCTGCTTTGGCGCTCATTACTTTGATACTTTCGACGGATAGTCTCAACAGCCCTATAAAAAAAATTACACACTACTGCTTGCCAGCAGAATATCTGGTACTGCTAAGGAGATCTAACACTGAGTAAAATTCAATTTGATTTCAAATAAATGGCTTTTACTTGCATATTTTTGATTTAACTGATAACTCATTTTGCCGTGGTGGTGCTGGCGTAAGAATAGTACCCCACCCTCTACCCGTGGTTGCCGTAAGAGTCGGCTAAGGGATATAATCTGGAAAATGGGCAGCAGCGTCTTGAACAATTACATCTAACTGCGCTCGCCAACCCGCCTGCCAGTGCCAAGCGTGGCGAGTATTGGCAAACCCCAATGCCGAATAGTGCTCTTCAACATCACAACGGAAACATAAGCTCAGCAAGTCTTGGCTCACGAGATAACCGCCTCATGGGATGTCGATTCGACGACCATTATCTCGATAGTCGTTACGATGACCGGTGTTATAGGTAATTCAAAATTCAAAACCTTTTATTGAAGGCTGTGTTTTAAATGTTGGGTGTCATCAATTTGGTATCAACAGCTTTCGGGCATACAATATTTAGTAGGTACTTATTAGGAATCTTAATTACCAATTAATTATTTTATAATTACATAATATAAAATAGTAAAAAAAAATTGTAGCAAAATATGGAAATACATGATAGTTGATGTATGCGTCGCTTACCATCTAGGAAATTAATTGTTTAGTAGTGTGCAGCTAGCGAAATTACAGGGCTGTTGAGACTTACCATCTAATATCTCAAAGTAATGAGCGCCAAATCAGCGATGGCCTGGACTGGTTTGATTGCCCATATTTGTTTATCGCTGCAATGGTCATGGACAACCGTTACCTCTTACCATCGGGAGAGCGTCTCGTTTGTCTCATTACTTTTACATTAAAAAATATATACCAATTCAAAAAATCATTACTCTCTAACCGTTTTTTAATCTTTGGTTAGCTCTACGTAATACTCTATTAGACGTTTTCGAAGTGACGTAGAAGAGGAAGTCAAAGATATTTTTCCCCCAAAGTTTTATGGTTCTAATAAGTTTCATTCAGATCAAAATAAACCGGTACTTTGTCTGTACATTGCATGCTATATATAGTACAATTCAAGAATTTAATAAATTAGAAAATTCCTGTTTTAGATATATTCCCCGATATACTTTGGTGTTTGTCGGAGGATCCCAGAATTCCTAAAAGAACCCAACCGTGTGTTGAAAGGCATAGAGCAAGGACAAGCCTTTTGTTTCTCACAATAATATTCAACCCAAGGTTGATTTTCATTAACGACCCATTGAACAAACTTCCATAAACAAAACAAGTACACATATGCGACCAATTTACTCGTACAGTTAATGAGGGAGCCACAATTGAATCTTTAAAACAACAAACCTATTGGTTTTTAGTTCACTTATTTGACCACTGTTGGTTGGTGGCAGTGGACTTGGAATGTTTTTGTTTTTAAGGGCCTACGTACTACTACGTAGTGTCAAACAGGTCGACTTCGTGTTTTGGGCACCGGAAATAACAACGCACTTTTATATACCTACGCCGTCTAGTCTGGCATTTTAATGGTTAGATGAAAAAAAAAGACTCAAGTTCCTAACAGAATTGCAATGTGCATAATCACTTGTAGAGTGATGTCGAATTTCTCGTCCTCCTGTTTGTTCTTTTAGTTATTCTACTGCTATGAATTTTGACAGATACGGTCTTCTCAATTTTTTAGAGAATTTTTTTTCCGTGAATTCGGTGAGTAAGTAGTTACTTATAAACTAGATAGTCAAAATCAAAATCAAAATCAAAAGTCATGCACTTATGAACGTTAAGTTACATGTTTGAATCTACCACCGGCTCGTAATTACACTTCAACTGAGAAGACTCCGGCAAGAAACTCAGCAAGGCATTTTTTTTTGTGGATCTTTCTTTTCATATTAGGTTACAATTTACAGTAATAAATATTAATACATACATTATGCTTACTACAATTGTCACTTAGCCAGGGGGATGCAAGTGCAGAGAGAAGCTACAACAACCATATATTCCTGTCTATAAATCTCTGTATAGTAATATAAAAATAAGGTAAAAACTGCTGTTCACCAGTTTTTACATTATTTACACGTGTCCCGACGATTCTGTAGGTACATTTATAAAAATAAACCATTTTGTCAGTACAGTGCAAATATTTTTACGGTTATGAATCTTTAGTTTTTTATTTCATTCTAGACTGATTCCATTGCACCTGCTTGTACAATGACAGCTCTGTTGGCTCATTGGTAGTATATCCGCTTTAAGAGCTGTAAGGCGTGGGTTCGATTCCCATCCATGACAAACATTTTATATTATAAACAATGTTTGTTCTGTATCTGGGTGTTCTTTATGTATTATAAGTATGTATTTACAAAAAAAAGGATTTATTTATTCTACCATTAATTTAGTTCCCATATTACAAGCTTTGGTTAGTTTGGGGCTAGATGGAGCTGTGTGAAATGACCGACGATGTTTATTATTTAATTTTAATAGGAAGAGCATGGCTTTGTCATATAAAGAGAAATTTTTCGAACCAGTTCAAAAGCATTCGAATCAACTGAGTTGCAGCATAACAAAAATAACGTCTTAACCAATGTACAAAATTACTTGCATTGTACGTTCGAATTTTTATTTATTTAAATTTTATTTATTGAACATAAACCATAGCCCATGAGTAAACATATTATAAGGTTAAAAGGTATCATACCTTTTAACCTTATAATATGTTTATCGAATAACACAACAATATACAATTAATTATAGGTACACGACGTGATAAAAATATTTTCCTAATAAAAATAAATAATGACATTGTAATCTCTTATTATTTTAAAAATATATAACAAAAAAACTGTTTTTTTTTTTAATAAAGATTTTTGATCATTTTAAAGAACTGGGTTGACTCGGGTAGATGCTACACGGAGATACTAAAAAATCCCAAGCGGGCAATGCAAGTCTCACGCCCCCATATCGGGGTTGTGTTCAGAATTCGCAGAAAACTTTGTCTTGAGACATTATCAACTAAACTATGAGACAGTAAGATAATTGAACCGATTAGAGTATCCGCTAGTTGCCGTCTATTATTGCCACGACATGCCACGGCCGCGAGGGCGATGCCCCTGAGCTAGGCGTAGCGTTACTATGTTATGCAACTGCACCTTGCATCTAGCCATGAAATCATTTATGTGTTGATTCATGATGTTATTCCGCTTAAACGTTTGTTATTACTGTGGTAGAGCGAAAGGGAAAGAAGTCTGCATAATACTTTTTTTTAATTAGGACCAGCTTCTCAAGATAATGTAAGGATTCTAATGATGCCCCGTACATTTAAATCAGTTCAGACAATGCAAGTTATGGTTCAATAAAGATACTCACATACATACATAAAGCGATGATAGCTCAGTGGTTAGCGCGGTCGGTTCGCATGCCGAAGGGCGTGGGTTCAAACCCAAACAATGAGCTTGAGCTGCCGGTGAAGGAAAACATCGTGAGGAAACCGTAGCGTGGTGGTAGGGTACTTTCTAGTACTCGGCTGGCTAGCTACCACTAGAGAATACAATCCCGAGCATGTTTTTCAATCCCGGGCTTACGGGATTTTTGAAGCCTTTTCCCGGGATCCCGGGCCTATCCCGGGATTAGACTATGTGGTTTCTAATTGAGCTAAAATTTAAAAAAACGAGTAATAAAAAAAAATGTCTTTAATGTCTTTGCACAACACAAATCAGAACAATAATAAGAAAAGAAAAAACACAAACCAAAAAATACAATACTTTTGCAAGAAATTAAAAAACAGCACAAAATAACTATTTAGAATTTCGAAAATATAGTCGCAGAAATATCAAAGCATCCAATGTTTGACTTCCGAGCCTGCTTCGTAGTTTATTGCCAACATAAGCAGCAGCTGAAAACGCTCGTTCAGGTTCTACGCTGGTTGGAGGAATAGACAATAGATACTTATATGCTGTTTCTAAGTGATATCCACGAACTCCTCCATTTTCGAACAGGCTCATTTCACGTCTAATACTATTTGCCAACCCCAATTCATTTTGTACTTGTACTTCAGGATCTGGGGATTTCATACTCTTGTTAATTTCCAGCTGTAACTTTTCCTTTAATGTCAATTGGGGTTGGGAGGTTTCTGACCTTAGCTCATCATCTGTTTGTGATCCTGACCTTGCTTCTTCTTCCGTGTTATCTCGACTATTAAGTCTTTTAACAATACTCTTTATTTGCTTCCTCACTAAAGCCTGTGTCGGAACTCGAAATAAGTCGTGCCATTCCAAATCCGATAATAACTGATTTTCATCATCCATTTGTGGATTTTGTAAATAATTTAACACGCCAGTTAAATCATCACTTCGTCGTTGCTTTATACGTTCCACTAAGGATGTTTTAATTTTTTTGGCAAGTGCTGAGTTTTTGCTAGACAGTTGTTTTATAAGAAATTTCAGAGCGGCATCAGCTGTGCATAAATTAGCATCTCGCCGACAGATTGCTTCTACTGTCAATTTAATTGGGGTCAGCACATCAACAATTTTATTTACCAATTCAAAATCAACATCTTCTAAACGAATTGGATGATTGAGATCTATAAGAGCTTTTTGAATGCATGCTTTTAAAAGATAAAATCGCTCCAGCATTGTTAAAAGACTATTCCACCTGGTTTTACAGTCCAAAAGAAGTGACAGCTCTTTTCCATGTTCAATTTTCACATATTTTTGAAGTACTGTTTCATTTTTCAATGGAGATCTTTTGAAATACACTACAACTTTGCGGATTTTCTTTATCAGCTCATTAATATTTTCATATTGTGTTAACTCTGGTACGTGTTCTGGCGCAAGATCATTTTGTGACATTACGATTAAACCTGATTCTGGACAGTCTAAGTCTTCTAAATGGTGTTCATCATCGCTGTCGTCCATATAATCAACATTCACAGCTGGTTCATTTATACTATCATCTGAGGTAGGGCTATCTTGCAAATTATTATGTTTTTCATAAAGCACATCACAGACCGCCAAATTGATACCATGTGCGAGACACAGTTGTTGTTCAGTGCAAACAAGCCGCCCCACCTTTATCATAACATTCGGTCCATCGGTTACAATAGCCACGATGTCAGTTTCTAGGGAAATGTCAAATTTACTTAGACGCTCTTGCAATATACGAAGACAATTTTCAGCTGTCATACTTCCGTAAATAGGAACAAGTCCTAAGTTCCAAAATTTTTTATATGAATGAACGTTGACCGCCATGTATCGTTTATTGGAAGTTGAAGTCCACTCGTCGAAAGAAAGACTAAATCTTTCACCTGCACTTTTCAAATGTTGTAATTCTGCAGTTACTTGCTTTCTGATTTTTTCACTGTAATTCATAACACGTTTTCGAACAGTGACGGCTGACTTTGGTAAATCCGTGTATTTTGCTAAGAGCAATTTTCTCAAATCATCTGAGGTTATGAATACACTGAATGGAAATCCATCTAATGCAATCATTCTTGCCAAGATATCATCCAGGCTATCGTCGGCACTTTTAGTAAAATAATCATCTAACTTTCGCTTGGCTGGCGGCGGTGCTGTGTTCAGATTTTCAGAATCTTGACTTGTTGAAGCTGATATAACCTTGATATTATGTTTTGATAACAAATGTGTATGTAATCCCTTAGTTGATCCACCCAAAGTCTTGAGGATGGCTGGGCATCGCTTACATTTAGCACTATTCCCGTCCTTCGCAACTAAATAATAACTCCACACTGACGTCGTATCACTGTCTTTTTTATGTTTAACAAAGTCTCCCGCCATTTGAAATACTTAATTTCAGATAATTGACTTTTAAATTTTAATGGCGTAGCCTACGTAACCCGTCACTGACAGAACAATAAATGAAAAAAATAAAACCTGATTTGCATATTTATACTTTCGTACAGGGAATCCCCGACGGGAAATACCCGCAACAATATTATGATATGAGATGATCGGGTGATTCCCCTGTTGGTCCGTTGGGGAATTACCTTAAGAGTATTGTATTAAAGTATTCCGAGTGGGGAAGTCCCTTCTAAGTTCAACGACAAACATATTATTAGGACTGTACCTGTGTAGTAAATAGTGGGTACCTACCTACGTATTGTACGAGTTGCTTTTTGTCGTAATGTATTAAAATAATATAGGCAAGGTTATTTTCAAGACGCAACGGACTACGGAATACAAACTAGACTTGTTTGTGGCAATCCCGAAAATCCCGAGATTAGCCAAGTACAGTCCCGGGATTTTCGGGGCCAGAAAACGGTCGGGATCCCGGGATCCCGAGATTTGGGATCCCGGGATTGTATTCTCTAGCTACCACCCACACCCACCACATCAAGTTGAAAATCTGCCGCCAAGCATCTAACGATGTTCCGGCAGCCTCACTTGAGAGCCAGTACCATTCCAGGCTAGGTGTGCTTTAACATCTTCGACCACACCGTCACTTAACATTAGGTGAGCTCTCATCAAACATCTAGCATGTCAACCTTAAAAAAAAAAAACTCCTATTCCTATTTTGAGCAGTCGCGTAAAAATAACGTGCGTTCTGTTTAGTGACATTTATTTTATACTAGCTTGCGGCCGTGACTTAATCCGCGTTGACTTAAGAATTGGGTTCAGAGAGAAATGAAACGTGTAAGATCAAAAGGACAATAGTTTCATTCTGAAACTTGCACTACACATAGCTAATAGCTAGTTTTTTGATAATCCCACAGGAACCTAACATTTGCCCGGGACAAAAAATATACTATTTGTTAGTCCAGGTTATAAGCTATATGTGTGCCAAATTTCATCCAAATCCGTTCAGCCGTTTTTGCGTGACTGAGTAACAAACATCCAGACATTCAAACTTTCATATTTATAAAGGATAGGATTTCGGGAAGGACACGAGCGTGCTAACCTCTTCCTCGCTTCTAATCGTACCTACTGCATAGTGTACTTATTTTTTACGTTATTTTAGAGCTTTTGATAGGCATTCCCCAAGCGACAGAAAGAGATGTCATTGAGGTCACAGAAAGAGATGCACTTAACTGCTCCCCACATTTTATGATTAGTGTCAGTGGATCACCATCCGTCGACCTCAAACCCATGCGGGCAGACGGTGTGCGAATCAGTTCAATGCTGCACAGTTTTATACAGGCTTAATGTTTATTTACACCTAAATATATATTTTTTATTTACTAGCTTATCTGTTTAAAAAACATGTGTTTTTTTTTAAATCTTTGTTCCATAGATTGTTTAGTTAAAGATGCCTTTGGTCTCTTACAAAATTATGTACATTTTTGTTAATAACCTACGCTTAATGTAAATATTGGTGATGCGGAACAGTATTCTCGCTTCTTCCGATAAGGGATTAGCTAGTACACTATTCAAACCATCAAGTTGAGGTTAGTTTAAAAAAAACCTCTTAGCTTCGATTCGGACACACCATATGCGTCTTCGACCACCCCGCACTCCCTGCAGTTTGACGTGCCGGACTTTCCTATCAGATGTAGGAATCTATTGAGCGGAATGTGACCGGACCGAAGTCTATTGTAACTAACTGCGCCCCGCGGTGTTATCTGCTACTTTTTTTTTGGATAATAGTAGCCTATGTGTTAATACAGGGTGCCAGCTACCTTTATACCATATCAAATATCAATTGGTCCAGCCGTTCGAGTGTGAAGAAGTAACAAACACAATTATAAACTCATAAACTTTTATAATATTAGCATGATGACTAAAATAATAAAGAAAAATTAATATATTAAAATATATTATATATTATATATTATATATTATTATATATATTATTATATATTATTATTATATATTTATTTATAAATTATTAATTAATTACTAATGGCTCTATAAAGAAAAATTGCTGTATCTTTGCTTTGTAAGTGATTAGATTAAAAAACTATTAAAACTAAATAATAAATATCAATATGTAGTTTTTTTACGTACAATAATGTCAAAATCAACATCACGCATCAAAAGAGCTGAACGGATATGGTTGAAATTTGGCTCGCAGGTAGTTTATTACCTGGATTAAGATAAAGAATACCTTTTATCCAGGAATAATGTTTGAAAAGACATATACTAATTTGCAAATGGATACGTCCTGTATTTTTTTCGTAATTCTACAGAAACCTAACATTTTACCGGAATAAAATTTATCATATGTGTTAATCCAGTAGCTACCGCCGTATCAGCCGTATCAATGATACGGGGCCTCCGGAATACAGGGGCCCCATTATGTATGAGCAAAGATTCGTAAGACTTCAGGCCACGAGAACAATGGAAGTTCAGAGTTAGACTTCGTATGATTATATGTTCGTTAACAAGTTTGTGAAAGAATAATAGACATGACCACCATGGTACTATAAAATGAAAGTCTGGTAGAAGGGCCCCCGACAAATTTTGATACAGGGCCTGTCTAAAGCAAGCTACTTCACTGTAAATCAGGTAATAAAATATCTTTATGCCAAATTGTCTACAAACCCATTTAGCTGGTTTTGCGTGATTGAGTAACAAACATCTAAACTTTAAAACTTTCGTTTATAATATTAGTAGCATTTAACTATTCTACTATCGGACGGCCAGAAGCTAAAAAAGACATTCTACATTCGCAATTATTTTCATATTATATATGTACGAACATACATTTTTTAGACTTTTTCTTACTTAACATCTTATATAAATATATTTTTTTAATTTAATTATTTTTATTAATTCGAAAGTTGTTATTAATATTTCTCAGTAATTTATTTAAATTAGTTTCCAAGTTATCACGTCAGTTAACCCTGTATGTTAGAGATTGTCGGTCGTTCACCGAGTGACAAGCCCGAGGTTGTAGATCGCTCTTGGCTCTCTTGGTTTACAAAAACATATTCATTACAGTTTAACTGTTAGGAAAAATCATAAAAGTTTGTGCTTGTATTTCGTTTAAAATATTTTAATTTTTTTTTATTCTTGATATCTCACCTTTTGTTAAGTGACGGTGTTATCGAAAATGGTAAACACACCTAGCCTGGAATGGAACTGGCTCTCAAGTGAGGCTGCCGGAACACACCGTTAGATGCTTGGCGGCAGAATTTCAACTTTAGGGTGGTAGCTAGCCAGCCGAGTACTAGAAAGTACACTACCACCACGTTATGGTTTCTTCATGATGTTTTCCTTCACCGGCAGCTCAAGCTCATTGTTGGGGTTTGAACCCACGCCCTTCGGCATGCGAACCTACCGCGCTAACCACTGAGCCATCATCGATACAAATGTGTGTATTATATTATAATACACATATTATATTGTAAATTACGTTATCAATCGTGATATTAGTAAATAAACAAAACAGTATAAAATTCCACGCCAAACAGGAAATATATTGACCCATATTTTGATAAAATGTATGTAGAAGTGGATGTCGCGGATATTTTTCTGAATTGTAAATCAATATTTTTGACCTTGATTTTGTTCTAGTTATTTATGATTATGATTATTGATTGTTTTTTTAATATACTCGTACTTTATCGCAAGGTAACAAAGTAACTTTTTTTGCGTTAGAAGTATTGAGATTAACGAAATCTGTTAGTAAGCAATAACGAGTTTTATTGTAATTATTATTTACTAGCTTATGCCCGCGACTTCGTTCACGTTAACTTTAGAATTAGGTTCAGAAAGACGTGAAACATTTGTAACAACAACAACAACAACAACAACAAAAGTATCCTATATGTTAATCCAGGTAATAACATATATACGAGTTTGTGCCAAATTTCATTCAAATCGGTTCAGCCGTTTTTGCGTGATTAAGTAACAAACATCTAAACATCCAAACACACAAACATACAAACTTTCACATGTATAATATTAATAATAGGAAAGTAGGATTAGTACGTTTTTTTTGGGTTAGAATTAATAAGATTTCCACAGTGTTGCCAACGCTTTTAGCTGTAAATCTACAACAAAGTTTTCTATTGTTTCTAATCTACACTTTTTTGTCCAGTCTGGTTGAATTTTTCATCAAAAACCTCATTTAAGCGGAAATTGCTATGTCTCCTACTTTCAAAATATAAATGTAACTGCCCTGTTAGCTCATTAGTATATATATCTGCTTTAAAAGCTCTAGGGCATGGGTTTGATTCCCACCCAGGAATACCCATTTTGTAGTAACAAATGTGTGTTTTGTGTCTGGATTCTCATAGTAAAAGTTTTGCTTATTTTGGAGTCAGATGGCGCTGTGTGTAATACCCTACTTTTTTTTATTATGTAACAGTAGTGAGACGAACTGGACGCTCTCCTGATGTTAAGAGATAACGCCTGTCCATGACCATTGCAGCGATACACAGAACTTTGAGTAGTAAAATAAAGTCCAGGGCATCGCTGCTTTGGCGCTCATTACTTTGAGACTAGATGGTTAGTCTCGAAAACCCTGTAATTTCGCTAACTGTAGTACTAGTCCAGTCATTATATACATTTGGAAATGCAAATGAACCGAGAAAGCCAAATTTTGGATATTACGTGGGGGATGGCTAGAAAAGCTTAAGTTCAAATTGTCGACCAAAATAACCTTGTGGGTTTTCCGCCATCTTGAAAAAAGGGTTAAACTCGGTTTTTTTATCATAACTCGGTTCCCCGTCGAGATACGAAAATGTTTATAGAATACTTTTTTGTTGCTCTTTGTACGATCTACAATTAAGGTCCTATACATTTTTCACGTATCGATCATCGTTATCGAGATATCGATAAAAAAGGCCACAAATTTTGGGAGAAAAAATTGTTTTTCGCTATTTCCTTTTTTCTCGCGAAAAATATCGAAAAATGTTTCAAATAAAACTTGTAGAACCTGTTCAGACCTACAAATTCGTTTTTTAATTTTTCATTTTCGAGAAAAATTACGACCTCTAGCGCGCCGCAAAGTGAGTAAGACTGTGCCCGGTTTCGATTTAGCCGCTCGCACGGTTGTATCCACAACGTAAAAATTGATGAATTATTGCTTAAGGGAATTATTGCTATACAAAATAAATGAATAAACCAGCCAAATTATAAATCAAACACATGAAATTTATTAATCAAAAAAATTTTATGCAGCAAAAATAATAATATTACACGTGGTCATTTTTGTCAAACGTTTTTCTTCGTTTTGATGGTCCTGGCTGCTGTTGAAGTTCCTCCTTGGTACACTCTTCGAGTCGTGTAAATTCTTTAATCGCAGGAAATGATGCTGTGACGGTCGAAAAATCGTAATCTTCATCATCATCATCATCGTAATTTTTATCGATATCTCGATAACGATGGTCGATACGTGAAAAATGTATAGGACCTTAATTGTAGATCGTACAAAGAGCAACAAAAAAGTATTCTATAAAAAAATTCGTATCTCGACGGGGAACCGAGTTATGATAAAAAAACTGAGTTTACCCCTTTTTTCAAGATGGCGGAAAACCCACAAGGTTATTTTGGTCGACAATTTGAACTTAAGCTTTACTAGCCATCCCCCACGTAATATCCAAAATTTGGCTTTCTCGGTTCATTTGCATTTCTAACCCAATTTTTCCGACGTAATGACTGGACTATACCCTTCAAACTGGAACACAGTAATGTTTACACACTACTGCTTGGCGGCAGAATATCTGGTACTGCGGTGGTACCTACCAAGACGATCTCATGCTAAGGAAATCTACCACCGAGTAAAATTATTAAAGTATTATTATCTGGTTGCAAAACAACTATAATCATGGCGACTCAGAAGCAATTTAAACTAGAATTCCCCTAAACGCTTTCTGTTTGTATGGTGTCGCCAACTTTACTTATTGAAAAGTTATGTTAGTTAGTAATGTAAATTACTTGATAAAAACTAACCAGTTTATATAGGGCCCTCATTTTTTCCACTTTAGATAAATAAACAAATGAATTGACATTGCATTGCACACAGCGCCATCTAGCCCCATACAAAGCAAAACTTGTACTATTTAAACCAGATAATTGACAGAATACTTATATTCGTTTTTTTCGTAAATACATACTTATAATACTTACATACAGAACACCCAGACGCAGAACAAACATTTATCGTCACATAAATGTTTCTCCTGTGGAATCGAACCTACGCTCTACAGCTCTAGAAGCAGAGATATTATACCAAATGAATGAACAGGGCAGTCGCCGCTGCTCACAGTACTAGGTGATGGTACCTCGACCTTTGTATACCTATATGAAAATAATGGTGAAGTGCATGATTGTTTTGTATGCGTCTTCGAATTGACCTTGGCTAAGTAATACCTGAACATGTTAACTAAATGCCAAGTAAATTTCTGCCGCATATCGTTCTGCGGAAGGTCTCATCTGCTTCGACTTAAAGCACAAATTAATGTCGTCTTAAACGTTTCTAGATTAACATCTAGGCGATGACCTATTAATAAGTAGGTCAAATACATTTAATAATTTATTTTGATTTTTACAATTTCAATTAATATACTGAAGGTCTCTAGAATTATTGAACGAACAACTGAAGCTGTGGCATACTATCTACGCTAGCCGTCATGTGTAAATGCAACTTACGGTCACCCATCCGAAGTTCGTAAATCGATAGACAAATAATTTTTGAAACCTAACTTATTTAACTAACTTATAATAAAATATACCTCAAGGCGTTGTTATTAATTATGTCGGAGGTGAAATATATTAGTAAGTAGGTACTCAGATAATAAAAAATATTTATGATATTTTTTTTTAATACACATACCTCACACATTTTGCATTGACATTGTGTCAAGTATTCTCATTTATTTTATGTCAATTCAAGTTAAATAGTCACAGTCGAAGTCACACTATTATTTGAGTCCAATCCAGTCATATGAATACAAAAATACAAAACGTACCTAATTGCTTAAAGATGTCATGTTTAGGTAATATTGAAAGAGCGGTCACTTACGAAATAAAGAGATTTTTTATTTGTATTGTATTATATGTTAGTACGCTTACAATAACATATCTATTTTCTAAAAAAAACTTTCGTTAAGATGTCTATACCAAAGTTTATGAGACATAGTAGTACCTAGTAATTTGATGGGGCACCGCTCGCGCCTCTATATTGGAAAAGTAGAATTGACCATTATAACCTAGACGATGCCGGAGAGAAAATATAGGTAAACGAAGAACTGTTTTGTAGTAGGTATCATATTTCCAATATGACGTCGCGAGTGGCGGTCGTTCCAGATCGCAAATTCGGAATATTTATCAGGATAGTATTAAACTGTAATACTGTCGAATTCAGAACACTCCTTGACCTTTCGTAGCGAAAACCCCTTTTTATGTCTTCAATGACTGAAGTCGGCAAAAAAAAATAAACGCTTCCAAACCTTCGCATCGAAGTTACAAATTAAAATATATCGCTTCCTAGACATCTTATCCTTGAATCCCCATAATCTAACCACTTTATACCTACAGTGAAAGTAACTTAAAATGTCAAACGCAGCGTTAAAACTGCATCGTAGTACTTATTCAAGCATCACCCACAGCATGTTGATGCATAAACTGTCCTTGTATCTATTTATAGCTCGTTACAGCTGTGTTTGTTGCCCTTTTCGGCACTGCCCCCGGACTCTTGAGCTTCTTATTGAGATTCCTGTTAGGCTATCAGAAATAAGTTACGCGATTATATCATATGCCTGTTCCATAAAGTTTTTCGTGAGCGCCATCAGATATCGCAATAAAAACCTCAGAGTACAGGTTCTGTTTGCTGACTTCGTTGTTTTTAAGGCTCCGTACATCAAAAGGAAAAAACGGAACCCTTATAGGATCACTTTGTTGTTCGTCTGTCTGTCAAGGCCCTTTTTCTCAGGAACGCGTGGAGGTATCAAGCTGAAATTCATATCAAATACTCAAGTCTACTGTCCCTTGAAGCTGTGAAAAAATCAAACTTCTAAGCCAACGCAATCAAAAGATACAGCCGTTTATGCTGCAAATCGACACTCGCAAGGGAATCGAAACCTACAGGGTACGTCCCGTGAACTCAGAATCTTGAAATTTGGTACGAAGCAACGTCTTATAGCACAGATAAAAGAAAAATTACGAAAAGCATAAATTACCATTAAAAAAAAACATAACTTTTATACCTACAGGTTTGTACGGAACCCTCGGTGCGCGAGTCCGACACGCACTTGGGCGGGTTTTTTTCTTGAATCCATAGAATCGAAAGTACGCTGTGGTCAGATGTAATCTACAAAAGACCTTTCGTTGTCCGCAAGGTAGTGTAGTTATGTAAGGGAGTGATCCCAGGTAGTTATTCGATACGGGTTTTTAGGAGGCTGTATCGTTTTTTAACGGTTATGACTAGTGTTGGATCTAAAACTCGCCCGATGGAAAGCGACGCTGCCATAGATGTTCGACGTGTTCACTCTTAACTTGAAAATAACCAGATGTCCATTAGATGATTTTTTTTGTGGCTGACAATCTAGGTGTTTGATCACAGCTCACCTGATGTTAAGTGACGGTGTGGTCGAAGATGGTAAACACACCTAGCCTGGAATGGAACTGGCTTTCAAGTGAAGCTGCCGGAACACACCGTTAGATGCTTGGCGGCAGATTTTCAATTTGAGGGTGGTAGCTAGCCAGCCGAGTACTAAAAAGTACCCCACCCACCACGCTATGGTTTCCTCACGATGTTTTCCTTCACCGGCAGCTCAAGCTCATTGTTAGGGTTTGAACCCACGCCCTTCGGCATGCGAACCGACCGCACTAACCACTGAGCTATCATCACTATAAAATATAAAATAGTTGTATTTAGTGTTAAATTCAAATTGACTGCCGTGTTAGCCCATTCGGTAGTAGCTGTTTAATAAGTTGTAGGGCGTGGGTTCGATTCAGAACAAAGATTTACTTGACTAACATAGATATTTGATTTGTGTCAGGGTGTTCTGTATATCAGTTATTTGGTTTTATAGTTTTAGGGATAGATGAAGTTGTTGCGTGATGATATAGAACGATATTTAAAAAAAAAAAGTAGCTCCAGTGTGTTCATATTGGTCCACAATATTTTTTTCTATAATTAGTTTGGAACTTAATTTCTGTTGAGACTATACATCTAATATCTCAAAGTAATGAGCCTCAAAATAGCGATGTCCTGGACTTTTGTTTTTATACTACACAAAGTTCTGTCATGGACAGGCGTACATAATTTCTTACCATCAGGAGAGCGTCCCGTTCGTATCATTATTTTTCCATTAAAAAAAGCCTCTTGTCCTCGCCACTTATGCTTACGCTGTCCTACTTTTTATACAGTTTTCTATCGCTTGCGTATTACATAATAATATGTAAATATCTCAAATTATATTCTAGTCCCTTAGATTTAGAAGCCAATATTGCCTAAAACAAACAATGGAATATCTTTATTAACACCAAGTAAAATACAAGTAAACTAGGTAGATAATAAAAATATGCACGAACGCATAAACATACTTAAATGCATGCAACTAGGTTCGAACCGACTGCATAATGAGGTCGACGCACTCGGCTGTCGAGCCGCCAGTGATAAGTGTTTGTAAATATAAAAATATCAACAACGCGTGTGATCGTGACTTCTTCACCGCTACGTGATGATTGGAATTAAGAAAAAGTGTTATCATCATCGACATAAGCTTATCCTAGTCAAGTACCTCTCGCAAGACACTCCACTTAGCCCGATCTTCTTCTTGTTCTTCTGTCCTACGTATCAGGCACTCCATTGAATCGGAATTTTGTAGCGATTGTAGTCTATGGAAGTCCGACAATTGATAGAATATAAAGTATACCTACTTTTTTTTTGTAAATACGTACTTATAATACAGAACACACAGAGACATTTGGTTATACCACAAAACTTTTGTCTTGGTTGGGAATTGAAAACCCTACAGCTCTTAAAGCAAATATACTATCAATGAGCCACACACGTGCGTATAATTTGGTACTTTGTGATAAAAACACCACTATTCTGAAACTCGATTAATTTAATAATAATGCGCATCTTGCATACCCGCCAAAACTCTCACCAAAATAATTTGTTTCCAGTTGATTCACACGAAGCAGACGACATGCAGCGGTAATGTGTGCTACCTCCAGGAGCCGCGGGAGCTGGAGCTGATGGAGAGCGCAGCAGCCCTGAGGAGGAGCTACAGCAAACATCACGGACGCCCAGAGGAAGACAGAAGGAAACAGAGAGACTCTGACTCAGATTCCGATTCCGATACCGAGTGCAAGGGATTGGATAGAGTAAGTACTCGATTACTTTAAAAAAATCATGTCTTTGGCTTTTCGGAGAAAAATAAACTGGAGGAAATCTGCTTCTGTCCAAAGTAGATTTCGGAATCCCTTCGAGTGATGGCCTTTGCCCAACAGTAGAATGATATAAGGCTGTCGCAATCTATAACTTTGGGACAGCCAAGAGCACAGAAAGTGACACAGTTGAAAGATGATGATCCCGAATTAAGTATTTCAATTCCACTTTTCTTTTTAGTATTCACTGGCTAAGTGTTTGACCACAACTCATCTGATGTTGGTGTGGTCGTAGATGGTGAACACACCTGGCCTAGACTGAAACTGACTTCAAGTGAGGCTACCGGAACACACCGCTAAATGCTTGGTAGCAGATTTTCAACTTGAGAGTGGTAGCTAGACACCCGAGTACTAGAAAGTACTCTACCTCCATGCTATGGTATCCTTTACCGACAGCTCAAGCTACATGGTTGTAGGGGTTTAAAACTTTGAATCCACGCTTTTCGGCATGTACCGACCGCGCTAACCACTAATAAGACATTATTTATGCTTTAGATGTAATGTGGATGTCTTCGAATCTTCGAAGAGGATAAGTTTCTTGCCCTCGTAAATCGCATCACCGTATTAGGTGAGAAAGCGGTCAAACACAATCTTGTTTACAAATGGGGAAAATATAACTGATTCTATTTTAACCACCAACTCGCCTATTGGTATGCAACGATGTGATCGAATATAGATATGTGACGGATTTAAATAATATTCACTCTGAACTTGAAATCATCTAGATTATATATATTTCTTCCTTAACACTAATTTATAATCACAGATTATTTATTAGTCTAATTTCCTGAACATTTTCCCTCATTGTTGTCCAATTTTTTTTACAGTCAGAGTTTTGGCGTCGCAAGATGCGCACAGTCCACAACATCCTGGACGTGGACAAAGATGGGCTTATCTCATTCAACGACTTTCTCCTATTTGCGGACAGATTCAAGCAGCTCGGGCATTTGGATGAGCATCATTCTCAGGAGTTTACTGAAATTATTAAGGTGAGCATTGAATATATGCAAACTGCGTTTTTTTATGATTACGAATCATAAGATGGATGAAACATTCTCTTCTTGTTAAGAGATAGCACCTGCTCACACCCACTGCAGTATCCATAAATTTCAATAGCAATACACAGTCCAGCCCCCGTACTCTAAGCTACTTATTGCGATTTCTGTTCTCACGCTTGCTACGTGACCATATGTCGTGTCTTTGCAATAAGGTTAGTAGACTTAATAGCTTTTTTGTAAGAGCCTTACAGATATCGCAATAAGAAGCTCAGAGAACAGGGTCTCTGGTCATTAACTGTGTTTGTAATTATGCTTGGTGAAACACCCCTTCAACCAAAATTTAGTGCCTATATACTCAATATGGCTTGGTGCCAATAATATCTGATGCTGCGATGATATCTAAACAAATTTTGGAGAAAGAGATCCTCCAGATATCACCATCTAAAGTGGGGACACACAATCTAAATATATATAACTCAAAGGTGACTGACTAAATGACTGACATAGTGATCTATCAACGCACAGCCCAAACCACTGGACAGATCGGGCTGAAATTTGGCATGCAGGTAGATGTTATGACGTAGGCATCCGCTAAGAAACGATTTTGATTAATTCTACCCCCAAGGGGATAAAATAGGGGATGAAAGTTTGTATGAAACATAGTCAATTTTAAACCGATCGGGCTGAGACTTTGCATGCATAAAGCTACTATGACGAAGGAATCTAGCGCGGGCGAAACCGTGGGGCACAGCTAGTTAGATATAGGGGTCAACCGTCTAGTTTTAAGTGCAAGTAGAAATGGCATGCCACTTTTTGAATTGTTTGCGTTATACAAAATTAGTTTCATTATTTTGGAACGCTATTCCCTAAGTATTATTTTGTTATTCCAGCAAACGTGGGAAGAACAATGGGGCGCCATAGACCCGTACAATTATGTGACTGTGGAACAATACTTGGAGGACATGCATCATGTACTGCAGGACAAAACATTGAAGAAGAAGGCACATCGCTGGCTACCTTATCTGTTCAGGGTACGTATGTTTTACGTAAAGAATAATCTAGAAATTGTTGCTACCCTAAAGATGGCCCGAATGAGAACGCTCTCTTGATGGTAATAGATAATGCATGTCTATGACTATTCCAGTTAATATACAGATAACTTTGAGTAGCAATACATAGTCCAGGGCGTCGCTGCTTTGGCGCTCATTACTTTGAGACTTTCGATGGGTAATCTCAACAGCCCTGTAATTTCACTAGCTGCAGTACCCTTCAAACCGGAATACAGTAATGTAAACTACTGTTTGGTGGCAGACTATTTGGTCCTGCGGTGCTACATAAAAAGCCTCCTCTACCACCAAGTAATGTTGACGTATGAGGAAAGGAAATATGATTAATTTTTATGTAAAAGTATTAAAGTAATGAGACAGGAAACGCTCTCCTGTGGGTATAAGATAACGCCTATCCAAGAACATTGCAGCGGTACCCAGAACTTTTAGTAGCACAACAATGGGCATTGTTGCTTTGGCGTTCATTAATCAGCAGTTAATTATTATTTGCAGGCGGTTGACAAAGACAAGTCAGGCTTCATATCTGTTAAGGAGTTTAAGTTATTCTTCGAGTGTCTCGGTCTCTCCAACGAGCACGCCGCTGTTGCATTCGCGTCTATTGACGTCAATGGGGTGAGTTAAAACTTCCATTATATCGATAAATGTATGTTGGAACAGCCGTGGTGGTGCCAGCGTAAGAATTGTACCCCACCCTCTCTACCCGTGGTTGCCGTAAGAGTCGGCTAAGGGATGAAATCTGGAAGATGGGTAGCAGTGTATTCCTTGAACAATCATACCTAACTGCGCTCGCCAACCCGCCTGCCAAGCATGGCGAGTATTAGCAAAATCCCCCCAGGAGGCCTATGTCCAGCAGTGGACGTCCTATGGCTGATGATGTGTGTGTGATGTGTATGTTGGATGGATTTATAAAAAACAGTGTCATTATTTTCTATGAACACGTCAGTAACGCTATGCGTTTACGTAACGGCGGCATTAGAGTTAAATTCGCGTGGCATGGAAGCTCATTGCTAATGTCAAATTAAAAAAAAAAACGCAACAGGATGGTTTTGAACTATCAAAATAAACTTTAAAATCACGTAAGGTTACAAAGTTTTCACGTGAAAACGGCAGAATTGTGGAGTATCTTATCATCTAATAATTTTTACTTTTTCCAGGACGGCAAAGTATCTCTGGAAGAGTTCGTGAAGCTGGGCAAAGACTTTTTCTTCACGGAAGACCAGACTCGAGTCTCCAAGATGTTCTGGGGGCCGCTCATTCAAATCTAGTCCTAGAGTTAAGATTATACTAAGGTTAGGTTAGTTAATCACTTTCATGTGATGTAACATCAAAATATTTGTGGCTGGTTTTTTTAAAATTATAATATTATTTTAGTATCTGTGTAAACAAATATGGCGGCTTGACAACCAACAAGTAATCAATGATTAGGTGGTCAATAATAATCATATACCTAGTTAGAATATTCCTTTTTTTTATTCAAAGAAAATATCGTTTTGTGGTTAATTAGAAAAGCTAATTATTTAATCACTTCTTTGTACGTTATAGACATTCTATCATTTGTAGTTTGATAGATAGATAGATAGAAACTCTTTATTGTGCACACCGAAAAAGAAAAAGAGTACAGAAAACAAAAGAATCTTATGAGCTAGTGCCACAAGTGGCGGCCTTATCGCTAAAATTGCTGTAATGGAGCATAGGAACAAACATATTAATTAATCTATATAATTATATCACTACATACTATAAAACAAAGTCGTCAGCCGTTTCTGTCTGTCTGTTCGTGATAAACTTAAAAACTACTGAACGGATTATCATGAGAGTTTCACCAATAGATAGAGTGATTCATAAGGAAGGTTTAGGTATAAAATTTGTCAAGGTTTTGTGTAAATTGGTTGAAATATGATGATAATTGTTGGAAGTGTCAGGAAGAAACAAGCCACCTGGTAGTTTTCATCGAAAACGCTGCCTAATCCCTTTGAGATGGATCAAAAGCCATGTTTAAACCCGTGCGCAGCCGGGGCGAGTCGCTAGTATACACACATATATATATATATAAAGCAATTTCCGTGTCGCAAAAACATGTAACTGGCTCGACAGATTTGCATATTTGTAATAAATTATATATACATGTATTTTATTTTGTTCTCATGAATACTGAGATAGTTCAGGAACAAAGAAAATTAGGAAAAACATAAAGGAACAGTCGAAAAATCTAAATTGTATTTTTATATGTAATTACGAGTTCGCATTATTTTCAATAGATGGGTGTCGTGAGCTATTGTTTGACAGCCGGGTCAACTTCAACTTTTCGATTCTGGCTTCTGCGGTGTTGCCACAAATTTGCCAAGACAGCTGGGTCGTGCATGGTTGTAGGAAATTCTTTACATTTTAAATAGTTTTTTTCGTTTCAAATCAATTTTAGGTGATACGAAGTTCCATCTGTTAATTGATAGAACTGAAAATGTTACCAGCCTATTCAAATTATTTCTTTACAAGTTAAAATGTATATTAATTGCAAGATTGAAGGATTTAATTGACATATCTAAACTGAATATGTTACAGATCTAATATAAAAATGTTACTTTTTTTCATTGTAGTCCATCAGACAGGGACAGATAGGTCAAAACACCAGTCACAAATAAAATTGTCATTCTACTTATTTTTTTTGTTAACTGGCAACCCGACATTTTTGTTTACACTTTGGCAGAAAGTGAGAAGCAAATTGTATTTGGAGTACGTTTGATAACATTAAAAGTTAATATGTACTTTTATACAAATAGTTTTGGTAGCTTTAGTAACGTTATATCTAATAATTTTGGCAAATTAGCTGAAGTTACACTTTGAATAGTGAATTTTGTGTACGAAAGTGACAGCAAATAAATGTATACAATAGCTTTAAGTTTATTAGAAATAAATAAAAAAGAAAAACCTAAATTTTAAGATAAACACATGTTCCCTAGATGCTAAACTTAAAGGTTTAATTTTAACTATTAAAACTTTTTATTGATGGAATCTCAATAAAAAAACAACAAAATCATTACGTATTATCATTCGGTCCTGTAAAAAATGGAGTATCCTATTTTTAATGCTGTATACTAATTCGGTATGCAAAGAAAAAAATGATTCCAAAACCATTTCGAAGTATTACATTCCTGTACATTATTTTTACATTTAAAACTCTTTAAACTTTCAGATGGGGTTTATTTTAATAAAATACATGAAATAAACTTACTTTCGATTGACCTCTAATGACGTCACATAGTAGGCTGTATAGGGCTACCTTCAATGCCTAATAAAGCAATTGCAAACCAAAACAAAATCTGTCAATGTCAAGTCAACGGCAGCCATTATAGCCTGTACCATTCACGTACGTCGAGCTGTTTTTCGCTTTATTGATACAAATATCTGGATTATTTTACTTTACCCGTTATTCGGACTCTGATATCGCTTTTATGAGGCTATGATATAAAGTCAAAGTCATTCAAATGTGTCAAAATAGTATTTTTTATTTTACATGGCAAACCCATACGTAATTATTTAGCTTACTTTATGACGTCATTACTATAAAAAGCTTGAAAATGTATTAAAAATCGACTACCGCATTGAAAGCCAAAATATTCAAATTCGTTTCATAAAATAAAGTTTACTATCAGTAAAAAATATAAAATAAATACAAAAAAAGTTACATACCGAATTTAAAGGTTAATTAAAAAAAAAAAAAAGATACAACTTTTTAATACTTAAAAATCACACTTTATTTCAACAGTGGTTTCACTTTTAATTACAACTAGTGCAATTTACAATTATAAAAAAAAAAACACAGAGTAATTGAGTTTCTACACATCACATAATATCAGAGAAAAAAAACAGTGTTGACAAAAATATTTAAGGTTCATATTTTGGATTGTATTTAGGGTTAATTTAGGCCATTGATTTCAATATATTTAAATATATTGAAATCAATGGCGACTCCTGTCCAAGGCCATTGCAACGGGTACACAGAACTTTGAGTAACTAAAAGTTCAGGACATCGCTGCTTTGGCGCTCATTAGTTTGAAACATTCGATGGTTAGTCTCAACAGCCCTGTAATTTCACTAGCTGCAGTTCCGTTTAAACCGGAACATATTAATGTTTATACATATACTACTGCTGAATAACTGGTACTTTAGTGGTACCAGCTTATCAATTAGTACCAATTACTGTTACCATACAATCAGAGAAAAAATAAAACCTTAAAAAAACTGTGAAATCTACCAGTTTTCACTTAAATGAGTTTTTGGATGAAAATATCATGTAAAACTGGGCAAGATAAGAACTGTAGATTAGGGGTAAAACAGAAATCACATCACATGAGCCGTGGTCAAACACAAACCACGTCAAACATAAAAAAAATCTATGTCAAATTAAAGTATTTTTTGCTATAATTCGTTGTAGCGAATTGTGGCTTAATGACGAATATAGCTACAAAAGACAATTTGATTCGATACATTGCAATCAATACTTACATTGGATTATAAAAACAATATTCTTTATCCAGTAAGCGGATCTAAGTATAAAAACGAATGATAAAACTTGTTTTACATTAATCAACACTCTGTTTAGATTTTTAAGTACCTAATAACCAATTAAGAAATTCTTAGTATAAGAATGTAATAAACTTAAACTATGCTCAGTTGATCTTTGAGTAGTTTGGTTTCTTCTATCAAAGTGGATATTTGACTGGTCCTGCAAAAGAAAAAAATAATAATTTTATATTTAGTAATGTATATTGCTAGTAGTAATGTATATGGCTAATAGTAATGTATATTGCTAGTAGTAATGTATATTGTTAGTAGTAATGTATATTGCTAGTAGTAATGTACACTGCTAGTAGTAATGTATATCGCTAGTAGTAATGTATATTGATAGTAGTAATGAATATTGCTAGTACTAATGTATATTGCTAGTAGTAATGTATATTGCTAGTAGTAATGTATATTGCCAGTAGTAATTAATATTGCAAGTATTATGTATGTATTGCTCACCAATTTAAATTCAAAACAGTGGCAAACAACCGGCAGCGTCATTTGAGAGCCATTTCAATTCAGGCTAGGTGTGATTATCATCATTGACGACACCGTCACTTAACAGATGAGCTGTGGGCAAATACTTAACCTGTTAACTATTTAAAAAAGATAAGATCTTTATAATTAACTCACTGTTGTTGTAGTATTGAAGCGATGGTGTCGCTATGAGACTTCCCGAGCGCCAAGTCCTTCCTCTTGTATTCCGTTTTCCATTTTTGCAGCTAAAAAATAAATAAAAAAATGTCATAAATCTTTTGGCATTAAAGCTACTCACCGATCTGGACAAACATACATATTTATTTTGTTTGGGTTCTATGTGTGTTTGTTTTATAGATAGATATATATCCTAGGATAGAGATAACGTATGTTCATAACCATTGCAGCGATACACAGAAACAAAATGAATTCTATGGCATCGCAACTTTGGCGCGCATTACTTTGAGACATTCGATGCTTCTTCTCCCTTAGCAAAATTACAAACCCTTGTAATTTTGCTACGCTTCAAACCGAAACACAGCAATGTTTACACACTACTGCTTGACGGCAAAATATTTGGTACTGCGGTGGTACCTACCTACACAACCTCATCCTTCTATTAATATACAAGAAGTCCTATGATATTTATTATATCATTGAAATACACATAGAAAACAACTAAAAAAATCTTAAAATTTATTCTAATACCTACTATTTACTATAAAAACAAAAAACCTAATCTAATATTTCACAAGAGAGAAATGTGGCCAGAATGCTGGCAGCATTGCCGCGCTGGATGGCAATGCTATATGTTTGACAAAATGCTAATTTTCTTATTCACATAATATGTTAGTCTTTTCCTAGTCACATGACTGACACTTGACTATATAAGATTAATCGTTATTTGAGCGAGTACGTGTGTGCGTATGCATCCATATTTTGCTTCAAGAGCCGTAGAGCGTGGGTTGGATTACCACCAGGATAAACATTTATATAACATTTGCTTTTTCTTGGCACCGAAAGTTGCCCTAAACAATCTACTATGTGACGTCATTAGAGGTCAAGTTTTTTTTTTAAATATTTGACAAGCTAGGGTTTTGACCACATCTCACCTGATGTTAAGTGACGGTGTGGTCGAAGATGGTAAAGCACGTTAGATGCTTGGCGGCAGATTTTCAACTTGAGGATGGTAGCTAGCCAGCCGAGTACTAGAAAGTACCCTACCACCACGCTATGGTTTCCTCACGATGTTTACCTTCACCGGCAGCTCAAGCTCATTGTTGGGGTTTGAACCCACGCCCTTCGGCATGCGAACCAACCGCGCTAACCACTGAGCTATCATCGCTACAGAAGAAGTCAAGTTTATTTTATATATTTTATTAAAATAAACCCCCATTTCACAGTTTAAAGTGTTTTAAACGAAAAATAATGTATAGGAATGTAAAATTTCGAAATGGTTTTGGAATCAGTAAGGTTATTTTTTTTTCTTTACATACGAATTGCACAATTTATAAGTTGGATCGACGGTCCAGTTTGCGTTGAAGTGGCTTACCTCTTCAGTCTTGTGTTGGGCGTGCTGTTTGAGCAAAGTTATTTGTTCCCGGAGAGAGTCGCCTCGACGACGGTATTGCTCCAACTCCGTCAGCAGTTCCCTTTCAGCCGGGGAGGTGGAAGACGCCGCTCGGATATTTCGGATCACCGTTGAACATCTAGACATTGATACGACATTTCTATTAGCTTAACTTTATGGAGACGTTTCGGAAATAAGTGGAGTTTGAATTACTTTTTAGGGTTCCGTACCCAAAGGGTAAAACGGGACCCAATTACTAAGACTCCGCTGTCCGTCCGTCTGTCACCAGGCTGTATCTCATGAACCGTGATAGTTAGACAGTTGAAATTTTCACAGATGATGTATTTCTGTTGCCGCTATAACAACAAATACTAAAAAACAGAATAAAATAAATATTTAAGGGTGCTCCCATAGAACAAACGTGATTTTTTTGCCGTTCTTATAGATAATGGTACGGAACCCTTCGTGTGCGGGTCCGAGTCGCACTTGGCCGGTTTTTCTTTTTATATGTGAAACTTATTGAGACGTACTTGACGCTTTTCTGATGTTAAGAGGTTCGTATCCATGACTCTTTGAGTGGTACCCAGAACCTTGAATAACAAAACAATGCCCAGGGTTTCGCTACTTTTTTATTTTAATACGGATATGTCCGCGTTTGATCACCAACTCGTCTGATGGCAAACGATGATGTGGTCGAAGATGAAGCACGCACGTTTTTGTGCACATTACTTTGAGACATTACATTGTTAGTTTTAACAGTCTTGAAATTACGCTAGCTGTAGTTACCCTTTAAACAGGAACACAATAATGTTTACACACTACTGCTTGCCGGCAGATTATCTAATACTGGTGCGGTACTTACTCAAACGACCTCCTGCTATGGAGATCTACCACCAAGTTAAGCACACTACTGCTTTTTTATGTTTGTCAGGTTAGGTGGCCACAGCTAATTTATATAAAAAAAATGAATTGTAAGGTGAACGGATCTTTATAGATATTTGACACCCTCATTTGAGAGCCAATTCCCCATTACAGAGTGTGTTTACCTGTAACCCTCACTTAACATCAGCAGAGCTGTGATTAATTAAACACAAAGCTTGTCAATTTATAAAAAAAATGCTATCGCCACTT
Organism: Biston stratarius; assembly: GCA_950106695.1. NCBI lineage: Eukaryota > Metazoa > Arthropoda > Insecta > Lepidoptera > Geometridae > Biston > Biston stratarius. The sequence goes on from OX467106.1 coordinate 11,283,773, forward strand.
ACTTACATAATATAGACTGTCAAAATCATAGCTTCAATTTTAGTGCAGTTGGGCAAATCAAAGTGTTTTTACTTTACCTATATTTCAGATCTTCCTGGTGTTTATCAGCGAGCAAACATTTCTCTTTGAGAAGCGAAGACTTCTGTTTGACTTCGTCGAGTTCTTTCTGTAATTGGGTAAATTTAATAATTTCTGGACATACGTAATATATTTCAGTAGATGGATAAGATATGGTGCCGGCGTAAGAATAGTACCCCACCCTCTCTACCCGTGGTTGCCGTAAGAGCCGGCTAAGGGATGTAATCCGGAAGATGGGCAGCAGCGTCTTCCTTGAACAATCACACCTAACTGCGCTCGCCAATCCGCCTGCCAAGCGTGGCGAGTATTGGCAAAACCCCTCCCCAGGATGAGGCCTATGTCCATGATGTGTGATGTGTGTGTGTGGATAAGACGGCGTAGATTGGCTGGACTGTGGCTAAAATTGTTGACTAGAACTAATATCTGTTTTGGCGCTCATTACTTTGAGACATTCGTTAGTTAGTCTCAACAGTCAGTAGATAATAGTTTGTATACAGGCACCATGTTGTTGCTGTCCTGTTTTCTTCACATAAAATAACAATCACTTATTTGGAAAGAAAGAAAGAAAGATTATTATTTTGTAACACAAAACATAAAAGCAAACAAACAGATAAATAAGAGACAGTTACAAAATCACTACATATTATAAAACAAAGTCGTCCGCCGCGTCTGTCTGTCTTTTCGCAATAAACTTTAAAAAAATACTGAACGGATTATGATGAGAGTTTCACCAATAGATAGAGTGTTTCATGAGGAAGGTTTAGGTATATAATTTGTCAAGGTTTTGTGTAAATTTATTGAATTATGATGATAATTGTTGGAAGTGTTGGAAATATCATCGAAAACGCTGCCTAATCCCTTTGAGATAAATCAAAAGCCCAATATGTATGTATTTTGTAGCGATGTTAGCTCAGTGGTTGCGCAGTCGGTTCGCATGCCGAAGGGCGTGGGTACAAACCCCAACAATGAGCTTGAGCTGCCGGTGAAGGAAAACATCGTGAGGAAACCATAGCATGGTGGTAAGGTACTTTCTAGTAGCTAGCCACCACCTTCAAGTTGAAAATCTGCCGCCAAGCATCTAACGGTGTGTTCCGGCCGCCTCACTTGAGAGCTAGTTCTATTCCAGGCTAGGTGTGCTTTATCATCTTCGACCACACCGTCACTTAACATCAGGTGAGTTGTGGTCAAACACATAGCTTGTCAGCGATAAAAAAAAAAAATGTGGTATCATTTACCTGTAGCTCAGTCAGCCATGTGGAATGTTGTTCGCTGCGAGATTTGATTGAGGAGACCACACCGTCACTTAACATCAGGTGAGTTGTGGTCAAACACATAGCCTGTCAGCGATAAAAAAATAAAAATGTGGTATCATTTACCTGTAGCTCAGTCAGCCATGTGGAATGTTGTTCGCTGCGAGATTTGATCGAGGATATCTTCTTCACGAGCGCGTCCGCCGCGCGTTGTTGGCGCGACATGTATTCCCCTCGCAGTTTCAGCGTGGCTTGGCTTACGAACTGCACGTAACAAAATCACGTGTTCACATAATCACGTCCACGCATCTTAAGCTTTCCAATACAACTCTGATACCAATCAGTAAAGAATTTTGATACTGATTTGAAAACTGTCATTGGCTTTTCCTTAAAGGAAATCATTGTAAGGAAATCTCCATATGTTCAAAGAAGGAATTCAATCTATATCTTTAAACGAGCAATTCTTTTATACATATATATATATATATATATATATTCTGAATCTCGGAAACGGTTCCAACGATTTTCATGAAATTTTGTATCCAGGGGGTTTCAGGGGCGAAAAATCGATCTAGCTAGGTTTCATTTTCAGAAAACGTCGTTTTATCCATGTTTTCAGCCGAGCAATGCTCGGTCAACCAGGTACTAAGAATAATAATAAAACAAACATTTTTGTTTTTCTTATTCATCATCATCATCATTATCACCAGCCGTATGACGTCCACTGCTGGACAGAGGCCTCCCTCATATGCGGGATTACTCACGTATTATTATATTGTATAATTAAACGTGAGTAAAATGCATCAAAACCAAGTCAGTTTCCATAAATGAAACAAACACGATTATTCCATTAAATAACTGATGAAAATGAAGGCATAATGCCGCCATATTGACAGCTCTGTTGGCTCATTGGAAGTCCCAGGATAAACAGTTTATGGTATAAACAAATGTTTGTTTGTTCTGTATGTATATTTACAAAAAGTATACTATCAGTTATTTGGTTAACATAGTACAAGCTTTGCTTAATTTGGGGCTAGACGGCGCTATGTGAAATGCCCTACGATAGAACCAAATAGGAGCAGCACGATTAGTTAGTCTTTTTTTTACAAATCTAAACTAAGTTAAGAGTGACACTATGAAACCAGCTATAGACGAATGGGAAACTAGCCTTTCTGGGATTCTTCGACGACGATATTTTGTCACTCTTCAAATTATGTCAACTTAACACACGAAAAGGAAAGAGAGAGAGAATCAATATAGTAAATTAATGTAAAAGTCCTAATGTTGCATGTTCATGACCATTGCAGGGATACACAGAACTTTGAGTAACAAAACAAAGTCAAAGACATCGTTGCTTTGACGCTCATAACTTTGAGACTTTCAATGGTTAGTGTCAACATCCCTGTGATTTCGCTAGCTGCAGTAAGTACCCTTCAAAACCACAGCAATGTTTAAACGATTGGCGGCAGAATATTTGGTACTGCGGTGGTATTAACCTAGACGACCTCCTGCTAAAGAAAAAGTGAGTGAAGTATTCACACGAAGAACGAGAATTCTTTAACAAACCTCTAGGCATTCCTTGGGCGAGGGTGTGTGTGCTTTGTTGACGTTTAGTATGGGCTGCGACACGTCGCGTGTAAGTATCTCCTGGACTATCGACGTGAACGAAAGCCGCTGTCGCTGAAACGTATAGTTTTTTTTTCATTTTTAATGATTGACCACAGCTCACGTGATGAGCCGGTGTGGTCAAAAATGGTAAACGCACCTAGCCTGGAATGGAACAAACTTTCAAGTGACACACAGAAGCAACAATGTGTGTAGTATAAGCACGCGCACACAAACAAGGGTATTGAGACAAGTGGCGCAGAGGGGGCATGGCGGCGTTAGAGAGCGTCACGCCATTTACCGTCACGGCATACGAGTCGGTTTTGCTGCCAAGGCGCGCCAATAATTGTTTTATATCAAAAGAGCTATAGGATCAATTCACATCACACATCATCAGCCATAGGACGTCTGCTGGACATAGGCCCCCTCCTGGGAGGGTTTTGCCAGTACTCGCCACGCTTGGCAGGCGGGTTGGCGAGCGCAGTTAGGTGTGATTGTTCAAGGAAGACGCTGCTGCCCATCTTCCGGATTACATCCCTTAGCCGACTCTTACGACAAGCACGGGTAGAGAGGGTGGGGTACTATTCTTACGCCGGCACCACCACGGCTCAATTTCAACAAGGCACAAGGTTCAATTTATTTTTATTTAAATGGTTTTATTAGTTTTATAACACGACGTATAAACCTCTTTCAGCAGGTTGGTGATTTCATCTTGTTCCAACGCCGGGTTCCGAAGTTGCAGCTCTTTGTACAGTTGCTCTTCTATATCGTACGGCTCCAGTGTTCTGGGAAACATAATTTAAACACTATTAACTTAAAAATTCGAGTATTAGTTAAGTAACAGGGTCGCTAGGTCAAAGTATTAGTCACAATGATATTATAAATGCGAAAATTGTTATTATTTTTTAATGGAAAAGTAATGATACGAACAAAACGCTCTCCTGATGGTAAGAGATAACGTCTGTACATGACCATTGCAGCGATACAGAGAACTTACCAACGACCACGGAAAGACCAGCGCCGGCTGGCTGCAGTCAGCATTATGCTGAGTTGAGGCCGGTTATGTCACAACATATCTTTTTTTATGATATTTTTTTTTTATATCTTTTTGTATGTATTGTAATTAAATTAAATGTAATCGAAATTTGTTTTATGTCTCAAATAATTAAAAAAAACTTTGGATAACAAAACAAAGTCTAAGGCACCGCTGCTTTAGCGCTCATTACTTTGAAACTTTAGATGGTTAGTCTCAACAGCCCTGTAACTTCGCTAGCTGCAGTACCCTTCAAACCGGAACACAGTAATATTAATATACCTTGTTTTTAATAATTAATATTATATATATATTATATATCCGTTAAACGCGAGAAAAAAATTGCCTAAATGTATTACCGAATTACTAGATTATAGCAAATCTGAAAAACATTAAGCATTATTTTGAATAATGTTGCAATATTTTAGAGTCTTTTGATTGTTAATATCTTTAGTATATCTTGCAGTATAGTATAACTGTTGAGTAGAGTGCAGTATACTATACCTGGCCAGTAAAATGCAGTATAGATACCTGGTCAGTAGAGTGCAGTATATAGTATGCCTGACGGGCAAGGTGCAGTATTACAATCTTGAAAATCTGCCGCCAAGCACCTTACGGTGTGTTCTGGCTGCCTCACTTGAAAGCCAGTTCTATTCCTGGCTAGGCGTGCTTTACCATCTTCGATGACTCCGTCACTTAACATCAGGTGGTAGAGAGCAGTATAGTATACCAGGTGAGTAGAGTGCAGTATAATAAATCTGGTGAACAGAGTGCGAATACTATATTGCACGTTATTATATTTAGTGTATCTAGCAGTACCTATAGTATAACTGTTGTGCAGCATAGTATACCTTGTGAGCAGAGTGCAGTCGGAGCAGAGCACCAGCAGTGAGGGCAGCGGCGGTGTGGTAAGCGCTACGCCGGCTGGCGGGCAGTACTGCGCGGCACTGCTGCTTGTGCACACCAGATGTCGCGCCACGCTCGCCTTCGAGCACATCGCTGATAGGATGGCTTCCGTTTCCGCTGAAACATGCATCATCATAATCAGCTCGACACAGGTTTGTCCCTTACCACGCCACTCAGCCTGATCGTCCGTTTCACTTCAAGCTAATTATTTACCAGCTATCTTAGCCACAGGGCATAAGCTACGTTGAAATATGTATATAAAACTTATTTTACAAGATAATTACAAGATCCGTAAAACCTGATTAGTAAGACTTGCCTATTTATAAAATCCGCCATATTTGATTAACTATATCATCATAAAGCCTGACACGTAACGTGATATAAAGCGTAAATATTGTCAAAATATTATAACGAGTTCAAAAAAATATCATGATATTATGATGAAAATATGAATATTATACGTGAATTTTGGCTATAAACAAGCTGGAAAGCTATAATTAAAGGAAAAAAAAACATTTTAAACAAATTTTAATTCCTATTTAAATTTAAGCATATAACTTATACATAACTTATAAATTATACTACTACTACTTAACTACTACTAATACTACTTACTGTAGTGGCGTGCATTAGAAGAGGCCGACGTTTAGCAGTGGACAGCAAAGGACTGATGATGATGATATAACTCTTTTATTTTCCTTTATTTTGATATAGGTTTTAGTGATTTTCTAAATTAATGTATTATATTTCGCGCCAAAAATCTGCCATTTTGTTTCTTTTTCAAACACCTACCTAATACACTTGGGTTTTTAAGACGAATATAACGATACCTTAATCCAGCCGTATGGAAGATACGAGGTTATAAGGACACTTACACACATACAAGATACGCGCGAAAAACATAACCCTTCCTTGGCACTCGTGTAAAAATATAACCTTCCTTTTTGTGTAGTCGGATAACAATATGGAATACAAAAGTCAATGATACCTTCATCGGCTTGTGCGAAGTCGTTGAGAAACTCTAGGACAGGCACTGTAATAGTGTGAACGCCTCCCGCGTGCACACACGCATATGTGTTGCGTGTACACTGGAAATATAAAAAAAAAACATTAAAATAATAATGAATTAGTTTATTTTTGGCAGGAATGCAAAAAAAATATTACGTCACCGTATTGCATTATTAATCAAAATTATAAAATAAATGTAAATAAAAATGTCAAATTACTTTGACAACTAAACAAAAGGAGCCAAAAGAGAAAAAAAAAAAATTATGTATATAAATGTATAACTAAAGTTACGAATCGAATTGCGGGATTCTTTCCCTTTCTATTGAGGCGAGGTGGGGAGTTAGCCTCGAGGCGAACCTTTTTGCCGAGACAGGACGCTAGGGAACACTGTTCCCAGGGGGTGTGGAGGATGTGGTCTCGACGCCCAGGTCTGCGGGAACGTTCTCCGGAGCTTGAACACCCTCAGGTCATTATCGATCTATATTGTAAGGTCTTTTGGCTCAAGGCATCCCCTGCCAAAGTTACAATAGTTATATCTGACAAACAGCCACCATAACTTACCGGATAAAGGTGCACGGGATAAGAAAACTGCATGTCGTCATCGTTCGATTTCAGAACCATGTTCAGTTCCACCGCCTCCGTGACGTAGAGGGCGTGACTGTCGCCAGTGTCGTCCTCTTGCTCTGTACCCTGGAAATAGAAAGAGATAGATCGATATTACAATATCATCAGCCATAGGTCATCCACTGCTGGACATAGACCTCCTGGGGGGGGGGGGGTTTAGCCGCACTTTGACAGCGTGGTGGACTATGGCCTTACCCTTCCCACAATGAGAAGAGGCCGCAGCAGTGGGCTAGTTTATAAAAACAGGGCTTTGTTTGCCAGCGATATTTTATTTTGTTTTTAGGGTTCCGTATCTCAAAAGGAAAAAACGGAACGCTTATAGGATCACTTTGTTGTCCGTCCGTCTGTCTGTCTGTCTGTCTGTCTGTCTGTCTGTCTGTCTGTCTGTCTGTCTGTCAAGACCCTTTTTCTCAGGAACGCGTGAGGTATCAAGCTGAAATTCATATCAAATACTCAGGTCTACTGTCCCTTGTAGCTGTGAAATCAAACTTCTAAGCAATCAAAAGATACAGCCGTTTATGCTGCAAATTTTCGACACTCGCAAGGGAATCAAAACCTACAGGGTACTTCCCGTGAACTCAGAATCTTGAAATTTGGTACGAAGCAACGTCTTAAAGCACAGATAAAGGAAAAATTGCGAAAAGCATAAATTACCATAAAAAAAAATACCATAACTTTTACCTACAGGTTTGTACGGAATCCTAGGTGCGCGAGTCCGACTCGCACTTGGCCGGTTTTTACTTTGGATTTGATATTTAATTTTAACACTTGATGTTAATTTTGGCATATAATTTAACTTTGACATTTATTTTTAATTGATCATAATTAGAATAACCTTTTCAAAACAAGATACGGCCACATTAAATTAACTACTTAAAAAAAATTATGCACATATCTTCTTCTAAATATATATAACTCAAAGGTGACTGACTGACTGACTGACTGACTGACTGACTGACTGACTGACTGACATAGTGATCCATCAACGCACAGCCCAAACCACTGGACGGATCGGGCTGAAATTTGGCATGCAGGTAGGTGATATGACGTAGGCATCCGCTAAGAATTTTGATTAATTCTACCCCCAAGGGGATAAAATAGGGGATGAAAGTTTGTATGAAACTTTGTCAATTTTAAACCGATCGGGCTGAGACTTTGCATGCATAAAGCTACTATGACGTAGGCATCTAGCGCGGGTGAAACCGCGGGACACAGCTAGTTGTATATAAATAAATTATCTTTATCTTTTAGAGGTTATTTTATCCATGCTCAATAATCCTAACAATGATAATAAAATCCCGTAGTATACTCACATTGGGTAGTAGCAGACAGTGGTACAAGGAAGCAGAGGAAGTGGCGACGACAACCAAGGGGGGTGTATCACCGTTACCTCCCAGTGCGGTGATAGAGCAGGAATCCGTGCCGTAATTGTCATCTGCTGGCGGGTACATGGCGAGGGGACCGGCCAATTTGGGCTGGAGTGCGCTGGGAATTTATAGAAAAAAATAGTAGTTTTTTTTGTATGTATGTACCTACTCATAGTACATACAGAACCAGAATACCCAACTAACATTTGTTTGTACCACAAAATGTTTGTCCTGGGCGGGAATCGAACCCGCACCAGTATTAAAATTATTATTCATTTATTTTATTTATTTATTTATATATCAATGTTTATTTTTCACATGCCAATAATACCCAATTACGAGTATAGATCAATGGTTAGCACTGTTCGGATCACACGCCGGAAGGTGTTGGTTCAAATCCAACAAAGAACTTTAGCTGTTGGTGAAGGGTCCATAGCATAGTAGTAGGGTACTTTCTTGTACTCGGCTGGCTAGCTAACAACTTCAAATTATAAATCTGCCGTCAAGCACCTCGTGGTGTTTTCTGACTGCCTCACTTGAGAGCCAATTCCCATTCCAGGGTAAGTTTGTTTACCATTTTCGACTACGCCGTCATTTAGCAGCAGGCGAGCTGTGCCTCCTCGATTGAAGCAGTTGGATGAATCACAGTTTTAAGTGTTGGTTAGACGGGGATAGCTTGGCATGACGCGGTCATATTGCGCGTAAGTTTGTGCTATATGGCACACGACTACCTTAGTTTTACTTACGTAATAGAGTCCCTGATCCTCTTTACAAACCTCGGGCCTTCCAAATCGCACTGCATCATATAAACGTCTCCATTCCCCCTGAGTATCAGCAGCGAGTCTGTGTTAGGTATGACGGTGAAGTCCACTGCAGTGTCTCCGAGACTGTCCAATATGGGCCGTCCGGCGAATTGGCTGGACGGCTTGGGGCCTATTGGGAAGATCTTGACGAGCTTCGGACCAGTTTTGAGAGCAATGTTGTAGAGTCTGAAACGTGGGTTAAAAGTATCTTTAGTAAGCACCTTCTATGGATCACCGATTAACGCCTTCGAATAGCACACAACAGGGTGCGAGATCGAGTTCTACCAATGACATCGACCTTATCGAAGGATCATCAGCCATAGGATATCCACTGCTGGACATAGGCCTCCTAGGGGGGGTTTTGCCAATACTCGCCACGCTTGGCAGGCGGGTTGGCGAGCGCAGTTAGGTGTGATTGTTCAAGGAAGACGCTGCTGCCCATCTTCCGGATTCCATCCCTTAGCCGACTCTTACGGCAACCACGGGTAGAGAGGGTGGGGTACTATTCTTTCGCCGGCACCACCACGGCAGAAAGTGTACATATTTTAATTATTTTCATAAACTTACAGTGGTAAGCCAGAACACCTACCACTTTAATTTCACATCACTGTCGTATAAACTTGACGGAAACTATTTGAGGCATCTATACAAAAAACTCGACGGCTTCAAGGCAATACAAATGAATTCGAATCGATTAATTGAAGGGCTCAAATTAATGAGCGCAGAAGCAGCGATGCCCCGGACTTTGTTTTGTTACTCAAAGTTCTGTGTATCGCTGCAATGGTCACGGACTGGCGTCATCTCATACTATCAGGAGAGCGTAACGTTCGTCTCATTACTTTTACATTTAAAAAAATACGCATATTAACTTTGCGGCATGGTACATGAGTGCAAATCGCGTGAGTTAATTTCTGTGGTATCTTTCCTTATAGAGATTTATGAGCAAGCCAGCATCTGCCATCTCTTTTTTACACCTTACCTGATAGTGTTGTCAGAGACAAGAACGAGCACATGCGACAGAGAGCTCGGATGCCAGTGCACGCGGCGGATCTCGCCCAGGGAGTACAGGAACCTCTCGTCCAGGGAACAGCTCCTGAAAATTTCAAACACATTCATTTATTAGGAGTACTAGAAAATACCCTACCACCATGCACATTTTGTATTGTAGCTGTTATTCGAATTCACACCCCTCAAAGTGCGGCTCGACCACTGAGCAAACATTGCTACGATTATCGGAATGATCAAAAAAGTTAGCTCAAGAGTAGTATTTTTCTATACAACCAATTTTATATAACTGTTTTAATAAACAATTCGAATTTAATACAATTAAAAATGTCTGAGCTCCATGCATCGCCAGTGGTATCACGCTAAAAGCTCTGATGAATAATCGCGTTACTTTCGACGTTCTCCCGCGCCCGCCTCCGTCTCTCGGACTAACCGCTTGTAATATGATGTGTGAAATCTCGAGGGCGCAACTGCACTCTACATTTGACGTACGGAACTATAACTGTAAACATGGAATTCTTACTGGTTTTGCCGCTCGAGAAGCCACTCTCTAAATACATCAATGGCATTTGTCATACAATATCACATCATGGATTTAACATAACGAACAAATTAACAAAGAAAATAATATAGTAATGTCCAGGACATAGGACATAGGCGTAAGAATAGTACCCCACCCTCTCTACCCGTGGTTGCCGTAAGAGTCGGCTACGGGATGTAATCCGGAAGATGGCCAGCAGCGTCTTCCTTGAATAATCATACCTAACTGCGCTCGCCAACACGCCTGCCAAACGTGGCGAGTATTGGCAAAACCGCCCCAGGAGGAGGCCTATGTCCAGCAGTGGACGACCTATGGCTGATGATGAGTCCAGGACATGCGTGCGTGTCGTCATCTGTCAGTTTCGACGGAAGACCAGCGCCTCCGGCTGGGTCCAGTCGGCATTAACTGAATTGGGGCCGGTTTTTGACATAAAAATATCTTTTATGTTTTTCCTAAAGATTTATTTCTTTATTATCTATGTGTTTTTATGTCACAAATAAAGTATGATAGGCACAAAATATGATACAAAATAAAAAACACCAACCCGCGCTTTGCCAGCTGACCGTGGTCTTACCCTTTTTACAATGAGAAGAGGCTCGCGTCCAGCAGTGGGGCGATTAATAAAAACCGGGCTGAGTTGAAGACACAAAATGCGGTATTATCGCTAAATGCAGTACTAGTGCTCGGCTGGCTAGCTTAAGTATAAAATCTGTCGCCTAGGACCTAATAATGTGTTCCGACAGCCTCACTTGAGAACCAGTTCTATTCCAGGCTAGGTGTGTTTACCATCGACTACATCGTCACTTAACACCAGATGAGCTGTGGTCAACACTAAGCTTGTCAACGATAAAAAAACGCAATCTCTTAACCCTATTCAACCCTTAGATGAATTAATAGATATGACATCAGATCCTTATCTCAGAAGTATAACCGTGATTTCAGTAACTCAGACGTGTTTATTGTTAAAATATATTGCACATTGTATCTTGATTACGAAAGTGAAAGATGTCAATGTTTTGACGTTGACATATCGAAACTTTAACACGTTGCCATGGCGATAAAATAAATAATAAAATGGATGAAATACATATAAATAGCAATTACTTAGTCTAACAGATGTGACAAAATAGGGATGCTAGCAAAAAAAAAACCATCAGACTAATATTATAAAGCCGAAAGTTTATGTGTGTGTTTGTTACTTCTTCACGCTCAAAAGGCTGGACCAATTTTGATGAAATTTGTTATGGAGGTATGAAGCGCGTAACACGGCGGGGCGCATTTAGTAAAAAAATAAAAGCAATATTTATAAATAGGTACATGTAATGCTAAAAATATTAATATATAAGTTTATGTACCCTTACGATATTTATTTATACATTAGCCGGGAATCGAACTTGAGATCTCTGTTTCACAAGAACAAACGCACCATCACACAGGTGTAAATGAAAACAGCATCGAACTTACACACACAAGTTCAGAGCACGCGATTTATGTTGACCACGTGTCGTGTCGGATGGCTCGTAAAAAAAAGCGTGGCAAACAAACATGGCCGGTCGTTATCAAATTATTAGCCAAGCTGAGGCCACGTAAGGGCACAGTTGGATCTTTACCCGATGTATTTGAAGAGTCAGTTGATAAGGTTGTCATTATTCTATTTTATATTTTACTAGCTGCGCCCCGCGGTTTTACCCGCGTGGTGATGGATCACCTTTGAGTTATATATGTTTAGAAGATAATAAAATATATAAGAAAGAAAGATACTAGCGACCCGCCCCAGCTTTGCACGGGTGCAATATAGATACTAATGTGGTGCATATGAATTTATTATACATATAAACCTTGCTCTTGAATCACTCTATCTATTGCTAGAAACCGCATTAAAATCTGTTGCGTAGTTTGAAAGATCTAAGCGTATAGACGGCGGGAAGAAACTTTGTTTTATGCCACCGCGGGCTTTTATGTAGATCTATAAAAGAGGAATATCCCACCATGCATTGTTTTGTTATATCTCAAAGGAGTTAGGCAGCGTTTTCGATGAAAGCTTTCAGGTGGCTTGACCTCTTCCGACAATTATCATTATATTTCAACCAATTTACAAAAAACCTTGATAAATTTTATACCTTAACCAGAAATTAAATAGAAACAAATACAAAAAAAAAACTAAGAAAACCTTGGTTAAACTTTTCCCTAACACTCCGGAATATATGGACAGCGCGCAGCCTTACGCACCGAGCTAGCGCAAGACATAACTACCATAAGTAGACTACTAAGTAACTGTTATCTAATCTGGGACCGCGCGCGACTACCATGTCATTTTCAGTGCGCGTGATTTGAGTGTCCGTATTATTGTGTTTGCTCAGGATAATTAGGTCAAATATTAACCACTTATTTTTTATTATTATTCGGAACGACAATCGAGTACTGAGCCCCCTGTATCAATATCGCTGATGTTTAAACTTTCACGGTGTATAATAATATTTTTTGACGATTCCATATTAAAGCATTCCTTATATTTTATTTAATTGTAATGAACAAAAACTAATAACAAAATACCTTAGATTAATACTATTTACAAATTTATAAAAATAACCTAATTTAAAAGTGCGTCAAACGATGGATATGTGGTCAGAATGCTGGCAGCATTGCCACGCTGGATGGCAAAGTATATAGATGCCAGCATTCTGGTCACCTGAAGCCTCCTCTAAACGTTTGATTGTTTTATTTTAAAGTATTTTTTTTAAATGTATATTGTTTTACTCTTGTAATAATGCATTTTGTGGTTTAAATTTTTATAAGGTTTAGCATAGACGTTATACAGGTGTTTAGTACAAGCACGTACAAAGTGCCGTCTCTGGCTTACATATCCCAGCCGCATATTTATCATAGGGAATAATGAATGAAACCTTTTTTCTCCCGATAATAATGGCGGGGTGTGCTTAAAAATGGAAGTTGAGGGAGCGGCCACAATCTGAAGTCATAACTCTGGTTTTTGTGCGGCTTACGCGGGTCTCGAACGTATTATCTTTTTGTTAATGTATATCGAACGTGGCTGGAGGCTCTGAGGCTGGATGGAGTGACGATATACGCAAGATTAAGCAGTGGGAGGCAGTTACATTCAAATTACTTTAAACGTAACAGCGGGTGTGCTAAGATATCTACATACGTCAGCGCTACGTTTTTGCTACGATTTGCTCTCAATTTTCGGTGCAGATCTTCGTAACATCGTAGACCTACTATATTTACTAGGTGTCTTTAGCAGGAGGTCGTTTAGGTAGGTCCCACTGTAGTACCAGATATTCTAGTACTGAATTTGTACTGATGGTAAGAGTAACGCATGCCCATGACCATTGTAGCGATACACAAAACTTTGATTAGGAAAACAAGTCTAGGGCATCGCTGCTTTGGCGCTGATTACTTTGAGACTTTCGGTGGTTAGTCTCAACAGATCAGTAAATTCACTATCTGCTAGTACCCTTCAAACTGGAACACAGTAATGTTTACACACTATAATTTGGCGGCAGAATATCTGGTACTGCGGTGGTACCTACCTAGACGACCTCCTGCTAAATAACTCTACCGACTGGGTTGCCGAAACTTCATCAATTATGATTCGTATCAGACTGTAAAAGTCAGACAAGAAGTCTACAAGCTGATATAAAAAAAAACTATAATTTATTTTTATTATCAAACGACAACTTAGGTACATAGATAGTTTAAATAAATGAGAATAGAAGGCCAATTAAAAGTTTTTACAGATAGTAGGCGAGGCTTTATGGTAAGAGGCAGACACACAAAAATAAACAACATTTAGAATGGCACGCTTAAAAGAGTTGAAAAAATAATAATATTGAGATTAAAAAAAATAATATTCGCATTAAAGAATCGCTTAAATTTGATTGCAAAATAAGCTACATATTGAAAAGATCAGTTGTATCTCCTGCATGCTATTATAATAAAGCTGTTTCGCCTGTAACTACTATGCACGAATGGGACGTAGAGATAAGGTTTTCTTAGGGAAGCGGTGGGTGTGCGCAGCTCCAGCTGACCGAGTAACTGGACAATCGATCGTGCCGTTTGTAATATTCAAGAGATAAGCTATATCTGGTACTCGGCTACTTTCCTGTAGTGGCAGCATGTGGAACTTTTTGCAACGAGCAAAATATATTGGTAAAAATACTTGAGCGCGATATTGCAGATTATGTAGAAAACGTTTTTGAATGCCTTAACAAATACTGCAGAAATGCGCTGGATGCAAGCCGCTTCCAACGGGTCTTCATGGAAATCATTAGGAGAGGCCTATTTCCAACAGTGGACGTCTTATGCTGAGTTGATAATGATGATGAGATGCCATAGATGATGAGGTTCCATACCTGAGAAGCGTATTCGAGAAGGCTTCTCACATACGCACAATATAATATTCTAAATGTGTTCAAGGTATATATTTAATTCATTTCCACTTATCAAAAACCGCCGCGCAACGTTTTTTTTTTCTGCTAAAACCGGAAATAAACTAAATAAATACCTTGTAAAAATACTCAAAATAAATTTCCGCAAAGTAACGTCTGAATCAATCAATATTTTCAATGTCTTAAAAGATAAACAGTCTGGAGACATTCTCAAGGCAAATCCTAGAACCTGTGAGTTTTTTACTAGACTGTTGATGTGCTTAACAAATAGTAATTTGGAGTCATAAATTACCCCGAAGACTTTAATAGTAGAGACTCTAAATATAAGAGAGTTCTGTAGACTGTAATTGATATAGATAGACTGCGGCTTGCACGTAAAAGAAAAAAACAAAGCATTTTCACGTTTAAGTTAAATTTATTTAGAAATCAGTTGTTTTGGAACCTATCAAACTCTTCTCCGATATGCGAAGCATCTTCAGCAGTACATATAGGACACAGTACTTTCATATCATCAGCATAAAGAAGTATAGTAGAAGAATGAAACCCGGAAGAAATGTCAAATACAAATATCATAAAGAAGAGGGGCCCGAGCAACGATCCTTGGGGTACACCTGAAGTAATACTCATAGTTGCAGACGAACAAATTTCCTCGGACACCAACCGCTTGCAGTATGCAAGCGGACAATAATAATATGATTAATCGCGAACTAAGTAACAATGAGGCTAGTTCTGTGTTAACTACGATGTAAGCTCGACGCGCGCTGCCCAATGTGATTAGCGGCCAATTGGACGTGTAGCGTGCACCTGTATGCAACAAGACTAGGCAACTCTGGCTGGCCCGGTTATCGATTAGGACTAATTAGGTCTTGCTTGTGACGGAAACTGAATTTTCAGTTCACTCTATGAAATGTAGTGTGTATTCTTTATTGCATCAAGAATTACAAAACTTTCAAACAAGGGCTGTATATATCTCGTGAACTATATCGGTTTTGTTATGTAAAAGTAATAAGATGAACGAGACGTTCTCCTGACGGTAAGAGATAATTCATGTCAATGACTATTACAGCATTACATGACCATACTATACACATAGAACTTTGTGTCACAAAGTCCAGGGCGTCGCTGCTTTGGCGCTCATTACTTTGAGACTTTCGATGGTTAGTTTCAACAGCTTTGTAATTTCGCTAGCTTAGCTTAGATGATTTGCTTTTGTTAGCTTAGATGATTTGCTAAGAA
The DNA here is from genome assembly GCA_950106695.1 of Biston stratarius. Classification (NCBI taxonomy): domain Eukaryota; kingdom Metazoa; phylum Arthropoda; class Insecta; order Lepidoptera; family Geometridae; genus Biston; species Biston stratarius. Next base: position 11,299,635 of record OX467106.1, read on the forward strand.
GATCTACCACCTAGAAACTTTGCGTTGTACTTGTATTCTGAATCAGTCGGAGAAGTTTTAATTCAAACCAATCAAACTTTAATTCAGTTGAATGGATGACAATTTGATCTTAGGAGAGAATTTCTTGGGAAAGGTTCAGTATTAATTTTAACATTATTCTCACATAATATAAAAACGTTCAACAAAAATGGTTATCAAGTAGACATTAATTCGAAATATCAAAGATCCCTTTTATAATTCTAACAGTCAAACAATAAAAGGTGAAGAAAACTGTCATAGCGCAGTCTTAACATAAATCCCCAGTTTTTACATAACCGAACGGAAGGGTCACGCCATTAACCGGCACAACTAAAAAAAATGAACCAACCGTAAAAATATAAAATTACAAATGGTGGGACATTAGAACAAACGGGGCAAACAGCGGCCGCCGCGTCTCCGGAACAAAAACCGATAAAAAACGGCGCAAAAGGATCTGATCCGGTAAAAAATAAGAATCAGACAAAGCGGCCGGTAACCTCTATACGTGTCCAGTTTTTTTACGAGCGCCAGCCCTTTTGTCCTTCCGGGAGCTCTTTTTTAAATAGATCAGGGAGGAGAGGCGCAAGACCACGCACCCGCCCTGCGCTGAAATATTATTGTGGATTTTTCTGCTTGGCATTCATAAATATTTTCCATGGACCGCCGAAACCCCCCGCTCGGGGATTTACTCGAATCGGCGGAGAATTATAAATTCGGTTAATAAAATATGATACGATAAAGCCGCTTTTTTACTCCGCAGACCTCTATAATATTTTGTTTAATTTAAATATGAATAATTAAATTTAAAAAGGAAATCTCGGGGCTAATGAAATTTTTGTTTTCGAGATAATGAATTGAAAACACGGCGTGTCGCTCACGGACGCTGTTATTCTTTTCTCGCTCATTCGGATTCATCCTGAGTATTATAAAAGTGCCGAGAAAAAATTACATTTTGTATGAAAAAAGTATTAATTATGATGTGAATTAGATCCTCCATGTTTATACGGGCCTTTTCTACTATCGCGTGTTTTACACGCGCCGCGATATTTTTTCAAAGGCTTACGCAATCAAGAGTTTAATTAGCATTTTTTAAATAAACTGTCCCACTTGCCTACCCTGAGGTGTTACCTGCAGCGCCTATGAATATTTACCCCAGCATCAACATAAATTCATATATTTATTTCCATATCTATACTTTACTCACTCAGTTTCAAAAAAAGCTCAACGAAATACTTGTAACAAAATAGCAAAACACAAATACCGATATCAGTCCCCGATGCGCCTTTAATCAACGCACAAGCGGGCCGAGATCAAACGGACTCACAATTAAAATAAAAAGCGAAGGAAATATTAAACAAAAAACATCGATCCGTCCGGCCACAACCGCAAGGGATTAAAATCGTAACGAACGCACAAAAATATTCAAATACAATACTAACAAATTGATACAAACACTCATTAGGATCGCGGAAGGCGCTTCCCCTGCCCCCCACGTATGGGGGGAGCCGAGGGGGATCCGACCGGCGAACGTCCCGATCTCCAACATTACAATTCACATCCAACGTACAAATATTATCTAAAATTCCTTCTCATTTATAATCCTTTTGTGTCCTCAGAGCGGTGTCCTCCGTCAAATCTCCCCACTGGGGTGGGTGGGGTATTTTTATATTTTTAATCGCGTTGGGCATTATCCAAATGGACATTGGTGACCGCGCCGACTGCCGTCTAGATGATAAATTCTCCTTTCGTTCGACACCCGGCTGTTTTGTTTTGTCCCTTCTGGTAATGTGGCCTCCTTTATTGGTATCGGAGTGGAAAAAAATACCCTTACAGTCATTAATTACCGTCGATTTGTCTGCGAGTGACTGGTCCGCTTTCTTCGTCTATTAAAAATGGTCCCTTTTTCGGCGGGCGGTTTTTCTAGCGGTGGCAAATGAAAATTGATTGTGGCAATACGCGATCGTTTGATGCAGATTCGACTCGTATATTGTGAGCCATGAAGTTTCTCTTTTTGTTAATGATCGATGGAAGACTCGGCTGAATATAATTGAGTCTCATTTGTAAACGTCCATCGTCAGTAACAAATGAAAATATCAATGAAATATGCGTCGACAAAGTCGTTAACGAAATTCTCCAAAAAATTATTTTTGCTAACTTTTTGTTCTCCCTATAGCGTTTATCGATTTGTAATAACTTTGCTCGATGAACGATATAATAACACCAATACATTAGCCGGGGAATCCCGAACCGCCATTAAATATTCAAACAAGAAGAACAATATCTTCCGTAACATAAAATTCGAAAAAAAGTTTAAATGGGAAACGAAATCCGGGCTACCAATAAAACATAAAAATACCCCAATATATTATTCCAAATTGAAATTGTATAGATGATCCCATTATTACGGTGGTACGAACACGAGGGACGGACGACGGCGCTCCGTTTTGCATATAGAAAAGCGATATTGTTTTAGGAAAAAATAGATGAAAAACGATGGAAAAAGTGCAGTGGGCTGCGGCAAGAATTAATGGTGTGAAACTTCGTGGTAGGTGGCGGGTAGTACAATTTATGTATGTCCACGTAGCTAGCCGTTTCGCTTGCGTGGCGCCGCCGACCGCCTCGGGGAGAATTGCTTCGGTTCTTTGCTTTTGTTATGGTACTGTGCCAAAACATACATCATAAAACGAGTACTATTGTTAGTGTTGAATGATTGGCAACCTACTTATCATGTTCCGCAAAACTTTCTTTCCCCAAAATAATTTACATATGTAACTATGATAGTTCAGTGACTAACGCGGTAGGTTTACACGCCGAAGAGCGTGGGTTCAAATCCCAACAATGAGCTTGAGCTGCCGGTGAAGGAAAACATCGTCAGGTAACCAAAGCGTGGTGGTAGGGTACTTTCTAGTATTCGACTGGCCAGCTGGATTTTCAATTTTTTTATTTTTTTTTTATGATGAATATGTTTGCGTTTGATCGCCATCTCACCTGATGTTAAGTGAAGATGTGATCTACGATGGAGTAAGCTTGTCTAGAAGATACCGATTCATTCTCGATTTGAAGACACCCAGATTGAATTTGAGGGTTCAAGTTGAAAATATGTCTAACCTAACGGTGTGTTCGGGCAGCCTCAGTCACTTAACATTAGGTGAGCTGTGGTCAAACATTTAGCCTGTCAACCATAAAAAAGACTATCATTCTGCCATGTTTTTTTTTCTATCAAAAGTCTCAAAGTAAAAAGCACCAAAGCAGCGATGCCCTGGACTTTATTTTGTTATTCAAAGTTCTGTGTATCGCTACAATGGTCATGGACATGCGTTATCTACCATCAGGAGAGTATCTCGATCGTCTCATAAAAAATATATATTGCACCTTGCCCTAGTTAATATGAGGATTAAAATAGCTTACAGCAAAAGTTTACGTCGCCTAGTGCATAATTATTATTGGCACTGAATTGAATGCTAATATACGGTAGGCCAAAGTTTTGGTACTTGATATTAATTTGACGTTAGGATTTTTTTGACGTTTTGTTTTGATTTGTGATATCAACAATTATTCGAATATTTTGGTCACATAGCCAGGAAGGAAGGCGACTCCTCGAAAAGTTGATGGTTACGGGGAAAGTCGATGGCAAGAGATCACGAGGTCGCAAGTTGATGAGTTGGTCCGATCAGATTCAAACCGCACTCAAGACATCGGTTTATGAGGCGCTGGATGTCGCCAGTGATAGAGGAAGATGGCGTAACATCGTGCGTGAACGGCTCCTGGGAGGTGGTCTCTACCCTCAGACATGAGGAATACGACAGGACCGGGACGAGTTGTACAAGAGAGCCCTATGTTCAGCAGTGGGCGATTCGATGCCGTCTTATTTTTTGTGATGACACGCTAAATAAAGCCTCCGTCTACGGGAATTTAACCTTTAAAATCTAACTTTTCAATTAACACAACACAATGATTTAAGCAAGATTTTTTTAATACTAAATCGGACGCACCTTATACTCAATCACTCATGTATTGTGAGTAGCGTGAAAGGCAAAAAGCTTTTTTTTTTTAATTAATAAGTATCGTAAGGCATTTAACACAGCGTCATCTAGCCCCAAACGAAGCAAAGCTTACGAATCAGATAACTGATATAATACTTAAATACTTTTTTTTTGTAAATCCATTCTTATGATATATACAGAACATCCAGACACAAAATGAATATCACAGAAATGTTTGTCCGGGCGGGCATCAAATCCATACCCTACAACTCTTGAAGCAAATATTTTGTCAAATGAGCTAACACAAGTCGCGGATATTCTACCATTCAGAGATCCTAGTTGATAAAAAAAAGATGCCTTTTTGGTAGTACTTTATCCAAACGATCAAAACCAGTGGTACCACGCACAGCATTATCGTGGCAAAACAACGATCACCTCGGTACGTTCGCAGGCCAACGCTTCGCAGTTTTTCTTTTATATACTTTTTGCAGCAACCTCTCCGTTTTCCCACCGAGCTGCGGTCGAAACTGTTTAATGATTTGAAAAACGTGTTCTATCAGCCTTTACTCGGAAACAACCGAAAAAAGCCGACAACAAAGGGTCCAAAGTGCAAATATAGACTCATCGGTGTCGATTTTGCGACCACACAAACGCTCTACCAAACAATTTTCGCCTCTAAATCGTGGCATTAGAGATGTAGGACATTTTCGAATTTGCAAATACGTTTTTTTTGAAGTGTACGCACAGATCTCATCGGCAATTTATTATATTTTGTCCGTTCGTGAATTTACGATTATTTGAACGGGACAATGGACGGCGGATGGCGATTGGTCGGTTTTTTTTTTTGGTACGCCAATAATAAATGTATGGGTCGAAAGGGTATGATTAAAATAATCACTGTGATGAAAGGGAGCGAATTTTATTATTAATGGTTCAGCGAATTTTCAATATAACTTTTTCATAGAATATTTTGTGAATATTAACACCGTACTAACTGATTTAGTTAAATAAATAAATTGATACACTGATTTTATTTATTTTATCGATCGTGTTATAAGACGTCCACTGCTGGACATAGGCCTCCTCCTGGGGGGTTTTGCCAATATTCGCCACGCTTGGCAGGCGGGTTAGGTGAGCGCAGTTAGGTGTGATTGTTCAAGCAAGACGCTGCTGCCCATATTCCGGATTACATCCCTTAGCCGACTCTTACGGCAACCACGGGTAGAGAGGGTGGGGTACAATTCATACGTCGGCACCACCACGGCAAACCATTTACTTATTTACTACGAGTATATACCGTGGCAATAATTACACAACGTGTGTAACGCGTGCATGTCTTCTTTTGACCACTAACTTGCCTGATGGTAAGCAATGAATATGGTCGAAGATGAAGCATGCAGACTTAATAGATATACCTGTTCACTTTGACCTTTAAAAGATTCAGACTATATCCCTCAAATAAATTCCACTATGTATGTGTGGAAGTGGGCCGTCTTTCTACTTGTCCCGACTAAATTACAAAAGGTATTTTAAAAATAAACCTTAATGTTCTTAGGGATTTATAAACAAAAATCTCATCTCGAACAGTACGAAGCAAGACGAGACCGTCCGCGAGTTGTACAGCTTTGTTTCCAGGATGAAGGCCATCGGATGTTTCCAAAACTATAGTCGAAGTTTCCGATAAAATTAAACGTGAGTAATCCCGCATAAGTTAAACAAAAATGTATCAAAACCACGTCACGTTCGCGATGATGGCTCAGTGGTTAGCGCGGTAGGTTCGCATGCCGAAGGGCGTGGGTTCAAACCCCAACAATGAGCTTGAGCTGCCGGTGAAGGAAAACATCGTGCGGAAACCATAGCGTGGTGGTAGGGTACTTTCTAGTACTCGGCTGGCTAGCTACCACCCTCAAGTTGAAAATCTGCCGCCAAGCATCTAACGGTGTGTTCCGGCAGCCTCACTTGAGAGCCAGTTCCATTCCAGGCTAGGTGTGCTTTACCATCTTCGACCACACCGTCACTTAACATCAGGTGAGCTGTGGCCAAACACCAAGCATTCCAGCCATAAAAAAAAACGTCAATTTCCATAGCAAAAATCTAATCGGACTAGCTAAATCTAGTCTAGAAAATTTCAAATATAAAGATTACATGGCATCAAGAAACGTGGTCAAATTCGTTCGTATAAAAACATTTAAAATACTTCGAACCCTTTGAAAATCACTTCGCACCCCATTACCTCCGACCCCGAAAGAAAATTCAAAAAGCAACCTACCTGAAAATTATAAAAGGCAAGTGCATAAATTAGATTACAGGGTTCTAACAAGCAAAGTCAATACAAAGCAATAAATATATTATGGTAAAAAATATACTGTGAAAAATTTACGATATATTTACATATACGATAAAAAATTGTACGTAACACGTGGGACGTGGGGTCACGGCGACCATTCCGGGCTTTAATTAAAACAACCGAATATAATATACGGTAGATATTTATACATATATTGTTCTAATGACACTTTATAGATAAGTGTTTTTGGACCTACCATTTGTTAAGTCGATAGAGACTCTTTATTGTGCACACCAAAAAGAGAAAAAGAGTACGGAAAACAAAAGAATACATGATGACCACTTTCTTGACATATTCTGAGAATTTAATTGACCGACGGGGCAGGGGCAAAAAAGCCGATAACGATTTTGACATTTAGATTTTAGATAAGTGGTTATGGCATCAAAATGTTTTTATTTGACAATTTGCTCTTGACATTTGTATAATTTTATTATTTTGACATTAAGATTTACCTTATATTGACACTTGTATAATTTCTTTTGACATTTGTATAACCTTTTTGACATTTATAAACTAATTTATTTTGACATATGAAGATATTTTTTTAAATTGTGAGTAAGATATAATTGATTAAAATAGTCGTTTTTATCTCAATAAATAAATTTAGTTTAATTTAATCACACTAATATTATAAAGGCGAAAGTTTGCGAGTGTGTATGTTTGTTACTTTTTCACGGTCAAACGGCTGGACCAATTTTTGATGATATTTGGTATGGAGGTAGCTGGCACCCTGGTATGATATACACTTGAATGAGTATAATACACATTTAAATTAATAATAATTTTATATGCAATAAAAAAAAAATGAGATGTACGCATTAGATGAAAGTGTGCGAGTGTGTATGTGTGTGCGAGTGTTAGATTTAATGAATTAATTAATCAAGAAGTATTTTGATGATAATAATGATGAGGTGTTTATATATTAATTATTTATGTACTTTTTTATACAGTAGAGTGAAAAGCAAGCGGACCACCCGATGGTAAATAACAGATAATGACACGACGAGAATGAAGATTAAGAAAAAGTAAGCTAATAAGTATTTGACAGACTTCAACCCGCACTTGGCTAGCGAGGTGGACTGATGATTTAACACGTATCACACACAAACCGATAGCACTCGTAGTAGCCCCCATCATCTAACACATAGAGGGAGCTACGGATAGAAAAATAGGAATTATTAATTAATTGTATTTTTGTGCGTGATATTTAATATGCACGACGCAGAATGCCCCCGGGGTGCTTTGAGCTATGGATTCTATTATTTACCGCCTGTCTAGAGCCATTGGCAGAGGGATTACGTGTGTTTACAATAATACAAACGGCGTGGAATTATGATTAGAAATATTTGCATTCTGATGTTATTGTTTCGAAAATAAATGACCAAAATAAAACCATAAAAATTGAGAAATGCCATTTTTTAGGGTTCCGTGCCCAAACGGTAAAACGGGACCCTATTACTAAGACTCCGCTGTCCGTCCGTCTGTCTGTCTGTCCGTCTGTCACCGGGCTGTAAGCCGTGATGAACCGTGACAGACAGTTGAAATTTTCACAGATGATAAATTTCTGAAAAACAGTGCAGCCCGCAGTGCGAAGCAAGACGAGGCCGCACGCGCTTTGTTCTCAGCTTTGTCTCCATGATGAAGGCCACCGGATGTGGCCGAAACTATAGTCGGAGTTTCCGATAAAATAACACGTGAGTAATCCCGCAAAAATGAAACAAAACATTTGACAGGCTAGATGTTAAGAGACGGTGTGGTCGAAAATGGTAAACACACCCAACCTGGAATGGAACGGGCTCTTAAGTGAGGCTGCAGAAACACACCAGCTCAAGCTCATTGTTGAGATTTTAATTCCCAGCGTGTGAGTTGACCGCCCTAACCACTGAGCTATCATCGCTTCAGAACAAGTCAACTTGAACTTCTAATTTCTATCAAAAACCAAAATATATTTATTTGCTAAGTACAGGTGTCAAAATGTTGTTACATAAATTAAAAAGGCGCTTAGACCATACTTAACCCAGAATTGGGTGTGCAACAATTGGACAAAACAAAATAAAATAGAATTACATTAAATGATGGCAATTTATGGATTAATTAATTATGTCACGAGGTCAATTACAAAATGTCAATCAGTTCAATTTATTTAAATGTCAATACTTATTAAATATTTTTTACCTTATCATCAATAATGTTATATACATATAATGTTATAGTCGATGCGAGTGTACCGTGGGAATGTTCAGCGAAAATTGGTTGAATCAGGAGATCGTTTGATATAGCATTTTTAATGAAGATATTTTACTACTGAATTATTTTTCACTATGTGTATTTATAAGGAACTAGCTTATACACGCGTTTTCGCACAAATTGTAATTTCGAAATCGTCGTTTTAAAGTTTTTTGTGTGACAAGTATGATCTTGGTTACTGTTACTCTTCTCTCAAAAATATACGAATACTTTGGGTACATAATTCTGAGGATTAAAAAATATAAGATGATAAGCATTGGGTGTAAGTTGAAAGGAGGTCATTGTATTCATTATGAATAACTTTCACAGCGATCGCGAAAAAAAAAACACGTGTTCAATAAAAATGGAATACTATGTGTGGAGCACCTAGCCAGTTTTGTTATGGTTTCCTTACGATGTTTTCCTTCACCGACAGTTCAAGCTCAAGCTCATTGTTGGGGTTTGAACCCACACCCTTTGACTTGTGAACCGACCGCGCTAACCACTGAGCTATCATCGCTACAAAATATACTATTGAAATAATATATAAAATATAATAATAAATATATAATACTAATATATGAAATTAGTTTTGTTTATTTACTTCGCTGTTACGGCCATACTGCAATAGTCATGACTTGACTTGTGCGCGAACATAATTAAGATTATAAGCCCCTGCTTAGTACAAAATTAATTTACAACTGTATCTATCCTATAAATCTTTTTTCAAATATCAGCTAAAAGCGAGGAAAATACCTCCGACCTAGCTAAAATGACGTATAGTTAATGACAGACTGTTTTACTAATTGACTATATGTAACTACAAAGTCTATAAGGCCGAAATTCGTGCGCACAGTTTCAATCAAAAGACCTCCGAGCACTCAAAAAACTAGAGAACGCTCCGTGCGATTTTAACGCCAAACGTCAACTACTTTCCTTTCTGAGCTTCACCCTAAATCGCGTTCATACGAAGTGAGAGCTTAAAACTAATACATCTGGGTGGCTACGAAGTAGGGGGGATGTGAAGTGGGGTATAGGTAAAGGAGGGGGTGTGGGGTGCACGTAGGGGGTCACCTGACCCCCTGGTGTTAATTATTCACATTTTAATTTACGAAGCTGGGCTTCGCCGGGCAGTCCCGACTAGGGAAAAATGTCTTGCAATCCTTCGACAGTTATATGGTAATGCATGGCATTTCAATGTTTTGATCTGCTTTCATTTTGTACGTTTGTGAATTGGGGCGTCGATATACATAGCTTTTGATGTAATGCGTCTCATTATATCAGCCATAGACTAGTTTTTTTTATTAAAAAAGGAGGTTTTAAATACGTCACAATAATGAAAACCTTTTCAGCCGCTTTGAGTTTTTTTTGGTAGGAGCAAAACTTGTGGGATCGCGTCACCGACATGCTAACCTGACGTGTTTTAAGTTTTTACTTCTGTCAGCAGTCCCTATGGCTGTCTTTTTACCCGACTGCCAAGGAAGGGTTATGTTTTTCGCGCGTATCTTGTATGTATGTAAATTTCTTTATAACGTCGTATCTTCCAAACGGCCGAATGGATTACGACAATTAAGGTATCGTTAGATTCGTCTCAATAACCCGAGAGTCCTTAGAAGGTGGATAAAACAAAAAACAAGACGGTGGATTTTTGGCGCGAAATTAGAAATAGAAAAAATATTGCATTACTTGTAAGTTAATTATAATTTTGGAGTTTTGGCGGGAACACGGAGAGAATCGTGTCGCCCCATTGTATTTTTTCCAAAACTAGTGTTTATAAATATAATTTTGTGTTACTCATAAAATGCCGCAATGATGTAATGCGGTAAAGCATGACTTTTCGTGTTGTTTCCGAAACTCAATCGAAGCTTATAGTAAAGTCGCCACTACTTTACTAGGAATGACTGGATTTGACCAAGACTGGACTTTGTAATTAAAGATGTTAGACATAAATTGCAAAAACCGAAGACGAGGCAATAAAGATAAAGAAGCTGAAGACTGCACATAAAATACAGAATATGAAACTGACAGAATGAACAGAGTGCGAAGCCAAGAAGAGAAAAAAAAAAAAAATTGACTTTTTTAATTGTATTGATTTTAAAATGATGTTACAGAATTTGACTTGGTTACTTTAGTGTTATAAATAAAATATTGTATATTTTATTCTATTTGTCGAAAATGAATGATACTTATAAAACTGTACACGATTCGAATATAATGTACAAAATTCATAAACTACTGCACACGCCGATTTAATATTAAAAAAAAAAAACCGTCGAATAAAGAGGAAACAAAGAAATTGATACAGTAATAGATTCCCACACAATAAAATAAAGAGCATTGAACATTGCTCTCACACTGCTCGCAATGAACATTACATTACCGCACTAAGAACAGAATGCAACCCCAAACGTATTAGAGCATCACTTTGTGACGCATGCTTTACATACAAACCACATGTCCTCATCTCTTTCTACATTAACACGCTAGAACGAGACAGACGATACTTTCTATCCGATAGAAATGAGAAAAAGCGATCACGGCACAGAGGCACGATTGTCGTCTAAATAATTCAGGCATGTATCCCGTTGCTACAACTCTTTGCCGATGGAAATCTGCAGCTAGTGGAATCCAAATTCGCTCTTAATGTTGAAACGTTAAGGTCAATTTAGAGTTGAACGGTTGCGTCAAAGTTGGTAGCTGCCGTATGGAGTTTTTACAGGCTCTTATACGAAATGTCGATTCGAATCGAGCGCCCCTCTCGCGGCGATGAGCTCGCAAAAACAATGAATGCGAATCGTAAAGCTGGAATGACAAGATGCGGTGCGATAAGGGAGCCTAATAACACGACACGGCATTCACAGTACCTGAGTTCTATTATAGAGTTGAAAATTATGATAGTCTCCGTTAATATACTAAAGTTAGATTAATAAGCAACTTGTTGGTACACGGCGCAATGATGCAGCAAAAAAAAAAAAAACAATTGCAACTTTCATCGGAATCGGACGAACAATACGGCAGCGCGCAAAATACGAAAAATCAAAAATGATTTCGTGATGAAATGATTTTCCTTGATTGAAACATACAAGTACAATAATTTATGTTTAACATGTTTAACTTGGTGGCATATCTACTTAGCGAGAAGTCATCTAGGCAGATACCAGCATAGCACCAGATTCAGCCACTCAATCTTTATTTTGATTCCTGCTATGAAAATTAACATCGCTTTCATTCTGATAATACTTGTATAATGAGTTTCATATAAAACAAACTTTAATGTCGAACCAAGGTTGAATTTTTTTGATAGATTTTTGTTAATGTATTTCATATTATATTATATATATTTTCATTATTATTATATTATATATAGATTAAATATATTTTCTAAGTTTTTAAAGCTTTTATGTTTATTTATTATATTTTTTTAAAATTATTATTACTCTAATCTGCAGTGATATTCTGCGAATTTATGCGATAATGAAATTATGCGAGAGACTTTATGTGACATTGGCTTTGTGCGAAAGTGACTTTCTGCGATAGTTTTTTTTTTTTAATATAAAATTATCGAAACGAATAAGACGCTTTCCTGATAGTATGAGATAGTACATGTTCTTGACCATTGCAGCGATACACAGAACTTTGAGTAGCAAAACAAAGTCCAGGGCATCGCTGCTTTGGCACTCATTACTTTGACTTTTGATGGTTAGTCACAGCAGCCCTCTAACTTAGTTAGCTGCATTACACTGGAAAGCGACGTTGTGTTATGACCATAGCAGCGACGCTTTTGTTTTGTTCTGGGTTCCGCTGCAATGAGCATGAATAGGCGTTAGCTCTTACCATCGAGAGAGCGTCGAACCATCATCTCAGTCGTAGAACATCTACTGCTGGACATAGGCCTCCCCCATTGACTTCCATAAAGACCGGTTGACAGCGGCTCGCATCCAGCGCGTTCCTGCGGTCTTTAATAGGTCGTCTGCCCACCTTAAGGATGGACGTCTTAGCTGCGCTTGCCGGTCCGTGGTCTCCTTTCTAGAACTTGGCCCCATTGGCTATCAGTTCTGCGTGCTATGTGCCCTGCCCACTGCCACCTCAACTTGCTAATTCGTTAGGCTATGTCGGTAATTTTAACTATAAAAAATCTATCACGTTATATCGTCTGAAGCTGGTCCACTGGCCGCCAGCGCCCTAATAACCCGTCCATGTCGATTATTGTAACTGTGATCATTGTTTGCGATGCAGATGAGATGTGCCGTTTTACAGACACCTTTCTTTCTGATTGGCATGCTGTTTGATAGGGGAGTCGCGTTTGACATTACTCGTTACTCGAGTGTTTTCAAAGCAACATTTCAGGGACGATATTAGCACACGACTGGAGTAATTCACTTTTATATGAGTTCAAGAACAAGAATAACAATAGAATCATTCTATATTATGCTAAACATCACTTCTCACAATGAAATAAAACTGAGATTCGAGCAGTGGTATTATTTACAAAAACAGGATTGATTGAGAAGAGATTAAGCTTTCGCGATATTCATTCAATATTGTTAAAACAAATTTAAAATAAAAACGCTCTCTTAAATTCTTTCTTTTTTTTTAGGCTAAGTGTTTGATCACAGCTCACCTGATGTTAATGACGGCGTGACCGAAGATAGTAAGCACAACTAGCCTGGAATGGAACTGGCTCTTAAGTGAGGCTGCAGGAGCACACCGTTAGGTGCTTGGCGACAGATTTTCAACTTGAGGGTAGCAGGCAGTTAGTCAAGTACTAGAAAGTATTCTATCACCGCGCTATGGTTTCCTCACGATAGTATAATAGATTACAGCGATACACAGAACTTTGAGTATCAAAACAGAGTCTAGTGCATCGCTGCTGTGGCACACAATACTTTAACACTTTCGATGGTTAGTCTCAACATCCCTGTAATTTCGCTAGCTGCAGTACCCTTTAAACCGAAATACAGTAATGTTTACACACTACTACTTGGCAGCAGAATATTGGTACGACTTCCTGCTAAGGAGATCATTACATAAGTAAACATTGAAACATTTCAATAATTACTTACTACTAAACATATAACTCAACATTTAGTGATGAACAAACTTCACGCGGATCCCACTCCAAAAAGGGGATGCCAAACATAAAAAGAGACCGTAGCAAATATAATTAGAAAGTGAATAAATAATTCCAATCAATTGCAGGGGAGGCCGGGGTCCGAACACCGATAGACACCTTAATTCTCACCTTAACAAGGAGTTAGTTACCGGAAGGGGGTCGAAGGGAAACGCCTTTATAAAGATGTTGCCGCGAGTTGCTGTTGTTTTCTTTATTACCGCACAGAGAGATGTATAAATGTAAAGGCCAAATGTTTGATACAGAAGTTTCGGAAATATTTCTCTAAGAGTTTACTTGATTTTTATTTTTTTGTTTATGTGTTCCCCTAAAAATATAGTCTTCAAGTCGCGAGTAAATCGGTTTCTTAAAGCGTGCTTCATCGTAGACCGCATCTTCGCTTAACATCAGGTGAGATGGCGGTCAAACGCAAGCCTATGTCATAAAAAAAACGCTGAAGTTTGAAGGTCTGTGGGCAAAACTTCTTGCGATCGCATGCTGTATCTTTTAGATGGTAGCTTAGTCCAGTATTTGATATCGTCTAGCCATTTCTATCTTGAACGTCTTGGGCGAAGCTTCCCCGGGATCCAATAGAATATATGGATATATAGATGGAATAGGGTTCCTTTATGATATGATAAGGGATGTGAATATTTATTATAGGACTATGAACGCGAAAAAACAGCTGTTCCATAAAAATGACACAGATTTTCGACAGAATGTTTAAGAACAGCTGATTCTTGTAATTTACAGCAAGTGTCATTGACCTGTTGATATGATGTGATCCGGTGAGTGTGATGACCGGGATAACAACAAATATTAATCCAGTAATTCGTAGTTTGTAGAGATGATAGCTCCGTGGTTAGCGTGGTCAGATTACACCAGAGAGCATAGGTTCAAATCCCAACAAAGAGTTTCTGTTGATGAAGGAAAACGTCGTGATTAAGCATAGCATGGTGTTAGTGTACTTTCTAATACTCAGCTGGCTAGCTACCACCCTGTCAACTCTTGAAACAAGTGAAATCTCAGTCACAACTTGAAAATCTGTCGCCAAGCACCTAACTCTGTATTTTGACAGCGTTACTAAAGAACCCGATAAATTTCATGTTGTGTATTTTTATCTCCGATCGTCACTGTCACTCAGGTAAGCTGTGGTCAAATACCAAGTCCGTCAACCTTAGAAAAACATACACACTCACTCAAAAAATGTCACATTTCTAATATTAGTGTGAAGTGAAATAATAATAATTTTCTAAGTTGATTTGTAACCGGGTACTTAAAAAGTTCACGTTTTCACATGTCTTTAAAATTCTCTCGCAATACCCATTGAAGAGCGCCCGTGACTACGCGCAACCACCTAGACACGAGGGGTCGTTAAAGGCCGGGGGCGGGCCTTATTCAATATTTATTAACTTATTTCAAAGAAAATCGTATAATTAACACCATGGCTTCCCCGCAGTCACCCCAGTCGCGTCAGACTAGGAGACGAGAGATGTGATATGAACGATGTGAGATGTATCTCATTCCAGTAGACCATTCTATACGTTTTTATATGAGGTTGACAATCTTGGTATTTGACCACAGCTCACCAGGTGTTAAGTGACAGAATGGTCGAAGATGGTAAACACACCTAGCCTGGAATTTGAGGATGGTGGTAGCTAGCCAGCCGAGTACTAGAGAGTACCCTACTACCATGCTGTAGTGTGCTTGTTGGGGCTTCGACCCACGCCCTTCGGTGTCTGAACCGACCGCGCTAACCACTGAGCTATCACCGCTACAGACTGAAAAAGGTTGGTGAGAAAAAGTGATACTGTTCTCCAGTGTTAACCCATTTGCGTGTTGACTTCCATGGCAAGCCTTTTGACCTTGTATTTGAATTTGACGTTCTATTTGAATTTGTCATCGTATTTTTTTTTAAGGTTGACATGATACGTGTTTCGCCACAGCTCACCTGATGTTAAGTGACGGTGTGGTCGAAGATGGTACAGCACACCTAGCCTGGAATGGTACCGGTTCTCAAGTGAGGCTGCCTGAACACACCGTTAGATGCTTGGCAGCAGATTTTCAACTTGAGGGTGGTAGCTAACCAGCCGAGTACTAGAAAGTACCCTACCACCACGCTATGGTTTCCTCACGATGTTTTCCTTCACCGGCAGGTCAAGCTCATTGTTGGGGTTTGAACCCATGCCCTTCGGCATGCGAACCGACCGCGCTAACCACTGAGCTATCATCGCTACATAATATCGTATTTAAGTTTGACATGGTATTTGAATTAGACATTGTATTTTGAATTAAAAATAACGTTATTATTTTGGGTTTTATAGGTTTTGCTTTGTCATAATACCACATAATTATTAAATTTGTTTTCTCATTAATTAACCGTGTTTATGTCAATAAATAATTTGAATTTGATATTGTTATGTGTATAATAGTGTTCTACATCAGAAATGATGTAGTTTTAAAATCTGCAACTTAATGATGTGTTCCGGGCAGCCTGACTTGAGAGCCAGTTACATTCCAGGCTAGGGTGTGTTTTAACATCTTCGACCACACTGTCACTTTACATCAGGTGAACTGTGGTCAAACACCTAAAGAAAAGAAAGGAAAAATGGAGCTGACTATCAATTGAGGCCGTTGTCACACACTGTTAGGTGCCTGGCGACAGATTTTCATCTTGAGGGTAGTCTTTTCGTCAAAAGTAGATTCAAATACACAGCGGCATCATTACACATATCAGCACCACGCCCCTAATTAGTATTCACACTGCTCCTTACATGTTCCAAAGTTAATGAAAGCGCGACGGTATTTTTGAAATCCAGATCCTTTGAAGCGCGGGCCATCGCAAAAATATGTTAATGCCACCTTCGTGGCCCACGCCTCGCAAATTGATTATGTCTTTGGGCAACGCAACACTATACATACTTTGTACGCGATCTTTGAATATTAATATCATAAAGTAATGACGTTAGTCTGGCACGGGCGGGACTTAAGTTTGGGTTTTTTGAAGATTTTAATTTAGCTTTTATGTAGCGATGATAGCTCAGTGGTTAGCGCGGTCGGTTCGCATGCCGAAGGGCGTGGGTTCAAACCCCAACAAGGAGCTTGAGCTGCCGGTGAAGGAAAACATCGTGAGGAAACCATAGCGTGGTGGTAGGGATTTTCTAGTACTCGGCTGGCTAGCTACAGCCCTCAAGTTGAAAATCTGCCGCCAAGCATCTAACGGTGTGTTCGGGCAGCCTCACTTGAGAGCCAGTACCATTCCAGGCTAGGTGTGCTTTACCATCTTCGACCACACTGTCACTTAACATTGAGTTGGGGTCAAACACATAGCCTGTCAGCCATTAAAAAAAAAGCTTTTGTTGGTAATAGGTATATCCTTATTCCACAACGATAACTGATGATGATGATAATAAAAATATATATACATAATATGTATAGAAGTGGGCTTTAGAGTTTTTTCTTCGAGTTTTTATAAGCTTTTCTTTAACTTACAATCTACATATGTATCTATGTGTGTTTGTTTGGCAGTTATGTGTTTGAGGATAGATTTTCGACCTGGGGGTAGCTAATCAGCCGAGTACTTGAAATTACTCTACCACCATGCTATGGTTTCCTCACAATATTTTTCTCCATTCAGCTCATTGTTCCGGTTTGAACCCGGCATGGGTTCAAACCGGTTCTAGTGAACCAACCGCACTAACCACTAAGCTATCGTATCTACAAATTTTACACATTTAATTGGATAGATATAGAACATTTTAATTTATTGAATCAGGCGTTACCTTGCGGAAGTCCATTTTGAGTGTTCTAGGTAAAAAAAAATATCTATCCGGAACTTTACTAATAATCTAAAACTAAATTTCACATTAACTTAAAAGCTTAAATAAAACAATAATAAAAATAACTAATAAATAATTAATACTTGTGGATTTTGTTTTTATTTTATTAAAGCTTTTAAGTTAATGTGAAATTTAGTTTTAGATTATTAGTAAAGTTCCGGATAGGTTTTTAAAAAAAATTATCATTAAGTTTTTTAATAAACATTTTCAAGTGTTTCATATCTATGTCAAGTTTCTTAAATTGAAATCCTCTTTTATGTTTTAGCTGGAACGACTGTTAAGCGGAAATAAACTAAATATATACCTAGAACGCTCATAGAACATTTTACTTACAGTTCCACTTAAATTTAACGTCCAGAAACAACATCCACGTGCGTAAGAAGACGTCCTAGACCGCACTGTCAGGTATGTTAGAGGCGCGGCCGCAGCCACCGCAGCACGACGACACAGAAATAAGCGGGAATTGTGTCCAGTTGTTCTTGGACCGCTATAAATGTTCCACAGCAGGTTGAATATCTAGAGCGTTACTGAAATGCGTTTGGACAGCCTAGATGTGAAGCTGAATGTACTGCTATTGTCCAGTTACGAATACATACCCACCCGTACGAAGCGATTTGAATCTATTTTCTTTGTTCGAACGGCTAAAGCATGGAATGCGTTACCTGAATGGGTGTTCCCTGATGGATACAATCTGGGTGTCTTCAAGTCGAGAGTGAATCGGTTTCTTCTAGGCGAGCGTGCTCCATCGTAGATCGCATCTTCACTTAACATCAGGTGAGATGGCGATCAAACGCAAGCCTATTAATCATTAAAAAAAAAAAAAAAAACTCATACTAACACATAAACGGAACTTTCTGGCCTTTCCAAATCGATATTATTGCAATACTATTGAAATTTGACAGCCCTGTTGGCTCATTGGGAGTATGTCTGCCTGAGCTGTAGGGCGTGGGTTCAATTCCCGCCAAGGACAAAACATTTTATGGTATAAACATATGTTTGTTCTGTGTCTAGGTGTTCTCTATGTATTATAAGTATGTACCTATTTACAAAAAAAAAAGTATGTATGTATTCTATCAGTTATCTGACTTCCGTCACACAAGCTCTGCTTAGTTTGGGGCCAGATGACGCTGTGTGTAATGTGTCCTACAATTATGGTGGACCATGAAGAATATTTATTTGTTATTCTGATAATTGTAATATCATTTTGTGTTTTATAATTTTTCATTTTGTAATCAATGTATTCTATTGTTTTTTAATTTTTATGTTTAACTAGAAGTGTGATTGTAATGTAAAAAACTGGCCAAGTGCGAGTTGAAATCACGCACAAAGGGTTCCGCACCAATATCTAAAAAAAAACTCACGTTTGTTGTATGGGAGCCCCGTTAAATATTAAATATATTCTGTTTTTTAGTACTTGTTGTTATAGCGGCAACAGAAATACATCTTCTGTGAAAATTTTACTGTCTCACTATCGTGGTTCATGAGATACAGCCTGGTGACAGACGGACGGACAGCGGAATCTTAGTAATAGGGTCCCGTTTTACCCTTTGGGTGCGGAACCCTAAAAACAACACAACAATTGATTTATTTTATGATTTGATTATTGAATGATAGTTCTAATTACGCTTGGAAGTTCATTAAAACATATACTTAGACATTTGTGATACCTATCATGTCTGTAATCACTTAATCCAACTCGATTCCAAGACGCCTTCACAAACACAAGTGGTCGATATCCAAACAAGTCTGCTGCCCCATGGGCTAGTGTTTGCCGTGTTTGGCCACTGGCCGTACCCGAGGCAAACACTCTGTGTATTAGTAGTGATTATCTCGTCTTCTAGTTTGTCAGTTAATTTTGGCGGTTCGGCGATGAAGTCAATGTTTCAGTTTATTGGACACTTTGAATCTAATTTTCTAGATTGTTAGTTGCGATGTCTATTACACCAATATTATGTGCCAATTACTCAGAAAGTAAGCAACGCTTGTACTATGGGAACTAGATAACTAAAAGAATAGATAAATATGAACTCTTTATTGCGCAAACTAAAAAAAAAAGTACTGAAAACAAAATAATCTTATGAGGTTGTGCCACAAGTGGCGGCCTTATCGCTAAGAGCGATCTCTTCCAGGCAACCAACAATGGAAAAACACGATACACATTAAGAACAGGAGATGTTGTAGAACACTAATAAGCCAAAAATAAATAAATGAAAATTAAACTAATAAAATAATAGATATAGTATGCAAAAATAATGTATTTAAATAAAACGTTATATCCATATATATAAACTAAAAAACAATAAAATAAATATATAAGGGGGCTCCCATACAACAAACGTGATTTTTTTGCTCGATATTGATAACGGCAACAGGTAGACGCTTGAAATATTCACAGAATATTTAGTTATAAATAAAACAAATATTTAAGGGGGCTCCCATATCACAAACATGTTTTTTTTTTTGCTGTTTTTTTTAGATGATGGTACGGAATCCTTCGTGCTCGAGTCCGATTCGTACTTGGTCGGTTTTTTGTATATTGTGTCGTACCATATATTTATTTTTTTATAGTACTTTTTTTTTTAAATAAACCAATGTTTACCTTTTGCCGCCATCTTGCCTGATGCAATCTACGATGGAGTGCGGTTGCTTAGATAAAACCTATTCATAGTTTACTAGTATGGGATTGGCAACTTCCAACTACTGCCACCCATCTGTCTTACTTCATACTGTCTTACGTATGAAATCTCAGGGTGTTTGGAGTCTACAACAACTGGCAGCCTTATATCTACCATCATCATCAGCCCACTTTAGTCCACTAATGGACATATACCTAACGTGTCCATACGTCCCGTTCCGAACGGGACTGTCCCTTTTTCCACTGCTCTGTCCCGTCAGTTACCATCAGGTGAGCTGGGGTCAAATACCTAACTTGTCAACCTTAAAAAAATACTTCATTTAGTTTCTTCATGTGAAGTGAGTCAGAAGTAGGTTGAACTAGCGATTCTTCCATACATCAAACGCAAGCCAGCGAGCGCACGTCGTTTCCATTATTAATGCACCGTCCGCCAGCGTCGGACGGTTAATTAGCCACTTTCATAATGTAGAAACGGTAACGAATCCCTCTCTTAAAATGTACGCACTCATAAATACTCTTGCGTACGCAGTGATCTCGTATTTTCAGTTTTCGGTAAGCCGGTGATGGTTCTCAAAGTTGGGATGTGGGTCCGTAAGAGGTCAGTTGGTGGATTCGTTAATAGCAATCCAATCTTAACAAGTTACACGCAAGTTTCATGTCTTCCTTGCTGATTTTTATATTGTTTTGTATAAAGGGACTATTCGAGAAAAATAATTGTGTTTTTTTTTAAATATAAAAGTAATGAGTCGAACTAGACGATCTCCTGATGGTAAAAGATAACGCCTATCCATAAATATTACAGATACACAGAACTTTGAGTAGCAAAACAAAATCAAGGGCATCGCTGCTTTGGCGCTCATTACTTTGAGTTTTTCGATAGTTAGTCTCAACAGCCCTGCTATTTTGCTAGCTGCGGTAACAGAGAATAGAAGAAGGTAGGTGTGAAGTGACGCGTTAATATTGAAAGACTTATTATTACCTCCAATTAAATAACAAATACAAATATTTATAAAAGTAGAGAAAGACAGGCGTAAGTTACTCTAAATAAAAAACTTATATACAGAAAAACGTTATTATATAAAAAAAAACATGGTTGTTATTTAAAAGCTCCAATATTCAACAAAACCAACAAATACCCACCTTTAACAGAATACTACATCAAACACACGAGAGCATAAAAAACTTACCCCATCGAAGGGGCCTTGCGGTTCATTGGCATCCACATTGAGAACCACAGAGTTAAATAATTCAACGCGTAGGCGCTTCGGTCGACTAAAAATGAATTCTCTAATGTGAATGGAACTTAGACCCGACGGCCGTCGGCAAAATAATTAAAGCATAGCATTAAAAATTCTTCCAGTGAGCGGTGAGCTCCGGATATGTGATAATATTAATACCGCCGGACCGCGGTCTTGCCTTCAAATTCGCTGAATCGTAATTACGATTTGTAATGCTGAATTTTTAATTAGAGCTAGTCTGCTCACTTATTGTTTTTGTGAGGTTACAGATATAACTAAGATTTAGAACTACGAGTGACATGAATATTCAAGATGAAATTCGTCACGTCGGAGAGGCCATATGTGTATTCATTCATTTATCATACATTTTGGATCTACAACCGCGTGCCCGCATCCGTCCGGGATACAACTTCCAGCATATGGTTTAGAACCAAGCTAAGATCTTGGCAGCTAGAGACCTTGTTTTAAACTACACACTAACGAGTATTTTAAACTAAAAGTTACACTGACGAGTATTTTAAACTAAAAGTTCATTAAATTACAATTATCAGTTCTATTCGAGGCTAGGTGTGCTTTACCATCTTCGACCACACCGTCACTTAACATCAGGTGAGTAGTGGTCAAAAACCTAGCCTGTCAGACATAAAAAAAAGTGTAAGGCCGCCAGTTATTGCATTATTGTTAAGCTGGTTTTCCGAATTAGCCTTATTTTTATGAACTGTCCCACTGCTGGGCTTAGGGCTCTTCACATTGTGATAAGGGTAAGACAGCAGTCTACCAAGCTGGCAGACTTCACATCTTGGAATACTGTTTTTTTGTAGTACTCTTGGATATATAGGGTTTCCTAACTATGTTTTCCTTCACCGTTTGCAATATGTAATAACATGTCCAATACGCACATAACTTAAAAAAGACAGAGAGTGCGTGCCTGTGGGAATCGAACCCAAGTCGTCTAGATTGGAAGCAAGACGGTTTCCCAATTAAGCTGCCGTAACTTCGAGCTTATTTATTAAGCACTACATCGTAAATTATTTCTGGTATGAACTGAGTCATTTTAACATGAGCGAGATGTTAAGATCATCATCATCAGCCATAGGTCGTCCACTGCTGGACATAGGTCTCCTCCTCTGGGGTTTTGCTAATACTCGCCACGCTTGGCAGGCGGGATGGCGAGCGCAGTTAGGTATGATTGTTCAAAGAAGACGCTGCCGCCCATCTTCCGGATTACATCCCTTAGCTGACTCTTACGGCAACCACGGGTAGAAAGGGTGGGGTACTATTCTTACGCCGGCACCACCACGGCTAATGTTAAGATGGTCGAGCCTTAATTATTTATTTAAAAAAAAACTGAACTATTCAGAAAACCGACATACATACAATTTGTAGTTAAAAGACTTGCTTTACACCATAAGAGCATCACTAAAATGCAACGCTTCCAAAGAGTTACAAGCAAATACCGCTCACGAGTAAAAAAAAATCTTAATGAATATTAAATCTTACCTGTCCCCACAAAGGAAGGCCACGGCGGCTAAACAAAAATGTAATAATATGATTAGAAATAACACACACACGACGCGATAAGTACCGGAGCCGGTAACCGACCGTCCAGGCGGCGCCGGCCACTTTGCCTTTGTCCGGCCACTTTCTTTGTAGCTGTTTTCATGCAAAATTTAATTTCGTTTTCAAGACTCGCGCGGAATGATATTACGGGGCGACCGCCGTTTGTAATTTCATTCCTTCTCAAGTGTGTGTGGACATCAGTGCGTTTTTCATCGCATTCCCTTTCGGTGGATGGTCGCGGGCTGCGGTCCGGTTTCGTTTATAGCGGTTCGGAATTAAACGTTGGATTGTGGCCGCCGGTAATTGCTTAACAAAACTACGGTGTTGTTTTATCGGCTTCTCTTTTGGATACCTGCTGTTGGTTTATTACAGCTCTGTCTCCATTCTACTTTTAATGCTTTTGTTTCAGTTTATGGGCTCGGGATTTTGTAGTCTTTAACGTTGAAATAAATGTAACAGCAGCTAACATCGAAATTTAGTTTGTGTCAATAACGATTTCAACACATAATTATAGATAACTCTTCTTTTAATGATTAATAGGCTTGCGGGGACTGTCATTTTACTTGATGTTAAGTGAAGATACGATCTACGATGGAGCACGCTTACCTAGAAGATACCGATTCTCTCTCGACTTGAAAACACCCAAGCGCAATCCACCGCCTAGCGGTCCACATAATGAACGTGGAATCAAATCATACGGGTTTTAAGAACGTCAACCATGAAACGATATTTCTTTATCTAGCTTCTGGCCGTCCGATAGAAGAATGACCATGGGAGAATTAGAGCATGCAGTTCTAAAGCACACTCTCCGAAATGAATCAGATAAAAAATCGACACCGACCTTATTGAACACAGTAAGATTACAGGACAGAAATAAATGAAGTCGCAGAAGACTATGATAAAGAATCACACATACTCGTCGCGCGAAAATTAAACTAGGAAATGATTTGCAATTGTTTAAATATAAACAAATAGGTAATCAATAAAACAATAAAATTATTCTGTTTAGCGTAGGCAGAAAATTTTCATCAAAATCTTCCCCAAAATGTTTCCTTTAATTTTTCAATGCTGATCAAAAGGCGCAATATTTGACGGCAAAAAAATTAAATAGCTAAAAGCTTCTAACCCCAAGGTGTCGCCCCTTGGCTTGTAATATAAGCGCAACAAGTTGTTTGGCCAGTATCATATCATGTCGAAGGGGTGCCATAAAATCGTGGAAAAAAAGGATTCAATAAGTGCACCCTCCTTACAAGGAAGTCCCGAATCTCTCCAACCCTTTGGAAGCACCCCAATTTGTTATCGATAGCTGAAACACTGTCCAAGCAAAGAATGATACGCAATAGCAGTAAGGATTTATCTGTTAAGAATCTGTACCAAACAAAAGTGTAAGCTACAAAATATTTTCTATTACTTATAATTTGGAATATTACTTATATACTAACTAGAATCTTCAGATGAAAAATGTAGTTATATTATGAACAAGCGTACTCTACCTTAGAATCTATCTACGCTTTGGTGAGGCATGCTCTAACCCGAATCTAAAATACATCCATACATATTATATGTACATATATACAGTATTCTCACAAAAGTGAAACAATGGGTTCGTCAAAAGGCTTGTTAACAGAATCTTAACAAATCGGCAAAGTGTCTATATATTGTCCTTGGTATTGCAAATATTTATAGGCGATAGCGACCGCTTACCATCAGGTAACGCGTCTGTTTGTTTGTATGGAAAAAACATTACCAAAAAGCTTAGATGAAAACAACGATACTAAACTCGCACCCTCTATACACCCTAGGACCAGTGTACCCCAAAACCCAGCCTCGACAAGCAGGCCCCACCTCGAGCACCTCAACACAGGATAGGAAGAACGACATGATATACATAGGTATATACGTATAAACAGAGCTACATGTAGTTTTTAAACTTTCGCGATTTTGAACACACTACTTGGTATCAACAGGTCGAAAATTTGATTTCCACTTGTTTCTTGCGGGTAGATTTTGGTAGACATTGATTTAACGAATTTTAACGCGTACGCACCGATGCCGCGCTTGAATGACGTTGACATTGACAAAACATTGATGTATTTTTTTTTATTGCGAGGCGGAATCAGTGTGTTGCCACTATAAAATTTTATGTGTCTAAGATATGATGTGGATTTCCGGAACCGAACACACATAATTATGTTTATCACTAGTTTTTAACCGCGCACAAAATACTATGAAATTAGTTTTCCTAAATATTTCGGCCATGTTGCAATCGCCGTGGTCAAGTCGTGACCACGGCGATTAAGACCCGGTAATGCACATAATTAGAGTTAACTATAAAAAAATATTAGAAAAAGCCCATACTGAGATAACAGATGCCAAGGAAGTCTCTTCAAGGTGAAGGGATGAAAAAGGATTCTTTGCGGTGATCCACTCTCAAATCGGTGCGGTGGCTACTCCGTGGGGGCGATTAGGCTGCTTAAGTATATTTAAACGTGAGAAGAATTCTAAGAAAAAAGTATGGAAAGAAAATATAGTTTTTTTAAATGTAAAGATATTGAAACGAACGAGACGATGGTATAAGATAACGCATGTCCATAACTATTGCAGCGATACACAGAACTTTGAGTAACAAATTCACAAGATAAAAACAAAAACGTACATACTTTAGTTAAAAAAAAAAAAAATAAGATGAAACAAAAATTTGTAAAAAGATTTTTGGTACCCAAAACGATTTCTCCTAAGTTAATCTATATAAAGATCATCTCTTTAAGTCCAACAAGCAAGCAGGGAAGCGCCCAGGACGCCACAAGTCAATTAATCCGCACTAGCGCTTACGGGCGTCGACACACACCCGGATTACCCGGGAGATTGGCCGGGATACGGACACGGAAATCAATCACGGTGGTCTTGGGAAATACGAACACGACAGAAATACGACTGCAAGGGTTAATACACATTCAATGTTCTTATACAAGGTTATAAGGATGGGCTATACTGAATCGAAAGGGTCATTGCACTCATCAATATAAAAAAACTTTTACACATTTTTTTGCACATCTCTAAAATAGAAAGAAAGGAAAATAAGTGTAGGGCATGTAGGTTTCCTTCACAGTTGTCCACTGCACTTCACAGTTTACAGCTCTGTTGGTTTATTGGTAATATCTACTTTAAGAGCGGTAAGGCGTGGGTTCAATTCTCGCCCAGGACAAAATGTTTTATGGTATAAACAAATTTTTGTTCTGTGTCTGGGTGTTCTGTATGAATTATAAGTATGTATTTACAAAAAAAAAAGTTTTTTATGAGTTATCTGACTTCCATCACACAAGCTCTGCTTAGTTTGGGGTTAGATGACGCTGTGTGTAATGTTCTACGATATTTTTTTATTTATTTAGTTTGAAGTTACGGCAATACGCACATAACTTAGAAAAGACAAAGGTGCGTGCTGTGAGATTCGAACCCAGGCCTTTCAGATTGAATACCAGACGGTCTCCCATCCAGACTGTCGTAACTTTTAGATTTCATAGGAGTACCTAGTACACAATAGCTACATTTTGATTGCCCTGTTAGCAATTTGGTAGAATATTTACTTCAAGAGCCGTAGGAGGTGGGTTCGATTCCCTCCAGGACAAACATTTATGTGACGATAAATGTATGTTCTGACTGAATTTTGATCTACCTCAAAACAAAGGACAGGGTTAATTGGGTCCTTAAAGGTAGGCAAGGCACTGAAATGCCCCGGGTATTGTAGCTGTGCAAGGGCGACCACTAGCCATCAGATGGCCAGTCGCTAGTTCACCACTTTTTCACATAAAAAAAAAGTATTCTATCATATATAGTTATCTGGTTCCCATAGCTTTGCTTTGGCCGTGGTGGTGCCGGCGTAAGAATTGTACCCACCTTCTCTACCCGTGGTTGCTGTAAGAGTCGGCTAAGGGATGTAATACGGAAGATGGGCAGCAGCCTCTTCCTTGAACAATCTTACCTAACTGCGCTCGCCAACCCGCCTGCCAAGCGTGGCGAGTATTGGCAAGGAGGAGGAGGCCTATGTCCAGCAGTGGACGTCCTATGGCTGATGATGTGATGTGATGTGATGGCTTTGCTTAGTTTGAGGCTAGATGACGCTGTGTGAAACGTTCTACGATATTTTTTTTTTTGCCGAATTTTCAGTGCGATAGGCACGGTTCTCAGATGACCAACAAACAAATCGATAAGACGGTTATATAATATAAACAAACAGACAAACAGAGAGAATTATTCGCAGGGAAAAGGGAAAGCTGCATCCCTACATTTTGGTTTCACGCTACCTTACTTTCCACTCACGATTCCGATAGATTGTAATAAGATTAGCGTTGTCGCACCGATTTCAGATAAAATAGTTTGTGGTCTATAATTGGGGGTTCAGAGCCCACCATCCGATATCGACCAAACTCAAACGAAACTTAACTTTATCACACAGGATATAGAGATTGATTTGCTTCAATCGAGATTGAGTTGGTCATCACTCGCATGACTAGACAATATCGACTTGAAAGGTGATGTCCTCGAGACGTTTACGCGATTGTAAGTTTTGGTGCTTAAGCTTTAAGGTTTCATGTTCGTTGGTGTTGTAACCGGTTGCAAGGTTGGTTAGTTTTCTCCGATCGGGTAAGGTTTACAAATTGGATTGGTCGCGGGTAAATCAGGGTAGGCCAGTAATTGAGACTTAGAAGATGATTCGGTTTGAGGCGACGCGGTCGGCGGTTAAAGGATTATGGGCGATGTATCGCTGCCTATTGATCTCGCATCGCGTCGTTTGTTTGGGTTTTGGAGGATCAAGCGGTTATCTTGGCTACTAATTTTAATCGTAAACGCTTTGGGGACAGCTTGCCGTTAGTCATTCTGGGACAATATGACTGCGTTTGTCATTTGATACTAAATATAAATAAATAAATATAAATATATTGTAGGACACATTATACACAGCTCCGTCTCATTTTCTCCAATATAAAACATGGCTACATACGATTTTTCGCCTTTAAAAACTATATACTCTCAAAATAGATCTCAAAATATATTTACACAATAACACAATACACTTGGTGGTGGATCTCCTTAGCAGGAGGTCGTCTAGATAGGTATCACCTCAGTACCAGGTTTTCTGCCGCCAAGCAGTAGTGTGGAAACATTACTGCTTGGGAAGGGTACTGCGCCTAGCGAAAATAACAATCGAAAGTCTCAAAGTAATGAGCGCCAAAGCAGCGATGCCCTGGACTTTGTCTTGCTGCTCAAAGTTCTGTGTATCACTGCAATGGTCATGGACATGCCATATCTCTTATCACCAGGAGACCGTTTAAGCCGTCTCATTAAATTTCCAAAAAAAAAATTACACTTGCATAATTTATTTTGACATCTAAATAAATTATTGAGTCGTATACTTAACTAGCTGTGCCCCGCGGATTCACCCGCGCTAGATGCCTACGTCATAGTAGCTTTATGCATGTAAAGTCTCAGCCCGATCGGTTTAAAATTGACAAAGTTTCATACAAACTTTCATCCTCTATTTTATCCCCTTGGGGGTAGAATTAATCAAAATCCTTTCTTAGCGGATGCCTACGTCATAACATCTACCTGCGTGCCAAATTTTAGCCCGATCTGTCCAGTGGTTTGGGCTGTGCGTTGATAGATCACTATGTCAGTCAGTCAGTCAGTCAGTCAGTCACCTTTTTTGAGTTATATATATTTAGAAGATTTATTATTTTATTTAGATTAGATAAAACATTTAAACAAAATCTATTTAACTTATGATTGTGAAATAGACTTACATAACTGATATTAATTATTGTTTTTATTCCAATAAAGATATTTATTTATTTTATTTAAATATATACACTTTTTACCCGTTACATATTGTTTCTATTTGAGGACTTTTCGAGCAGGTTCAATTCCCAAACGGTGTCTGGGTTTGCTTCGAGTCTGTTTATAAAGGATCGAATGTTTGACGTCCGTCTGTGCTAATAATGGACTAAATTTGCGTGTTGTTACATCATTATGTGATAAAAGAGATCAAAGATTCGTGTATTGGGGGGGGGGAAATATATAAATATAATCTATTGTGCACACTAGAAATAGAAAAATGTATTGAAAACAAAATAACCTTATGAGCTAGAGCCACAAGTGGCGACCTTGTCGCTAAAATTGATCTCTTCCAGGTAACTAATAATGGAAAACACTGACTAAGAACAGACATAAGATCATGTACTGTTATAAAAAAACTATGTAACTAGGTATAATTATGTGCTTTATAATTAAAATCTTTTTTTAAATAATAGGACTAAGTATGTATGTAATTAATTACACGACTGCCCAAAAAAAGGAGTATGATGTATTTATGCGAGTTTCTTTATTATACTATAACTTTTTAATGCCTGAACTGATTTGGATGCGTGGGGTATCGTTAGTATCTTCACATCATCCCAAATCACACTGGCTATAAATAAAAAAAATATATACTTTTTTTTGTGAATGACAGGCTAGGTGTTTGACCACAACTCACCTGATGTTAAGTGACGGTGTGGTCGAAGATGGTAAAGCACAACTAGCCTGGAATGGAACTGGCTCTCAAGTGAGGCTGCCGGAACGCACCGTTAGATGCTTGGCGGCAGATTTTCAACTTCGAACCGAGCACTAGAAAATACCCTACCACCACGCTATGGTTTCCCCACGATGTTTTCCTTCACCGGCAGCTCAAGCTCATTGTTGGGGTTTGAACCTACGCCCTTCGGCATGCGAACCGACAGCGCTAACAACTGAGCTATGAATGAATACCGACCTCTCCGACTTGACGAGCCGGTGCGACGGCGTTACTAGTTTGTCTTTATTTTTATTACTGCGAGCATCCAAAGTGCTGTGGACGCCCCGGCGTTGAAATTTATCTAAGTTTGTATGGGTGTACAGGGCTACCTGGTAGATGAACTCGCACGGCAACGGTACAAGAGAAGCCTATGCTCAGTAGTGAGCGATTACTGGCTGATGATGATGTCGTCTTAATTTCTGCGATGACACGCTAAATAACGCCCCTCGACCCTCAGACATGAGGAATACGACACTATGTGAAAATAATAGCGTTATTGCTAATCGAATGTTACTTTGTCTAGGATTTCTGATCCGCCCCGAGTACGTACTTGCGTTATGTCGTGGTGGTGCCGGCGTAAGAATAGTACCCCCCTCTCTACCCGCGGTTGCCGTAAGAGTCGGCTAAGGGATGTAATCCGGAAGAAGGGCAGCAGCGTCGTCTTCCTTGAACAATCACACCTAACTGCGCTCGCCAACCCGCCTGCCAAGCGTGGCGAGTATTGGCAAACCCCCCCAGGAGCAGGCCTATGTCCAGCAGTGGACGTCCTATGGCTGATGATGTCATGCTCACGGCGAGATAATAGACGAGGCGGTGACGATCCGTTTTTGTCTTAATAAATCTGCTATAACCTCAAACAGACATGTTAGGTGGCATAACCATAAAACTAATTGTCAACAACTTTAATAACGCGACCCCACCGCAAAAAGTTAAACCCATTTTGGCCCTAAACCAACTCCTTAAGAATATACCATCTTAGATTTAAGCAGACTTATGGTAATTGCCGACGAAAGGCGTAATACCGCTGGCGGGTCGTTAGTATTAATCCATACTACTAATATTAGCAATAAACGACCCTTCTGGCTAATTATGCTAAGATGTTGGGGCGAAGTTCCGCCTGCAACCAGTTTTACACTTTGTTTATATTGCGCGGGGGTATATACCAACTTGATAGTATCCTATAGATGGAGCGTTTGAAGTCACTACTCCATACTAATATTAGGTATATATGAGAAAGTTTGTGTTTTTTTTTTTATTTCAGCTTCCGCGACCTTTGTGAACTTGGTTGGTGACTGGCTCATTGGTAGTATGTCTGCTTCAGGAGCCGTACAGCGTGGGTTCGAATCCCTAATTATATCAGATGCTATAGCTTCGGCCACATCCGGGGCCTTCTTCAAAAAAGCAATGCAAGCGCGTGTCGTTCTCAGCTTTGTCTCCATAACGAAGGCCACCGGGATGTGTCCGAAACTATAGTCGGAGTATGCTATATACTTAAACATGAGTAATCCCGCGTAAGTAAAACAAAAATGTGTCAAAACCACGTCAGATTCCATGTACGTAATGTGTTTTTTTTTTTAATACGGATAAGTCCGCCTTTTCCAACCAACTCGCCTGATGTGTAAAGTTATATTCTATTCTAGAGAAAATTTTAGTTTAGACTCACTGTTAATTTTGTTTTAAGGTCTCTGCGGATAAAATCTAACGCTAATTAAAATCTGTCTAGATTTACTTACCTAAGAGTCTTGGCGCTATCTCAAACTAACCATCACCAGAACAAACATGACCTGTATACATATTTTTTATAGTTGGCAGGCTAGGTGTTTTACTATATAGCTCACCTGATGTTAAGTGACGGTATCGTCGAAGATGGTAAACTCACCTTACTTGGAATGGAATTGACTCCCAAGTGAGGCTGGTAGCTAGCCAGCCGAGTACTAGATAGTAACCCTACAATACTTGCTTTCCGCTCTTCTTTTAGGTGTACAATATATATCACTACATATTATAAAACAAAGTCGTCCGTCGTGTCTATCTGTCTGTTCGCGATAAACTTAAAAACTACTGAACGGATTATCATGCATTCACCAATTGATAGAGTGATTCATGAGGAAGGCTTGGGTATATAATTTGTCAAGGTTTTGTGTAAATTGGTTGAAATATGATGACCATTTTTAGACGTGTCAAACCAAACCTGGCAGCTTTCATCGAAAACGCTGCCTAATCCCTTTGAGATATAACAAAACAATGCATGGTGGGATATTCCTCTTTTATAGATCTACAAAAAAGTCCGCGGTGGCATATATGTATGTACCTATCTACCTTTTAAGGATAGCTTACTATACCCATTCTTACTACCCGTGCGAAGCCGAGGTGGGTCGCTAGTAACACTATCCCACAATCTGAGCATTTTTGTGGTACACTTTACTGAAAAACTATCACGCCTATAGATTTGTGGTTTAACATAGTAATTTAACTTCATATTTAGATGTGTTATCTGTCAAAATAATAATAATTTTATAACCATAAAAAAAATGAACATTAACAATTTTGTATTCATTGGATAGAATGTTATTGTACTACTAACGCCATCTGTTAGAAAACCTAAGAGTTAACATCGCTGCAACAGAACTAAACTCAATACTCAAATACATCGTAGTTAATCTACTTAATACTAGATGACACCACTAGAATTTGGTTGTAAAATAACAACTGTTTTAAAAGTTATAACCCGTTTGAAAAACTACGCGAGCCCTCACAAAGTTTAGCATTTTGCTAGTAATATAAATATAAAATTAAAGTACAAAAACCTACACAAGTTTCCAAAGTCATTTCCGTAGTGCAAGCATCGCGCTCCGTTCGCTCGTATATTGTTCGATAAGCCCTTATCGCCTTGTTCGGTGCATCCGCACGCCGGCGAATCTTCTCTCCTCTTAAATATGCAGTTATGTTGCTTAAACCCTGTCTACGCGTATTTGTTTTGCTTATACGACTACTCAAATTAATGAGTTTGCGTTGAGATTGTTTGTAAATTAGTTTTTTTTTTCTATGAGTGTCAGGTTAGGTGTTTTTTTTAATTCTTATGTACCTACTATGTTTTTTGACCACGGCTCACCTGATGTAAAGAGACGGTGTGGTCTAAGATGGTAAACACACCCAACCTGGAACGAAACTGCCTCTTAAGATATTTTTTTTCTGAATACTCTTTTAAGTGCTTAGCGACATATTTTAAACTTGAGGGTGGTGGCTAGCCAGCCGAGTACTATAAAGTACCACCATGCTAAGGTTTCACGATGTTTTCTTTTACCAGCAGCTCAAGCTCATTGTTGAGGTTTGAACCCACGCCTTTCGGCGTGTGCACCCACTGCACTACCACTGAGCTATTATCAAAAATAAGAAAAACTACGAGCATTGTAAGTGTAGAATATAGAAAGTACCTATTACTGTATTTGAAATCGCTCTTTTTAAAATAATTTTCAAAACACCTATAATAATTTAAAAAAGGCTTGAAAAAATTTCACGCTTCTAGATCCGACAGAATGCGTTGTATGCCAGTTAATACCACGATTTTATAGCAAGAAAAGACAAGACAAGCCTCTAATAAGCGTCATAATTAAATGGAAATTTAAAACGGGGTACCCCTAAAGTCACCGAGAAATCAATCTAAATCCATAATTGAAAGCCACCGAACAGATTCCATGCGTATTATAGTCTTAGCCGACATCCGTATTGGCACACACAAATCTGAATGCACGTTCCTGACAACACCACCCCCCACTTTCAAGATTCTCCCTCGATGGGATGCGGGCAAATCTTCGAATTAATTTTACTGCGGAAATATGCAAATCGCAAGATATAGCTCGGCTAATAACGTGTACAAAAGAGTGGTGACTCGAGAGCGCGATTTTCGTAGTGTCTAAGGCGGCGAGGTGGCACGAGCGAGAAATGCCTAAGGTAGTGGTGCCGCGGAGAGGCAATTGTCACCCGTACATGGTGAACGTTCCCCATAAGCGCTTCGAATCCACATTCTTTATTCGCAGAGATTCGCGAGAATCTGGAACTCTTTGCCGGAGTCTGAGTTTCCCGAAAAGAGTAAACAGGTTCCTTCAAGGTAAGCGTATACCATCCTAGACCACATTGTTGCTTAACATCAGGCATGATGTAGTCAAACGCGAACCTATTCAGTATTAAAAAAAAAAAAAAAAATTCTATTTTTACCCGACTACGGCGAAGCAAAAAGGAGAGATATGTTTTTGACCGGTATATGTGAATGTATGTATGTATTTTCATCTGTTCCCTCATAACTTCTAAACTAGTTACCATAATTTGATAAATAATGTGTCGTTGGAAGCGTCTTATTATAATCTATAGTTTTATATCATATATTAGTTTACTTGCATCTTTGACAAACACGTTTTTGTACGTGACAAATTTAGAAATTATTACTTTATAATCATATTACGTCACTCTTACATAACTTAATTTTTATAAGTATGTATTTACAAAAAAAGGATTGTTTTTAAAGGATTTAAGTAAAAGGAATGAAGCTAGATGGCGCTGTGTGAGATGTCCTAGGATCTTTATTATTTTATTTATTTGTAACCATTAGTCGTCTGCAGCTGTGACTTCATACAACTATGTAAAATAAGCGACACGGAACTATCACACGCAATTACTTTTCTAAGTCAAAGTATTACGTAAAATTTATCTTCCTATGATATACTGATAGTGAACATTTTCACACACAACTTTCTTGGAAAGACAACATTAGGCAATCTTTTTATTCCTCCAAGCAAAGAGCAGACGTTTCTACGAGCTCCCTCATTACTTAGTCTATGATTTAATCGTTACCTCAGGCTAACATTATAGCCGCTTCAAGGAGTTTAATAGGTTACAAAATTTAGCGCGATAGTAGAAAATACACGATGCTTACGTGCCAGCTTTCGAGCGGACTTATCAGCCTTTATTAGATTTCAGGTGTTTAGGGTCTTCACTAGACGGCTAAGTACGTTTAAGTCTTTGTTTTATAGTTTGTGAGGATCGTTAATCGCTGGTGTAACTTGTGCACTTTTAAATTTCGTGTTTATGGGATGGAGAACTGAAGGCGACGATTTTGAAAATTTGATCTACAGTCACTAGTGCTTTCCATAGAGTATTCTATGATGACGCTAGCCTTATTGATTGAACCGTGAACGTAAAAGCACAAGTTCTAAATGTAATATTTCCTTGTATTTTTTTTTTCATTTTTCAACTCGAAAGCCTGTCTGTCTTTAAACAACTTCGTACCTATGTTTTACTATGGGAACTGACGTGGTTTTGACACATTTTTGTTTTACTTATATGGAATTATTCACATTTAAATATGTCGGATACTCTGGCTTTCGGGCTGGATTCTGGCTAGTTTCGGCCCAATCTGGTGGCCTACGTATGTACTTTGATGAACCTACGTATGGAATTAGTACGAACCCTGGATCGAAGCTCTAACATATTTTTATATTTCATTACTCATATTCATTTATTTCTCATTCTGATATCCTTATTGCCATCCAGTCTATTTAATCCCATTGCAGGTCTTTTATGGTCCTATGGTATATTATCTACTAGCGCTAAACTGGTTCAAGATAGACCCGCATCGATGCGTCCAGTGTCCAGATACTAGGGTTGTCCATATCCAGGTAGTAGAGTACGATAATCGTCGAACCATCTGGACACTGGACGCTTACACCTGATCGACTTGACATGGGCCACCTCTCTGTCACGAACTTATTCCTCCTCCTGTCCTGACCAATAATACCTTGCACAGATAAAATGCACGTGTACAGTTATTTTTACAAACAAATGCTTTCGTCAGACAAATTCCAAGTGGTAGTTGATGTAGGAGAGTATACTTACTTGCAGAGTACGGTCTGTGTGCCAGAATCGAAGAGTCCGCCGCGGCCCCATCGCGACGGTAGCTCCGTGATGGTGACACCCCGAGGACCCCACACGCAGACCCGGCTGCCGCAAGCGCTGGACATCACTCGCTCTACGGTGAACGCCGGCGGCGAGAGCATATGTAACGTCTGAAAAAGAATAAGAATGCTATGCTGTTCTAGTGACACACGCTCGTTGGGGGTCTGAATCATCACACAATTAACCACTAGTTTTGTAGCGATGATAACTCAGTGGTTAACACGGTCGATTCACACGCCAAATGATAAGCTGATATTATGGATGTGCGTTATCGTTTGAATGATTATTATTTACTTGGGGCGTTGGAGGCCATTGAGAAACGTGCCAAGAAATTAATAAGCAATGACGAACCTGTCGAAAAAGGCTCCAGAACATCGACACAAAGTTGCATGTCTGTCAGTTTTCTACCGAATACACTTAGGGGGTTTAGGTCTGCATGGCCTAATTCGACCCTGCCCGTTCTTCTATCGGACAGCTAGGAGCTTTAAAAAGCGGCACCGCTTCATGGTAGATATTCCAAAAACCCGAACTAAACGGTTTAAATCTACTTTCATTGTACGACCAGCTAAGCAATGGAATTTACTGCCCGAGTGGGTGTTCCCTGATAGATACAATCTGGGTGCCTTCAAGTCGCGAGTGAATCGATTTCTTCTAGGTGCCAAGTGTGCTTCACCGTAGACCGCATCTTCGCTTAACATCAGGCGAGATGCCGGTCAAACGCGAGTCTATCTTAGATAAAAAAAATGTCTTAGTATGCTTGATTTTGGTTAGTAAAATATTCGAATATTTTACTGATCTTTTTTTTTTCGAAATTTCTCACAAGTTTATAAACGAAAAAATGTCTGAATACCGTAAAGTCAACTCCCGATACAACTATCGCGAAGACGGACGGAGGCGGGCAAATATGATTAGGAAACTTTTTTAATCAATAAAAAGAACAAAAACGACTATGGAAGGAGCTGGCTCAGGGCTTCCTAACTCAGGCACGCCAGTAAGGAAGCTGCCATTATTTCATCTTTTTAAAGCAAGTTAAATCTCTTTATACTCGTTAAATAAACTAGAAACATTATTTGGGAATTCGGAACACAGTAATATTTGCGTAACTCTGCTTTTTACCCGACTGCCCAAAGAAAACAAGAAGTGTAATGTTTTGAGGGTTCACGTATGTTTCTTTATTCCACGATAACTTTTAATTGCCTGAACAAATTTAGATGTATGGGGTATCGTTAGAATACTAACATTATTTGGAGTGACACTGACTAAAAAAAGCATTTATTAGATTCGTGTTATTTTAATTGTCTTTATTATTGTTGTTTATGGATAACAGGCTAGGTGTTTGACTACAGGTCACGTGTTTAAGCACACAGGTGACAGGTTTTAAGTTTAGAGTGAAGATATTTATTCCAGATCAACGTGCTCCATCCTCGGTCGCTTTCCATTAGGCGAGTTGGAAGCCAAACGTAGATGTATTTTATAAATATGACGTGTAACTTACAGTTATTAATAAAATATTTGTATTTGTAAATAAACGTGTTGTTGGCAAGCTAGGTGTTTGACCACAGCTCACCTGATGTTAAGTTACGGTGTGGTCGGAGAGTGCACACCAAGCCTGGAATAGAACTGGCTCTTAAGTGAGGCTGCCGGAACACACCGTTAGGTGCATGGTGGCAGATTTACAATTTGAGGGTGGTAGCTTGCCAGCCCAGTACTAGAAAATATCCTACCACAATGCTATGGTTTCCTTCACCGGTAGCTCAAGCTCATTGTTGGGGTTTGAACCCACGTCCATCGGCGTGTGAACCGATCGCGCTAACCACTGAGCTGCCATCGCTATCTTGTCATAACTCAACGCAACCAGAGATAGTGTACTGAATGTACTACGCGGTGTCCGTTCGTTTTTTTCCGCCTTATTTCTCATTACGGGGCGCGTTGGTTCGTTTCCTCTGACGTCATAGTTATAATCATTTATCGTTTGACGACCGCCGCGGACGGGGCGTCTCGGGGAAATTGAAAAAGTTGCCTTGATCGCCCACTGTGAAATGGGATCGGGATCGCGTCAAGGATGCACTTTGGGCCCGATTGGAGGGCCGCGCTCGCGTTTATTGTTTTGATGAGAAATTAGCGTTTGGTCACAATTTTTATTCATTAAGCTTAGGATGAGTTCAGGGAACTGACGAGAGGACGTGAGAATCATAAAACAATAGAATGCTTATAAATAGTTTTTTTTTAAATAGTTGACAGGTGTTTGACCACAGCTCAACTGATGTTAAAAGACGGTCTGGTTGATGATGGTAAAGCACACCTAACCTGGAGTGGAACTAGCTCTCAAGTGATGCTGCCCTACCACCACGCTATGGTTTCCTCACGATGTTTTCCTTCACCGGCAGCTCAAGCTCATTGTTGGGGTTTGAACTCACGCCCTTCGGCATGCGAACCGACCGCGCTAACCACTGAGCTATCATCGCTACAAATACCTATATATATAGTTTATACTACAAAATGTTTGTCCTGGGTGGGAATCGAACCCACGCCCTACAACTCTTAAGCAGATAATTATACTGTCAATGAACCAACAGTGCTGTCAAAATAAATAAAAAAGAGTAGTTAGTATTACTGAATTTTTTCCATTGATCCTGTCTTTCAAAAGTAATACATAAGTCAATGCTAACCGCCCCCAATCTCTCCCAAAATCCGAATCTCTTCATCCCTCCCAATATTAAATAAGCTCAATTTAGGCGAGAGTTCCGTAATCGGTGAAAGGATTACACTTTCAAAGGTGGAGGCGAGCAGAGTACATTACCAAGCGATTATCGGAAAGAATCAAACGGAGTGGAAGAGCCAGAAAAAACGGTGAGTAATGTCTGCATACACGACATTATCTATTCATTAGTTTCTGAGTCCAATGGCCAAAATCTTCAGTTTTGATAAACTGCAATTGTATTGCTGCAATGGTCATGGGCATGCGTTATCTCTTACCATAAGGAGAACGTATTATTAGTCTTATTACTTTTACAGTAGCTGGATGACCGAGCTTTGCTTGGGTTTTTTTTCGTTTTCTAAAAATTAAACCTTAGCTAGGTTTTTAGCT
This sequence comes from Biston stratarius, assembly GCA_950106695.1. NCBI lineage: Eukaryota > Metazoa > Arthropoda > Insecta > Lepidoptera > Geometridae > Biston > Biston stratarius. The sequence goes on from OX467106.1 coordinate 11,338,235, forward strand.
AGCATCGATGTATCGCCCCCGAAACCCCCTGCATATTTCATGAAAAACGTTAGAGCCGTTTCCAAGATTCAGATTATATATATGCAAGAATTGCTCGTTTAAAGGTATTAGATAGATTAGATTAAAAAAACAGAAGTTTGAACAACATAAAGTCTAGAACATCGCTGCTTTAGCGCTCATTACTTTGAGATATTCAAATATCTAACACACCAGAATATCTGGGACAGCTGTGCACCTATCTAGATGACCTCATGCTAAGGAGATTTGATGAATTTTATTTTCTTGCAAAGTAAATGCCGATAAATTAGGAAGTAAAACAAAAACGAAGTAAAAACAACGGAATTTGCTGCCCCAGTGGATGTTGCTTGATATATTCAATCTAAGTGCTTCTAAGTCGCGAGTGAATCGGTTTCTTCAATGCGAGCGTGCTCCACCGTAGACCGCATCTTCGTTTAACATCAGGCGAGTTGGCGGTCAAACGCAAGCCTGTTTGGTATTTAAAAAAAAGTGCGAGGTGAGTTCTTAGGTTCCGAGCTCCAGAGATCAAGCGAACAATCTAAATATGACCAAACGCACCCAGAGATTTCATTAGACAATAACCCCTGAACAATAATGAATTACATATGCAAATTCGACTGAAAGCACAATAAAAATAAGGGAGCCTCGGATTAGCCATATTAAAATTCCAGATACATACATGGGCTAAGCCACGGAACAATTATACCGAAGTGGACGTACGGACCTCCCTGAGGGGGTCTTTATTTTTCCATATTTAATAAAATAATATAATAAAAAATTAAAATATTCCGCCCGCGTGCGTGCGTGTATCGCGATCGGTGTCCGAAGCAGATATGACCGGTATTTTTTTGAGCGCCACCATTTTGTTTTACGTGCCCGTTACGTCCTGTTTTTTTTTAAAAGTACGTGACCAGAGCATTTTGCGAAGATTGTGCATGTGTTCAAATTAATTATTGTATGTTTTTTAATTCTATTTGACCACGGGCGGAATTTTTATATTGTGATATCTGATATGGAGTTATTTACGCGATTTATATAATTTATACATCTACTTGGATAAACTTTACATCTTGCATTGTCAAACATAGAATATATTCGCATGGTGGTAGGGTACTTTCTAGTAGGTACTCGGCTGGCTAGCTACCACCCTCAAGTTGAAAATCTGCCGCCAAGCATCTAACGGTGTGTTCCGGCAGCCTCACTTAAAAGCCAGTTCCAGGCTAGGTGTGCCATCTCCGACCACACCGTAACTAAACATCAGGTGAGCTGTGGTCAAACACCTAGCTTGCCAAAAACACAAAGACATTGTCTGTACGAGAAGAAATGGAATGGTCGGACTAAACAGTTCTTTTTGAAGGTAAGATATAACGCATGTCTTTGATCATTGCAGCGATACACAGAACTTTAAGTAACAAAACAAAATCCAGGGCATCGTTGATTTGGTGCTCATTATTTTGATACATTCAATGGTTAGTCTCTAGCTTCTCTAATGGTTTCGCTAGCTGCAGTACCCTTTAAACCGTAACACAGTAATGTTTACACACTACTGGTTGACGGTAAAATGTCTGATACTGCGCCGTAACTAATAAGACGGCCTCTTCTTAAAGAAATCAAACACCAAGAAAAGTATGTACATTTATTATTTATGTTTAAAAAAAGGAAAGCATTAGTTAAAACATATAACATTTTTTGCAAAAGTATGTGTTTATTTAAAAACTGTACAATTTGAAACGTGCATAAAAATTACAATCCAAGGTAGCACTTATGGTACCGCTACTCGCCGCTAGATGGCGTGTCTAGTATCGTTTGAATCAAAACTAAGTTCTCAGTCGACACGTCAGAAGCTTTCCTTTTTCAGAGGTTATTCGTCGTTTTTCTGTCAATATAAATTTGTTAATAAAAGTTTTTTAAACATTGATCGCGATTCTTATGGAATTTAAAAAAATACTGATACATATTTATTTTATTTTATTTACAATAATGGCAGGATTTGTTATGACGAAAATTATAATTTGATATAAGATGACTTTGTAATAACAAACTTTTGACATTTATTTTAGATTCTATAATAAAATCCCACTTGAGGTAACTAAAATGTCCTATAATCAATTCAAAGATTTTATAAAGCAGAGGTTAATTGACAAAGCCTACTATAAGGTGGCTCATTACGTGGAAGACAGGGATATATGGTTGTTGTAGCTTTTCTCTGCACTTGCATCCCCCTGGCTAAGTGACAATTGTAGTAAGCATAATGTATTAATATTTATAACTGTAAACTGTAACCTAATATGAAAAGAAAGATCCACAAAAAAATGCCTTGCTGAGTTTCTTGCCGGAGTCTTCTCAGTTGAAGTGTAATTATGAGCCGGTGGTAGATTCAAACATGTAACTTAACGTTCATAAGTGGCTTACCAGGACTAAATGAATAAATTACTTTTTGATTTTTTGATTTTGAATAATTTTGCTCATTGTATATTATTGGTGTTGTGTTTCGTAAAAAATATTTGAATTACTAATAAAAACTTAAAAGATGATTGGCGAACAAGAAACGTGAACAGATTGCCCTGTAACGCGTTTGACAGCGACGTTATTTATATATGCTTTCAATGATATTTACTTTTTTTAGATTAAGATTTGCATGCCGAAAGGCAGATTATGGTGTTCTAGACCTGTACTCCTTCTAACTGTACTTATACCCATTTTACGCAAATACAGAATATGAATTATGAATTTAGTTCAATGGCTTAGTAATTATTACGATATGTACCGGGTGAGGAAAAACAGAAACTTCTACTCAACTGTAGAGCAGTGTATACACCTTGTTCAGTATTCCACAAAAATATGACACAAAACTTTTTAGCATGTAATAGTATCGACTAGCGGTTGCCGGGTCCAAAGTAGTAGAGGAAGCTGAAGTGGCAATGGGCTGGACATATCTGTCGAAGAACCGATAACCGCTGCGGTAGAAGTGTTGTAGAATGGAGACAGCGAATTGGCAAGTAGCGTAGGACGTCCTGAGACTCGATGGAGTGACGATATACATAGGACGGCTGGCGGTGGATGGAAGCGATATGCCGAAGATCAGGCTATGTCTTGGGACAGGCCTATGTCCAGCAGTGGACTCCGATAGGCTGAAGATGAGTAACATGCCACAAAAAGAAATTGATTTTCGCTACTCAAAGTTCTGTGTTCTGCAATGGTTTTGTAGCGATGATAGCACAGTGGTTTAGCGCGGTCGGTTCAGACGCCGAAGGACAAGTTTATAATAGTAGTATTATTGTAGTAGTAGTATTGTAGTAATGTTTACACACAACCGCTTGGCATCAGAATGTCTAGTACTGCGGTGGTCCCTATCTAGATGACCTCCTGCAAAAGAGATCTACCACCAAGAAGTTATAATTCCCTAGTCTCTGACATATGTATATAATCTTTAGAAGTTTACCGAAAACATAGTCACATCGTCGCTTATCATCAGATGAGATAGCCCAATGGCCAAACGCAAGCCAAGTCCGTTGTAAAAAAAAAACGCAAAATTTTACTCGCAGTACAGGCGGCAAAAACAAAATCAAACTTGCATAAAAGTACAACGCTAGCAGTTGACGAGAAACTCCATCCAAGCATTAGCTTGGCCACCTGTCCCCGAAGGTTGGTACTATCTACCTACAGAAGAACTTGCAGAGTTGCCAACTTAAAGACATAAATCACTAACTCGGGCACAATGTGCTCTCCGAGCGGCCATTAGCATTTTTTATGCATAGGAATCGATCCTGCTGCCGTCTAATGCCTCCCGCGATACATTAATATCTTACTTTTTATGACTCTTCTGTAACAATCCATCTTTTGGCGTAAACGACTGGTCGTCTTCGACTTTATTGTCAACTCTATGTTCTGTACAGTAAGGTCGGTTTTAATCTCAATATATTTGGCATGAATCGGAAAGGAGGATTAAGCCGTGTCTATACTTTGGCTGTTAGGTCTGCGTTATTGTTGGGTGTATTTCATGTATGTAACGGTAAGTTTGAGCAGATCATAATATGGAAATATATTAACTTATTTTCTTGCTTCTATCAAAGCGGTGTTTTAGGCGGATCCGATCAAATTGAATCGCAACTTGAAGATATTAATCTATGTTTTTAACTCAAATTGACCAACGCTACATTACGAATTGTTAGTGGTAGACTGCCCTGTTCGCTCATGTATATCTGCTACAAGAGCCGTAGGGCGTGGGTTCGATTTCCACTCAAGACAAGCATTATGTAGTATAATCAAAAACGTTTGTTCTGTGTCTGGGTGTTCTGTATATAAGTATGTATTTACAAAATAAAAAGTATTTAAGTATTCTATCGGCTATAGCCATAGTACAAGCCATGCTTAGTTTGGGGTCAGATGGCGCTGTGTGTAATGTCCGACGATATTTATTTATTTTTATTTATATATTTTTTTATTTATCATATTCAATAATATAAATAGAGTTTCTGCCTACAGAAATGAGAAGGTATCACTTCTCATATTGTAGCGATAAATAATAGTTCAGAGGTTGAACAATGAGCTTAAGCTATCGGTGAAGGAAAACATTGTGACGATATCATAGCATGGCGGTAGGGTACTTTCTAGTACTCGACTGGGTGGCTAACTGCTATACTTAAATTGAAAATCTGTCGCCAAGCATCTAACAGCGGGTTCCGGCAGCATTCCAGACTAGGTGAGTTCACCTAGTCTATAAAAAGTGTGTTTAAGCACAATTGTTTTGAACATGCTTAACGCTAACATAGGTGAGCATCTTCCTCGAATTGCCAATTATTTGCCATAAAGAAGCATTGTTACCGATGCTAGGAATGAACCTGTGTTATGGCATAAAAATACTCTCCGCCAGACAAGAAAATCACTACATGCACGTCATAAACAAACATAGATTAATTTAGAAGAAAAAAGAAAAGGGATATTTGCGAATATAATGAATTGTGTGTGCGTGTGTGTGAGTGTGTGTGTGAGTGTGTGTGTGTGTGGGTGTGTAAGTATTTGAAACCCTTGTAGTCTAAGACAGATCAACTAGAATGTCTTCGGTAGATTCATAGTTTTGTTGTGTAACTTGCTTGAAACGAACACTTAATTAATATTTACATTAAATAAATAACAGTTCTCTATGAAGGCACCTTTAGTCAAATAGCGAGAGTTGATAATAGGTGGTGCTGGTGATTTCCTTAACGCTCCCATTCTTCTTTCACGGCCACTTTGAGATTAAAAAGTTTGGAAAATGAAATGAAAAGTTGGGCCCGGCTATGGAGTGCGCAGTAATTCAGCTTCGGCGGCATCGGCCCTTCGGATGCCCCTCGATTTACGCGAACTCTGATGGAAATTATCGAAGGTAAACTTCACTCCTTCAGGATGATAACTCATAGAAAGCTTGAGAACGAAATTTACTGTCTAAACTTTTGCTATTCTTTATTCATATTTCATATTTTGGAAGGATTATTCATAATTTTTTATTAAGCAATGATAAACACTATGTTATACACTATGATAAAAATCAATCCCACTAATATTATAAACGTGAAAGTTTGGATGGATGGATGGATGTTTGTTACTCAATCACGCCAAAACGGCTGAACGGATCTGGATGAAATTTTGCATGTAGATAGGTACTTTAGGCCCTGGAATAAAACATAGGATACTTTTCATCATCATCATCCATCACCACGCGGGTAAAACCGCGGGGCGCAGCTAGTAATACATAAAAGACACCCAGACACAGAACAAACATCTATGTTAGTCGCGCAACTGTTAGTCCTGAGTGGGAATTGAACCCACGCCCTTCAGCTCTCGAAGCAGAACTTTACCAAAGAACAACACAGGGCAGGGCAGGTCTTTTAGCAGGGCAGTCAATTTTAGAACACGATGTCACTAATTTCAGCACAGTTCTGATTTTTTTTATGCCAAATATTTTCCTTAATTATCTCACGCAGTTTGTGCTTACAAATTTTCACATTAAAACTCATGTTCAAATCCCGCGCTATCTCTGCCATCTTGGCCGCAAATCGGAGCCAGCGTCCTCGACCAAATGACATCACGTATTTAATCACCACGCTCGCGGAAACAAAGTGACGCTTTAGAATTGAAAGCTAATGTTGTAGAGGAGACTGGTGTAAGGGCAAGAAAGCTTCTACACCAACAAAGTACGCTAATGGTAGAGGATATCCCGGATAATATTACAAAAACGTTTGCATCTCTGTCACTCTGTCTGTTTGTTATCTGGCTGATCTTATCTTACTATAATAGAACAAGGAAATAATTTATTTCAAAAAATAATTAATAATAATAGATATTTATAGTTGAGAATCTGTAGATATTAATTTTATTTCAGAAATATTATTTTTATTTTATTCACCCGTCAAGCAGTAGTGTGTAAGCATTACTGTATTCCTGACTATAGTTTGTCTATAGTTTCGGCCACGTCCGGTGGGCTTCTTCAAGGAGACAAAGTACGGTAAAACATGCGCGCGGCATCGTATTGGTCCGCATATACCATCAAATGTTTCAAAGTAATGAGCGCCAAAGCATCTTAGATTCTGTTTTGTTCCTTAAAGTTCTAAGTACGCTGCAATGATCATGGACAGGCACTTTTTTTCAAGATCCGGAGAGCGTTTCGTTCGTCTCATTACTTACAAAATACACAAGTGTTTGATTCCACCTTCTTCCTACGAACCACTAGATATATTTTTTTCTACTTGTCCTAGCGCAGTCTGGCAAGGCCCGCGAGCTATGTTTCCTTAGCATTACCAGGGGGTATCGGACTAAGTTTACATGTTTAATATACGTATATTGAAAAAATAAGTTATACATCGATATTGACGCTTATACTGCGGTCTCTATTCTAAGTTCTAATTAGTTTTATACATACATACGAGTATACACATTTTTTCTATTTATCAATTTTACATTACTATTTTATATTTAATTGTACATTTCGTTTATTTATGTATATAGTATATTCCTGCTTTCGTTTTCTCTTATCTTATTTGTATACATCACAACCACTAGACATTGAAATTTGCTGCCCTAGTGGGTGTTCCCCTATAAATACAATCTGGGTGTCTTCAAGTCGCGAGTGAATCGGTTTCTTGCAAGCGTGCTCCATCGTAGACCGCATCTTCGCTTAACATCAGGCGAGACGGAGGTCAAACGAAAAACGTATACGTTATAAAAAAAGTGGACAGTTTAAAAAAATTATATAGACTCCATACATTTGTTGACTAAAACATAAAGATGAAACAACATTTGTTGTTATTTAAATTCTGATATTAAGAACTTTTGTTGTGAAGATACAAATGCTCTTCGTTTTTCCCGCCCGTGTGTCCGCTGGGCCCTGAGGTCAATCGAGAGGGCCACTCTAATGTTTACTGATAAAAAGAAAACCAATTTGCCCCACCCTCCCCGTCGCCCCGCGACGACGCCCGCCACAAAGGAGCGCTATCTAGCGATAAATTATCGAAATTATTGCATTAAAAATTCCATCTAGTAAGTCAAAGCGAACCATTAAGGTGCCTCCGCGGAAGCGAAAGGTAACAAGCTACTTTGTTGCAGGGGGCTTTTGAGACGTTTACGTTGCTGGTATGTAATTTTTCTCCAGTTTTCTCCGGTTTTTGTTAGAGATGCGGGTATCGGCCGGATTTAAAATATCAACTGGATATGCTCCAAGCGTGCTCTTAAAGTCTTAAGTCAAATGGAGCGGATGATGATGTATTCAGACTGAATAAGACACAAATGATACAGATAGAATGAATGTAATTTTAAGGTTCCTTCTGCCAAACCAACGCCGCTTGTCTGTGACAATCGGCTGAGATGGGCTCATTCGACATAAATTTTATTACACGACCGCCCAAAAAAGGAGTGTAATTTTAATTTTTAAAGTTCGCCACTGATCACATAATTATGTTTATCACCGGGTCTTAGATAAAATATTATGAAAATAGTTTTGTTTTGAATTTTGTGCGCGATTAAGACCCGGTGGTTTGCCGTTGTGGTGCCGGCGTAAGAATAGTACCCCACCCTCTCTACCCGTGGTTGCCGCAAGAGTCGGCTAAGGGATGTAATCCGGAGGATGGGCAGCAGCGTCTTCCTTTAACAATCATATCATCACGAGTAACAAAAGCGATAAACTTAAAAAAAAAAAAACTATGGCTCCATTTTCAATTACTTTTTGTTGGTTTATGGTGTGATGAAATGTTTTTTTTTTTTAGTTTGGTATTGGCATAGTTGTCGTGTTTTTTAAAGTATTTTACTTATTTTGTATTTAGTTTTTTTTTATTGTGTCCCATAAATGTTTTTATTTCTTATTTTTCTTTCTTTCCAAATTGCATGTTTTAATAAATTTTTAGGGTACTTTTATCTCTATATTTTTTTGCATTGTCTCGATTTGCTTTTCTCCATGATCTGCTTTATTAGAGAGACAATTGAATAGACAATTCTGTCTGTTTAAGGTCTTAGGATAAGGCTTTGCTAAGCAGTGGGATACTTCAGACTTAAATTACAGATAGTTCTGCTGTCTTCGTACACTATATTAAGGAACGAGTGAGTTGACTGCTCATAGTTTACCACATACGGGTCGAAACAGTAGGTTGATGAAGTTAAGTATAATTAAGAACATACAAGTGTAAAATTAAAAAACAACTATTTGAATGTAAAAACTATGTCGTTCGTATATCAACTTAACCTTTACAAAAATAAATGAAATCGCATAATTTTACTATAACAACTGACGTGATTTTCAAAATCCTTTCTTTATTTTGTAGCGATGATAGCTCAGTGGTTAGCGCGGTCGGTTCAAACCAGGGTAGATTCTAACCCTTACAATGACCTTGAGCTGACGGTGAAGAAACGAACATCGTTAGGAAACCATAGCATATTTTCTAGTACTCGGCTGGCTAGCTACCAACCTCATGTTGAAAACCCATCGCCAAGTGTGTTCCGGCAACCTCATTTGAGAGCCAGTTTCATTCCAGGCTAGGTGTGCTTTACCATCTTTGACGATACATTTGACGGCGATTTGACGATCAGATGAGCTGTGGTCAAACACCTAGCCTGTCAAACATAAGAAAAGGTACAATATATAACTGTAGGCTATGTAAAATAAATACGGAAACCGAGTCTTGAAGATCTATAACTTGTATTCAGAAGCATCTTCAGCATAGATTCCGTCTACCCGGCTTAACCGCAATCGAGTGCACATCTAGTTATTACCGGTTTTATCCAGTAAACGCTATGGGAAAACGTTTTCTCCGCTCAGCGAGACGCTTTGATATATTTTCGTGTTCCGTTTTTAGTTAACATAACGTTTGATATTCATTTTGAACGATGTAATTTAAAATTCTGAATATAATTTTTCCTTGAATGCCTCTGCCCACTTTGTTCGGCGCGGCTATCGGCCTATTAGAATAGACAATGGATGAGAATTAAAAGCAAGGGTAAAACTATTTTTTTTTCATTTGTAAAGAAATTATTTAGTAGAGAATAACTCCATCGTAATGGTGGACTAAATAGTTTTTCGAACATGCCTATTTAGTTGGTACGTGTTCTACGGGGCATAAGCCATTACCATATATACCATGTACGTATAATTTATATACTATCGGCCACATATATTATATTTATTTAAATAAATAAATATCCTAGGACATTTCACATAGCGCCATGTAGCCCTATACTAAAGAAAGCTTGTACTATAGGAACCAGATAAGTGATAGAATACTTATCTACTTTTTTTTCTGTAAATATATACTTGTAATACATAAAGAACACTCAGATAGAACAATGATTAAATGTTTGGTTTTTTTAATGTTAATTTTAAATATGAATGGATAAATGACCTGCGCAACGTTTTTCCGTCTGATATACCTCAGTGCCTCAAGTGGAAAGTCTTCGACCAATGTGTGTTACCAGTGATGACTTATGGCGCTGAAACGTGGTCTCTGACTATGTGCCTTCTTGATAAGCTCAAAGTCACACAACGAGCTATGGATAGGGCTATGCTCGGAGTTTCCCTACGACATCGAATCAGAAATGAGGAGATCCGTAGACGAACTAAAGTAGCCGACATAGCCCAGCGGATTAGCAAGTTGAAGTGGCAGTGGACAGGGCACACTGCAGGGAACTGATGGCCGATGGGGCTGCAAAGTTCTGGAGTGGAGACCACGGACCGGCAAGCGCAGCGTAGGACGTCCACCCACAAGGTGGACAGACGACCTAATAAAGACCGCAGGAACGCGCTGGATGCGAGCCGCTTCCAACCGGTCTTTATGAAAGTCAATGGGGGAGGCCTATGTCCAGCAGTGGACGTCCTACGGCTGAGATGATGATAATGATCTGTAACTTTGGTGTTTTAAATAAAATATTTGTATTTGAAGGTTAATCTCAATAGCTTGTCAATATCTCAATAGTTATCTTCTTTTTTTTAATATGGATAAGTCCGTGTTTGACAACCAACTCGCCTGATGGTGAGCGATGATGTGATCGAAGATGAAGCACGCAAACTTAGAAGATACCCTAGCTGCTACACCCTTTATAACGGAAGATAATAATGTTTACACACTATTGCTTGGCGGAAGAATATCTGGTATTCTAGTGAAACGTTTATAAAAAAAAAGTAAATTGCACAATAGCTGCCTTCGAGAGATTTGTAAATTATCAATAGCCATGCATAGTTTACTACCAATTGTATCACCACGAAGGAAAACCTGACGTGCTGCTAATTTCTCCGTTGCAGCTCATTCGAGCTAATTTTCATATTAACGAGCGTGTCTAGTCTTCGCCGCAGTGTTCGGCAGATAATGAACGTAGAACGTACCTCTGTTTATTTATTACACAATCAGGTACACGGTAATATTGTGTTATGATTAAGGTTTGTGTTCTTGCTAGAGCTCCTTAACAGAAAGTAGTTTGATGAGTAAGATGGTAACTGGCTCTCAAGTGAGTCTCAATACACTGTTTCGCATTCGATATTCGATAACGTTTATAGAAAAGTCCAAGAATATAAGGGATTGATGTAGCTTTTTTTTTTATAATTGATATAGCTTGTGTCGTGGTGGTGCCGGCGTAAGAATAGTACCCCACCCTCTCTACCCGTGGTTGCCGTAAGAGTCGGCTAAGGGATGTAATACGGAAGATGGGCAGCAGCGTTTTCCTTGAACAATCACACCTAACTGCGCTCGCCAACCCGCCTGCCAAGCGTGGCGAGAATTGGCAAAACCAGGAGGAGGCCTATGTCCAACAGTGGACGCCCTATGCCTGATGATGTGATAGTCTTTTTATCGCTGACAGGCTAGGTGTGTGACCACAGCTAACATGATGTTAAGTGACGGTGTGGTCGAAGATGGTAAACACGCCTAGCCTGGAATGGAGCTCGCTCTCAAGTGAAGCTGCCACCACGCTCACGTGATATATAGACAGCTATGTCAACCTTGTACATTTTAAATGTTCTCCTTCGCACGAGTGCAATGTAGATATTAGTATCTACATTGCAAAACCTAGACGAATTGTAAACTTAAATCTTTCTCATGAATCACTCTATCTATTGGTGAAACTCGCATGACAATCCGTTCAGTAAGTTTTTAAGTTTATCGCAAACAGACAGACAGACAGACGCGGCGGACGACTTTGTTTTATAATATGTAGTGATTAGCATTATTACTTCGTCGAAGAAAAATTTAACTTTCCTACTTGTATTTTTTTTAAAGTTCTGATACTGACGATGCTTTCTCTTGGTGATAAAACATAACGTTTGCCAATGATCAATGCAGCGGCACCCACAACTTTTGAGAAACAAAACAATTAATGAATCTTCGATAACACTTATAAGACAGTTCAAAAAATTAAGGGATTGACATAAGCTGCCCACGTGACATGACAGCTAAACCCACTAATATTATAAAGGCAAATTTTTGAGAGTCTGTTTGTATGTATGTTACTTCTTCACGCTCAAACGGCTGGACCAATTTTGATGAAACTTCGTATGGATGTACCTAACACCCTAAATTAAAACATAGGCTACTTTTAACTCCATAAAAAATGTAGTATGTTACCACCGCGGATCGCAGCTAGTATCAATAAGATAACATGAAATTTGCTTCTTCCGTAGCGCGACGCAAATGACTCAAGTCAAATTGGTCCCCCCATTACCAATTCCGTAATTTTTCGTCCAATGTCTTCAATACCCACATCACCTGACGAGCGGGGGAGGCGCGCAAACAATTTAATTTACAAGAAGCCTCGCCGATAATGCGCCTTGGAGCTGTTAATACAAACGCGGGTCCGACGTGTTATCTACGGGGAATAAATTAAAATTAAGGACGGGGAGAGCGCGAAGGTGGTTTGGGTTCTGCAGGTTTTTGGAGTCTTTCTTACACAACTGGCCCAGACACGCTTAATTAAAATAATTAAAAAACACGAGAGCATATTATAAATAAATTTAAAAATATTACCTGTCTCACTCTTGATTATGTGGTTATTCTAACAATACCTTATTCATCGAAATCTGTTTAGGCGTTTAAAAGTTATGGTGGGATAAAGAAACTCACATACATAAACGGACCTTGCAATCATAACACTACTTTTTTTTGGGTAGTTGTGTAAAAAGAAGTGTAATGTTTTCAAAGTTCATGTTTGTTTGTATGTGTGTTTCTGTGCCGTGGTGGTGCCGGTGTAAGAATAGTACCCCACCCTCTCGACCCGTGGTTGCCGTAAGAGTCGGCTAAGGGATGTAATCCGGAAGATGGGCAGCAGCGTCTTCCTTGAACCTAACACCTAACTGCGCTCGCCAACCCACCTGCCAAGCGTGGCGGGCATTGGCAAAACCCCCCCAGGAGGAGGCCTATGTCCAACAGTGGACGACCTATGGCTGATGATGATGTATGATGTATGTATGTGTTTCTTTGTTTTTTGCTTTTAGTGAGTTTTTTTTTTTGTTTCTTTAGGCTAGGCTCCTTATGCTAAGCGACAGTGTAGTCGAAGATGCTACACTGAACGTGGAGGTAACTAGTTCTCTTGTGAGGCTGCCGGAACATATCGTTAGGTGCTTGTAGGCCAGTAAAAATAGTCGTTTTTTTTTTGGTCAACATCGCACAAAATTTCCGATCCAATTTTTTTTAATAATGTCTAGTGTCACTATTTAAATTACGAAATGCTGACAGATCTAGTTGGAGCTTCAACCGCCATCTTGTAAAAAAAAAAATTTGACCGATATCTCGGAAACTATGTACTTTAAGGCAAAAGTTATTTTGACCATTATTGTAGAGAATAAAATGGCGCATCTTTTATTTTCTGTATACTTTTTTGTAAAACTTACCATTTACGATTTATGGCCCATTTAATGAAACAAAAACCTAATAAAAAAAAAAAAAACTGAAATTTAGTGTGAGGTTAAATTCTAATTTACTTAAAAAAATAGTAAGTAGCTCTTTTTTTACTTTATTGGCATTTTGGTATGTTATACATCCAAATCTGTTTAGGCATTTATACAAGTAATTATAGTGGAATAAAAAAACTAGTACATACACCCTGAAAACATTAAACTCGCTTTTGATAAAAGTAACGCACCAAATGGATTCATGATTAATAATTTTCCGATAGAGGAACTCTAAAAGATTCAACGACAAAAAATAAATTCACAGCAAGTAATAAAAGCGAAGTTCGCTAATTCATCATTGTTTTTCACTAGTAAAAACACGACAAAAACACATCTTCAGCGGGGGCGCAACTGTCTCCCTCGAGCGGCATGTAATGGACTTACAGGTGACTAGTCAAGTATTTTTAGGATATGACATTGAAGTTATATTTATGTAGGATCATGTGGAAAGGTAGCGGTATTCATAGTATTCTGGAGTTATATTTTTAGTATATTTGCGCTTATAAGGCGAGATGGATGTAATTATTATTATTATATATTGACTAGCGACTCGCCTCGGCTTTGCAGGGGTAGTAAGCTATACTTAAAAGGTAGATGTTATGCTACCGCGGATTTTTGTGTATATTTATAAAAGAGGAATATCCCGCCATGCATTGTTTTGTTATATCTTAAAGGGATTAGGCAGCGTTTTCGATGAAAGCTCCCAGGTGGCTTGACTTTTTCCGACACTTCCTACAATTATCAACATATTTCAACCAATTTATATAAAACCTTGACAAATTATATACGTAAATCTTCCTCATGAATCACTCTATCTATTAGTGAAATTCACATGATAATCCGTTCAATGGTTTTTAAGTTTGTCTTGAACAGACAGACGCGTTAGACTAGTTTGTTAGATTGTTTATTATTAGCCTATTTTTTATGATTAACAAGCTATGTGTTTGACCACAGCTTACAAAACAAAGTTTCACCGTCATAAATGAAGTATGTAAATATGAAATATTTCGTAAGTACATTTTTCTTTATATTTGACTTACGGTTTAGTAAAACAATTTTGTGTTATTTACAAGCTCACCAACGACGTTGAGATCTCCACCCTCTTTCATCAATTTCGTAAACATAACAGAATTAGCAGGTTGGATTTTTCAGTAATTACAATAGACAATTTGCGCTACTGTGATGGATGTCTGGGGTACACTTTCATTAGCAGTAGATCAAATCACTACCGCTCACTGAATTGTATAAATTAAAAATATTTATGAAATCATTATTGTATATCTTGCCGTGGTGGTGCCGGCGTAAGAATTGTACCCCACCGTCTCTACCCGTGGTTGCCGTAAGAGTCGGCTAAGGGGTGTAATCCGGAAGATGGGCAGCAGCGTCTTCCTTGAACAATCGCACCTAACTGCGCTCGCCAACCCGCCTGCCAAGCGTGATGAGTAAAAGGCCGGAGTGAATAGATATCTTCTAAGTCTGCGTGCTTCATCTTCAACCACATCATCGCTTACCATTAGGCGAGTTGGCAGTCAAATTACCCGTATTAAAAAAAGTGCGTCTTTTTATTAAAACTATTCGCCGAAAACTACGTCCGAAAATTTTCTATTTGAACTGTCCATACTGCAAGTAGGTCGTACCGACTACGATCCAAGCGATTGTACGCTCGTTTGATCTTGATTAATTAGTTATCCCAAACGGAATGCGATATCGCGACAGAAGACGATTACCTGCGTTAATCGACGCCTATCGGACAAAACCTTTGATGTTGAGCGATTAGTGTCTTTCGAACGCGATTAACTCGTGTTTCGCACGGAAATTGTTCTAAAATTTACTAAATAATGCTTGTAATTTTACGTTTCATTATAATTCTAAGCATCTTTCTATTCAGACAGCCCTGTTGGCTCATTGGTACGTTATTTACGGTGGTAATCATCGTATCATGATGAAACTGGAAGGTAGTTAGTTCATTGGAATTATCTAGTGACCATAAAAACTATTGAAAAGTCAGAGGAAAGCATAATACGCAATTTTGTTTAGTTGGATGTAATAAGTGGCAGTGGGCAGTGGCCAGGGCACATAGCACATAGAACTGATGGCCGATGGGGCTCCAAAGTTCAGGAGTGAAGACAACGGACCGGCAAGCGTAGCGTAAGACGTCCACCCACAAGGTAGACAGACAACCTCGTAAAGACTGCAGGAACGCGCTGGATGCGAGCCGCTTCCAACCAGTTTTTATGGAAGTCAATGGGAGAGGCCTATGTCCAGCAGTGGCCTACGGCTGAGATGATGATGATGGATGTAATAATTTTTTCCACTTGTTTTAGTATAGAAATGTAATTTTTATGGGTCCAATTTAAAGTATATCCTTATATCGGACGGAGTTTAAAAAAAAAAAACCGAATTCAGAATCTACTCTTTTTTTAAGGCGGTTAAAAAGGAGAAAATTTACTCGTGGAAATGACATCTATCACCGTGTCTGGGTCGCCGTATATGTTCAGGATGATCGCAAATAATGAGAGAAAAGCAAGGCTATCGCTGCTCCCCAATAAAATAGAACGAATAAAAGCAGAACAATAACGTGACCAAGAAACGCGATCGCCATCGACTCTCGAGATGGCGCCAGAGGTCGTTATAATGCTTATTGTTGTTTTTAATGAAATGTGACCGAAGCATTGTCCGGTGGATCGGGCCATTATCCCGGGGCCTCCTCTTAATATCCTGGACGGGTAGGTGATAAAATTCGCGTGCGCTGTTTGCGTCGATCGGGGTGACGAGTTTGGGTCACTTTGACGATTACTGTTTCGTGTTCAGCCGCATTCCATCGACGGTTGATACCAAGTATGTATTGTTGGGTTAGAGGCCATCGATGGAGTGTTGACCTGTTTTCTTTGTCTCCGGTTTTGCGGCTAGTGTGAATACAGAACGAATATTATTATGTTGGTATAATTTGAGATTTTGTCATATATGAGTTGGTAAGATTTGAGATTAGGTAAAATATAGGTTGGTTAGGTTTGAGATTTAGTAAAATTCTATGTTGGTAAGGTTTGAGATTTAGTAAAATATACTTAGGTTTGTAACGTTTAAAATTTTGTGAAAATCTATGTTGGTAAGGTTTGAGATTTAGTCATAGATAGGTTAGTAAGGTTTGAGACTTAGTAAAATATAGGTTGGTAAGATTTGTGATTTAGTAAAATATAGCTGGGTAAGGTTTGAGATTTAGTAAAATACAGGTTGGTAAGATTTGTGATTTAGTAAAATATAGCTTGGTAAGGTTTGAAATTTAGTAAAATATAGGTTAGAAATAAAGCTTAAAGCTCAGTGAGTCCAACAGTGGCCTGTTGAAATGCATGTACCTACTATAGTAAAATTCGCTGTTCGAGTGGGTATTCCCTTATAAATACAATTTGGGTGTTTTCAAGTCACGATTGAATCAGTTTCTTCTAGAAAAGTGTGCTCAATCGTAGACCGTATCTTCGCTTAACATCAAGCGAGTTGGCGGCCAAACGAAAGCCTACTTAGTAACAAAAAAACTCCGTTAAGCTATACTTCAATTATCAAATCTATGTGTCACATAACTATGACCTATTCACGTTAGCAAAATTTCCAAATTTAAAATGAACAATACTTCCAAAAGAAAACAGAATAATCATCTCACACATCCCCGCAAATCTGTTTTCAAAAGGTCTTCGACTATCGAACGACACGAATGCAAATGCCAAAGTAAAAAAAAAGAAAAAAAACCAACGCTCAGGAAATTAATAAGACACCCACTAAAGCGAAAACAGGCGGAAAAATAGAGTCGAGGGAGGCGAAAAAAAAATGTCCACCGAGCAACGTGCTCTTCATTAAGGCGAAATGGAAACACTGGATGAATTGATCAATCAGAAATTTTATGGCCCAGAATCACTCAACGGAAAATAATTCCACAGGTTCGGCTCATAGCCAGCGTTTTAATTTCGCCCTCTTGGGGAGATCGAGTGTCATCCAATCTATCTGACGACTGGAAAAAACTCCCCCCCTCGCCCTCCTCCTGCCACGTCTAAGACGATGGGCGATAATGGACGCTGCGGGACTTTTTAAATCGATTGTCGTAATGGAAGCAAGCGTCATAAATTGGTCGGATTATGTCTGATGCGTGAACGTGACTCGGCAGCTGCGAGTTAGTTTTCTGGAATTGTACATTAACTTTTGGGAATATGGACAAGGGCATCGAGTAACACTTGAGTATGGCCACGCTTAACAGACTTTTCCAATAGAATTGACTAAATTGAAAGAAAACTGTGCTCTTTTTATTCTAGACAAGCTTTTAACTTGCAGCATATGTTACTTTGAGTAGATTGCACGTTTTAAATAACACTGATTACCATATAAAAGCTAGTTTTTATTATACTACTAGCTGTTGTCCGTGGCTTCGCTTTCGTGGACATCTGTATATAAAATCACACAAAACCATCATATGTTAATCCTTATGATATAAAGTACCTCCTTGTTAAATTATAGTAAGATCAGATAAGCTTTTGTAGCGATGATAGCTCAGTGGTTAGCGCGGTCGGTTCGCATGCCGAAGAGCGTGGGTTCAAACCCCAACAATGAGCTTGAGCTGCCGGTGAAGAAAAACATCGTGAGGAAACCATAGCGTGGTGGTAGGGTACTTTCTAGTACTCGACTGGCTAGCTACCACTCTCAAGTTGAAAATTTGCCGCTTGAGAATTAGTTCCATTTCAGGCCAGATGTGTTCACCATATTTCACCACACTGTCATTTAACATCAGGTGTGCTGTGATCAAACACCTAGTACGTCTATTAAAATTATTTTTTAAAAAGAGCTATTAAAGGGCAGGTCGATTCTTTCCTTTTTTTAATGGTTGACAAGCTAGGTGTTTCACCACAGCTCACCTGATGTTAAGTGATGATGTGTTCGAAGATGGTATAGCACACCTAGCCTGAAATGATACTGGCTCTCAAGTGAGGCTGCCGGAACAGATCGTTAGGTATTTGGCGGTAGATTTTCAACTTGAAGTAGCTAAGCTGAGTACCTACTAGTAATGCCCTACTACCATGCTATGGTTTCCTCACGTTGTATTCCTTCTCCGGCAGCTCAAATTTTGACTACGCTACAAAATTTGCCGAAATCACTAAGTTAATTTTTATCAATTTCACATAATTTAAAGTGCACACTATAAATAATAACTACATATTTTCCAATGAGCTAATACGGCTGTCTATATAAGCTAATTTCGATCTATGTAACACTATTCCATACAATATCCGTATATACTCCTAAAATTGAAAAGGCACATCAATAGAACAATCCAAAACTTTCGAGTAGCGAGATCTGCGACTGTCAGTGATTCGAGTGAACTATTTCACCCGAATCACACACTTTGAACCGCATTAGTGAACAATTCGACCCGCGGCTTGCCAGCGTCAGCTTCGACCCACGTCATCATCAACTATCAACATCAAAGAACTCTCGTAATTGACTGAACCCCGTTCCGCGCCAATGAAGCGCCCGCGATGAAGGCGCGTGACACCACTTCCGAAGCTATAAGCTAATGAGATCTTACCGAGATAACCTCTTACTATATAGGTTATTGACGTCTCTAGATCATTGGTAGCGCATCTGCATTAAATATCAGAAGTTATGAGATCAATTCCTGGTCAAAAGTATAGATCGATATATCGCATAGGTATACAAATATGTTTTAAAACTATCTTCTACATACGAATATTTTATAAATGTTAATAAATAATAATCTAAGAAAGTTCGTTTCTAACTAAATAGAATGTCATATTAAAATACTATCTCAAATAAAATCATATACTCGTATTTCGTAGCGATGATAGCTCAGTGGTTAGCGCGGTCGATTCGCATGCCGAAGGGCGTGGGTTCAAACCCCAACAATGAGCTTGAGCTGCCGGTGATGGAAAACATCGCGAGGAAACCATAGCGTGGTGGTAAGGTACTTTCTAGTACTCGTCTGGCTAGTACCCTCAAGTTGAAAATCTGCTGCCAACCATCTAACGGTGTGTTGCGGCGTCACACGAGAGCCAGTTCTATTCCAGGCTAGGCGTGTTTACTATCTTAGACCAAACCATCATTTAACATCAGGAGAGCTGTGGTCAAACACCTAGCTTGTCAACCATAAAAAACAAAGTGACCAATAATATTAAAGTACATAAATGCTAATAGTTAATTAAGTAATTGATTTCTCATATAAGTGTTTTTTTTTCTTAATTGTTGCCAAGGAAATTAAGTTCTTTAATTCGAAATATTGCGCAAAATGAGCCACTTCTCCCACCGAAGCACGTCCGCCGACTGATGTCGAGTTCGGCTACAAAGCCTCTATTAGCCGTTATTCCGTTCGGATACAGCTTCCAAGATCAGCCATTATCGAATTCGGATATAGCCATTTCGGGCGAAGTCGTGCGTCCGATCTCCAAATACTTTGCATTACAAATCGGTAGGCAGTTCTTTTCATGATTTGATTCCGAATCCCCCCTCCACGGTACGACGGTGCTAGCAGTAAGATAATTCTCCCGCAAACGATTTTTCAAATATTCGATTCACTGGACTTCTGTCAGATTAGCCATAATGTCGATGTAATGCTGATATATGGAGGTCTAACTGATTAACTAACTCGTTATTGTCCACACCAAAGATAACAAAAAGACGAAAAATAAACTTGACTTGACAGACGAGAAACAACCATTTAAAAAAATCTACAAACAAATGCCATCGATGTAAAAATATAGCAATTTTTAGCGATGATAGCTCATAGTTTTGCTCGGTCGAAAGGCACGTTATAAGGCCTCGAATCAAACTCTAACATTGAGCTTGAGCTGTCGGTGAAGAATACTTATACTTGAACTTAGCTGGCTGGCTAGTGCCCTTAAAAGCTGATAATCTGCCGCCAAGCATTTAACGGTTTCTGCCGTCGCACTGGAGTGCCAGTTCCATTCTAGGCCAGATGTATACATTCTGACTTTGTTTTGTTACTCCAAGTTCTGTGTTTCGCTGCAATGGTCGTGGACATGCGTTATCTGCTACCATCAGGAGAGAGTTGCGTTTGTCTCATTACTTTTTACACAAAAAAGATGTTTAACCATAGCTCACCTGATGTTAAGTGACGTTGTGGTCGAAGATGGTAAGTATACTTAGCTTGGAATGGAACTCGCTCTCAAGTTAGGTTGCCGGAACACACTGTTAGATGCTTGTACTATAAAGGATGCTACCACAACGCCATAGTTTCCTCACGATGTTTTCCATCACCGGCAGCTCAGGCTTATTGTTGGCGTGTGAATCGACTCCGCTGAGCATTGAACTATCATCAGCATAATGCTGATGACTTAGTATGATCAGCATTATGCTAAGCTCTTGTCTTAAGCATTTGTTATTTAGCAATCCTTCTTCTTACAAGATGTAGTTTAAATATCCAAAAGTTATAATAAAGGAAGTTGCACTACTGTCTTTATTAAAGTATTGCATTCCCAATTGCCAGTTTGATTGCTGTTTTAATGCCTCCACGGCTTCTTTCAGGAAATTATCCTGTAGAGATTATGATAAACTTCTAATATTGGGGTGGCGGCGTAAAAAGGAATTGTTAACGATTCTCGTACTTAAGACATCTTCTGATTTTAATGGTAAAATTTCACAGCGATTGGTTCCAGTTTTTGTAAAAAAAAAAAAAAAAACATTTTTCCCCCTATTTTTCGGTATAGTGCCCTGTTTGTTCATTTATGTCAGTTTTGCTTCATAAGCTGTAGGGCGTGGGTTCGATTCCCGCCAAGGACAAATGTTTGTTTGGTAAAAACAAATGTTTGTTCTGTGTCTGGCTGTTCTGTATGTATTTACAAAAAAAAAAAAAGTATTTATGTATCCTATCAGTTATCTGACTTCCATCACACAAGCTCTGCTTAGTTTGGGGTCAGATGGCGCTGTGTGTAATGTGTCCTACAATATTTATATTTATTAAATAGTTTCAATATCTTTCTTGGCTTTAGATAAAAAATATCTAATATTCGTTCTTATGACACCCACACAGATTGGTACATATTCCATACAATGGAAACAATTTTTTTTACAAATGGATACAACTTGTTTTGGTTGTACTTAATTGAAATATCCCGCTGTTACATTTCATTTTCATCAATTTCTTGTAAGAAATATAAAATGTAGGTATGATACCTCAGTGGTTGTTAGCACGGTCAGCTCACACATTGAAAGGCGTGGGTTTATGCCCCAACAATGAGCTTGAGTTGCAGGTGAAGGAAAAAGATCGTAAGGAAACCATAGGATGGTTGTAGGGTACTTTCTAGTACCTGACTGTCTAGCTACCACCCTTAAGTAGAAAATTAGCCGCCAAGCACCTAACGGTGTGTTCCGGCAACCTTACTTGAAGCCAGTTCCATTCCAAGTTAGGGGTGCTTTACCATCTTTGCCGACACCGTTACTTAACACCAGGTCAACCACCTAGCCTGTCAAACATTAAAAAAAAAGGTCAACAGCACAACCTACAAAATTTTGCATACACATTGATTTTTGATTGTGCGTTTTAATCGCATTACTTGGTTGCACGTACAAAAGCTAGATAAAAACTAGCTTTACTTATAATATTCTTATTTTTTTCTTAATCTTTTTTGTGTCCTTTTGTTTATTGTTGTTGTTTTGTTTTAATGTTGTTTTGTTATAATATTTCTATATTATAACATGTTTTTATGACCAAAACACAAAATCTTCATTTGCAGAAAGACAACGACCCCAAACAGTATAGATCGAGAATATTTTAAAACAGAGATGCGCTTGCAAATAATGAAATTATACCACCGAGGGAGGCGGGGGCGCGACCGTCTTTCCTTTTCACTGTTTGTTTATACGTTATTTATCGGAGATCGGAGGGCGTATAGATTAACATCAAAAGCCGTATACGGTCTCGTTAAAATTGAATGGGCCCGGGTAATGAGATCCAATGGCACGACAGTTTTAATACGGCTCTTTAGTAAATATGCTGGAATTCAAACGATATTGGAGTAAATCATGGATTTTGCTGAATAGAGTTTTTTTAAAATAATAAATAGGCTTGCGTATGAAATGGCTTTTTTATGTAAAAGTAATGTGACGAACTATACCTTGGTTGGTGGCTGGCACAAAGGTATCTTTCTAAGTCTGCGTGCTTCAACTTCGATCACATCATCGTTTACCATCAGGCGAGTTGGTGGTCAAACGCGGACTTATCCGTATAAAAAAAAACATGCGTTATACTTGTTCAGGTGCTGCTAGCAACCCGCTAGTCTGCTCGCGGTACGCACACAAAACTAGTTATAGTTTTTTTTTTTTTAATGGCTGACAGGCTTAGTGTTTGACCACAACTCATCTGATGTTAAGTGACGGTGTGGTTGAAGATGATAAAGCACACCTAGCTTGGAATGGAACTGGCTCTCAAGTGAGGCTGCCGGAACACGCCGTTAGATGCTAGACCAGCCGCTAACCACTGAGCTATCATCGCTACATTTACATCGAAAAATTACCTTAGCTTTCCCAGTATTACGTTGACAAATGTCACTAAGCCGGGTGCCGGTTGTTCTAGTGATGGTAAGAGATAACGCATGTCGATGACCATTTGGAGCGATACACAGAACGTTAAGTAGGAAAACAAAGTTCTAGGGCATCGCTGTTTTGGCGCTCATAACTTTGAGACTTTCGATGGTTAATCTCGACAGCCTTGTAATTTCGCTAGCTGCAGTACCTTTCAAACTGGAACACAGTAATGTTTACACACTACTGCTTTGGTGGCAGAATATCTGGCACAGCGGTGGTACCTATCTGGACACAGGACCTTAGCAGAAGTCTAAGGAAATCTGCCACCAAGTAATAGATAGGCCGGATTATTCTTAGTAAACGGGCTTCATCGTTGACATCTTTGCTTAAAATCAGGCGAGTTGGCGGTCAAACGCAAGCCTATTTAGTATAAAAACAGAATTATTATGCAAAATAAACATAAACGAAAGCTAAAATTGTAAAAAGTCAGACATAGTCCTAAACATTTAAAATGAGTACCTACAATTAAAATATCGTCAATCGCTTCAAACCAATTGAGTTTCCAATCAAACTTCAATAAGTTAAAGTCGTTAAATACCATTTTCCCCTCTAGCTCCTTAGCCTCTAGGCTTAATAAGGCGTCACCAATCGGACGAGAGTTTTTACGCTCGCTTTCTGAATAAGTGTACAGAGGGAGCTCGAGTTTGATTTTAACTTTTGGCAAGTGATCCAACACTTCTAGGCCTTCAATGGTATCGGCTCATTTATTTATTTACTAAGGTACGCCAACAGCACGCATATTGCAAAATTTACAAATCCATTGCAAAGAGTTATGTTCCGATACATGCGCCAGTGATAGGTATACACAGCTTGATTAACATATTATTATTTGAAGATTTAAAAAGTTTTTAACCTTTTAAAAAAAAACTTGTTCTTGTGTAAACACAATTGAAAGACGTACAATCAAATGTCATGTTTTATTTTTAAATTTAGAATGTTGTAATAATAATATGAAAAAAGTTTCGTTCTAAAATCTGACACCATGCAGGTTTCATTTTTATTCATAGTGGCCAGTGCGTTAAGCCAGGCCCTTTCATATTATATAAAGAACTTATGAAGTCGCGATATGCCACTAGTCTACGGATCCCACCTTCCTAGTCCACAAGCCGGATACCAGCCCCCAGTTTCATTAATGAACATAGCCCCGAGCCTGATCGAGGAGTTGGCGGGGGTGAAGTTTAATGGCTATTATTTTTTTCAACTTGAAGATTGCAAATTCGCTGTATCATTAACTGAATGGAAAATGGGAAATGAAAGCATTATTAAAAAAAACAGTAGTAGACATTTGTTGGGGAGAAACATATGATCGAAGATAGAGACTAAAAATACAAATTTATTATTATGATAAAAGGTATTTTTTATGGTAATCTAATAATAAAATATCGCAAATTTCATGACTATTGCTTATTTTTTATATTTTACACGTTTCATTTCTCTCTAAACATAATTCTAAGGTAAATGCAGACGACATCGCGGGCGTAAGCTAGTAAATAAATAAATTTGAAATTTTATCTGTATGTTTGTTATTTATTTTCGTTGTAACAGCTCTGTTAAAAATTATTTTACGTAAAATATTTTTTATTAGTGTAACAAGATATATGTTGATAATTATGAATTCCTATTACTAAACAAATTAATGGGCATCTTTGTACCAGATACGGCCAGAGATAAGCATGATTAAGGAATATTTCGAATAAATATTTAAAATCGTATAAAAATTTAATAATTTTTTTTTCACGGTTGTAACCTAAACGAATTTTAAGCGGAAATACACTAAAAATATCTCTTGAATACTTAATGTAATATCAATAAAGAATTGCCAAAATTACCGCAAACCGCGAGTAGCATTTACGATTGAGCGCTACCGTGGATCGATAGATACGTTGGTCGGTTCCGGACTTTAGTCTATTGTACAATGTCAAGCGCGAGGCTTTCAA
Organism: Biston stratarius; assembly: GCA_950106695.1. Taxonomy (NCBI): domain Eukaryota; kingdom Metazoa; phylum Arthropoda; class Insecta; order Lepidoptera; family Geometridae; genus Biston; species Biston stratarius. The sequence goes on from OX467106.1 coordinate 11,363,183, forward strand.
TCTATTTTTAATTTATTTCAAGACTCATATTACATACATAAATCAAAATCAAAATGTCAGTAATATAATAATAATAATTGTCTCGTTAGTCGTCACGGTGAACGGTCTTATAGAGAAGGGCCTCGACCAACATCTTAAGAGACTCTCGCTAGACGGTTGGGTCAAGAGCCAGATCCAAAAGGCAGTGATCCTTGACACGGCGCGCATTGTTAGGATTTTCGTCACTCTGCAGCCCTAACCACCGGCAGTTTAAGCCCTGCACCGCTGCCGGCGGCACCCTAGTTTTTAAGTTTTTATATTATTTATGCGTTTTATATATATTTATGTATAATATTAAGAAATCAAATAAATAACTGCTATAATAATTAAATTGTGACGATATTGAGAGCCACGATTGACATTAAGCCTATCGAAAATCATAGCTAGGACGACGTTAGGGCTGGCCCTTTGACGTTTTATAATCTGCTACCGGAGTTGGCGACCCAATATATACGAACTTCAACAGCGATGGCGATGAACACAATTCTGCTAGAACCTTGTCATTTCCCGAACAGGGCAAGCGTCAGCAACTTTGTTTTCCCTAAATTTTTTTCCATAACATTATCAAAATTACCCCCTCCCGGTGTTGTCGCACCTTAATGAGGTTCTCCCTACTGTCTCCCGATTTTATAACTGCCGATAGCGGGCAACATTGAATAATTGTTGTAATTTGGGACGCTTGTTACGAGAAAAACACGATACTTGGGAGTTTTTATTACGTATCGCGGCGAGATAGGAGAGTATTGGTCGGTTAGGGTTTATTGTTCGGCCGGTAATGGAGTGTGAGGGGAGTATCTTTGACAATTGTGTTTTTATCAATTGTCAATTGAGTTTGTTACATACATTGTTTTAATCATATAAAATGTCGATGAGAATAGTTTCAGTTAAGATTTTTTTAAATATCAAATTTTTTGTAATTTATCTTTTTTATACGTAGATTGTGCATATTCCATTTGAAACAAGACAGATTACATATTTTTTTTTACAACATACGGATATACCGCTACGTTGTAGCTATTAAAGCTACGGCGCGGCGTAGCAACAGCTACGGCATCTATACAGCTGTCACAGTAACTAAATAATGATGAAACCAATATTATGGTTATATATAATCTTTAATTTGTCTAAATCTATTTAGTAAGCATTTTTATTCAATCTATCATAACATTTTAAAAAAAAGTTGGTGGTCATAGGTCGCTCGGCAGATGTGAAACAAACAGAATGCAGCTCACACAGAGAAGCAACAAAGTGTATAGTATACGCGCGCACACACAGGGGAATCGATATAAGTGACGTAGAGAGCGTCACGCCGTTTGCTGTCACGGCATACGAGTCAGTTTTACAGTCAAGCAGGGCTGATAGATGTTTCATATCAAAATTTCACACAGATCACATAAAAAAACATATTTGGCGAAGTATATATATATATATATATAGCCATTCGCTTTAACTTATTCATCATAGCAATAGCAAAGCAGCATAACACGTAATAACGACCCTCCTACACGTCAAATGAGACGTGTCCTTGTCACGTTTAATGGGCTCGTATCTCGACGCGATTCGCGACTTGTATTATAACGTTACAAATATACATTTCTAAGTCACTAATAAGCCGTTTGTATGCTATACAACACGAATATAGCACAATAGTAGCAGGTTTGAGCTTTTATAGTATTTTTATATTTTAATTTATAACTTATATAAGTCGCTTTGCAGTTGGCGAGTTTCTTATTAATAAAGCTAGAAAATTTATTTCGTACATAACATCCAAAGATTAGGTTTTTCTAATACAAACAGAATGTTGCATAGTAAATGAGCGAGGAGTCCTTGACCACCTTTTTGCTTGTCTTACATTGATGCATTTGTGCAGACAGTATATATTTTTTTGAAATGTTTAACTACAGCTCACCTGATAAGCTTGAGCTGCCGGTAAAGGAAAACATCGTGAAGAAACCATAGCATGGTGGTACTTTCAAGTACCCGGCTGGCTAGCTATCACCCTCAACACCCTTGAAAATTTGTCGCTAATCACTAACGGTGTGTGCCGGCAGCCTCACTTGAGAGAAAATTCCATTCCAGACTAGGTGTGTTTACCATTTTCGACCACACAGTCACTTCACATCAGGTGAGCTGTGGTCAAACACCTAGCCTTAAAAATGTAGTTAGCCAGCCTAGTTTACTAGAACCTACCACCATCCACCATGCTAATCCTCACTATGTTTTGTTCAGCTCAAGTTCATTGTTGGGGGTTGATGCTACGTCCTTCGGCGTGTGAACCGACCGCCCTGACTACTGAACTATCATCGCTACAAAATGTGTTTTTATTCGCGGAAAACGTTTTAATTTTAATGAACCTTAATGAACGGGTCCAACGCCCGATGTTACGAACTAGGCATTCGAATACGTCACAAAATTGCTCTTACGACGGGCCAATATAATACAGCATTGGTATCCTCTGTCTGCAATAAGTGTCAGCTAAAAAGGTGTCTCCAGGCTTGTATTAAAGTTGGGGCTCCAATCATCCATACCAAGAGTCCAGGATCATAACTTTAAATGATATATAGTCTAGGAGGAAGCTAAATAGCATAACTAAAAGCTTAAGCATACATTTCACAAAAGATACCAAAGCCTTTCGAGAAGCATCGAGGCAATTCATTGGATAGTTAGTGGGCATCTGTCGAAGATGTTTCCATAAAAAGTCATAGCCGATCCAACCACTGTTCTGTCGTAGTAACGGAGTATCGGCAACCTTCACCGAAAAAAAGGAAACAAAAGTAATCTATGTTAGGCCCCGTCCTCCGCCGATATGTATGCAGATGGAATTATTGCCGACGACGGGAGACGGCGTTAAATAAAACGAGAACTAGTGATGAGACAACATGATAAAACAGCCGGTCTTGAAATTGTGCGAGTATAAAATTGATTCGACAATCGACTTAACTATCCGAGTCTTTGTATGGATTTCATCGAATCCCCGACAAAAAATCCTAATGGAAAGCTATGCAAATGAGCATTATTACGTGTAATGCAACAATTAGTAACATCGACTAAGATAATGAAGTACTCTGGCAAGGTCTTCGTCGCTTCATTTGACGAGATCATGTCAATACCAGCTCTTTAAATTATATTATGACTTATAACATATATTTTTTTTATGTTATGAGACGAACAAGACGCGCTCCTGATGGTAAGAAATAACGCATGTTCATGACTATTGCAACGATACATACAACTTTGAGTAGTCAACGAAGCCCAGAGCATCGCTGCTTATTACTTTGAGACTTTCGATGGTCAGTCTCAACAGCCCTGTAATTTCTCTAGCTGTATTATTCTTTACACACCACTGCTTGGCGGCAGTATGTCTGGCGCTGCGTTGGCACTTACCTAGACGACGATCTAGGAAGGTCTACCACCAAGTAACATACAGAGACTAATAGACACAGAAACATACAAGAGACTATCTGCAAAAAATTACAATATTCAAGACTGAGACTGACTATACTTTCCCATCACTAATCCGAACGTGGTCGCGCCCGAACAGCCGCGGCCGGATTACAGTCAGTGATGAAAAAGGGAAAATCATTTATTTTATTACCTGTGCAAAAATAATAAGAGTTCGACCCTGGCTTCGGCGGATTCTGAGTACCATGAATTATAATTAGGTGGATCTTTTCACCTTTCGAGTATTTTAGGGAGGATTAGCATTTCTTTACCGTTGATGTTATAATCGACTTATTTTGGTGATCATTAAATAAGAAATATCGCACATAGATTGAATGGAATAGAATAGAATAGAACAGAATATTTTATTGACCTAACAACTACATATGTATGTTACACTAGGCACATCAACATTACAAGTTCATTACAAAATTAGGCAAAACTAAAAAAAAAAAAAACAAACAAATGTCATTCCCTCATACAACAATGTCCAGTAAATATTTAGTGTGTATGTGTTTTTGCTTTAGTAAGTCTTACTTACTAGACAAGTACTACTTATGATCGTTTCTTAAATATACGTTAAACTTGTATTGCTGTTTCTTAGTAATTACTAATTTACCCAATTCGCCAAACATTGATGTTTTTATTCGTGTTTGGTTGGTGTTTGACTGCAGCTCACCTGATTTTAAGTGACCGTGTGGCCGAAGATGGTAAACACACCTGGACTTAAAAACAGCCTGGAATAGAACTGGCTCTCAAGTCAGACTGCCGTAACACACCGTTAGGTACTTGGCGACAGATTTTCAACTTGAGGGTGGTAGCTAGCCAGTCGAGTACCAGAAAGTACTCTACCACCACGCCATAATTATTTATTATTTTTATCGATGCTCTTGAAGCAGAAAAATGTGCAATGTATTATTTATGACCCTAGATAGTAAGAGACGCCTATCCAAGACCATTGCTGCAGGTGCAACTTTGAGTAACAAAGCTAAATTCAGGACATTGTTGTTAAGAGTCATTTTACTTTGAGATATTCGATGGTTGGTCTCAACTGCCCTGTAATTTTCGCTAGCTGTCGAACCCTTAGAACTGGAACACAGTAATGTTTACGCACTACTGCTTGGTGATAAAATACTTCATATTGCGGTGGTACCTACCTAGACGACCTTAAACTAAGGACGTTTTTGAAATTAGTTCTTTTCTATTTAGCGTTACCTCTAATAGAATCTTTGTCTAGGCCTTCAGAGGATACAAGCTGTCGATATGTCACGTGGAATTTTCGATTGGCGTTATCGAATATATTCAATGTCACTTTGCCCTGGCCTTTTGGTCTGCTTTAGATAAGAGTTGAGTCGGTAAGTGTAACAACCTTCAATCAAAAAATCAAAATCAGTGTATTTGTAAGAATATTGTAGGTCTTATAGAAAAAAAATCGTGCCGTGGTGGTGCCGGCGTAATAGTACCCCATCCTCTCTACCCGTGGTTGCCGTAAGTCGGCTAAGGGATGTAATCCGGAATATGGGCAGCAGCGTCTTCTTTGAACAATCACACTTAACTGCGCTCGCCAACCCGCCTGCCAAGCGTGGCGAGTATTGGCAAAACCCCCCCAGGAGGAGACCTAGTCCAGTAGTGGACGTTCTATGGCTGATGATGTGATTGTTAAAATTCTAAGTATCAAATATTTTACTTTAATTGGTGTACAAATATTTTTTAAGTAACAAATAATTTAGATCAACAGTTATTTAATAATTCAAAAATTCCTTATTATTTACAATCAACAATAACAAACAAATTTTCAAAGAAATTCAAATAACAATACATTGTAACCCTCCTCATGTGTTCCAATGAACATTATAATAAAAGAAAGTTATATATTTTTCCAACATCCTCGTGCCGAGATGATTATCGATTGAGTTCCTCAGTTTACAAGTCGGATAATATGATGCCGGTGCGTACAGGTAGCCGGGAATGGAATTCTTAAGAGTTGATGTTGGTGTGATTGTATTAGTTTAAGTGTGACAGTATGTTTTATAAAACACAGATCAGCGCTCGTGAACATGCGAAGACTAGGTTTCATAAAATATTACCGAAGTTAGCAACAGGCGATCTAATCTAGTTTCATTTCATATAAATTTTAATTATCAATTTTCAATATTCGCCGTTGTCAGTGCAGTACCTGCCCGTCAAGTGTCAAGTTGTTTTAGTTTGTGGAAGTTTATTGTTTTCAAAAACTTAGTCAAAACTTAGCGTTATCACAGGAATAGGTCGACTCCGGGAAACAATCCGAAAATCAAAGTCCGAAAGTGGAATCCGACGGATTGTATGTTATTATTGTCTAAAATTGTTATGTTCATAAAATACATTTTTGAATGAACAACAACAACATCAATGAACAATTTTACACATTGTAGTATGATTTAATTGAATGTACTCTGATTCTTTTTATGTGTTGCTAATATGAATTTGAGTCGCAACTGAATACTTTTGAATTTTAATAATAAATATCTGAGGACATTTATTTTATACACAGTGCTATCTAGGTCGAATCTAAGCAAAACTATAGTAACAAGATAGCTGATCACATACATACAGTTTATTTTTGTAAATACTTAAACAAACAAACACAAGAAAAAATAAGAAAACTTAATTCAAAATTATTTATGACAGAATGAAGTAATGGTGTGCAACGAATTAACAAACTTAAATATATTGAAGAACTTTGCTGTCAGCGCGTGAGGGAAGTTTCTAAGAATGACGAAAGAAACATAACATATGTATGTACATTCATCAATAAAGAGGTATTATCAACTCTATACATATCAGTGCGTTCCCCGAACGCGCGTTTTTCGCGGGGTATTATCAATTATTAAACATCAGCATGGAAATAGCACCCCAGAGTCCGCGGGCCGCGAGCCCCCCACATTCTGCGCACTTGTATTAAATATTCGTGGATTACGGCACGCGGGCCGCGCTTCGGCGCCCGTGAAATAGCTTTCGGTTTTGTGCAGCTTATTAGAGGGATTTGCATGTTTTTGATTTATTGTATTTTTTTGAGAACTCGAGACTTGAGTTGGGGTGTAGTGGTGATTGAGCCATGTTCTGAATTAAAATGTTTCTAAGGAGTAAAATCGAATAAAATTTTGTAAATAAATAATTTTTATAAGTTCTTTCGAATATTTTATTCGAATGGGATATATTCACACAGCGCCTAGCCCTAACCTAAGCAAATCTTGAACTATTGAAAATCAGATACCTGATAGAATACAATTTTTTTTTTGTGAAAATGTGCCAAAAAAATCTGTGGGCTACCTGTTGGTGGTGGTTACCGTCGCCTATTTTTTTTTTATGGCTGAAAAGTCTATGTTTTTGACAGCTCACCTGATGTAATGTGATGGTAAAGCACACCAAGCCTGGAATGGAACTGATTCTCAAGTGAGGCTCCCAGAACACACCGCTAGTTGCTTGGCGGCATATTTTCAACACGAGGGTGGTAGCTAGCCAGCCGAATACTAGAAAGTACCCTACCACCAGACTATAGTTACCTCACGATGTTTTTCTTCACCGGCAGCTCAAACTGATTATTGAAGTTTGAACCCACGCCCTCCGGCGTGCGAACCGACTTAGCTAACCACTGAGCTATCATCGCTACAAAATGTTCTTAAGGAGATCTACGATACCCGAGGCATTGTCAGTACATTGTCTACCCTATTCACCATTTATTTGAAGCGAGGTAGATCAAAACTCGTTGGAATAACCGAAGTTGGTATAAAAAATTTAAGCAAATACATTCAAAAATTAATATCGGAAAGCAATTAAATTCCAGCCTAAGTTAGTTTTTTTATTTTTTATTAATGTTTATTTATTTTTGTCATTTTATTATACTGACAACATTTTTATATTGACATGTTTTTCATGGAATTTATGTTTAATTTTTGACATATTTGATATTACGGAATATGATTGGTGTTATCAATAAAGTATTTGTATTTGTACTTTCTACTTGTTGCCGATCAGAACTGCCATATCAGGAGTTTTTTCCACAATCGCTGGCAGATACAGTAATCACTCCATTCCCACAGTACGTGTTTGTAAGTTCGCGGCTACCGACAGAGCTGTAATGGCAGTTGGTAATCTGTTACCGAGCCGTGATTGAGTCGGTCTATTTGACGACACTTGTCGCTGTACGCAAGGCTTATGCAACATTTTTTTTTATATAAAAAAAAAAACTATACAACGTGGAAAGGAAAAACAATAACATCATTCAACAAACTCCTAGTGTGACACAGTCTTTATGCTGTTTTTATAATATCGGTTTACCGGCAAAGTTTTTCGAACTACCTTACTTAAAAATGAAAAGAAAAAAAAAAAAAACTGATGTTTTTGTGTTTTGTTTCTATGTTTTTCTCTTTGTTATGTTTTTGTTTACATTTTTTTCAATTAAGTCTGCATGCTGTGCCTAGTAGCACAATAATTATTATTAAGTAATGTAATCTCAGTAAGTAAATTACTTGTAATTTTTATGAGATTATTAAATATTCTTAAACCGTATGTAGTGCAGAAGTTGTATGCAAGAACGTATGACGTTTATTTTGTAGCGATTATAACTCATTTTTGTTTTACTTTTGCGGAATTACTCACGTTTAATTGAATGGGATGAGATATCCTCACTAATTGTTTTCCCTCACTAGCAACTCAAGCTCATTGTTGAGATAAATAATAGGCATGCGTTTGACCGCCAACTCGCCTGATGATCAAAAAATCAAAATCAAAAAGTCATTTATTCAGTTTAGGCCCTGGTAAGGCACTTATGAACGTTAAGTTACATGTTTGAATCTACCACCGGCTCGTAATTACACTTCAACTGAGAAGACTCCGGCAAGAAACTCAGCAAGGCATTTTTTTGTGGATCTTTCTTTTCATATTAGGTTACAGTTTATACAGTTTACAGTTATAGATATTAATACATTATGCTTACTATACATTTGTCACTTAGCCAGGGGGGGGTGCAAGTGCAGACAGAAGCTACTACAACCATATATTCCTGTCTTCCACGTAATGAGCCACCTTATAGTAGGTTTTGTCAATTATTAATTGTCAACTATAAGCGAAGATGCGGTCTACGGTGGAGGACGCCTAGAAGAAACCGATTCACTAGCGACTTGAAGGCACCCAGATTGTATCTATCAGGGAACACTCACTCGAGCAGCAAATTCCATTGCTTAGCTGTTCATACAATGAAAGTAGATTTAAACCGTTTAGTTCGAGTTTTTGGAATATCGACCATGAAGCGTTGTCGCTTCTTAGAGCTCCTGGTTGTCCGATAGAAGAATGGGCAGGGTGGAATGGTCTTGCAGATCTGAAGCGCACTCCCCAAAGTGTATCCGGTAGAAAACCGACAGACAAGCGACTTTGCGACGATGTTCAAGGCTTTTAGGAGCCTTTTCCGAACAAGCGCATTATCGCTTATAAGTTTCTCAGCACGTTTCTCGATGGACTCCAACGCCTCAAGCTGGTACTTGGCCGCTTCATCCCAAAGGTGAGAACAGTACTCCATGCATGACCATGACCAGCGGTACACAGAACTTTGAGTAGTAAAACAAAGCACAGGGCTACGTATGTATTTACAACAAAAAAAAAGTAATTACGTAATCTATCAGCTATCTGGTTTCCATTGTACAAGCTTTGCTTAGTTTGGGGCTAGATGGCGCTGTGTCAAAAGTCCAGAATATTTATTTAATACTCTTTTTTTGGGCAGTCGTGTAAAAAGTCGATAAGGAAACTAATCACGCGTGAAAAATAATATTTTCATGTTTTGATTAGTTCGAAGTTGAGAAACACCCTCAGTTTAGATCGGGAGCTACCGACACTGTAATAGCTGGTCTAAGATGCTAACAATTCATTTCTCAATCTACGTTAATTGGATCTTGGCAAATACCTGCAGTGCACAAACTATGCTGTAGATTGCATCGCTGAGGCTTCAATTACATTTGTTATACAACGATGAACACCTATTGGTATCGCTGATGATATTGACATAGAAAAATTAGGGATAGGAATAGTAACTAGATATTAACTACAGCAAGAAAACTCCTTGAGGGAGATACTTTTTGAAGTAAAAACTTATTTAGCCGTGTTGAGCGATTTTTTAGTAGATAAAACTTATGGGTTTGTGATTAAGGTTTTTAATTCTACTCGACACAAAGTGCAATACATTGGACACATCAAAACAAGCCCTATAACCTCAAACTCAAGGGGTTTCGAGTCACTGATTCCACTATTCATCTTCTGGCTTCATCATCAGATCAGCTCCAAGATACCAATTTATTTTAATTTTATGTAACAGTAATGAGACGAACGAGACGCTCTCCTGATGTTAAGAAACTACTCCTGTCCATGACCATTGCAGCGATACACAGAACTTTGAGTAGTAAAACAAAGTCCAGGGCATCGCTGCTTTGGCGCTCATTACTTTGAGACTAGATGGTTAGTCTCAATAGCCCTGTAATTTCGCTAGCTGCAGTACCCTTCAAACCGGAACAATAATGTTTACAACAGTAATGTTTACACACTACTGCTTAGCGGCAGAATATCTGGTACTGCGGTGGTACCTACCTAGACGACCTCCTGCTAAGGTATTCTCACCAAGTACACCACCAAATTATAGTATTTTCGCCCAAATCCACAGTTCCATATCCATCATAGGATCCATATCCATCCATACTATAATTAATGGTATAAATGTGAAAGTAACTCTGTCTGTTACGTTTTCACGCCTAAATACGTCAATTACGTCAATAATTTCTCAAGTAAGAGATATAAAAAAGTGATTACATCTTTACTTTTCGTAAGAAATATAGATTGTTTCCGCGTGTTTGACTAATCAAGGTGAAATAGGGTGAGATTTCAATACTTACCTACCATGATGGTACAAACACAGCGAAGCGGGCGGGTAATAGTTAGTCACATATATGTACATACAAAGTTTCATTTCGATACGACAATTAGAAGTAGGTTAAAAGTGACTTTCAAGAATTGAGTGCATCGTTACTTAATTACAATGGAAAATGACGTGGTTTTAACACATGTTTGTTTCGTAGTAGACTCCGTGAGGAAGGCCTTCAGAGCCCACCGGCGCGTTTGGCAGTCTACTCGATCTCATCCCCGCGCCCGGGCACCAACCGCTGTTTCACGTGTAAGGCGCGCAGCGACAAGTAGGTCGCGCGCGCGTTGTACACTTCTTTACCTTTTCTACACAAAAATGTTACCTAGTTACAGGTAAAGCTAATGACCACGATAATAAAAAGCCTGCTACATTACAATGTGAATTGTTTACGTTATTCATTTGTCAAATGACATTCGAAGGGAACAAACCATTGCTCACGAACATCCATTTATTCTTCATCAAACCATTTCTATATTTTCATGTCACTCAGTGCCCTATGACACGCGAAATAATGGACCCAATCGTTCAAAGCACTCAAAGAATGATCACTGACAATTGAACGATGGAGGTGCCAAAAGAGCAACGGGTCGGGTACCTATCCATCATAAGGTTGGTACCCTTAACCATTTCTACAAGACCTTCGTCTAAAAATTCATACAAAGCATCTATGTCTCTATCGAGGTTGGTCCTCTTTCGTTCCGACCAACTTCTCTTAATCTTTATTTGCGAAGTGTTTGTTGGAGAGTAGAGGTCTATTGAGGTCGGTTCTGTTTTCGGATGAAATTATTTTCAGTACAAGTCCGGTCTGACGTTTCGATCTGCTAGTAGATGGATTAATTTGATTATCTAGCAACAGATGTTTGGGAATTGAGCGAAATTATTTCCCGGTAATGTTTTTCTGCGATAATATTACCAAAACTGCAGAATCAGTAACGTTAATCAAAAAGTATTAACGCAGAACGTCACTTTCGTAAAATGTCATCGTAAAAATATTGGTCATTTTCGCTCAATGTAAATTTTGCAAAATAACATTTTCGCAGATTTTTTTTTTTTTAATGGTTGACAAGCTTGGTGTTTGACCACAGTTCACCTGATGTTAAGTGACGGTGTGGTCGAAGATGGTAAAAAATGGTAAAGCACACTTAGCCTGGAATGGAACTGGCTCTCAAGTGAGGCTGCCGAAACACACCGTTAGATGCTTGGCGGCAGATTTTAAACTTGAAGATGGTAGCTAGCAAGCCGAGTACTAGAAAGTACCCTACCACCACGCTATGGTTTCCTCACGATGTTTTCTTTCACCGGCAGCTCAAGCTCTTGTTGGGGTTTGAACCCACGCCCTTCGGCATGCGAACCGACCGCGCTTACCACTAAGCTATCATCGCTGGAAACAGATGATGATGATGATGTAGATGGTAACTCACCTGGGATGGAATTGGCTCTTTAATGAGGCTGTCGAAACTCAAGCTTATTGTTTTGGGTTTAAACCCACGCCCTTCGACGTGTAAACTAACCCTGCTAACTACTGAGCTATCATCGCTAGAGTTGCCGCAAAGTGACGATCAATCAATTATTTAATTAATGCAACAGAAAATAAATAAGGTGATTTAAAAACCTTAGTAACTACTAATCATTAGAAAATCGGCCAAATTCATCAGATAAACGGGTGGCATGTAACAAAGGTACCCTCCAGGCGTGGAACGGACAAATTTAATTATAGCGTTACGAAATGGACTAGAAAATTGAAAGGCGGCTGTAAAATACGACAAGACTCCGGCAAAGTGAACAAGTTGGAAGGCAGGGTGATGGCGGTGCATCTCCCTGTATATGTTATATATATATTGACAAAGCCTACTATAAGGTGGCTCATTACGTGGAAGACAGGAATATATGGTTGTAGTAGCTTCTCTCTGCACTTGCATCCCCCTGGCTAAGTGATAATTGTAGTAAGCATAATGTATTAATATCTATAACTGTAAACTGTATAAACTGTAACCTAATATGAAAAGAAAGATCCACAAAAAAATGCCTTGCTGAGTTTCTTGCCGGAGTCTTCTCAGTTGAAGTGTAATTACGAGCCGGTGGTAGATTCAAACATGTAACTTAACGTTCATAAGTGCCTTACCAGGGCCTAAACTGAATAAATGACTTTTTGATTTTGAATCTAATACTTTTAAAAGAGCAATTCTTGTATATATGTATGTATTTTTATATATACTATATACGAGTATAATCTGAATCTCGGAAACGGCTTCAACGATTTTCATGAAATTTAGTATGCAGAGGGTTTCGGGGGCGATAAATCGATCTAGCTAGGTTTCATTTTTAGAAAACGAAAAAAAGCAGTCATTCAGGTACTATATATAATATAAGTTAGGTTAGGTGCTTAGCTGCAGGTTTTCAACTTGATTGGTAGCTAGCCAGCCGAGTACTAGAAAATACCCTACCACCACGGCATGGTTTCCTTACAATGTTTTTCCTTCACCGGCAGCTCGCGATTATTATTGAGGTTTCAAACCATGCCCTGCGGCGTGCAAACCATCCGCGCTAACTACTGAGCTATCATCGTTACAATGTATGGTATTATTTTCGAAGTATTGTGTTTTTGGAATTACGCCCATAAGTGTGGATAATGATATATTATAATGATGTAAAACATTTTGTGTTACTACCAAAAACTTTTTTTAAGCATTTAGTAAAGTCACCACTAGTTTTCAAAACTTCATATTAAAACTTGTATTACCACTACTTTGCTTGGGCATGACTGGACTCAACCTTAACTCACTTCGTGTGGCTGTGACTGTGACTTACACCTTGATCTATATTAAAATACTTTATAATATCGAAATACACACTGACAAAGGCACCAAGCGCGACGTAATATTTGTCCCCTCTCTGAATTAGCTATACTAGTAGAGACACATCCAATGATAATTATATCACAAAAACAATTAGCATAGTGCATAGATCGAACATATCCAGAAGTGCTATCGGACAAAGATCGGTGTTAACGTAACCCTAACAATTTGTGTCCCGTCTTCTATGGCGGAATTTCCACGGTGCCAAAGTATACATATTAACGGTGCAATGTAAGAGTGAGACAGTACATGAGATTACGTTAATTCTCAAAATTATGTTCGAAAAACTCAGAGTAAACTTAAAAATCGAATCATTATTTTTCGAATGAAGTAAATACCGTGTGAGGTTTAAATTCTTATTTTTTTTATTTGCGGTGATATGTGTTATATATATGTATTCCAACAGTCTATAATTTGGAATCACCATGCTCTTGCCGCATGACATATAAATTTATTATGCTATTTTAAGTACTAACCAAATACATACATTAATTTTAAAACTTTCTTATCCCGCAGGAAGTCATCAATAATAAGCCTTTACAATATACATTTCTTAATACACTATTGTGTATTACGTGCTGTTAGAATGTATACATACATATATAATATATACCGATGACGACATTGTCAAACGTAGCGCAGGACGCCCTGAGACTCGATGGAGTGACGATATACGTAGGACAGCTTGCGTATCACCATACAGGACCATATTCTATTTTTGTCACATTTACGCATGGGGGAAAGATAATTTGTTCCCGGCGACTGTAGATCCTGTTGCGCTATATCACGCACCATGCATGCACAGAGGACAAAATTGTCTTTCTACTCGCGGAAAAGTGATAAAATCGTTTTTGTGACTGTAAAAACTTTTAACACGATTCGAGTATGACTAGTCAGGCTAGGCATAAACCTTTTCTTCTTTTCCTGTTTTGCATTTTGTTTTACGTATAAAACACGTGAGATGAGGTACTGTATCTACAGAATTGTAGTACGGGTGTCCAATAGACTATTAAAACCGTACTACCAATAAGACTCCATCCTTTGTTTATTATAAACACTTTCTATTATTGCTCTCTCGCTTGCACGTATATTCTTCTTCATGTATCTGTCTTTCTCGTACTTTTGTTTCGTTCCACAATACTAGTGCATATCCTAGGGTTGGCCCTCAAGAACGTTAACGACTCGAAGCCCGGTATGCCTGAGGCCGATTCAATTACTACCATAGTATTATTCTGTAGGAAAATATGTGTTTGTGTACGTTTGCGGTAGTATATTAAATTCTGTTCGTGTTTATTGGTCGTGGACGAAGGTGAGGATGAAGGTTCTTGCTATATTGGATTTTGGAGCAGTATTACCAACAATTTAAGTTTTAGACTAGATAGAATTGACCTCTGGTGTATTGTGTTTCATTAATCAGGCTAGGGTGAATTTATTCGGGTAAACGAACTTGTGATGAATTCCAAAATGCGTTTCTGTAACTTGGGACACCGAAAATATTTCTTGTATATAGCCTATTTTTACACTGAAACAATTAAAAACATTTATGAAGAACTAAAACATTTTTTTGTTGCTATATTTATATTTAGGTTGAGTAATTTGTATATTTTTTTTACGTAAAAGTAATGAGACGAACGAAACGCTCTCCTGCTAATAAGAGATAACGTCTGTCCATGACCATTGCAGCGGTACACAGAACTTTGAGTAGAAATACAAAGTTATCGCTGCTTTGACTCTCATTACTTTAAGACTTTTGATGGTCAGTTTCAATGCCCCTGTAATTTTGCTAGCTGCATTAATACCCTACAAACCGGAAAACAGTAACGTTTACAGACTACTGCTTGGCGCAGAATTTCTGGTACGGCGTTGGTACCTATCTAGACGACCTCCTGCTTTATTAATACTTTTTTTATGGTTGACAGGCTAGGTGTTTGACCACATCTAATCTCAAAAGGCACTGGATCTCAAGCGAGGCTATCGGAATACACTGGTAGGTGCTTTGCGAGAGGTAGGTGCTGCACCCAGCCAGAGGGTGCTGCATGGTCTTCCGTCGAGGCCGGCAGGTGACAATCTCTACATAGTATAAAAAACAAAGTCGTACGCCCAGATCTTTTAAACTACGCAAAGGATTTTGATGCGGTTTCCATCAATAGACAGAGTGATTTGAGAAAAATATTTGTATACATATTAGTATATACATTGCACCCGCTAGTATATAAATAATGTATTCAATGTATGTATATTCAAGAGTCACTGGCACCCAGCCCTAATGAGTAACTCCCATTTTGTGCATTGTGTAATGTGTACCATAGAATGTCAAACGACAAGACAATTGTTGGGGTAGCGTTAATACCGATGTAGAGTCGATTTGTCCCGGAGCGCATTAGGATCGCCTTTGATGTGTCCGGCCAAAGGGCCAAGGGGAGGACTGATTAAATGTAGATGTTATCTTTGCCGACCGATCGGCGATTTGGTTTTGATGTGTTTTTCTCTCAGTTCAAGAGAATCATCGAATTTCGTTTGATCCGTTTCGAAATATTTTTAAACGATTTTTTAAGACAATATGGTTTAACGTTGACCTCTATTCGTTTAATAATAAGTAATTAAGATGGGGCATGTTTACACACTTTTTTTTTAAATGTAAAAGTAATGAAACGAACGAGACTCTCTTCTGATGGTAAACGATAACGCCTGTCCATGACCATTGCAGCGATACACAGAACTTTGTTAAACAAAGTTCAACAAAGTTCAAACCGGAATACAGTAATGTTCACTACTGCTTGGTGGCAGCATATCTGGTACTGCGGTGGTACCTACCTAGACGACCTCCTGCTAAGGCAAAGAAAAGATTATAAATTAAAACACGTCATATTAGCATATCGCTTTTTGCCCCTATCAAAACTTGATTGCCTGGAAGAGATCGCTCTTAGCGATAAGGCCGCCACTTGTGGCACTAGCTCTTTTGTTTTCTGTACTCCTTTTCTGTTTTTGGTGTGCACAATAAAGAGTTTCTATCTATCTATCTAAACAATCGCTAAAATCGGCAAAAGAAATTCTATCTAAAAAAATCATGTACATATCACATCAGTCAAATATCCCTAGTATCCTCTAGTAACAATAATATATTTCTATTAACCATCGTTCCGATATACCGCGGTGTACCCTTCACGACTCGATAAGGTATTATCAGAGGCCCTCAGCGCAATTTATAGCCATTTAATAACCCTTCTATGGGAATCGTCAGTGGTAGGAAGGAACTTGATTCGGCGATCGGTGGTTCAATGGTAATCTGTAATAGGGTTAGAGACGAAGTTTGTTAAATATACAAATTTTCGAGAACATTACGATCTCTCAAATATTTTGGTCGGTTCGCAAGCCAAAAGGCGTGGCTTCAAAACCTATCAATGAGTTTGAGCTGCTGGTGAAGGAAAACATCGTGAGAAAACCATAGCGTGGTAGTATGTGTAAAAGTTGGGGAGCTTATAGTAAAGTCGCCACTTCTAATGCATGACTGGACTCGACCTGAATTACTTTGTATGACTTTGACAATAACTTACGACTCACTTAACTTGTTCCGATAAAATTAAACGTGAGTAACACACATAAATAAAACAAAAATTTGTTTTATTTCGGCCTAGTGCGAATCGGACTCGCATACCGAGGGTTCCGTACAAACCTGTAAGCATATAAGTAAAAGTTATGTTTTTTTTTAATGTTAATTTATGCTTTTCGCAATTTTTCCTTTATCTGTGCTATAAGATGTTGCTTCGTATCAAATTTCAAGATTCTGAGTTCACGGGAAGTACTCTGTAGGTTTTGATTCCCTTGCGAGTGTCAAAAATTTGCAGCATAAACGGCTGTATCTTTTGATTGCGTTGGCTTAGAAGTTTGATTTTTTTCACAGCTCCAAGGGACTCCAGCTCCTGAGTATTTGACATGAACTTCAGCTTAAAACCTCCACGCGTTCCTGATAAAAAGGGTATTGACAGACAGACAGACGGACAACAAAGTGATCGAAGAAGGGTTCCGTTTTTTCCTTTTGAGGTACGGAACCCTAAAAAGACCCGTCTTACCTGAACTCCGTAATGTTTAGTCACAACTGTTTAGGGGCAGAACCTATACCTACTTAGACGGTCTCTTCCTAAGAAGATCTACCACCAAGTAAGTATTGAAAATTACGAAAATATTATGTTTGTCCGGAAAAAATTAAATTCATTTGAAATTAATAGTAGCCGCCATAACTTAAACACAAGAAATAAAGATAAAATTGTGACACCTAGATTCAGGTTATCTAAAGCTAATAAGTCTTTTCTCGGGAATTGCGTTAGATTCTATAATAAAATCCCACTTGAGGTAACTAAAATGTCCTATAATAAATTCAAAGATTTTATAAAGCAGAGGTTAATTGACAAAGCCTACTATAAGGTGGCTCATTACGTGGAAGACAGGAATATATGGTTGTAGTAGCTTTCTCTGCCCTTGCATCCTCCTGGCTAAGTGACAATTGTAGTAAGCATAATGTATTAATATTCATAACTGTAAACTGTATAAACTGTAACCTAATACGAAAAGAAAGAACCACAAAAAAAAAATGTCTTGCTGAGTTTCATGCCGGAGTCTTCAGTTGAAGTGTAATTACGAGCCGGTGGTAGATTCAAAGATGTAACTTAACGTTCATAAGTGCCTTACCAGGGCCTAAACTGAATAAATGACTTTTTGATTTTGGTTTTGAATTTACAGGGGTGTTGAGACTTAGTCGAATATCTCCTGATGGCTCAATATCGATGTACATACATCTACACCCGCATCAATTTGTTCACCACCCCACTGTCTTCTGCGAAGCAATGAATGATCAATTATAGAGGTTTTCATATGCAAATTTTCAGGGAGCTGTTTTAATTACATTCCCTATTGATTGGGCTTATTTACTGCCTGGCGTTACTGTTCTCCAAAAGATGGTAAATGAGTGACGTGGTATGTTTTTTTTTTATGGTTAGTATTATAGGAGTTTGACCATAGCTCCCCAGATGTTAAGTGACTATGTGGTCGAAGACGGTATACCACACCTAGACTGGAATGGAACTGGCTCTCAAATGAGGCTGCCGGAACACAACGTTAGGTGCTGTGCTTTTACTTCTGATTAACTTAAGGTATATATTACTTTTGCCGTGGTGGTGCCGGCGTAAGAATTGTACCCCACCCTCTTTACCCGTGGTTGCCTTATGAGTCGGCTAAGGGATGTAATCCGGAAGATGGTCAGCAGTGTCTTCCTTGAACAATCACACTACACTGCGCTCGCCAACCCGCCTTCCAAGCGTGGCGAGTATTGGCAAAACCCCCCCAGGAGGAGGCCTATGTCCAGCAGTGAACGTCCTACGGCTGATGATGTGATGTGATAGATTACTTGACAGTCATCAGTAAGTAAGACTCACACGAGTACAGATTACATGACAGTCGGTATGTAACACCCACACGAGTACAGATTACTTGACAGTCAGTATGTAACACCCACAAGAGTACAGATTACACGACAGTTAGTAGAAGACACGTGGACTACGCCTACAATATTCATGGCTAATCAACCGCCCCACGCTAGGCGCTAATGAAGTCAATCAATAACCAAACGCGATGGAGCGCGTCATTAGAACGGCTCCCGTGAGATTTGCATTGCAAAACGGTTTGGTTTCGTATTAGATTTTGTTTGAAAATTGAGTGACGAAGTTATAGACAGGTAAATATGAATTTCGACTCAGAGCTTAATTTTTAAATCAATTCTATGATTCAGATTCAGATTATTTATTCGCCTTATAACAGAGTTTCGTTATACTAGGTACGTCAATTCAATACAGTTAAAAAATATAATGCTATTAATCAAATAAAATTAAAATGTCATATAATATCATGTGAATATCATATTGGGTCAATTAATTAATTAAATAATAAATTAAGAAAAACATTACAAATTACATTATTCAATATATATACGTACAAACGATTGTTTGTTATGTTTGAATATAAAGCGAGAAGGAACAAAAAAAAAAACACTTTTTAACTTGAAAAGGCCTAGATTATATTTGTCAAAAACAAGAGATCAATTGAGTCATCTCGTCTTAATTATTCCGAATTGTTTTTATAATTTTACAAAAACTAATCCCATTATTGGTCGTTGGTCTTTTCTCTTCGTGAGAATCGATAAACTATGGTCTTTACTACACTGGCCATGTGTGGGTTAACATACTGTAAACATCTGCCAGAACATAAAGTAATCTCGACCGTAATCGAATGTAATTCTGGGATCAAACGCATATTTTTTTTTAAAGATATGTGCCTATTGCCGCTCGCTTCATACGGCTAATTAATGTAAATGTTACAGTGAAAGTAATAAATCCGGATATTATATATACTATACAACCATTATGTATGATATCTACTCAATTTAGACAAAGTGATCATTGACACAGAATTCAACACATTAATTAGGTATTTTATATAATATCTTGGAACTTGGACTTGGATAAAGTATTAAAACAAGTATAGGAGCTTGTGACTGCATATCTATCAGATCTATTTGGCATCTTGAATTAAGCTCGTTGCTGATTATCGGTTTTCCGATAAAACCTTTTTGAACAAGATTTTCTGGCAAGATTCACACAGTTACAAATACATTGGGACGAGTTCAGAGAATGGTAAAAAAAAAGACGGTAACATAGTTATAGAGAAGTAAGTCAGACTGTCTTTATTACTTTGACAACTTTTTTCGTTAAATTCATTAAAAAAACTTCGAAACAGATTCTCAACTGCTAGAGTCCATTAAAAATCGTAATCACCGTTGTACCTTCCAGTAAACTTGAAGTGTTGAAATCAAACGTTCGACGAACGCTTTGAGCGGAAGTTTAAATCGACGTAACTATTCGTAAAACTGTGGTTCTGTGACTAATGAGTCACCTCAAGTGTTTTAAACGTGACGCTAAAGCGGCTAAAGCCCCTAGAGGATTTAGCTGTCAGCCATACTCAACCTTTTTTTTAAAGTGGCCACAAACACGTTTCAGACATGGTGTCGCGGGCCGTGAACTAAAAAATACGTAGTAATTCCAAATTAACGATGTAACGATGTAATGTATTGAAAAAAGGGTTGCCATAATAAGAGCTGATTCACATGAGGACGATTCGTATTTTTTGCCGTATCGTATAAAACTTAAAAGCCGCTCTGTCTTTTAATAATCACCTACGTCAAAAAACACAAATCGCTATTTTTGTGACGGATCCGTTGATGCACTCCTTGAATCGCGAATCAAGAGTAAACATCTATTCGGATATTTTGACAAATCGTGAGAAAACTCGTTTCCGTGTGAAATGTGAACGTGCATCCGTCATGACGTATCGTTTTTTATGACGAATCCCGTGTGAATCAGTTCTTTAACAAGCAACAGGCATACATTGCTAACTCTCAATGCAGCTGACCGCGATTAAGTTATCTAGTAGGTACCTATTAAATCAGTGCGCTCAGTTTCTCTGATGGGTGCGAAATTTAAAATCAATGAAATTATATTAACACCAGTGGGCCAAGCACTTAAGCCCTCAGGCCCGTTTGCGGCCCGCGGGTCGCAGGTTGAGTATAGCTGCTCCAGTTTATGCAATTTTAGCACTTGGGCCTTGTAGGTGGTCGAGCTTATAAGCGCGGTCGACACGCGTCAATAGAGCGCAAATTGCTTTGATCCAAATTATTAGAATATTATTTTTTATGTGTGGAAGACGTGTATTGTTTTCTTGCAAATTAGAATTTAGGTACTCTGGAATATGTAATGATTTTCTTTTATTTTTTATACGTGTATAAGGCTGCGTTTGACCTCCATCTCACCTTATGGTAAGCAACGATGTGGGCGAAGATGAAGCACGCCTATTTATTATAATATGTATAATACTAGTAACTGGCGTCAACATAGCGTGATGGTAAGGTATTATCTAGTACTCAGATGGCTAGCTACCAATCAAGCACCTAACGGTATGTTCTGGCAGCCTTACTTGAGAGTCAGTTATATTCCATGTGTTTTACCATCTTCGACCACATTGTCACTTAATCAGATGAGCTGTCAAATACCTAACCGAACAACAATAAAAAAATATATATAACTTAAATTAATGACTTGTAACTTTGGTTGTATTGTATCATAATTTAGAATGTCGTTAATGGCTTTGTCCTGTCAAATATCAAAATACATTCTATTTATTTCACTTTTCTGTATTGTCAAACCTGCTAAGATGTTTGTTTCAATATAATTTTTGTAAGTCATTTTTTTTTGTTTACATAAACCACCTCGTCCACTTTTTGACACAATTTCACCCGCAAAGTGCTCTAAGGTGTCTAAAACTTTAAACCCTCCCCGCTATTAACCGTAAGAAGGCGCGTCGACCGCCGAAGTGTCACAACTCAAAGTAATTAATATTTTAATTGGGCATTTCGTGCGTTGTTACTTAGCTGATATTGCACGATAAATTCGGTGCCGCTAATAATGTCGCACTCCCCACTTTTGTGAGAGCGCTTGAGTGGTGCGGTTTTACGCGATTCCAGACTTACGCCGCTTTCGGTATAGGTGGCGGATTTTTAATTGATGTTTCGGGCTTTGATGATCTTCGCCCGTTTTATAGCTCGCGCTTTAAATAATTTAACGCTGCGGTCGATATTGAAAAATGTAGCTTGACAAATAAAAATGGTGTTCAAGTTTTACCAGTAATCGAAGTACGTACAGGGATGTTGACGCAGAACGTCACTTTCAAAAATGTCATAGTAAAACACTTGGTCAGTTTCGCATAATGTCACTTTCGCAAAACGTCATTTGTAAAAAACGCAGTCACATCATCAGCCATAGGACGTCCACTGCTGGACATAGGCCTCCTCCTGGGGGGGTTTTGCCAATACTCGCCACGCTTGGCAGGCGGGTTGGCGAGCGCAGTTAGGTGTAATTGTGCAAGGAAGACGCTGCTGCCCATCTTCCGGATTACATCCCTTAGCCGACTCTTACGGCAACCACGGGTAGAGAGGGTGGATACTATTCTTACGCCGGCACCACCACGACATAAAAATGGTAAAAAACGCAGTATGCCTTAAAAATATTTAAAAAGTTAGCGTTTACGATAAATTAAGACAAAAAATTCAATATAAACTAACAGCCACTTTGTTGAATTTTCATTTTGATATTGAGTCTCGTTAATTTTGAAACTATTTCGAAAAATCTATACTTTAAAAACGAAGTTTATGTTATTACATTTTCAAAGTAGTTTTAGCTCACACAATTCGATAAATACCAACAACCAACGCTATAATAAGATTAAAACCTAATCAACATCAAAGGAAGGTCCTAAGACAACTCCAGATTAATATAATCTCAATATTCGGTGATCCGATGCGTAAAGAGTGAAAATCTACTGTATTATATTTCGTGTAGAGATGCGCTGATCATTATTAAGCCGGAGCGAAAATGCTTCACAAATCACGGGACATTACATTTTAGATAAAACAAGTGTAAAATGTAAATGTTAAATTTACACAATTTTTTTTCTTATCTGATGTTAAGTAACGGTATGGAGGAAGATGATAAACATACCTATCTTGAAATGGAACTGGCTCTCAAATGAGGCTGCCGGAAAATACCGTTGATTAGCGGCAGATTTTCAACTTAAGGGTGGCAGCAAGCCAGCTGAGTACCTACTGGAAAGTACTCTGGCAACATGCTATGGTTTCTTTCAACGGCAGCTCAAGCTCATTGTTAGGGTTTAATAAGCCCACACCCTTAACCGCCGACCGACCGCGCTAACCACTGAGCTATCATCGCTACAAAACATACTATACCTACATCACTTCTTATATCCAATCGGTACAAAAATTATTTATTTGCAATATTATTTGATGACGATTATGCTGAATTGGGACCGGGACAAACTTATAGGAAAATTATATAAAATGTATAAATATATGCAATTTAATTTCCTGAGTTTGAGACATAAAAATACTCATTATATTCCATCACGTTGCAGGGTCAGGAACCCGTACAGTGCCTAGGGCTCGCCACCCAGTTGCAAGCCATAAAAGAGCCTTATATATATATATATATATATATTTTCACCCTGCACTGCCCGTGTCTCCATCCTTGTCTAACAAAATTTGATATCATCATACATCAATACTACTTATATACTTAGACTTACATATAAAGAATTCTGTTTTTTTTTTTTTTACAAAATATACAACTGAAAAGTAATGTGCTATTGGTATTACAGGCGTTTGTGTGTAGTGATACAAATTTATCCGGACAGTTACCGGACAACAACCACATCCCTAATTTTAACCCTTCTGTGACAACTTGGGCGTAACGAATCGGTGAATTTTTGATCTCTCGCGGGGGTGGGGGGTGTCGACGATGTTATTAACACTTAATATTTACTGCCCGACGAGGGTTGGAACTGTAGGTGGTAGACTCCTTTAGTTTTGTATTGGTTCAGAGTAATTATCATTGATCTTATTGTATTTTTTTTTTAAATTTAAAGTACGATATAAATTCTTTCGAGGATTTTTTGAGTACAAACTCGCGAGTTTCATTACAATGTGTTATCTCATGTATATTTGGAAAAAAAAAAACATCATCGTCAACAGCTAAAATTATACCCTAAGTAGGCTCATCACTAACACTACATATTATAAAATAAAGTCGTCCGCCGCGACTGTCTGTCTGTATGTTCGCGATATACTTAAAAACTACTGAACGGATTATCATGCGAGTTTCACCAATAGATAGAGTGATTCATGAGGAAGGTTATTGTCAAGGTTTTGTGTAGTATCTACATTGCACCCGTGCGAAGCTGGGGCGAGTCGCTAGTTAACAATAAAATTTAGAATAGCTATTTTGACAACCATTTTGAAGGGAACGCACCTCAAAAGCAAAAAATCACACCTTCACTCAACATTGTAATAGTAAACACCTTTTAAGTGAAATAAAAACTGATTTCAAATGAGATCGCTGGACCATACCGGTAAGTTCTTTGCGACTTATCCCCAATTTAGTCGAGTGTCGAGTTCTAGAAAGTAACCTATAGAAAAGTAACTCATAAGATTCTTTTGTTTTCTGTAGTTATTTCTATTTCTAGTATGCACCTTACAGTTTCTATCTATCTACAAGGACACTGCAGTTTCCTCGGGATATTTGCTTTGAAAGGGAAGCTTAAGGTCATTGTCATAAATTGAATCCATACACGTTCTGCGGGTTTTATTTATGAGCTACAGCTGACAAATAAGCAGACGTATTACTTGATAGTATATCTCCTTGGTGGTGAGCGTAAGAATTGTACCCCACCCTCTCTACCCGTGGTTGCCGTAACAGTCGGCTAAGGGATGTAATACGGAAGATGGGCAGCTGCGTCTTCCTTGAACAATCACACCTAACTGCGCTCGCCAACCCGCCTGCCAAGCGTAGCGAGTATTGGCAAACCCCTCCCTGGGAGGAGGCCTATGTCCAGCAGTGGACGTCCTATGGCTGATGATGTGATGATGTGTGATGTGATATCTCCTTAGCAGGAGGATGTCTAGGTAGGTATCACTGCAGTACCAAGTTTTCTGCCGTCAAGCAGTAGTGTAAACATTACTGTGTTGTGCTTTGAAGGGTATTGCAAAATTACAGGGCTGTTGAGACTAACCATCGAAAGTCTCAAAGTAATGAGCGCCAAAGCAGTGATGCCCTGAACTTTGCTTTGCTACTCAAAGTTCTTTGTATCGCTGCAACCACCAGTAATGCGTCTCGATCGCCTCATTCCTTTTCCATAAAAAAAAAAAACGTCTTATGGTAAGCAATTACATCACCTATGATTATCTGCAATATCAGAGGTACCTACTACACAGAAGTGGCCGACCTTATTCTATTAACACGTGCCAGCCGAACGCGTAAACCACTGAACTTTACATTCCATGCTCGATATTCTTAGTACTTCGGTACTTTGCGCTCGATATACTTGGTACCCCAAGAGACATAACGCACATCCAAGCCACTACCGCCTCGGGTGATCCCAAGAGGGCGCTTTGCGGCTTGGACTTGCGAATGACTCTGCCTTCAACTTGTACAAGTACTCGTATGGAAGTTTGGGGGTTAATACATTTGTGACATACGGATGGGAAGGACTGATAGCTTAAATAAACCACTTACTTGGTGGTAGATCTCCAAAACAGGAGTCTCAAAGTAATAAGCGCTAAAGCAGCGATGTCTTGGACTATGTTCTGTTTTTTATACTGTGGTGGTACCTACTTAGACGACCTCCTGCTTTATCAGGACGAGCGAAGCGAGCCCTAACACTATTCCACAACCTAAGCATTTTTGTGGTACACTTTACTGAAAAACTATCACGCCTATAGAATTGTGCTTTAACATAGTAACTTAACTTCATATCTAGATGTGTTATCTGTCAATTTTTTTTTTATATATTTTAATATTTTTAATTGTATAACCATTAAAACAAATGAATAATAACAATTTTGTATTCATTGGCCGGAATGTTATTGTACTACTAACGCCATCTGTTAGGAAACCAAAGAGTTAACATCACTGCAGCAGAACTAAACTTAATACTCAAATACATCGTAGTTAATCTACTTAATACTAGATGACACCACTAGAATCAGGTTGCAAAATAACAACTGTCTTAAAAATTATTATCTATTAGAAAAACTACGCGAGCCCTCACAAAGCTCAGCTTTTTGCTAGTTTATTTATAAATGAAAATAGGTATAAATAGATTATCAATACTCTTTTATGGTTAGGTGTTTGACCACAGCTCACCTGTTAAGCGGTGGTCAAAACTGGTAAACGCATCTAGACTCTGACCTGATAATCTCTTTTGGGTTCCCGTACAGCTCGTTTTTTTTTAAATTATTCATCACACAAAACAAGTTACAATCAAAAAGAACCAGGCTACGGATGCAACTGGACTGCCAGAAGAACGTGATTATGTTCTGGATTTATTATATGGATTCAATATTAGACTCAAGCTTGTACATAACATGACTTGACGTTAATATATGTATTCAATTTTAAATTATAATTATAGACATATATATGTGCCGTGGTGGTGCCGGCGTAAGAATAGTACCCCACCCTCTCTACCCGTGGTTGCTGTAAGAGTCGGCTAAGGGAGGTAATCGGAAGATGGGCAGCAGCGTCTTCCTTGAACAATTACACCTAACTGCGCTCGCCAACCCGCCAGCCAAGCATGGCGAGTATTGGCAAAACCCCCCCAGGAGGAGGCCTATGTCCAGCAGTGGACGTCGTATGGCTGACGATGTGAGACAGTAAATTACGAACACATAATTAGATAAGTCCTTAGATACATTTAGAAAGAAAGAAATCTTTACTAATTGGAAAGTACCCCTACTTTCCAATTTCCTACTCCGGTGAACTCTCACCACCGCGCCCACGCACCAAACGCTGTCATCATGTGTGAGGTAAGCAACGGTCCGTAGTGCGAAGTAAGATAAGCCGCGCGCGGGTTGTTCTCAGCTTTGTCTCCATGAAGAAGGCCACCGGACGTGGCCGAAACTATAGTCGGTGTGCAATATAATTAAACGTGAGTAAAATAGAAATGTGTCAAGATCTTGCCAGTTTCCATAGTAAAATGGTATGACAAGAGGTGTAGAGTTAAGAGCGATTTTTGTCTAACGTAATGTTCGCAGAATTTCAAATCAGTGTGTAGTAGTGGCACGCAAACCGCTAACAGTTTGAGCTGCGTTGATTTATTGATTCTAGAAGCCCGGGCCGCGATCGCCTGCGCCTCCGCCTTACATTACCATCTCGCTAATTGGGTTTCCGCATACACACAAACTCGAGGACCACAACGAGGCGTTTGCCCATCAATTGGTACGAAATGTTTTTTATCGAAAACGAAAAATGGCCGGTATTTGATCGTCATATCACGTTTAGATAGATAAACCTCTTTATTGTTCACATAAAACATATTTAAGAGTAGTGTATTGGCGGCCTTATGGCTTAGAGCGATCTCTAGATACAGATCTCGCCAAGCAGTAGTATGCAATCATTACTGTGATCCTATTTAAAGGGTACTGCATCGACATTACAGGGCAATTGAGACTTTCATATTTTTATATAGATAGATGAAAAACAAAAAAATAAATTGAAAAAAAAAAAAAACTTAATTATAGTACAATAGTTGGCGGCCTTATCGATAACAGCGCACTCTTCCAGACAACCGTAGTAACCGTAGTATTGCCACTGGTTTCAAACGGTGAACGAAAACATCGTGAGGAAACCTATATATGTACATGTCGGAGAGTTCATAAAAAAGCTCTCACATATGTGTGAAGATTTACTAGCAATTGACTGTTCTATTCTAGTACATTGTTGTAATTGCGAAAGTAATTAGTTCAAAGAGATGAGACAGTAGCAAATGTTCAAAGTTAACGCGCATAACGTCTTTAGATACCCACTACTGGACTAACGTTTACAAAGCGAATTCCACCAAGTTTGTACAAAGGGACATACATAGGTACCATCCAAGAATTCGAGGTACACCATCGGCATCTTGGCATAATTTCGACCCCTGTTGTGGCAAAAACAGAACATGACTGAATGGTCGGATTAGAGATGCTCCATCGTATCTCAATATCGATAATAGTCATTAGTATAAAAATAAATAACACGGACAGGTGCGAGTTAGACTCGCTCACCAAGGATTCCGTACAAACTAATAGGTAAAATAAATTCTTGTTCTCATTCTTTGCACAAATACCCTATTTTTGTGATTAAATGAAAAATGGACAGTTTTCGAATTTTTTCGTTCATGTGTAACTATAAGACAATGCTTCTTGCCAAATTTCATAGTTCTAGGTCAACGGAAAGTACCCTAGGTAGGTTTTGATTTCCTTGTGAGTGATGAAATAAGCGGTTTTTTGCGACAACGATTGTAACTTTTGTAAGATTTTTTGTTTAATTTAAGTTTGATTTTTCACAGCTGCAAGGGACTACAAATCTGCGTGCACGATTTTTTTTCCTTATGAGGTACGGAATCCTAAAAACGATAATAAGATTGACGAAACAGATTTATAAGGCGAGTGTAAGTGGGTAAGCCAATAAATCAGAACCGTGTCACGATCAAATTTAAGACGTTATAATGAAATACTAAAATAAAAATACCCTCAATCGACAAACATGTATTAAAACACCAATAAAAGTAATAGCGAAAGATATCGAATCGTAGTAAGGAGCCTCTGTCTACTATTACACCAATAGGTACATAAGGTTACGCGGAATGTTAGTACTAAGGCGAAAGGGTATTGTGAACAATTTTTACCATCCTACAATTGAATCACGAAAAGATAATTGCTGTTCTATACATTTTGCTGCCCAAATTTTTTTTTCTATATTACATTTGTATTAATGATATAAGCTTTAATTTCATAAAGTACATAATAAAGGTGAATTTAAATTATCGATTAATATAAAACAACGTAACAATTACAAATTAAAATTACGAACACATAACAAGTCAGAGTCAAAGTCACATAATTATAACTTTGATTGTGACTTGAGACTTATTTTACCAGATTTATCTTATAAATATCGAAATACTTGACACCGGAAAATGCAAAATACGCAACTCCAAAAACAAAAAAGATTAGGTCATATATTCCGACTATAGTCACATCTAGGAGACATGGGTATAGTAAGCTATCCTTAAAAGTTAGATATATGTCACTGCGGACATTGTTGTAGATCTATAAAAGAGAAATATCCCACCATGCATTGTTTTGTTATATCTCAAAGGGATTAGGCAGCGCTTGCGATGAAAGCTCCCAGGTGGCTTAACTTTTTCCGACACTTTTAACAATTATCGTCATATATCAACCAATTTACACAAAACCTTGACAAATTATATACCTAAACCTTGCTCATGAATCACGTTGGTAACACTAGCATGATAATCAACAGACAGACAGACGCGGCGGATGACTTTGTTTTATAATAAGTAGTTATAATTAAGTAATCAGTTATGTCTAATGTATTTCATGACAATGGAATTCGACAGAAGAAATACAGTATATACTGACAGTAATGAATACTAATGTGTTTAAACCAAATAGCATACAGAATCCTTTTACTAGCGACCAGAGGCGCAGTCCTAACCCATCTCCTCGAATTCCGCATCGATACATCATCGCCACACACCCCCTCCCTCACGCGGAGACAAAGTGTTGGTGTACATTAACGCTTGGGGGGGTTTTTATTGCCCCCACGCCTTAAAATATTGTCTGATTCATTAGCGGATATTTCACATTTAAGTTTCGTGTGCCTCTCAACTTCCAAGCTCCCTTCAACTTTGAAGGTGATCACGCAGAGGTGTTGTTCTAACGACACTTACAATTTTCTGTTAAAGGATATCGTTACGTACGCGTAATAAGACGCTAAGATTCCGTTATACCCTTAATTATTAAGGGAGGGGGGGGGAGGTCGGGCGTAATGTAATGACACATGTATGTAAATATTCCGGGTAACGACCGGAGGTGGCGAACGCTGCACGCCTTAATGTGGCCCCGGTTGTTTTCTTTGATTAAAGAATTTTATTACGGGATATAATTCACGATTAGACGGGAAAGGGTTGGGGGGGTTTCTGCGTCTCAAGATAAAACGCTCGTGTAATGACGGGTGCGTGATTCTGAATCGTAATTGTTATTGTGGCGCGGTGGAGGCGTGTGCTAAAAATTATGCCTCGATTCGGGATGTACCTATTCCACTTGTTTGATTAAAGGGTTGTGCGTATGTTGTATTGCTTTTACCAACGTAATATTTCAAATACAAAGTTATGAGCGCGTGGTGTACTAAGCCCTAAACACATAAATAAATAACTCAATAAATAAAATTAACAAATTAAATAAATAAAATTAAAATCAATTAATCCAGACAACATGGCCTATATACAAACTAAAAAGTTTAAAAAATTTATAACCCGACTGTGATTAGAATAGCTATATTTAAAGAAAAAAAAAATTATACTCTACTCGATAAGTTTTGGTTAATATTTTTTAAATTATTATATTATATTACGCGGCAATTTTTTTTTTTCTGTACACTTGGGTTTTTAAGACGAATATAACGATACCTTAACTGTTGAAATCCATTCGGCCGTTTGAAAGATACAAGGTAATAAATAAATTTACATACATACATAATTGTGTACAAGATACGCGCGAAAAACATAACCCTTTCTTGGCAGTCAGGTAAAAAATAAAACATTACAATTACATGAACATATAAGTAACATGAATATATAAATATACTATCTAATACCTTTAAACGAGCAATTGATGTATATATGTATATATATATATGTGTAATCTGAATCTGAAATGGCTCCAACGATTTTCATGAAATTTAGTATGCAGGTGGTTTTGAAGGCGATAAATCGATCAAGCTAGGTTTCATTTCTAGAAAACGTCGTTATATCCGTGTTTTAGGCGAGCAAAGCTCGGTTATCCAGGTACTAATATTAAAACACTACAAAACAAAAATATTTGATAATACCAAGTCACAAGTCATTAAAACATTAAACATATTAGCTGATATAATGAGCAGTTTCGGGTGCTACAGATCCTGCCTTTACAGTGTAAGTTCATTTCAACCAGGAAGCCCTATACTTCTATACAAACATAGATACATTTCAACGCAGGGGCGTACAAAGCACGTTGGATCTTCGCAGTAATAAACCACTATACGAACTTTCCTCTTCGTAAGAATCAAAAGAACTATCTGATGGTAAGAGATAACTCATATCCATGTTCATTGCAGCGATACATAGAACTTTGAGTAGCAAAACAAAGACTAAGGCATGCAATTTAAACTTCTCACTCGGTTTTGATCGGCACAAAAGTTATTTCTATTCATTGCCTTGCAATGTATGTACGTACGTTGCCGTGGTGGTGCCGGCGTAAGAATTGTACCCCACCCTCTCTACCCGTGGTTGCCGTAAGAGTCGGCTAAGGAATGTAATCCGGAAGATGGACAGCAGCGTCTTCCTTGAACAATCACACCTAACTGCGCTCGCCAACCCGCCTGCCAAGCGTGGCGAGTATTGGCAAAACCCCCCCAGGAGGAGGCCTATGTCCAGCAGTGGACGTCCTATGGTTGATGATGTGTACGTCTTCGTCGAAACCATAAATGGTCTGAATCGAAGACTTACCTGTGAACAAAAAGAGAAGAAATTATAAATATAATTTTAATACTATTTACAAGATATTGTTTGACTCAAAATCTGTATAATGTTAATTTTCATAGTTAACTAAAGTAACGGAGTGATTAAAAATTGTAAACATATTTAGCATGGAATGGAGAATGTCTCTCAAGCGAAGATAGCGACTTGAAGGCTGATTTTCAATTTACGGGTCGTATCCAGTCAGCCGAATATTAGATAGGTATAGCAAGTCAAGGTAAGCGTGCTCCATCCTAAACCGCGTCATTGCTTAACATGGCCCCGGATGTGATCAAAAAACGTACCTTAGACGTTAGACTTAGACCCCCATGCTATGATTTATTTCACGATATTTTATTTATTCAATAAGCCATTATCGTGATTACAAGTCACGCTTTTTCGACGTATGATCCAATCGCATAACCACTGAGCCATCAGAATCAGAAAATGTTCGCAACCAAATTTGAAAAGGTTCAAGTGATGTTTTTGTAGCGATCTTAGTGGTTAGCGCGGTCGCTTCACATGCCGAAGCGCGTGTGTTCAAACCCCAACAATAAACTTGAGCTGCCGTTGAAAGAAAACATCGTGAGAAAACCATAGCTTGACGGTAGAGTATTTTCTCGTACTCGGCTGGCTAGCTACCACCTTCAAATTGAAAATCTGCCGCCAAGCACCTAACCGGCTGCCACACTAAAGAGCCAGTGCCATTCCAGGCTAGCTATGCTTTACCATTTCCGACCACACGGTCCACTTAACATTAGGTGAGCTGTGGTCAAACACCTAGCTTGTCAACCATAAAAAAGGACACTTATAAAAATTTTACAGATTTACGTAAAAAACCACAAAACCGTACAATCAGATTATGTGAAGGTTTACACTTTACGTATAACCGTAACGACACACATAGATAGGTACAGCACCCTCCTTTTGAGTCTTATAACCTGCTCGCGTTTTAAATTTTAATGAATATAGATATCTTTATTCGCTTTGAACGAGCAAGGAAAGCTCAGGAGGTGGTTAAAGGCCGTTTTCATTGAGGCGAACGTTTTAAAAACATTTGCTAAGAAAACTATTTCAAGGTAAAAGTAATTAGACGAACGAGTCGCTCTCCTGATGGTAAGAGATTACGAATGTCCATGACCATTGAACCGATACACAGAACTTTAAGTAGTAAAACAAAGTCTGGGGCATCGTTGCTTTGGCGCTCATTACTTTGAGACATTCGATGGTTAGTCTTAACAGCCCTGTAATTTCGCTAGCTGCAGACCCTTTAAGCCGGAACACTGTAATGTTTACACACTACTGCTTGGCGGCAGAATAACTGGTACTACGCTGGTATCTACATAGACGACCTTATGCTAATAAAATATAAAAAATAAAGAAAAAAATTAGTTTTTTTTACATCGGTATTTTATAGAATCAGGTATTAGCCATAAATAGCAACGATTATTACAGGCAAGTAACATGCCGTGGTGGTGCCGGAGTAAGAATAGTACCCCACCCTGTCTACCCGTGGTTGCCGTAAGAGTCGGCTAAGGGATGTAATCCGGAAGATGGGCAGCAGCGTCTTCCTTGAACAATCACACCTAACTGCGCTCGCCAACCCGCCTGTCAAGCGTGGCGAGTATTGGCAAAACCCCCCGAGGAGGAGGCCTATGTCCAGCAGTGGACGATCTATGGCTGATGATAATGATGATGATTCATTTTAATAGTAAAATGGATTGCTTTCAACAAAATGTTTTAGTGTCTGTTTAAATGTTTTAAAATTCAATTCTGTAAACAAGAAGGTAATTTATTATACATTAATATTTTGTCATGACGGCCCTGTTTCTTAACTTTAACTAACCTAGTTTATGGGTAGACCAATTTTTGACCTGATGGAAAGCGACGATGTGATCGAAGACAGTAAACATACCTAGCCTGGAATGGAACTGGACACTGGCCTGGATTAAAGTACCTAGAATGTCAACCATAAAAAAAAAATATGTACGATTGTTCGCTCGAGCCGATAGTGAAATTCTTCCTTAATTGTGATTAAAACATTCGGAGCGCACCATTAAATCTAATATGCAACGGAATCATGCGCGATGTCTGTACTAACGTAACTGGTGCATACAGGTTTTTGGCGTATTTTCAGTAATTACCTACTAATGGACGCGAACGACTTCTTTGTTAAAAATATAAACCAATTTTTCCCGGCTTTAATTCTGAGTTTAAATTTATCGTGGCATTAATAGCAAACTTAAGTGTCAATGAACTTTTTTTTTCAGTTTTACTTGGTCGTTACAACCAAGCAGTAGTGTGAAAACTTTACTGTGCTCCGATTTGAAGGGTAACTAGCGAAAGCTGTTGAGACTAACCATCGAATATCTCAAAGTAATGAACGCCATAACAGCGATGTCCTGGACTTTGATTTGCTACTCAAAGTTCTGTGTGTCGCTGCAAAGGTCATGGACATGCGTTATCTCTTGCCATCGAGAGAGCATATCGTTCGTCTCATTACGTTTGTATGGCAATGCTTTGGCGCTCATTACGATTGATTGATACGATTGAGATTTTCGATTACATCAGTTATCTGGTTCCCATAGGACAAGCTTTGCTTAGTTCGGAGCTAGATGGAGCTGTGTGAAATGTGCTACGACATTTATTCAATTATTCTTTCATATTTGCCTAATATATAATATTTATCGATCAAACTGATATTCAACTCCTAGACGTATGTTAACAACCGATCGTGCCACTGAAGACAAACAGGCGCGTCCGTAATCAATTAGCGGCTAATTGTCGAGTCCATTGCTAATCGCTGGCTATCGTGGCGGCGCCATAGAGCTGTTATAACAGTAGGTAATATTTTCTTCTTTTGCAATATCTTTTTTTAATTTTTGGCATCACTGTTTGAACATTCTGCCAGTGTCAAATAGTAATATTGATATATTGTATAGTATATATGTATGAGTTGACTACTCTGGTAGTTTATTTGGTAAAGTTCTGCATAGAGAACTGAAGGACGTGGGTTAGATTCCCACAAAATACAAATACAAATATTTACAAATACAAATATTTTATTGATAACACCAATGTTACAAGTCAATTCCGTGATATCATTACATTTTATCATTTAAGAGTTTTAGAACACTGAATACATGTCAATGAAATAAAGACAAAATGTCAAAATATACACAAACATGTCAATATAAGAATATTGTCAATATAAAAATATGTCAGCATAAAAATATGCCAATATAAAAAAATACTGTCCATATAATAAAATGTCAAAAAGAAATCATAATTACTTAATAGTAATTTAATAATATTTAATTTGAAATATTCGTCAATGTCATAAAATATGATCTCTAGCAGCCAATATCTTAATCCATTCACGACTACCGTTTCTGTGACTGACATAGATGTTGTTTTTTGTGTCTGAGTGTTCTATATATACATATTTTAAAAAGGGTTTAAGAATTCTGTCTGGTTTTCCCATAGCTTTACTTTGACTTGGAATAACCCAGATTGAATCTATCTGGAAACGCGGTGGTTAGCGCGGTCTGTTCATACTCTGGTTTTTCTGATGTTTTCCTTCAAACGGCGAAGGAAAACATAACGTGGTGGTTAGGTACTCTATAGTATCTGACTGGCTAGCTACCATGCTCAAGTTGAAAATCCGTCGCCAAGCACCTAACGGTGTCTTCCGGCAGCCAAACTTTCCAGGTAAGTGTTTACCATCTCCGTCCGCAGCGTCTCTTAACATCAGGTGAGCTATGGTCTAACATTTAGCCTGTCAATCGTGCGTGATAGTTGGTATACTTTTTAGAGCGCACTGTGACGCCTCCCACCCTGAATACCGTCAAACGGGCATTAATTGATGTAGTTATTAATGTTTTCTAATTAACATGGCTGCTTGACGCGTGGGTAATATTGGCGATGGGAAAACTACTTAATGATCATTATTATTACTTTTATTGTCATGCATTATTGACAGTGTTATTTCTAACGTTTTTATTTGTGGTTGAGAAGCTAGGTGTTTGACCGCATTTCAACTGATGTTAAGTGACAGTGTGGCCCAAGATGGTAAGGCATAGCTAGCCTGGAATAGAACTGGCTCTCACGTGAGGCTGCCGGAACACACTGTTAAGTGCTTGGCGGCTGATTTTCAACTTGAGGGTGGTAGCTAGCCAGCCGAGTACTACAAAATACACTACCACCATGCTACGGTTTCCTCACGATATTTTAGTTTACAGGCAGCTTAAGATCATTGTTGGGGTTTGAACCTATGTATGGCGTGTGAAGCGACCGCACTAACCACTAAGCTATCATCGCTACAACGTTAAGAAAAAGTATTTAACTAATGAAAATCTTTGCTTTTGCTACTCATAACAAGTATAAATTTAGAATTTAAAAAACTCCCAACACTACTAACTTAATAACTAGAGACATATACAACATAAAAATCTTGTAATATTCATTCCACTGAAGTAACAGTATCACATCACACACATCATCAGCCATAGGACGTCCACTGCTGGATATAAGTCTCCTCCTGGGGGGGTTTTGCCAAGACTCCCCACGCTTGGCAGGCGGGTTGGCGAGCGCAGTTAGGTGTGATTCTTCAAGGAAGACGCTGCTGCCCATCTTCCGGATTACATCCCTTAGCCGACTCTTACGGTAACCACGGGTAGTTAGGGTGGGGTACTATTCTTACGCCGGCACCACCACGGCAAACAACAGTATACCAAATTTAAAATCCAAGTGAAAGTTTGTAAGTCCCTTTTGTCAAGTAGGTAATGAGCGGATGACCATCAAACGCCTGTACAGATCTTCATAAATTACAGCTAAGAAATGTTTCAATCGCGACAGCTTTAAAAAAAAAAACAATTCAAAATTGCTCCATTCATTTAGGAGCTACGATGCCACAGACAGACACGTCAAACTTATAGGTAACAAGTTGCATTAAGAATTAAAAAGAGGGTACAAACTAATGTAAAATTTTACATAAAAATAAACGAAATAAACATTACACAAAGAGTCATCTGACCCTAAGCAGAACTTGTATGATGGAAGTCAGATAACTGATAGAATACATAAATACTTTTTTTGTAAATACATACTTATAATACATACAGAACACTCAGATACAGAACAAACATTTGTTTATGCCATAACATATTTGTCCTGGGCGGGAATCGAAATCACGCCCTACTCTTAAGGCAGACATACTACCAACAGGGCTGTCAGCTTCAAACTAAGCTAAGCTTGTATTGTGGAAACCAGAAAACTGATAGAATACTTACTTTTTTGTAAATACATACTTATAAAACATATAGAACACCCAGACACAGAACAAACATAAAAAAAATTCAGCAAGCAACAGCTGGAAGCAGAAATTCTACCAAATAATGTATCATATGGGTATAATTCTATATAGACTACGCCGTAGGCTCGTATGTAGTCGTTGTAACATCTACGCAGCTACGAGCGTTGACTGCTACGCGTCTACGAAGTCATGTGCATACGAGTACGTTTGCAAGTCACGTTTTATTACCGTGGCAAGATAATGGCAAAGTGAAGTTTTGAATAATGCTGTCAAAACTTCACTTAGTTTGAACTATGACTATTTATTACAAAATAAAACCTATACTACAGAGGTATCTATTTTTTGGCTTAAGATCAACAATATATTTTGTCAATATTATTTTGTAGGATAGATTCCATCAGACGCGTTACATTGTAGGGTATCACTCGCGTCCCCTAGTGGCCAGCGGTCGCTAATCAAATATCTTTACCCGCCGGCCCTAGGAGGTGACGATACACGACAGCCGCCAGTGACTCTCAAACTTTTATTTACGCCCAGGACATACATATATGCGAACAAAAATGCTGTGTATATTATAAGTACATACTGACAGAAAATAAGTTGGCCGTCACCGGACGCCCAGCAGATGTGAAACATTTAAGCATTACGCAGCTCACACAGAGAAGCAACAGTAATATCCAGAGCAGAGAGCGTCACGCCGTTTGCCATCACGGCATAAGAGTAAATTTTACTGCCAAGGCGCGCCAATAAATGTTTCACATGAAAACAATGTTTTTTTTTTTTTTTTTTTTTATAGCTGACGTGCTTGGTGTTTGACCACAACTCACCTGATGTTAAGTGACGGTGTGGTCGAAGATGGTAAAGCACACCTAGCCTGGAATGGAACTGGCTCTCAAGTAAGGCTGCCGGAACACACCGTTAGATGCTTGGCGACAGATTTTCAACTTGAGGGTGGTAGCTAGCCAGCCGAGTACTAGAAAGTACTCTACCACCACGCTATGGTTTCCTCACGATGTTTTCCTTCACCGACAGCTCAAGCTCATTGTTGGGGTTTGAACCCACGCCCTTCGGCATGCGAACCGACCACGCTAACCACTGAGCTATCATCGCTATAAAATGTAATGTAATTATAATATCAGTTCCCATGGAACAAACTCTCCTGATGGTAAGAGATAACGCTTGTCCACCCTTGCAGCGATACACATAACTTTGAGTAACAAAACAAGTCCAGGGCATCGTTGCTTTGGCGCTTATGACTTTGAGACTTTCAATGGTTAGTCTCAACAGCCCTGTAATTTCGCTAGCTAAAGTACCCTTTAAACCAGAATACAGAAACGTTTACACACTATCTAGATCTACCACCAAGTAAAATGTATGTGTAAATCTTTATATGAATGGATTTTTTTCTATCTCATTGGAATATCTCAATTTGAACAAACGGTTCGATTTATCTTCATTGTAAGAGTCGCTAAACAATAGATCTTGCTGCCTGTGTAGGTTTTCTACGATGAAACCAAGGTGTAACCAAGGTGGAGCGAAGGCCATACGTCTAAACATAGGCGAATTTAAAAACTACATTATCTGAACACCATATTCCGTTATCATAATCAGCCATAGATCGTCCACTGCTGGACATAAGCCTCCTCCTTAGGGGGTTTGCCAATACACGCCACGCTTGGCAGGCGAGTTGGCGAGCGCAGTTAGGTATGATTGTTCAAGGAAGACGCTGCTGCCCATCTTCCGGATTATATCCCTTAGTCGACTCTTACGGCAGCCACGGGTAGAGAGGATGGGGTACTATTCTTACGCCGGCACCACCACGGCACATTCCGTTATACTTAACTCTATTTCCCATGTAGTGACCTGGTCCGTCAGACCACAATTTGAGCACCACTCTCGTACGAGGAACGAATGGCAAATGATTAATAAAGCTAATACCATTAGCGGGCAGGGCGCGACACATTCGATTATGGCATTCGATTCGTCCGCCGGGCGCGGTGTCGTCATGATGTGATGTTACAAACTGACAACGAATGCCTACTGAATTTGAAGAAAATATAAGAAGTATAAATTAAAGCGATTTCAGGGTCGATCCAGACGAAGTTGGTGTGACGAACTAAATCGTCGCGGGACGACCAAAGCAGAATACCGGGCAGTCTGGAAGGAGGAAAGAGAGGCCTTTGCCTAGCAGTGGCATACTAGATGCTGAGAATAAAAACAAAACAATATAAGAAGTAACCACAAAGTTGATTACTGATTTTAAAAAAAAAAACAGAAGGTCGCGCTAGAAGTATGCCAGCGAGCCATGGAGTTTGGCGCAGAATCGGCCGCCAAGCATCTTACTGTGTGTTCCGACAGCCTTCAAAGCTAGTTCCATTGCAGGCTAGGTGTGTTACCCATCTTCAAACACAGTGTAACTTAATACCAGATGAGCTGTGGTCAGAAACCTAGGCTGTCAATCATAAAAAAAAGCATCTTAGGAGTGACTTAGACAAAATAAGAAACTAATCGAGAGATCGTTGGGCCAAAATCACGACACAGTGGATCCTGATGGTTCATTATTGTAAACGACCTCCTGGACGGCCCAGACGGAGATGGCAGGACGAACTTGACTCCTGTTTGAAAGAACGTACTCATTTGCAAAAGATAGAGAACGATGGAAGGAGTGAAGGGAGGCCTTTGCCCTGCAGTGGGGCAGTACAGATAATAATAATAATATGAATAACAATTTCAGTAATACATACACAGAAGAATGTTGAACGTATGTATATTTAATTTTTTACTTCCTTCAAAACACATCATCATAAAAAAATATACAACCGAATTGACAACATCCCCTTTTTTAAGTTGATTAAAAGCAAAGGTGCCTCGGAATCTAAGCTCAATACCTCATATTGACAATCAGTACGGTCTACCAATTAGGATAGGAAAACATTTGATTTTGAGAGTTCTTAATGTTTTTGGGGATATGTGAAGTAGGCCAGCGCTTAAATACAACCAGCATAAAAATTGTAGTAAAAATTAATTTAATAAAATTAAGTTAATTATTATTGTCAAACCATCAGCTTTTTTACTGAGTCGCTATTCGAGATCTGAATTATTTCTGTTTAATTTCATACCATATCAAACATTAATTACGACAATTAAAAGAAAAGACAGACCTATAATATGTATCGAAAACTTAATCGAAATGATGTCAGGATTGTAACGATACCACATACATCCAAATCTATTCCGACATAAAAAAGTTACACACATAAAAAGTGTTGAGACGAACAAGACGCTCTCCTGATAGTAAGGTATAAACGCCTGTGCATGACCATAGCAGCGATATACAAAACTTTGAGTAACAAAACAAAGTCCTGGGCATCGCTGATTTGGCGTTCACTACTTTGAGACACCAGATAGTCTCAACAGCCCAGTAATTCCGCTAGCTTCAGTACCCTTCAAACAGGAACACAGTAAAGTTTACACACTACTGCTTGGCGGCGGAATATCTGGAACTGCGGTGGTACCTACGTAGACGACCTCCTACAAGGAGATCTACCACCGAGTTAAAATTACGCTCCTTTTTCAAGCAGTCGTGTAGAAATCTATATATCTAATACCTTTTAACGAGCAATTCTTGTATATATATATAATATGAATTTGGAAACGGCTCCAAAGATTTTCATGAAATTTAGTATATAGGGGGTTTCGGGGGCGATAAATCGATCTAGCAAGGTTCCATTTTTAGAAAACGTCGTTTTATCCGTGTTTACAATGAAAAACCGAGCAAAGCTCGGTCATCCATGCAGGTACTAAATCATAATACTAAATATATCAGTCAAAAAGAATGTGTTTTTTCTTTATCAGAACTGAAAACCATTTAAGTTAACGTTTCGTACAGTCCTCTCTAGTATCGAAAATTACCTCCGATATTACCCACTATTAGCGCGGTTTGTCCCCGACCATAACTACAATCGATCCGACCTAAGCCTATCATTTATGTCGTTTAGATACGGCCGTTACGTTATTCCGTTATATTAGCGATAGTGATCGTTAGACAATCCTGTGGGATTTAATTTGGGCCTTTTACGGTTATTAGTTGTAATTGAATTGTATGGTAAATATGTATGTCATCAATGGAAATTGATAGTTTGATGGAGGTGTGGCTCTCCCTTGAATATTACATTCAACGGAAGAAGTTATTCGAACTAACGACAGGTTGTGGTATAGTAAGTTTTATTTTGGTAACCTGTTTAATTTCACTCTTGTATAAGGAAAATACTTACTTTATTTTTTATAAAATTATTTTTTAATGGCTGACATGCTAGGTGATTGACCACAGCTCTCCTGATGTAAAGTGACGGTGTAGTCGAAGCTGGTAAACACACCTAGCCTGGAATGGAACTGGCTCTCAAGTAAGGCTGCCGGAACACACCGTTAGATGTTTGGCGGCAGATTTTCAAC
Organism: Biston stratarius; assembly: GCA_950106695.1. Classification (NCBI taxonomy): domain Eukaryota; kingdom Metazoa; phylum Arthropoda; class Insecta; order Lepidoptera; family Geometridae; genus Biston; species Biston stratarius. The sequence continues at coordinate 11,404,458 of OX467106.1, forward strand.
TTGAGGGTGGTAGCTAGCCAACCGAGTACTAGAAAGTACCCTACCACCGTGCTATGGTTTCCTCACGATGTTTTCCTCCACCGGCAGCTCAAGCTCATTGTTGGGGTTTGAATCCACGCCCTTCGGCATGCGAACCGACCGCGCTAACCACTGAGCTATCATCAAATCAATATAATGAAACGAACGAGACGCTCTCGTGATGGTAAGAGATAACGCATGTCCACGACTATGGCGGCGATGCACAGAGCTTTGAGATGAGAATGGATAATATCCTAACGACAGTCTAGCAGCTGAAACACGTGCAAAGTAATCATAACAAACAAAAGAACGAATTTCTTATAATCTTCGGTAAGTTTGATTCCGACTATCGAGGTAACTACGAGCCAGACAATAAAACAACAAAATGGCAAACAAAAGAACGTATACAACTGCAGTTCTTATCAATTTTGGCAACTTAGCAAGTTTATAAGTTGCCGAAATTACTTGCTTTATAATGACAGTATCTGGATAACTGAGCTTTGCTCGGATTTTTTTAAAGAACTTGAACAAAATATATCATCTGGACTCGAACCAGGGTCTTCTGGATTCAGGACCGCCCGGTTTCCCACCTGAGCTACTATAACCTTATAGAAGGTAGCGAAGTTTACCTTCGTATTCCAATGATATTGAAGCAGTTTTTCAATTGCCTGAAAACATGGATAAAGCGACGTTTTCTAAAAATGAAACCTAGCTAAATCAATTTATCGCCTCCGAAGCTTTCAGTTATCCAGGTACTGATAATAATATGGATAATAATTTCAGTAATAAATATACAGAAGAATTTTGAAGATAAACTTAATTTTTTACTTCCTTCAATACACTACATCATCATAAAATATACACAACCGAATTGAGAACATCCCCCTTTTTAAGTCGGTTAAAAGCAAAGGCGACACGAAATCTAAACTCAATGAGTGATTCAGATTATATATATACATATATACAAGAATTGCTCGTTTAAAGGTATTAGATTAGATATACATAGTTGTCGTAATGTGATGCTACATAGAGTGTATCATTGTATGGACAACAAGGCAAACCAACCAAAGTTGAGTAATGTCAACGTTTTAGGGAGTTTGGCGTTAAATCGAGTAACCATACATGAAGTTTACACTGTAAATTTAAGATATTTTTTTTGTATATAAAAAAGACCTGAAATTCACAAGACTGCGCTAGCGAAGGCGCTAGCAGCTAGATCGATACAGTTGAAGTAAACAGCTTCATTCCACGAGTCTAGCATCGTCTCAAATTTCCACCTATTCAACATTATCCCTGCTTGCTCTGGCACCGTTCCCAATGTAATGGGATTAAATCATGCGACATTAACACCGTCGCCCGTTCGGCCGTCGACGTAAATAATATTCCTTTATTAAACTCGAGATAAATGACTATAGACTTCGCTGTCCCCTTGTTTGTTACGTATAATGCGGTGGCTAGATGAGGTTTCTCGAGTAATTATAGGACAAACGTTGGGCATATTTTCCTTATTGTCGATTAGAGGTATTGCTTGATTACATTAGATAAATAGGTATAAATACAAATCTTTTATTGATGACACCAAAGTTACATGTCATTTTTCCATTCATACTTAGAAATATCAAAAACATATGTCAATATAATGAAAGCGTCAATATGTCAAATAACTTTTTTTAATGGTTGACAAGTTAGGTTTTTGTCCACGGCTCACCTGGTGTTAAGTGATTATAATAATAATAATATACAGGTTATCTCTTACCACCACAACGTTTCGTTTGTCTCATTTATGTAGAAAATATTGTCTATTCCAGTCATGACTATAAATTTTTAGCATCTCTGATGTCACTTACATCGCGTGCTTATTGTCCAGTATCGGTGACGTGGCCAAGTTTTGAGTAATGGCACTCGACAGACGGACAGACTTTGAGACAGTAATAAAACTATCAAACCGAATTCTCGCTTTAAAATACCAATAATACAAATGTATGCTGTTCAATAATAATGGATATTTACTAATGGGATTTAAACAAAATGACTCTTCTGTCTCTAAAAAATGTTAACATGTTTGTTTACGGTAACACTTGTTTACAGACGGCCAGAAGATGGTGGAATTTTAGCGCCAAATAGTTAAACTATAATTTTAAAAAGAAACTATCAAGTGGGGTATTTAAATAAACGCAATTAAAAAATCCTTAGGTTAGGGAAAATTAGGATTCGTCATCATCATCAGAAATCATTTAAGACGTCCACAGCTGGACATAGGCCTCCTCCTGGGGGGGTTTTGCCAATACTCGCCACGCTTGGCAGGCGGGTTGGCGAGCGCAGTTAGGTGTGATCGTTCAAGGAAGACGCTGCTGCCCATCTTCCGGATTACATCCCTTAGCCAACTCTTACGGCAACCACGGGTCAGAGGGTGGGGTAGGTACGCCGGCACGGCGTAAAGAAGATTACAAAAATGTATATAAGTTATATGTTTAAATAGGAATAATACATTTGTTTCAAAAGTTTTTTCCTTTAATTTTAGCTATTTTATTAGCAGTCGGTTATAGATTTTTTACACTCTTCAGCTTGTTTATTGCTTCCAGTGACTGTCCACTGCCTGAACTATATCGTCACACCATGGAGTCTCAGGGTTCATTCGAATAACATGGCATAATCTACAATACTGCGTCATTCATTACACAGCAACCAGACGGCAAGACAGCAAATAATGTGCGCGGGCGTGGTCCTTTAGTTTCAGATAGACCATTAATCATCGCATAGTCCCCCGAACATACCCGATACAGGGCTAAGTCTTTGTTATTAATTCGCTAACATGTCGCCAAATTGTGAGGAAGTTTCGTGAATTATTTCGAATTTCCTTATGGAGATGACGATCGATGGTCTTTGTTTGTTTTACTTTGTGGTAGATCTTCTTAGCAGGTCGTTAAGATAGGTACCACCGTAGATATCCGGCCGCCAAGCAGTAGTGTGTAAGCATTACTGTGATCCGGTTTAAAGGGAAAACTAGACTGCAGCTAGCGAAATTACAGGGCTGTTGAAAGTAACCATCAAAAGTCTTAAAATAAAGAGCGCCAAAACAGCAATGCTCTGGGATTTGTTTTGCAATTCAAAGTTCTGTGTATCGCTGCAATGGTAATGGCATGTCTATGTCGTCTAGGTAGGTACCACCGCAGTACCAGATATTCAGCCACCAAGCAGTAGTGTGTAAGCATAACTATGATCCGGTTTAAAGGGTATTGCAGCTAGCAAAATTACAGAGCTGTTGAAACTAACCATCGAAAGTCTCAAATTAATGAGAGCCAAAACAGAAATGCTTTGGACTTTGATTTACTAGTCAAAGTTCGGTGTACCGCTGCAGTAGTTATGGACATGCGTAATCTCTTACTATTAGGAGAGCGTTTCGCTCGTCTTATAACTTTTCATAAACTAACAGGGCAGTCCTCAATACATAGATAGATTTTCTTCTTTATTTTTGTAATAAATTCTGGAAATCCACTACGACACCACTTCGCGTGGACAGTCTCTTCATTACAGAATATTCGAGAATTTATTAACGAAGTGCCCTAGTTAGTGCTCGCTTCAAGTCTGAAAAAAGTGGGCGATAACAAAAAAAGCAATCGCGACGGCCGTTCCGGGACAAAGCCTCGGTTCACTAACATAATTAAAACCATCCCGATTTTATCCTGCCGCCTACCACTGGCTATTCTAGTGCTTTTCATTGTAGACAAAAATATATTTCCTTGAATATTTGATAGCTACAATAGCCAGTTGAGATCGTGAGCTCTTCAGAATGACTATATAAAAAATAAAAAATAAATAAAAACAAGCTTTAACAGAATTATATCAAAATTAAATGTGTACGTTACTGTAAAACCTCGAACTATAGTAAATCCTAAGATTTCCCAACAGAACCTAAAAGTTACCAAGTCTTGATGGTAAAGGTCCAAACAGACTTGTAATCATCGTCCATTTCTAACATTTACCTTAATACAAATGGTATATTTTCGAAAAAAAAAATTGGTTATGTCGGTTCGGTTCTGGTTTCTTGATGCAAGAATGAAAATCACTATCGACTTGTTTGTTCCCGTGAACTATAACCTAGATGTTAAACTCGTGTTTTGTTTTATGCTTTGCCTGCAGCGTAGTACGCTCCTACTACTTCGCGACCGTCTACCACGTACGGGTTGGAGCTGTGGGGCCGCGCTGTTAATCGTAATAGAGCCTTTGTTATGCAGAAGCGAGCCATTCATGTGGGGTTCATGACGACGTCTCTTGCGTGGAACTGTTTAGGGAGATACAGATCCAGCCTTTGGCGTGCGAGTTCATTTACCAGGCCTGCACACCCATACAAACAAACATAGATACATTTCAAGACACGCGTCCATAGCACGTTGGATCTTCGCAGTAATAAAAAGAAAGACCAATCAGTAGCATCTTCGCATCGGCTCGTCAAATCGGAAAGGTCGGTATACATTCTAGGGTCCGCGGTCTACAACCGCTTCCATTCGGGATGCACCTTCTCTCGCGTGCTTTAGATGCAAGCTAAGATGAAAAGGTATCTTAAAGCCAAGATCACAGATTTGATGACTTGCGTTATCAATAAAATATTTGTATTTGTAGAGTTAAAAGTTTTCTATTAGGTTGACTTGCTCCATCTTCTGCTGCACCTACACACTCTTTTGGTCATCAAACGCGAACTTATACGTGTTAAAAATACTTAACGCAACCGAATTATCTGCTCGGCCACCTTCACCGCTCCCCATCGTAATTGCGTTTCCAAACAAGAATAAAACTCACAGGTAGGTTTGATTGTTAACCATGTAAGTTTCCAACAATCGCACAGCATCAAACGAACTTCAGATTTTGATATTCACAAACAGTTGTATGTAATCTCTTGCGGGGGAACGCGGGGTAATTTTAGGCATGTCCCGACCATTGTTCTCCCCACTCGGACCTCTCGCGCGTAAAATTACTATCACCTACCACCTTAGGTAAATATGTCGACAAGAAATTTCGCTTTGAACCCTTTCGGCCCTTTGTTGTATACAACTAAAACTATTCTCTGTTAATCTCTGGATAAACAGTGCTTGTTGATAAATTAACGCGTTATTAATATATGGTACCGTGACCCGGACTGTCGGCAGGTGTCCCCTTAGGCGCCGCTCCCCCGACAAAAGGTTAAGAAACGACAATTTAGGGTCAACAGTAAATATTGCGGTTATTCCGTTTTTGTGATGTTTAATAAATTATACGGGAGGCGTGTTTGTTCTGTTCTCATTATGTTTAGGTCTTTGAATGTGAACTGTTTAACGAACTAAACCTTTTATTACGTGAGCCTTTTCTGTGGAGACTTCAATATGAAAAATATTGCTTTACGTGATGTGTTCCATTCAAATTAACAGTATTAATGAGGCACAAGTTTTTATTTCAAAATATTTTTACGTAACGTATGTAACCAGAGCAATATTATAACCATCAGAAGGAAAGCAAATGAATAAAATCATCGATAATTACACACACACACACACATATTTTTATTAAATTTAATAGAAGCACTACAGAATCTTAGCTCCTAGAAACTCAGAATTGACAATGTGCTGACGGTTATGGTGTAATTTGAAACGGACTCTATTTGGATTCGGACGGAATCAACATTAAATATGTATACAAAATTTTATGTCGACCTTTGAAAAGTTCCTTCGTCTGGAGTGTAGTTTGGTTCCTGGGTGTAGTATTTTTTTAAATGGTTGACGAGCTAGGTTTTTGACCACAGCTCACTTGAGTTAAGTGACGGCGTGGTCGAAGATGATAAAGCACAGCTAGCCTGGAATGGAATTAACTTCCGAGTGAGGCCGCCGGAACACAACGATAGGTGCTTAGCGGCAGATTTTCAACCTGAAGGTGGTAGCTAGCCAGTCGAGAACTAGAAAGTGTCCTACATCATGCTGTGGTTTCCTCAATATGTTCTTCACAACTTTTGTTGTTGGACTAGACAACAGCGACAGCTTAATTAAATATAACGTAGTTTAATAAAGTCTCCAGCGTCCAAAGAAAATCTTCATCTACACTTTAATAACAATATTCATCAATAACCTTAGCGAAATTAACAGAGTCCAATAAGATCCGTGCCTTATCCCCGTCCATATTGCATTCCGGGAATACGAGTAAGTAATCCCGGCTTTTTCATCCTCTAATATATATCTTGGGCTAATAAATAGGAGAAAAAGTCGGTCAGAGTGAATCCCGGGACGGTAAGTGAGTGCTTTACGTCATATCCGAAATCCCGGTAAAGTGAGCGGCGGGAAATCCCGCGGCGTTCGATGGCGGACCGCCGCGATCTCTGTAATAGCAATAGCTTTGTATTAAAGCCGCCGTGAAGACTTCTTGGGGATTGGCGCAAGGGAAAGAATACGCGATACAATTATACTTTACCGATACTTTATCGATTATATGCCGTGGTGGTGCCGGCGTAAGAATGGTACCCCACCCTCTCTACCCGTGGTTGCCGTAAGAGTCGGCTAAGGGATGTAATTCGGAAGACGGGCAGAAGCGTCTTCCTTGAACAATCACACCTAGCTGCGCTCGCCAACCTGCCTGCAAAGCGTGGCGAGTATTGGCAAAACCCCCCAGGAGGAGGCCTATATCCAGCAGCCGACCTATGGACGACCTATGGCTGATGATGATGAATTCCGCAACAAAAAAACCACGTCAGTTTCCATGTATAAGATGTTTTAAAAATATAGCATAAGTTTCGTTCTGACGTGTTTTTGATTTCAACCGCTCGTAACTCGTGCCTCCTCTCTCACCGCTATATCGGCTTGGCTTAGCGCTTTTTCATCAATCCTGCTTTATTAGGGCGCATCCGCGTCCGCCGCCCGGATGCCGGTCATTTAGCCGGACCGGGCCGTCTCTATTACCGCCAGCCGATTCCATTCGTATCTGTCGCCGGGAACCGGCCGGAATCTGTCTTCGGGCGTCATCTACCCGTTTACGACTTTCGGACGAATTCCTTTTTTCTCCCACTCTCCTTTTTAAGCCAGTTGATGTATAACCGCCCGCCATTGTCGGTTTGTTTTCTGTTTGGCAATTTTTAAAGGGATTACACGACGCTGCCCCGGACTTGATCACGTCTTCGCAGCTGCCCGCTATTTATGAGGCCATATTTCACGGAATATTGAGTAAAGTGGCCTTTAATCTACTGATATAATGGCGGTTAGGCGGTGTATCCAGCGATACTATTGTGGTTTTATTTCTTATTGCCAAGAGGAAGTTCCGAGCTGTTTTCGCAGGGGTCATTGAGCTAAAGAAAATATCTAACAGCTAATGAAAATGATGTCATTTTTGTTTTTAGATTTCGTAAAGCATATTTCATGCTACAAATACAAATCAACGCATTACTTAATTTCTTTGTACATAATTAACTGGCCTTAGCTGGACGTCGTCCAGCCGCTAAGCAGTAGTTTGTAAGAATAACTGTATTTCAGTTTTAAGTGTACTGGCGGACTATTGAAACTTACCATCGAATATCTCAAAGTGATAGCGCCCAAGCAGCGATGTACCTACTGGAGTTTTTTTAAATCAATAATTTGGGTAACGGTACAAGGGAGTCAGGCCTTATCTATTAACACAAAGAAAGCGTCTCGTCTGTTCATGACAACAAATACACCCCTCCCAGGCTCCCAGGAAATACTTTCTAATTTGGATTGGTCACCTCAGCGAACTTTTGCCGTGGTGGTGCTAACGTAAGAATTGTACCCCGCCCTCTCTACCCGTGATTGCCGTAAGAGTCGGCTAAGGGATGTAAACCGGAAGATGGGCAGCAGTGTCTTCCTTGAACAATCACACCTAACTGCGCTTGCCAACCCGCCTGCCAATCGTGGCGAGTATTGGCAAACCCCAGAAGGAGGAGGCTTATGTCCAGCAGTGGACGTCCTATGGCTGATGATGACTTCAGCGAGAACTATGCGTAATTCATTGTTTACAAAGCATATTATATATACGTCGTACCTTTCCTTTCAATCACGTGGGTGGGAGGCGCGCTCCAAACAAAACTCAAACTAGAAACCACAACCTCCGAGATTAATATAGAATTCACATTAATTAATACTTGGTAGCACAATAGTTTTATTTGTTCTAAGCACACCCGCTACCACAAAGAGTTGGCGAGTATTTTCCATACAATCGTACGTTTAAATTCTGAGGGTAGTTGTTAAATAGTGCAACAATAGATGGTCGACGGCATGTGTCATTAATGATGCATGTTCGGATTCGGACCTTCGCCTTTGTGATCCCGTTGTTTGACCATGTCGCTGATACATGCATATTACATGCGCTCTTATCCGTCACAGCATTATATATCTGGAGAGTCTATTACAGGTTTACTATACTTTTCAAATTAATGATTTTGTTTTAGTTTGCCATTGCTTATTTTAGGCACTGTAAGTAGCCCTATACAGCCTACTATGTGCCGTCATCAGAAATCAATTGAAAGTCAAGTTAATTTTATGTATTTTATTAAAATTAACCCCATCTCATGCTATAAAGAGTTTTAAAAATAATGTACAGGAATGTAATATTTCGAAATGGTTTTGGAATCAGAAAAGTATTTTTTTTTCTTTACAAACCGAATTCCATATTATACGCCAGTCAACATTTACGGCACAATAATCAAACTACGCAGTTACACACTAAAGTCACGACTTCCGGAGGCGAATTCAGCAATACAGAATCAGATTTCCGAGTGGCGCGTCCTTCAGCCGGTGAGAGCATGGATAATTATCCCTTAATGATTCGTTCGGTCTGTGTTACCATCGACTTGTCGGCTATTAATATTACGTGCATAAAGAAGGTTCACATTTGGCGACTTTTCCCGCTTCATTTCTATATATAAGTGCCAAGTTTCGCTAAAATGATTGCAGTATTCTCAATAGCCGAATATTATTCCATAAGGTATATTTAAGTATTGATAGTTTTTAATATGTGTATATTATGTTTAAAATGTTTTTTTTTTAAATCTCTTGTTAACACACTCCGTCCTAAACCTAGTAGAATCTTTTTCATACTAAGGTTGCCTGAAAGAGACCGCTCTTAGCGATAAGGCCGCCAATTGTTCCACTAGTGTTAAGTTTATATTTTTATATCTATCTAATACCTTTAAACGAGCAATTCTTGTATATATGTATATATATAATCTGAATTTCGGAAACGGCTCCAACGATTTTCCTGAAATTTAGTATGCAGGGGGTTTCGGGGGCGATAAATCGATCTAGCTAGGTTTCATTTTTAGAAAACGTCGTTTTACTCGTGTTTTTAGCCGAGCAATGCTCGGTCATCCAAGTACTTCATGTTATTAAACAAAGTCGTCCGTCGCGTCTGACTATCAGTCTGTTCTGTAACTTAAAAACTACTGAACGTATTATCATGCGAGTGATTCATTAGGTAGGTTTAGGTATATAATTTGTCAAAGTTTTGTGTGGTTTTTTTTTTTAAATAAATAGGCTTACGTTTACGTGGAATGTGGCTGTGATCAAACACCTAGCCTGTCAATCATTAAAAAATACCTTAGATAGAAAACGCACATTACACGTATCTTTACCATTTTATTCGTTCAAGTCTTTCAGAATAAATAAATCTTTTACATATATGTACATATAAAAATTTGTGTCACGGTGTTTGTGGTCGGAAACCTCCGAAACGGTACAACGGATTTTTAAGTTTTTTTTTTTTTTTTTGGTAGGTATAGGTCTTTTTTTATGTTACAGCAATGAGACGAACGAGACGCCCGTCCATGACCATTGCAGCGATACACAGAACTTTGAGTAGCAAAACAAAGTCCAGGGCATCGCTGCCTTGGCGCTCATTACTTTGAGACTAGATGATTAGTCTCAACAGCCCTGTAATTTCGCTAACTGCAGTACCCTTCAAACCGGAACACAGTAATGTTTACACACTACTGTTTGGCGGCAGAATATCTGGTACCTACCTAGACGACTTCGTGCTAAGGAAATCTACCACCAAGTAAAGTCGTAGAGTATATTTCATACTGCTAGGTGATTAGCTACATTTTAACATTTTACGGGTAACACCGCGGGGCGCTGCTAGTATGTTCCTATTTTTGTATATTTTGTAGCGATGATAGCTCAGTGGTTAGCGCGGTCGGTTCGCATACCGAAGGGCGTGGGTTCAAACTCCAACAATGAGCTTGAGCTGGCGGTGAAGGAAAACATCGTGAGGAAACCATAGCGTGGTGGTAGAGTACTTTTAGTACTCGGCTGGCTAGCTACCACCCTCAAGTTGAAAATCTGCCGCCAAGCATCTAACGGTGTGTTCCGGCAGCCTCACTTGATAGTCAGTTCCATTCCAGGCTAGGTGTGCTTTACCATCTTCGACTATACCGTCACTTAAGATCAGGTGAGTTGTAGTCAAACACCAAGCCTGTCAGCTATAAAAAAAAAACTACCACCGAGTAAGGTGGTAGATTTATAGTATGTTTATACCTATATGAGTATATTTCATACCGCTATGATTAGCTACATTTTATCCCGAAAAAATGTAGTGGGTAACACCGCGGGGTGCTGCTAGTATATTGCTATTTGTGTATATTTCTACGATAGCAGAATTGTCGTACAATCTCCTAGTCTGTACACGGCCGCGGAAGTGCGCTTTCGAGTCGATTGTTTCACGAGATTTTAATAACGGTGCAGCAAAGAGCCGACGGAAAGGCATTGTTGACTTCAAGATGGCGCTCTAGAGGTTACGCCTCGAGGTGTTTCCGAATTTTATTGTGAAATTCGATCGGATACGACTGTAAGGAGAATCATAAAAAATATTACGATCATAACAAAGAATAATCAAAAAAACAACGACTAAAAATCTAAGTTATAAGTATGTATTCACAAACAACTAAAAAAAATTGGCCAAGTGCGCGTCAGACTCGCGTTGCGAGGGTTTCATACAAACCTATAGGTACATATATAAGTTAAAGTTATGGTATTTTTTTATGGTAATTAATGCTTTTCGCAAATTTTTCTTTATCTGTGCTATAAGACGTTGCTTCGTACCAAATTTCAAGATTCTGAGTTCACGGGAAGTACCCTGTAGGTTTTGATTCCCTTGCGAGTGTCGAATATTTGCAGCATAAACGGCTGTATCTTTTAATTGCGTTGGCTTAGAAGTTTGATTTTTTCACAGCTCCAAGGGACATCCTGAGTATTTGATATGAATTTCAGCTTGATACCTCCACGCGTTCCTGAGAAAAAGGGTCTTGACAGACAGACAGACGGACAACAAAGTGATCCTATAAGGGTTCCGTTTTTCCTTTTGAGGCACGGAACCCTAAAAAACACAGCTGCTCCAAGTAAACATTGAACTATCATCGCTACACAAGTTGTTCAAAATAATAAGTACAAAATCCTCCAGACTTTCTTTAACCATTATAGGAGAAAATCGTTATTTTCATTATTCCTTACTATAAAAAAAATCATTACCCGCAAATCTAATAGTATTAGTTAAGTGAGAGTAAATAACTCTAAAACCATGTTAATCGAAACCTTAACCACTCAACTCCCCAAAACCAATGTCAGCCATAACTTCCAAACTATCATAACATTAAGGGAGCCCTCTAACCTCCAACTATTTGGACTCTTTGTTCCCGTGCCTTTAGTGGCGATAAATAAGCATTACCTGTTCAAGGGACGACTTGAACCATCTTCGGAGACAATACGCAAATTTGGGAGACCATTAAATACATATAAAGTGGAATCGGCTGTTTATTAGGGCGGATTGAAAGGGCAGTGTCGTTTGGTGCGGTCATAAATTTACGTGCAAAATGGGCTTATAGATGGTGACTTATGGTACGGTTAAGAGGTCAATGGATGGAAAATATAAGATGTGTTCATTCAAACTAATATTATAAAGGTGAAAGTTTGTGGGTGTGTTTGTTTGTTTTTTTTTTATACCGATAAGTCCGCGTTTGACCACCAACTCTCCTGATGTTAAATGACGGTGTGGTAGAAGATGGTAAAGCACACCTAGCCTGGAATGGAACTTGCTCTCAAGTAAGGCTGCAACACACCGTTAGATGCTTGGCGGCAGATTTTCAACTTGAGGGTGGTAGCTAGCCAGCCGAATACTAGAAAGTACCCTACCACCACGCTATGGTTTCCTCACGATGTTTTCCTTCACCGGCAGCTCATGCTCATTGTTGGGGTTTGCACCCACGCCCTTCGGCATGCGAACCGACCGCACTAACCACTGAACTATCATCGCTACAAAAATCGCTACATACAGGTCTAACACAAAATTCCTTATTTATTGGCTTCGTCAGTTTTTTTTTTATGTTCGACAGGCTAGGTGTTTGTCTACAGATCGCACTGACGTTAAGTGACGAAGAAACTTCGGGCACCATTAGGTTTTTTTAATGAATCGTCTCACTAAATAAAAGAACTAATAAAACTACACTGTCCGAAAAAAAAATGACCTAATAAAAAAACTGAGAGTTGCCAAAAAAAAAAAAGCAACAACACTGTCGTAAAATACGAATGCAATCCACGAGTTACCGACTCTATTTCAGTATAAATAGCTTCCATTTCGGAAATGTGAAACGAAAATAAAACATTTTAAACAAGGTCAGGTTGTCTTCAATTCGCGACGTCCTCCCCCCACAGCGGGGGCAATTATCCACATCTCGGACACAACAGACGTTCTCCACTCACAATGGCTCCCACTCGAGGTTCCGCTGTAACGAATCCTCCACTGCCTGCCTACTATCAAACCCTGTGGAACTAGACCGAGATTGTTTGCGACTCTTCTACTGCTCGTACTACCAGGTAATGATGTATGGGAGGGGGGGTTCATTACCACGCTCGCTTTTTTGTCTCTGTATGTGTGATCATTTATTGCTGTGTGCTCAGTGATCTTTAAAGTAAGGACATGTCAAGGATCTGGTAAATGTAGGCATTGGAAATTCACAGTGTAGTCGTAGTAATACGTCGACATGGGATGTCGAATAAGTAGTGAATACACCGAACATCTCGAACATGCGTTCTAGTGTGTTAACTACAAGAAAAAATAACGCCCTCTACCGAGAAGAAAATAATCAAGAAAAAATAACGCCCTCTATCGAGAAGATAATAATATTCGATGCTGATACTGCCGAATGCAATAAAATATTTTATTGATAACACCAAAGTAGCAAGTCATATTTCGATTAATAACAAGTGCAGTTAAAAATTAAAATAGCATTTGAATGTGTTTAAAACTATCAGTTGTAATTTAAAACAAAAGCGGCTCCCTATATAAATTTACGAAAATTACGTAGTACGTAAACGACAGCCAAATATACCAAACAAAACCAAAACATTTAGCTAAAAATACTAAACATTGAATTAAAAAAAAAACAATGAACTTGAGCTGCCGGTGAGGAAACCATAGCATGGTGGTGGTGAACTTTATAGTACTCAGCAGACTACCACCCTCAAGTTGAAAGTCTCGCTTGAGAGCCAGTTCAATTCTAGGCTAGGTATGCTTTACCATCTTCGACCACACCGTCACTCAACATCAGGTGAGCTGTGTGAACAGTAGTTTTAACACTGTATAATATGCGTGCGCGTACACATAAAGAGAATTGCGAGACGTGGCGTAGAGGTGGTATGACGGCATAAGAGAGCGTCATGCTGTTTGCCGTCACAGCACGCGAGTCAGTTTTACTGCCAAAGCGCGCCAATAATGTTCCACATAAAAAAACAGCATTAATTTACTCCCGCCAGGGTTGCAGTACAAATTTCCATACGTTTTTCTATCATTTACGTGGTAGGTAAATATACCAAATTGAAAACCTAGCCACTGCTCACGAGCGCGGTGAGCTGTGACTTTGTCCTCAAAAAGATACTTGTGTACACCACTTTTACATTGACTATTAAAACTTTTCCAATAGTGTCCTGTCCTCCGAAATCATGTATACATAAGTCATTGACTGTGCTAGTTATAATGATGGTGGGACAACTCAAGCAGCTCAGTGTATATGGCTGTACGTTTAATTGGCGCGGATTGTGAGGATAGTTTTAATGTTTTTGAGACGGCTTTTGAACGGGCGATGTTTTGATATATATCTAGAATGATTTTATAAACACATTTGCAACTTTTTAAAACAGTTATAGCTTTTACGTCTTGGTTATTTAACAATGACTCACCTGTGCTTTACCATCTTCGACCACACCGTCACTTAACATCAGGTGAGTTGTGGTCAAGCACCTAGCCTGTCAGCGATAAAAAAAGCTAGCTAGTAGAGTTCTAGAAATCACACCTTTTTCTACATCGCCTTGTTGGGATTTGAGCCCATACTGAACGCGATCAGACCTCGTTAATCACTGAGCTGTCATCGCCACAAGTCTATTCCAAATTTAAAAATAGGAACTATTTCTTAGCGTAGCAAAAATTGAAATGGTATTAGCGCAATAAATAACTTATTTAACATTAAATTCTAACAACAAAATCCTAGTTTCGCTTAGCAAAGCTGAAACATTCCTCAAATTGTTTTAAGTATGCCACGAGCCTCTCAGCGACCCCATTATAAGGTACAAAGGTGACAACCTCCCGAAGTATTTATTGGCCGTATCCCGCGCAATCCATCACCGGTCAATTGTTCGCTTGTTCGTCCCTTGCTGGGGGATCATGTAGAAGTAATACCAGTATTAAAGCTTTCTTAAACAAGCTCCAGTAATACTTTTTACTAGTAAGTAATAATTTAATTTGTTTATATTATTGATTATGAATAATAATAATAAATTCTTTATTTGCACACTTCTTTACATAGGTTAGATTTTTTAACATTTATATTAAGTCTTTGCTGATTAACAATTATTGTTGGTACACAGAGATTACACTAAGCAGTGCTTGTGTCGTAGATTCTGTAGTCCTTCAGAGATCCATTTCTTAAGCAGTATATACATTTAAGCTAATAATTATGGCAATTTTAGTGTGTGAGCGTGTGTGAGAGTGTATAAGTTTGTCTGCGTGTGTGTTTGTGTGAGTGTATGTTTGTGTTAGAGTGTGTGTATTTGTGTGTGTGTTTGTGTGATTGTGTGTGTGTGTGTGGGTGTGTGCGTGCGTATGTGTGTGCTTGGGTGTGCGCATACTGTTTACGCACGCAATTTTATCTATAATGAAGTTATGGCAGCCAAGTTAAGAGGCTGTTTGGTATCCAATCTGGATCTGCTGGGTTCGAATCTCACGGCACGCACCTCTGTTTTTTCTAAGATTATGTGCGTACAGCCATTGACTTCAAACGGTGAAGGAAAACATCGTGAGAAAACCTAAATGTCAAAGAATTATACAAAAACTTCTTGAAGACTTGAGAAGTCTGCCAACCCATACTTGGGCAGTGGTGGACTATGGCCTTACCCTTCTCACAATTAAAAGATACCCACGCCCAGCAGTGGGGCAATTGAAACAGGGCTGATTATTTTCATAAATCTTTTTTTTTCATATTTCTATACTGACATGTTTAATGATTTTGACAAATGCAATGTTATTAACGAATAATAATAAATAAGTTATTATTTTTTTGTTTTAATTATGCGGGATTATTCACGTTTAACTATATCACCCACGTGCCCGCGCACTAGCTGCTGTTCATGTGCGAGGCGCGCAGCGACCCGTAGTGCGAAGCAAGACGAAGCCACGCGCGCGATGTACTCAGCTTTATCTCCATGAAGAAGGCCTCCGGTTGTGGCCGCAATTATAGACGAAGTTTCCGATATAATTAAAACAAAAATGTGTCAAAACCACATCAGTTTCCATGCTTTGGCTGTTCGAATTTTCTTTAACTTTTTCTAGACCCTGTTACTGTTCCATTGCCTCTTATACCATGATCATTATTTAAAATATAGATGAGTGTTTTCTTTCCAATGATCGAGGCAACGATTGAGGGTAGAACACAATGGCAGACCTCTTTTGATATCGTCGCCCGTAGCGTCGGGGTGCACGAGACGGCGGTATTTGTATCAGTAAATTGAAGGTACACTGTCCACTATACCGTCCCCGTTGTGTACATGCTTTAGTCGGGTACTCTGTGTGACGTGAAGGAATTTTGTAGAAAGATTAATCAAGGGGGATTTGAGAGACATTGAAAAATAATGAGGGAGTTGTATGAATTTGTAATAGATATTTGCTTGATACTTTTTTGTTACTCAACAAGCAGCGGTGCAACTTAAAGCTTCGTAAAGTCCATAGAGATACGAGATGAAGGGCGTCAATTCGATTCCCTTTCAGGACTGACATTGGTATGACAAACATAGATGTTTGTTTCGTATGAATTATAAGTAAATATATTTAAAAAAAGCTAAGTATTAGTTATCTGGTTCCCATAGTAAATGTTTTGATTAGTTTGGGAATATATGGCTTTGTATGAAATGTCGTTCAATATTTATTTAAAGGGTTTGCAGTTATGCCATGTAGATTTGAGTCTCTTTTTAGTCATAGATGGTATGTGCAGAGAAGTCTCTGCCATTCCGATTTTATATAACAAATACAAATATTTTACTATTAACGTCAAAGTCACAAGTCAATTCCATTCACATTTAATAAATGTCAAGCAAGCAAGCACAGCGTATGACGTCCGCCCACAAAGTGGACAGACGAGCTAATAAAGACCGCAGGAACGCGCTGAATGCGAGCCGCTTCCAACCGATCTTTATGGAAGTCAATGGGGAACGCCTATATCCAGCAGCGGACGTCCTGCGGCTGAGATGATAATGATGATGATTTAAAAATGTCAAAATCATAACATGTCAATATAATGAAACGTAAAACTGTCATCCGAACGAACACACCCATCTCACAGCTCTCGAAGTGGCACAAACGACGGGGGGATCAATTAAGGTGTTCTTTGTGAACATTATATCGGCGCCCATTGAAAAGAGTTGAGAATTTCTTTGATAGCAACCAGACGCGGTTTGCCAAGTGAGAAATCAAAGGCACAAACTCGCGATGCATGAAGGGTTTTATTAAGATTTAATGCAGGCAACGACACTAGAGGCGGGAAAAGAACAGCGCTTCAAGCACTACGCGGTATAACAGGAAACTAAAGTAAGGGCAATGTAAGCAATTTCAATTGCCTCATCATCAGCATCAACGACCTTGCATAGTCTACTGCTGGACATAGGTCTCTCCTAGGACTCGCCACTCAGCCCAATGTAATATCATTGTATTTTGTGCGCGATTAAATCCCGGTTATAAACATCATTAAGACTAGAAAGGATAGCTATATGCATACATAGATAGTGTAACGTTAATTGATTGATTCAGGTGTTACTTAGCGGAAGTCAATTTTGAGTGTTTAAGTTCATTAATTCATTAGCGGGCAAGCGCTCGAAGAGTCAACACGTCCCGAGGATGCCTCGTGTAGAGGCGAAACACGTGTCGATAAATGGTTACAGCAGCGAGGAGAAGATACAAAGACTTGTGGTAATTTTATTTTAATTAGTGTTTTGTTTAATTTGTTTTAGCTTATAAGTTTATGTCAAATTTTAATTTTAGATATTTCGGATAAGTTTTTTAAATTGTTGTCAATTTAAATCCTAATCACTGATGTTACTGAAACGACTGTTAAGCGGAAATAAACTAAATATCTAATACCTTTAAACGAGCAATTCTTGTATATATATATATAATCTGAATCTCGGAAACGGCTCCAACGATTTTCATGAAATTTAGTATGCAGAGGGTTTCGGGGCGATAAATCGATCTAGCTAGGTTTAATTTATAGAAAACGTCGTTTTATCCGTGTTTTCAAGCAATGAAAAACAGAGCAAAGCTCGGTCATCCAGGTACTATACCTTGAACAGTATAACGGTAATTTTACTTTGAATTTTTATTTTATTTAATATATACCTCCGTCCATACTGCCTAAACGTTATCCGTCAAGTACCACAGACTATGTGCGTTTTTACATTTACGCCATTTTGGATTTTGTTCATGTAAGTGCGAGGGTGGCGCTGTTTGGTGTAAAAATAATTTTGTTTTTATTTAAGTTACGCAAGTGAGATGTTGCGGCTGTGAATATAGTGGTCCTTGGATTTAACAAGAGTCGTCGTGTCTCTGCTTTATTAAGACCTCAGTTTTATTACACAAGTTGAATAACTTACCACCGTTCGACGTTTATATGTTGTTTTTGCTTATCGTAGTAAATAAACAAATTTTACTACTGATTAACCTGAAGCGGATCAAGAAACCATAGTAGCCCTGCCCTGTTGGTTCATTGGTTATTAATAAGAGCTGTAGGACGTGGGTTCGATATACAGCCATGTTGGTTCATTGGTAGTTTTTTTTTAAATTTAAAAGCAATGAGACGTACGCTCTCTTGATGGTAGAAGTTACACGCCTGTCCATGACCATTGCAGCGATACAAAGACGCTGCTTTGACGCTCATTACTTTGAGTCTTTCGATGGTTAGTCTTAACAGCCCTGTACCTTCGCTAGCTACAGCCCTTCAAACGAAAACACAGTAATGTTTACACACTACTTGGCGGCAGAATATCTAGTACTTCGGTGGTACCTACCTAGACGACCTTCTGCTAAGAAGATCTACTACCAAAGAATTGCATATCGGCAAACATAGACGGGACGTCTGCGAGTGGGTGGTGTGACGATATACTTAGGTACAGTAGGTAGTGTATGAACTGGAAACGAAAAGCCTTTGTTCAACAGTGGACTAAAGTGGACTGATGATGATAATACTATCGAATGTGTCAAAGTAATGAGCACCAAAGCAGCGATACTTTGGGCTTTGTTTTGTTGTGCCGCTACAATGGTCCTGGACATGCGTTATCTCTTACCATCAGGAGAGGGGCAAGCAACAACGCTTCATGGTAGATATTCCAAAAACTCGAACTAAACGGTTCGATTTCACCTTCATTGTAAGTACAGCTAAACAATGGAATTTGCTGCCTGTCTAGTTTTTTTTTTATGGTTGACAGGGTAGGTGTTTGACCACAGCTCACCTGAGTGACGGTTTGTTCGAAGATGGTAAGCACACGAAGCCTGGAATGGAACTGGCTCCTAAGTGAGGCTGCCGGAACACGCCGTTAGATGCTTGGCGGCAGATTTTTAACTTGAGGGTGGTAGCTTGACACCCAAGTACTAGAAATTACCCTACCACCATATGATTTCTTCACGATGAATACATAATATGTTCCCTTATAAATACAATCTGGGTGCCTTCAAGTCGCAAGTGAATCGGTTTCCTCTACGCAAGCGTGCTCCATTATAGACCGTATCTTCGCTTAACATCAGGCGAGATGGCGGTCAAATTCAAGCAAATTTTTAATTTAAAAATAGGTATATCTACAGTAAGAGTCCAGATTTCACTAGAGGTTTGCTATTTACGCTCACCCAATTAATCGAATCACAGAAACAAAACAATAAACTTGTTCCCAACATCATTGAAAAGAGCACTCGATTCCAACCGCCATTAATCTCGGTGGACTTTACCGCCGAATTAATTATCCCTTGACCATACGATTTAATGGGCTTCCTGGGCCCTCGAGGTTTCCGATTAAATCACTACATCTCATTGGCCGATTTATAGTCCGAACTGAACGGTACGAGATCCGGGGCCGTGACCAGAGGAAGTGATTAAGTGTTACGGGCGGACTCCTTAACCTTCGAGTGGAATAATGTCAGTATTATGATGGGAATTGCTTAAATAGGTGCCCGAGTTGGATGGTTCTTGGATCCCTTAAGCAGGCTTACGAGCTACGTGGTATCCAATGATAATTAGAACTAATCTATATGGAACCTTGCATTTAGAGCCTTTGGTTATGAAACTTTGAAGCGTGACTTTTGTCAGTACATAACTTTTGTATTTTTTTTTTATAGTTGACAGGCTAGGCGTTGACCACATCCTGCCTTATGTCAAGCAACGATGTGGTCTAGGATGGAATACGCTTACCTAAAACCTGTTTACTGTTGATCTGAAAACACTCATATTGTACTTTCCATATCGGGCATACTTCCGCATCCACTTCGCCACATGGTGAACGTCTACCATGTACGGGTGACGCTCTGGTCGCGTTTGTCTAGCCGTCCGGTTGTAAAAAGAGGCGGAGGGAACCACGTCGTACAACTCTAAGGCACAATCCCGGAAATATATCCTGTAGAAAGCCGATAGACAGGAGACCTTACGTCGATGCTCAAGGTTTTTTTTTTTAAATCTTATTAGTGTTATTAGTAATTAGTGTTGTACACACTAATTTTAATTATGCACTTACCCACAATTAACGCAATAAGTACATGACTGTAAATATAAATAAACTGTTTCGTATGTTAAGGCTACTAGAATGAATGTTCATTATTGTGAATATTGAGTTTAACCACATGTTTATTGAATTCGATTTTGATAGGTACTCACTTAAAGATTATTGAAGCTAATTACAACTTAGACAATAAATTTTAATTTTGTAAATAAATGTTTTCAATAGTTTTTGTAAATTTTATGTGCAATTAACAATAACAATAATAATCTTTATTACCATACATACAATATGCAGTTTAACAATTTCACAATTTCACAAATTTAATTACTATTAACGATTTGTATAGCGTAATACATCGGGCCCCAAACTAGGCGTAGCCTGTACTTTGGTGCGTTGCAGCCGAGACTTGACCAAATAGTGATCAAGATAGATTATGGTCAAGAGTTGCATGGAAAGATAAGCCGTTGGGTCGGAAGTATCAGAATTGAAATACCCATAATTGCTTTTACTGTGAAAGTTTAGTTTGATAAAATATAGTTACAAAAAAAAATATACAACATCACAATCTTGCCCTTTTATAAGCTAAAATAAAATCTTGTCTCTTATCTTTTACTTTTCTCTTTCCTCAGGCCAGTCTGGTATTACCCCAAATAAATGTCATTCCTCTTTGAAATTACACCAAGGCCCCCAACAAATAAGTAGGTGTACTATATGGTCTTTTCCGCACAATTTATAGCGCAGGATTTGCCCTTTGGCCGGCGTAGTAGCCCTTTTGCCCGGACCGATTGTTAATCTGAACTTAGGTGTACTTTTCACCTCGGCCCTTCGGAGCCAAGGCGGCACTAAATCTGCAACAATTTGTTGTTACGAGATGGTCACTGGATTTACTATTCCCCTTGGTGGGTGCGCTGTAAGGAGATTTGGTCTTTTGTCCGATAGTCCGTTAATTTTTAAGTGTTCACAAAGCAAATATATAAGAATACTAGTTTACGCCCACGACTTCGTCCGCGTTAAGAATTGTCCCTAATCACCTAGCGATATGACATATATTTTAAGACTTAATTGCAAACCTACTAAATATAAAAAAAAAACTTAAAAATCGGTCGAGCCTTTTCTGATGGGTGCGACAACAAACACCGTGACACGATATTTATATATATATATATATATAGAAGATAAAGTCCGTTAACACAAATGTACACAGATACATAAAAAATATAAATAGGAAATTACAAAATGTCAAGTGTCACAGTAGTTATAGGCGAAGACGGAATTAATTATACTAAAATATTAGTCAAAATAAATAAAAGCTAAAAATTTGTCATTGATATGTGGTCAACAGTAAAACTAGATATAAACTTGAGAACATTTATTTATTTATATGATGATGAATAAGCTTGCGTTTGATCGCCATCTCACCTGATGTTAGGTGAAGATGCGATCTACGATGGAACACGCTTGCCTAGAAGACACCCAGATTGTTTCTACCAGAGAACACCCACTCAGTTAACGTAATCCACGCTTTAACCGTTCGAACAAATCAAATCAAAGGAGTGGATTCAAATCTTTTTGTATGGGTTTTTTTATATGTACCAGTTATAGAACGGACGAGACGCTCTTGTTATGGTAAGAGATAACGCCTATCCATGACCATTGCAGCGAAACACAGAGCTTTGCACAGAAACAAAGCCCAGGGCATAGCTGCTTTGGCACTCATTACTTTGAGACTTTCGATGGTTAGTCTCAACAGCCTTGTAATTTTGCTAGCTGCAGTAGGTACCCTTCATACCGGAACACAATAATGTTTACACATTACTGCTTAGCGGTAGAATATCTGGTACTATAGTGGTACTTACCTAGACGACCTACCTAAGCTTGCTAAGGAGACCTACCACCAAGTAAAAACATAATTATGTATCTATATGTATATATATTTCAACATATGATGTTTTGAGAACATATACATTTTTTGATGGCATACCAATGTGTAGTTAAAAGTATACAAGACAAGAGAAAAAATAATTTCAGATTAAATAAATCTGTATCGCATTTCAAATTAAACGAGCCACTTAGAGCTAAAACAAAGCCCAAGTCTTTGTACCATCAACGGTCTTCTGACATCAAGTTGGAAATTAACAACAGCTCTAAAAGTGTCTAACTACCCAACGTCTGTAAACAACCTTCGATCTAATCAGCAGCTCAATAGCCAATTTCGCTCGGGGTGGCCTCACCTGAACACCAATTTGCCTGAATCGCCTCCCATACATAAATGGCTAGAACAAATATTGTCACAATTACCAGATAGGATCAGCCTGTAAACACACGGGCGAGGAGTGCTGGCCCGGGGCTGTATCTCAAGACTTGGGAGGCTTGTGTGGCAATTGGGAAATGGAACTGATTCAAAAGAAATCGGCGATTTTGATGCTTATTTTTATTGTGGCTAACAACTCATCTGAGTTTTGGCGGGAACGCGGAAAGAGTAGTGTCGCATCATTTTTTTCATGTTCATTTGTATGTTATACTAAAATTAGTCCTGAGTAGGAATCAAACCCACGCCTTTCAGGTCCCGAAGCAGACTTTCACCAATTGAACTAACAGAAAACTAACTATTGTAATTCCAAGTTAACAGAAATCACCGGTGTCTGTGGAGTGTAATCAGCGAGCGAGCGAGCCCTAACACTATCCCACAACCTGAGCATTTTTGTGGTACACTTTACTGAAAAACTATCACGCCTTTAGATTTGTGCTTTAATATAGTAATTTAACTTCATATCTAGATGTATGTTATCTGTCAAAAAAATAATAATTTTATAACCATTAAAAAAATGATCATTAACAATCTTGTATTCATTGGATAGAATGTTATTGTACTACTAACGTCATCTGTTAGAAAACCAAAGAGTTAACATCGCTGCAACAGAACTAAACTCAATACTCAAATTCATCGTAGTTAATCTACATAATACTAGATGACACCACTAGAATCAGGTAGTAAAATAATAACTGTCTTAAAAATTATTACCCGTTAGAAAAACTACGCGAGCCCTCACAAGGCTCAGCCTTTTGCTAGTTTTTAAATAAAATAAAAAAACTAACAACACGACTCCGAAACTGCTAGAGTCTGATGAAGTCGCTCCCGCTTACACATTATACCACAAACACCGAGACATTTTCCTCCGTGCCTTAAGATCGTTTTATTACCAACCCGGATGGACTTCTGGGATGGATGGCGGGGAATGTAAATTTACTGTACGGAACCGGACGCGGAGAGGTGAGCATCGGATTGTTTTGTTTTTGGCCGGGCCGCATTAAGGAGGGTCGCGTCTCACACCGTTGGGTAAGGCGACTCACTGAGTTACCAAATATTGTTAAAATATCACTGTGTTGCGCGAATATCCATACTTCAAATACAACATATACAATTGACCTTTTATATTTGTATAGATTTTCTGTATTTAATGATTATTGTACCCAAATGGGCGCAACATATTGATACGTTTGTATCCATGATAGCTCAGTGGTTAGGGCGGTCGGTTCGCATACCGAAGGGCGTGGGTTCGAACCCCAACAATGAGCTTGAGCTGCCGGTGAAGGGTAACGTCGTGAGGAAACCATAGCGTGGTGGTAGGGTACTTTCTAGTACTCGGCTAGCTAGCTACCACCCTCAAGTTGAAAATCTGCCACCAAGCATCTAACGGTGTGTTCCGGCAGCCTCACTTGAGAGCCAGTTCCGTTCCAGGCTCGGTGTGCTTTAGCATCTTCGACCACACCGTCACCTAACATCAGGTGAGCTGTGGTTAAGCAGCTAGCCTGTCAGCGATAAAAAAAAAGTTTTTCTCATAAATTATATAAGATCCAATGCAACACAGGCCGATGGCGATAAAATATTTTGAATTTGTTTTTTTTTTCTTGATGGATTCTGCGGTGTTGCGGTGCTTCTCCAATGACTTTTGTAACATTCTTACAGTGCAGTCCATTAATCTAGACGACACTTCAAACAAAATTCTGAATGTCATTGGAGATAGCGGTTGGTGCGCGGGCGCGAAGTTGGGTTACGGCATTATACCTCTGAACTCGAAATTTGATCAATCGAAATGTCCTAGTTAGGGTACGATAGATAATCTAGTAATTCGTTAACAAACTTAACAGTGTCAGCAATGAAGTTTAACTCTTGTTACAGGTCGGTACAACACGCTCTGTCGTTTACAGGTCCCTTGATAGCACACGTAAGCGATTTTCAGCTCAATTGCGAAGAGCCATAGTGTATTTTGCAGCAATGAAAAAGCGTAGATCCTTTAGATTTTAGGGGGTGAAGTTAAGACGATCGCGTGTTCGCCAGCATTTCGCCGAGGCCTTTGTTTAGACGTGTTAGATCGATGTGCCTAATGTATGTGAATCGAAATACCGTACCGAGGCTCGGTTTAATTTGCCGCCTGTCCATTTGTTCCGATTGCGGGTGTATTTATTGTGTCTGGGAGATTGGCTTCCGCGGAACTTGGGAAGTTGTCTGTGATTAAAAAGTCTTGTACAACTTGTTTGGCCTCGTATCTTTCTCGTAGTAACTAACCAGGGGGTTTAAACAGAGAGGAAAATAAGTAAAATAGTTGCTAGAACACCAATAGTAGGTGAAGTAGTTGAATATAGTGTTTTAGTCGTATATAGTAATTTCTATGTTTTTACTCGACTGCTCAAAAAAAAGAGTATTTTCGGGAGCATGTATGTAAGTTTCTTCGTTGTTCGTTATATATATATATTTGTAGCGATGATAGCTCAGTGGTTAGCGCGGTCGGTTCCCATGCCGAAGGGCGTGGGTTCAAACCCCAACAATGAGCTTGAGCTGCCGGTGAAGGAAAACAACTTGAGGAAACCATAGCGTGGTGGTAGGGTACTTTCTAGTACTCGGCTGGCTAGCTACCACCCTCAAGTTGAAAATCTGCCGCAGCCTCACTTGAGAGCCAGCACCATTCCAGGCTTGGTGTGCTTTACCATCTTCGACCACACCGTCACTTAACATCAAGTGAGTTGTGATCAAACACCTAGCCTGTCAGCCATAAAAAATAAAACTTCTGCCCTGTCAGCTCATTTGGTAGAATATCTGCTTCAAGAGCTGTTAGGGCGTGGGTTCGATTCCCACCAGAACAAACATTTATGTGACGATTTCTGTCTCATGGTGGTCTGTTTGTGTTATAAGTATATGTATTTACAACAAAACAAAGTATGTAAGTATTCTATCAGTTATCTGGTACCCAAGACATCCCAATCAGTCTGATCTTCCGCTTTTCGCTTCTAGCCACTGCCAGCTGCCAGCTGTCTTACATATATCGTCATTCCATCAGAATGTCCTACACCACATTTGCCTTTTCACAGTCTCCACTACAGAACACGTCTACCCAAGTGTAACAATAAGTACGGGGCCAAAATCTTTACAAAAAAACTTATCAGTGTAACAATAAGTACGGAGCCAAAATCTTGACACAAAAACTTGTCTTGCAGTTTCAAAGGCGAATCGTCCTGGCCATTTCGTATCAAAATTAAACGCACCTTCAGCGCCTTCGGCTTAAATCCGAAACACCTTAACCAAACATGGTCCGTAACCAACAAAATCTATTAACTATTAACATAAAGGCTTCTTGTATCGATAGTCCTTGTCCGGATTAGACTACCCTCAAAAGGCTTTAGTAGCCCGAAGCGTATCGACGGTACATCATATGTGGCAGTACACAAAATCACGAGTGTGTACACATTTATTTATTTTTATATAGCCAGTTGCCTACTCACGATGTGCGGCCGAGGATGGAGCACGTTGAATACGAACACGCACCAGCACATTGTTAGGTGAGCTTCTCTCTGCACTTGCATCCCCCTGGCTAAGTGACAATTGTAGTAAGCATAATGTATTAATATTTATAACTGTAAACTGTAACCTAATATGAAAAGAAAGATCCACAAAAAAAAAAAAGGCCTTGCTGAGTTTCTTGCCGCAGTCTTCTCAGTTGAAGTGTAATCACGAGCCGGTGGTAGATTCAAACATGTAACTTAACGTTCATAAGTGCCTTACCAGGGCCTAACTTTTTGATTTTGATTTTGAATTTTATGTTCTTTTATCTCTTTTTCTACAACAGAGTGCGATTATGGTTTGCAGGCAAGGTGTTTGACCACAGCTCACTTGATGTTAATTGTCGGTGTTGTCGAAGATGTTAAACAAACGTAGCCTGGAATAGAACTGAGTCAAGAGTGAGGCTGCTCGAACACAGCAGACTTTTGATTAAGGGTGGAAGCTAGCTAACAGAGTACTATATAGTACCCTACCACCACGCGATACGAATTACTTCAATCCAAAAACTAAAACAATCAACGTCAGTCAAATGACTGAAAACCTAAAGATTTGATTGATTGGAGTCAAGTCACAACAAGACAAACGAGACGCTCTCCTAATGGTAAGAGATAATGGATGTCCATGATCATTGCAGCGATACACAGAACTTTGAGTAGCCATACAAAGTCCAGGGCATCGCTGCTTTGGCGCTCATTACTTTGAGACTTTCGATGGTTAGTCACAACTGTCTTGTAATTTCGCTAGCTGCAGTAACATTCAAACCGGAACACAGTAATGTTTACACACTACTGCTTGGCGGCCATGTAAAAAATGCTTTAGAATTTTCCAAGTCCTAATTTATAAGTGGATCTTAGGTACTGTTAAGTTTGTCCACACCGTTCACCTTTGTCTATCGTAGTTGCGCCAAGGGACAGGTGTGAGGGCTTCCTTACGTGGATTTTAATTAATAATGTCCCGATAGTCTGGTGATTTACTTGCACCAGGGAAGACGGTCTTCATGTATCGAATGTAATTTCACCACCGGTGAAATATCGAGCTTGCGAATCTTTTGAAACAAGGTCACTAGAATTGGGTACGTTTTTAACTATACGCCCATAGTGTGCATGTAGCTGTATCTCGAAATATATTTTTTTATGCCACAGATGGCAATCAAGACGGGTTGCCTGTTGGTATGCTATCACCGACGCTTATGGATATCTGCAATACCAGGGGTACTACAAATACGTTACAACCTGTTAAGATTCTAATAGCACGCCTTTTGAAGAACCCATTGTTGTAAATCCGCGGGAATACGGAGTAAGAAACAAAGTGTATAGCAAAAAGGAACGTGTGAATTGCACAGCTATTTCCATAAATCAATTATGTGTGGACGTGTGATGGAACCGTGACGCCGGCATAAGATCAAATTATTCTTTAGAACACTCCCCGTCGTATATGCGATAGAATACGCACAGAGATCCGACATCTCTACGCTAACTAATCCGTCATCGACAAACAGCTCTACGCTGTAATGAATCAAGGAACTCTAGTTGATACTCATTTTTATCAATTTACAACTATTTATTAACCCATTGTTCAATGTTCATTACACATGAGTTACCTACTATTTTAAGTTGTGTGCTAGAAATTGACAGAGCACTTTAAGCATCGCTTAATTTTAAGTAGCGTTTATAAGTGAAACCCTTAGTTAGTTACCTTAGTTTAACCCTTATATGCACAAATTACTAAAACAGTTTTATTATTGTTTTTGTACTTTAGTAATTTTCATTACCGACTGAAATCTGCAGTACCTATATCTAATATGTTTTTACTTTCATGTTTCAATTTAGTCATAGCGCGTAGACAGATGTATATTATATATATATATACAACTACAAACTAATAAACCATACAAGTTTACTGAAACCCTCCTAAATCTCCATTACCCATTATAACGGGTGAATAGTTATGATACCGCAAGCATTCACTTACCATCAGAACATCATCGACGTATACAACACAATGGTCTTAATAACGGCCAGAGAAGATAAACAAGTCCCCGCGAGACAATATATCTCGTCCCCTTTGGCCCTTCGCGGCGTCTTCCCAGCCAGTGTTAACTGCACATTGCTTGCGATGTAAGTTATTAGACGTCTTGGGAATTTAGTTGGATCTGCCGATATGCCATGTGTGGTCCTATATACTGATGTATTGAGCACGTTTATTACTACAGTTGATCATCAGTCTAATGTTATGTAAAATAGGGTTTTATATAGTGAAGCAAAATTATAGCGGTTACGCTAGTTCTTGCGTATCAGTTTCGAATATTAAAGTTTTTCTGACATTACTCGAAAATTAGAATACCTACTTAACTCAAAGTTATTCATTGCTATATCCCTTAGCGTGTCTCGAAAAAAACATTTTTTGTGTGATTCTATTCATGAGGTGCTTATAAACAATTTAAATTATTGTAATTTTTTTATTCAAAAGTTATAATTTAATAAATTATATAGTATATAATTTTGCCGTTGTGGTGCCGGCGTAAGAATTGTACCCCACCCTCTTTATCCGTGGTTGCCGTATGAGTCGGCTAAAGGATGTCATCCGGAAGATGGGCAGCAGCGTCTTCCTTGAACAATCACACTTAACTGCGCTCGCCAACCCGCCTGACAAGCGTGGCGAGTATTGGCAAAACCCCCCCAGGAGGAGGCCTATGTCCAGTAGTGGACGTCTTATGGCTGATGATGATGAATTTAGTAGATAACAATGCAAACTAAAATGGCTAAAAATATCAGAGTATATTAACTTGGTTTTAGTTTAACAAAAAATAGTTTTGTATGTAATTCTATCAGTTAATAGGATCACATAGTAGAAGCTTTATTGAGTTTGGGGCTAGATGACGTTATGTAAATAATTGCCCTTCGATATTTGTATAAATTAGTTTATTTTACTTGTGTGTTCTAGGTAAATATTTAGTTTATATAGTGTATATATATATATATATATATATACACTACTATACAAAAATAAACTATATATATATATATATATATATATATATATAGTTTATTTCCGCTTAACAGTCGTTCCAGCTACAACAGAAACTTTAACAATAATTTAAAAAACTTAACGATAATTTAAAAAACCTATCCGTAACTTTACTTAATATCTAAAACTTAATTTGTCAAACTTAAAATTTTAAACAAAACACTAATTAAAATAAAAACAACACCACATATATTTATATCCTCTTCTCGCTGTAGTAACCACTTGCCTAACCACAAGCTAAGTGCAGCGAGAAGAAGATATAAATACTTGTGGTATTGCCTTTATTTTAATTAGTGTTTGGTTTAAAATTTTAAGTTTTATGACAAATTAAGTTTTAGATATTAAGTAAAATTTCGGATAGGGGCTACCATACAACAGACATGTTTTTTTTTGCGGTTTTTATAGATAATGGTACGGAACCCTTCATGCGCGAGTCCGACTCGCACTAAAAAAAATAAGTTCAGCAAACAAGTTTTTTGTACCGATGATAGTTCCAGTGGTTAGCGCCGTCGGTTCGCATGCCAAAGGGCGTGGGTTCAAACCCAAACAATGAGCTACCGGTGAAGGACAACATCTTGAGGAAACCATAGCGTGGTGGTAGGATACTTTCTAGTACTCGGTTGGCTAGCTACCACCCTCTAGCTGAAAATCTGCCGCCAAGCATCTAACGGTGTGTTCCGGCAGCCTCACTTGAGAGCCAGTTCCATTCCAGGTTAGGTGTGCTTTACCATCTTCGACCACATCGTCACTTAACATCAGGTGAGTTGTGGACAAACACTTAGCCTGTCAGCCATAAAAAAAAAGTTCATTAATTAACCTTTTCCTCTTGTCAAAATTGTACAAACATCTAGCTAATTTCTTATAAAATAACTTTTATAAAAAGCAGATTTCTGAAGAGCTAAGTTAAAAATCTTCCGGATGAAATAGTACTAGGTGGACGAGAGAAAAAAATGATTATTTTTCAAAGAGAGTTAATAGCGAATCAGGATTCAGTGTGGAAAGTCTCGAGAGTGAGATGCTGGGTTAAAGATGAACAGATTTATAACTTCTTAGACGTACAACAGGCGTACCACGAGGTTTTACGTTTCCATCCAATTGCGGGGCAGTTCAGTTCAGTTACCTAAACTGTCCTGCTTTATTTTCGTACCATGAGCATGTCAAAATTGGATCGCAACTGCACTGCTAGCTCTCCAAACAACGAACGATACTTGTCTCTGGCTCCAATACTGTCTCACTACCAAAGAAAAGGACAACGCTATACAATAGTATATCTGTATCTCGTCCGAAAAGTGTTCCGAAATTATGATTGTCTGGAAGTATCGGTTTTCTTAATGTTTTATAATGATATGATATTGTAAGGTGAATTATTACTGAATACTGTATTGCACTAAAGCATAATCATTGACATGTTTTATTTTTACGGATAGCCTTTCATTAAATTAAATTAAAAAAAAAAAACATTATTGAGATGATGAGACAATTACGATTTCTTTGTTTCGGAACGCAACTACTAATTATTATTTTTTTATACCTAATCTTAAGAATTAGATGCGAGGGTTTTTGGCGGGAATAACGGCGGTGAACCGATAATTATTCTGGCTAATGAGCTCACACGAAATAGCATTCACAAAAATTAAAATTCACAGAGACGTGCGCTAGGAGGCTAATACTTAGGCGGCGACACTCTGCCCACGTCTGAGTAGCAAAGCCTTGAACACCGGCGTAGTCTCTTGTTTATCTGTCTTCTATCGAATACATTTCGGAGTGTGCCTTGGAATTGCATAATTTGGTTCCACCTGCCCCTTTCTATTACCGGACGGCTAGGCAGACACGGCCTAAGCGCTATCCATACATGGTGGACAATCCCCACGTACGGACTAAACGCTTCGATTCCACATTCTTCATACGTACAGCGAGGATGTGGAATTCTCTACCAGCATCTGTTTTTCACAATTACAATTTGAGGGTCTTCAAAACCAGAGTAAACAGAACTTTTCCCAGGTATGCGTGCTTCATCTTAGACTGCATCCTGCTTAACATCAGGCAGGGCCTAGTCAAACGCAAATGAATACCGTATTTGAAAAAAAAAACATTATATCATTAAATTCTACAAGAACAAATAGTTGTGTATCTGCTCTCTTTTTTAATCAATTTCTTAGTAAAGACAGCGTGCTAAGACGGTGGTGGTGAAAACGCGAGCCACCGCACCCCCACCCGTCAAATACACACCCCTTTATAAGACACCCTTGCCGTGGACAGGAGGTTGATGCGTTTCGCAACTTACAGCAATTACAATTTAAATGTTTAACACATTGTTGAATTACCAACATACCAGTTACCATTCCAGGCTAGGTGATTTTATCATCTTCGACCACACCGTCACTTAACATCAGGTGAGCTGTGGTCAAACACCTAGCCTGTCAACATAAAAAAAAACCGACCAGGTGCGAGTCCGACTCGCGCACGATGGGTTCTGTACCATCTATGAAAAAGCCAAAAAATCGCGTTTGTTGTATTGGCCCCCCTTAAATATTTATTTTATTTTGTTTTTAGTATTTGAGCGGCAACAGAAACACATAATTTGTGAAAATTTCAACTGTCTAGCTATCGCGGTTATTGAGATACATCTTGGTGACAGACAGACGGACGGACAGATAGACAGCGAAGTCTTAGTAATAGGATCCATACCCATTGGGTACGGAACCCAAAAAAAACCACTATCTCTTCGTTCTTTACCCTATCTACATCATCAGCAAATGGAAAGGAATATATATAAATACTTTTTTAAACCACTAAGTAACTACTCACTATTTTTTTTTTGTAAAAACAATATTAAATTTATATACATTACTGCTGCTCCTATATTTGGAATGCAAAGAACAATAGATTATATTATTAGAAACATAATTTTTGTTTAGATATATTTCTGTAAATAGGTACCCACCATAAGAAATAAGGCAAAACTTCTTAGTATGCAATGGTATTACTTTAATCAATTGCATTGCAGGGATAGGAACCCGCACAGTGCCTAGCACTTGTGATCCAGCTGTAGGATTAAGAAGTCCATTTAAATATGCAATTTCATTTGCTTTTTTTTCTTGAAGTTACAAATTATCACACTAGATATTTCATGAAAATTGCTAAAAAGACATATAAGTAGTATAATTAGACTTGTAACATTGGTGCTATCAATAAAATATTTATATTATTTGTACCTATATACAAAAATGCAATACAGAGAAGTATCCAAGCCATAGTAAAGGATTTATGACATCATACAAAAGAACATTTGTTCTATTAAACTTTAACACATAATCAAACAATATAGGTTTTCTTTTAATTTTTGGATTTTATAGATGCAGTTTTAGGAGCATTGTCCAGATTCCCTTTATAATGTCTAGGTTGTTTTTTTAAGTTTAAGAATGTAAACTGTTCTGACTATACCTAATAATAAATTAGATGATTATTTAGGGACTTTTATTTAAAATTTGTTAGGTTTTGGTAGAGATACAAAAGTCTAGTTACTTTTTCAGTATAAATCAACGAATTTTGATTTTATTAGGTATATTCAAAATGGAGACAAGAACAACCTACTTAGAATATTTTATGCTCTTCCCACAATTATTTACCCAAGCCATTTCAGTTCTTTAAGCCCTTGCCTTTGCCTGGAGTTTGTTTTGTTACTCAAAGTACTGCTTACCACTGCAATGAGAATAACATCTGTTCATGACAAACAGATGTTATTTCTTATCAAAAGGAGAGTGTTTCGTTTGTAGAAAAAAAGTACCAGAACATGGTTGTAGGTCTCTAGTGAAGTATGGAAGTGCAAATATTTTATTTTATTTTATTAATATTAGGGAAATTAACAGCTAGGTACATACAATTAGTTTACCTTTAAACATTTATAAGGCCAATTATAAATTTCCACAAACAATTGAAAATTAAAATTAAAAAGTTTTTCTAATAATTCACTAATATATACCTACTCTCAAACTACTCAAACTGGTTGAAAAACGCGTCAGCAATTGTATTGTAATGTATATGACAACTTACCTCTCTATTCTTTTTACCTTGTTATTACTATAGGTAATGGAGAACTGGCAAAGTAAATAGTATTGCACAACATTTTGTAAGAGTCCAACTTGTCTAATCAACATTATTTGGTGCACATACCTGCAATAAACGAACATAAATATTAGCTTGGGATATATCTTGATATATATAAAAACCTTCTGTACATGCGTTTGTCACCAAACTTTTTATTAATGGCTGGACCGATTTGAATGAAATTTTGTGGGTATATTTCAATGGTTTGAAAACACAATTGGACCCAGTAGGTGGCACAGCTATCGGTATGTCTGTTGACTGTTAGGCAATACAAAGTTTGCAGGGTCAGCTAGTTGTTTATAAAATTTGTTCTTGCCTAGTACCCTGCTTATTCTTTGTACAGATATGTACATAATAATTCTGGAATAGATTCTCTAAATAAATAAAATATTGTAGGACATTACACACAGCACCATCCAACCCCGAACTAAGCAAAGCTTGTACTATGGAAATTAGATAGAATACTATTTTTTTTGTAAATACATACATACCTACTATACATACTTATAATACATACAGAACACCCAGACACAGAACAAACATTGTTTATACAACAAAATATTTGCCCTAGGTGGGAATCAAACCCACATCCTACAGCTTTTAAAGCAGATATACTAACAATGAGACAACAGGGCTCAAATGAAAGTGTAAACTGTATCAAAATCCATTATATAGCTTAGATTTAAGAGAACTGTGAACCATTAATTTTAAAACTATATTATGTTATATGTAACATAATTTTGTGATTTTTTAGACTAAATGAAGCAAGTTGAGACTTTGGAAATAAAATCTACTATCATCTTGTGATAATTTATCTTTCATCTTTTGAATGATGAGTTCAGTTTAAGTTAAGTTATTAGGTATTATTTTATACTAAGCTTTTGATTTCTGTACTTTATTATAGTAAATAAATACAAAGTAGGATTTAATTAAAATTAAATTGCAAGTTTACTTGTTGCGACTACCTATTCGCTCAAACATTCTGTCGTCAAGCAGTTGTGTGAAAACATTAGTGTATTCTAGTTTGAAGTGTACTGCAGCTAGCGAAATAACAAGGCTGCCAAATAAGTAATGCCCTGGTATTTGCTGCAATGGTCATGCATTATCTCTTACCATCAAGAGAGCCTCTAGTTTGCCTCATATCTTTATGTTAAAAAAATACTATTAGAATACAAGTCGTGAGTAGCATTATGCTACTACACAGTAAGACCACCGAAAATGTACAACTCAGATTAGGACTCTGCAAGGATACTTCAGCACAATCTTGCATTACTAAAATACATGTCTGACAAAATAGGAGTGGAACAGTTAGACCAACAACCCACAACGTGCTCCATTACTTTAAGGAAATCGGTTAATTTGGATAGGCCTGTAGAAGAAATTGCATTAATTATATACACCCTAAGCAGGATATCAGTTGACCAACACTTTTAATTAGATTTAGGTAAGTATAATGCGCATAGAAAATATATTTCATACCTAGCAGTGGTAATATGCCACAAATAACATACTTACAAAACTCTTAAAAAAGAATACAGAACAAACATCATAGAGACCAAAATATGACAACATAACCTCAATACATTTAGATTTACTCATGTGCCGGTTGCCGCCAAAACTAAAAATCCATGTTTAAAAGTTATCTATTTATTACCTGATATGGTGTGTCATCGCCGGATTCTTCCAAACGCTTCAGGTTTAAGCTCACTAAACAGTTTTCTTGTGGGTTCCAAACATACAAAACATCGTCTTTGAGATCTAACAAATTGACCAACTTTCCTGTGGAATTTTCACTTAGGCTCTCCTTTAAGTCCTTGAATAACCTATGACCGGCCAATTTCACTTCGTACAAACGGGAATCCATTGTAAAATTAATAAAAAGTTTAAATTGTTTTGGAAATCACAACAAACAGAATTTCCAGTATTGTACACTAGCTTTGACGTCGTAATAACAAGTGACACTGACAGTTACTTATGTATTTCTTTCAATTTGGCTCAACGCTTTATTGTGTTTTGCCAGTAAGCGGCGTAACTTTACTTTGAACACTGCGAACACTTGAGACCTATAATAATTATTAGAATGTGGCGGAGTTGACATTACCTATCTACAATCTAAGAATATTGATTATGAGTTGAGTTCGTGTTAGTATAGAGTGCTCGGCGGAGTGAGAGTTAATCGTATTGTGCATAAACACCTATTTATTTGAACAATATTAAAAATACTTTATTTATTATGTAGGTATGGTTTAAGAAAATTAACCAAGCATATAAAGTTTTTTTTCTTTCTCTTTTTTCCCCCATTTTTTATGGTTGGTAGGTAAGTGTTTGACCACAGTTCACTTGATGTTGAGTGACGGTCTAAGATAATAAACACACATAGCCTGGAATGGCTCTCAAGTAAGGCTGCCGCAACACACCATTACATACTAGGCTGCAGATTTTCAACTTAAGGGTGGTAGCTAGCCAGTCGAGTACTAGAAAGCACCCTATCACCAGCTAGTGGTTTCCTCACGATGTTTTTCAGTCTAATAAAATGAGGCGTACCTATTTCTTAACTTCTACGGAAATCTTTCTGATATCTTTCCGCAAAGATCATAGATTTTTTATATTTTACCATCAGGAGAAAGTTTCGAAGTATTTCTTTTAAATATTAAAAAAAACGCACAAGCTAATGCTTGTAGGGTGTAACAGTTATGACAGTAGGTAATATTATGGTTTACTTGTAGGTAATCCTAAATAAGGATTTAGTTGCGAAAGAGTGACAAAGTGTGTACAAACATCTTAGGACAAAAGACAGAATTCACTCTCCAATATACCAATTTCAAAAGCGGGCCAATAAATCTGCCCTCTCACAATCCGACTAGCAACTCACTAATTCAACGCCAGTAGCAATCGCGGAGCCTTTAAAACAAACAAAATATTAAATTATCCACCGAGGTACACGTACGAATGCTGGAAAACGAAATTTATCGTTGCCTATACGCTGGTTTATTTATAAGAAAGCACTGGTAGCGCTCGGGGAGATGAAATTACGTGATACCATTTCGAATCAAAGTGAAATACTGCTTGAATCGTTGTGGGTACAATCAGTCCACGTCTCGTGTGGATTTTGTTTGGGTTTGGGCATAATAAGAGCAATACTTATTGGCTTTTATTAATTAGGAAGGCTTTCTGTAACAACTCTTAGAAATTTGCAAGATTTTGTAGACAGAGAACTTCGAGTAGAGACAGTGTTATTATGATGAAAGTCATATTATTTTGATTAGTGCGTAATAATTTCTGTTTGGTTTTGACATTGACCTTTGCGCATTTAATCAGTGACAAGTAATCCGGTATTTTAAATATTTGATAAAATAATCAAGTAAAATAAATCCAAGTCACAGTCAAAAGTTAGTCAAGGTCAAGATCAGTCATGCTCTAGTAAAGTAGTGCCAATTTCACAACGGAGTTTTAGAAATACAACAAAAAGACGTCTCACCATATCAAAGCGTGCGTGCGTGTAGCACGGCACTTAGCTAATAAATCACTACTTAAAGACATGAACAATCGAAAAAACACAAGGTTTTGACAATCATACAATGTGAAGACACGATGGTTTTTCCATGTTCCCACCAAAAACAATTGTAGGCAAGTTACAGGTGTGTACCTAGTTATTATAAAAAGGTTTTTTAAAGTGTTGAAACCATTGGTTACGCAACTTCCACTTAGTAGCCAAAATGCCAAGTACATCTTAAATTTGCTGTAAATTTTTATTCCGGCCTGCAGATTATTCAGTGTTTTTTTTTCAGCTGGTAGTTTTCAAAACCCAAATTGTTTTAATGCAGTGAAAAGGTATTTTCGCGAATGAGATGCTTCAAATTCCATTGGAACTTAAAACTTTGTTAACCTATCACAGTTGTTCAAAATAGTTACATGACAAAAAAATGTCCTTAAAATGTGAATGAACTTGGGCGCTTACACGCGTTTATCAAAGTTAATCATTACTTCCAATTCTTGTTCCCATGTAACGTCACGAATGAAAACGAGACTGGATTTTGTAACAATAGATTTTTAGACAGGCTTTACATGTTTTAAGAACTTTTTTGTGTCGACTACTCGCATTGTTATTAAACCTAGTGAAAGCAACTACGCAGAAACATTAGGAGTTCGTTTTTTAACACAATCAGGTCATATATCCTGTAAATTATCATATCTCTGGAATGATATCTATTTGCCGGGAAGACTTAAGAATGTGTCGCGAACTGAATGTGTTCCTTTTTTTTTAGGTGGTAGATTTCAATTATCGCGAATAAATGACTTGAACTTGAACTTTTGCAGCAGTTTGTCTAATTAGGTACCGCCGCAGTATAAGATATTTACTCACCAAGCAGTAGTGTGTAAGCAATACTGTACTGCAGGGCTATTGAGACTAACAATCTGATGTCTGAGATGAGCGCCAAAGCTATTAATGGCCTAGACTTTATTTTGTTACTTAAATTTTCCGACATCGCTGCAATGGCCATGTACATTAGAGCTGGCTCTCAAATGAGGCCGCCGGAACACACCGGTAGCTACAGTTTGCTCACGATGTTTTTCCTTCCCGGCAGCTCAAGCTCATTGTTGGAATTTGAACCCACGCTCTTCGGGTTGTAAACCAATCGTGCTAACCACTGAGCTATCATTGCTACAAAACTAATTGTAATTGTTATCTATCTAGCTAGCTAGCTACTAGGTGGTAGATCTCCTTAGCAGCAGGTCATCTAGGTAGGTACCACCGTAGTACCAGATATTCTGCCGTCAAGCAGTAGTGTGTAAACGTTACTGTGTTCCGATTTGAAGGATACTGCAGCTAGTGAAATTACAGGGCTGTTGAGACTAACCACCGAAAGTCTCAAAGTAATAAGCGCCGAAGCAGCGATGCCTTGAACTTTGTTTTGTTACTCAATGTTCTGTGTATCGCTGCAATGGCTATGGACAGGCGTTATATCTTACCATCAGGAAAGCGTTTCATTCGTCTTATTACGTTTACATATAAAATATAACTATTATTTTTGTTAATGTTGGTTAACCAGTGCGACAATTTCGAGTTTTTTTTTTAATGGCTCCGACCACACCGTCACTTGACATCAGGTGAGCTGTCATGTGGTCAAACACCAAGCCAATAAAAAAAAACTTTAGCAACAGAGATACAGAGATCAATGTCGAAACATCGCACGCTGAATAAAATATAAGCCCGCGTACTCATGAGCCGTCCTCGCGATATAATTCTATTGATAAATTTACCAGCGCCTCTCACATGATATTAGGGGGTGTACCCCCCGCCCCCTCACAGCCCAATCTATTATTATGCTGCTCGGGTCGCGACGTACGAATCCTATAGGGTTGGCACTGCTGAGTTTTTATATGGGTCAATCTCAATATATACGTATAACAAAATCATTATAAATCATCATTATCATTGTCTGCGTTTCTCGAAAAGTACAATATGGGTGTCTTCAAGTCAAAATCAAACAGGTTCTTTCTAGGTAAGCGTGTTCCAACCTAGACCATATCGTATGTGAACCTATTCTGTATTATAAAAAAAAGGGAGTGTGCTAGAGAGTATAAAACTAATGACAGATGACAGACAGATGCACACACAATGATACACATAGCACACAGATATAGTTCAGTGTATTGGCAAGCTGAAGTGGCAATGGGCTGGATATATCTGTCGCAGAACTGAATACCACTGGAGTTGAGGTGTTCTAGTGCGGAGACTGTGAATTGTCAAACGTGGCATAGGACGCCTTGAGACTTGATATAGTGACATAGGACAGCTGGCGATGGATGGAAGCGAAAAGTCGAAGATTGAGCTGAGTGACCTAGATCCAGCAGTGGACTTCGATAGGCTGATGATGATGACGATAAAAATATCCCGGAAAGGTATCAGGAACTCTGTTGCATACTAGTTTACAATGTCACGCTTGTATGAATAAAATGATATCAAATAAAAATCTTCAATTCATGCTTGTCACGAACATGTTAATAAATTTGACAGCTCATAGGCTTATCAAGGTATCTATTCATCTATAAGTAATTACGACTACAAAAAATCTTTTGAGATGATATGATTTGATAGAGTAATCGTTGTTTACAAGATAATCGAGTAGGAAGAATCGTGATTTCCCATAATAAATATGAAAACATATTTTTATTGGTGTATTTTTATATGCGCAAATTAAATATTCAAACAAGAAAGTAGATAATATCCGATAATATTTCTGAGTGGCAACCCTAAGGCGGGGTACCCGTCGGGACGCCGCCGATGACTTGTCATTAATAACGACAGCGGAAATGTATCAAAAGGTGACGTGTGTCCCTCCGTCTGTCTCAGCCCTTATTTATGATACACCAAACAATATTTATTTCTGCATGTCTTATATTATAAGTATCTGTATATTGTCTACAGTTTAGTTTGTTTTAAGGAGTGTTAAGATAGTTCGATTTGTTCCGAGTGCCAAATTCAAAGTGCCCTTCTTATTAGTTTTTCGATATCTATAATTTGTTAATACAACTTTTTTGCTATCTGTTTTCATAAACCTGTCATGACTAATTAGGCTGAATTGGCAACCGCAACAAATTTTGATTTTGGCCTGCGTAATCCCGGATAAAAAGTAGCGTATGAGTTAATCCATGATAAAAGCTATCTTCATTTTAAATTTCATCCAAATCCGTTATACATATTAATTCATCGATTCTCCTTCTCTTTCTTCTTGGCATCACACTCTGAGCATTCTGCCAGTTTCAATGTTTCTGTATTTTGTATGCAGATTTTTTATCTTTATTGCTCGTCTTCGGCTTTTGCAATATATGTCTAACATTTTTAGTTACAGTCAAAGTCCTGGTCAAGTCCAATCCGTGCCAGTCAAATCCAGTCATGCCTTAGTAAAGTAGTGGCGACTTTACTATAAGCTACTATAGATTTTTGGAAGCAACACGAAAAGTCATTTTCGTCACATTATCACACTCGCGCTATATTTTTATACATAAACACTCGAAAAAATACTAGTTTTTGAAAGAAATACAATTCGGTATGTAAAGTTTTTTTTTGGTATTTATTTTATATTTTTTTCTGATAGTAAACTTTAATTCATGAAACTAATTTGAATATTTTGGCTTTTTATGCGGTAGTTGATTTTTAATACGTTTTCAAACTTTTGATAGCGATGACGTCATGAGGTTGGCATAATATCCATAGTAGGCCTTTGCCATGTAAAACAAAAAATAGTATTTTGACACATTTGATTGACTTTGACAACTGACATGAAGTAAAGAATTTTGTTTATCAAAGCTTCTTAATGTTGCTAATCTATTACTTTTTGTATGGATTATTACGCTATTACGCCGCTGGCAAATCTATTAAGATTTAAAAAAATAGATGGATCTATTACAGCTGTTTTACAGAAACATTAGAACTGACAGAATGCACAGAGTATGATGCCAAAAAGAAAAAGGACAAACCCAATGAACTTTTTTTTTACCAGATTTGGCAATGCATGGTTGTTATATTTACCTATTTTGGTATTTTATAAGTGAAGTAACGAAATTATAGTATTTTTCCGTACTATCCTTAGATATGGATAGTATCTAGTACGGAGCATGAAATAGTTGTACAAATACTGTAATTATATTTTTGTTTTATTTATGCGGGATTACTCACGTATAATTTTATCGGAAACTCCGACTATAGTTTCGGCCACATCCGGTGGCCTTCATCATGGAGACAAAGCTGAGACAACGCGCGCGCGGCCTCGTCTTGCTTCGCACTGCGGGCCGCCGCGCGCCTCGCACGTGAAGATAGCGGTTGATGCACGGGCGCGGGGGTGGGGGCGGGTAGTGTACCGGAATGCGACGGTGCGCTCTGGAACTCTTCCTCACCGGAGTCCTCCTCTACGGTGTCAGGGATATTCCAACATACAGAGCTCACCGCGACGTCTTCAGAAACACGGCCATTCTCACGAGCTCCATGAAGACAAGGTTTCCAAGTCGGTGGCAGATTCCACCCTCCGTCTCTATTAAAATTAGGACGCTTACTAATTTCTATGGCCTCCCTGACTTTCCGAGGCACATAGAACTTCTCACGAGCTAGCACTTTCGCCTTATCAAACCGGATATAGTGCAGCGCGTCCGTACCAATTGAATGTTCCGCCACCGCCGAACCGTTGCTATCCATGTTCTTCATGGAGCGTACATGCTCAGTGAGTCTAGTGGCCACGTTTCTTCTAGTCTCACCTACATAACACAGACCGCAATCACAAGGAATCATGTATACACCGGGGACACCCAGAGGGTCTCTATCTTTTGGAGAACGAAGTAATTGTCTGAGCTGCATGAGCGGACGGAAGATTGTCTTGATCAACCGCTATCTTCACGTGCGAGGCGCGCGGCGGCCCGCAGTGCGAAGCAAGACGAGGCCGCGCGCGCGTTGTCTCAGCTTTGTCTCCATGATGAAGGCCACCGGATGTGGCCGAAACTATAGTCGGAGTTTCCGATAAAATTATACGTGAGTAATCCCGCATAAATAAAACAAAAATGTGTCAAGACCACGTCAGTTTCCATACTGTAATTATAGTACGAAATCCAACGCTGTGTTGACTTGACATTGACAGTTTTTGTTTAGGTTCGCCATTGCTTTTGCACAGCGAACTACATGACGTCATTATGGGACTCATTGAAAGTCAAGCTTGTCTTGTGTATTTTATTGAAATATACCCCATCTCATAGTTTAGAGAGTTTTAAACGTCAAAATAATGTACAGGAATGTAATATTTCGAAATGGTTTTGGAATCAGCAAAGTATTTTTTTTCTTTACATACCGTATTGGGCGACACGACTCTTTCCGCGTTCCCGCCAAAACTCAATCGTCGATTAGATGCTAAGTTAGTTGAAGGTTGGATGGAATTGGATGACATTGACATAAGTCGTAAATTGATAATAAAAAAAAAATACTGGCAAATGCACAATGTGCCACGCTATAATTCTCTCAGGAGGAAAAAATAATACAAATCTTTTTTCACTATCATCATTGTATCAGAAGGTGTCGCCAGTCTCCCGAGACCGTACCCCAATTACCGGTAGAATTGTTCTGGTATCTATTACTTTTCCTTGCGAACTGGGAGTTGGGTTGTCGGGTAAAAAATAGTTCTGGCTTCGTGTCATAATTACGATGATTGATCTTCAAATTGGGATCTTGTTGTCAGGAAAATAGAATAAAGATCAGTGAGTTGTATTTTTTTTATATGTACGCTTGTCGTTCTTGAAAACCTGAGAGTATACGGAACTAATGACTGCAAGAAGTCTTATTATCGGTAAGTGTTTTGAAATAGGTAAGGACCGCTAATTTTTTTTATGGTTGGTTGGCTAGTTATTCGGCCACAGCTCACCTAATGGATAGCGACGGTTTGGCTAAGGATGGAGCACGATTAGAAGAAATCTATTCACTCTAGTCTTAAAAACGGCCAAATTGTAGTTCATAGGAAACAAAGAAGTTGGCAATAAGTTCCATTCAAAATAGTGATGAATTTTAATCTGAATAGGTTAGCGATGGACAAATGTAGATCAATATTAAAAAAAAATGTCTATGGCTGTAGGAGATTAAGCCAAGATTGAAGCTGCAACTTGCAAACTAAGAAAACTTGCAAAATCTTCCTCACTACAAGTTGCAAGATATGGTATCACTTAAGGCGAAGCCTCCAATCTTAGCAAAAACCGTTAAGGTAAGTGCTGAGAGCTAGCCGCGCGCTAATAACGCACGTAAATATTGCCGACGAGTTTAATATTAAACGGATATACAATGCATGTTACGTCACGGATAGGAAGAGAAAGCTTAGGGAGCGTTTCCACGGGGAATTTAGCATTATACGAAAGTTTGTAAGTATCTTTATTTTAACCACGAGTTCGAGTCAGCCCTGTTTTTTATAAACTTGCCCACTGCTAGGGTCTCTTTTCATTGTAAGGAGGATAAGGTCATAGCCAGATTTCACACATCTACGAGCACTTTTTTTAAGAACTCACAGGCATGTAGCTTTTCTCACCGTTTTCCTTCACCGTTTGAAGTTATCGGCAATACGCACATAACCTAGAAAGGACAGAGGTGCGTGCCGTGGGATTCAAACCCAGGACCTCCAGATTGGAAGTCAGACGGTCACCCGACTAGGTTGCCGGAACTTATCTACAAGTAATCAAATAGAATTTTATACGACTAGGGATAATTTTTAATCAAATTAAGAATTTCTCCTTTCTTAAAATAGATGTAAATTTACTTTGAAGTGTGTGTGTGAGTGCGTATGTGTATGTTTATGTGCGTGTG
The DNA here is from genome assembly GCA_950106695.1 of Biston stratarius. Taxonomy (NCBI): domain Eukaryota; kingdom Metazoa; phylum Arthropoda; class Insecta; order Lepidoptera; family Geometridae; genus Biston; species Biston stratarius. Next base: position 11,448,028 of record OX467106.1, read on the forward strand.
TTCTGTGTGTGTGTGTGTGTTGTGTGTATGTGTGTTAGTTTGTATGTGAGTGTGTGTTGTGTATGTGTACGAGTGTGTGGATGTTTTGTGCACGTGTGTGCTTGGGTGAGTATGCGTGTCTGCTTGTACGTGCGTGTATCTGTGTATAAGCATATTTTGGCGTCTTGATTACATAACATATTTTTTTTATACAAAAGTTTCATTAGGTTATTATTATATGTACAAACCTTCCGTAAAAATACATGTAAGTAACAGTGAAGATCGAATCAAAATCCGTTGCGTGGTTTAGAAGAAGTAAGCAGAGAAACAATAGCGACAGTGTTTTTTTTAATACTAAGTATTTAAAGAGTAAATAGGTACTTATGTTCGCATTTGATAACACCCTGCCTTATGTTTCTGTATACCCATGTTCATCGTTACGCATGCACTAAATAAACAGATTTAAGTGAAATTTGAAATAGAGATACAAATAAATGCAAAATATGACGTTTGGAGATATGCATCGGATTAACCAAAGGCTTTTTATTTCATTTTGTACCTGTGACAGCTCAGTGGGTAACACGATCGGGTCATACGCCCAATGACGTGGGTTCAGATCCCACCAATGACCTTGAGCTGTCAGTGACGAAAAATATCGTGAGGAAACCATAGCATTTTTGTTTTATTTAGATATACGGGATTACTCTTTTTTTAATTCGAATCAGGTTTGCGTTTGACCACGCGTCGCCTGATGCTAAGTAGGATGCAGTCTAACATGAAGCACGTCTACCTAAAAAAAAAACGACTATAGTTTCGGCCACATCCGATGCTCTTCTTCAAGGAGTCAAAGCAGAGCGCAATGCGCGTGCGTCTTTGTCTTGCTTCAGAATACGAAATAGAACCCGGATAAGTAAAACAAAAACGTGCCAGAACTACGTCAGTTTCCATTGTAAAACCATAGGTATAATATATGCTGGGGTCAAGATGAAAAAACCTGACGGTGTTTTCCGGCAACCTCACTTTGGAGTCAGTTCCATTCCAGAAACGTGTTTACAATCGTCCACACCATCTTTTAACACCAAGTATGCTGTGGTCAAACACCTAGCCTGTCATCAGTCAAAAATATACGATTCTGGTTGAATAGCCTGTCAAGGCACTAGTAGGTCACAAGATTAAGTAGTGTGCGCTGTTTAATGAGGTTCATCCACCGTTAAATAAGAATATCGCTTTTCAGGCAGAGCTACTACCGATTGAACAGTCACAGATTTAATCTATTCATGTTTATACTGCTAAAAAACCATTTAACTAATCAAAGGCTAAAACATAGATTTAAGAATTCATCATCATCATCTTAGCCATAGGATGTCCACTGTTGGACATAGGCCTCCACCAATAATATTGGTTTACATCCAGCGCGTTCCTGCAATCTTCATTAGGTCGTCTGTCCGTGAGGGCGGACGTCTTACGCTGCGTGTCAGAACTTTCCAACCCCATTGGTCATCGGTTCTGCGTGATATGTGCCCTGCCCACTGCCACGTCAACTTGGTAACTTGCTGGGCTGTATTTAAGAAATTAAACTGTACAAATAAGCATATAAAACAATGACTTTTATAACATAAATCAATTGAATGTATATATATATATATATATATCTCTATCTATATCTATATATATGTCTAGATACATACCTGTATTAGAATTATTACCTACCCTGAACAAAAACACAATATTGTAAGCCACGCTTAAGCTCCGGCTCGAAGACGCGCTCGCAAGATAGTGCTCGGGGTCATCGCAAACAAATGAGGGGTGTAAATCCAGCCCCCCATCCCCACCCCACCTGTGCACGGCGGGTGCCCAGGTAGCACTTGCTTCAACCCTTTCTTGGCTAACATATGGTTGTGTTCTCCAGAATACGAACTTGTGGATGTGGTAAGAAATTTGTAGTATCAAATAAGCATACAAATTTCCTAGAAATTCGTAAATAGAAATGTATATACAAACTGAGACGGGCGTTAATAGTAAATATTATTTTTCTTGTATTTTAATGTGGAATATCTTTGGAAAACTGACTCGTATGCCGTGACGGCAAACGGCGTGGCGCTCTCTTATGTCATCACGTCATTTCTCTTGATTACCTTATGTATGTGCGCAGGCTTGTACTATACATTTCGTTGCTTCTCTGTGTGAGCTGCGTACTGCTTCAATGTTTCACTTTAGCCGGGCGTTCCGTGTGCCAAAGACTGTGCTTTTGATGTCAATAATATGTGTACATATCGTTTTAGTAGTGTCTAGGTTCCAACCTCTATTCATAAATAAGTTAATAAGGAAAAAAACACAAATTTCCAATTTCCATACTAAAATTCAAATTGGATAGTGGCTTTTTTGTTTTGAAATTAGATACTACATAGAATTCGTTTAAGATATCAAATACCACATCCAACGATTCCTAACTCTCCTCTCCACTGTACGTACAGTACACAGCGGTTAAGACAGTTGAAGTGCTTCGGACGCCCGCCGGATTTATAGGCGACCTCTATTGGTTCTGGTCTACCCGCCTGCCTGATTGTGAACTAAACCTAGATGCCACCGTGTTCTCTTGTAGATACACATTATTAGGGGTGTATTTTATTTGTAGAATAGGATTAACAATGCCTTTTTTATTGTTTGCTTATAACTCAAGGCTTTAGGGTCCGTGTCATTTTTAACTATTATACTAACTTTAAATGGAACTAAGCACTTTACTTTAATTAGCTTGGCTCTCTATGCCAATCCCAAATTAAAGAACTCGACGATGCCTGAAAATCTTGTTCTGAACTATCAAAATATACTTTAAAAACTTCCGCAGGCTGTGAAAACTTCATAAGAGGATCCATCGCACCCCACTGTTCCAACGTTAGGCCACAGTTCTCAATGATGTCCGTCTCAACAGGCCCAGGACTTACTGTGATCACTCTGATACCAGAAAAAGCCAACTCCAAAGCTATACAACGACTAAAATAGTTCGGGATATACTAAAATACTTTTTTTTAAGACATCATAGGATAAACTTTGACACCTAAATCACTGATACATTAATCATATTTATTTTGCTCTTGATTAGATGTGGAGCAGTATGTTGGTAATCATCACCACTGCTCGCAAGTTGACATTTATGACTGCATCGAAGCATTGTAGCATGTCTTTCGTCACAATAGAGTCGAGTTTAGTAAGTCCTGCATTGTTTACGAGAACGTCACGCTTTCCAAATTTCTCAATAGTTTGTTGAACTGTTGAGTTAGCGACTTTTTCTTCACTTATATCAGCTTTGCCGACTTGTGATTTTTTTGCAACAATGCTCAACTTTTATTCGTTTCTGCTAATGATGATAGCATCAGCACCTTCTTTGGCAAAAGAAATAGCTGTAGCAGCGCCGATTCCTGAACTGTTTCCTGTCACTATTACAACTTTAATAGTAAACTTGTACTGAAATTAAAAAGATTTCATCTGAACATAACATTAACAACTATCGGAGCGTGTATAGCAACTAAGTAGAACGACCACAGTCAAGGCCTTTTATGTTTATCTATTTCAAAACGTTGCTTTGCTTGCTCAGTAATATCTAGTGAGTTGCCTATAATATTTAACCAATATTATACACAGATGAGAGCGCTACGTAGCGAGCGACGAGTACCTATAGATTAGCAATCAACCTCGCCGACAATGTACAATCAATCATATTTTTTACCTGACAACGACCAAAACTAAGATAATTATAATTTAGTAGTCTAGTGTGGTGGTAGAGTACTTTCTAGTACTCGGCTGGCTAGCTACCACCCTCAAGTTGAAAATCTGCCGCCAAGCATCTAACGGTGTGTTCCGGCAGCCTCACTTGAAAGCCAGTTCCATTCCAGGCTAGTGTTCCGGCAGCCTCACTTGAAAGCCAGTTCCATTCCAGGCTAGGTGTACTTTACCATCTTCGACCACACCGTCACTTAACATCAGGTGAGCTGTGGTAAAACACCCAACTTGTCAACAAAAAAAAAATTAACCAAACGACACAGTATTTCACGCTACTGCGCTGAAATACAGGTGTTATAACCTAGTTCATCGGAAGGAACTGAATCTATTTATATAAAGAAAGAAATTCTAGTGAAGTAATATGTATTATATATAATTTCGATATTTTCATGCATTTGAAGATAAATTAAATTTAAAAAAAAGTATTTTTTTCTTAAAGCTAGGTGTTGTAGTTGGTAGATCGCACTCGGTAGGTAGAAGAGCGATTGATAAAAATCCTGTGCGTATAGTTTAAATGATCAAACGTTTTAAAATGATCCCAAATGTTTACGCAGGTACCTAAAACTTAATAAAGGACACCAAACCGTCTGATAAGTTGTGAGCTGTATTGACCAAAATTTATTACGAAACTGGTTTTCAAAACAAATTACCCGTTTGTAAAAAAATATTCATTTGTAAGTTTGAAAAATATTAACCTTTTAGCATACATCCGTTATCAATAACATAGTTCCCACCAGTTATGCCTTTGGCCTTGTCACTTGCCAAAAATCCAATCAAATCGGCCACTTCTTCTGGTTCGGAAAACCTTTCTAAGTTATAAATCTTTGTTGCGTCTTCCCACGTTGTCTTTATGCCACTACTTTCTAATATATTGGTTCTTGTCAGTCCAGGGCGAACAGAATTGACTCTTACTCCATGTTTCAACAATTCTAACGCCGCCCCTCTTGTGAAATGATCCAATCCTGCTTTAGAAATAGCATATGGCATCACTGTAGATCGTCGAAAATAAGACAAACCACTTATGCTTGATACGTTGATAATATTGCCTTTTGCTTTGATTAAATGCGGTGTTGCTAAGATAGTTAAATGAATAACTGCTCGAAGATTGATGCTCATTACTTTGTCATACTCTTCTAAAAGATTCCCTTTCAAGATGCAGGCAGCAGATGTTATCCCAGCGTTGTTGACTAATATGTCCAGTTTTCCAAAAGTTTCGATGACAGTATTTACGATTTCTTTGAGTTTATCATCGTTTGTCATGTCAGCTTTGATGCTGAGGGCTTTTTTACCAACTTTTTCACATTGTTCTGATACAGATTTTAGAGCAGCTTCATTTCTGCCAATAATGGTAACTAAAGCGCCCTCTTTGCTGAAAAACACGGCAGTGGCTGCTCCGATACCAGAGCTTCCGCCAGTAATGAGAACAACTTTGTTCGAAAAACTCATTTGTATGGATTGACCGTTTTCTTCGACGAATAAAAAGCAAATCGTGTATTACATGTAGTCTTGTTAAGTTTTATACGAATCTAGCCATTGTATGTTAATTCATTTAAATTCAAATTGTTTATTTGCATGCATGTAGGTAATACAGGACAAGTCAAATTAATTATAAATTATCTCCAAATTCTGCTGTTACAAAACACAATCAAGCCATAATATTCCATTCTATGGTTCTCTGGAAGACAACTTTTCAAATAGACGCTATTATAATATAGCGGCTAGCCATTTGAGGCACTAGCTCGTTTGTGTTGTATTTTCTTATCTGATTTTATGAGTGTTGTTCACAATAAAGAGTTTCTACCTTTTCTTTTTTAATCTTTATTTTCCATAGAGGATTTAGTTAAACATATTGATTGACTATGTCACCCTCATTGGCCTATTATAAAATATTTTCAGCCATTAAAAAAAAAAAAAAATATGTAGTTTAAAATATCTCGTAGTTGTTTTGATATTATTGATTGTTTTATTTGATCTATTTAGATATAACATCATCAGCCATAGATCGTCCACTGCTTGACATAGGCCTTCCTCCTGGGGGGTTTTGCCAATACTCGCCACGCTTGGCAGGCGGGTTGGCGAGCGCAGTTAGGTGTGATTGTTCAACGCTGCTGCCCATCTTCCAGATTTCATCCCTTAGCCGACTCTTACGGCAACCACGGGTAAAGAGGGTGTGTGCTAAGTGCGATCTTCACTAGACGATCATTGCCTAGTTTTTAAGATTTTTTATCCTACCTTATAATTATAAATGTGAAAGGTTTTATGTTTAGATGTTGGATGTTTGTTACAAAACACACAGCTAAATAGATCTGGATGAACTGATGATAGCTTTTTTGTTATTCAATTCTAAAGCCAATGCGGACGGAGTTGCAGGCGCATATTATAATTATATAAAGATAAAAACATAAATATGTTTATATATAATACTAACTGTGTCCGCGACTTACGATACAATATATATGACTAGTTGCATACTAGGCATACAAACTATAACTAAAATGTATTAACAAATTACAATATTAAATATGCAAATCTACTTAAAACATACGCTATTATCTATATAAGAACCAAATTGCTTCTAGGTAATGGATATAAATCAAAATATTGTAAAAGATAAATATTGTTGTTGTACCCGAACCCTAAAAAATTATAAAGCAAACAATAATATTAAAAAATAATACACAAGCAACCTTTGATTACCATATTATATTACCTATAATACTGATATTACCTTTGAGATTGTAATTACCAAGCGCAATTTACAACTTTTTAAAATAAGTACCTTATGTTTAATCATACATATCGTCCATTTGCGACGACAGTGTGACATCTCGAATTATACGATTTTTCGTTTTACTGATATTCTGAATTGCGATCTCGCGTTCTGCGAGTATTATCTCCACAAAAAAAACGGGATATTTTTTATATAATAAACAACAAAGTCAAAATATTACGATATAGCGCTGTCTCGTTTGATGATCTAGTTATCACCTAAGCTTCCAGGTGTGGAGTGCTCTCAGTTTTCATGAAAAACATAACATCACGAGGATGCCACGTATTAAATGTTAATTTGCACATCATCTTCAACGTGACAACTAAACTTACTTTTTATTTAGAAAAACGTGATAAGTTTTTTTTAACTCTATATCGAATTGAATTTAAATCAAATGTGCTTTTTCTTTTTGACACTTCATTTTAATATTAGTTATACTGTAATCACTTCATATGTAATAAAGCTATCTTGACAATAATTTAAGAGTTTCCTTCTACGAAGCAATCTCAACGCATTGAAAGTATTCAACGAGCTGTTACGAGATCCATGGCTTTTTCTTGTCCAGCTATCTCACACAGAAGTCCATACCAAAATAGCTTATCTTTTTTTACAAGTTGATTTGTAGTCTTAAAGGTTGTTCCTCTATTTTAAATGGTATTTCTCTATACGTTCCTTGCCATTTTCCGCGTCATCATCAGCAATAGGACGCCCGCTGTTGGACTTGGACCTCCTCCTGGAGAGGGGTTTTGCCAATACTCGCCATGCTTGGCAGGCGGGTTGGCGAGCGCAGGTAGGTGTGATTGTTCAAGGAAGACGCTGCTGCCCATCTTCCGTATTACATCCCTTAGCCAACTCTTACGGCAACCACGGGTAGAGAAGGTGGGGTACAAGTCTTACGCCGGCACCACCACGGCACATTCCGCGTCATAGAATCTTAAAAATATTTCATGTAAAATATGCTAGAACAAACTCTTAACTCTCATTTGCAAAAGAATGTGTCGTACATTACATAAATATAATTTAATGCTTCTATGAGTGATTTTGATATTTGTAACGACTCCCTAAACATATACAGGAATAAACATACCAAATACTTAACCAAAAAATAACTCTAGGTGTTAATGCTCTGTCATGTTCAGTGTGAAAGTGCCTACATTTTCGGCGTATATCATTAATTTGTTAAAGTGTATTTAGTGACAGTAAGTAGTAAGTTACAAAATAGTATGTGACTTACTGCTGTGATTAGTTGATATCATTGTTTTTATTCACCTGATGAATGTTGTAAACACTTTACAACGTTATACTATAAGTATAATTTAATGTGTGTATCGTTGGTGTTACTAAATAAATAAATAAGAGTGCTGCTCATTTAAAAGCCGTTTACTGTAAAACTATGGTTTTTTGAGATGTCACACTGTCGTCGCAAGTGGACGATATTACATACCTAATTAAATTCTAAAGGGTAGGTAGTTTCAAAAATGTTTTTTGAGCAGTTGTTATTAGCTAAAGAAGCATTTCAGACGTATATTCTATTTTATCAATTAACATTGAAGTGTAGCGATGACAATTGTATTTAAAATCCCACGTTGCGTTCACGATAATAAATTCTTATCTTGTCTTTTAAATATTCTGAAACAAACTCGCTGTCCATGTCTGTCTGTTTTTTTGCTTGTTCTAAACCACCACATTGATAAGTTTCACTGTAATTTGTTACTATACATACTTACAAATTAAAATTTAATTTAGTTTCAACTTTTCAACTTAATTCAAATTAAAGATTTATTTTTATTTTTTTATATTTTATAAATACAATTGCCTTTAATACTTCATTGTCGACCGAAGTTTTCGGAAGACCATGTGGTTTATTTTTCAGGTCGTAATTTCCAGAACGGAATTGGGCAAACCAATAACAGTCGGCGTGTTGGTTTGTAGTGTTAGCTTCGTGAACGTCTTGATGTTGCGTGCCTACTCATATTCCATAATTACTGGAATTTTTAACGTATCTATGATGACGAAAAAAATTCAAATGCGATGAGAACATAACACTCAATAAACAAATGACTAATTTTGGAAAAAGAATTCAATGTTTTTAAAATAAAATTAATTTGTAATTACAATTCATAGCCAAACAAAAATTATTTTGATTTGAAATGGCTAGTACTGCAGAACGGTAATTTCATAGTTAAAAACCTATTATTTTATACTAACTACTTACTACCATAGCGATAATATATATTTTTTTTTATCGCTGACAGGCTAGGTGTTTGACCACAACTCACCTGATGTTAAGTGACGGTATTTTCTAGCATTGATAGCTCAGTGGTTAACGCGGTCGCTTCATACGTCGAAGAGGGTGGGTTCGAATCCCAGCAATGAGCTAGAGCTGCCGGTGAAGCAAAACATCGCGAGAAAACCATAGCATGGTGGTACAGGACTTTCTAGTACTCGACTGACTAGTTGCTTCACTTGAGAGCCAGTTCCATTTCAAGGTGTGGTTGACCATCTTTGACCGCACAGTCACTTACCATTAAGTGAGCAGTGGCCAAACACTTTTAGCCTGTTAAGCATAAAAAACACGGGCAGTGGAATTGACCGTTAATATGTATGCACGTATTAGAAACCTCTAGATTAGTAAGCTGTAAATCCTAGACACTATACGGGCTCTTTTTCCTGCAACCGTACGGTGATATCATTTCATTTCGGAGAGCGTGCTTAAGAACTACATGGTATAATTCCCCCATGCCCATTTTTCTATCGTACAGCCAGAAGCTCAAAAAAGCGACATCGTTTCATGGGCGATGTTCCTAAAACTCAAACGAAACGATTTAATTCCACGTTCATTGTGCGGACTTCTAGACAATGGAGTGCGCTGCCTGAGTGGGTGTTCGCCGTTGGATATAATCCGGGTGTTTTCAAGTGAAGAGTGAATCGGTATCTTCTAGGCAAGCGTACCCCATCTTAGACCACATCACTTAACATCAGGTGAAATGGTCAAACGTAAACTTATTTATTAAAAAAAAAAAATGATAAGTTTCATCTCATAGTCACAGGACAAAATGTCATTATTAATGTAAGTACCTTTACAACAATCATAAAAATCACCGTGAACTTCCTTATTGGTATAAACTATTCTATGTCATACATAATTGCTATAAATAGCTAATGTATGTACTTACATTGTAGAACCTATCTATTTGATATAGGCAGGTACTTTAATAAGGAAGGCACTTAATTATCTTACATATTACGTCATTCATATATAAACGGCTGTTACGTACAATTACAAGCATTCATTGCAAACCATTGGAACCATGGGTTTAAATCTAAAAGATAAAGTGGTTGTTATTACAGGAGCCAGTTCTGGTATAGGCGCAGCTACTGCACAAATTTTTGCAAAAGAAGGCGCCAATGTCATAATTACTGGAAGAAACGAAAATAATCTCATCAACGTAGCTGAAAAATGTGCCAAAGTTGGCAAAAAAGCCTTAGCCATAAAAGCAGACTTAACAAAAGACAATGAAGCTACCAATGTTATCGACAAAGCAATCGAGAAGTTTGGAAAATTGGATGTCCTTGTAAATAATGCAGGTATTTTGAAATGCAGCTCGATTTTGGACAAAGACGCCGTGGCTACATTTGACAAAGTAATGGATACAAATATAAGGTCAATCGTAGTGCTGACCAGCCGAGCAGTTCCGCATCTTGTTAAAACTAAGGGTAATATTGTGAATGTATCAAGCGTTGCAGGATCCAAGCAACTTCAAAGGCATTCAGCTTATTGCACATCTAAAGCAGCATTGAACCATTTTAGTAGAGTGATAGCATTAGAACTTGCTGATCATGGTGTACGCGTGAATACAATAAGCCCAGGACCAGTAGAAACACCGATCTTCGAGACTTCTGGATCTGATTTATCAATGGATGATTTGAAAGCTTTAACGGCTCTGGGAAAAGTAACACAACCAGCAGAAATAGGGGAATTGATCGCTTTCGTTGCAAGCGATAAAGCAAGGAGTGTTACGGGCTCTGATTATGTGATGGACTGTGGATGTCTTTTGAAGTAAATTTGCGAATCAAATGATCAATTTTTTTAATACACATTCTGATGGTAATCAAACTCGTGAACCGAGGAAGGTTCCAATCCAAAATTTAGTTTAGTACAAAAAAAATATCGACCGAGATTTGAAACGCTCCATCTAGACAAACCTATGAAAGTAAATTAAAGAAATGGTTAATCGGACCGGCATTCTATAAGTTTAATGACATGATGATACTGAAAGTCGTGTAATAGTTGTTTTTATCCTATCCGATTGTGTTTGTGTATTTTTTGAAACCGTCAAAATTGGAACATTAGCAACTTTGATACAGGGGGTTCAGTACTCGATTGTCGTTACAAATAATATAAAAAAAAAGGTGGTTAATATTTGACCTAATTGTCTTGAGCAAACACAAAAATACGGACACTCAAATCACGCGCACCGAATTACGTGGTAGTCGCGCGCGGTGCCAGATTAGATAACAGTACTCCATGGTCTACGTATGGTAGATATGTTTTGCGCCAGCTCTGTACGTGAGGCTGCGCGCTGTCCATACGCTCTGGAGTCTTGGGCAAAACTTTAAGGTTTTCTTAGTTTTTTTTTTTGTATTTGTTTCGATTTTATTTCTTTATATGTTTATATGACCACTAATTAACATGTCTTTGAATATTGCTAATGTTTAAACTGTTAGCCCGTATATACGTACCTATAATTCTTCATTATAAGTTTGAAATTTGATTTCATACAATTTGTTGTTTTAATCTTTAATTGTCTTGTAAGTAATTGTTATCAACATTTTTTTTATGTACCTAGAGGTAATTAGACGAACTAGATGGTAAGAGATAACGCATGCCCATGACCACTGCAGCGATACAGAAAAATTTGAGTACCAAAACAAGGTACAGGGCTTCGATGCTTCACCGCTCATAACTTTGAGACTTTCGATGGTTAGTTACAACAACCTTGTAATTTCGGTAGCTGCAGTACCCTTCAAACTTGAACACTGTAATGTATACACACTACTGCTTGGCAGCAGAATATCTAGTACTGCCTAAACAACAAGACAAGGAATAAGCTAAGCTAAGCTGAGCTAAGGATACAATAAACCATATCGCCACACAATATTAAATACTTTTAAAACATATGTTTTATTTATCCTACTTTTTTGTTTGATATCCACCTAAATCTACCTGCAAGACAAGAAGAAGAAACCAAGTTTTCAAGTTTTCAACCAAGTAAAGACCAAAGACTTCGGAAACACCAAACAGTTACTAAAATCTGTGTGATCCATGTTTATATTGACAATATTTATTTATACATTCTATTGTAAACTATGGCATTTATCATTATGGCATGAAACGTCGCTACTTGTAATTAAAACAGCTGGAAGTCGAACTGGTAGGTATATTTTACAAGAAAGGTAAATTTTAAAAGTAGATATCTTATACAATCGACTGTCTCTGACTACATAGACTACGTTCGGACGTTTCGGGCGACATAATCCCGTCTGCGGAAAATTCTTTGAAAACAATTCGTCGAAGACACAATTTGTCGAATCACAATTCTTCGAAAACACAATTCTTCACAAATAGTGCGGAATGTCACAACAAAAGAAATGATACGAAAATAAACGAGAACAAAAAATGAATTAATTAGAATGAATTACCAAATTTTGACTGAGACTTACGTCGAAACAGTCGCCTTTTGAAAAAAGTCACCACTTAAAGTTACCAATCTTCGATGACTAGCTCAGCTACTAATGTTGTGAGTGGGCTTCTTTATACATTTAATCTTAATTAAATGTATAAAGTAAAGTAATTTAATCTTTAGTCAATATTGACTACACATATGACGCTAGACAGAAAAAACAGGAAAGGAAATTGAACAATTTATGTGTGGGCCCAAAGATCAGGTTTGTTAGCTTATGTAAAGTACAGAGAGCACATGAAAGAAAATTGAAGATTTATTACGAGGAGCTGCACTACCCGTAGGCTTACATAATTATGCTAAAGTATAAAAATATAGGTGACTAGACGACGTTAAAGTTATTATGTAGATACACTTTAACTATAAGATTTCGACGAATTGTGTTTTCGATGTATTGTAACCTCGGCAAATTGTTTTTGACGAATTTTCCACAAGTCACAGAATCCAACTGCTCTACCCACAAGCCTTTTTGCTAGCGCCCCACCAAGTACGCACAGTATTGCCAGGAGGTAAAAATTAGTGCCATTATAGAAAATAAATTAAAACATTTTACCATTTATATAATAAAACTATTTACAAACTATATCCTAAAATACATACTTGCCTGGACTTTATGTTACTACTTAAAGTTCTATGTGTCGCTGCAATGGTCATGGACATGCGTTATCTCTGACCACCAGGAGAGCGTCTCGTTCGTCTCTTATACATAAAAAAATAATTATTTCCCTTAATTCAAAATAAGAAATACTTGACACTGGCAGGATGTAGAAAGTAATTTTCTTTAGTTTAGCTCTGTTTTTATAAATTGGGCTACTACAGTGCACGAACATCTTTCAGTGTGAGAAAGGTAAGGCCATTGTCTACCACGCTAGTCTAATGCGGGTAGATAGACTTCACACAAGCTAGCGGCAATTCGCGCATAACTTAAAAGAGACATGTACGTGCTGTGGGATTAAATAAATATTAATAGGTTTGCATTTGACCACATTCTGTCTGATGATAAAATGTGATTTAGGATGGAGCACGCTTGACACGCATTTTACTCTTAATTTGAAGACGCCCATATTGTTCTTTTCGGGAAACACAGAATCCGGAAAGGAGTTCCACATCTTCGCCGTGTGAATAAAAAATGTGAAGTCAAAGCATTTTGTGCGTACATGGAGACTGTTCGGTATACGAATGACGTTTTGGTCGCGTTTGTTTGGCCGTCTGGTAATAAATCGTGAACGTGACGCCTCCGTGAAACTCATTTTTCTTTATTTAGCTACTGGGCAGCCTAGGTAGCTACTAGGCTGCCGTAGCTACTAGGCTGCCATAGCTACTAGGCTGCCGTAGCTACTAGGCTGCCGTAGCTACTAGGCTGCCTTAGTTACTAGGCTGCCTTAGCTACTAGGCTGCCGTAGCTACTAGGCAGCCTAGGTAGCTACTAGGCTGCCGTAGCTACTAGGCTGCCGTAGCTACTAGGCTGCCGTAGCTACTAGGCAGCCTAGTAACTACGGTAGCCTAGTAGCTACCTAGGCTGCCTAGTAGCTAAATAAAGAAAAACGAGTTTCACGGAGGCGTCGGCGTCGAGGTGTCACGATACCGATTTGCCAGTTTTCCTACGGTTTAAAAATACATGTATAAAAGATTGATAATGGACATACCTAGCTCACGTTTAATTGTTTTTATCACGTCGTTACTATTTTAATTTATTATACAACTGGTTTCTTGTAATTTTATTTCCTTATTTTGCATATAATACAATAAACAGTTGATGACTAATAAATAATAATTATTGAAAAAAAAACAAACAACAAAGCAACATAAAACAATTGAAATAATATTCTCATGTCGTTAATTCTTCGTCATGTAATTGGTACCGTGGTAATGAAATAAAACCACTCGTACCTGGAAACCGTGATCCAATAAATATTGAGATAAAGGTTTTTTTTATAACATATAGGCTTGCGTTTGACCGCTATCTCGGCGAAGATGCGGTCTACGATGGAGCACGCTCACCTAGAGGAAACCGATTCACTTGTGACTTGAAGGTACCCAGATTGTATTTATCGAGGAACACCCACTCGGGCAGCAAACTCTAATTGACGGTTCGTACGAAGAAGGCGGAACCAAACCGCTTATTTCGAGTTTTTAGAATATTAACCATGAAGCGGTGTCGCTTTATAGAGCTCCTAGTTGTCCGATAGTAGAATGGGTAAGATGGAATTAGGTCATGCAGATCTGAAAGACACTCTCCAAAGTCTATCCAGCAGAAAACCGACAGACAAGCAACTTTACGTCGATGTTCAAGGCTTTGAAGGCTTTTCTGAACAAGCTAATCGTTGCTTATCAGTTTCTTAGCACGTTTCTCAATAGACTCCAACGTCTCAAGCTGACGGAATCTGAAGTTTTAGAATGGAGGCCACGATTAGGCTGACGTAGCGTAGTAGGACGCCTTGAGACCGTAAGACAACCGTTGAATTCTAGAACAAGGAGATGGTTTGTAACGATGATGGCTCAGTGGTTAGCGCGGTTGATTCACATGCCGAAGGGTGTGGGATCAAGTCTTAACAATGATCTTGAGCTGCCGGTGCCGTTAGGCGAGTTGGTCAAACGCGAATATATCCGTATTTTTTTTTTAAACATAGTAATTTTTCCACACTACTGCTTGGCGGCAGAATATCTGGTGCTGCGGTGGTACCTACCTAGACGAACTGCTGCTAATGAAATCCTAAAGTAAATTATGTTTTAACCGTGTACCTTTATCATACAAATAAATACATTATGATTAATCACTGTTGAATAAATCGAAGATTCAAAATAGTTTGTATGGTCTTATTTTATATGAAAATATATCTCGTAAAAAATTAATCATGCACTGTCTTAAAAAATACTCATGGAAAGTTCTTTGTTCACCATACCTCACATTGTCACAGTTCTTTATTTTTAGGTACTTTTTGTTGTTATAAAATATTAATCAAACATATCATGTGGTTGTGACACAGTACGTTATACGTATATTACCCATTATTAGGTTTCCGTACCTCAAAACCTTCGATCTCGAGAACGCTTGGAGATATCAAGTAGAAATTAAAACCATATACGCAAATATTTAGTCCTTTGCAGCTGTGAAAAAATCATACTTCTCAGTTATCGTAAAAAAAAGTTACAGCAGTTCATGTCACAAAAAAACCGCATGTTTCGACACTTACAAGGGAATCAAAACCTATAGGGTTCTTCCCGTTGACCTAGAACTCTATGAAGTTTGGCAAAAATAATTGTCTTATAGTACATATAAAGTAAAAAGTCTGGAAACTGTACATTTTTAATTAAATCACAAAAAGTAGAGTCAAAACCATAAGCTGCAACACTTGATTCCTTAACCATAGCTACTAGTTTGTAAGGAATCCTCGGTGGGCGAGTCTGACTCGCACTCGTCCATATTTTTTTAAGTGTCTTTGTCTCTGTTACAATAATTATGATCCTTATTCATTATAATTACCATAAATATTATCACAAAAAATCACGTATAGCTTGTATAAATATTACGACCGGTTTTATTTCAATGAGACTCCCACGGCATATTTTGAGTTAGTATTAAATTTATATGGTTTCTAAGTGTTAACATGAGCTTTAATAACAAAGTGGTGATAATAACGGGAGGAAGCTCCGGTATAGGAGCAGCATCAGCTATTATATTTGCCAAAGAAGGCGCCAACGTCACTATTGTAGGAAGGAACGAAGAAAATCTGAAAAACGTGGCTGAAGAATGTGGTAAAGTTGGTAAACCAGCCCTAGTAATCAAAGGCAACATTACCAAAGACAGTGAAGTAAAAGGCATTATTGAAAAAACCATTGAAAAATTTGGTAAATTGGACATACTCATAAACAACGCTGGCGTTTTCAGACACTGCTCATTGACTGATAGCGAGTATTTGGAAGTATATGATACAACTAACAATCTCAACGCTAGATCAATGGCGGTGCTATCACACTTGGCTGTTCCGTATTTAAGCCAAACTAAGGGAAATATCGTCAATGTGTCCAGTGTCATGGGATCTATGCAGCTTTCTGGTTACACAGCGTACACAGCTTCTAAAGCAGCTGTGAACCAGTTCACGAAAACTGCTGCCAATGAACTTGGAGAACTAGGAATAAGAGTAAACGCCGTGAGCCCCGGGCCAGTCCATACTCATCTTTTTGACAAGGCTAGAACGGAAATATCATGGGATTATTTGAAGTCTCTCACTATTTTGGGTAAAATAGGAAAGCCTGAGGAGATAGGAGAGTTAATTGCTTACCTCGCCAGTGATAAAGCCAGTAGCGTAACAGGATCCAATTTTGTAATCGACTGTGGAACTGTTATTAAACAGTAACTGTGTCGCAGTGAATATTTTTGCAAATTTTTCAATAAATGATTAGCTGTTTAAAAAACTACATATCTTTTTATCATCATCATCAACATCAGCCGTATGACGTTCACTGGACATTGGGCTCCCCCATTGATTTCCATAAAGACCGGTTGGAAGCGGCTTGCATCCAGCGCGTTCCTGCGGTCTTTATTAGGTCGTCTGTCCACCTTGTGGGTGGACGTCCTACGCTGCGCTTGCCGGTCCGTGGTCTCCACTCCAGAACTTTGCAGCCCCATCGGCCATCAGTTCTGCGTGCTATGTGCCCTGCCCACTGCCACTTCAACTTGCATATCCGCTGGGCTATGTCGGCTACTTTAATTCGTCTACGGATCTCCTCATTTCTGATTCGAACTCGTAGGGAAACTCCGAGCATAGCCCTCTCCATAGCTCTTTGTGCGACTTTGAGCTTACTAAGAAGGCACATAGTCAGAGACTACGTTTTAACGCCATAAGTCATCACTGGTAACACACTGGTCGAAGACTTTCGACTTGAGGCACTGAGAGACATATCTTCAGTTATAAAAAAACGTATAAATAAGTTTTTTTATAACTGAAAGAAGCATTACAAATAATGAAATATTTATTTATGTATAAACTGTTGAAAAAATAGTATTGGCTCCAAAACCTTTGACCCTAATCTAATCTGCGTAAGCAAGCGTTATCCCTAATGGTATCCACATTGAAACCTGGGACCATTGTCTACGCGGCTTGCTAACAATAAGGTATGGTATTACACGGTATTGTGCCGCCGTCACGCTCTGACCGATGTAAACCATGTATTCATCCCATTATGCCGTCTTGAATGAGCCAGTGGTCTTATGGTCATGTACACACTGACACAGAAAACGGACAATTTATAAAGTCCACGCCGAGAACGTGGACACTCACAGTGGGACAAGCCATATTCTAAAGAGCTATGCTTGGCATTCTTAGGGGTCGTATCCAGGACGAAATATTTCGCCAGAGAACTAAAGTCACCGACATAGTCCAGCGTATTAATAAGCCGAAATGGCAGTGGGCTGGTAATATCTGTCACAGAATCAATAACCACGGGTAGACCTGTTCAAGAGTGAAGACCACAAATTGGCAATCATAGCGTAGGACGCCCCGAGACTCGATGGAGTAACGATCTGAGTGGCGTGTCTAGAGAGGCCTATGACAAACTGTTGAGGAATGAGATTCATTGTAAATCTTTATAGTGAGCATCAGAAATTAAAAAAAAAACACAGACATGAGCCTTATGAGCTAGTGCCACAAAAGGGCGGCTTTATCTAAAAAAGCGGTGTCTTCAAGGCAAACATATTTTTAATGGCGTAAAAGAAACCAACCTTAATTAAAAAAATAATAAAATAATATTGAAGTATATTAGATGACAAAAAGATTTGAGGCTCTGCCATTAGTATATTAATTACGATAAAATAATATTCTACTTTCCATACATTTTTATATGGTTTACGTTATACGCAAATCTCGCAAAATTATATGATAACTTTTAGTTAGGTAGCTAGCCAGCCGAGTACTATAAAGTACCCTACCATCATATAGTTTCCTCACGATGTTTTTCTTTATAGGCAGCTCAAGCTTATTGTTAAGATTTGAACCCATGCCCATAGGCATGTGAACCATGACTTTCGATATATAGTGGCTAAACCTAACTTTATCATTTAAAATGTTAAGTGCGCGTTACACCTCTTTTATTATGACTAACGTCTGATAGTAAATAACTGCAAAGCTCCAATCGCATTGACTATGTTATTCTTCAAAGTTCAAGGTTCAACGCATAGGCGTTATCTCTAGAGAGCGTCTTGCAATTATTGAATCAATACGTTTATTATTATCAATCAGCAAAAAAACAAGTCTTGTAGTTTAGTATTCAGTATGCTACAGGTAGTTTACTACAGGGCAAAGGCATCCCTTCCGTCCTTCCATTTTTCTTTGTCTTTTATAACCAGAGTCCAGTTTTCAAGCAGGCGTCAAGTTCGTCCCTCCATGTCCATCTGGGCCGTCCAGGAGGTCGTTTGCCATCATGAAGGGACCACTGTGTTGCGATTTTGGCCCAACGATCTCCCGAGAGTGGCTAACACGGCCGGCCTAGTCCCACTTTAGGAAAGTAAACTTCTGATATTTTTTTGCGATCAAGTTTGAGCGCATGTCTGGGAGTGGAGAGAACACATATGTCCATAGTTCGGTGCTTAGCCTAGCCTAGGTGCCGGTGCTTGGCACCGACTTCAAACAGATCAGTAGGTACCTAGCAGGTATAATAATACTTTGTAAACTAAGTTTATTTTTCGCTTTTTAGTGCTACTGTTTTTTTCTTGAAGCCGGTTTTACTTTTTTTTAAGTTTGTTTATTTTTAGTTAATTTATGTTCACGCCAAGAAACACTTGAACAGTATAAGTTTAGCTAGACTTGATAAAATTTAAAAACGTCTTGCCAAAGACATTAACATCGTCCACGTAATATGTTCATAAAATGTAAACAACTGAGCCAAACTATGTTAAACTTTTATGGGAGCAAATGGCATCAAACTAAAGAAGAATCACGTAAATCAGATCATAAATCTCAGCGTAATTGGTGTACATAAAAAAAAAAACATCTACTTGAGAATCTCCTCCTTTTTGAAGTCGGTTAATTTTGTATTATACTTAAAATATTGCGTTTCTCGCTTCATAGTTCTTGCCATACGGTTGTATGTATTGGGTAATTAAAAAAATAATATGTTTTATAAACTTGACATGTACATATTATTTTATTATATTACAATAAAAGTATTGAGTAAAATGGCAAGCTCAAATTTGCCAAGTAGTCAAATTTGCTAACCGTGTGTCCCACTTTCAATTTGACAATTAAGATTCCTCAGTTCATTGTAATTACACCTATGCGGGCGTCTTAATGAAGTTAAAGGGAATTAATTATTTTAGGGGCATAAATTTAATCTGGGCCGACCTTTACTTATGATAGCACAATGCGGACCTAAAGTTGATTATGGCCCGTTTATCTCAGGGTTATCTCGTGAGGAATTCATTAACCGACGGTTAAATGGGCCGAAGAAGAGTTATGCCTTAATGGATCACGGTGAAATGTAGAGTTATGTCTTCGCTTCTGATTTCTTGCGAAATTGTGTTGAACGAGTCTGAGATACCCACAAATACAAGTTTCTAAAAGTCAAGTTTTTCGTCCTACTTGTATTTAGTCACCAGCTGACTCATCTAATGTTAAGCAACGGTGGATCACGTCGATGTTTGATTATAAAATGTATTAGCCCATTGATTCCCGAAGTGGTCCAGGTGGACCCCCAGGGGTCCACGGGAGACTTGACGGGGGTCTACGTTGGCGTGACAAAAAATGGGGGTTCACAATTCGTAAGCGGAAATGTGTCTGGTGTCGATAGTGGTAACTAAAATGTTGGCTTGACTTCACCTATCAATGTAGGTAGATAATATTTTAAGAAGCTCAGCGACTGTTACTTGTAAAAACTTGCATATTCCATATTCAGTACAACATACAAATGTACAAAGAGTTACAAAACTTTAAACAAACAAAAAAGGAGCAGATTGAATATCATACAACGGGGAGATTTGCGGTTATTCCGTACAAAAATAATTTGCTGCTGGGGTCCACCGGAACCAGCAACATTTTGAAAGTGGTCTATGAGAAATAAAGTTTGGAAACCTCTGTATTAGCCTAACAACCCGGACCAGATTAAAGCGGTGAAATATCTAATTTTTTTCCGAGGTTATGGCTATCGCACAGAATTTTGATCTGTCGCCTACGTCTTGCATTGGAATGTTGAAAATGATGCAGTATCGTGTTCCATTTGATCAGATGTATATAGTTGTAGTAATATACCGATTTGTTAGCTTATTCAGTGATAGCTCTGCTTCATGATTACCCTATTATCTCATTTAGTAGTAGCTCTGCTTCATGATTACCCTATTATCTCATTCGGTAGTAGCTCTGCTTCGTGACTATCCTATTATCTCATTCGGTAGTAGCTCTACTTCATGATTACCCTATTATGTCATTTAGTAGTAACTCTGCTTCATGATTACCCTATTATATCTTTCTGTAGTAGCTCTGCTTCATGATTACCTTGTTAGCTCATTCGGTAGTTGCTCTGCTTCATGATTACCCTAATATCTCATTTAGTAGTAGCTCTGCTTCATGATTACCCTATTATCTCATTTAGTAGTAGCTCTGCTTCATGATTACCCTATTATATCATTTAGTAGTAGCTCTGCTTCATGATTGCCCTATTATCTCATTTAGTAGTAGCTCTGCTTCATGATTACCCTATTATCTCATTTGGTAGTAGCTCTGCTTCATGATTACACTATTATCTCACTCGATGGTAGCTCTAAGACCTTAGACGTTGCTGATTTTATATCCTAGCCATCAAAATAAGTCATTATGGAATCAAGAGGCATTGAGGTTGCTAATAGATTTTATGACTAACCATTGTCAGGTTGTAGTAGACGTTGGAAGGAAGGTGAAATCTAAATCGCTTAGTGGTAGTCCTCTAAGCAGGAAGTCGTTTAGGTCTAGGTAGGTACCACCGCAGTATTAGTATCAGATATTCTGCTATTACTGTGTTCCAGTTTGAAGAGTACAGCAGCTAGCGAAATTACATAGATGTTGAGGCTAACCATCAAATGTCCCAAAGTAATCAGCGCCAAAGCAGTGATGCCCTGGACTTTGTTTTGTTACTCAAATTCCTGTGTAAGTGTATAACTTGACTTTTAGCTTATTTTGTAAAGTTCTGTTTCAAGAGCTGTATGGTATGGGTTCGATTCCCACCAGTACAAACATTTATTTAACGATAAAGGTTTGTTCTGTGTGGGTGTACTGTATATATTATAAATATGAATTTACAAAAAAAAACTAAGTATTCTATCAGTTATTTGGTTCCCATTGTACAAGCTTTGTTTAGTTTGAGGCTAGATGGAGCTGTGTGAAATGTCCCAGTGATATTTATTTATTATTATTATATTACGTATAGGGCCCGCTCCGGCTTCGCACGGGTATAAACCTCAAAAATAACAGTATTTCTCCACTATTTAATGGATGTTATTATAAATATAAACCTTCCTCTTTAATCACTCTATCTATTTAAAAAAACCGCATCAAAATCCGTTGCGTAGTTTTAAAGATTTAAGCATACATAGGGATATAGGGACAGAGAAAGCGACTTTGATTTATACTATGTAGTGTAGTGAAGTGATAGTTTTTTTTTTTATATCTGACAGGCTTGGTGTTGACCACAGCTCACCTGATGTTAAGTGACAGTATGGTCGAAGATGGTAAAGCACACCTAGCCTGGAATGGAATAGTGAAGTAGTGATAGTGATTTACAAAAAAAAATATTGAAGTATCTGTCAGTTGGCTTTAGGTGGCGCTGTGTGAAAATGATCTCCATTACTTATTTATTTAAATATATATATAAGTATAAATTGAAAAAAAAATCTAACTTGCCATAGTAGTCATCAGAAAGAGGAACGGAAAAGTAAGTATTCTCACATATATTTGCGCTTTAACTGGTTGCAAAATGAGAAAAGTTTGAACGGAATTCACTGCTGACGAGTCAATATTAACTAGAAAGCCGCAATTTTATGTTTTTCACTCGCACTGCTTCCTAGTTACCGGACAAACCGCTTATTAGAACGTATAAATGATGTGATATGAGGTTTTTTTTTTGTGTAAAATTTGTCAGGCATTGAAAACGTTTTTCTAATAATATACCTATTTATACACACACACATCACATCATCAGCCATAGGACGTCCACTGCTGGACATAGGCCTCCTCCTGGGGAGGGGTTTTGCTAACACTCACCACGCTTGGCAGGCGGGTTGGCGAGCGCAGTTAAGTATGATTGTTCAAGGAAGACGCTGCTGCCCATCTTCCGTATTACATCCTTTAGCCGACTCTTACGGCAACCACGGGTAGAGAGGGTGGGGTACAATTCTTAGGCCGGCACCACCTCAGCAATATACACCTATTTATACGTATACATTAATTTAACTTAATTTACGTAACATTGAAATCTTAAAATTTTTAATAATAACTGGTAACATTATATTTTTATGCATGTTGTCATCACCTGTAATTGCTATAACTTCTTTTTTGTTTTACTCACGTTTAATTTTATCGGAAACTCCGACTATAGTTTCGGTCAGATCCGGTGGCCTTCATCATGGAGAAACGCTGAATGCAACGCGCGCGCGGCTTTGTCTTGCTTCGCGCTGCGGGCCGCCGCGCGCCTCGCACGTGAAGATAGCGGGTGATGCGCGGGCGCGAGGGTGGGGGCGGGTAGTGCGCCGCCGCGATCAGGAACCCTTCCTCACCAGAGAACCGGAAAACCGGATAAGTAAAACAAATATATTATGTCAAAAGCACGTCAGTTTCCATTGCTATAATACCTAGTTTTTTTTCTTATGTTGATGACCGTTATGAATGTTGTGATGTATATAGTGTTGGTAATCCAAATAAATAAATACACTTTAAAAGTAGTTTAAGCTTTTAGCTATTAAGTTTATTTTGTCTATTGTAATGTAGATACTGATGTGGTGCATATTATGTATGTATTATATAATTATGTCATTTTATTCTTGAATCAGCTTCTCTATTGACGGAAACTGCATTAAAATCTGCTGCGTAGTTTCACTATCACTATCAACATCATTACTACATAGTATAAAACAAAGTCGCTTTCTCTGTCCCTATACCCCTATGTATGCTTAAATCTTTTTTAAAAATGCTTAAATCTTTTTTAATCGGATTTTGATGCGGTTTTTTTTAAATAGATAGAGTGATTGAAGAGGAAGGTTTATATGTATAATACATGCATATGCACCACATTAATATCTACATTGTATCCGTGCGAAGTCGCTAGTAAAAGATATAAGAAAAAATATATAACAAAACGTTTCCAGACCACGTTCCTTGTAAGAACTGCTGATGTGTGGAACTCTTTGCCAGCGTCTGTGTACAACCCGGGGTTGTTAAAAACGTGAATAGGTGTTTCGTCCATCTTCGGCCACATCGTCGCTTTCCATCAGGTGAGATCGTGGCCAAACGCAAGCATAGTCCGTTGTAAAAAGCGTACAGACGGCAGCGACTTTGCTTTATACTATGTAGAGATAGAGATAGTATTGAAACTGATCTTAGGCGTTTTCTTTTGCTAGAATATACATTAATACAACTAATACAGCGTTAATAAAACTGATAAAATTACGTCCATAGATCAGGACGACGCATCCCGACCTATTTCTCTCACTTTACCGTAGGAAACAAAGCGAAGCGCCTTTGGCTTGATTTTTATTCATTTGCACGCGACTTCGTGCTATTTGAAGCAGTACTTGAATTCGGAATCTCGATAGTATCTTGATCCCGATCTAGCAAGTGCGCTCGAGTTTCCCATTTTTAGGGTTCCGTACCTAAAGGGTAAAACGGGACCCTTCTACTAAGACTCCGCTGTCCGTCTTTCGTCTGTCTGTCTGTCTGTCACCAGGCTGTATCTCATGAACCGCGATAGTGAGACAGTTGAAATTTTCACAGATGATGTATTTCTGTTGCCGCTATAACAACAAATACTAAATAACAAAACTCAATATATATTTAAGGTCCCATTGAAAAAAAAACGTGATATTTTTTGCTCGTTTTTGCTCGATATTGATAACGGCAACAGGTAGACACTCGAAATATTCACAGAATATTTAGTTATATATTTATATTAAAAATATATAAAGAGAGAGTAAATCGGTTTCTTTAGGCAAGCGTGCTGCCATCTTAGACTGCATCATCACTTAACAATATATTACAAAAATACTAATTTGATCATCAATTATATTGTTTTTGAGCATAAAAACCTTCTCGAAAGTCACTTCTAAAATTATTACGCAGATTGGTAGGCCATCGAATTATCTTCTTGGTAGATAGGTATAGTTACCAAAAATTTTAGCTTTTTTATTTTAGCTTTGCGTGGCGGAAGGGTACTTTCTAGTACTCGGCTAACTGGCTACCACCTTCAAGATGAAAATCTGCCGCCAAGTATCTAACGGTGTGTTTCAGCAGCCTCACTTGAGAGCTAGTTTCATTCCAGGCAAGGTGTGCTTTACCATCTTTAACAACACCGTCACGAACATCAGGTGAGCTGTGCTATCATGCTGTGCTATCGCTACAAAAGCTAAAGTCTATATATCTGGTTAGAAGTCATATCTCCCAATAGGTACGTATAATTCGCGTCAAAAACCAATTGTTATATTTTGACAAATAAGGGGTCAATTGACGCTTACTTAGTAAGGAAATCTTCTTGTTATAAAGTTGATTTAAAACCAACATAATCAAACATAGCTAAGAACATTTCCGACTAATTCATCTTTTAAACAAAAAAAAGCAAAAACAAAATCGGTTCAATCGTTCGGGAGCTACAATGCCACAGACACACTCACACACACACACACTCACACACCCACAAACACTCTCACACACACACAAACACACACTCACTCCCATACACTAACACACACACACTCACACACACACACACACGCTGTGATAAAAGCTATGCTTTCCTCGGAAGCAGTATGGCAGGCGACATGCACTTTCGCCACGGAAGTCCTCCAGGAACTCCGTCGCTTAGTAAGAAAGAGGGCTCAAATGAAAGACTGTCATTCATTCATTTCATGAAGAGAAAGCGAACCTTGAATCAGAAAATCACATGAAGGAAAAGCAGTAGTTAGAGCCTCCCTCCGCGAAGTAATGCCTAACGGCGGTTCCGCGGGAGAAAAATAAAATAAAAAAAGGGGTAGATGCCAGAGGAGGTTTTTGGTCGGTATGGGTTTTCAATAATCGAGTCCGACATACCCAGGCAGGGCCTGACGATACGTAAGAGTATTTTACAAACATCTGGAGAAAAAAAAAAAAACACCCTTACAGAGACACGTCAAACTTACAACACCCCGTCGTTTTTGCGTTGGGGGTTAAAAATATCGTCTAAGATGAAGTACTGTTTCAAAAAGAGTACAGTGTGTGCCGGCCATCCGAGAGACATATTGGAGCCTTCGTCGCGGGAAATTGCATTCTCTGCCCTCTAATAATTCGTGTGTAAAGGTTTTAGTTTATTTTGTGGTATAATAGATCGACGGCGATCCAGCTTAAGGAATTCTAGAATTTAGACAATAGACAATAGACAACATTTTATTCATGACTTAAAACAAATTTCTAAAACATTAACAAAATGGGTATACAGAAACAAAAGAAATAACAAACACAGATAAAACAAAAATAAATTACACACAAAGAACAAAAATTAAGAAATACATTTTATGTCACAAACCGGCCTCAACTCAGCATAATGCCGGCTGCAACCAGCAGGCGCTGGTCTTTCGTTAAAGCCGGCAGGTGACGTCACCCACGAGAGTGCCAGGGGGTAACAAAAAGGAAAAATATGCATAAATATACACATAAAATACAATATGTAGACAAACAGATAAATAAACTAAATATAAACATTATCTATATAAATAATATGAGGAAAGCAAGTGACGTATACAAGGATTTAGGTATAGATTGTATTCTGTAAGCGTAGGTGACCTTTGTAGCGTTTATGAGAATAAAAAAGATGATTTCATAAGTAATGATGATTTTAATTCGCTTCGAATCCTCATTCTTTATTCGGAAAGCGAGGATGTGGAACCCTTTGCCTGAGTCTGTGTTTCCCGAACAATATGAATGTTTCCAAATCAAGAGTAAACAGGTTCCTTTTAGGTAAGCGTGTTCCATACTAGACCACATCGTTGCTTAACATCAGGCAGGATGTAGTCAAACGCAAACCTATTTACGTATAAAAAAGTGGTTTTTCTTGTAGCAATTAATATAATTGAAAGATAAGATAAGATAACCTTTTTTGTTTAAAACTGTGTACATGATAGTTTTATTTTATTTATTTTTATTTTTATTGTCATACCAACAAAGCAGCCACTAACACAGTTGATACAAATTAAATATAAAATTGGCAAAAATTAAGTGCTGCCTCAATCTAAATATATATAACTCAAAGGTGATTGACTGACTGACTGACATAGTGATCTATCAACGCACAGCCCAAACCACTGGACGGATCGGGCCGAAATTTGGCATGCAGGTAGATGTTATGACGTAGGCAACCGCTAAGAAAGGATTTTGATTAATTCATCTGTATCTGTCGCAGAACCCATAACCGTGGGAGTAGACGTGTTCTAGAGTGGAGACCACGAATTGGCTAACGTAGCGTAGGACACTCTGAGACTCGATGGAGTAACGATATACTTAGGATAGCTGGCGGTGGATGGAAGCGAAAAGCCAAAGATTGGGCTGAGTGGCGTGTCTTGGGAGAGGCCTATGTTCAGCAGAGGACTTCGATAGGCTGACGATGATGCTGATGAGATGTTTATTATATAACTATACCAAGGTTTTCCAGGTTGACTTGATTCGACTTTTTAATATGAACATCAATTCAAAAAGTCGAATCAAGTCTTTTCCTTCCGAAGCATATTGTAACAAATTTCAAGGGTCATTTCTAGGGGTCTCTCTCCCCTGCCAAAAAACGACTTGTTATTGAATTGATTTCAATGTAAAAAATCGGACAAGTGCTTCAAGTCCGATCGCACCCTTGAGGGTATTTTTGAATGGAACACCTTTATTATTTTTCGATCAAGTCGTTACAGGGGTTAAAAGGGACGGTTGGGAATTTTTGAAGAAATGACTACCTATATTAGGGTGGTCGGTATAATTTTATGATGACTTTATTATGGTACACAGAACCTACACTAAGCAGTGCTTGTATCTTAGGTTCTGTAGTCCTTCAGAAATCCATTTCTTACTTTTAGGCTAATAATTATGGCAAGATGAGTGCGCGCGCGTGTGTGTGTGTGCGCGCGTCATTGTGTGAGTGTGAGTGGTGTGTGATTGTGATTGTGAGTGTGTGTGTGAATGTGTGTGTGTTAGTGCATGTATGTGTGTGTTAGTGCATGTAAGTGTGTGTGTGTGTTATGGTGTGGTGTGTCGTTCGTGTGGTGTTAATATTAGTACTGTTAAATGTTTCTTATAATGCCATGACTATGTTGTGCTTTCGGTGCGCTGGAACCGACTTCAAAAAAGGAAATCTTCTTGAAATTTGTTCTATGTTCGACTGTATTTTTTATATTTTTTAATGTTTGACATGCTGAGTTTTTTACCACAGCCCACCTGATTTTAAGTGACGGTGTGATCAAGGATGTTAAGCACACCTAGGCTGGAATGGAACTGGCTCTCAAGTGAGGCTGCCGGAACACACCGTTAGATGCTTGGCGGCGGTTAGTTTTGCCCATTTCTTGACCCTTGCAAGTTACCTTCGACCGTCGTTCGTCGTTACATATCCTGGCAATGATAATGCAAAAGATGGCTCGCAGATTTCATTGTTATTTGTGCTTGGATTTGTTTAAATATAAAACTAATGAGACGAACGAGATGATTTTATGATGACAAGATATAACGCATTTCCATGACCATCGCAGATGTTCTTGGCTGCTTGTATTATGGCCTTGTATTTTTTTTCGTTGACATATTTTATACTAAAAGATGAACTATAAAATATATTATCAAATTACTAGTACGTAATTTTTGTGTCGTGGTGGTGCCGGCGTAAGAATAGTACCCCACCCTCTCTACCCGTGGTTGCCGTAAGAGTCGGCTAAGGGATGTAATCCGGAAGATGGGCAGCAGCGTGTTCCTGGAACAATCACACCTAACTGCGCTCACCAACCCGCCTGCCAAGCGTGGCGAGTATTGGCAAAACCCCTCAGGAGGAGGCCTAGTCCAGTAGTGGACGTTCTATGGTTGATGATGTGAATTTTTATCGACATTTTATTATAAAGCCAATATTTTTTTTTATTGATATATTTATATAGTCATACTTTTTACTAAACATTTTTCGTTATTTTTCATTGAAATGTAATAATCAGTCCATCAGATCTTGCTAAGTTCAAGTTCAAAACATACGTAATAGTGCCTATTATAAACTTAGATTATGTGCACAAATAGAAGTCAAATAAATCTGTGAAAAACACAGATTACGATTCGACGAAAATTAAATCATTTAACTAATTCTCGTGACATTGGAGTTATCACTAAAGTATTTGTATTTTTATATATAATTATGATACACAGAACTAGCGCTTGAGTAGCAAAACAAAGTACTGAGCAGCGTTGCTTTGGCGCTCATTACTTTGAGACTTTCGATGGTTAGTCTCTACAGCCCTGCAATATCTCTAGCTGCAGTACACGTTAAACTAAAACACAGTAATGCTTACACACTACTGCCTGGCGGTAGAATATCTGGTACTGCTGTGGTACTTATGAAGACTACCTATCCTGCTAAGGAAATCTACCATCAGAATCTTGCTATGTTCAAGCTCAAAATATACCTAAATAGTGCCTATTAAAAACTTTCAGTGTTTAAATAAGTGCATAAATAGTAGAAAATAAATTACCTGCTACAGCTGGCAACACTCACGCGTGATTAAAAAATGGCGGCCACCGACGTCACATAATAAATTCCGCGGGCTCTTTTTCTTTATTTTCGAAAAATGGAAAAACTGTCGTATTTCCCACTGCGCTCATAAAGTATCCTGATGCGAGACAAAGATACAATATGCACACCCGATATTGTTTCTTTGAATTTTAAATATGGATACTGAATGTGTTCCCGCCGAAAATTCTAACCTCAATCGTAGCCGTCACAATTTAAGGTTAGTTTTGGCGCGAAACCAGAATTGTGGACGCGTTGCTACATTTGTAATGTTTGATACTGTTTGGGGGACGTATAGTATTGGTATTTTGAACTAACTTTATGAATATTTTGGAGATAAACCTTAAAGATCAAGTTATAAGGTTGAAACTAAAGTTGATGGTGTGCAAAGTTAAGTTGGTGGCGAGAAGGCGTCTGCGCTCAAGGAATATGTGTGTAAATATTTTAAAATATGCAAATATATCTGTTCGTAAATGTGTCTGATGTTATTGTCGTTCGGTATATTCGCTGAATGATTGCTGCTGAGTTTGTTTATACTGTTTTAAGGGTTGATTTTTTTGGGGGTAATATCGTATTTTAGATTCGGAGGGAAGTTAAAGTAAGTAAGCAGATCTACTTGAATTTTAATGTAGCTGATTGCCCTCTTCAGACTTCTTTGTACTAATACTTGGTATATGTGTAGGTATCTCTATCTTTTGTCCTTATGTAAAAGTAAATGAAAGAGACGCTATGATAGTAAGAGATAACGCATGCCCATGACCATTGTAGCGATATCCAGAACTTTAAGTAGCAAAAGAAGTCTAGGCCTATGGCACTCATTACTTACTTTCGATGGTTAGTCTCAAAAGCTCTATAAGTTCGCTAGCAGCAGTACCCTGCAAGCCGGAACACAGTACTGTTTATACTTCTGTTAAGGAGATCCACTACCAAGTACTATCTCATAGTACTGTCGTTACTATATCTGCACCGGTCTTGTTCTAAGCTGGTGGCCTTTGCTTAGGCCTCCACTCTCTCACAAACATACTTCTCTCATCATTTCTGCCTTGCAACACGTTCAGCTTAATTTCGAACACATGTGGTATATAAGTTATAGACAAAAAAAAAACTTGCTCTAATAGCAAATTGAGCCAATACATTGTACCCGTCAAAACGAATCCTATGATTCCAAACTCTAAGGGTTTACTAGCAGCCACTGATGAGTTCCACTTTCTACGTCCTGGCTTCATCATCAAACCCTCAACATCAAGTTCTACACATGCATGAACCCTGAAAACATTACAATCCTTTTTTTAAGGAAATTTATTAAAAGTGAAGTATGTAGACAAAGTAGTGCCGCGGTGGTGCCGGCGTAAGAATAGTGCCCTATCTCTACCCGTGGTTGCCGTAAGAGTCGGCTAAGGGATGTAATCCGGAAGATGGGCAGCAGCGTCTTCCTTGAACAATCACACCTAACTGCGCTCGCCAACCCGCCTGGCAAGCGTGGCGAGTATTGGCAAAACCCCCCCAGGAGGAGGCCTATGTCCAGCAGTGGACGTCCTAAGGCTGATGATGTGAAGTAGACAATAAACATGCAATGACCTGCGAACATCTTGATAATGTTCTGACTATTATAACTACTATAGACTATAAGAGATATTACAAGTTCATAATAAACTTATAATCTTAATTATAGCTTTTAATAGTGTGATAAGTACTAATAATAACAGTATTCTATATATACCTAACGAACCTACAACTTCGTGCGAACTTATAACGAACGGTTAATTGCAAGCGAATACGGATATAAGTATGTCGTCTAAAAGTTTGCTTTTTGTTTTTACATTCTGCGCCTGGTGTTATACATATGGGCTTGGTTTATCCATAAATAATATAAATCCTCAGTTATCAGAATATAATGATGCAATAATGGACCGATTGAATGAAATTGAACGAAAATTGGATATCATAGATGATAAAGTATCTAACATCAATGATTTAAAAGAAGGTGTCTGCCATGCCAATAAATATCGTAAGTGAACATTTTATTTGTAACTAGTCCGTTGATCCTATCGCTGCCAAACTACACGACACGGGATCCGCTGGAGTAATCTGAATATTGTTTGAAAATGTTTTTTTTTTTAATTTATTATTTTCTTGAGCTGTTTTGGAGTTTTGGTACGTACATGTATGCATACACACGTCGATTTTTATATAGATAATTAGAACTTTTTGTTGTTATTTATTTTATTTAAATTTGGTTGACTAACCTTTGTTTTGGTATAATAAAAAACGGCAAACAATCGTGTCATAACCGGAAACAGCTCAGGTGCGCGGTATTTCAATATTATTGCTGGTCTACCATCAGGACCACTCGCTTTATTCACGTCTAACTCTCGGAGCGTTTTCAGCACCTCGTTTTGATCACAATGAGGTATAGTAGGTGGTATTTCGCCCGAAGTATTGAAACGTGAATTTTCTGCAAAGAGATCAGGAAATAAATTGCTTTCTCTACATCAGTGTGAGCAAGTGAGTGATCAGGTTTTAACAATGGAGCCAGTGATGGACGACAGTAATTTGACTCGATTAAATTGGCCAAATATTGGTTAAGTCACTTTTAATTTAGTGTTAATTAATTAATTTGTTAATTTCTTGTTTTTATTGAGGTTTTTCAATAATAACTTTATAATATATGTATTTATTGACATTGATATGGATTTGATATATCTTAGATATATTATTAATAACAAGTGAGCTGTGGTCAAATACGTAACATGTAACCCATTCAAAAGTAGAAATTTTAAGGTTTCGAAAAAAAGAGAATCGAACCAAGGATTCGAACTGTTAAGGTCCTTCTACGGAACCTGTGACTAGCAGATTTGAGCTCATCAGTTTTGTTCGCTTTTAAGGAGAGCAATTATGCAAGAAATCCGTCCATGGTTTGAGCTTTAGGAATATATCGAAGCAAGTTGATGATAAAGCACTAAATCACGTCACGGTAATAAAACATGCGGATAAACTCACCTACTTCGGGATCCACTACGCTATAAGATCATCCTCGCCAGGTGTTTTTCTTCTATCTGCAGATCAATATCCTGAAGATGGACATCATTATATTGGAGTATGTAAGTATTTTTTTCGGAATTTACGGCAGCCTGTTTGGGTTTAGGACAGTCAGGCGGACTCCTAACCGAACTCCTAACCTCCAATATATATAATAATAAACATGTAAACAATAAAAAGTTTCGAACAAACATGTTTCGACTTCACGTTAGGAGCCCATCTGGTTGGGAGACCGTCTGACTTGTGTAATTCGTTTACAGGTAAAACGTGCTTGTAACATATCTACAAACTCGCGAAAGCTTTTCAAATAAATGTATATCTCGCCAGCTAAAGTAAAATATATAAAAACATCTTTGTGGATACAGCGCTCTATTTTGTAGAATATGTTTGTTAGCAATACTTAACGTTCAACCTCAGTTTTGGAAAAAAATACAATGGAACGACACGACTCTATCCGCGTTCGTTTAGTTTTGCTAATTGGTAAAGCATGTATCATAGTATCTAAATTACTAGTCAAAAATACGATCTTTAGGGTATATTTATAACTTTTCGAGCATGAACTGCCGAAATTTGGGAATTGGGACACGAATGGTGATGAGATTTGAAGAACGTTTATGAACATAACTTAGTTGTTTATAACAATAGGAGTATATTATGTACATCTGTATATAGTGCTGAAACTATGCTTTAGGTGAAATAAAAAATTACCATAACTTTATATCTCCCTAAGTAGTTATTTGGGGAGGGCCGCGATATGCACATGTTCAAAGAATCACCCGACTAATCCCGCATAAGTAGAACAAAAATATGTCAAAAACTCGTTAGTCCCCTTTATTTTTATACCATAAACTTTATTTTTATATCGATTTTTTTTACAGATATTGGAGCAGAAAATGATACTAATGTAGCTATTTATTATTTGGAGACCATTAATAAAGCTAATTACTATACTTTTAAAGGACGTTATACAAGTAAAAATCACCATTTGAAGTCAACTGAATTCACGTATTTCTACGTCAAAATGTATTCTAGTGAGTAAATAAACACATATATTTTTTTAAAGTAATATAATTCGGCAAACGAGACATTGCCGATGGTAAGAGGTAACGTCTGTCCGTGACCATTGCAGTGATACACAGAACTTTGAGTAATAAAACAAAGTCCAGGGCATCGCTGCTTTGG
Organism: Biston stratarius; assembly: GCA_950106695.1. Taxonomy (NCBI): domain Eukaryota; kingdom Metazoa; phylum Arthropoda; class Insecta; order Lepidoptera; family Geometridae; genus Biston; species Biston stratarius. The sequence goes on from OX467106.1 coordinate 11,481,460, forward strand.
CGCTCATTACTTTGAGACTTTCGATGATTAGTCTCAACAACCCAGTTATTTGAGCTAGCTGCAGTACCGTTCAAATCGGAACACAGTAATGTCGCTTGGTGGTGGAATATTTGGTACTGCGTTGGTACCTAGACAAATTCTTGCTGAGGAAATCTACCACCAAGTTTTTTTTTCTTATAAGACCGCCACTTGTGGCACTAGCTCATAAGACTCTTTTGTTTTTTGTACTTTTATTTTCTATTTTTGGTGTGCACAATCAAGAGTCTATAATATAATCAAATTCATCTAAGTTTGTTTTTTGAAAAACATGCCTACACAAACGATATGTCAGCAGTCTGTGGTCACGCTATCCGATGATACAAAATCATATGACGCCCACATTTAAATCTATTAGTTAATTAAACCCCCCATGACGTGTGATAGCCATCGGATTTATGATTACTATGAATTTTGGTTTGGCACACGCCCTGCTAAGTATCCTCACGCACTAAAACCGATTGTACCGTTATACGATTTCATACAAAACTTTTTTTTTTAATAATAGGCTTGCGTTTTATCGCCATCCCACCTGATGTTAAGTGAAGATGCGATCTATGATGGAAGACGCTCGCCTAGAAGATACCGATTCTCTTTTGACTTGAAGACACCCAATTGTATTTATCAGGGAACACCCACATGGGTAACTTATTCCACGCTTTAGCCGCTCGAACAATGAAAGTGGATTCAAATACGTGGTACGGGTTTCGTAGAAAATGTTTTTGTTACTCATAAACTTTACAATTACAATGAATTTTGATGAATTGATTTTAAAATTGTTTTGTATTGTCGTATATTCTGTTTTTAATTTTAAAGTACAAAATTATGTACTTCGAATTTAACTTTTTTTTATGTAACAGTAATGAGACGAACGTGACGCTCTCCTGATGTTAAGAGATAACGCCTGTCCATGACCATTGCAGCGATACACAGAACTTTGAGTAGTAAAACAAAGTCCAGAGCATCGCTGCCTTGGCGTTCATTACTTTGAGACTAGATGGTTAGTCTCAACAGCCCAGTAATTTCGCTAGCTGCAGTACCCTTCAAACCGGAACACAGTAATGTTTACACACTACTGTTTAGCGGCAGAATATCTAGTACTGCGGTGGTACCTACCTAGACGACCTCTTATAAATGATATGACTCTTGATAAATGCCCAAATGCCCTTTGCGAAGGTACTCCACCATTCTGCCAATGGTACTTGGCATGATATAGTGCTACACGAGGATATTAAGTTTAGTTTTGGATGTAATGTACGATTATAACGGATCACAAAGTTTTATGTTTTTCCTCTCTTCTGTATAAAAACTTAAATCACTACATATTATAAAACAAAGTCGTCCGTCGCGTCTGTTTGTCTGTCTGTCGTTCGCGATAAACTTAAAAACTACTGAACAGATTATCATGCAAGATTTCATCAGTAGATGGCGTGATTTATAAGGACATATTAGTATATTGACTTTTTTATTATGATACATTTGTTATGATTATGATATTTATAAATAGGAATGAAAAAATTACCTGTAACTTTGGTGTTCTTTCTTTTCTTTCTTCTTGGCATCGCACTCTGTGCATTCTGCCAGTTCCAATGTTTCTGTATTTTGTATGCAGTCTTCAGTTATCAACTTTATCTTTACAGTCAAAGTCTAGTCTTGCTCAAGTCAAGTCCGTGCCAATCAAATCTAGTCAGTCTAGTAAAGTAGTGGCGTTTTTACTATAAGCTTCGATGGAGTTTTGGAAGTAACACAAAAAGTCATGTTTCACCGCATTATATCACTTTCCCAGACTCGTGCTTGTAATTCGGCATTTTATAAATAAAACACCACTGATTTTAGACATAAACACTTGAAAAAACACTAGTTTTGGAAAAAAATACAATGGGACACGACTCTTTCCGCGTTCCCGCCGAAAACCCAAAAACTTTGGTGTTATCAATAAAATATTTGTATTTGTACCTACGATAGCTTAGAAAGGTCACTTGTGTTACTACCTTTTTATTTCTTCTCCAAATACCATAAAATGAGCTACTTTAAAACCAACTTTGCCAAAATAGCGCACCTCGCTAACTGTAAGTCTTTGAATCGTCTCTAAATCGGGTCTGACATAGTGGGTATGCGGCGCACAAACCCACTGATTTTTAGAACTAATGAATGACTATGAATTTCTCCGTCGTTAGTTTTCATTGTTTTTATTTTGAGATACTTATCATTGTAAAGGGTTGAATAGTCATCGCTGGCCTTTTTGCTTATGTCATATTTTAATAATAGTCATTTATTATTATTATTTTAGCCTATCTTATTCCATAAGGCCTCTCTTCCTCTTTTCCATGTCTCTCTGTTTGCTGCTATTAAGGTCCAATCCTATTCATGAGCATCGAGCTCAACGTCTGCCGAATAATAGACATATTCTATAATATTATATGACTTTTAACAAATTTAGTTTGCGTGTATGTCTACTATAATATAAGTTCTAAAAATACAAAAATCTCAATTATTACAAATGACTATCATTGTCAAAAAATTCGTAAAAGTGGAAACTTAATTTAAACACTAGGTAGAAACCAATTCTGTCACGTGGTTGCATAATCCGTATATTTTTACTCTGCTATATGTGAGCCTATTGAAAACAATTTTAAGCTTATAATCCAATGTTTTAAAATCTTTATAGTCTTAAGGGTCATTCATATGCAACGTTTTTTAGTTAAAAACTTGGCGAAAGTCATCGGATCACGACTGATGCCACTTAGGCAATTTTTTAATTTTTTTACGCTTTGCTTTGAATAATCCGTTGACGGAATTAAACAAGAATGATTATTGAATCAAACAATAATTACAACTTTTTTTTATCGCTGACAGGCTTGGTGTTTGATCACAAATCACCTGATGTTAAGTGACGGTGTGGTCGAAGATGGTAGAGCACACCTAGCCTGGAATGGAACTGGCTCTCAAGTGAGGCTGCCAGTGTACACCGTTAGATGCTTGGAGGCAGATTTTCAACTTGAGGGTGGTAGCTAGCCAGCCGAGTACTAGAAAGTACCCTACCACCACGCTATGGTTTCCTCACGATGTTTTCCTTCACCGGCAGCTCAAGCTCATTGTTGGGGTTTGAACCCATGCCCTACGGCATGCGAACCGACCGCGCTAACCACTGAGCTATCATCGCTACAAAACGATTTCATCGACGTTACTTCAAACGGTGAAAGACATCGTGAGGAATCCTACATGTCCAAGAGTTCATAAAAAAGTTCTTGAAGTTTGCTAACACCCACCAGCCAGCATGGTTGATCTAATACAGCCATACCCTTCTCACAATGAGAAGAGGCCCACGCTCTTTATAAAAGCAGGGTTGATTCGGAAATTCTATACGTGTATTTTTCTAATTGAATGCCTCATAATTCTGGTTTGTTTAAAACTACATTTTAAATATAATCTTTGACGAAACTTACCCAAAACACCACCGCCCAAATCTGACATGCATCGCGACACACGGAACGGGGCAAAATCGAAGCTACAGATTAAAGATCAACAGATTTGTCTGTAGAAATGACATTCGCTACAGCTTTGGGTTTAGGTGAAAATCGGTCACCTTGTGCTTTGGGATAAACGGATAGTATTTCGGCAGCCTAGTTAATAGACCGTCTGGCTTTCAATCTAGACATCTTAGGTTCGAATCCAGCGGCATGCACCTCTATCTTTTCTAAGTAATATGCATATCGCCGCTGACATTAAAACAGCGCACGAAAACATCGCGACAACTTACAGGTGTGTTCCGGCAGCCTCACTAGAGAGCCAGTTCCATTCCACGCTAAGTGTGCTTTACCACTTTCGACCACTTCACTTAACATCAGGTTAGTTATGGTCAAACACCTAGCCACCTATTAAACATACAGTTTTCTCTAATGTTCAGAAAATTCCCTGCAAAGCAGTTGTTAGGCGATGAACTAATAAAGTTTCCCCTCTGCATTTTATTCTGTGTTAAGTCAGCTAATTGCACCTACACACGCGAACTATAAGTTATTAATATTAACCATTTGACTCCTTGCATTTTGTACCTCTAACGTTAATATGGAATTTAACGACGTAATTATACTGATAACGTTATTTATATTATGAGATAATGCTTTCGAGGAACGTCTATAATTCTTGAAAATATGTTTTTAAGTGAAATTAGAAATTAATGCTGTGTTTTTTTTTAATTATTTGGATATGACGCTTGGCCATTGCGCAATACAATGGATATAGAGCAGATCTTTGAGAGATATTCTCAAAGGGTGTGGTGTCATAAATATGTAACTATGTTGTTTATTTACTTGGTAGTAGATTTCCTTAGCAGGAGGTCGTCTAGGCGAGTACCACCGCAGTACCAGATATTCTGCCGCCAAGCAGTAGTGTTTAGGAGTAGTTCCGGAACACAGTAATGTTTATCCATTACTGGAGGACATTGCCGCATGGACTTGGACATGGACTTTTGCCGTGGTGGTGCCGGCGTAATAATTGTACCCCACCCTCTCTACCCGCGTTTGCCGTAAGAGTCGGCTAAGGGATGTAATCCGGATGATGGGCAGCAGCGTCTTCTTTGAACAATCACATCTAAATGCGCTCGCCAACCCGCCTGCCAAGCGTGGCGAGTATTGGAAAAACGCCATCAGGAAGGGGCCTATGTCCAGCAGGGGACGTCCTATGGCTGACGATGATTACTGGAGGACGGTGTAAAAAATACCCTTTGCCATTATTGGTATTCTACTAAGGTATTCTTTAAACGGCATTTACTAAACTTTATTACAAAAGTATGATAAAAATATTTAGCATAAGCTCGTCATAAAATTTCAGGGTTGTAAGACTGGCGGCACGTAATATCAAAGTCTATCAAAATCATTATAATGTTCGCGAGGACAGTCGCTCGTAATTCGATGGATACGCCCGAATCCACATCAAATAATATGCTGTGGTCCAAGGCATAGGCGCAACGAAAGTATTTCTCTATAAGCATGCATTATTTAACTATATTGCACACTTATAAAATAATATGTTAAAAAAGAGGACTTATTTCTAAAGCATTTTCAGTCTGTATAATTGACAAACAGAACGCAAGCATTCCTTTTGGGCTTTAAAAACTAGTTCCCTATCTGTGCAGTTTCCCCAGAATATAACTCCACAACGTAGGGTGGACGCTACATATGCATAATATGATGTAAGAACTGCTGTCTGAATAACTACTACATAAATAATAACAAAATTTGACTTTTAATTTTGTACCAATGATAGCCCTGTAGTTAGCGCGGCCAATTCGTATCCCGAAAGGCGTGAGTTCAAGCCCCATCAATGAGTTTTTGCTCCTGTGAAGGAAAACATCGTGATGAAACCATAGCGTGGTGCTAGGGTACTTTATAGTACTCGGCTGGCTAGCTACTACCCTCAAGTTGAAAATCTGCCGCCAAGCACCTAATGGTGTATTCCGGCAGCCTCACTTGAGAGCCATTCCATGCTAGGTATGATTTACCATCTTGGAACGAAACACAACTTAACATTAGGTGAGCCGTGGTGAAACGCCTAGCCTGTCAACTATAAAAAAATAAAACGCGTTTCTGTTGTAACTTGGCACGTTTCCATCGCATGCGGCCGCGCCTGTTCGAATAGTACACGGTATGCAAATATGACACATAAAGGTAATATTTCGTGATAGTAGTGTGTAATTAATAAAATACGTCCCGTTTGGGCGCGGATTACTTATTAGATGTGATTGCTTCGCTCGCTTGATTTATTAAAACTTGGATTTGGGTTAATGATGTCACTACAAATGTTTATTATTTATTTTTTATGACTAATAAGTTTACGTTTGACCGCCGTCTTGTCTGGTGTTAAGCGAAGATGCGGTGCGATTTGGTGGTAGGTCCACTTGACAAGAAATCGTCTAGGTAAGTACCGCCGCAGTAACAAATATTCTATCGTCAAACAATAATGTATAAACATTACTGTTTTCTTTTGTAACGATGATAGCTCAGTGGTTAGCGCGGTTGGTCCACAAGAAAAAGGCGTGGGTTCAAACCCCAAAAATGAGCTTGAGCTGCTGGTAAACGAAAACATCGCGAGGAACATCGTGGTAGGGTATTTTCTAATAGTCGGCTGGCTAGCAACCACCCTCAAGTTAAAAATCAAGAATGGAAAAATACGATTTAAATTAAGAACAGAGGGGAGGTGTAACACTAAAACTCTAATAAAATAAAATAATAAAAAAATACATATAGTAAGTAGGTATATAATAGCAATGTATTTAAATAAAACGATATAATTATATAAATAAATCTATATCTAATACCTTTAAACGAGCAATTCTTGTATAATTGTATATATATCTATATATAATTGTATATAATCTGAATTTCGGAAACGGCTCCAACGATTTTCATGAAATTTTGTATCCAGGGGGTTTCTGGGGCGAAAAATCGATCTAGCTAGGTTTCATTTTCAGAAAACGTCGTTTTATCCATGTTTTCAGCCGAGCAATGCAAGGTCAACCAGGTACTAAATATATATATATATAGGCTATAATATATATGTACATAGAAATAAAATAAAAATCAACATCAGCAATGAGGTACAAAAACATGTCTGATTCAACTTACACCAATATCGATTCAGCATTGGTATTTTAATGGCACATATGAAATGATGTTACGGAATTTGACTCGTAACATTGGTGTTATCAATAAAATATTTGTGTTCGTATTTGAATACGCTTCCTTCTATTATCAGGCAGGCTAAATCCGTATACAGTAAGTATTTTATTTAGTTAATTCTGGACTAGGACACGTTCATAGAATTTGAGAAAAGTTTTTAACTTTATACTAGATTCGGATGATCTCCAAGGCATTAATTATTCCACCCATCTCACTGGAGCTATTATGCCAGCGGTCCAGAGCCTCGCTCCGATATTTCAACCAGTTGAGTTGGCTCCAGTAGATGTTGGCAATGCACAAAACACTCCAAGTGGGATGTCAGTGCAGCTCTTTTCGCCCCCACTTTGAATAAAAATAAGAATAATCATATTACATAGCACACGTAGTTCAACCGCAATAACCAAGTCCAAGTCGTAACCTGCACAAACATCAATTAAGGTGTTTGTACGCTAATAACTGGCAAGCAAGTTGCGTCGGGGCAAATCGGGTGTGTCAATACAGGTCAGTAACTTGGCGTTCAAACATGCCACCTTTGGACGAATCTTGGTGGAGGGTGACCATGACTATATAGATTAGCATAGCAATTTGCGAACCTTTTGGCAAGTTTTAGATAGGTACAATATATGGAATGAATAACTGTTTATTGTACACACATAAAATTAGATAATACAGAAGAAAGAAACTAGTTAATAGGTGTAACAACTGGCGACCTTATCGCTAAAAGCGATCTCTCCCAGGCAACCATAGGATGAAAAGGATCAGAGGAAGAAAGAGGCGGGCTGTGTCAATAACTACATGCATATAGGAGAATACAAATCTATAACATATATCTACATTCTAATAATAATATATTCTAATACGTAGATTAATTAAAAATACACTAATATTTTTAAAAGAAATAAAATAGATCAGCGTGTTGGCGGATCGAAAAATCTAAGAAAATAGGTTTAAAAAAAAATACAATTTAGATTTTTGACCACAGCTCACTTAAGTAATGTCGTAAGTAATAATAAATAAGTGAAGTAAGTAAGGTGACAACCCTGTTGGCTCATTGGTAGTATATCTGCTTTAAAAGCTGTGTGCAGGGCGTGGGTTCGAATCTCACTCAGGATAAACATTTTGCGGAATAAACAAATGTTTTTTTATGTGTCTGGGTGTTCTATATGTTTTATAAATAATATGTATTTACAACAAAAAAATGATTTAAGTATTCGATTAGTTGTTTGACTTCCATAGAACAAGCTTTGCCTAGTTTGGGGTCAGATGGCGCTTTTCATTAATATCTTACGATATTTTTTTTTTTGTAGATGTGATCATAGGTAATAAACACACCGAACCTGGAAACAAACTGGCTCAAATGAAGCTGCGGAAGCTAGGTGTTTGACTACAGCTCACCTGATGTTAAGTGATAGTGTGGTCGAAGATGTTAAAGCACACCTAGCCTGGAATGGAACTGGCTCTCAAATGCGACTGCCAGAACACAGTGTTAGATGCCTGGCGGCGAAATTTTCAACTTGAGGGTGGTAGCTAGGCAGCTGAGTATTAGAAAAAACCCTACTACCACGCTAGGGTTTCCTCACGATGTATTTCTTCACCGGCAGTTCAAACACACTGTTGGGGTTTGAACCCACCCCTTTTGGCGTGTGAATCCACCGCGTTAACCACTGAGCTATCATCGCTACAAAAATTTCAAATAATCCTCTAATGACAGAAGATCATGGCCACCTGACCCAACTCAAAAGGTACAGGCAGTTGGCGAGGGTCATAGGGCCTGAAGGGTTATTGTTTAATTTGTACTAATCAATCCTACAACTTGGCACTTTGGGCTCATCAGCAAATATGGGCCAAGCATGTGGAATTTCTATATTTGTCTGTGTTCTGCATTGTGTTTGTCTAGATTTCAATGGAATTCGTTGCCCGAGTTAGTCTATTCCCTGATAGATACAATCTTGGTTCACGTCGCCAGTGCATCGATTTCTCCATCATGATCCATCAAAAATTTAACCATCATATTGGAACAAAAAAAACATGATATTATTATGTTTTCATTGTGTTAGCATTTCGTTTCCGTTTTTTTGAGTCTTTCTCTTTTTGAGTTAAAGATCAACTGAAAACCATCTCGACTTTGAGTACACTGAATCGCGCCTAACTCCCTCAATTAATCTAGAAATTCATTGTATCTCAAGACAAATTATCGATTGTAATAATTATCTTCTTCTTATACCGTATCTTTATTAACATAGAGACTATAGAGATACAGAAATCCTATCCCGCTTGCATAAGTAGCCCTGTATTTGAACGATTTTAGAGCTTCTACCTTAGATAATAAAGCGAAAATTTGTGATTGTTATGCATAGACTTGAATCTCATCGTTTTGCTAAAGAGACACAGTTGTCCTTGTGTCGAAGTTCAGTAACACTGTGTAAAGAAAGCTTAGAGATACGCAAGCTTCGGAGGTAGTTGGAAAACGTGGAAAGTAAAAAGGGTTGCGCAGAGATATCACCCCAATGTTTGTAGGTAATTATTCTATTGTCATTTTATTTATATTTTGCGGAGTTATCATGAAGATATCTGCTAATAAACTTTAAGACGGGGTAAAATGGAATTCTAAGTGTTATTTTATGTAAATGCAAAACCATAGAGTATCGGGGTGGTTAACGATTGTTTGATTTCATTTGCATTATTTTATAATTTAAAAGTTTAAGGTAAATACAAAAATAGATTAAATATTTTAGTCGAGATAGATATTATATATTTTTGTTTTTTTGGGGCCCGAGTGTGTTTGTTGGTTACTTACTTTACTCGGCTGACTAGCTACAAGTTGAAAATCTGCCGCCAAGCATCTAACGGTTTGTGCCGGCAGCCTCACTTGAGAGCCAATTCCATTTTATGCTAGGTGTGTATACCATCTTCGACCACACCGTTACTTAACATCAAGTGAGCTGTGGCCAAACACCTATCCTATAAAAAAATAAAATAAACAAAAGTGTACTGAACATACAGGCGTAAGTCAATAAGTATCTCCATCTCACCCACTGGAGCTACTATCTCACCTACTGGAGCTACTATCTCACCCTCTGGAGCTACTATTTCACCCTCTGGAGCTACTATCTCACCCACTGTAGCTGCTATCTCACCCTCTGGAGCTACTGACTCACCCATTGGAGCCACTGTGCTAGCAGCCCAGAGCCTCGCTCCGGTATTTCAACTTTTTACTTGGTGGTAGATTTCCTTAGCGTGTGGTCGTTTAGGTAGGTACCACCGCAGTACCAGATATACTGGCACCAAGCAGTGCTGTATAAACATTACTGTGTTCCGGTATGAAGGGAAATTACAGGGCTGTTGAGGCTAACCATCGAGTCTCAAAGTAGTGAGCGCCAAAGCAGCGATTCCCTGAACTTTGTATTTTCTGTGTATTACTGCAATAGACATGCGGGTGCGTTAATCTTACCATCAGGAGAACGTATGGTCCGTCTTATTACTTGTACATAAACAAGAGATTGGTTGGCTCGGGTAGGATCTGGTAGGGGATCTGGTAGTAAATGCACAAAACACCCCAAGCGGGACGTCAGTGCAGGACTCATCGCTCCCATTTCAAATAAGAATAAGTATCTCAATAAATCTCAATGGCACTTCAATTAACTCCATATTATAGTTGTTTCAAAACAGTAACAAGCACTCAATCTACAAATATCTATCCACTGGTTAGCTCTAGTTTTCCAGCGAAACTTGTCCAATATACTCTGACAAGTTCGAGTCAATACGCGGTTAAACAAAGCTTGGCTCCATATTACATACATCATAATGACGCTCTCTGGATACGGAGAAACATAAATACGAATAGTGTATGGCACAAATCTCGTGGTAGATAAACTTATGTTAGAATTTTCAACCTCTTTGTAAAAATATGCATACAGCTTTTCCCAGCAAGGGTTCAGCCAGGAGCTAGGAGCTCAAAAAAATTACACCACGTTATGGTTGATATTCCAAAAACTCGAAGAGGTTTGATTCCATATTCTTCGTACGAACCGCTTAATTTTTAATTGTTATTGTTATTTTTTTTTTTAATTTTTAGTAATGAGACGGATGAGACGCTCTCCTGATGGTAAGAGATAACGCCTGAGCCATTACAGCGATTCACAGTACTTTGAGTAGTAAAACATATCATCGGGTATCGCTGCTTCGGCGTTTTTTACTTTGAAACTTTTGGTGGTTATATATATGTATATATTTTTCCCATAATTTCGCTAGCTGCAATACCTTTCAAACCAGAACATACTAATGTTTATAGACTACTGCTTGACAGCAGAATGTCTGGTACTGAGGTAGTACCTATTTAGACAACTTCCTGCTAAAGAGATCTATCACCAATTAAAAAGATGTTCTTTGCTTAACATCAGTCGAAATGGCGGTCAATCGCAAGCCTATACGTTATTAAAAAAAGGGTACAGAGAGATCTTTTCACTTGCTTTAATCCTGGTATACTTCTTTCGTTTCTACTTCCAGGAGTGTTTTGAAATATACTTGTCGATTGCGGTTGTCTGGCATTTTGAAACCAACACTAGACATTTTCAATATGAAAAAACAGAAATGACTACTAACATTTATTTTTAATTTTATAGCCAATGCCATACGGGATGATGTGAGGATTCTAATTATATCCAACGCATTCAAATCTTTCAATCATTTAAAAGTTATGTAAATGTTGAAACTCGTGATCGATTGCTGCTTGCGGGTCGCTGGTTTGCTCGCGGCTTAAACACAAAACTAGTAATATACATATATTACCTTACCTCTCCCTGTATTGCGTATAATTTAAGTTTATTTAAAGTAAAAAAAATGTGTTAATGTCACGGACACCGGTGTCTGAGGAGCTGAATTAAAAAAAAAAGTTATTTTTTTTATTTATTATATTTCACACCATCGTAACATCGGTTTTCCTAATGCGATGGCGTAAGTCAAAATACATGTAAAAAATAAATTGTCACATATTAAGTACAATTATAATTAAATTCATAAGTCGAAATAATAAAATTCAATAATTAAATAAATAAATATAATACATTATGTTTTGTAGCGGTGATCGCTCAGTGGTTAACGCGGTCGGTTCGCATGCCGAAGGGCGTGGGTTCAAACCCCAACAATGAGCTTGAGCTGCCGGTGAAGGAAAACATCGTAAGGAAACCATAGCATGGTGGTAGGGTACTTTCTAGTACTCGGCTGGCTAGCTACCACCCTCAAGTTGAAAATCTGCCGCCAAGCATCTAACGATGTGTTCCGGCAGCCTCACTTGAGAGCCAGTTCCATTCCAGGCTAAGTGTGCTTTACCATCTTCGACCACGCCGTCACTTAACATCAAGTGAGTTGTGGTCAAACACCTAGACTGTCAGCCATAAAAAAATATATATATTTTAAAGCAAAAAAAAACATTAGACTATTTTTTTATATAATCGTTCAAAATGAAGAAAGAGAAAAATATACATACTCCAAATGATGCTTTTCACCAGTTACCACTTACCACATGTCTAGTGATTCGGAAAGTGCAATCGCCGCTGAATGGTTGCTATTAGGGCGTGTGTACACTGACCGGAAGACGTTTCTTTCAATTCTCGGACGGGTGCAGTCAATAGGACATCATTACCGGCCCGGGATGCGAGTGCCTGGTTTGAACTGGCGAGTTACTTGAATATATGGCTGCCCTGTTATCTTATTTGGTATCCGCTCCAAGAGCAGTAGGTTGTGGGTTCGATTTCCACTCAGAATAAACATTAGTATGACGAAGACAAATGTTTGTTCTGGGTGTTATGTACATATTTTTTTATTTATTTATATCTCATCACACATCATCAACCATAGGTCGTCCACTGCTGGACATAGGCCTCCTCCTGGGGGGGTTTTGCCAATACTCGCCACGCTTGGCAGGCGGGTTGGCGAGCGCAGTTAGGTGTGATTGTTCAAGGAAGACGCTGCTGCCCATCTTCCGGATTACATCCCTTAGCCGACTCTTACGGCAACCACGGGTAGAGAGGGTGGGGTACTATTCTTACGCCGGCACCACCACGGCACATTTATTTATATATAGGGTATGAAATAGAAAATACCAAGGAGCGAATAGGTGGACTTTGCACTAGAAAAACCTGTGTCGCAACGTATTATGCAAAATGTATTTTCAACAAAAGTATATTAGTATACTATAAGTTATCTGGTTCCTTTAGAACTAGTTTAGCATTTTTTTAATTCTTAGTAATAGTTTTTCTAGTCTAGTGTTATGTCCAGTGCGATCGACCAGTTATCTAGCGCCATTCAAACACAGCACCATTGGCGTTTTCTCAGAGTCGGTCAACATTTGTCGGACGGTATGAAAAGCGACGGAATGACCAGATGCGAGTAAACATTTGCTCATGACCACTGCAGTAGGGTCAAGCATCTTCAGAATATCTGAACACATCTGACACTACTAAAGATATAACGTCATTACTGTAACCAAAATGACTTGTAAAGCTATAGTCAACCAATGACCAAGTGCATGTTGGAAGTCCTTTTTTTATGGTGTTCGACAGCCTAGGTGTTTGACAACAGCCCACCTGGTGTTAAGTGACGGTGTGGTCGAAGATGGTAAAGCTATCTGTCTGGAACGGAATCTTATCCTCTCAAGTGAGGGTGCCGGAACACACCGTTTGGTGCTTGGTGGCAAATTTTCAACGTGAGGGCGGTGAGCTTGCTAGCCGAGTACTAGAAATCCACAGTGCTGTGGTTTCCTCACGACGTTTTTCCTTCGCTCAGGTTCATTGTTGGGGTTTTAACCCATGCCCTTTGGCGTGTGTACCGATCACGCTAACCTCTGATCTGTTATCTCTACAAAAATACCTACCCATGATATACAATAAAAATAATTCAGCTTTCAGTGTAAGCTGTCCGTCCACTATGATTGCTGCTATATTTTGTGATGCAATTTGTAGTGGAAGTTCATTTTTCCTGAAGCAGTTAAAAAAAAATGTTAATGAAGATTTCACAAAATACGTGTCTACTTATTCCAATAATCTAAAAATCCGTGGCATAGCTTCCCGAGTTTTTTTTTTGGGTTTTATATACTCAAAATAATCTATCAGGATCTTCTATAAATCATAACCCACAACCTGGGCCCATAACCTAGTAAAACAGAGGCAACAAAAAAAAACATTTATTTAAAGATAGTATTTTTTTTTTATGTGATAATAATAAGACGCACTATACGTTCTCCTGATGGTAAGGGATAACGCATATCCACGACCATTGCAATAATACACACAAATTTGAGTAGCAAAACAAAGTCCAGGGTATCGCTGCTTTGGCGCTCATTACTTTGAAACTTTCGATGGTTAGTTTCAACAGCCCTGTAATTTCGCTAGAGCCTTCAAACCGGAACACTGTAAGCTAGCAATCATCTAGCCTATAGCTTAACATGCTAAAGACTAGATGACGATACTAGTTAAAATTTTAATATAGATATTTTGATACACGTAATAACAGATTTATTCCTGACTTCATTACCAAAGTAATTCCAAACAAAATTAGGAGTCAGCAATAAATATGATGTAAAGTGCTTCCTGTAGGCGCCCAAGTGTTCTTAAGTGCTCTATGTATCAATTGCGAGGCATCACCAGTTGGTAAAAAAGTTTGTTTTGTCTCGAGAAGTGTCGTAACGGCCTTAAGTCGCGAACTTCGTCTTAACTTGTCATCGGTTTATATAAATTTTGGAATAAAGGTTAGTGCACAATAGGATGGCAACACAGCTTATTTATAAATGATTTTATTTAAAAAATAAAAAGTAAAAATTTTTTTTATCTGGGATAATGAACTATAAATTTAAAAATAAATTCTAGTATGTATTTGGCATGTAGGTATTTAGCCATATTCTTAAAATGTTGTTAAATGCTTGCTTTAAAAATATGTTTTACTTTTAATTTATTTTTTACTTTTTAGTAGCTCCTCAAGACGAATCATTCGAGCCCAAACTCGGTGGGGTTATGTTGTTTTATCGCAGAGATGCCGTGGCCATCCAGCTTCATCATCAGATCCTGGATATCGTCTAAGAATAAAGTGCTTTTCAAGACAAATCAATCGAGCCCAAACTCGATGGGTTTATCTTGCTTAGTTCAGAAGTTTTAAGTTCTTCTTCATGGTACGATATCATTTCATTGTCACTAAAGATACATAAATACACCAAATTTGAGTCCAATCGGATATCGGGAAGTGGGGAGTTGGTCGTATTTCCCATTTTATTTACGCTGCTGTGACGTGGACTCTAGGAGAAAGTGCAAAAGCAAAAGAAGATTGACAGTCTCGAAATGTGACGCTGGAGAAGAATGTTGAAAATCTCGTGGACTGAGTTCAGAACGAATCATCAAAATCAAAATCAAAAGTCATTTATTCAGTTTAGGCCCTGGTAAGGCACTTATGAACGTTAAGTTACATGTTTGAATCTACCACCGGCTCGTAATTACACTTCAACTGAGAAGACTCCGGCAAGAAACTCAGCAAGGCATTTTTTTGTGGATCTTTCTTTTCATATTAGGTTACAATTTACAGTTATAAATATTAATACATACATTATGCTTACTACAATTGTCACTTAGCCAGGGGGATGCAAGTGCAGAGAGAAGTTACAACAACCATATATTCCTGTCTTCCACGTAATGAGCCACCTTATAGTAGGCTTTGTCAATTAACCTCTGATTTATAAAATCTTTGAATTTATTATAGGACATTTTAGTTACCTCAAGTGGGATTTTATTATAGAATCTAACGCAATTCCCGAGAAAAGACTTATTAGCTTTAGATAACCTGAATCTAGGTGTCACAATTTTATCTTTATTTCTTGTATTTAAGTTATAAGAATAAGAATCATGAAGCAGCGTTTATTTTCCATCGTTCAAGCTCGCAATCTCACTTTTTTGGGCACCTATCGCGATGCGATGACGCCTCCATTGAACGTCTTGTGGTGCAAGCAAAGTGGAGGGGACAAAACCGCGTGGAAGATTCTCATTGCGCTGGACCGACCAGATAAAAGCTGCACTGCACGAATTTGTGAGTGTACATCAAAAGCGCGAAAAATGGCGATGGATTGTCAGGCGAGCCACCATCTGCAACGGAACGGAAGACCACGACCAGACTGCCAAGAGTGCATATGACTTAAAAGAAGTCAGGAGCTTGCCTGAGTTCCAATCGGGGAGTCTGGGGTTGAATCTCACGCCACGCGTTTTTAATTTTTATATACTTGTCATTGTAAATGAGAAGAAGCCTCTTCTCGCTGCAGTAACCACTTGCCGATCCCTGTTTCGTCTCTACACGAGGCATCCTCAGGACGTGTATCCTCAGGATATAAATACTTGTGGTTTTTGTTTTTATTTTAATTAGTGTTTTGTTTAATTTGGTTAAGCTTTTAAATTTATATCAAATTTAGTTTTAGATATTAAGTAAGGTTTCGGGTAAGTTTTTTAAATTATTGTCAAGATTTTTAAATTGTTGTCAAGTAAGTTAAATTTAAATCCTCATTACTGTTGACTGTTAAGCGGTAATAAACTTTAACTTGAACACTCAAAATGAACATCCGCAAAGTAACGCCTGAGTCAATCAATTAATTACAAATATTTCATGTTCCATAGAATCTTGTAAATGTTTTATATGTTTTTTGACACTATCTTAAGAATAACAATACAAAGTACAATTTACCGAGTGTATACGAGCCTAAAAGGTTTATGCTAATAAAATGATATTGTTTTCTTTGGAAAGTCCTATTAATTAAGAAGTGTGGCAGCATTTTATTAATCCCGCAAAGTCGGGAAGACGTTACTTTAGCTATTAATGTTTGAAAGTTTGCCACTTTTGTGACGCAAGGTGTTGTTGCTACAATAAAATAAACTGTTATTTATCTCGGACAATAATTCACAATTTTAATGTCACCATTTCGTATAACTTTGGTTATAATTTCATTTTTTTGTTTAGTGCCGTTCTGTTTCGTTTTGAGTTAGCAACACTGCTTAATTATGAGGGCGAACGTGTCGTTCTTTATTTTAATATATTTTAGAATTATATTTTGCAGTACTCATACTTAGTGAATTACTTAATAATAAGTGTTAATTTCAGGGCTATCTATTAATTCCAAATTTCAGTCAAAAGTAATAGTTCGTTTAAAGCGTTAAGTAGTAATGAACATATATAATATCTAATTACAGCTCATATAGCGTTATTTATCACATGTTATCACTGAAATAAAAGTATAAATGAATATTTGTAATATTTCTGAGGTGCAAATGTTAAGTTATAAAATCTGCCATAACTAATTAATCCTTTGTTACACTTCATACTTTCTAGCTGCACGCAATGTGTTAAGTGGGATTTCAACTAACCTCAAGATGTTTTGTTTATTTTGTTTTCACGTAAAAGACGAAAGAGACGCTCTCCTGATGGTAAGAGATAATGCATGTCCATGACTATTGGGATTCTTAACAGCCCTAAGTACAATTTTTTTAAGCGACCTCAGTGTCGACCTTGACGAAGGTGGAGTGACGAACTAAATCATCACGATACTCACTGGACCACCAAAGCCGAAGATCGGCCAGTTTGGAAGGAGGAAAGGGAAGCATTTGCCCAGCAGTGGGAAAATAGAGGCTGATAAAAAAAACGGGATTACTCAGGTTTAATTTTATCGGAAATTCTCACAAGTTCCCAATAAAATCTGTAAAACAAAAATGTATCAAAACCACATTTTTTTGTATATAGGTAATTTCTGTTCCCGTTTCAGTGAGCTAGAGAAAATTTTAACACAAAATAGCTAGTATCCGGCATCCCCTATGGAATCCGCGCATTAGGCGAGCACCAAAAACCGTCGTGCTAATAAATTTAAATCACTTCAAACAACTACGCATTACCTTACTTTGGTGACACAGATACAGCCAATAACGTTACGTAATTAGAAGGACTGGTTACAGCAAAAATCCATCTGAAACTTGTCGCTTAAGGGCTCTCTAGAAGCCAAACTCGGGCTTTCTGTGTTCTTGTGGAAGGTACGAAATTTATGGATATGGTACTTTATATTAAAAGGTTTTTTTAGCTGAAGCCTCAAATGACGCAGTGTGCTTCCTCGTAGATTACAACAGGCATCGGATTAATTGCAATCCTGTTTTTAAATAAATAAATCGTGCATTAATCACCAATGAGATGGACCGACCAGATCAAATCCGTTGTGTGAATGTATGAGTATACTCGAATGACCTCTAGCGGAGAGATATGACAGCAGTACAACATGGCAACCACGACCGTTCTGAAAAAAAAATACGCTACGTTCTAGAAAAATAAATTAGAAGCTATAGAATTATGCAAACAGAAAACAAAAGAGAACAGGATTATCGTTCATAAACATAGCTGCTTCAAAAACGTATGTGCAGGTGTTAACATTTTTAAGCGTTTATTTTTTATTTTTATTGTTGTTTTTATCTCATCTTTGGTACACACCTTCAGTTCTGATGACAATACATTTTAACATATTCAGTATCTTTGTACTACCGCCACAGAATGACGGATTACATATTTTTTTACAACTCTCTCAGTATGGGTATCAAATGAAAGGGTTTTACTAGTAAAATACTAAATAGAATTAGAAATATAAAACGTAAATTAAAACTAAAAAACTTAATTTAAACGGTTTTATAAAAAAATAAAGATAATAATGATATAGATAATGTATACACCATTATCATTATTATTTTTAATAAAACCGTTTAACTTATTTAACTTTTTTATATGTTCAGTAAAATGAGTAAAGTGAGTCTGCAATGACAATGCGCGTGGACGGATATTGAGCCGCAAATATTTCATTTTAAAATGATCTTCAACATCTGTACTATTGCCCCAAATTATTATACCATATTTCAACTAGAAGGAGAATAATAATAAAAATAGCACATCCAAAAGTTCGTACCGTGAAGTGATACAAGGTGGTGCGATGGACACATTAGCGTTTCGTCAACGCATCGCCCTCGAGCAGCTGCCGACAATAATGAGACACACAGATTTCCCCAACGTACCCTCCGACCTACGAATTTGGATAAAGTTATCAAATTTTCAAAACTGTGTTACATTACAGACCCGCGCGTTACGCACTCTACTAATTATAATTGCAATTATCACGTTAGACTTTGTACGTGGCGGGAACTTGCTCGAACGTTTCCGAGGAAAGTGGAAAGTTTTCAGCGTCAAGATCTCTTATTGCTTCTTAATTTGAACACATTATAAACTTAATTGATTTGATGTCCATACCATAAGTTTTTTTTAAATGTTAAACGCTTGTCCATCATTTGACCTGATGTTAAGCAAAGATGTGGACTGTTGTAAAACTAAATTGCTTAATTTTTAAATAGGTTAATAGGTTTGCGTTTGACCGCCATTTTGTCTGATGTTAAATGAACAGAGGTCTACGACGAAGCACGCTTGCTAGAAGAATAAATAAAATTGGTCAGTGTATTTCAATGTTTTGTTCATTCATATGATGAAAGCAGAATCAAACCAATTCAAACTCATTTTGTACATGAACCATGACTATTATTATAGTTTCCGAATGGATACGAGTAGATAAAAAAGAAATACGGCTATATCGCTAAAAATGTCGAAAAGTCGAAAATTTAGATTTTTAGTCGTCAAAATATAAGATTTTAGTGATATTATACCCTGGACTAACACAGACGTACTACTACTTACGGAACTGCAGCTAGCAAAATTACAGGGCTGTTGAGACTAACCATCAAGTCTCAAAGTAATGAGCGCCGAAGCAGCGATGCCCTGGACTTTGTTTTGCTACTCAAAGTTCTGTGTATCGCTGCAATGATCAATCAGGCGTTATCTTTTACCATCAGGAGAGCGTCTCGTTTGTCTTATTACTTTTACATAAAAAAGTCATCAAAAAACACGGGTGAAACCATGACACAGTCACTGTATTATATGTATGTATTAACAAAAAATAAGAATATATGTATTCTATTAGGTATCTACTTCCCATAGAAGAAGGTTTGCTTTGTTAGAGACTAGATGGCACTCTCAAAAAAGTCCTACAGTATTCCACATTCAATTTAGCACAGACTAAAAAAATTTGGCTTACAATCTATGCTTAGTACGTACGTAGATACTCCATTGTCCTATCTCTACAATACGTAGCCTCGCGTGTAAATGTCAATGCAAGAGTACTCCAGTGAAGTTGACTTCCTACGGGAGGTAATTAATGCACTGCACAAGCGACACCTAGCGGAATGTTGGAAATGGACTGGAAAAATGGGGGGAATTGCGCTGAGAGTTACCCATAAAAGTAGAACAAGCTTAGTATAGCTAAAGTTACTCATTGTAACTTCGAATGGTGTCGAGTGGAAGTGTGTGTGCGAAGGCGTGGTGTCTGTTTTTGTTTTGATTTTTAAATGAAATTTGAAATGTATGTTGTGTTTGTAGATTTTAATGAACAAATGAAAATTAAATAAACTAGCCAAAAGTTGAGCTTTGTGAAGGCTCGCGTGTTTTTCTAACGGGTAATAATTTTAATGACAGTTTTTTTTATCAAATTTAGTTTAGTTCTGTTGCAGCGATGTTAACTCTTTGGTTTTCTAACAGATGGCGTTAGTAGTACAATAACATTCTACCCAATGAATATTAAATTAATAATGTTCATTTTTATAGTTATAATATTATATTTTTTTTGACAGATAACTCATCTAGATATGAAGTTAAATTACTATGTCAAAGTACATATCTAAAGGCGTGATAGTTTTTCAGTAAAGTGTACCACAAAAATGCTCAGGTAGTGGGATATAAATATAAATATAAATATCGTAGGACAATACACACAGCGCCATCTGACTCCAAAAGCAAAATGCAAAGCAAAGCTAGTTTGTTTATGTAATAGTAATGAAACGAACGATACGTTAAAGATAACGATACGTACTCATCTGATAGTAAGAGGTAACGCATGTCCATGACCATTACAGCGATACACAGAACATTGAGTAACAAAACAAAGTCTATCGCTGCTTTGGCGCTCATTACTTTGAGACTTTCGATGGTTAGTCTCAACAGCCCTGTAATTTCGCTAGCTGCAGTACCCTTCAAACTGTAACACACTAATGTGTACACACTACTGCTTAGCGCATATTTGTTAAATGTAAAAGAACAATCGTTATTGAGTACAATCTCGGAACGTTCTCTTTATTTTCCAAACCAAAGATAGTATAACAGAAAAAATATTAACTTAAGAAATTAGTGGAACAACTGGCGAACTTATGTCACTAAAAGCTATCTCTTCCAAGCAACCATACTTTACAGATAACAAGACGTTAAATCCTTTTTCTTCAAATACTTTAATGTATCACTTAAAATTCTAAAATCTTTACGATCCCCACAAAAGCGAGGTCGATAAAACAAAATCGTCCCAACCTCATCAAATCCCAGAATGAACCCTCAAACTCGAGCCTGATTAGTCAAAAACGCCGATCTCCGATTTGAAAGGAGTCACTATTCGACCGACGCCGCCTTATCCACGGAATTTGAATAATTTTTACATTTAAAATCATTCGCAATGACAACATCCAAAGGGTAACCACTCCGGATTGAGCATTGCTGCGAGATAAGAAGGAAGCTCGGAGCGGAGGTCTCTGGGTTAAGAAATGTACCAAGTCGATGAGAAGGTCCAGTCTCAGTTAGAAGATTTTCACCCGACTGCGGCAAAGCCAAAAAAGGAGGCTTATGTGCTTCACCTCTACATGTAGGTAAACCTGTATGTATAAAGTTTCGACAGCCTAGTAGGCTTTTAATCTGGGGGTCCTGGGTTCAAATCTCACAGCACCCACCTCTATTTTTCTAAGTTATGTGCTTGTTGCAGATGATTTTAAATGGTGAATGAAAACATCGTGAGGGACCTAGATGAAGTTGTGTGGGACCTAGAAGTTCTTAAAATAAACCGGCCAAGTGAGAGTCGGACTTTAATGGTAATTTATGCTTGTCACAATTTTTCCTTTATCTGTGCTATAAGACCAAATTTCATGATTCTGAGACGGGAAGTACCCGTGAACCCGTAGAAGTACGGTTTTGATTCCCTTGCGAGTGTCGAAAATTTGCAGCATAAACGTCTGTATGTTTTGATTGCGTTGACTTAGGCGACTGGTCTGTATCCGCTTTTGCTAGTAATTTGTACCCCGGGCCAAATAAATTCAGAGTGATTCTTTTAATACGGATTTTAAGCAGATTTTCTGTGGAATAAGTAAAAACGAATCCGTCAGTCCGCTAAAGGTTTAACTCTGTCTTTGAATATTTATAAGTTTTTCTATTATTTTATATTAGGAGCTTCGGATTTCTCAGGGCTTTAATTTTAAATCACTCTATAGATTAATTTGAATTTCACTTATTTAAATAATCTGTTTTGGTAGGATTTTATTTTACGTAATATTCCTTTGTTTTTTATAATTTGTCTTTAGCACTTATTTACCTACTAAGTGGGTATAATTTTTTATATAAAAGTAACGAGACAAATGGAACGCTCTCCTGTTGGTAAGAGAAAACACCTCTTTATACACAAAACTTTGAGTAACAAAACAAAGGGCAGGCCATCGCTTTTTTAGCGCTCAATACTTACGATGGTTAGTCTCAACAGCCCTGTAATTTCGCTAGCTGCAGTACCCTTCAAACGGTAACACGGTAATGTGTACACACTACTGCTTGGCGGCAGAATATCTAGTACCGCGTCGGTACCTATCTAGACGACTTCCTGCTAAATAATATAAGAACCATCTAGAGACTCAGCCTATAAGAAGATTAATTAAGAAAATTAAAAAAAAACCACGAATAATGTTTCAAAAAAGTTATTGCCCGTGTTCGGGATGACCCTCGTCTAACCTAACCATCTCGCAAATAGAAAAACATTTAAGGTTCCATATATCTACCTACTCGTATAAACTATGGTCACCAATCTGTGGTCTATGGTTTTGCGTGGTGGTAGGGTACTTTCTAGTAGGTACTCGGCTGGCTAGCTACCACCCTCAAGTTGAAAATCTGTCGCCAAGCATCTACCGGTGTGTTCCGGCAGCCTCACTTGAGAGCCAGTTCTATTCCAGGCTAGGTGTGCTTTATCATCTTCGACCACACCGTCACTTAACATAGGTGAGTTGTGGTCAAACACCTAGGATGTCAGCCATAAAAATAAAAAAAAAAACAATCATTTCTGTATCGCTTGTGTTTATCATATAACAGCTTCAGTAACGTACGTCTCTTTTCTCTTCATTCAAGAGAGAGACATTTGTTTAAATCATGTTTTAAATTAAAATTTCTTAAATAGGTATTTTTTTTTACGCATGCTGTGTTTGAATCTGGAAGTATGTTGTTTAACTTTTTGTATTTGTGATTGTAACACAGTTCTTTGTATATGACAAGTTTTCTGAACATAAAAAAAAAAATCTAACGTTACCTCATACATCCAAATCTATTCAGTCATTTCAAAGTTATAGCGGAACTAGCGGCCCGCTCCGGCTTCGCACGGGTATAAACCTCAAAAATAACAGTATTTCTCCACTATTTAATGGATATTATTATACATATAAACCTTCCGCTTCAATCACTCTATTTAAAAAACCGCATTAAAATCCGTTGCGTAGTTTTAAAGATTTAAGCATAAGTACATAGGGATATAGGGACAGAGAAAGCGACTTTGTTTTATACTATGTAGTGATGATGATGATAAAGAAACTCGCATGAACCCTGAAAAAAGAAGTGGTGATCATCTGCATCAGCAGACTAACCGTGACAGTGATACGGCCTCTGAAGGCCTGCGTGGCGGCCAATTAGCGTGTAACTAACCTAAACATGAATCTTGCATCGTATGCCTACTCGAACAAAACTCATCTCAAGCATAATACGTGATTACCGCGAACTAGCGTAATTATTTAGTGTGCCCTGTGCGCCGCTGGGCGAATGATTCCGTCGATTATATCACATAGAGCTGTTAACACCGCTACTAAAATATTGAGACGTAAACAAATTTCCTTATACTAAAATTTCGTCTGATACACAGAACTTTGAATAGTAAAACAAAGCCCAGGGCATCGGTGCTATAGCGCTCATTACTTTGAGATTTTCGATGATTAGTCTCAACAGCCCTGTAATTTACTAGCTGTGGTACCCTTCAAACCGGAACACACTAATATTCCACGGAAAAAATATTTAGTATTGCGGTTGTACTTGGATGATTTCTTGTTGGGGAGATCTACCACCAAGTAAGGTATGTACTTGCAACAAAAAAACAAAGAAATATGCATTTTTTTTGTTCCCATAGTTACTAGCTTTGCTTTGATCGGGGCTAGATAGCGCTGCGCTGTGTGAAAAAATCCTCTATTATTTATTCATCATCATCAACAACCTTTCATAGTCCACTGCTGGACATAGGTCTCTGCCAGGACACGCCACTCAGCTTGATCTTCGGCTTTTCGCTTCCAGCCACTGCCAGCTGTATTACGTATATCGTCACTCCACCTAGTCTCAGGGCGTCCTACACTACTACTATTATTTATTATGAAGTAAGAATATTTTAGATTAGCGCAGTTTTTAATAGGTGTGTAAATTACGTACTTAAAAATATTGAAAACGTTTAATGTCAATATTTATTTATGACAAGCTGCGCCCCGCGATGTTACCCGCTAATTAACATTAACGCTGTTTTCGGGATTAAAAATAGTATATGTTTTAATCCAGGGTGTCAGCTACATCCATACCAAATTTTATCAAAATTAGTCAAGCCGCTTGAGAATACATTTTGATGATACTGTCACACTCAAATACACAACTGTCACACCGACATAACTCTCTACATATTCACCTAATAATGCCGTTTGACACGTACCAATTTTCGGTTCATTTGATATTAAAAGGTTTTCAGGAGATTCTCGTGATAGTGGCAACCCTACCTGACAGGGGTGTCATCAGGTATTCTGCTAAATAGTCGCACCGAGGACTCTTGCTTAATTATATCGGTTTAAATAGAATTGGCTAGGCTTTGTGGAATTAGGATTCTAAAATGTAGGCGTTACTTAGGACTCATTCACACGATGCGATGGAGATAGTGAATACTGGTTTGGTCTCAATCGTTTACTATAGAACAGAGTTTCTCAAACTTATAGCTCTATGTATCCCTGTATCCCTATTATACACGGTAAACCCCTTTAAAATAACTGAACAAACAATATGTTACTTAATTGATTGATTCAGGCGTTACTTTGCGGAAGTTCATTTTGAGTGTTCAAGGTACATATTTAGTTTATTTCTGCTTAACAGCCATTTCAGTTGCAACAGTGACGAAGATTTAAATTTAACTAACTTGACAACAATAAAAAAAAAATTACGGAACTTATATCTAAAACTTAAATTTGGCATAAACTTAAAAGCTATAACTAATTAAAATAAATATATACCTTGAACACTCAATATGTTCTCTTAATATGAAACTCTGTTGTCGTTGTGTTTTGCGCGTTGTATATCGTGTTGTTTTTGTTCACTGTTTATGTAATATAATATACTAGCTATTACCCGCGACTACGTCCACGTGGAATTTAACAAAAACACTTTTGTGTAGTTCGCAGAATTTACGAAAAGTTTATACCTAATTCTGTATTCCTTGTAAAGAAATACCTTAATCTTTAGTAACCTAATATTTTCCGGTATGATAAGTAGTTTATATGCAGCTCACACAGAGAAGTAACAAAGTGTATAGTATAAGTAGGTATGTATAAGTGTATAATATAAAGTGTATAGTATAAGTGTATAAGTAAGTATAAATAGTGTAAGTGTATTGTATACGCACACGCACTCACACAAGGGAACGAAAGAGGCATGCATCGAAGACGACATAAGAGAGCGTCACGCATGTTAGCTGTCACGGCATCGACTAAATTTTATTGCAAAGGCGCGCCAATAGATGTTGCACATAAAAAAAAACTTTTCCCAATAATCTAAAAACATTTTCTCAAAAGGAAATTTGAACCCACAAAGACGGCTTCTAATATTAGCCTTTCACGGCTGCCAACCATTGTCTTTAAATCGAATCATTACATTTTACTACGGGATCGCGATCATGATAAAAATTCAATTTTGGTGCGACGTTCATTTGACAATCCTTGTGCCGATACAGCGGGGAAGGGTTAAGATCTGCCGATAAACAAAAAGCCGAAAAAAAGTTAATTTAACTTCTAGAGAGGAAACGAAGTCGCGGGGCGGAAAATTTTTGATATTTAAAAGGTGGATACAGAGTTGCTCGGGTGTGACAGGTGTAGGTTTTGGTGTGTCAATCTTACAAAAAGTTTAAAAAAACTAAACAGTATGATAATGAAATGATTAATGATAATAAGTAATGATTTCAAAGAAAATTTGTTCTTTTTAACAACGAATATTTTTTCTTTAACACCAACTTCCGTAGAAAAAGACTTGATCTTCACCTATACGAGAATATTTCATTATATAATTAACTTCCCCGTGTTTTTTATCAAGCACTAGATTCATCATCAATTTTTAAAAACGGTAATACAATAAATATTTTATATAAACAAATATCGTAAAACATTACGCACAGCGACATCTGACCCCAAATTAAGCAAAGCTTATACTATGGAAGTCAGATAGCTGATAGAATACTTAAATACTTTTTTTTTGTAATTAATACTTAGAATACATACAGAACACCCAGAGACAGAACAAACATTTTTGATTATACCATAACATGCTTGTCCTGAGTGGGAACCACGCCCTACGAATCTTAAAGCATATATACTATCGATGAGTCAACTGGGCAGACATGAACACTCAGATTTTTTAAATGTTAAAACACCAAATCGTTGTATCATCTCTATACACACCCCACAGCAATCTACCAACCAATGACCAACAAAAGGAAAAAAATCAACTCAGACAATACAACAAGGGACATTCTTCTAGTTTACTCCCCATTATAATTTACTTGTGATTGGGATCAACTCGAAATTAAGAAAAAATAAAGGGACAAAGGGGAGTCCAAAAGAACTGATTGTCTTTTTTATCTGAAGAACTTGATTTAACAAACAACCCCCTTTCGCAGCCTTTGTGTTGAACTGTTGATTAACGGGTAAAATTAGCTTTGAACCGATATTGTGGAAAAAATGTGAACGAAGTTTCTGAATGGTAAAAAGTATACTTGTTTCAAATTATGAAGAATTTCTTTTTAAGAAACTTCGCGATTGTACGGGACGATGTGAATGTTGTGTTATATAAAATCAAATGAGAAAATGTGGCGTGCAAATAATATAGAAGTATGTATTATTAAAATGTATGTATTTCTTTTATAGGTGGTAGATTTAGCAAGAGGTACCACCGTAGCATCGGGACTTAATGCCTTAAAAAATATGAAAAGTCTAAATTCTTGGATATTTAAGTAAGAATGTCTCTATAACTATTAATTTAATTCGTAGAAAAAATAGATACTGGCTGATAAGGATTCGGTAAACGTTTTCAACTGAACAAAATTATAACTTTGTCCACCGCTTTTTAGAAAATAATTCCCCAAAAGATACCTATTTTTGTCATAATTTGCTCTCCAAAACCTCAAAAGCTTTTTAATTCATTTTTACACAGAAAAAAAGGTCTTAAAAATATTAATATTTTTAAGTGAGAGTTTTTTTTATTCCACATTTTACTTGTGAAAATATATTGTTTTCCCGAAATTGAATAAATCCGCGCCTTGTAATCCTTGCGATCTCCAACTAACAGCTCCGGTCTATGTTTCGTCAAGGTCATTCAGACTTCTTAAAGCCTTAATCGCGCACCAAGTACTCTAAATATGTGAAGCGCAATTTAGCCCCATAATTATGAGTTTAAATAGCTAAATGAAATAAATAAGAAATGGATTAAGAAATTTAAAAAAAACACGAATGCTATTAGTCAATGTTTTAAAAGTAATGTAAGTATATAGCCTATGTCATTTTAGTCCAGTCATTTTAGGTTTTATCTGCGGAAAAATTCCTAGTGAGTTTAAAATGGGGTTTAAAATGCCTAAAATGACTGGACTATTTGGGATAATGTAAGCGATCTAACGATACCCCATACATCCAAATCTGTTTCGACATTTAAAAGTTATGGTGAAATAAACGAAATGCAAAAATGTATAATCTCCCTGGAAGAAATCGTTTTTACACTAGTTATTTTATAAAGTCAATTATCCTATTTTTCCATTACTTATATAGTCCTTGGTGTACAAAGAATTTATCTATAATATTATTAACCGACTTCAAAAAAGGTGGAGGTTCTCATTTCGTTGGAACCGAAATGAGAACCTCCACCGTTCGTTTTCGTTCGTTTCGTTTGTTGGTATTATGTATGTTCACGGATTACTCGAAGATGCCTGAACCGATTTGGAAAATTCTTTTTTGTTTCAAAGGGTGTACTTCCTTAATGTTCCCATTTAAATTTTATCGAAATCGGTCGAGCGGATTTAAAAAAAAAAACAAGAAAAATCTTTAAAACATTTGTTTATTACGAAACCTCGCTGTTTTATTGGAGTAGTGCGTTTAGTTGGCCTAAGAGTCAAATGGAGTCAGTTTCTTTTAATTGTATACTTGTTTTGAAGCAATAAAACTTAAAACGACTTTTAATATCGCTATGCTAATATAGAAGTAGCTATTACATAGCGGTAGGGATCAATTATTAACAACCCCAGAATTACGAAAGTATAGACAGGATACCCCAGTAATATTGTAACAAGCAATCGAACTATCACCCTGGACCCTGTAATTGCGGTAGTTAACGATGTATGTTGATTGTTCTGTACTTAACTCTGGTACTAGAATTGACCTGAGGTGATTTTAATTAAAACAAAAATTATGCGGCAAACAAGACACTCTTCTGATAGTAAGACACAACGCATGCCCATGAACATTACAGCGATACACAGAACTTTGAGTAACAAAGTCCAGGACATCGCTGCTTTGGCCCTCATTACTTTGAGACGTCAAAAAAAAAATGTTCTAACTATATAATATTATAAATGCGAATGTGAGTTTGTTTGTTTGTTACGCCTTCACGCGTAAACTACTCAACGGATCTGGGTGAAATTTGTGCTTAAAGACAAGATATAGGACACTTTTCATCATCATTCATCAAGCGGGTAAAACTGCAGGGCGCAGCTAGTAAAAATAAAGGCTAGTAATAAATCATTTTATTTTATTGAAATTTATTACGATAGGAAAAAAAAATTGTTAATATGAATATAGAAATGAGTTCTTTTACACGACTACTCAAAAAGAAGTATATTGTTTTCAAGGTCCATGTGTGTTGTGTGTTTCTTAATTCCACCATAACTTTTAAATTCCTGAATAGTTTCTATGGGGTATCGTTAGAATTCTTACATCATACTGAGGGAGAAAAATTGTTTGCTTAATTTTGTTAATTAAACTTGTTGATTAAAAACAAACTAGAAGTGACTACGTTAAAGAAAATTCACGTAATTTCTTATTTCAAAATGCTTGCTATGGTAGTAACGATTGACCCAAGCTTATAAAGATCTAAAGATTATCTTAAACTCATCCAAGATAGTGCCAAAGTCCAAACAGTGTCAATTAATCCTTAGTCCCATTAAACTATGTCCAAAACTGGCCACCTAAGGCTGCGCGCAGACTAACGTCCTAACCATGGAATAATAGAAGTAGATGGAACTACCCTCTGAAATATTTTTTGTTTATTTAATTTTATTTTGTTTAAATCAGAACGTGCACCTTAGAATTGCATAATTTGGTTCCACCTGCCCCTTTTTTATTATCGGACGGCTATACGGCCAAAGCGCCATCCTTACATGGT
Source organism: Biston stratarius (assembly GCA_950106695.1). Taxonomy (NCBI): domain Eukaryota; kingdom Metazoa; phylum Arthropoda; class Insecta; order Lepidoptera; family Geometridae; genus Biston; species Biston stratarius. Next base: position 11,511,048 of record OX467106.1, read on the forward strand.
GGATATTCCCCACGTACGGACCAAACGCTTCGATTCCTCATTCTTAATACGTACAGCGAGGATGTGGAACTCTCTGCCGGCGTCTGTTTTTTCCTGCGAAGTACAACTTGGGTGTCTTCAAATCCAGAGTAAGTAAAATTTTGTTTAAAAGATGTCAAAATTGAACTTAATGATTAGTGTGAATTATTATGTAAAAAAAACTGCTCTTACTAATATCCACACTTCAGCTTTAATTATGGCTATTCCAGTAACATCTAATGTTCCATTTAAATGTCCTGTCGATCGTCTCAGGATAAAGGTCGTCGCACACCGGTAGTTTTCGTATTAAATTGTTTCTGCCTCCGCCCACCTCCCGGCCACTTTGCCGAATCGCAATTAAATTGCCCCATGTCCGGCCCATTGGATTATGTAGGACGGATTAAGGTATGTATAAAAAAAATGCAAAGAACTTAGTTTATTTATCAATATTTACAGTTTATTTTAATTTCTAATACTCAAGACACCTTTCTTCTTAATTTTTGTATATGTATTTTTTCTAAATTATTCAACTGTTTTATTGGTTCAAATCTAACTATATCTCCTCACCTCATAACTATCAATAGCCTACCTAATTCGGTATAAAATTGCTGGAAAAAAATTTACTTATTTTTAGTAGTCTATTTTAGTTAAATTGAGCAGCTGGAACTGTTTTTTTTTTTAAATAAATTGCTCTGTAATCCTTAATTCGTCCCTGTAGAGGTCAGTTCATCAGGCAAGTCGGATATCGTAAAGATATCAGCGGTACGCACTAAACCAAAGGGTCCGGTTTACGAGCCTTACCTATCCGTACCTACCAGGGTATTGGTCAATAAACACCCAGCGACAATTTGTTGTTTGCTTTGGGTTTCTCTTTGGATTTAATATACTTTTATATTGTTATTCGTATAGACAGCAGCCAACCATATAATTACATTGCTTTTTATAATATTTAAAATGGGTCTTTTGCGTTGCAGTGTTAAGAACCTGTACAGTGCAAAAGGTTTGCAACCCAGGTGTAGATGGGGATCTTTTCGATCATTAACGTGCACCTCCTCTGCCCGTTTTTCCATCTCTGCCTAACCAAACTGCAAATTTAATATGGTCCTTACCAACGCTGCTTTCGCTTTTTTTTTCAGAAATAGGCATTTTATAATTGTATGTCTAGATGTGGCAAATAAAAAAGATCACTATAAAAAATGTACCTACTTTCGCAAAGTAGAACGTGACTCAAAAGTTTTATCAAGTAAAAATATTTTTAAGATTCTGTTTCTTTTATAGTCGACAGGCTTGGTGTTTGACCACACCTGATGTTAAGTGACGGTGAGGTTGTTTTCAACATAATACAATTAAGTGGAATGCAATGTAACCGAATGGGCTGATGCGGGATCTCGCCAAGAGACACAACGGAATGACTCTTATCCCATGGTAGATGAGACGGACCGTGGACGCCACATGCGTCGAACTCTAGCGTGGGACGCCACATGCATCGACATCCTAGCGTGGGACGCCACATGCGTCGACACCCTAGCGTTGGACGCCACATGCGTCGACACTCTAGCGTGGGACGCTACATGCCTCGACACCCTAGCGTGAGACATCACAAGCGTCGTTACCCTAGTGTAGACGCCACATGCGTCGAACCCTAGCATGGGACGCCTCATGCGTCGACGCCCTAGCGTGGGACGCCACATGCGTCGAACCCTAGCGTGGGACGCCATATGGGTCGAACCCTAGTGTTCTTTTGCCTTTTTGTGACTTCGGGCCAAGCTGGTGCTGCTGCATCTAAGCCGTAAACCTACATAAAAACATATTAATACAAATACAAATACAAATACAAATATACGGCATAAAGATAGTTATATAGTTAGAATGTACTTATTTGTGTCGTTTGGGGTTGAAATTTACATATATGTTTGTCCTGCTGGGAATCGAACCTACGCTCTACATCTATAGAAGCAATATCCTACCGAGTGAACTAACGCGGCATACAATATAAAATATTTCCAATTTAGATATACTTCAAAAGCTGCTTTCTTTCTCAAACTAAGAAACAGTACAATATCGAATTGGTGCACAATTTCGGTTCAAAGATCGCTAGAAAATATTTGCTTTCCCCTCTACCGAATGAAAACATAAAATATTGAAGTCTAATATAACTAATAATGGATATAACAATAATTAGTTCGGTCCCAGGGGTCAACTGGACCGATTGTCCTTTCAAGGGTTGATTAAGATGACCGGTGGGGTTGAACGGGAAGAGTACATTTTAGATGGGGCAGTGTTTTGAACTCCTTGAATCACACAAATAACAGAGCATACTTAACTAAAAATAAAGTACAAGTAAGTTTTGAAAAAGTCTTATAACAACAGTTGCTAGGTGTTTGACCACAGTTCACCCGATGTTAAATAATGGTGTAGTTGAAGATGGTAAACACCATTAGATGCTTGGCGGCAAATTTTCAACTAGAGGGTAGTAGCCAGCTGTATACCTACTAGAAAGTACCCTATCACCACGTTAAGTTTTGTTCATGATATTTTCCTTCACAAACAACAAGCTTATTGATGGAATTTGAACCCAGACCCCACAGCATGACAACCGACCACTGTAACCACTAAGCTAGCATCGCTACAAATAATCGTTTATAAAAAACCTCAATGTTTTCGGCAAAATTTTTCGTTGACAAAGTTCCTTTCTGTACATCACCTTTTTAATCTTTGTCTCAACCATAATGTTCCAGTAAGGAAGGGTTGATCTAAGTTAAATGCGGGTCTACCTGCCGTTCAGGATTAAGCCCGATATTTGTTCATGTGCTTTTTTAAAGTGTTAATTAAGGCGGTCAGCTTTGATGTAAAAAAGTGGGGTTAGGGAATACGGGCGGATTGGAACTCAAAACCTCAAAGTTAGTCGATATAGCTTGTCATCTCGCTTCTGGAATATGGCAACGGTATCATTCGAAATGAAATCTTTCTTTTTTTTTTGACCACATCTCACCTGATGTTACGTGACGGTGTGGTCGAAGATGGTAAAGCACATTTAGCCTGGAATGGCACTGGCTCTCAAGTGAGGCTGCCGGAACACACCGTTAGATGCTTGGCGGCAGATTTTCAACTTGAGGGTAAAGTACCCTATCACCATGCAAAAAAATATAAGAGTTTGTATGTGTGTATTTGCTAATTTTTTACTTAGTGCTTTTCGACAAGCTGTAAATAATAGCTAGCTAAATTATATGGCAATTGAGACTAACTAATCTAACTATCGAATGTCTCAAAGTAATGAGCGCCAAAGCAACGATACATTGAACTCTGTTTTGTTACTCAAATTTCTGGATGCAATGGACATGGTCATTTCTTACCATCGGAAGAGCGTTTAATTTGGCTAAATTTGACTTTAATATGAGGTATGCAATAACACATTGTCAAGGAAGATATCGCTCTAAGCGATAATGCTGCCGATTGTACTATGATTGGGAATTAAATGTTTTCTTTCTATTTTGTACTTTTTGGTGTAAATCTCTATTTTAGTAAGTTTTATTTAAATGATCCTTTTTTTTAAATATCGGCTTGGTGTTTGACCACAACTCACCTGATGTTAAGTGACGGTGTGGTCGAATATGGTAAGGCACACCTAGCCTGGAATGGAACTGACTCTCAAGTCCTTACATATAAACGATACTCAAATTCTTTGTCAATTTCTAGATCATGTGAATTGCTGCGCATAAAAATAAAAGCTACTTTATGAATTAGATTAGCTTTAAACAAAGTTGATAAGAAAATCCCAAAATCGATTATTGAAACTACGAAATCGATTAAAGCGCCTTAAAAATATAGTTTAAATCTAGTTCCAATGGCTCAAGGAACGTAATAACCGACATCAAAGCACTACCAGGTTGTCTGTTGATATTCAAACAAAGGCAATATTTTCATTAAAAATTAAGCATAAATACAAAGCGTGCAATCTCAATCCGAGGACAATGGTCCGACTGAATCGGACAAACTAATTTATTTGTTCACTCCTACAGACGCATGCATTCTGCCAGTAGCCTGGCTTCAGAGCATGTCGACTATCTTGACAAACACAATGATAAGAATAAGACAAAACATTTTTGTTTAACGTGGGATTAAATACGTTCAATTACCCGCGAGTTTGACCGCGTGGTATTTAAGAAAAAGTTAGTTTAGTATGCAGTATAAAAGATAGCTCAGTGGTTAGCGCGGTCGGTTCGCATGCCGAAGGGCGTGGGTTCAAACCCCAACAACGAGCTTGAGCTGCCGGTGAAGGAAATTATCGTGAGGAAACCATAGCGTGGTGGTAGGGTACTTTCTAGTACTCGGCTGGTCAGCTACGACCCTCAAGTTGAAAATCTGCCGCCAAGCATCTAACGGCGTGTTCCGGCAGCCTCACTTGAGAGCCAGTTCTATTCCAGGCTAGGTGTGCTTTACCATCTTCGACCACACCGTCACTTAACATCAGGTGAGTTGTGGTCTAACACCTAGCCAATCGTATTCTATATGTAATGAAGTCGGTTAAAAAGTATTTACTTTTAGTCGGTCTCAGCAGGAGGTCGTCTAGGTAGGTACTACCGCAGTACCAAGTATTCTGCCGCGAAGCAGTAGTGTAAACATTTTTGTGTTCCGGTTTGAAGGGTACTGCAGCTAGCGAAATTACTGGGCTGTTGAGACTAACCATCGAAAGTCTTAAAGTAATTAGCGCTAAAGCAGCGTGCCCTGGACTTTGTTTTGCTACTCAAAGTTCTGTGTATCGCTGCAATGGTCACTGGCTTTATTTCTAACCTAACCTAATCTAAATTACACACATAAAAGAACACACACAAAATAAAGTAATTTTATCGAAAGAGGTGCTTCCTAATTCTAAAACTGAATGAATGATTTTAGGATTTATTTGTCTATTCTCGGAACTTGAAAGTTTAAACAAAACTTTTATTCTGTAGTGTACTGTACTTCCATTGCTCCAGTTATCTATCCTTCTTTCGCCTTAAAGGATAAAAATAATTACAAGATAAAAGATATTTCCTACGACGCCCGCGCTTTTTTTTTAAAATTTTTCTGATGATGCTTTTTCTCGTTTTTTCTCGAGTCCGAGACGCGATCTGTCGTCTTCTCTCATTGTATTACCCATCGGAGTTGGCGGGAATAGACAGGATAAGACAGATTACTAAAACATGAGTGGACTTAGGCACAGACATTGTAAAGTGGGGCTCAATACCAGTTTTATGGTTGACAAGCTTTTTTTTTTTTAATAATTAACAGGCTTGCGTTTGACCTCCAACTCGCCTGATGATAAGCGAAGATGCGGTCTAGGGTGGAGCACGCTCGCCTAGAAGAAACCGATTCACTCGCGACTTGAAGGCACCCAGATTGTAGTTATCGGGGAACACCCACTCGGGCAGCAAATTCCATTCTCTAGCGGTTCGCACAATGGAGGTAGTTTCGAACCGCTTAGTTCGAGCTTTTGGAACATCGACCATGAAGCGGTGTCGCTTCTTAGAGCTCCTGGCTGTCCGATAGTAGAATGGGCAAACTGGAATTAGGTAGCTATGTTGTAGCTGATGTTAAGTGATGGTCAAAGATGGTAAAGCACATCAAGCCTGGAATAGAACTGGTTCTCGAAAGAGACTGCTAGAACACAGTCGCTAATCGTTTCGAAACGCGACACGTGCTTATTTTTTACTAGCGGCCCGACCAGGATTGGCACGAGTGCAATTTAGAAGAAAAATAATAATAAAATAAAATGTTGTTCCGCTTACTACCATACTTCACAGGATCTTCACACCCGCTGGGTTAATGTGAAGAATGTATGGAAATTTAGGAACTTACATACACAATTACACACATCAGTTTTTATATAAATGATATTAGTATGTGGAAGTGCCAAATTATATTTTAGTACTTCCTGGAGCGGGATGCGTTATGTGCCCGAAGGCTTCATAGCGTCAATATGTTAAGTGGACTGTATCTGTTAATTCGCTAGGCACGCTGATTACACATTAATTAAATTACGAGCGATAACGCAGAGGAAAAGGAAGAATCCAATTCCCATCCTCACCACGCACCTTGACCTCGTTCCTCTCGTAAATAGTCCTGGCTGCGCAGCACAGTATGCACTTTGTAATGCACTTCACACACTCGCGGTAGAAGGAATGTTCGATGTCCCAGATTTTGATATTGTTTTTCTTTATTCACTTAATTAATTTATATTATTTTATGCACACGAGTGACGCCGATGTTCGGTCACGTTGCATTTGGTCGCTGATTACTATTATGGCGGTAGTTGGAAATATTAGGAATAGGGAGTGAAAAGGACAGCAATCGCTCATTAACCATGTGTAAGAAAGTGATATGCATTAATTGCGAATCCTACCCTACCTGGCGGTAGCAGTGTGTAATATACATTGTTATTGTTTTTTTTTTAACACGTATGTCTGTCTGGTTGTAAGTCTGCGTTTGACTACCAACTCACCTGATGGTAAGCGAAAAAAAGGTATGGTATATGGTCGAAGATGAAGCACGAACACTTCGAAAATACCTATTCACTTTGACCTTGAAAATATTTACATTATATCTCTCAGGAAGCAAGGAAGCCGGCAGCTTGTTCTATTCCTTGTGTATTTGTTTTACATAACATAATTATACACAATTCTTTAATGTGTTAGATTAGGGTTAATAAATCATCATCATCATTCTCCCCCATTGACTTCCATAAAGACCGGTTGGAAGCGGCTAGCATCTAGCGCGTTCCTGCGGTCTTTATGAGGTCGTCTGTCCACCTTGTGGGTGGACGTCCTACGCTGCGCTTGCCGGTCCGTGGTCTCCACTCCAGAACTTTGCAGCCCCATCGGCCATCAGTTGCCCGCCCACTACCACTTCAACTTGCTAATTCGCTGGGCTATGTCAGTAATTTTGGTTCGTCTACGGATCAATTTTTTTCTTTTATTTCTACTGGCTATGTTTTTGACCACAACTCACCTGATGTTAAGTGATGGTGTGGTCAAAAATGGTAAAGCACAGGTAGCCTGTAATGGAACTGGCTCTCATGTGAGGCTGCCGGAACACACCGTTAGAAGCTTGGCGGCAGATTTTCAACTTGAGGGTGGTAGCTAGCCAGTCGAGTACTAGAATGTACTCTACCACCACGCTATGGTTTTCTCGCGATAATTTCCTTCACCGGCAGCTCAAGCTGATTGTTGGGGGTTGAACCCACGCACTTCGGCATGCGAATCGACCGAGCTAACCACTGAGCTATCATCGCTACAAAAAAATAAATAAATAATAAGGTATGTCTTCCCTAAGTTAACGCGATGTTTTAATTCAATCCAGGTCCACACTAATTAACCCTTCTAGAGAATTCTTTACTGAGACAATAATAATAAGCTGGCTAACGAACATTCATTATAAAGCATGGCTCTCTTTCATGGAATATTTTTTAAATACAACGCGAAAGGCTTTTAATACGACTAAAGTTACTTATCTGATAATGCCACGTTGGTTCAGTTCAGCTACGTAGTATTCTGGTCTCCAATCGATACCTTGCGTAGTCATTTACTGTGCTAATTATATAAAATACTAACTGCTCCCCGTGGTTTCACCCGCGCTAGATGCCTACGTCATAGTAGCTTTATGCATGCAAAGTCTCAGCCCGATCGGTTTAAAATTGACAAAGTTTCATACAAACTTTCATTCCCTATTTTATCCCCTTGGGGGTAGAATTAATCAAAATTCTTTCTTAGCGGATGCCTACGTCATAACATCTACCTGCATGCCAAATTTCAGCCCGATCCGTCCAGTGGCTTGGGCTGTGCGTTGATAGATCACTATGTCAGTCAGTCAGTCAGGCAGTCAGTCACCTTTGAGTTATATATATTTAGACTAACTGCGCCCCGCGGTGTTACCCGCAAAATTTTTCGTTTGACCGACTTTTTGACGATTTTTTGTTTTTGATTTGACCATGCCTGCCGTGCATGTTAACTCATATGATAAAGTTCTGCTTCGAGAGCTGAAGGCATGGGTTCAATTCCCACTCAGTACTAACATTTGTGTAACTAACACGTGAGCGCTTCTTATATGTGTATATGTATTTCGTAGCGATGATAGCTCAGTGGTTGGCGCGGTTGGTTCACACGCCGAAGGGCGTGGGTTCAAACCCCAACAATATGCATAAGCTGCCGGTGAAGGAAAACTACTTACTACGTAAGGTACTTTCTAGTACTCGACTGGCTAGATGAAAATCTGTCGCCAGGCATCTAACGGTGTGTTCCGGCAGCCTCATTTGAGAACCAGTTCCATTCCAGGCTAGGTATGTTTCCCATCTTCGACCGCACTGTCAATTAACATCAGGAGAGCTGTGGTCAAAAACCAATGTCAACTATAAAAAAATGTGTTGCAATATTTTGCATAATGCTACTTTAAGAAACTTGAAAGTCTTACGAAAAATAACGTAAAGAATCTTTCATAAATTTTCTCTCCGTTCAATTTTCCTGTGTTGATAAAAAACGGCCAACCAATCCCGACGTGCTATCGGTTCCGGTGCCGCTGTCCGGACGCTTTCCCGACGGGTATTGGGTATTGATCGGTTTTCAATCAGCCAATGGGAAAGCGGTCGCACGCCCGGTTCAACACACGCCTACCACATGAGGGTACTTCACTTTATGAGGTGGGATATTATAGTCCAATTTTATAGCTGTAAATTAGATATGTAGGCGATATATATGTGAACAAGAGTCAAATTGAGACTGTGTGATCCCTAGAAACTACAATTTATTTATTTATTAACTAAAACGGTTTTACAAAATCAATTACATTAGCTAATTATGATGTATACATGACATTACCAGTTACAAGAATATACGTACACAGGTCAGTATAAATATGGTCAATTTTTTTTTTTTTTTTTAAATAATATATGATGTCAAAATCATTATTAATAAAAACAATACAAACTAGGTCGGTAGATACACACTACAAGGTTTTTTTTTTTGTCATAATTAATACAGAATGTCAAATCGATCGACTTCTTTGTCATTCACCTTGCACGCTTTCTTCTCGCAGTAATCCAAGCACATCGACAGAATAATCTTCCATTCATCCGCAAGCAAATCACATTCTGGTGTCATGGCCAGAAGTCCATTGAAAGCACTGAGAGTGTGCTGAATAGGGGATTGCCCACAGTTGATATACCTATCTAGTATAAAATATCAGAAATGCAGTACCAAATATTCTGCCGCCAAGCAGTAGTGTGTAAACATTACTGTGTTCCGGTTTAGAGGGTGCTGTAGCTAGCGAAATTACAGGGCTGTTGAGACTAACCATCGAACGTCTCAAAGTAATGAGCGCCAAAGCAGCGATGCCTTTGTTTTGTTACTCAAAGTTCTTAGTACCGCTTCAATGGTCATAGACAGGCGTTATCACTTAGCATAAGGAAAGCGTTTCGTTTGTCTTTTTATTTTTGCATAAAAAAATCTGATTCTTTATATTTACTTTTCTCAAAAACGTCTTTTTAAATAATGCTCAAATGTTTCAAGCCAAAGGTCACACACCCATAAACCACCCGATATTGGATCAGATCGGGTCGCCTAATCAGACATGCGCGGAGTTTTTTTCCCCGGGGCGTGGCTGCATCCGTTATCGATGATACGCCTTATCGATTCCGATGGGATGGAACGAGATGCACGAATATAGCCTCTATGTATCTGATATTCTAGGTCTAATAAATTTATATCACGGGTGGTGCCGGCGTAAGAATTCAATCAAAAAATTAAAATCAAAAGTCATTCATTCAGTTTAGACCCTGGTAAGGCACTTATGAACGTTAAGTTACATGTTTGAATCTACCATCGGCTCGTAATTACACTTCAACTGAAGACTCCGGCAAGAAACTCAGCAAGGGATTTTTTTGTGGATCTTTCTTTTCATATCATAGTCGTATTTTTAATTAGACGAAGCCAACCGACAGTAGCTAATGTCACTTTGTAAAATAAAGAAAATAAAAATTGTAGCCCACCCTCTCTACCCGTGGTTGCCGTAAGAGTCGGCTAAGGGATGTAATTCGGAAGATGGGCAGCAGCGTCTTCCTTGAACAATCACACCTTACTGCGCTCGCCAAACCACCTGCCAAGCGTGGCGAGTATTGGCAAAACCCCCCCAGAAGGAGGCCTATGTGATGTGTGGTGTGATGTGTGGTGTGATGAAAGTGGCAAGTCGCCAATAAAAATACAATAGGTAAAATCTCAAGGCGTTTGCTGATTCAGAACCGATCGCGGTTCTGCGCAGACTCGAACCAATATTCGATACCGATAGGACGTGTGGGCGGACTGTTCAGCTGGGCGTAGCCGATGTTCAATACGAGCTACCGAGATTTTTTATTGGTTCTTATTTTAACCGACTTCAAAAAAAGAAGGAAGTTCTTAATTCCAAGAAACTATTTTTTTGTTTTAAAGGATATACTTCCCAGGTGGTCCCATTGGCACCAAGTCAGCATCTGATGATGGGATCCCAGAAATATCGAGGGCTACCCTCAAATTTTATAGGAACGCATAATGAGTTTCATATGTTTTTATTTTACTTGGGGGTAGATTTCCATAGCAGGAGGTCGTCTAGGTAGATACCACCGTAGTACCAGATATTCTGCCGCTAAGCAGTAGTGTGTAAACATTACTGTGTTCCGGTTTGAAGGGTACTGCAGCAAGCGAAATTACAGGCCTATTGAGACTAACCATCTAGTCTCAAAGTAATGAGCGCCAAGGCAGCGATGCCCTGGACTTTGTTTTACTACTCAAAGTTCTGTGTACCGCTGCAATGGTCATGGACAGGCGTTATCTTTTAACATCAGAAGAGCGTCTCGTTCGTCTCATTACTGTTACATAAAAAAAATAAAAATAAGGATATACTTTCATATTGGTCCCATAGAAATTACATAAAAAATCGCTTGAGTAGTTGATTTTTAAACCATAATACCTAACACCTACCCGTATTGGAGCTTAAGGGCATGGAGTTAATTTTTTTTATTGTAAATTTATATTTGCTATCATTATTAAATATTCTCATTCACTTCACTTCGCTCACCTGATATTTAGTGATATTGTGGTCGAAGATGATAAACACACTCATCTAGAAATAAGCACTAGTTTTCAAGAGGGATTTCTAAAACACAGTAATGTGAATCCTCGTCGAAAGTCTCAAAGTAATTAGCGCCAATGCGGCGATGCTTTTGATTTTGTTTTGCTATTCAAAGTTCTGCGTATCGCAGCAAATGAGAACAAAATGCTGCCGTGATGGAATAGGCCAGGGGTGGCGAACCTTTATGAACCAATGTGATATTTTTTCTAAAGACATTTTTAATGAGCCCATGGACTTGCCGTCAAATAATTTTGACTTATTGATTATTAATGGGCAAATATTGAAACTATATAGGTACTTTCATCTCACATTTCTTTATTTGTTACAAAAAAAAAAATACATTGCTCTGTGTTTTGGTGCGTGGCGTGCCCAAAATATTGTGTCGCGTACCATTGGTTCGCCATCCTTGAGATAGGTGATGCTTGCCTAATATATGGGTTTATAAATAATAAACTAAAGAATACCCAATATCAAATTTATCCTATAAAAGTAAACGTTTGTATGTTTGGATGTTTGTTACTCAATCACGCAATGGATTTGGATGAAAATTGTAGCGATGATAGCTCAGTGGTGAGCGCGGTCGGTTCGCATGCCGAAGGGCGTGGGTTCAAACCCCAACAATGAGCTTGAGCTGCCGGTGAAGGAAAAACATCGTGAGGAAACCATAGCATGGTGGTAGGGTACTTTCTAGTACTCGGCTGGCTAGCTACCACCCTCAAGTTGAAAATCTGCCGACAAGCATCTAACGGTGTGTTCCGGCAGTCTTACTTGAGAGCCAGTTCTATTGTATATATCTATTCTATCTATCTATATTGTTCTATTGTCTATAGTTCTTCCAGGCTAGGTGTGCTTTACCATCTTCGACCACACCGTCACTTAACATCAGGTGAGTTGTGGTCAAACATCTAGCCTGTCAGCCATAAAAAAAAAATGGGCTCAGATATAGTTTATTACCTGGGTTTACATATATAATACTTTTTATATAAGAAAAGTGTTAGGTTCCTGTGGGATAATCAAAAAACCAACTACTGGATGTATCCACTTGAAATTTAATATATGTAGATGTGTTTTAAATAACGTTATTCAGGGATACCTTCATCTTGATCTAATAATAAAATAACGCATGTAGACTTTCACTATTTTACCGCATGTTACAAAAAATAATTTCAAACCCTTCTCCAAAGCATCTCAACAAAAATAAATAGAAATAACCAACTTCACGGTATAAATTTTAATAAAAGTTGTCGCCGCGGCTTAAAACGAAAATTGTGTTAACTAAAACGTAAGGAAGTGATATTTACTGCCTTTGGACTTATGCCTTAATGAGTTGAATTAAAATCCAAGAGTTTGGGGGTTAATAATCATTTGGGGAGTGTGTGCTGGAAAAAGAAATCTGCTTGTATGCCGCTTCAAAATAAATAAATAAAAATTTACAACAGATTAGTTATGCGTTTCATTACGACCAAGTTTGATTTGCATTAGGATTTATTAAGGATAATCTTTTTTTTTAAAGCATCAAAATATTGGTGGACCGCTGGAGGTAAAGAATAAAAAAGGTTTTGAGGTAATTTTTTTTTTCCGTCTGAGTCTAGTTTAGTGCACAGCCTCAGGTGGTTGGATAGCGTGTAATTTCATAAAACAATTATATCAAAAGATTATTGAAATAACTTTAGGTTGGAAGCTCTTCTTGAAAGGAAATAGAAAACAAAGTTGCTAGACTTGCTACGGCGTAGCAGTTCGTAGCTCACAATTTTCTTCTACAATATTATCAAGTTTAAGTTTTTATAATCTTTGCAACGTGATAAAATTTACATCGGTAAAGTAACTATTAAGTTCCAAGTCGAGTAATTAAAAAATTACCAATTTATTCTTAGTTTCGTGGATTTTCTTTTAGGGCAGCTACTCGACGCTAGATGGCGTTACTAGTTCTTCAACTTCAGTTAAGTTTGCCAACAAATAATAAAACGCGGCTTGGAGTAATGTTAAAAGAAAAACCGCGGCTTTGCTTGCCCAATCCGCTATATATTGTGGCTGATGCGGTTACAAACTATCAAGTCCGCTTTACACATTAACCAGGCTTTATATGGTAAAACTTGATAGCACAGTGCGTAAAGTTTTATCGCGGTACAATGGTAGAAAATCAGCTGTTTCATAGAAAAAGTTCGTCGACCTTAGACCAAATGCATGAAGCAATTGAATTATTTGCGATTTCTGAGTTGTATCTCTAGTAAAAGTTATTCGTATATTTCGTTTAATGACACTCCCAGCCCCCGACCTTTTCAACTTTGTATACCCCAAGATTAGTACCTTGTAATGATTCAGTTTTCAATATAATCATCACTGATTTGGTGGTAAATCTCTTTAGCAATAAGTTGTAATGTTTTCCAGTTTGAAAGCTAGCGAAATTACAGGGCTGTTGAGCCCAATCATTGAAAGTTTTTTTTGTGGTTGACAAGCCAGATGTTTGGCCATACACTCACCACAGGACCACCTAGTGATGGTGGTTGGAGATGGTAAAGCACACCTAGCCTAGAATGGAATTGGCTCTCAAGTGAGATTGCCGGAACACGCGGTTGGGTGCTTGGCGGCAGATTTTCAACTTGAAGTTGGTAGCCGAGTACTATAAAATACCGTACCGCCATGCTATGGTTTTCTTATAACCGGCTGGCTTTAACCGGCAGCGCAAGCTCATTGTTGGGGTTTGAACCACCACCGACACCACCACGCCCTTCAGCGTGGGAACCGGCCGCGGTAGCCACTGAGCTATCATCGCAATAAAGTTTCAAAGTATTGAGCGCCCTGGACTGTGTTTTGTTACTCAAAGTTTCTGTGCATCGCTAAAATGGTCATGGACGTTGTCTCTTACCATCAGGGCAGCGTTTTGTTCATCGCATTACTATTACATAAAAATAAAAAACTGTCATCACCCGAATTTAGTCTACAGCCCGGTCTTCCACTTTACTTTTCAGTAATGACTGCCCACTACCTTAAGTAATTTTCGATTTTATTTATCTGAAATAGGAAAAAAAGAATTAATTTGCGAGGCATGCATCAAACTGTCTTCTCGTATTCGGCCCGTGTGACATGTTTATGAGTATTTTTTACCTTTGCAAATAGGGTTCCTTGGCTCGAAAACAAAACGGCAAAAACTTACAGTGATTGTGTAAGGTATCTAAAGAATAATTTAGTAGTTTTTAGCATTAATATAAAATACTGTAAAAGTAACTTTGAAAGATAGTGCAGAATTCACCGATCCGATGGCCGATGGGGCTGCAAAGTTCTTGAATGGAGACCACGGACCGGCAAGCCTGCCGACTACTAGAAAGTATCCTACCAACATTTCCTCAATATGTTTTTGGAGTTTGAAATTGCGCCTTCGTAAGTTCACTATTTCGTAAGATTTATAAATTCATGCAAAGTCAAAACGAGTCGCTAGTTTTTTTTATTTTTATTATCTAATTACACTACGTCTTCGATCTAGCATGTCGTAGCAAACATCTACAACACGGTCATTTTAAAATTTATTAGAGTTGATAATATGAACTAATAAAAATGGCTAACAGTATAAATTTAAAATTATTTTTATTAATTAAATAATTATTTAAACAAAAAAGAATAAAACATTTATTATGTTTTGCAAGGGAAAAAAGTAGGTTTATAGTATTCGTGGTGTTCACGTTGCACGGACGAAAACCTCTACAGTATTTAGCACTTACGGCACCTGATAAATATCCGTATAGTTTCTGTTGGTAATATGGTAATACCATTTAACCGTAGTACTCACTTTTTACTGCTTTAAAGCAGTAGTATGTAACTATTACTGTGTTCCGGTTCGACTAACTTTTCCGGGCTTTTGGACTAACCATCTAGTCACAAAGTAATATCATAATAAAATAAACATCTAGCGCCAAAGCAGCGATGCGCTGGACTTTGTTTTGCTACTCAACGTTCTGTGTATCGCTACAATGGTCATAGACATATGTTATCTCTTACCATCAGGAGAGCGTTCCCTTCATCTTTACATAAAAATCAATCTTCACGGCTTATTTTGTGTTTAATATATTTGAAAAAGCTTGTAGCAGAGAGAGCTCATTGATATTATTGCAATAAAATATCAAACTGTCAACTAATCAAGTCTTCTCGACAGAATGACAATCAATCCAACCATCAAGCTTAGCTACGGAACCCTCGTTCCTCAACCCGCCCTCTCTCACCGTGCGTTATTTATTCCGAGCCATAAATACGTCTTCACCTTTCTTACATCTGAGCGCAGAGCAAAAAATAAAAATAGTAGAAAAATTCAAAACTGTTTGTATTTTTATTGTTTACAGGCTAGGTGTTTCACCACAGCTCTTTATGTTAAGTGACGTTGTGAAGATGGTAAACACATCTAGACTGGAATAGAACTGGCTATCAAGTGAGGCCGCCGTAAAACACCGTTAAATGCTTGACGAAAAATATAGCTAGCCAGCCAGCCGAGTATTAGAAAATACCCTACTATGCTATGGTTTCCTCGCGTTTCCCTTCACCGGCAGCTCAAACTCATTATTTGGGCTTAAACCCACGGTCCTTTAGCATGTGAACCGACTGCGTTAATCACTGGGCTATTATCGCTACAAAATATTCTCTGGTACAAAAGCTATCACTTTACACCATCAGCCAAAGATCGTCCACTGCTGGACATAGGCCTCCTCCATAGGTTTTGCCAATACTCGCAACGCTTGGCAGGCGTGTTGGCGAGCGCAGTTAGGTGTGATTGTTCAAGGAAGACGCTGCTGCCCATCTTCCTGATTACATCCCTTAGCCGACTCTTACGGCAACCACGAGTAGAGAGGGTGGGGTTACTATTCTTACGCCAGCATTACCACGGCAAAAGCTACATTTCTGTGTAATATTCTACTCGGTGCCATAAATACATCTTCACTTTTCTTGCGTCTTGGATCTGCTGGCAATAAATAATTTGGAATTGTTTATATTTATGTATGAATGCGTAAGACGTGTGTGGCATGATGATAAAATATTTAATGTAAGTAATTTTATTGCTGAAGTCTAACCATTTCACGGTGGATGTAAAATCTATAAAAAATTTGCTGAGTGTTATAGTAAGTGTTAAAATATCTTAATTTGGGTGGGGCTCTGAGATACAGAGGCTTGTCCAGTGGGGCGATGTATTTCAGACAAATCATAATTACCATTATTGACAACACCGTCACTTAACCTCTCTTCATTTTCTTGAACTCTCCTGAAGGTCATTATTATTATAAGAAATATATATTATACTAGCTGTGCCCCGCGGTTTCACCCGCGCTAGATGCCTACGTCATAGTAGCTTTATGCATACAAAGTCTCAGCCCGATCGGTTTAAAATTGACAAAGTTTCATACAAACTTTCATCCCCTATTTTATCCCCTTGAGGGTAGAATTAATCAAAATCCTTTCTTAGCGGATGCCTACGTCATAACATCTACCTGCATGCCAAATTTCAGCCCGATCCGTCGAGTGGTTTGGGCTGTGCGTTGATAGATCACTACGTCAGTCAGTCAGTCAGTCAGTCACCTTTGAGTTATATATATTTAAAAGAAAGATATATGAGTGGCAGTGACCAGTTACCATCAGTTGAAGCGACGCTTGTTGGCAATCTTTTTCATATAAAAAAAATACCTGCCCAAAGTTGAAAATCAACTACATTACAACGCTAAAACGGCTATTTAAAAGTAACCAATCTATTTCTTTCGAGCACATAGACTCAAGTTACCACATCGACTGAATTCAAAATTTCCATTTTTCCTCTTCCGCTTCCTAGTCCCATAACTTGGAGTATTGTTCTCAAGGAGACGTCGTGGGCCCAACTGTGGCCCAAGTTTATACACCTCCTTTGTGAATGTGAGTTATGGCTCGAGAACGGATAATGTCGTAACGTTATTGTAAGATTTTTGAAGATACTGAATTGTTTGTTTGGTATATTTGCTATTGTTTTTGCAGTCGTATTAAGGGTTGAGACCCATTTATATATTTTATTATAATCACTTTAATATTAAACAGGAGAAAGTTTGCGAGTGTGTTTGTTACTTTTTCACACTCAAACGGCTGGACCAATTTTGATGAAATTTGGTATCTAGGTAGTTGGCACCCTGACAATACATACTTTTTAACCCGGAAAAATGTAGCAGGTAACACCGCGGGGCGCAGCTAGTTTTTTTTTTAATGGCTGACAAGCTAGGTGTTTGACCACAGCTCACCTGATGTTAAGTGACGGTGTGGTCGAAGATGGTAAAGCACACCTAGCCTGGAATGGAACTGGCTCTCAAGTGAGGCTGCCGGACCACACAGTTAGATGCTTGGCGGCAGATTTTCAACTTGAGGGTGGTAGCCAGCCAGCCGAGTACTAGAAAGTACTCTACCACCACACTATGGTTTCCTCACGATATTTTCCTTCACCGGCAGTTGAAGCTCATTGTTGAGGTTTGAACCCACGCCCTTCGGCATGCGAACCTACCGCGCTAACCACTGAGCCACTGAGCATTAAAAAAAATTGCTTTTTTACATTTGATCAACTTTCAAAGTAGCGTTTCTATAAAACAGCTGATTAACGATTCGTCAATGGAAAAGTTTCGTACTAGCACTTGCATAATACACTAAAGAATATGATATCAGTACATTCGGTACATTTTCCGCGCAGTCTGCAGGCAGTCGACAATAATACGCAGAACGTAAATTTACGAAATAGCCCACTTCGCATTCCACCGTATAGGAAAAACGAAGGAGTAACGTTGAAAGGGACGTCAGACCCACACTGTTTGATAATGGCTACTATTGTCTCGAGACACGACGGCAGTATATCACGCCGCTAGGCAATTTTAAAACGTTAAATTTTTTACTTTTATATTGTAGTTTTAATATTAGACCTGGCTTTAGAGTTATCGAAGGTACTAAAAGCTGGAAATCCTTTGGAAGGCTGTGCGACGGTACCAAATTGGACCATTTGTCATTTGAGAGGGTAAATCTATATATATATTGTACGCGCGGGTACATAATTATGGTTAAAACTTGTACGTATTATATGCAGTTTTATTTTAATGGTGAAAGTTAAATAGGAAGAGAAAGGGCGGTGTTGCCCGGTGCCGGAGGACAAAAATATCCATTTGGCAGTGTTGCTACCCTCTCAAATATATATATATATATATATAAAATTGACAAAGGTAATTGAGGGTATAAGTATGTATATATATATAATATATATTATATATATATATATATGTATATATATATTATATATATATATATATATTATATATATATATATATATATGTATATGTATGTATGTATGTAACAAGCTAAAGAGTTTAAAATGTCTATAACTTTTATTTAGCTAACTTTTTTTTATTTTATTATGTTTTAATTTTGCGTATAAGTACTGTGTAATTGCATGAGGTTTATACCTATAACTGAGGCAGCACTTAATTTTTGACAACTTTGTATATAATAATTATCAACTGCGTTAGTGGCTGCTTTGTTGGTATGACAATAAAATAAATAAATAAACCACGAATAAAATTGCTATAAATGAAGGATTTAATTCTTGTATATATATATATATATATATATATATATTCTTGTATATATATATATATATATATATATATATATATATACAAGAATTAAATCTAATTAAATTATATATATATATATATAATCTGAAACTCGGAAACGGCTCCAACGATTTTCATGAAATTTTGTATGCATGGGGTTTCGGGGGTGATAAATCGATCTAGCTAGGTTTCATTTTTAGAAACCGTCGTTTTATCCGTGTTTTTAGCCGAGCAAAGCTCGGTCATCCAGGTACTATATATGTAATCCCTTTTTAATTTCCTTTATTTAGATTCCCTACGTGATAGGTTTGGTTCTTTTTTATTGTTTTTTTTTTTAAATGTATCTGTAATGAGACGAACTAGACGCTCTCCTGATGTTAAGAGATAACGCCTGTTCATGATACATACACTTGGTGGTAGATTTCCTTAGCAGGTGGTCGTATAGGTGGGTAGTACCAGATATTCTGCCGCCAAGCAGTAGTGTGTAAACATTACTGTGTTCCGGTTTAGAGGGTACTGCAGCTAGCGAAATTTCAGGGCTATTGAGACTAACCACCTAGTCTCAAAGTAATGAGCGATAAGGCAGCTATGCCCTGGACTTTGTTTTGTTACTCAAAGTTCTGGGTACCACTTCAATGGTCGTGGATAGATGTTATCCCTTACCATCAAAAGAGCATTTCGTTCATGTCATTGCTTTTACATTTTTAGTCAGATACCATTTTTCAAACTTTCATTTGAAATTAATTAGACTAGTTACAACCCTCAAGTTGAAAATGTACCGCCAAGCACCTAACGGTGTGTTCCGGCAGCCTTGCTTGAGAGCCAGGTCTATTCCAGGCTAGGCGTGCTTTACTATCTTCGACCTCACCGTCACTTAACATCAGGTGAGCTCACTTAGTATGTCAACCATAAAAAAAGGTACTAATTTTTTGGTTCAGTATTAAAAACAATTCTTGACCACTGTTTATTTTCAATTGCTTTTTTTGGCATAATCTTGAAAGCGTAATAGCTAAAAATAAACATCAGAATTGTTTCGAAATGTGATAAATAATCTCATTAAAATTTTAAAAAAGGAAATTTAAACCATTATTTTACAAATATGTCTTTGACCCACGAAAGTTGTTTTTAATTTGTCTTTATAAAAGAAACGTTAACTCAATCTGTGTCTCATTTGCACAAACGAAACGTAGCACTAATTACAATGTGAAGTTAACGAAGTGTTCTGTTAAAGATGCAGGTTAGTCAACGGTGAAATGGTGGCAAGAGCTCTAGTGTTGCCAGCGTGAAGACTTTACCCAAAAACTTTACTTAAAATATATTTTATTGATAACACCAATGTTACAAGTCCGTAATATCATTTCAAATATATCATTAACAAGTTTAAGAGTTTAAAAAATTCATAAATAATTAAATTTCAACATACTCCTTTAATGCATATTTGTAATCCCCTATTAATTTCCTTTATTTAAATACCTTTCTTATAGTTTTGGTTAAAAACATTGGATGGTTAGTCTTAACAATCCTGTAATTTCACTAGCTGCAGTACCCTTCAAACCGGAACACACTACTGCTTGGCGGCATAACATATGGTACATAATAGTCGTACATTTTTAAACGATATCTTACTAAGGAGTACTACTATTAGGTAAAACTGTAAGTTTTTAAGCCACAGGTGGCAATAAAGCAGATGGGTTGCCTGATGGTAAGTAATTACCGTCGCTTACGGATATCTGCAATACCAGGGGCATTACAAATACGTTACCGACTTTTAAGACTCTATTAACACGCTATTTGAAGAACCCAATGTTTGATGAAAATCTCAATTTTAAATAGTATACGTAGCTAAATAATTGGTCACCTGTCAACAATCAACCAACAAACAAACAAGCTTTTTTTTATCAGAGCAATGCTTGTGATGGAAATCCCAATTTCAGTCAGTATACTTAGCTGAACAATGGGGTCAGCTGTCATCAACATTTTGCTATCAGAACAATACTTATGATAAAAATTCCAATTTTATTTAGTATATTTAACTGAATATAATTGTTCAGCCATCATTAACACTTTCTATTAGACTAATGCCTAATATTTTTTTGTAAACATCCATTTGTAATGTGGCTAACAGAAATAATCAGGTGACATTGTTGTTGGCCTTTTAAAGTATTTAGAGACGTATCTAGCAACACCGAGCCCAAAATGGAATTACGCCTGCGTCTGTGAGGATGTTAGCGATTATAATTTATTATGAATAAATGAAATATTATAAACGCATCGGCGCACCGCCCCGACAACGCCACTGGCAATGGCGTTTGCTTTGCTAGCTTCGGGATGGAAAACATAATCATTTATCGTCATCGATAAATGTATTCCTGATTTCGGCAATAATGACTTAAACGACAATGAATAATTAAAGCTGACAATGAACGAGTACTTAAAAGAGCAAGTTAAGTAAAAAATTCGTATACTCAAAAATCTAACCTAATTTGAATTTTTTATTCAAAATATGTTTGCATTTGATCATGCCCTGCCTGACGTTAAGCAGGATGCAGAATAAGACAGAGCACACTTGATATTAAATAAAGCATATGTTATTCTATTAAAGAATACAACTGTAGCTTCATTGAAAAAGCAATTGAAACGCCATAAGTTTAAAATCAGTCAGTTTTTAATTTCCCATTTCACATTCCACTGCATTTTTTATCCCACTGCTGAGTATAGGGCTCTTCCTTGCTCTTGTTATGCCATCTGCCTTGGCCGTGTACCAACCTGGTCCAGGTTCGATTCGCGACGGTGACGATATCGTCGACCCACCATTACTTATTATAATTCATCGTAACATTTGACTTTTAAATACATAAATACTAGCAAGTATTTAGACTATAGACAATAGACGTACGTCGTACTAATTACCGTTTCATTATAAAAGATAAATCCGTGTTTATTCAATCTAGCTCAGTTTTTTTTAAATACGGAATAGGTTCTCGTTTGACCATATCCTGCCTGATGTTAAGCAACGATGTGGTCTAGGATGGAAAACGCTTACCTAGAAGGAACCTGTTTGCTCTTGATTTGAAGACACTCATATTTTACTTTTCAGAAACAGCATAGGCGCAAACAGTACTCCATACACGACCTCACTTGTGCTTTGTATAAACAAAGCAGCTGTTCTGGTGTGAAGTTCTCATTGATGTTATTACACTCGACACATTTGTATGGTAACCATCTTAAATTAAAACTATAATTTATTATTATAGTCAAAGTTTGCTAGCACCCAAATCGATCATTTTATTTATACTTAACTTATATACTTAACTTTTTTACTTTTATACTTAACTTTCTTAATAATCGAGCACTATTTTATTAGGCTTTATTGTAAACCAAAACATAAAATTGATTTTTAATCGATATCGATAATTCTGTAATTTCCGTGCTCCATCCCTTGTTGCCGTCGCTGACTTCCTTCATACTCGAGGCACTCGTTCGTGCGCCGCCTTTGTCGGGAACAATTGTCGACAAATTAGATACGAATTGAGTTATTTAATATCAACCGTGAGGTTATTGTTTGTTTCATCTACTGTTTGAGTTGTTTAGCTAAGATAACTTTTTAATGATTATAATCTTTATACTATAAAATAATCCAAGAATATTTTTAGAAACTTAAATATTAGAATTGAGGTGGCAAGGTTAAATGGAACTCACTTAAATAAAGGCAAAGTCAAAATGTATTTTTTTTTTCCTTTTCATACTTTTTTATAATATTCAACGGTTTCTCTACATAGTATAAAACAAAGTCACTTCCCGCCGTCTATACACTTAGATCTTCTAAGCTACACAATAGATTTTCCATCAATACTTAGAAAAAATCCGAGAATTTCAAAGATTTGTAATACGATGTCGTAAAAGGCATGTTTTTGTGCGCTTATGTACCTACATTGCAAACGCTGGCTAAACCTTATGAGATAGATAAGAATAATGTACTACGTTAGTATCTACATTGCACCCGTGCGAAGCCGGGGCGGGTCGCTAGTACATTTATAAAATAAAATGTACTAGAATGGTAGTAGGCTACTTTCTATTACTTGACTGGCTTGCTACCAGCTACTATACAAGTTGAAAATTTGCTACCAAGCATCTAACGGTGTGTTCCGGCAGCCTCACTTGAGAGCCAGTTCCATTCTAGTCCAGTGTTTACCATCTCATCAGGAGAGCTGTGGTCAAACACATAGCCTATTAAATATATATAAGTTTTTTACACAAATATCTTAACTATCGAAATCTATCCAGCCGTTTGGAAGATACGAATATACAAATATCAAATTTACATACATACCAGATACGGGCGAAAAACATAACCCTTCCTTGCCAGTCGGGTAAAAAATATTTCAAGTAAAGTATATACAGTTTTTATATCTCTTTAGAAACACTTTCTTTCATACTCACGTCTCGAAATATCCCCATTGCCTTTCAGTGCAATAAAACACATTCCACAAAGAGCAAGAAAATCCTCCATTTGCAACCAAATAAATCACAATAAACTGAGTTGCAAAACAGCCCTTTTATCACTCCCGAAAGGAACTAGTGATTTATACCTCGAATTGACAGCAACACTGTCGGATATTGGGCCGATCATATTTTATACTTTATTTCGAAGGAAGATTTGTTGCGCTTGCAAAAATACGCATGTTCAAACGTTGAAGGTACTTTATTTCAGTTTTTGCTTTGATTTTTTAAGCAAGCGAAAATATAGTGCATGTCTTATAAGAAAAAATTAAAGGGGCGTGGATGCAAACATGGCAGTGTGTATGTGAATAATACATTTTTGTCCTAACTTCAACTTCAGTTCTTCAATGCTGGCTTCTGCAGTGTTTTATGTCCTAAAGTCTTTCGCATTTCCATGTTTGACATTGTATTTGAAATGGCAAGGTATTTGAATTTGACATTTTATTTAGAATTTGACATGATATGGAACAAATAACCTGTTGATCAGACTAGGTGGCGCGCATTAGGAAACGCATAAATATGTCCGGCTGTGAACTAAAATGGGCTAATGATAATAACATTGCTATGGGTCAATGATGGCACTTGTAGATGAATTTGTAAAACTTTTAAAATAAAGTTTGTTTTATTATTTTTTTATAGCTTGGTGTTTGACCACAACTCACCTGATGTTAAGTGATGGTGTGATCAAAGATGGTAAAGCACACCTAGCCTGGAATGGAACTGGCTCTCAAGTGAGGCTGCCGGAACACACAGTTAGATGCTTGGCGGCAGATTTTCAACTTGAGGGTGGTAGCTAGCCAGCCGAGTACTAGAAAGTACTCTACCACCACGCTATGGTTTCCTCCCGATGTTTTCCTTCACCGACAG
Source organism: Biston stratarius (assembly GCA_950106695.1). Classification (NCBI taxonomy): domain Eukaryota; kingdom Metazoa; phylum Arthropoda; class Insecta; order Lepidoptera; family Geometridae; genus Biston; species Biston stratarius. The sequence continues at coordinate 11,535,153 of OX467106.1, forward strand.
CTCAAACTCATTGTTGGGGTTTGAACCCACGCCCTTCGCTAAAATCGCTATAAAGTTACTAACAATTCCATTTTTTAGTCAAACTGTCTTAAATACATAATTAAATTGATTTTGTGATTACTATGTTTGTTCTGAGATTTTCAGTGGGTATGACATGTCAATTTTCCAAATTGACAATATAATTTCGTCAAGTTTTCTGTATCAAAATGTATAAAAAGTATATCAGCACCCTTGGCGTATGTAAAAGAAACTGAACTAACGTAAAATGCTGTTGTTTTTATACACTTTCTTATAAAAAACTTGACAAAAGTATTTTCGCAAATTTTCATACTTGGATCGAGGAGTGTCTTACGTACGCATTTCTTTTGGAAATAGGTATTTTTACATTCGCACTTTTAGCCGCGCTTTTTCCCAACTACCCGCACAAAATTCGGAAACTCGCCGATACCCCTGTCGATGTAAACACCCCACTGGGAGCATTCGCTTCTAGTTTATGCACTCGCCGTATCATACACTGGATTTGGGTGTTAGAGAAAGGGTTGTCAATGACGATTTACGAACTAACCTTGATATCGAGTCTGGCTTAAGAGATGATAGCTCAGTGGTTATTGCGTTGTAGCGATGCTAGCTTAGCTATTAGTGCGTTATAGCGATGATAGCTCAGTGGTTAATGAGTTGAAGTAAAGGTAGCTCAGCGGTTAGTGCTTTGTAGCGGTTGTAGCTCAGTGATTAGTGTACTGTAGCGATGATAACTCAGCGGCCAATGCGTTGCAGCAATGGTGAGTCAGTGATTAGTGCACTGTGTCGATGATAGCTCAGCAGTTAATGTATTGTAGCAGTGTTAGCTCAGTGGTTAGTGTATTGTAGCGATGGTAGCTCAGCGATTAGAGCATTATAGTGGTGGTAGCTCAGTGGTTATGCATTCAGACGGTACAATCGAATATTTCGCAACCATGTTATTTTCATCTCTTTCTTGCTTTTTTACTTTTTTATTTTCCTTTCTTTGTGCTTAGGAGCTGTCACCGTGTTAAAGACAAATCTTTTCTAATTTTTACTGAATGTGGCCTAGGCAACAACGCTCATCATATGCAGTTTGACAGACTACTAAATTTAGAAAAATATAAGCTTAAAAATGTAAATCCCCCAGAATTTGACTCCACCCAAACTGTGCCATGCCGTAATGTCAGTCACCAACTACAATCAGGTTCAGGTTGGAAGTGAGACAGTCAACGAGACAATATTTTAGTCTAAAACAATTTGAAAAGTTCCCAGGCTCAACCCTAAGTACAATTTTGAGCGTAAAATATATCTATTATTGTCCAATGGCGGACAGACCCTACCCTTGCCTTAAACGATTGACTGGGGAATATAGTTTTGATTTCTCGTCTTGTTACTTTGGCGTTTCTTTGTTTTTTCACCCTTTTATGAAAGTGTTGGGGAGTTATTTGACTGATATAGTGGCAATTTCCGCGTGCTAGTTTATGGAAACTGAACTGTTGGAGCAATTGTTTTGATATTGTTAGAATTTTTTATTGGTAGGAAAGAGTTGATGGAGTTTTTGATAGTAACTTTAATCGTTGTCAAAGTAGTACTTTAAGTTATAGATTCGGTCTAAACGATATTAAAAAAATTGGTGTGCATCTTTTTTAAATTCTAAATAGGTTTGCGTTTGGCCACACCCTGTCTGATGTTAAGCAATAGTACGGTCTAAGACGGAGCACGCTTATCTAAAAAAAAAAAAACTAGATTTAAAGATACCCATATTGTACGTTACAGGGAACACAGACTTCGGCATAGTATTCACTTATGTTGTGCTAAAGCCATAGTCAATATTCTTAACATCGACAACTATTTACACAAACGATTAGCCAGTAACAACAGTGTTGCCAGAGTCATAAAATTACCCCAAAACAGGGGCACACGGAGTACTAAACAGAATCACCCTACAAACGTATTGATATTAGAAGCCATGGCCATTTATTAGATCGCAGTTAGAATAGTTATTGCAGCAGTAAGCTGCGATTTAGTATTGCATTTCTATAAATTCGCAGATACCTTCAATATACAATTTTTTTTTTAATGGCTGACAGGCTAGTTTTTTGACCACAACTCACCTGATGTTAAGTGACGGTGTGGTCGAAAATGGTAAAGCACACCTAGCCTGAAATAGAACTGGCTCTCATGTGAGGCTGCCGGAACACATCGTTAGATGCTTGGCGGCAGATTTTCAACTTGAGGGTGGTAGCTAACCAGCCGAGTATTAGAAAGTAACCTACCACCACGCTGTGGTTTCCTCACGATGTTTTCCTTCAACGGCAGCTCGAGCTCATTGTTGGAGGTTGAACCCACGCCCTTCAGCATGCGAACCGACCACGCTAACCACTGAGCTATCATCACTACCTGCATGTTGGTACCATTTAATGCGTTTCATTTTACCAATCACAATGTATTTTGTACGGAATCTCCGTAAGGGACTACAACTCGCACTTGGCCAGTTTTTATTCTATTTAATACAGTAAAGTCACGGAACCGGAAGTCGTGATACTAAATCATTCCTCCTGAAATCCATTCTTCCTCGTTTGGTCCAAGTCGTAATTCTTTAATTCAAAAGTTAAATCGTCCCGATTGCTCGACCATTTTTTATAAGATTACATTTTTAATCGGGTGCTACGTATCACTTGGCATCCGTGGTTGGGGGGCTACCATGGGTCAGAATATAGTTTACTATTTAATATTTCATTACAAAATTGTTACGAACTTAAATAATTCGGTATGTAATGAAAAAAAAAATACGATTTTGATTCCAAAACCATTTCGAAATTTTACATTCCTGTACATTATTTTTACGTTTAAAACTTTTCAAATTATGAGATGAGGTTTATTTTAATAAAATACATAAAATAAACTTGACTTTCGATTGGACGTCATATACCTAGTAGGCTGTATAGGGCTACTTTCAGTGCCTGCTCAGCTATGTATACTTTTTACATGGCAAGGACATACACATTCAGCCTACATTATGACGTCATCGCTATAAAAAGTTTGAAAACGTATTAAGAATCAACCGCATAGATAGCCAAAATATTCAAATTAGTTTCATAAAATAAAGTTTTTATTAGTAAAAAATATAATATAATTACAAATATATGTTTGTACGTAAGTACGTCCACGTCCACCCACAAGGTGGACAGACGACCTAATAAAGACTGCAGGAACGCGCTGGATGCGAGCTGCTTGCAACCGGCCTTTATGGAAATCAATAGGGGAGGCCTATGTCCAGCAGTGGACGTCCTAGGGCTGATGATCAAGATACAAATTCTAAAGAACATTTTTTCTGTCGAATGATTACAGCTAGATACCAAATATAGCTTCTAAAATAGCTTTGAATCGCAGACAAATAAGGCATTTGTTTATATATTCATTCATTCAATACAGAACTCTAAAAAGTTAATTATTACCCACAAAACGCGAAATAAGTAACAGTCCACTAATTTCGTTAGTAGGGGTCCCGATTCACAGTCGGTTAGATAGATTAAAATTATTTTCTTTCAGAAAACCCCTTTTTCGTCTCACTTGAGTTTCGGTCAGTTTTAAAACTTGGAATTAAGAGTCATGGCGTTTGATTCGTTTTATGGTTCCAAACAGAAGTGAAATTAGTTTAATACCAGCTCAGATATTCTGGCATCAAATAGTAGGTACCTAATGTGTAAACTTTACCGTGTTCCTTTTAAAAGTTTTTTTTTGTTGTATATGCTAGATGTTTGACCGCAGCTCACCTGATGTTAAGTGACGGTGTGGTCGAATATGGTAAACACATCTAGCCTTAAATGGAACTGGCTGTCAAGTGAGGCTGCCGGAACACACCTTTACATGCTTGGCGACAGATTTTCAACTTGAGGGTGGTAGCTAGCCAACCGAGTACTAGAAAGTACTCTACCACCACGCTATGGTTTCCTCACGATGTTTTCCTTCACCGGCAACTTAACCCTAGAAAGATAACCTACGCCTCAGAGGCGCCCGCGCCGCATTCATATTGCTCTCTCTTTTTATTGAGCGCGCGATTTGAGTTGTCCTTTTTAGCCAACTCAGTCGTCGGCCAAAACAATCGAAATACGGCGATATCAAAGTAGTAAGTATCATAGTTTTTTAATTATGACCAGTTGTTGCGCTCGAGAGGCGCATGGTTATCTTTTGTGTAACTTTAACCATGTTGCATATTTTTCTTTTTACCATTTAAAACGTAATCTAATAGTATTAGTTTTGGTTTTAGGTTACTTACTGAAGATTAAACTAAATCTACATATATATTGGATCGAGCGGAAGACAGTGATGGCGATGGAATACAAGAAACTACAGCGAGATTAAGGATAGCGCGATACATGTACATTGTCAACACACGTGCGATGTAGTATCAAAAATATCCTAAAAAATTTAGATGCCAGGTCAGCTTCAGACCATGAAATACAATCAGTAATTTAAAAAAGGCGTTACTAAACCTATTTTACACTGAAAAAAATGTCGAAGATGACCTGCGCTAAATGAAAAAAAACCTGTTTGTGGCGAGCATACGAATGATGTTTGTCTTGTAGGTAAACCAAATTATTGAAGTATTTATCATTTTTCAAAATTGATTATAATATAGTATCTTAGATAATAAGTAAAAATTGCCATCACTGTGCTGATTAATGGTATTTTTCTCTCATTAAAAGAAGACTTGATTTTTTGTTGATTTTTTCTATATTTCCAGCAATTGTTGGTTAAGGTACTTAAAATATATAAATTTACCACTAAAGTGTTTAAATTCTATTAAAACTATCCCTGTGCTCGTAAATAAATACATGACTATATGTATTTAAAACTTATTAGCTGAAATATATGAATTTGAATATCGTGCGCCTCTGAGGCGCAACGTTATCTTTTCCGTACTACTTGGTATGGTTATCTATCTAGGGTTAAGCTAATTGTTGTGGTTTGAACCTACACCTTTTAGCGTATTACCCGACCGCGCTAATCACTGAGCTGTCATTGCTACAAATTTAAATCGATTGTAATTTAAATGTAATAGAAATTTGGTTTATGTCACAAATAACATGTTGTCTATTGATAAGATAGAGCTTTCGATATAGTATATATGGGTAATTTTGAAGTCAACCTTCCTCCTACTTATTAAGTCTCAAATTCCCATAAATTAATAAGGTACAAAGAGCGAACTGTGCCGCATAAATAAAAATTAAGCGCTAAGCAGGTAGACTAGCCCTTCCAAATATAATTAAGTATAACCCAATAATCCAGTAACCACAAACGAAAACAAAAAGCGAGGAAAAGCGGCCAAATTTTATTATCATTATTTGCATATTAAAATAATTATAACGAACAGGGTTAAGAATAGGGGGCGAAGGAACCTCAGTTTTGTTTATTTGTATTGTTAAAACCATACCATAGCATTTCGATTCCACATTTTTTTATTTGCTCAGTTAAGTTGTACAATAGGTACATTAAAATATTTTATTGATAGTACCAATGTTGGAAATCAAAATTGACTTGTAAATCAATTATGTCATTTCAAAGAGATCTAGGGTATGTTTTGTGTCTGGGTGTTCTGTATTACAAAAATTTTATTAAACAAATTTGTCCGCCGCGTCTGTCTGTCTGTTAGTGATAAATTAAAAAACTGCCGTCAAGCACAGCCTTACTTGAGACTTGAGAGCCAATTACAGCCTAGATGTGCTTTACAATCTTCGACCACACCGACATATAACATCAGGTGAATTGTTGTCAAACACCTAGCTAGCTTGTCAATCAAAAAACATATCATCAACATTACAATACATACAAAAAAGATAAACCAAACATAAATAAAAAAAAGAAACTTAAAAAAAAGTAAAACCGACTTCAAGAAAAAATCATCAGCACTAAAAAGCGAAAAATAAACTTACTTTACAAAGTATTATACCTGCTAGGTACCTACTGATCTGTTTGAAGTCGGTGCTTAGCCTAGCTTAAGAACCGGTGCTTGGCACGTAGTGGGCTTTTCGCTACCAGCCACTGCCAGCTGTTTTACGTATGTCGTCACTCCATCTAGTCATGGTCTGTCGGATATTACATACTAGTTTCGCCCCGCGGTTTTATCCGCGTGGTGATGGATAATGATGATGATGATAAAAATAAAAAGTATTGTGTTTTATTCCAGGGCCTAAAGTATCTACATGCAAAATTTCATTTAGATCCGTTCAGCCGTTCTGCCGTGATTCAGTAACAAACATCTAAACTTTCGCATTTATACTATTAATGAGATTATTAAAAGTTTGCTTGCAGATGAGTGAACAAGATTTTATGTTTTGTAACATCTACGCAAAATATTGATCGCAACCCCAAAATTAGGGTCCAATATTATAATTTTTCATAATTTCACGCCACCCGAACACGGCGTTACAAAAACAAAGAACTCTTTTTGAAATTTATCAAGCAAAGAGGTTAAAGCTTAATAAATACCTTCGCAAAGGAAGACCCGAACGTAAATTACATTAGAATATAAATTAATATGATCACACTATGGAGAAAAAATTACCTCAGTTTTAATGGCAGTACGCCAAACAAATTCTGACCTTGTTTCATTACACATAAAGTTTATTTTTAAATTTAGAGTTGTATAAAAATCAGGAAAAGGTGAGGAAAGTTTGTTTGATCATTTTCAGCCAATTTACGTACGAGAGTTGCTTGTGAATCATATGACGTGGCCCTCTGGACCTCTTCTATGCAGATTACGTCTTAAACTCTGTAGAATAATCTAAAAAAAGATCTTCGTTCCGACACAGTTTTTTTTTTTATAGTTGACAGGCTAGGTGTTTGACCATAGCTTACCTGATGTTAAGTGACGGTGTGGTCGAAGATGGTAAAGCACACCTAGCCTGGAATGTAACTGGCTCTCAAGTGAGGCTGCCGGAACACACCGTTAGATGCTTGGCGGCAGATTTTCAACTTGAGGGTGGTAGCTAGCCAGCCGAGTACTAGAAAGTACCCTACCACCACGCTATGGTTTCCTCACGATGTTTTTCTTCACCGGCAGCTCAAGCTCATTGTTGGGGTTTGAACCCACGCCCTTCGGCATGCGAACCTACCGCGCTAACCACTGAACCATCATCGCTACACATATATAGGAAAATAAAAACTAAATATATAGGAAACGTGTTAAGTAAAACTAATTCACATCTTAAGTGTGTACAATAAAGAGTTATTCATTCATTCATTCATTCATTCATTCATTCGTCTTATACTCAAATACTTATTTATTGATTACTAGCTTACGCCCGCGACTTTGTCCGCATTAACTTAAGAATTAAGAATTGAATTCAGAGAGAAATTAAACATGTTTAAGTAACTAATAAGCAATAGTCACGAAACTTGCGATAGGTATTTTATTATTAGATTAAGATAAAGGATACTCGTATTACAGCTTATGTGTTAACCCAGGGTGTCCGCTACACCAAATTTCATCAAAATTGGTTCAGCCGTTTGAGCGTGAAGAAGTAACAAACCACAAACACACTTACACACTCACAAACTTTCACCTTCATAATATTTGTGTCACTCATAAAGTCACTTCTCAAGTTAGGGCTAGGTAAGTAAGTACGTGGCATAAGTAAAGGCAAGTTGGCACAAGTTCACCACCAGGTGCGCACTTAATTAATAACGGCAATAATTGACCGCCGCTAGCTGTTATTGGGAGCTATCACAACATTTGGGTCACGAGTCTGCATCATACAGCGATGGCATACGTTGATCAAGGTGTCTTGATACTTTGGCGTATTAGATTTAAAAAGGTTAAGCTGTTATATTATATTCTTTTTTTATTATTTTATAGCTGACAGGCTTGGTGTTTGACCACGACTCACCTGATGTTAAGTTACAGTGTGGTCGAAGATGGTAAAGCACACCAGGCTAGGTGTGCTAGGTGGAATGGAACTGGCTCTCAAGTGAGGCTGCCGGAACACACCGTTAGATGCTTGGCGGCAGATTTTTTAACTTGAGCTAGCCAGCCGAGTACTAGAAAGTACCCTACCACCATGCTATGGTTTCCTCACGATGTTTTCCTTCACCGACAGCTCAAGCTCATTGTTGGGGTTTGAACCCACGCCCTTCGGCATGCGAACCGGCCACGCTAACCACTGAGCTATCATCGCTATAAATACACTATATTATACACTAGTGACTCGTTTTGGTTTTGCATGAACATATAAAAACATAAACATTGTGAAATAAATTCCTTAAATGATAAGAAAGCCGTATCAAAATCTGATGATTTATTTAGTTATCAATTAGAAACACTTAAAATATGTTTTTATTTCATTGTATAGCTGTGTCGAAAAGAAGGTTTGAATCTAGTGCCAGACATTCGAAAGCCGCTGACATAACTCTACGGTTGTTACCAATATTATAAATAGGAAATTTCATGTAAGTATTTGTCAGTATTCTATTCATTTTCCTTTGGCTGAATGGTTTAGGAAAAAAATTAAGATGAAGACATATTTTACTCTGGATTAACACATAGACAATATTTATATTAGAAAATAATAATATTATAATTATACAGCTAGCTGCTCGGCAGCATATTGTGGTAAGGTGGTAACTAATCAGCCGAGTACTAGAAAGTACCTTACCTCCATACTATGTTTTTTATAGTTAGCTCACAATGTTTTACTGCACTGGCAGCTCATGCTCATTGTTGGGATTTTAAACCACTGAGCGCAAAACGCAAAACGCGAACGAAACGATTTGACGTTAATTGTGTGGACTGCTAGACAGTGGACTGCGCTGCCTGTGTGGGTGTTCCCCGTTGGATATAATCTGGGTGTCTTCAAGTCAAAAGTGAATCGGTATCTTCTAGGCACGCGTGCTCCATCTTAGACTGCATCATCACTTAACATCAGGTGAGATGACAGTAAAACGTAAGCGTATTAAAAAAAAATAGCTATCGTCGCTACAAAAATAAGACGTAATCTTTGCAGTTACTAAAAATATAATACGTAACGTGTCATCTGACGCACGGTAGCGCTCAATTACGAATGCCACTCACGACACCGTTGCTTAGCATCGGTGTGTTTTGGAAACACCACGTCATAAGTGCTACACGTCTTGTGCTAGCTGTGTAGGGGTTGTTGTCGTGTTTGATTTACAAAAGTATCAAAACCGACTAGTTCACGTGCATCGTACGAGCCAGTCAGTAATAGCCTGTGGGCGCAATCACAGCCTCCGAGAGCCTCCGTTTTGCTACACGTCGGTTGTGCGGGGCGGCCTCTATTGGATCAATTTTCAACTATTAATTAAACGTCAACTTGCTAGAGATTCTTCAATTAATTGTAGTTGATTGATGGAAATTATATGATGAAATTAAATAATGAGACGAACGAGAATCTCTACTGATGGTAAGAGATAACGCATTTCCATGAACTTTTAAATTCAGATTAAAAATTAATGTATTTTGACCATTAGTCATCCCACTAATATCATAAATGTGAAAGTTTGGATAAATGGATGGATGGATGGATGGATGTTTGTTACTCAATCCCGCCAGAACGGCTGAACGGGTCTTGATGAAATTTAGCATGTCGATACTTCAGGCCCTGGAATAAAACATAGGATACTTTTCATCATCATCATCATCCACCACCACGCGGGTAAAACCGCGGGGCGCAGCTAGTGTGATTATACAATTAAACAAAATTAAGGACAATACAATACAATTTTTAATTAATTTATTTAAATAGTCTTGATAATATTAAATACAATGAAAAAATAAATAACATAGTATAAGGTGCTATATATGCTATATGTTACTGTTTTAAAATATATATGTTACAATGTTTGGTGTACAATAAAGTTATATTCTACGAGTATTTTATTCCACATCGCATTCAACACACAAACAAACTTCAAACTTAAAAAATGTTAAGTAAAACAGACTTAATTAATTTAAAAACTCGAACTAAGCGGTTTGGTTCCACCTTCTTCATACGAACCGCTAAACATTGGAATTCGCTGCCCGAGTGGGGGTGTTCCCCGATAGGTACAATCTGGGCGCCTTCAAGTCGCGAGTGAATCGGTTTCTTCCAGGCAAGCGTGTTCCATCGTAGACCGCATCTTCACTTATCGTCGGGCGAGATGGCGGTCAAACGCAAGCCTATTCGTTAAAAAAAAAAAACTTTGTAATTCAACTAACAATGAATGAACTTACTAATATTATTGAAAAAATGAAATAAATCTAAGAAATTAATTGTATTCCTTGTCGTACAATACTTTAACAGATGGATTTATAATTCGTAGACAAGCTACGAGACTGCTACGAAAAATTTTAATGTTCAAAAAAATATTTTTAACACTTCGCACACAAAAAACGTGTTGAGATAAACCAAAACTTAGACAAAACCGCCCATAATTACTTAAAGAACATTACAACACAAAAAATTCGCCAATTTCACTCGCAATTCAAAGCTCGCGCAAATTTATTTCGGCCATAAAGTGCGAAACAGTCCTAAAGTATTGCTAATTAATGTAAACATGGAACGATTAGGAGTCCAAATAAACACACCAAATGGGCTTCTACAGCAATAAATACCTATAATATTTTTAATTACTACCCTCAAAAAAGACATTAAACAGGGCAAAGATAAAAATTCCGTCCGCCATATTGTAAATGAGTGTAACATTCGTAGGGGCGGAATATTTTTAAAAAAGTATTATATATTATTAGCCAGGGCCGTACTGGGGTCATCTGGATAAATAAATTATGATATAGTGGGAGTTTTAGCGACTCGCATCTCGGTAGGATGCGGGAAGAGCTCGGAATGTCTAGAACCGACACTTTACACTAAATTATGTGAAGGTATTAAACAGCATAATTTGCCGCTTGCGGTTTTAGTTTGAACAAGCTTTTATGTGACTTGCAATGTTCGTATGTAGATATGTAGGATGTGGGTTCAAACCCTAATAATGAGCTTAAACTGCCGGTGAAGGAAAACATCGAGAGGAATCCATAGTATGGATTCCTAGGCACTTTCTAGTATTCGGCTGGCTAGCTGCCACCCTTTAGTAGACAATCTGTAGCCAAGCACTTAACAGTGTGTTCCTAAAGCATCACTTTAGAGTCAGTCCCATTCCAGGCTTGATGTGTTTGCCATCTTCGACCACACCGCCACTTAACAACAGCTGCGGTCATACACCTAGCCTGTAAACCATCAAAAATGCTTCATTAGTTATATCATTGTTATTATTTTATTTCATTATCTAGATACCATTCTTATGTGTAGTACCTACGCAGGAAGAAGTTGGCTCCGGCAAACGGAATTCCTTATCTTGTAAATTGTTCTATGACGTAGAAGAATTATGCGGTAAATTTTTATTTTAGATATTAAGAAATAAAATTTACTTTAGCACATTTATTTTACGTTTTTCGGGAGTCGAAATGCATTTTCACAGCTGACTCATTTATTCAGTTACTTTATTGTGTAAAAAAGTAATGACCTTAATGTTTGCCGCCTCTATTGTTTTCTAGGCTAACTCGGACGTGAGTTTGTAAAAACTCCGGCGTTGTCTAATGAATTTATGGTCAGGAACTTGTCACGGCGCAATTTTTTCTCGACGCTGATAAACCGATAGTACGCGCGTGACGAACGCGCTGATGAATTTTGTTCGTTTTATGGTGTCCTATCTTTGAAACATACGCTTAAGGTTTCGAACACGAACATAGCCGAGTTTCGAACGATACTTTTGGGATCACATCATCAGCCATAGGAAGTCCACTGCTGAACATAGGCCTCCTCCTGGGGAGGGGTTTGCCAATACTCACCACGCTTGGCAGGCGGGTTGGCGAGCGCAGTTAGGTGTGATTGTTCAAGGAAGACGCTGCTGCCCATCTTCCGGATTACATCCCTTAGCCGACTCCTACGGCAACTACGGGTATAGAAGGTGGGGTAGAGTTCTTACGCCGGCACCACCACGGCAACTTTTGGGATAATTGGGTATATTTGTTTTGCAAAAACTCACACTATAATTACGATTAATATTAATAAAACACTTAATATTATACTAAATGTTTTTTTAACGCTACAGAATTACTAGTATTAGGGTTTTTTAATGGTTGACAAGCTAGGTATTTAACTGACGGTGTGGTCGAAGATGGTAAAGCACACCTAGCCTGGAATAGAACTGGTTCTCAAGTGAGGCTTTCGGAATACACCGTTAGGTGCTTGGCGGCAGATTTTCAACTTGAGGGTGGTAGCTAGCCAGCCAAATACTAGAAAATACTTACCATCATGCTATGGTTTCCTGGAGATGTTTTCCTTCACCGGCAGCTCAAACACTTCGGCGTGTGAATCGATAGCGCTAACCAATGACCTATCAACGCTACAAAATCAATTAGGGTTCAATCAAATCCTCTTTTAATCTTTTGTCATATTGTTATTCTTTCCCTCTTTGAATTTATTTAATACTGATAGTTTTTCTAAACACGAATACAATGAAATAAAAAGTGCAAGGAATAGAAATGTATAGAACTGTTGTATCAGAAATTTTTTAGTTTTTAGAATCATTTATCGTATGAAGATCATCAAAATTAATTTATTACCATAATAACTCACCTGAAATAGTGGGTTCGGAAAACTAAAATTTGTAAACCAACTTCGTGTGTGCATATATTTCTATTAAATATCGTAGTGTGTGAAATTTAGGCTTGGATTTGTTAAGGTGATATTTTTAAGCTAGTTCTTTTTCTTCTAAGTTTTTGCCGTCGCACTTTGTGCATTGGCCAGTGTCAGTGCGAACAGTGGAACAAAGTAAGTCTTGATCGTCCAGTCCAGTTATGCCCTAATAAAATAGTGATAATTTTACTACAACATTTTTATTTAATTTATGCGGGATTACTCGCGTTTAATTTTATCAGAAACTCCGACTATACTACAACACTACAAGTACTACAACACAACAACACACACTACACACACTACATCTACTACACACACACTATGACTGTTGACTATTGCTATTGACTCATAACTATTTTACTACCTGCTTTGATAAAGTTTTGGAAGCAACACGAAAATCCACGTTTCACTAGTAAGTAATAAATATTTTTATTGATATTTTATAAATTTGAGAAAAAAACTAAATTCAAACATTTTTATATTAACCTATTTTTAAATTGACATATTTTTTATTGACATATAAAATCAGTGCCTTTAGTTTATTTTTATATGATTTTGTTTTATATTTGTAATGATATTACGAAATTTGACTTAAAGTTTGATGTTATAAAAAATGTATTTGATAAACGCCACGTTTTTTTTACAGAGACACTCTGAAAAAATACAAGTTTTGGATTATATAATAAAACTGCAACACGACCTTTCCGCCTTCCCGCCAAAACTTACTTAAGCTAGTTTAATACGGAACCATCTATTTAACAATGATCACACTTAGTGTAAAATTGTAATATAATGTCACAACATAAATTATCATTTAAAATAGATGCCCCTTAATCCGCATCTGTACATAATTTGCGCTGTTTATGAGCGTTAAAGAAAGATGTTTTGTTTCGCAATTAAGGTAACACAGGTGAAAACGTAAATGGTTACCGTTTTCCTATTGCCTATGGTAATTTTATTTATATAGCTATATTATACAGGGTAACAAGCTTGGGGTATAAAGCCGATAGGGGGTCGTTGATCATTCAGTAAATCAGTAATATTTATCGGCTATAAATAACAATAATGTTACAAGCAAGCCACTAGTACATTTTTTTTTACAATTGCACTTTAATTAATAAAGCTAGACAATTAATTATTAAGTTAACAACAACGAACATACTTCTTTTTATAGTGTACGTGTTACAGATGAATGAGGTTTCCGAGAACCTCATTGACATTATATTTAAAAAAAATGTTAAAAAAAATAAGAAGAAAATCTTTTACATACCTACATAATATGTAAAAGATTTTCTTCTTATTTTTTTTTACAATTTTTTATATTTAAGTCTTAGTGTCATAATATCAAATTTGTAAAAAGGATTTCTTTCCAAGAAATTTTAAATGTTTTTTTTTAAATTTCGTAATGATTTAGTTCTTTAATCATCATCATCATCATCATTTCAGCCGTAGGACGTCCACTGCTGGACATAGGCCTCCCCTATTGACCTCCATAAAGACCTGTTGGAAGCGGCTCGCATCCAGCGCGAACCTGCGGTTCTTACGAGGTCGTCTGTCCACCTTGTGGGTGGACGTCCTACGCTGCGCTTGCCGGTCCGTGGTCTCCACTCCAGAACTTTGCAGCCCCATCGGCCATCAGTTCTGCGTGCTATGTGCCCTGCCCATTGCCACTTCAACTTGCTAATCCGCTGGGCTATGTCGGTAACTTTGGTTCGTCTACGAATCTCCTCATTTCTGATTCGATCTCGTAGGGAAACTCCGAGCATAGCCCTCTCCATAGCTCGTTGTGCGACTTTGAGCTTATCAAGAAGGCACACAGTCAGAGACCACGTTTCAGCACCATAAGTCATCACCGGTAACACACACTGGTCGAAGACTTTCGACTTGAGGCACTGAGGTAATTCAGACGAAAAAATGTTGCGCAGTTTTCCGAACGCTGCCCAGCCGAGTTGGATTCGACGACTGACCTCTTTCTTGAAGTTGGACCTACCTAGTTGGACTGCTTGTCCTAGGTAAATGTACGTGTCAACAACTTCAAGAACCGAGTTCCCAACTGATACTGGGGCGGGCTCAACATGGGCATTCGACATCACTTTCGTCTTATCCATGTTCATTTTAAGACCCACCCGCTGGGAAACTCGGTTGAGGTCTTCGAGCATCGTGCCGAGATCTTCCATCGATTCTGCCATGACCACAATATCGTCGGCGAATCGAAGGTGAGTGATGTATTCGCCATTTATATTGATGCCAAATCCTTGCCATTCCAGGAGCTTGAAGGCGTCTTCCAATGTGGCAGTAAACAGTTTCGGAGATATAACGTCTCCCTGTCTTACGCCTCTTTTCAATGGAATCGCCTTCGAAGTCTGCTCCTGTACTTGGACCGACATAGTGGCGTTATTATACAAACACTTCAACACTTCGATATACCGATAGTCTATATGGCATCGTTGGAGAGACTCAAGCACCGCCCATGTCTCGATCGAATCAAAGGCTTTCTCATAGTCCACAAACGCTAGACATAGAGGCAAATTATACTCTTCGGTCTTCTGTATAATTTGCCTTAGCGAGTGGATGTGGTCTATGGTACTGTAACCTTTACGGAAACCGGCTTGTTCGGAAGGCTGGAAGTCATCGAACCTGTGACTGAGACGGTTCGTAATGACCCTTGAAAACAGCTTATAAACATGGCTCAGAAGCGAGATGGGTCTGTAATTCTTCAATAAGGTGTTGTCACCTTTTTTAAAGAATAGAACCACCACGCCTCTGTTCCATGCTTCTGGCGTTACACCCTCGAGTACGACGGAATTAAAGAGTTTCTGAAGGACTTTAAGTACCGGTGTTCCACCCGCTTTCAGAAGCTCTGACGTGATTCTGTCATCCCCCGGCGCCTTGTTGTTCTTAAGCTGTTTCAGAGCCATTCTAATCTCGTACAGGCTGATGTCCGGGATATCTTCAGTATAATGTCTGCTCAGCTTGGCTCTTGGGTCTTTGGCCGCGCTGTTAACAGGCTCAGCGACCGTAGCGTATAACTGTCCATAGAACCTTTCAACCTCCTCTAACACCTCTGCTTTGGTCGACGCTATACTGCCGTCTTCTCTCTTCAGCTTCGTCAGCTGGCTTTGCCCAATAGATAAGTCTCTCGCGAACACTTTGGAGCCTTTATTCCGCTCTATCGTATCTTTAACTTTATTAGTGTTAAAGATACGTATGTCGTGCCGCAAGGACTTGAATATCTGTCTATTGAGCTGCCTATATGACTCTGCATCACTAGAAGATTGCAGTCTCAACGAGCGTCGTTCAGCCATGAGGTCTAGAGTATGGTCGGACAGTTTGTGAGGCCTATTTGTACGGCGGGGTCTAAAAAACTTAGAGCCCACCGTATGGACAATTTCTACGAACCTGTTATTGATCTCGTCCACCGTAGCAAGATTCTCTAGGCAATCGAAGCGATTGGAGAGTTCGAGTTGAAAGCTTTCGGGGTTTTGTATATGGGCGCGAGTAGGTCGGAGCGTGGACTTCATCAAGCGTGACCTTTCAAGCTTGACGTTAATATTTAATGAGCCTCTTACCAGTCGGTGATCACTACCGGTTTTCACCCTGTGAATCACGGAGACATCATTGAATATCCGTCTTTTATTGGTCATGATGAAGTCTATCTCATTTCTCGTAGAACCATCGGGACTCATCCAGGTCCATTTCCTATGAGGCGGCTTCTGAAAGAAAGAGTTCATCATAAAGAGGCCCTCTTTCTCCAGGAAGTCGGCCAGCCTCTGTCCTCTAGGGTTCCGTTGCCCATATCCAAATTGCCCCACTCTCAACTCGTCATCGCTCTTCATGCCAATCTTTGCGTTGAAGTCCCCCATAACAACAGTGAAGTGGGTCTCGGAGGTATGTATGGCACTACTTACGTCCTCATACATACTCTCCACTTCATCATCTGGGTGTGACGAGGTCGGTGCGTATACCTGAATGACCTTCAGCGAATATCTTTTGGATATTCTGAGTATTAGGTATACAACCCTGCTCGAAACACTTCCGATGGTAATTATGTTGTTAGTGAGGGACTTGTGAACGAGAAAGCCGACACCACCTTGGGACTGTTGGTCGCCTTCCCGGTAATAGAGTAGATTATCGAGTCCTCGCCCTCTCTCCGGACTTCAGATAATCCCAAAATATCCCAATGTAACCTACCCATCTCCTCTTCCAGCTCAGCAATCTTCTCGTCTGTCCTCAATGTGCGTATGTTGTGTGTTACCAGGGCCAGTCGTCGTTGGGGGTGGTAGCCGGGCATCTGCCGGGGATTCTTAGCACCCCTTGCTCCGCCGTTACCGTGGCCGCTACCGTAGCCAGGAATAGCGGAGCTGCCGGGGACTGGGGGCCTGGTCTTTTTTGTTCTTTTCATGTAGGGGGGTTTTTGCCAATACTCGCCACGCTTGGCAAGCGGGTTGGCGAGCGCAGTTAGGTGTTGTAATATACGGAAGACGCTGCTGCCTATCCACCGGATGACATCCCTTAGCCGACTCTTACGGCAACCACGGGTAGAGAGGGTGGGGTACTATTCTTACGCCGGTACCACCACGGCCAACCACCAGTTCACCAGTTCTTTAATACACTTCGCTAATTTATTATACACTAATATTTTGACGTGACGGCCCTGCTCTTCAACTTTACCTAGCCTAGTTCAAGGCACGACCAGCTTTTCTTTGTTTCGCAAGTTATATTGATTAGATGCAACTTTGATTATAGGTAGAACTCGGAAATTGCGATAAAAATCTGCTGTTTAAGAGTCAAACGTTCTTTTTTCAACAAGAAAGGGGCTCATTTTAATATGAACATCTTTTCCTATAGGATCTTACCTGAAATTGCGAAAATAATCAGTTGTTACCATTTTATCCTTGTAATCTACAAGTATATGTGTTTTTTTACAGATCTATCTGTTAATCCTTACAGACAACTAGCCAAAAACATAACGCATCACGGACAGGCGGTCAAATGTCGTCAATAACATTAAAGGGCACTGTTGACCCCCACTTGAGAGTGGCTAGTGGAAATGAGGACTACTAAAAATAAAAAAATAAAAAAGGCTTTGTTCTTGTTAGTTACCGATAAGTTAATTTTGAAAAGTTGTCAATAATAGTGCCTAGCCGTGTAATCATAATCGTAAGGAAACCGCATAGCATGGTAGTAGGATACTTTCTAGTATTCGGATGGCGAGCTACCCTGAAGTTGAAAATCTGCCGCCAAGAATCAACAAACATCTAACGGCGTGTTCCAGCTTCACTTGAGAACCAGCTCCATTTCAAACTACGTGTGCTTACCATCACCGACCACACCGTCACTTAAAATCGGGTGCGCTATGGTTAAACATAGCCTATTAAATATATAGGCCATAGCGTAATAAAAAATCTATAATATAAAATTTTAAAATTCATAATACATATCCCTCCTCTTATGGGGTTTTGTAAATGTCTAAATATTTTGTTTATTTTATTATATTTATGTGAATTCAAAAAAATTCGCAAGTTCAAAAATAAATGAAACAAAATTATAATTATTTTGTTTATCTGATATCATATCTTATCCAAAATATATAAAAATGAATGTTTGTTTGTTCGTATTTTATACGCTACCGTTTATCCGATTGCGTTGATATTTGGCCAACTTATTGCTTGCACTTGAGCGAAGGTTATAGGCAAATACAATTAAAGTTTTATGGAGTCAGCAACGCGCCGCAAAAAAAACGGTTTTTTTTTGAGGGAAAATATTTTGTGAAAATCAACATAATTCTAAAAAAATATATGTATGTATATTCTTCGGTCATACTTATACCAGCGTGGTGAAATACAATAAGCCTCGATCAAATTCCGTAATAATCTTAAAAAATTATAAAGTAAACAAAATTTTCGCAAAAAATTTACATTTTCAAAAAATACCCCAAGTTCAAACACTTTGTTGTCACCGACCGATTTCCTATCCCAGCCTATTACCGAAAAAGGTGCTTCCACACCGGATGTATTTTCCGGATGGTTAGCCAATGTTTCCGGACAATTGATTCCGGCAAAGGTCGGACGGACAAAACAGGCCGATAGTTTATAGGTTTTATAGCAGGGCATTTGCGATAATGTTAAGGGCTTTTGGGGTTTGGAAAATAGACATTTGTGTTTGCGAAGGTTTTAAATTGGGATATCAAGTTTATGTCTAGACTATATAAGTATTGTCCAGTATGGGGAAACATAATTGACAGCCCTGTTGGCTCATTGGGAGTATGTCTGCCTGAGCTGTAGGGCGTGGGTTCGATTCCCGCCAAGGACAAATGTTTGTTCTGTGTCTGGGTGTTCTGTATGTATTATAAGTATGTATTTACAAAAAAAAAAGTATTTATGTATCCTATCAGTTATCTGACTTCCATCACACAAGCTCTGCTTAGTTTGGGGTCAGATGGCGCTGTGTGTAATGTGTCCTACAATAAAAAAAAATCTTCAAACAATATCTGATTGCCGTGATAGCTCACTTGGTAGATTTTTTTTATGGCTTACAGACAAGGTCTTTTGACCACAACTCACCTGATATTAAGTGACGGTGTGGTCGATGATAGTACAGCACACCTAGCCTGGAATGGAACTGGCTCTCAAGTGAGGCTGCTGGAACACACCGTTAGATGCTTGGCGGCAGATATTCAACTTGATATTCAGCTAGCCAGCCGAGAACTAGAAAGTACCCTACCACCATGCTATGGTTTCCTCACAATGTTTTCCTTCACGTTCATTGTTGGGATTTGAACCCACGCCCGGCGTGTGAATCGACCGCGATGTCACTTCAACTTGCAAATCCGCTGGACTATGTCGATAACTGTGGTTCGTCTACGGATCTCCTCATTTCTGATTCGATCTCGTAGGGAAACTCCGAGCATAGCGCTCTCCATAGCTCGTTGTGCTTCTTTAAGCTTGCTAAGAAAGCACATAGTCAGAGACCACGTTTCGGCGCCATAAGTCATCACTGGTAACACACACTGGTCGAAAAATTAAAACACAAACAAGTCCAACCCCAACTGAGTGACCCATCGACGTTTATACAGAATGTTTATATCGATAGTTCGGTTTACGACCGTCCGGTAATTGGCAGTGACCGCTACACCCTGTAGCTTCAGCAATTACGGTCAAACACCGGCAAATTGGATTATTTTTGATTGTGTTTGGTAGATTTTATAGCATGGAATTAAGTATTTGGTCAGACCGGAACAGTAATGTTTAGATACTACTGCTGGGTGGCAGAATATCTGGTACTGTAATTGTACCTCTCTAGACAACCTCTTTTAACCGACTTCAAAAAGGAGGAGGATTTTTTTAAATGTGTGTACACCGATTACTTTGAGATCTATGTCCGATTTACGTGATTCTTCTTTAGTTTGACGCGAAATAGTTGCCATTAAAGCCATTGGTCCAATAAAAATGTAACAGTTTGGCCCAGTTGTTTTCATTTTAAGAGCATTATTTTATGTTTTTTTTTTTACTTGGACAATGTTATTGTCTTTAGCAAGACGTTTTTGAATCTTATTATAGACTCATACTGTTCAAGTGTTTCTTGGCGTGAACATAAATTAACTAAAAATTAAAAAATAAACAAACTTAAAAAAATAATTAAAGCAGACTTCAAGAAAGAGCATCAGCACTAAAAAGCGAAAAATAAACTTACTTTACAAACTATTATTATATGTACTTGCTAGGTACCTACTGATATGTTTGAAGTCGGTGCCAAGCACCAGCACCTAGGCTAGGCTAAGCACTAACTTCAAACAAATCAGTTGGTACCTAGCAAGTATAATAATTGTATTAACTAATTAATATATTTGTATGAAATTAAGATAGCTTATATACTGGCTAAGCTCGAAAAAGCGATATCGCTTTATGGTCTATAATAATCGGATAATTCTTCTTCTTTTTGACTGGACCCGGCAAACTGTGGTATGAACTGTCCAAGTGAGTGTTCCCCGCTAGATACAATATGGGTGTCTTTAAATCGTGCGTGAATAGGTATCTTCTAGGCGAGCGTACTCCATCGTAAATCGCATCTTCACTTTAAATTAAGCGGTCAAATGCAAGCCTATTTCATAGTAAATAAGGCTGCTTTTTTATAAAAAATACTGGCAAAATCGTCGGGTGCAGCTAAGATCAATATAATTACTAAATATTGGTTATAATGTGCCGTGGTGCTGCCGGCGCAAGAATAGTACCCCTCCCACTCAACAATCACACCTAACTGCGCTCGCCAACCCGCCTGCCAAGCGTGGCGAGTATTGGCAAAACCCCCCCAGGAGGAGGTCTATGCCCAGCAGTGGACGTCCTATGGCTGATGATGATGGTTATAATGGCGCACTAAGACTAACTTCTTTAGGCTTACAAACTCCTTATAAAGTAACTGGATACAGTGAAAGTAAAACAACAGATAAAGCTTCAACCCTATCTTGTAATCATCTCTCAAACGACAATTCGTAACAGAATCTCGCGTCCACTCTAACTTGGCTAATCGAAAGTCCGCCGAATTTTTGCTCCAACCACACTATGAATATTAATGGACGAAGTATTTCGTTAATCTTGAGCGAAATAGCGATAATATGCGCGGTGGTTACTTGACTTACGCTTTAATTTATGCTGTGGCACGAACTATGCCATTTTAACTCCTTCTGAGATGGGGAGGGAGAGGGAAAGTCACGTAAGTCACAATTTGAATTTTCAAAAAAAAGCAGTATGTTTTTTTTTCAATATTTTTAGCGACAAAATCTTGTAGCGAACTATAAGTTTGATACGTGTTTTTATAGTATGAAATGTTTATAAATACTTCTTAAACCATTATACATAATTTTAACATCAGTAGCTTGGTGGTAGACATTCTTAGCAGAAGGTTGTCTAGGTAGGTATCACTGCAGTACCTGATATTCTGCAGCTAACCCCTAAGCAGTAGTGTGTAAGCATTGCTGCTTTCCGGTTCGGAGGGTACTGCAGCTAGCAAAATTACAGGGATGTTGAGACTAATCATGATGAAAGTCTCAAAGTAATGAGTGCCAAAGCAACAATGCCCTGGACTTTGTTTTGCTACTCAAATTTCTGTGTATCGCTGTACACAGGTATTATCTCTTACCATCAGTAGAGCGTCTCGTACGTTTCATTACTTTAACATAAAAAAATGTGAAATGTAGTAAATAAATAATTAAATAGTGTAGTATTAATATAACAATATTATTTTTATTGATTTTCTTAGTTTTTGAATTAATTGCATTAAATATACATGAAACATACAAATAATATAAAATACTAAAAATGTAGGGTGCCGCCGGCAGCGAAGCAGGGCTCAAGCTGCCGGACGCTAGGGCTGCAGAGTGAGGAACCTCCTAAGAATGCGCGCTGTGTCAAGGACCGCTGCCTTTTGTATCTGACCCTAGACTCAACCATCTAGCAAGAATCTCAACAAGTCTCTAAAAATAGATAAAGGTTTAAAAATTACTTCTCAATAATTACCGTATGTATTTTGTTTTTGTTAAGACGTTTGTTTGGTTTTTTACGTTAATTATTGTGGAGAGAAAGAAAAAATAGAAAAAAATGTTAATATTTGATAAGTACAAATCAGATTAAATTACAAAATCCTAATTTTTCACTTAAAGCATTTTCCTACAGCCCACACAGCGGCGATCCGGCTTAACCGAAGCCAAAAAGTGTACAGTCACGCCCCGATCTCCCCCTGTTCCCTCCACAGCCCCCTGTCCGGGCTAACTTCATAAGACTATGAATTTAAATACGTTAGACGGTGTCAAAGAATCTTCGTTGCAAGCACGTTAGGGCACTAAAATGTTGCACGCAAATACTTTTTTACTACATTTTTACATGATTATTTTATAGATTTATTTTTATTTCATAAATAGACAAAAATAGTATTGAGGCAAAACTGAAATAACTAATATGAAATTCGATGCAATAACAAACACCTAATGCAGTCTCTGATGACAATTTGGACATATAGTTTTTTTTTATTTTCTGACATATGTAATCATTTTTTGTTATTTTATTTAACATCTTGATGTATATTTTTATTCATTCCGGAGAGGCCGGGAAATACCTGTTGTAGTTTTCTTCGATAGCTGGTGCTGGTCGGAACGTCCCGGTTCCTTCTCAAGTACTGCGTTTTTAGTTTCACACTTAATATTGCTCATCACATAATTTACACAATGTTCTTTTGTTTTATCACACTCGCGGTTACAATTTAGAGTTTTGTTTGATATCGATGACGAGGTAAGGGAAGCGTATTGCGTACGTTATAACCGCCAATTCACGACTGATTTGTTTGGCAGGTATTGTGAGGAAGGTGAGGGTAGGGAAGTGTGATAATAAGAGGGTATATAAAAATACTTATGTAAAATGAATAGGTGAGTGAAATGTATGTATAGCGTTGTATATACGAGTATGTGGTATTTAAATTTTGTAATTATTGTAATGCTCTATTTTAATTTTTTTATTTCATCTAAATTTGTGAGATTCTTATGTAATTGGCTTGACCGTTTGTTTATCTCAAATACAATTTAATTTAATTTAATGTGAAAGAAAATAACGCATTAAACGGGACATAAACCGTACACGGTAAGTTATACACAAAGTTTATAGGAAATAAAAGATGCGAAATTTTATTCTCTACAATAATGGTCTCAATAACTTTTGCCCTAAAGTCCATAGTTTACGAGATATCGGAAAAACACTTTTTTTCAATATGGCGCTTGACTCTCCACCTATATCTGTCAGCATTTTGTAATTTTAGGCTCAGTATTGACATAAAAATAAAATAAAATTGGATCTGTAATTTACTGCGAGTTTGACCAAAAAAACGGCTACCTTTACTAGACTAGTTTGTCGATATACGGTCTCCACTCTAAAACACGTATATGCTGCTAAGTTGTCATTATTTACTTAGCAGCATTTTAGTGCTCCGCGAGTAACTTTCCTTATCAGTAGACGGATTGTTGGTGGCTGAGTAAAAATATTCGAAACACGATGCTGCCTTATGATTGTTCATTAGGTATTCCGCAGAAGTGGGCTATCTACTAGATAAAGCAGATATTACCAAGTAGTTTCCTTTAGCGAAGTTTGGTAATCAAGTTAGCGTAATTGGTTGACACTTAAGAAAAGTAAAATACGACTTTGTGGATGACAAATATTTTTAACCGCCACAATTCCGATTATTATCTAAAAAAACTTTTTAATTTGGGGTATTATCGTAAATATATTAATATAGGACTAGCGACTTGCCCCGATTTCGCACGGGTGTAATACGACAGCCCTGTTGGATCATTGGTGGTATGTCTGCCTGAGCTGTAGGGCGTGGGTTCGATTCCCGCCAAGGAAAAACATTTTATGGTATAAACAAATATTTGTTATGTGTCTGGGTGTTCTGTACGTATTATAAGTATGTGTTTAAAAAAAAAATATGGTGGTAAGTGATAGCACTTGTTCATTACTATCTTGTAATCTTTATCTTGTAATTTTTATGTAAAAGTAAAGCAACGAACGGGACGCTCTCCTGGTGGTAAGAGATAACGCATATCCATGAGCATTGCAGCGATACACAGCAAGCAGCAAAACAAAGTACAGAGCATCGCTGCTTTTGCGCTGATTACTTTGATACATTAGATGGTTAGTTTCATCAGCCCTGTAATTTCGGTAGCTGCAGTACCCTTCAAACAATGTTTACACATTACTGCTTGGCGCCAGAATATCTGGTACAGCACCAAGTAAATAACGAAACATATTTTAAAGTATCGCTGCTTGAAGATTCAAGGTTCAAGATTTATTTATTTGTAGATTATGGTTTAATGTACATTTATACAAAACAGCACACAGGTCTTATATTTATAGTATAGTCCACATATCCTTGCCCGAATAAGACATAAAAATAATACATCATCATCATCATCATCAGCCTTTTGCTGTCCACTGCTGAACGTAGGCCTCTCCTAATGCACGCCACTGAGCTCGGTCGACAGCTTTCTGCATCCAGTGTTAGGCCGCCGCTTTAGGCAGGTCATCACACCACCTGACCGCAGGGTGCCCCACACTACGCTTGCCTGCACGTGGTCTCCACTCTAAAACTCGCCTACCCCACCGGTTATCGGTTCGGTTTAAAATAATACATAATATAAAACTTTAAAATGTCAAAATATGAATCGTAATCAAGTCAAATAATAGTAATTAATTAAAAGTCAAAATGAAAAAGGTACACAAAAAAAAAACAGAAATAATAATAATTAATTAAATGTCAAAATGAAAACATACACACAAAAATAAAATTATATATCAAATATCAATAACACTAATATACAATTAAATATGCTTTGACACCCATTACTTTGAGACATTCGAAGGATAGTTGTCATTATAGAAATTATCTGACATCGGAGAGATAAATCAATACTACCCTCCTATTAAGAAAAGATTACAGTAGCCAATCAAAGCATGGTCATAAACGCGTATCGTCAAACCTCACTGCAGGGACCGTGAGTCTATGGTTCATAATAATTATGAGTTATGGCCATAAAATACGTGGACACGTTATTTTTATTAAGGTCATAAACGTAACTCTGATGCCGAAAGGTAATGACTATATTGATGGCGGTTATCTAATGACTGTTTTTCTAGGACAGGACAAACTAGGCGGGTGTTTCGGGTTTGTTTATAACAACCTTTTTTTTTATTCATTATTAATTAGACTAATGAAATACTCTCCTGTTGGTAAAAGATTACGCCTGTCCATGACCATTGCGGCGATACACAAAACTTTGTGTGACCAAACAAGGTCTAGAGCATTGATTCCCAAAGTGTTCCAGGTGGAGACCCAGGGGTCCACGGGAGACTCGACGGGGGTCTACGTTGGCGTGAAAAAAAATGAGGGTTCACAATTCGTAAGCGGGTCCATGAAAATGTATCGGTTTCGATAGTGAAGAACTAAAATGTTGGCTTGACTTCATCTATTAACGTAGGTAGATAATATTTTAATAAGCTCAGCTACTGTTACTTGTAAAAACTTGCTTATTCCATATTCAGTACAACGTACAAATGTACAAAGTGTTACAAAACTTTTAACAAAAAAAAAGGAGCAGTTTGAATATCATAGAACGGGGAGATTTGCGGTTATTCCTAACAAAACTGAAGCCAAATATTGATAAATAATTTAGCTGCAGGGGGTCCACCGGAACCAGCAAAATTTTGAAAGTGGTCTATGAGAAAAAAAAGTTTGGGAACCTCTGGTCTAGGGCATCGCTGCTTTGACGCTCATTACTTTTGAGACATTAGATGGTTAGTCTCAACAGCCCTGTAATTTCGCTAGCTGCAGAACCCTTCAAACCGGAACACAGTAATGTTACTACACTACTGCTTGGCAGCAGAATATCACGTACTGTGGTGGTACCCACCTAGACGACCTCCTGCTAAGGAGATTTACCACCAAGTAAATATTAGCTGTTACCTCCGACTTTGTTCGCGTGGTATTTAACAGAAAAAATGTTTTACTTATGCGGGATTACTCACGTTTAATTTTATCGGAAACACCGATTAATGACTGCCCTGTTGGCTTATTGGTAGTATGTCTGCTTCAAGAGTCGTAGGACGTGGGTTTCCATCCAGGAAGAACATTTGTATGGTCGTTTTCTGTCTAGGTGTTTTTAAATGCAGATACTAATGAGGTGCATATGCATATATTATACATGTAAACCTTCTTCTTCTTTAGTTCGGGGATAGATGGCGTTCTGTAAAAAGACTTATATATATTTATTTTTCCTCACAAAGTTTATCTTAACCAAAAAGGCAACAGTGTGATTTTTAGGGTTCCGTTTCCTTAAAAGGAAAAAAACAGAACCCTAGGAACGCGTGGTATCAAGCTGAAATTCATATCAAATACTCAGGTTTGCTGTCCCTTGGAGCTGTGAAATAATCAAACTTCTAAGCCAACGCAATCAAAAGATACAGCCGTTTATGCTGCACATTTTCAACACTCGCAAGGGAATCAAAACCTACAGGGTACTTTCCGTGAACTCAGAATCTTGAAATTAGGTACGAAGCATCGTCTTATAGCACAGATAAAGGAAAAATTGCGAAAAGCATAAATTACCATAAAAAATATACATACCATAACTTTTACATATACCTACAGGTTCGTACGGAACCCTCGGTTCGCGAGTCCGACTCGCACTTGGCCGTTTTTAAATCCATACGTAATTTTAGTAGATCCATTTTATACGGACGCGAGATGGAGGCTACAATTTTATTAATAAGCTTAATTTTAATAACGATGAATGAATAAAATAGGTACGTGTGTATGTTAAATAATGTATGTATGAAATTCTTCTATTCTACCGGAGCGAGGAGATAGCTAGTAAATATGAGATTGTCAACGTTTCCACGTGTATTGCATGCCTCGAGCGAAAAACGGAGCTGGTACAGTCAGAAAATAAATCTCTGTTTAAACTTTCCTAAGATTCTAGTTAAATTTTGAAATGCAATTCGTTACCCTCCAACGGTTGACGCTAAACGGCGTGGGTTCAAACCCCAATAATGAGCTTGAGCTACCGGCGAAGGAATACACCGTGAGGAAACCACAGCGTGGTGGTAGGGTACTTTCTAGTACTCGGCTGGCTAGCTACCACCTTCAAGTTGAAAATCTGCCACCGAGCATCTAACGGTGTGTTCCGGCAGCCTCACTTGAGAGCCAGTTCCAATCCAGGCTAGGTGTGCTTTACCATCTTCGACCACACCGTCACTTAACATCAAGTGAGTTGTGGTCAAACACCTAACCTGTCAGCAATAAAAAAAAAAAAATATATATACACTTTTGTCTCAGTTTGTGCATTTGTTCTACGTCATTACTTTGTAGTCGAAACTCAACAAGGGTTACCTAATAAATTCATCTCAATAATAAAGCACGGCAAACATTACCGCCCAAGTTTGCCAACGGTACAGCAGACAAAGCAAACAAAAGGACAAACCAGCGCACAAATCTTAATCTTAGCGCTCATTATGCGAACAAAATGGTGAACCTGGATTTATTGTAGGTAGCCTAGACAAGGTTTATGAGCAAGTAGCTTTACTGGAACTTTTTAACTTTATCCCGTGAGTTGTTTTGAAACACTGTTTGAAATTACAAAACAGTTACAATAAATACTTTTTAGTATTGAATGGTACCTTAAAGGTGTTTTTTTAAAGTTAGGCAACACAGAAATGGAATTTTGGCGGGAACGTGGAAAAAGCCATTACAAAACTAGTGTTTTTCCGAGTGGTTACAAAAATAGTGGTGTTTTGTTCATAAAGTGCTGAATTACAGGCGCGAGTATGGGAAAGTGATATATTGTGGTGAAACATGACTTTTCGTGTTGCTTACAAAACTTATAGCATCGAAGCTTATAGTAAACTCGCCACAAATAATAAGTAATTTATTTTGACATATTGGCATTATGTTGATGTTATTTTTAAATATGAATTAAAAAATTAACTTTGTAACTTTGGTGTTACCAATAAAATATTAGTTATTGTGTAAATAAGGCCTTTATTTTTACTATAGCACAGATTTTTAAAAATAATGAGTCAAATAGAAAAGATGGTTAGAGTCAATCGCCATTACAATACTCAAAACTTTGAGTAACAAAACGCCTAGAGCATAATATTTACTCTTTCGTTCGCTACTATAAGATATTCGATGGTTAGTTAGTCTCAATAGTACAGTAATTTCGTTTGCTGCAGTATCCAAAACATGGTTATGTTTACACACTACTGCTTGACAGGAGAATATTTAATACTGTTGTGATACTTACCAAAGAAATCTACCACATTTTTCTGCTCAATACGTATCACATTATATCTTTAACAATCCGAATCGAACCTGTATTCTTTGGCTCATTTAACCACTCAGCGTCAGGTATGTAAAGAGGGTGCATTACCCGATAGCCCTCCGGCGTTTTTAATTTGCCGTAAGATCACCTACACTGCTGGTTTTTACTTTTTTTGACATAATAAGGAGGGGTGCGGTTTTGTGGCCTTGTAGATGATTTTCTTTATTTTTATTGATAAATGTTGGAATTCTTTACGTTTACATCTTTATATTTAAAAATTTCGTGTCACGTTGTTTTTCCGCGTTGAATTTCTCAACTACTAAACCGATTTTAACCAAATCTTGCACACTGTGTGCTGTTTGATCCAATTTGAGAGATAGTTTATATCTCAATTTATAATCGCAATATTATTTTATTGCAAATTATTTACATTATACGACAAAGAGGTATAATTATCTGTGAGTTCCATAAAATTCTAATAGATGGCAGTGTAAGGTAATTTATTAACTGGATTGAGTAAGTATCCAATAGATGGCGCTACGTTAAAAGTCCAAACGTTTCAATTTATTTCACGTTTCACGCGTGTGTTCAATTTGGCCACAGCAACGCGTGGCCGGGTCTGCTGGTATTATTATAAGTTTTAGCGTACTGTACTTACTACGCTAAAACTTCGGTAGCACTAAATAATACTATAGATATTTTTTATAAATAACTTCAAACATGAAATTGTTGTTGTTGTTCAACAATAATGTACCGAATAACAAACAGCCTTATTTATAAACTTGGCGCGGGCCTTTTCTCATCGTGAGAAGGGTAAGGTTGTAGTTCACCACGCTAGCCAAATGTGAGTTGGAAACTTCACACAACTTCAAAAAAAACTTTTTTTTTTAAGAAATCTGACCTGAGGTTTTCTCTCGATGTTTTCCTTCAGCGTTTGAAGTCAGCAACAATACACACATAATTTAGAAAAGAAAAAGATGCGAACCGTGGGATTCGAACTCAGAATGTCCAAATTGGAAACCAGACAGTCTCCCAACTACGCTGCCTAAACTTTTTCTATATATCAATATAATTAATCAGAAAAAAAAATCTACAAAGTCTTTGTCCTAAAATAGATACATAAAGCTCACAAATGATATCTATTTATTGTTATAGCATCTTCGGAATGGACCAATAAACTGTAACGATGTCTCGTCTAAGTCCTGATAACTCATTAATTTATTTTATGACTTATAAAAATGGTATCGTATTTATTTATGTGACATTTATTTCAACTACTTGGACTTACTTGGTGGTAGATTTCCTTAGCAGGAGGTCGTCTAGGTAGGTACCACCGCAGTACCAGATATTCTGCCGCTATGCAGTAGTGTGTAAACATTACTGTGTTCCGGTTTGAAGGGTACTGCAGCTAGCGAAATTACTGGGTTGTTGAGACTGACCATCTAGTCTCAAAGTAATGAGCGCCAAGGCAGCGATGCTCTGGACTTTGTTTTACTACACAAAGTTCTGTGTATCGCTGCAATGGTCATGGACATGCGTTATCTCTTAACGTCAGGAGAGCGACTCGTTCGTCTCATTACTGTTACATTTAAAAAAAAACCTAAAATTAAAGATGTCAAAGTATCTAAAATAATGTAATTTTGGCTACGTATACATATACAAGATTCCAATTGTACCGAACAAACATTACTTGGTAAGTAGAAATACAGTCGACAACACAAATCGATACATAAAATACACGCCGCAAATTGTTGTGTGGTACAGTCGGACGCATTTTCTTTTACGATCCCAGACCGGTGTTTACGTGCGCACACGAGATACAACGATTGGTGATGTGAGAAGCGACTGATTAGTTTTGGATAAGGCATCTAATTATATCAAGCACAAGTTCGATCATGCATGGAGTAATAATGTTCTCACCTTTGGGTGATGCTAATGCAGCTGATGTTAAAAGTATCTTTATTTTACAAAAGCGTGCTGTTAGGGCTATTTTTAATTAGGATATAGAGAATCTCTAAGTGAAGTTTTTGAACAAGTTAAAATCTTGACATTGCCGAGTTTGTACATCTTATTGAACATTATGTATGTACTTAAAAATATTAATAAATATAATAAAAGAAGTGATATGTATGACTGTAATACACGGTTCAAGTCCAAACTTGTTCTGCCGAATATTAGGTTAGCTAAAACTGGCAGCTAGTTTGTTAGGAATAGCATTACTTTCTATAATCTATTGCCTGATTGCCTCTTAAATAAGAATGAGACGAAATTTAAAAGAATTCTTAAACATATTTTAATTAAAAAGGCGTATTACAGTATTGCTGACTTTATTAGTGACAAGTCTTTTTTGCGCAAATTATCTATAGACTGTAAAGATAATTAATTGGCCAATATTACTTAAGTTATTTTAATATTATTTGACATTTAATTAAATTATTTAATTTTATATTAATCACCAATGACATTTATATGTTTTACATTTGTATTACGATTTATGTACCAATATTTGAGAAAATAAATTGAATTGAATTGAATTGGGACGGATCGGCCAAGTACCAGCTTGAAACATTGGAGTCGATCAAGGAACGTGCTAAGAAAGTCATTAGCCAATGACTCACTAGTTTAAAAAGGACTCCAAAGCCATGAACTTGCTTGTCTGTCAGTTTGCTACCGGATACACTTTGGAGAGTGCCCTTCAGATCACGTGATCTAATTCCACCCAGCTCATTTTACTATTGGACAACCAGGAGCTCTAAAAAGCGACACTGCTTCATGGTCGATATTCCAAAAACTCGAACTATACGGTTCGATTATACCTGTCATTGTACGAACCACTAAAGTATAGAATTTGCTGCCCGATTGGGTATTTCCTGATAGATTCAATCTAAGTGCCTATAAGTTGCGTTTGAATCGGTTTCAGGCAAGCGTGCTCCATCGTAGACCGCATCTTTGCCCAACATCAGGCTAGTTGGCGATCAAACGCAAGCCTATTTGTAAGCTTACAAACAAAAATAAAATAGTTTACATCTACACACAACACATGCCACACACACACACACATATTCAATCCCCCGCACACACTAATTATAATAAAGGTGGGTCACTTGAGGTAACTCACACAACTAAATAACTCTTTGGTTGCGACAGAACAGGGCTTGGACAGCAGCCTGTTGTATCTACCAACGTCCAGGCTGTTCAAATGGTAAGTCACCTCAAGCACCCATCTCTCCCGCTAGAACACATTCCACCAGGAATTGGTTACACATCCTCTTCAACTCCTCATGCAAAGTTGGTATGAAAACGTATATTTTATTTGAATACCACCTCCTATTTTTTGACATCGTGGTCCCTCGAAAGCTAATAGCGATCGCCTAATAGCGGGCGCAGTAGTTGTGGGCCATAAAGACATCCTACCGACCATCTTCGGCTATCCGATAATACCCGGTGTTTTCGTGGTACATAATGAAAAATCAATTTTGGACAGGGTGGGTTTTATACAGGAGACATTTGGGTTGTTATTACCCGACTACAAAGAACTGTTTTAATAACTTTTTGTGTGTATTTTTTATGTGTTGAGACGAACAAGACATTCTCCTGATAATAACGCATGTCCATGATTATTGAAGCGATTCACAGAACTTTAAGTAGCAGAACAAAGTCCAGGGCATCGCTGCTTTGGCGCTAACTACTTTGAGACTTTCGACGAGTAATCTTAACAGTCCTGTAATTTCGCTAGCTACAGCATCCTTAAAATCGGAACATAGCAATGTTTACACACTACCGCTTGGCGGCAGAATAACTGGTACTGCGGTGATACCTACAATTTCCAGATCTGTCCAGAACGTTGCGTCTTGAATTCTGTGTATATGACTGGTTGTCACGCCAAAGGGCGTGGGTTCAAACCCCAACAATAAGCTTGAGCTGCCAGTGAAGAAAAACATCGTGAGGAAACCATAGCGTGGCGGTAGGGTGCCTGGCTTCCACCCTCAAGTTGAAAATCTCCAGGCATCTAACGAGTGCGTTCCGGCAGGTTTTTATGTTGTATGCAGAAATCCTTTGCGTTGACGATGTTGTAAAAATCTCGGAACAAACCTAGGTAGGATCGGTACAGGACCTGTATCTTGTATGCCCCACAAGACGATAAAGTTTTTTTTTTGAATTAGGTTAGAACTAAAAATATCTATTAATACTTTTATAAGCATTTAAATGGCAAAACTTTTCCAGGGCATGACAAGATTTGCCCCTAACACTTTATGACTTTGACTTGCGTGAAATTACAGGGATATTAACTAACCATCGAATATCTCAAAGTAATGAGCGCCAAAGCAGCGATGCCCTTTGTTTTGTTAGTCAAAGTTCTGGGTATCGCTGCAATAATCATGGACAGGCGTTATCTCTTATCATCAGGAGATCGTTTCGTTCGTCTCACTACTTTTGCAAATATTGTAAGGAAACCACAGCATGTTGGTATTTCACTGGCTAGCTATAACCCTCAAGTTGAAAATCTCCCGCGAAACACCTAACGGCGTGTTCTGGCAACCTCATTTGGGAGCTAGTTGCAGTTCAGGTTAGGTGTGTTTACCATCTTTGAACACACCGTTGCCTTCCAGCGTGAGCTGTGGTTAAACACCTAGCCTGTTAAATATATAAACAAATATAAAAAATCATATCGTATCTGTAATAGGTATAATGCAAACATATCTAACGCAAAAATAAACATCAAAGTATAAAAACGTTTATATTCATTTGATTTTCCACATGGCAGTTGTAATGCTAAGTAAAAACGATATATCGGCATGCAATGAAGAAAACAATAAAGGAAATAAGGAAAACCCATGCTCCAGCTGCGATAATAAAAACTAATAGACAGCGAACCATTAAGAGTGGGCTCGATCCGGAATGTGGGGGCTGCGAAATGTTAGAGAAGGTTGCCACGCATGTGCGTACTAAATAACATTGTCTTTTTGTAGCTATTTTGATGATTCAAGCTCTACAATTTGACTTTGACTTTGAATATCTGAATTTGCAAAAAATTATCATGTACTATGCTTATTACCATATTCCACAGTGTCTGAAGGCTCGTCTCTTCAACCAATGTGTTTTGTCCACTATGACAAATGGCGAATGATGTGGACGCTCACACATAAGGCTGTGCACAAAATTAGAGTGGCACATCGCCATGGAGAGGTTCATGTTCGCCATTAAACACCAAGACTAAGTACGCAATACCGATATCCAGTGACTAACGAAAGTTCGAGACGTCGGTATCGCAGTTATGTATCTCAAGCGGAGACAGGTGTGATGGCAGGTGGAGTAAGGTTGCAACAGAATGGTGGTCTAGGCAAAGTAAGCGGATCGTTGGTCATCCAGCCGCAAGATAGGTGAACGATATCGTCACCGTCGCGGGTCGAACCTGGAGCAGATTAGCACAGAACCGAGGCAGATGGCACAAGAAGAGAGAAGCCTATATCCAGCAGAGGGATAAATAAGTCTGTGAACCTTTACGCAAGTGCAAGCACTAAAATACGAACAAACGTTGACTAATTTTTATATATTAAGTTTTGGTACATAGATGATGTTCTTTTGTTATACTGAGCAAATTCAAAATGCCAAGACAGTCATCGCTTAAAATTAACTTTCCTCGATAACTGTATTCTAATTGGCTGACAAAAACTATTCGAAAATGGGAAGAGGTTTCGATTGGCCGAAATAACGGTCAATCGATGTCTCACTATTTATTATTGTACAAGTAGTAGTCAATCTTTTCATCTAAATTTGGGAAGGAATGGTTAACCTTATCAGGAATAGAATGGTGATTGCAGAATGGAAAACAACTACAAAGTAGATTATTTAGGCGCAAAACGTTTTTTTCTCAAAAGATCTTAATATCAAAAGTATAATTCTCAAAATATCCCATACTAGCTACTATTGTATATAAATAAAAGAAAAAAATAACATATCTGATAATGACTCCATTATCATCAGTCCACTTTAGTCCACTGTTGGGTATAGGTACTCCTCTCTTAATGGACATCACTTAGCCCGATCTTCAGCTGTTAGTTACTGATCACTGCCTTACGTAAAATCGTCACTTCATCGAGGCTTAGGGCTTCTCTAGGTTTGCCAATACACGGTTTGTACTCTAGAATGCTGTTATACATATATAAAACTTCTTACGATTGCAAATCATAACTGCTAATCATTTAAAGTCGAAAGTTTTTTTTATTAGAAGCTCTGGTTTACATAAATAATTGCATATTTTTATTTAATCACACATTGTATAATTATGAAACATAGATTAATTCTGACATAAACATGGACGGAACACAAAAGTGTTCTGAAAAAAAAAAAAGATAATTGCATTAATTTGCAAAATTTTCGTCCAAGGTCTTAGGCCCAAATGTTTTTTCTCTAAACCTTTAGTACATACCTTGAATTCAGGAAAATCAGTCCAAGTCTCCGAAAAAGAAACCTCTCAACCAAGTCCATAAACAATCAAAATGGCCGCCGATCCACTCGGTCGCTGTATAAAATCATCATTAATTCGTGCTTTCGACACGGCAATGGACCACTCGTTATTGGAACAACCTGTGTAGCGTTTACGAGACTAGAGATGTGACGTGTCGATGAAATTATAAGTGGATCATCGATGTTTTCATATTTTGTTGTAAACATCTGATGGATTCTGCATTGTAACTTTGTACCTTTATTTTATGTTAAAGTAATGAGATGAACGAGGTGCTCTTCTGATGTTAAGAAATAACGCATGTCCATGACTATTGCAGCGGTATGCAGAACTTTGAGTAGCAAAACATAGTCCAAGATATCGCTGCGTTGGCGCTCATTACTTTGAGACTTTCGATGGTTAGTCTCAACCGTTTTTTGTCAAAGTTCATTTTGCTAGCTGCAGTCCCCTTCAAACCGGAACACATTAATTTACACACTACTACTTTGCGGCAGAATATCTGGTACTGCGGTGGTACTTACCTAGACGACCTCCTCCTGAGGATATCCAACACCAAGTCAAACAAGGTATCGACGCTGGTTCGTTTTTTCATTTAAAAAAATACTCAGACAAATTTTGGTAATTATATAATTCTGTGTAAATTAGATAAAAACCATTCACATGTTAACATTGCATCATATTTTTGTGTTACTTATGCCGAGTTACTCTCGTTTAATTATATCGGATACTCCGTGTGCGAAGCAAGGCGAGACCGCGCGCGGGTTGTACTTAGCTTTGTCTCCATGATGAAGGCCATCGGATGTGGCCGAAACTATATTATATATACTGTATAGTCAGAGTATCTGATATAAATAAACGTGAGTAATCCTGCTTAAGTAAAACAAAAACGTGTCAAAACCACGGGGCCGTGCAAGTATTACGTAAGCACCAAAGGGGGGTGGCTTATTTTTGACGATATTGGGGATGGGGCGACCTGAATGGTGATAATGTCAGCAAAGCCATTTAAAATATGCTGATTGATTGTTTTCCTTGTTATCAGCACACCTCGTTTTAGCGACATGGCTGCTAATTAAACCAATATTTACTTAAGCATAAGAGAGAGAAGTAAGAGCTTTGCTTTAGTTTTGCTGACGAAGGCGAGGGAGGGGTTATTAATTACTAAAATTCTGCTTACGTAATACTTGAATGGTCTCCACGTTAGTTTCAACAGTAAGATTGCATCATATATACATTAAAATAACCAATTTGTTTTCTCTACTTCGTAAACTTAATAATACTTGGTAAATTATTAAAAAACTAGTGAAAATTTTACCACCACTCTATTTATAATTTATAAATGAAGTACGCGATATAACCGCATGTCTAAATTGAAGCGATAATGCGATACAATTTGACATTTTCGTTAATTATTCAACCGATATTATTGTGAATCAACGAACATAGGGATGTGACATTATTAAGTTAATTTAAAATCTATGATTGCAGTACGCCACGCTTTGCGAAAATACCGTATCCAGTTTATATCACAATGTGTCGCAGAGCTACTTTGTAACTCACTTTATTATCTTCCGATCGATGTAATTAATGTTGATGTATTATATCAAAATGAACTATAAAAAATCCTTTAAAAAAACTGGAATTAACTCAGAACTACTAAAACATAGTGGACGGGGAGTTTTGCTCAGCAAGCTCATTGATCAGATCATCATTATCATCATCAGCCTTTTGCCGTCTACAGTTGAAAGTAGGCTTGTTTTATCTCTTTATACATTAAATTAATATAAAATGTTAAAGTGTCGGTGATAATTATTGATAAAATTTTAAAAAATAAATAAAAATAATTAAATCTCGTCGTCTGGCAAGCCTTGACGCAGCAAGTTCATTTACTGTTCCTTAGCTCAGCTCAATTGTTGTTGCTGCTTGCAATAATGATGAAATAAGTTGAAACACTAAATCAACGTAGTGTTGATGATAATTACTGAAAAATTAAAAAAAAAAAACATTTTCCTCAATCTCGCACTGGCAAGCCTTTGTGTAGAAAGTTCATTTATTGTTCTTCAGCGCATCTCAATTGTTGATGTTGCTAGCAACAACAATGAACTAAGCTAGAACACTAAATCAACGTAAAGTGTTAGTTATAATTATTGTTAAAATTAGAAAAAAAACTGTTTTCATTTTTTAATGTTTCTTTGAGACTTTAGCCAGCAAGCTCACATACAGCTCAGGTAAAAAACTAAAACAAAAAAAGTTGTCTATTTACTATAAAAAAACATATTTTCAAATTTTAATTTTCCATGTAGATTCATGCCGGCACATTATTCATAAAAGCGTGTCGCGATAATTGTAAAAATAATATAAAATATTTTACCTTGCGTAACCTCAAAAGTATAAAACTGTACCAACATTACTATCATCAACTATGATCTCTGTCAACATCAGTGTTCTGTCAATTCCCAAAATTGGGAACCAAGATACACAATCAAATTCTCTTGAGTCCAACGAGTTGGCCTGTATCACGCAACTGTTATAGAGGGAGAGCTAATGTGTAGAACATAAAAGATGTTTTGATTTGTATCTGACACGACTAATTTCAATACAAATGACAGGATCTTAATATTAAAATAGGTTACTGAAATATACTTGAAGCTATACATTCTTGATTATTAATTAGACTTTCATTTGATTACCGCCTTGTTAGCGTGGAATAAAATTGCGGTCGGTAGCACAAGTTAAAAGAAGCCAATACATTTAGGATTAAAATCCCAAGAGACTCAGATTGCATCTATTGGAGATTACCCACATATTTTACAGATAAGTAGTTTGCAGTTGATTCAAACTTGGATTGATATGCCTAATTAATTTTATTTTATTAATTTATAACTGAAGTAAAACGTTTTTTTTTTTAAATAAGTTTTCGCCTAACGTTACGTAAAGAATCGAAATTATTACATCATGTAGATCTAGTATTATCTAATAATTATTATTTATTTAAATAACAGAAGTGATTATTTCCACATTTTATTGTCTATCATTAATTTGCGCGTTATCGTAATATTCGTATATACAATGTAAAATAAGTAAGAATATATACGATATATATTAAAAAAGGGTTCGATTATGAAGGCCTAAAGAACAACAATTATTGTTGCGTTCAAATTGTATTCATATTATCTCTGAAAATAACTATATTTTAATTGTAATAAAAAGATTCATTAACATTAGTCTTCTTTAGATCACCAACACTATACACATCACAATATTCATAACGGTCATCAACATAACAAAATAAACTTTTTTAAAAACAGCAATTACAGGTTATCTTATTAGGCTTTATTGTAACTACTGTAATTTTGTTACTCACAATATTAATAAAGTTATGAAAGTCAGATGAAATTTCATGAAACATTTTGGTCAGCATATAAATTATCCAAAATTACTCAAACGCCTTACTTTAAATGAACACGGCCTCTCCGTTTATAACAAGTAACAAATGTTAGTCCACCGTGTGAGGGTGCAATATTTATTCGGCTGGCCAGTAGTAAGGTTTTATTGGGACCGTGTCTGGTCACTTCGGAATTTGTGCTATTTATTTATTGTGGCGCGTATCCTGTGACATATGTTCAGGGTAGATGAAAGGAAAAGTGCCTGGGGACCGATTTTTTTTACTTTGAATAGGCTTATGTTTGTCTATACCCTGGCTGTCATTAATTAGGTGTAGTACGGTCTTAGATGGAGCACGCTTACATAGAAAGGCCAAGCTCATTAACCGCTAACCACTAAGCTATCATTGCTACAAATTACCAAATTTGGTTGCGCAAGGATGGCAACACATGAGCAGTATGTAGCAATGATAGTTTAGTGGTTAGCGGTCAATGAGCTTGAGCTGCCGGTGAAGAAAAACATCCTTAGAAAACTATAGCATGGTGGTAAGTTAGTTCTAGTACTCGGCTGGCTAGCTACCATCCTCAAGTTGAAAATCTGCCACCAAACATAAACATCTAACAGTGTGTTCCGGCAGCCTCACTTGAGAGCCAGTTCCATTCCAGGCTAGATTTGTTTACCATCTTTGACAACACCGTCACTTAACATCACGCGAGCTGCGGTCAATCACTGAGCCTGTCAAAGAAAATAAAAAAACAAGATATGATCCTTCCAATGGTGCTTTGGATAATAATTATTTTCAGCAATGAATTTGTAGTTCTTCTTAGTAATCCGAGTTCTTTTAGTAGATTATAGAGAGATTTTACTGGAATTTTATTGACGGTTTTTAGTCCGCTCCTGTAAATCCATAATATCAAATACAAATATTTTATTAATAACACCAATATTACAGGTCAATTCCGTAATATCATTACAAGAGTTTTAGAACAGTTTTACAGTCATGTCAATGAATAAAAAACAAAATATCAAAATATACAAACACGTCAATATAAAAAATAATTGATTATATAAAAATACTATTTAACTTCATCGTGTGGTCTTTAGTGATATTTTTCTCCCATGGTATAGTAAGTTTTATACGTGAAACAATATAACATTTTGTACCCGTCTGTACATGGAAGTATATTAAAGAAAAGAGACGGCAAGTGGTCGCTAGCATTTGGTTTTTATTCACCAATACTTTGTCGCATTCCTCCCTTGTACTATTATATTGGCTACCGGAGAAACACGAATTAAGAGACAGGATTATATGTATTTTTGATATATTTTTTATTATTTACAGGATTGCGTTAGTTAGCCTTTTTATATGGTCTAGGATAGCACCCGCTAACTTAGAATAGCGTTATTAGGGTTCCGTACCTCAAAAGGAAAAAACGGAACCCATATAGGATCACTTTGTTCTCTGTCTGTCTGTCAAGACCCTTTTTCTCAGGAACGCATGGCGGTATCAAGCTGAAATTCATATCAAATACTCAAGTCTATTGTTCCTTGGAGCTGTGAAAAAATCAAACTTCTAAGCCAACGCAATCAAAAGATACAGCCATTTATGCTGCAAATTTTCGACACTCGCAAGGGAATCAAAACCTACAGGGTACTTCCCGTGAAGTCAGAATCTTGAAATTTAGTACGGAGCAATTTCGCAATTGCGAAAAAAGCATAAATTACTTATATACCAACAGGTTTGTACGGAACCCCCGGTGCGCGAGTCCGACTCGCACTTGGCCGGTTTTTTAATGTCAAAGTAGTGTGACAAACGAAACGCTCTCCTGATGCTAAGAGATAGCGCATGTCCATATCGCATGGTTAATCTCAATAGCCCTGTAATTTTGCTAGCTCCAGTAGCAACTTCCTTCAAATCGGAACACAATAATGTTTACACACTACTGCATGGCGGCGTAATATCTGATACTACGTTCTATATGATGTGGGTTTGAAGGGTTTGAAAGAACTACAGATAGAAAATTTCAAGGCTTGTTGAACCATCGAACGTCTCAAAGTAATAAGCGCTAAAGCAGCGATGCCCTGGACTTTGTTTTGCTACCCAAAGTTCTGTGTATCGCTGCAATGGTCACGGACAGGCTTTTTCTCTTACCATCAGGAGAGCGTCTCGTTCGTTTCATTACTTTTACATAAAAAAAGGTAAGGGTAAGCTAAGCTTTCTATAAACTAATTCGATTTGATTACGAGTAGTAGTTGAAACAAAAAAGCACCTACTACTTTTTGCGATCACTTCTGAATCTTTTTCGGTCTACATTCCTTCGATTCCGTCGGCAGCTAATAAGTGTGTGTTAATATATCTTAGTTAACGTTGTCTTGTTCTGTTATTGATTTCCGTAATTTGGGACTTCTGTCCCTTTTAACAGTTTCACGTGAATGGTATAGGAATTATTAACTATGAACAAACAAACAAACATTTACTTTACAAAACATTTTTTATAGCGATTATAGCTCAGTGGCTAACGCGGTCGGTTCGCATGCCAAAGGGCATGGGTTCAACCCCTACAATGAGCTTGAGCTGCCGGTGAAGGAAAACATCGTGAGGAAACCATAACATGGTGGTAGGGTACTTTCTAGTACTCGGCTGGCTAGCTACCACCCTCCAGTTGAAAATCTACCGCCAAGCATCTAACGGTGTGTTCCGGCAGCCTCACTTGAGAGCCAGTTCCATTCCAGGCTAAGTGTACTTAACCACCTATGACCACACCTTCAGTTAACATCAGATGACCTGTGGTCAAACACCTGGCTTGTCAACCATAAAAAAGGTGTGTTTTGCGACAGATATTACTTTTACAGAAGTTGTTTCAAAATATTGAATATGATAAATCAGATAACCTATATTTATTAAGACCCAATGCCACAAAGACCTCGTGATTAGCATGCATAATGCAATACATCATGCCATATCAGCCACATCAGATCGATCTAGTCTTGCAACAAGGCGATCAATGTCTTGCAAGTTTTCAAGGTTTTTATGAATATAGGTCATGCCTTCCTATTATTCTTGGAATAGTTTATCGTAAAAGCCTGAAACATCGACGTAAAATTGCTTGAATACTTTTGAGAGTGCGTTTTATATCAACATGGCCTAATGCTAAACTATTCCTAAAAAGTATCAGGAACTATAGAAATCAGGTGCATGCGAAGAGAACTCCCATTTATTTGTGATCTGCTGGACAATGATCTGCTAAGTTCACTAACATATGCCAACCTACCCATTCTACTATCGGACAGTCAGGAGTTCTAAAAAGTGTAAAAACTGGAATTAAACGTTTCAATTGACAGCCCTGTTGGCTTATTGGCAGTATGTCTGCCTGAGCTGTAGGGCGTGGGTTCGATTCCCGCCAAGGACAAACATTTTATGGTATAAACAAATGTTTGTTCTGTCTGGGTGTTCTGTATGTATTATAAGTATGTATTAACAAAAAAAAAGTATTTATGTATTCTATCAGTTATCTAACTTCCATCACACAAGCTCTGCTTAGTTTGGGGTCAGATGGCGCTGTGTGTAATGTGTCCTACAATATTTATATTTAATATTTAATTCCACCTTCATTGTACGAACCGCTCAACAATGGAATTTGCTGCCCGAGTGGTGTTCCCTGACAGATATCTGGGTACCTTCAAGTCGCGACTGAATCGTTGATTTCTTCTTCGGTGCTCTATCGTACAAATACAAATATAAGTATATACATATATATATATATATTTGTATGTAAAAGTAATGAGGCGAACGAGACGCTCTCCTGATGGTAAGAAATAACGCCTGTCCATAACCATTGCAGCGATACACAGAACTTTGAGTGACAAAATAAGGTCCAGGGCATCACTGCTTTGTCGCTCATTACTTTAAGGCAATATATGGTTAGTCTCAACAGCCCTGTAATTTCTCTAGCTGCAGTACCCTTCTAACTGGAATACAGTAATGTTTACACACTACTGCTTGGCGGCGGAATATCTGGTACTGTGGTGGTATCTACCTAGAAAACCTCCTGCTAAGGATGGCGCTCATTACTTTAAGGCATTGTATGGTTAGTCTCAACAGCCCTGTAATTTCGTTAGCTGCAGTACCCTTCTAACCAGAACACAGTAATGTTTACACACTACTGCTCGGCGGCAGAATATCTGGTACTACTACTACTACCTAGAAGACCTCCTGCTAAAGAGATTTACCACCGAGTAAATAATAATAATATCGATAACACCAAAGTTATAGGTGGTTTTTGTATTCATGTTTAAAAATAACATCAAAAATATTAAAATCAAAATATATGTCAAATATAAAATATGTCAGTAAAAAAATTATAATTACGTACCAAAGAACCCATCTTCGCTTAATATCAAGCGAGACGGCGGTCAAACGCAACAAAAGCTTATTAAAAGTTTGTGTTAACCACAATCTGAACGTACAGTGCAACGATATCGCTCCGATATCGGACGATCGAGGCGCCCTCACGCGGCCAAAGCATGCAATATCGGTTGCACTCGCGACCGACTCAACAGTACTTGCAATTGATTTACTACTTGCTGTTGGAACGGAGGGGTAGGCTAGTAAAGAAAAGGCATTGCGAACACAATAAAGACAAAAATTAAAAGTTTAAATCTATTAACTTTAACTGCTCTGTTATCTCATTTGGTAGAATATCTAATTCAAGAGATGTCGGGTGTGGGTTGGATTCCCACCTGAACAAACATTTATGTGACGATAGGTAAGTGTTTAATTATTTTAATGTAAAGATAATGAGACGAACGAGGCGCTCTCCTGATGGTAAGAGATAAGACCTGTCCATGACCATTGCAGCGATACACAG
Organism: Biston stratarius; assembly: GCA_950106695.1. Classification (NCBI taxonomy): domain Eukaryota; kingdom Metazoa; phylum Arthropoda; class Insecta; order Lepidoptera; family Geometridae; genus Biston; species Biston stratarius. Next base: position 11,578,419 of record OX467106.1, read on the forward strand.
AACTTTGAGTAACAAAGTCCAAGGTCAAAAGGCGCCAAAGCAGCGATTGCTTTGGCGCCATTAGGTACTTTTAGACTTTCGATGAATAGTATGTTTTTTTTTTTTAAGTATTCTATCAGTTATCTGGCGCTCATAGTACAAACTTTGCTTAGATTGGGGCTAGATGGCGCTGTGTGAAATGTCAGACGACATTTATTTATTTAAAAAGTTAATCTACGCTCAACATTTTATTATGTACATTACTGTGCAAAATAAGATTTAAAAAAATAAACTTCTATGTATTTAAAAAAAATATGTTCACTGTATAACGAGTTACTTCAAATGGCTAGAGGTTATTTTTTTACGTTGAGGATCTATTAAAAAACCGATCAATGTTATGGGCTGGTTTTTCAGAATAAAAAACTGGCAATGTTAAAAAAAATACAAATAAATAACCTTTGTACTTTGACTGCCAGGATAAGGAAAATTGAAAGTGCTTTTTTTCTTTGCCATTGGAATGTGAACACATTTTAATATTTGAACAAGACAACATCTGTCGACACATTTTGTTATTAAGATTGATTGATGGAAGCCTGATAATTTGCAAATTTGCAAAAGTCCGTTTCCACATCATGAAACTAAATATCCCGCAAATTCTAAACAGTTGCCTTATCTCAGTATAGAGGGAAGCACATCTGATAGTCCACCGACGGATTTATTGCCGTTTCCTTTGCATGCCGCTGAAAAACTTTGCGACGTCAACGTTTATGAGGGATTGTGAATGCTTGGATTGGAAGATATTCAACTATGAGTTAACGCTACAAAAGTACGCCGCGTTTGTTCTAGAAAGTAAGTACGCGAGTTTCGCTTGTCCTTCAAAGTATGTAGATGAGCTATGCTTGTTTTACAAACCCCGTAGGTGAGCTATGTCTGTTGTCTTCTACATACTTTGTAGAAGATGCTCATCTACAGATGAGCTACGCTGATTCAACAAAGTATCTAAATGAGCTACGCTGATTCTACAGAATATATTGGTAAGCTACGCTGATTCTACAAACTATGTATATGAGCTACGCTGGTTCTACAGAATATATAGGTAAACTACGCTGATTCTACAAGCTATGTATATGAGCTACGCTGATTCTACAGAATATATAGGTAAGCTACGCTGATTCTACAAAGTATATAGATGAGCTATGCTTGTTTCTCAAAGTACATACTACGAATACATGCTACATAAACTACGATAGTTCTACAAAGTATATGTAGATGAGCTACGCATGTTCTTTGAAGTATGTTGGTGAACTATGCTTGTTTTACAAAATACGTAACTGAGCTACACCTTTTTTGCAGAGTACATAATATGTATGTATATAGTTAGGCTGCGATGCCCTGGACTTTGGTTTATTCCTGAAAGTTCTGTGTATCGCTGCAATATTCATGGACAGCCGTTTTCTCATACCATTAGGAAAGCGTTTCGGTTGTCTCCATTACTTTTACACAAAATTCCTTTTTTTTAATATGAAAATTTAACTTACTGCGTAGGTAATCCGATAGTGTCACTTGCGAGCCAGTTCCCAATCTTGGGATTGCTACCCTTCCTGATTTTCCTGCTTTTTGGTTAAACTTTCGTCTTAGGATAAACAGATTAAAAAAAACTTTAAAGTAGAAAAATAAAAAATAAACGAAGATCATTACACCAACAAAGAAAAAAAAACGAAACAAGCAACGAAATCATTTCAAAAATGGAAATGCCCCGCTGCGTTCGAAATTCAAAAATCTATGTAAATACAAAATGGGTACTCCAGCGCAAGTGATGCGAGATCACGGCTCACATTCAAGTGCGTCTTTTAATAATCACAACTTCGTCGTTTTTTACAGGAATTTCAGATTTAAAAAGTAGACCATAAGGTGTTTTTTTGAGGTGTTGAGTGTTGGGAGGTCCACGAAGTGAACATAGTCGCGATGTTTTGTGAGTTCTCTTTTCAAATCTAGCCAATACTTCTGATGTACAGAATGATTTTAAATGTCATGCTACATTTTATTATTTTTTGAATATTTTTTTGTTGTATCTTTTGTCTGTGGTTGAATATTTGATAAATATAGACAAGTTAAGAGATTTGGTGAAATGTGAATCGGTTACTAAATTTTGCAATTACACTTTATCATCGTATCTAGTTTATGGTATAGTTCAAAATCTGTACTGTCATTAAAAAAAGCAATACCATCTCACTACGCGTCGAAACTAAAAATAAAACATATTTTAGAGAAAGAGGACAAAAGCAATTTTTAAATAAATAAATAGTTAAGAAGTATATAATCTTTGTACATACATATGTGCGTTTGTAGCGATGATAGCTCAGTGGTTAGCGCTGTCAGTTCACACGCCAAGAGAGGTGGGTTCAAATTCCAACAATGAACTTAAGCTGAAGGTGAAGGAAAACACCGTAAGTAAACTATAGCATGGTGGTACTTTCTAGTATTCGGCTGGCTAGCTCCCACCCTCAAGTAAAATATCTGACACCAAGCATCTAAGGGCGTTCTGACAGCCCCATTTGAAACCCAGTTTCATTCCCTGCTAGGTATGTTTACCATCTTCGACTACACCGCCACTTTACATCAGGTGAGTTGTACTTGGTGGTAGATTTCCTTAGCAGGAGGTCGTCTAGCCAGATACCATCGCAGTACCAGTTATTCTACCGCTAAGCAGTAGTACTCAAAGTTCTGTGTATCAATGGTCATGGAGGAGTCATGTTCATATCTTACCATTAGAAGAGTGTCTAGTTCGTCTCATTACTATTACATAAAAAAAACAACCATATAAAAGCGACAAAAACATTGTGCTAAAATGAGACAAAACATTATTATGACATTGATAGTTTATTTAATATTATCCTCTAGAAATTTGTCCAAAAATAGAACATCCTGTGTTTCTCCAATAAGTATCAAGCATCGAGCAGTAGATAGTTGTCCTTTTCTTCCCAGCACTCCAGCTAACGACGTCATTCCTACGTCACTCAGCGTATTGAGACTTTTTCAAGTGGCGCCACAGTATACGTGGTAGTTATAGCAATGCCTCCGTGATGGGCGGGAGAGGTGGCATTTTTTTATGGAAAGATTCTATGAATTAATAAAGTTGCAGGAATAAATATTATTTAGTGTAATAAAAATGACAGTTAATCCCATGACAGCCCATATGAGGCCCTCGTTGTAGTAGACGGATGTGGTGTTGGGGACAGCGACAGATGCCGCTGTCCCAGGAGGAGCGACAGCGCTTTGCCAAGGGTGCGGTCCGCTGGCGATTCCAGAGCACTCCATCAAGGGTCAAGGATGGCTACCCAGGTGACCTTTTGAAAATTCTCCCTTCTAAACAAAGAAACTTTTTTTGAAGTAAACTTAATGAGACGAACGAGGCGTCTTTTGATGGTAAGAGAGAACGCCTGACCATTGCTGCGATACACAAAACTTTGAGTAGCAAAACAAAGTCCAGGGCATCGCTGCTTTGGCGCTGATTACTTTGAGGCTTTTTTTTATCTCCGACAGTCTAGGTGCTTGACCACAACTCACGTGATGTTAAGTGACGGTGTGGTCGAAGATGGTAAAGCACACCTAGCCTGGAATAGACCAGGCTCTCAAGTGACGCTGCCGGAACACACCGTTAGATGCTTGGCGGCAGATTTTCATTTGAGGGAGGTAGCTAGCCAGCCGCGTACTACAAAGTGCCCTACCACCACGCTATGGTTTCCTCACGATGTTTTTCCATCACCAGCAGCTCAAGCTCATTGTTGGGGTTTGCACCCACGACCGCGCTAACCACTGAGCTATCATCGCTACAAAATTTTCGATGGTCAGTCTCAACAGCCCTGTGATTTCATTAACTGCAGTACCCTTCAGACCGGAACACAGTGATGTTTACATAATATTTGTTTAGTAACGTCTTCATCCTTGGAATCGAACCATTAACCTCCCAAATGTGACGCATGCCACTAGGCTATGGCTCTTAGCATCTCAGAGTTTACGTAATTTCAAGACACACCTATCTTTACGTAAATTTGACTCTTAGCCTTACTGAATTCTCTGAACTCGAGGGGCAAGAAAACAAATAAGTAAATAAGGGCGGCTGCAAACGGGGCAACTAACAAATGATAATTTGCCGACGCGCTCGGTTGTATCTCATTTGTTCGTAATGTGGCTCACGATAATCATATTTTTGCTCAGAGATCGGCCTCGATAATACTACAGTACGGATAGCAAAAAAATTTTAGATGAAAACACAGCGCCATCTTCTTCCAAAGCAAAACAACCACATCACTAGCTATACCATTATTTTCGTTTGCGATATGTGGAGACTTTATTTGCTGGACATTTTTTCAACAAAAAAGTGATTTTAGCAGTGAATACTTTGTCTTAACGCATAAAAAGTTGAGCGCTGGTCAACTAGTTTACATTTTGTAACGTGGGTTCGATTCCCACTTACGACAAGCATTTTGTGGTATAAACAAAATGTTTGTTATATATCTGGGTGTTCTATATGTATTATAAGTATATATTTACAAAAATGTATCTATGTATTCTATCAGTTATTTGACTGCTTTGCTTAGTTTGGGGCGAGATGGCGCTGTGTGTAATGTCCAACGATACTTTAAAAAAAAACTAATTTGAAAGGTAGTGCGGCTTGCGAAATTATAGGGTTGTTGAGACTAACCATCGAAAGACTCAAAGTAATGAGCGCCAAAGTAGCGATGCTCAGGACTTTGGTTTGTTACTATCGCTAATATGAACATACCATCAGACAGATAAACTCGTACCATCATAAGTGCGTCTCGTTCGTGTCATAACTACTAACATAAAAAAGAAGGTAAAATAAAATTTTAATCATATATAATTAAAATTTACAAAACAGAAATTTTCGTGTTATAATACGAAAATTTCTGTTTTCTTTGCCAACGCTACATAGCAACACAGCTCTATAACATTTGAATAATTATCCCCCGAGTTGATGTGTCGCGCCCGGGTGTACCTATAAATATAGGCCCTGTTTATTTAGCTCAATTCCGCGCCATTTTTCATAAAACATCATTTTGATTATGAGCCTCTTACCTACATACTTCGTCTTAAGATAAGGTAATGCAAGGAGTAGGTAAGGCTGTGTTTTGTTGGCTTTGTTACTTTAGGTTCAAAGTTTTGCGTGAAGCTGGTTTTTGTGCCCTGTTAGGCTAAGCACGTAAATGTAGGTTTTTATTATGATGTCACGTGAATATCTCTGTATTTATCAAGGCTTATAGACGGAGAGCACGATGACAGTAATTCTACCGCATTCGCTGCGAAAGTAAAGACAATAAAACGATGTAGTGATCAAGTAGTGACTGCCTTGTTAGCTCATTTGGTAAAGTTCTGCTTCGAGATTTGAAGGGCGTGGGTTCGATTCGTAGGACAAACATTTATGTGCCGATAAATGTTTATTCTGTGTCTGGGTGTTCCGTTCAGTGAATATGTATTTGAAAAGTATTAAAAAAAAGTATTTGAGTATTCTGTCAGCTGTCTGGTTTCCATAGTACAAGCTTTGCTTAGATTGGGGCTAGATGGCGCTGTGTGAAATGTATATTTGAGACCCAGTGCCTACAAAAAACTTTTTAATTACTGATGCTGCTTTCCAGCAATAAGCTCTGGTTATTTGGGGCAGCTCGAGGTCTTGTATAAAAAAAAATATTATTATTTATTCCCAGTTCTTCTGCAAATAAATTTATCAGCAGAACTACTTATAGTCAACTAATTCGAAATTTTGCCTGAGTGGGTATTCCCCGGTGGATACAATCTGGGTGTCTTCAAATTAAGAGTGAATCGCCATCTTCTAGGCAAGCGTTTTCCATCTTACACCGCGTCATCACTTAACATCAGGTAAGATGGCAGTCAAACGCAAATTCTTTTTTCACTTAAAATTTGAAAAATAACGATTCTATTTTTTCTTTTGAGGTATGTACGGAACCCTAAAAAAACAAAAACGTTGAATGTAGAACAAGCTACGAACTAGCTTCGAACATTCAAATCAATAGTCGTCGCAATCGATCTAAGTTCCCCCATTCCGCATACGGTAGGCGATCACGCCAAACTCGAATCAGCTGTTCAAATCAATTGTTTTGGCCCTCAATCGTAAATTGTGGCCTGGGAGATTTGTTTCCTTTGTTAGTGTTTCGATTTATACAGTCATCACTCTGTTGTTGGTAGGTACATCGTCGTAAAGTTGCTAGTTTGTCGATTTTTTTATCGGATTTATTTCGGAGAGTGTGATTCGGAACTACATGGTCTGATTCTCCCATGTCCATTTTTCTATTGGACAGACAGAAGCTCAAAAGTTTCATGGTAGATGTTCCAAAAAATCCAACTAAACGATTTGATTCCATGTTCATCGTGCGAAATGAAAAATAACTTATTTATACTACTTCAAAATTAGAAGAAAAAAAAAGTACACTATGGCGTAGAACCAGTCCTGGATTTGTCAATCTAAATATATATATAACTCAAAGGTGACTGACTGACTGACTGACTGACTGACGTAGTGATCTATCAACGCACAGCCCAAACCACTCGACGGATCGGGCTGCAATTTGGCATGCAGGTAGATGTTATGACGTAGGCATCCGCTAAGAAAGGATTTTGATTAATTCTACCCTCAAGGGGATAAAATAGGGGATGAAAGTTTGTATGAAACTTTGTCAATTTTAAACCGATCGGGCTGAGACTTTGCATGCATAAAGCTACTATGACGTAGGCATCTAGCGCGGGTGAAACCGCGGGGCACAGCTAGTAGGCCATATTAGCCGCGGCCTAGGGGCGGCAGCGTCCTAGCGGTGGCAGATTTTAGGGGAAGCTCACTTTATTTCAGAGGATAAAGGAGTTCACCGGTTGTCTCATGGTTTTTTATACTAATACGTTAAATTCTCATAGAAACTCATTCGTATCGAAAAATTTATTATCAATTCTAAGTATTTTTACTAGTAATTTTTTTTAGTTCTTCTTTAACGCCTTTCTTGATGACTAAGTCATTTATTAATTAATTTTAGTGCCTTTCTTACTACATATGGAAAATTATTATTTTAGAAAGGTACATGGGGCGGCGGAATTAAAGTGAACACTCGTAAAAAATATAAATCCGGCACTGCGTGGAACATGAGTAAAAAGTTCTTGGATTTACTAACACATATTTACGTTTTACACGAACACAACAATCCATTTCATACGCCATTTTTTTAAATATTTGACAAGCTAGGCTTACGACTATAGCTGACTTGATATTAAATAACGGTGTGTTCGAAGATGGTAAAACACACTCGGTCTGGAATGGAACTGGCTCTCAAGTGAGGCTGCCGAAACACACCGTTGGTGCTTGGCGGCAGATTTTCAATTTGAGTGTGGTAGCAAACCAGCCAGTTGACAAAGGACATGACGTTTGTGTACGGCAATCAAAAATTCTAGGGTCAAGAAGTCTTCATTCAATTTCTAAACCAAATCAAATCAAATCAAATAATTTATTCACAAGAATACATGTAGGCATAAGAATACATCTATGCAATATAGTTTTTTTTTTCTTGTATTCTGTGTTTATACTTGTTTATTTCCCAATCACTCCCTCCCATTTACTCCACAGAATAAAAAATCCCCCACAGAGTATAAATCACGACGGTATCGAATGTCCCTCTCAGAGGCGTCCTCATAAGAATTGATGTTGCCAATAAATCAGACAACGACATTCTGTGGCAACACTGGGACGCCCAAACACTTGAATAATAGGGATTTATGGTGTGGTGCGTGTACGGTGTAGGGCACTAGTATTTTTTCATAAGTAATTTTTTTTTATGGTTGGACAGGCTAGGTGTTACAGCTTACCTGATGTTAATGACGGTGTGGTCGAAGATGGTAAAGCACACCTAGCCTGGAATAGAACTGGCTCTCAAGTGAGGCTACCGGAACACACCGTTAGATGCTTGGCGGCAGATTTTCAACTTGAGGGTGGTAGCTAGCTAGCCGAGTACTAAAAAGTACCATACCACCACGCAATATAATAATGCAGTACCTGGATGACCGAGCTTTCCTCGGTTTTTTAAGGAACTTGAAAAAAAAGGGGAACAAAAAATAATCATCTGGATTCAAACCGGGGTCTTCTGGATTCGGGACCGCCCGATTTCCCACCTGAGCTATTATAACCTTGTAGAAGGTGGCGAAATTTACCTTCGTATTCTAATGATATTGTAACAGTTTTTCATTAACAAAGATAAAACGACGTTTTCTAAAAACGAAACCTAGCTACATCGATTTATCGTCCCCAAAACTCCCTGCATACTAAATTTCATGAAAATCGTTGGAGCCGTTTCCAAGATTCAGATATGTATTTATTAAATCAAAGCATTACTTACTAAAACAAATAGGAAAATTAATCCTTTAATGACACTCCTTTTTTTGGGCAGTCATGCAAAAAGTAACGTATATTGAACGCACATATTTGTCAGTAGCATTAGTATGGGGTCACATTTTTACCTATCGCACGCATTTTCCGATGCTAGACTGGACTAATGGATGCTCTGTGCGGTGAATAAGAACGATGTATACATATAGCAAATTAATTTTCAATTATATTTCTTTAATCTGTCAATTATTTTACACAACACGAATTTTGGTTTCAAGTAGCAAAATACTCATAAGTACCTAAGCTTTAAAATACGAAGAAAGAGCGAGTCATATGATCTCAATTTTTTTTTATGATACTTTTTAGGCATTTATAAAAGTAGAAATACCAAAGCATTGAAGTTGCTCAAAGTTCTGGATATCGCTGCAAGAGTTTTTTTTTTAAACTATTGACAGGCTAAGTGTTACTTACAGCTGTTAATTACAGCTCACCTGATATTAAGTGATTGTGTGGTCAAAGATGGTGAATAGCCCTGCCCTGGAATGGAAATCGCTCATAAGTGAGGCTGCGGAACACACCGTTAGAAGTTTTGATTTTAAAATCGAGGATGGTAGCTAACCAGTCGAGTACTAGAAAGTACCCAACCGCTATGCGATGATTTCCTCACGATGTTTTACTTCACCAGCAGCTCAAGTTCATTGTTGGGGTTTAAGCAGATAGCCCTGTGTATAGGCTGTGGATTTGATTTCCATTTACGACAAAATTTATTTGTATTTTAAATATGTATATACAAAAAAAGTATTACATGAATTTTCTGGCCTTCATAGTACAAGCATTCCTTAGTTTGAGATTGGGTGGCTTGTCCTACTATATTTAGATATTAAATAAAATTTTAATGTAATTTTAACATTATGTAATTGTAAAATTACTTTGGCGTGTGAATCTAAATCACTGAATCACTGAACTATCATCGCTCCAAAATCTTCTTACCTTGCGTTAAACTTTGGTATTACTTTTACAAGAAAAATCCTCCGAATTAGCCCCATGCTTACTGTCTGTACTGGGACCCCGCCCAGCAGTGGGACAGACTCTTCTTATTGTAAGAAGGGTAAAGCCATTATCTGGCCAAACGTATATAGACATGTAGATTTCCTTACGATGTTTTCCTTCACGGAATTACTCACATAATTTAGAAAAATAAAAACAAATGTTCATGCTGTGGGATTCGAAGCCAAAGATCGGAAGCCAGGCAGTCTCTCAACGAGGCTTCGAGCAAGAAAAAGCCACTTACCCTGTTTCATCTAATCCATTACATCGCGAGTTTCGCGGTTTGTCGCTACTGAAAAATATGCCAATACATATCTCTCAATTAGAACGCAAGTTAAATGACAAATGGCGAATGGGCGGTCGTTTTGTCACTGCTATCCCGTATATGGCTTTCGACAGATTTGTGATTTTGCTTTTTGTGTTACATGGTTTTGATGTTGGATTTGGCCATCCATTTTTGTTTGTTGTTGACGTTTGTCAAATCAAAATTCACAGCCTTAATAAATTTACAACAAAAAAAATCTACTACATGACCGTAATCCCAAACACGGTTAGGTTTTAACCTTAAAGATCAAACTACTGAATCGATTATGAAAATATTTATGGGGACCAATCTGAAATATCCTTTCAAATAACAAGGAGTTGTACCTTCCATTATCAACTCACCTGAATAACTCAAAGAAACATTAGTAGCGGCCTATACGAGTCTATATTATATTTAAAGAATTATCCACTAACTCCTAATAGTTAAGGAGTTATATTTTCCTTCATAAGCTCAGCAACAGGAGATGATTAGTAACAGACGCAAATACTTGAATCATCATCAGCCATTTAAGACGTCCACTGCTGGACATAGGCCTCCTTCTGGGGGGTTTGCCAAGACTTGCCACGCTTGGCAGGCGGGTTGGCGAGCGCAGTTAGGTGTGATTGTTCAAGGAAGATGCTGCTGCCCATCTTCCGGATTACATCCCTTAGCCGACTCTTACGGCAACCACGGGTAGAGAGGGTGGGGTACTATTCTTACGCCGGCACCACCACGGCAATACTTGAATAGTTTTAGAAAATATATAAAACACATTATGCAGCGCTATAAAATTCGAGAATTGCCCCAATTTTTCTGGGATCCAAGCATTAATTATCATCAGATCCTAACTTAGTGCCAATATAAAAAAATATACCCATTTAAACAAAAAAGGTCCAGGCGTCTTCTGAGAAATCGGGTAACATACATAAAAAAATAGATTTCGAAGAATTGAGAACCTCCTCCTTTTTTTGAGGTCGGTTACATAGATTTGACGTGTTGAAATTGTAGCTATAATATAACACCGTCATATAATAAGATTAATTCCAAAAGTATTTAATGAAACTTTTTTTTCCCTATGAAATCCTTAATTTATGGCACCGGCTTCGGGGGAAGCAGAGTAATATATGTTGACCCGTATCAACACCCACTGAGATGATAAAGCAAGTTAGCAAAACGAATGTAAACTTTTTTTTTTTTACTTTTGGCATCGCACTTTATGCATTTGTTGATGTTTATTTCGATATTTTTAAGTATTTTATGTCAAATCTATTGATACAAGTCGGAGTCACATAAAGCCATGATCGAGTCCAGTCATACCCTTAGCTATTGCGAGACATCAGGAGTGTAGATATTTGCGATGCCCTTGTCTTTGTGATAGCTGATGATATTTCAGTAGTGCATGCTGAAAGGCGTGGGTTCAAACCCCCAACAAGCTTGAGCTGCCGGTGAAGGAAAAAATCGTGAAGAAACCATAGCATGGTGGTAGGATACATTAGGGTTAGCGTCCACCCTCAAGTTTAAAATCTGTCGCCAAGCACCTAACAGTGTATTTTGATAGCCTCACTTAAGAGCCAGTTCCATCCAGGCTAGGTGTGTTTACCATCTTCGACCACACAGTCACTTAACAACAGGTGAGCCAAGCCAAGCCTGTGAAATGCAAAAAAAAAACTTTTAAATAAGTCTGCAGAAATGTTAATGGTATTTGCTAGTGAAACAACGTTCTGACATAGTCTGTTAATATATATCTGTGGGCCAATTAGGCTTAAACAATAACTAATAACCGATTAACAAAACCATCGGCTTTAACAACATTGATCGCGTGATCAACCCGCCGTTAAGTTAACCCACGGTTAAGTTAAGCCATTAGCAGTTAACGATACGTAATTACTTCATCGGGAAAGGGTTAAAACTGTTAAAAGCGGTGCTATATCGGTGCCGAGCCTATGAATTAGGAATATTGAATTTTTGTCAGAGTTTCACGTATTGGTGGTAAGACGAAAAGAGGTCATTGTACTTACGATTATGAATACATTTTGAAAATTAGTTCCTTAGAAATTTTTCTATCAAAAATGAAAATCTTTGATGAATTTCTTTTTAAAATAGACTGGCTATGTGTTTGACCACTGCTCACGGGAGTGACGGTGTGTTCCAAAATGATAGACACACCTAACCTGCAATTGGCTATGCAATTAAAATGCAATTGGCTCTCAAGCTTGACGACAGATTTCCAACTTGAGGGTGGTAGCTACCCAGCTGAGTACTAGAAAATGCCCTACCATTTTGCTATGGTTTCCTCGCGATGTCTTTCTTCACCGGTAGCTCAAGCTCATTGTTGGGGTTTGAAACCACGGCGTGTGAACCAACCACGCTAACCACTGAGCTATAATCGCTACACACGCACTGTTTTCAGAAAGATGTTTCTAGTTTTTAGTACCTACCTTTTTGTTGTAAACTTGAAAGTTCTTTGCCCCTTTTTATTAGGTAGTATTTACACTTAAAGGATTTTTTTTGAGAAAATTTTAATAGGATTTTTTATTCAAAGTTCATAATTCCATTGCTATAGTCAGATGTTTTCTCATATTATTCATATCATTAGTTATTAATAGAAAAATCGATTACTAACTTCATAAATTAACAATTCCCTAAACAGAAAGCTAATAAGTGAGTAAGTTGGTAACAAATTTTTGGGTCCAACATTGTCAGGTCCTGAGCAAACGTATAAATAATGTAATTAAACAGAATTAGCGGGCCTCGGTTATTATATCGTAGGCCCAACAATATGAGGGGATAAATATTTATTAAAGACCCCTAAAGTGTCCACTATTGGGTCAGAACTAGGATGTGGTAAGAAGATGACCTTGGGCGTGGATATGGTAATAAATCAGAGAAAAAGAGTACAGTCAAGTTGGGTAACTTAAAAAACCAGCCAAGTGTGAGTCGGACTCGCCCACCGAGGGTTCCGTACAGAGTTAATCAATAAGTTATTAACTTATTGATTTACTCACGTTTAATTATATCGGATACTCCGACTATAGACCATATTCGATGGCCTTCTTCATGGAGACAATGTTGAGTGCAACGCGCGCCCGATCTCGTCTTGCTTCGCACGCAACGTTAGTAATCCCACATAAATAAAACAAAAATGTGTCAAAACCACGTCAGTTTCTATAGTAAAATACATAAATAATAGCTTGACGACATATTTTTTATATGAAATAGAACTACGTTTGGCCACCAATTCCCTTGATGGAAAGCTATAGTGTAGCCGAGGATGGAGAACATTGATCTAGAAGAAATCTGTACACTCTAGCCTTAAAAACGCTCAAAAAATTCTTATCGAAAGGCAGAATGTGGTCAAATGCGAAACAATTATAAAAGAAAAATACTTTAAATATACCACATCCCCATTTTTCACATCTCCCACATATCATAGTCTGGTCAAACGGTGTTAAAATATGTAACCCTTGGGGCCCACCGCATGCGCGCTCGTCACGCCTGTATTATTTACCCGCGCGTGGTAATGGCCACTAGATACTCTGACGGGTCACAGTTCGGCCTAGTGTGTATAACTATTTAATTAAGTACCTCGCAGGTGTTTTATCCCCCCTCCCTCTAACACATCACGCTTCGCTTTGCAATTCAAAATTTAAAAAAAATCACGAATACCCACTCTAAATTAAATGTTTTTTTTTTAACTATAGCCAGAGTCATTTGGGATGATGTAAGGATTCTAACGATACCACATACATCCAAAAAAAAAGTAATGGATTTGAAGATAGATATATCATATCATCAGCCATAAGACGTCCGCTGCTGGATATGGGCCTCCTCCTGGGGCCAATACTCGCCACGCTTGGCAGGCGGGTAGGCGAGCGTAGTTATAATGATAAAAAAAGAAACAAAAATCAAAAAGTCATTTATTCAGTTTAGGCCCTGGTAAGGCACTTATGAACGTTAAGTTACATGTTTGAATCTACCACCGGCTCGTAATTACACTTCAACTGAGAAGACTCCGGCAAGAAACTCAGCAAGGCATTTTTTGTGGATCTTTCTTTTCATATTAGGTTACAGTTTACGGTTATAAATATTAATACATATATTATGCTTACTACAATTGTCACTTAGCCAGGGGGATACAAGTGCAGAGAGAAGCTACAACAACCATATATTCCTGTCTTCCACGTAATGAGCCACCTTATAGTAGGCTTTGTCAATTAACCTCTGCCTTATAAAATCTTTGAATTTTATTATAGGACATTTTAGTTACCTCAAGTGGGATTTTATTATAGAATCTAACGCAATTCCCGACGCAAGAAAGCCGCAAGGAAGCTTGTTCAAGGAAGACGCTGCTGCCCATCTTCCGTATTACATCCCTTAGCCGATTCTTACAGCAACCACGGGTAGAGAGGGTAGGGTACTATTCTTACGCCGGCACCACCACGGCACTTATATTCTATTCTATAATTATTATATATATATATATTCTATAACTAAACACAAAGAAGTAACACACAAAAACATCAATTTAACGCGTTATAAAAAAAAATAACTCCCAATAATCAGTTACCGCCCGTTAACCCTTCCCCAATTAAATCAGGCGTTGAAAGCAATCGGTGATTAAAATTGACGTGCCGCACCTGCGTTAACCCGTGGTTAAATGATTGATCCGTTTAACCGCGGTTTTCGTGATTGTTTGTTTTATTCTGGCGGTTATTGGTGATTGGGGTGTTTTACCTGTGGGGACAACAAAAGGGAACAGAATGTAGCAAAAAAATATTATAGCAAACGCCGATGTTCACAAAAAGGAAGTTTATGATGTACCCTCGTGTTTCATAAAACGAAAAAAGCTATATCTTAACTGCAAATTATGTATATGTATTTTTTACGCAACTGCCCAAAAAAGAGGTGTAGGTAATGTTTTTAGGTATCACAAATATGTATGAATGTGTGTTTTTATGCGTAGTTGCAGGCATTACTACTTAATTAGCGATTTTTACAAATGAGTATATTGTTATGAGTAACTGCGCTCGCCAACCCGCCTGCCAAGCGTGGCGAGTATTGGCAAAATGCCCCAGGAGAAGGCCTATAAACGAATATTCATTTATTTTTAACTTTTATAAATTTGCCACTCTGTCTGTTAGTTACTTTTTCACGGCTAAACGGCTGATCTAAATATACTACATTTTAACAAGGAGATACTTTAGTGGTTAGCGCGGTCGGTTCGCATGCCGAAGGGCCTGCGTTCAAACCCCAACAATGAGCTTGAGCTGCCGGTGAAGGAAAACATCGTGAGGAAACCATAGCGTGGTGGTAGAGTACTTTCTAGTACTCGGCTGGCTAGCTACCATCCTCAATTTGAAAATCTGCTGCCAAACATCAAACGGTGTGTTCCAGCACCCTCATTTGAGAGCCAGTTCTATTCCAAGCTAGGTGTGTTTACCATCGCCGACCACACCGTCACTTAACATCAGGTGAGCTGTGGTCAAACACTTAACCTGACAACCATAAAAAAAAACAGAATATCTGATAATTAATTTGTATACCTAAACGACCTCCAGTTAAAGAAATTTACCACTTAGAGAGTTTTTGTAAAAGCCCTATGTTTTATAAGTAATAACGATTGAAACTTACATAAATTCGTTCCATAGAACAATAAATACCAATAACTAAAACTTAGTACCGATGTATCACCAATCAAGCGAACTTTCACACAGCTATCTTGATATTGTTGTCTTACTTGTAGCAAATAAGAAACGACATACCCAGTTAATAAATAAATAAATTTGAATTCGTAGCTTTTATTGCTTTTGACTGAATATTGGAGTATAACCCATGTGTTAATTGCTTTGGCATTTAACTAGACATTTTGTAATTTCATATATTGTTATTCATTATTTTTATTTGCCGTGGTGGTGCCGGCGTAAGAATTGTACCCCACCCCCTCTACCCGTGGTTGCCGTAAGAGTCGGCTAAGGGATGTAATACGGAATATGGGCAGCAGCGTCTTCCTTGAACAATCACACCTAACTGCGCTCGCCAACCCGCCTGCCAAGCGTGGCGAGTATTGGCAAAACCCCTCCCCAGGAGGAGGCCTATGTCCAGCGGTGGACGTCCTATGGCTGATAATGTGTGATTTACTTTATTTTAACTAGCGACCCGCCCTGCCTTTGCACGGGTTTACGCGGGGATTTTGATCTATCTCAAAGGAATTAGGCAGCGTTTTCGATGAAGCTCCCAGGTGGCTTGAATTTTTCCGACACTTCCAACAATTATCATCATATTTCAACCAATTGACACAAAACCATGACAAATTATATAGGCACCTAAACCTTCCTCATGAATCACTCTATCTATTGGTGCAACTTGTATAATAATCCGTTTAGTCGTTTTTGAGTTTATCACGAACAGACAAACAGACAGAAGCGTTTTTTACATTATTTATGTTTTAAAAAATTAAGAAAAGAAGTAACTGAATAACATACACATAAAGACTCAAAATTAATACTACCTACTTATTTTGAAGTCGAGAGTGAATCGATATCTTCAAGGCAAGCGCGCTCCATCTTAAGCCGCATCATCACTTAGCATCAGGTGAAATGGCGATCAAACGTCAGCCTATTTATTATAAAAACAAATCTACTATTCACAAATAATGATGATCGATGCATATTTTAATTCAGAATACAGCTTTCTAGTTTTAAATTTAGATAAAAATATCTTCTGTTCGGATATTCTTCGTGCCTGTACTCCTTTTCGACAACCAGTAAAGACTTGTTGTTGTAATGTTTGAATTATTACACCACTTAGAACGAAAAACAATAAGAAACTTGCCCCTATAAATAAAAGAAGAGAGACTATGAGATCTTTCGGTGGCAGCCCTACCACACTAACTCGATAACTTTGTATGACAGTTTTGCTCTAGCTTTTAGATAGGTACGTACCTAATGATCAAGTGGAAGTATAGTCTAGTCAAAAAAATTCTACATTGTAGTTCATAGGAGGTTTAAACTTTTTGTTTTTTGTTGTTGATAATTTGTTCACAATATGTTTATGTATTTTTATTTTATTTTTATGTAACAGTAATGAGACGAACGAGACACTCTCCTGATGTTAAGAGATAACGCCTGTCCATGACCATTACAGAACTTTGAGTAGTAAAACAAAGTCCAGAGCATCGCTGCCTTGGCGCTCATTACTTTGAGACTAGATGGTTAGTCTCAATAACCCTGTAATTTCGCTAGCTGCAGTACCCATCAAACCGGAACACAGTAATGTTTACACACTACTGCTTGGCGGCAGAATATCTGGTACTGCGGTGGTACCTACCTAGACGACCTCCAGCTAAGGAAATCTACCACCAAGTAAAATTGTGTATTGGTTAGACTTACTAGGGGTCACCGGAAGACCAGCGCTGGTTATACCACTTAGTATGGCCAGCATTATGCCGAGGTGAGCCCCTATTTTGTAACTGTTTGTCTTTGTTTGTTTTTGTATGTTTCGTTTGTGTTACAAAATAAAACTTTTTTCTTTCTTTCTTTCTAGACAATATAATTACCACTTACATTTGTGGTAACGTTTATCTATTGTTTTTTATGGCTGACAGGCTGGGTGTTTGACCACAGCTCACCTGATGTTAAGTGACGGTGTGGTCGAAGATGGTAAACTAGCGAAGATGGTAACGGCTGTCTAGCTACCACTCTCAAGTTGCAAATCTGTCGCCAAGCACCTAACGGTGTGTTCAGGAAGCCGCACTTGAGGGCCAATTCCATTCCAGGGTAAGTATGTTTACCCACTACGACTGCACCGTCATTAACAAGGCGAGCTGTGGTCAGACACCTAGCCTGTCAATAAAAAAAAAACACATTAATCATGATACTAGGACTCGGCCAATACGAACTTAACTCACAGGTAACTTTTGCACAGGTTAAAATCTTGACATTGCCGAGTTTGTACATTTCATTAAACATTATGCATGTACGTAAAAATATTAATAAATATAATAAAAAGAGTGATATGTATGACTGTAATACACGGTTCAAGTCCAAACTTGTTCTACCGAATATTAGGTTAGCTAAAACTGGCAGCTCGTTTGTTAGGAATAGCATTACTTTCTATAACCTATTGCCTGATAGTCTCTTAAATAAGAATGAGACGACATTTAAAAGAATTTTTAAACATTTTTTAATTG
The DNA here is from genome assembly GCA_950106695.1 of Biston stratarius. Lineage (NCBI taxonomy): Eukaryota > Metazoa > Arthropoda > Insecta > Lepidoptera > Geometridae > Biston > Biston stratarius. Next base: position 11,596,338 of record OX467106.1, read on the forward strand.
AAAAGGCGTATTACAGTATTGCTGAGTTTATTAGTGACAAGTCTTCTTTGCGCAAATTATCCATAGACTGTAAAGATAATTAATTGGCCAATTTTACTTAAGTATTTTAATATTATTTGACATTTTATTTTAATTATTTAATTTTATATTAAACACCAATGATATTTATATTTTTTTACATTTGTATTATGATTTCTGACATTCTTTATTACTTGACATTTTAAAAATATTAAATAATTGTTCTTGTTGTTGACGTAAATAAGTGTACATTTATGTACCAATATTTAAGAAAATTAATTGAAAATTGAACTCACTTATCTTTTTAGTAGTTCCTGTCGAGTAGTTTCGTAGTAGTGGTTATGAAGTAACCTAAAATAATATTTTCTCGTCGATTAAGATGTCCCACATGACATGAACTCTCGATAATGATATAACTTTTACCGAGGCTTGTGTGGACTGACCTTTATGTACCGTTAGAACATATTTTTATCACAAATATTACAAAGGGAATGTTTACCCATAATGAAGTATGCATTCGTAGTAGTTGTTGCGTTTTGTATATATTACACATGTACTTGTAGAATGAATATTGTGTTTATCTATATCTTTAAACGAGCAATTCTTGTATATATATATATATATTCTGAATCTCGGAAACGGCTCCAACGATTTTCATGAAATTTTGTATCCAGGGGGTTTCAGGGGCGAAAAATCGATCTAGCTAGGTTTCATTTTCAGAAAACGTCGTTTTATCCATGTTTTCAGCCGAGCAATGCTCGGTCAACCATGTACTTAATCATTATTAATTATGTTGTTGAATTTAATGTGATATTATTTGTTAGCGACGCGCTCACTATTTATGTAGGTAGTGTAAAATAATATATAAGTTAATTTTAAGATACGGGTAGGCTGCGGATTCGTCGCAGCCGCCCGGCTCCCGGCGGTCTGTTCTTGTCGGCCGAGAGGAGCGAGCGGGTGCGTGCTGTGCACCGCGCCATATATCCTCATTTTTTTATACGGTCGATAAGCTCAAATTGTACTAATATTTTTGCAAATAAATAACAAATAGTATACAGTGTTTTCTTCAACTAGTCACGACCCGAGGCCACTTCTCATACTCAACATTATTATACATTTTTTACATTTTAATTATATTCACATGACATGTGACTAAATGTGTGTGTGTGTATGTAAATTATTAAATTATTTATCAATTGTATTGTAGTTGTTATGTTAAAATATATTTTATATATCTTAAATGTTAGTTATAAACATACTTTTTTTTACGAAAAGATGGATAATTTATTTTTATTTTCAATTAAAATATTACGGCCAGTTATAAGGCAACATTGTCTAAAATAAAAAAAATAAAAAATCTTATTAGTAAGTTAGTACCTACTTATATAATACTTAAAGCTCTAACACTACAGGATAATACCCCCGAAATTACTAATTAACAAATCACTGATTTAAAAAAAAAGGTTTTATAATGTAAATAGTTTATAAAAATAAAAATTTAAGTTCAAAACGAAACCGCGACCCTGCCAGGATTCGAACCTGGAATCTTCTGATCCGTAGTCAGACGCGTTATCCGTTGCGCCACAGGGCCAGATGAAAAATCGGTCAAAATAGTTAATTAGAACATAAAGATAAGAATAACTTGTCTTGGATGACGTCGTTCGACGCATGGTCGATTAGCATTTATCTCAACTCAAGGTCGTATTTTTTGTGATGTTCTAAAAAAATACTTCCAAGTAAATAAATATCTAAAGAATGAAGCTCGCAAGATATAAACCATAGAAATATGTGTGGAAAGTGGAAATATTTTTTTGACAGGCTAGGTGTTTGACCACATCTCACATGATGTTAGTGTGTATAATCAAAAATAACAATAACAAACAACAATAACAAATAACAATATTTATTTAACACTTAACCTGAAATGGAACTGGCTCTTAAGTGAGGCTACCGGAACACACAATTAGTTGTTTAACGGCAGATTTTTAAACTAAAAGGTGGTAGAGTTTTTGATTGGGTGATGTTTGTTCTGTGTCTAGAAGATTTTTTATGTATTACTAGCGTCCTACCCCGGCTTCGCACGGATAGTAAGAATGGTAAGAAGTAAGATATAGGTATGCTAAGGCGAACCTTTTTGTAGATCTATGAAAGAGGAATATTCCACCGTACATTGTTTTGTTATATATCTCAAAGGGTTTTCAATGAAAGCTCCCAGGTGGCGTAACTTTTTCCGACACTTCCAACAATTATCATCATATTTCAACCAATTTACATAAAACCTTGACAAATTATATACGTAAACCTTCCTCATGAACCACTCTATCTATTGGTAAACTCGCATGATAATCCGTTCAGTAGTTTTTAAGTTTATCGTGTACAGACAGACAGACGCGGCGGACGGCGGACTTATGTAGTTTGGGGCTAGATGGATAAGTGTGAAATCTTGACTGCCCTGTTAGCTCATGTGATAGAATAGCTGCAAGAGCAGTAGGGCGTTGGTTCGATTCACATTAAGACAAACATTTATATAACGATAAATGTTTGTTCTGTATCTTGGTGTACTAGATAGATAGATATAAACTCCTTATTGTGCGTACCAAAAATACAAAAAAAAAGTACAGAATACAAGAGAATCTTATGAGCGTAGTGCCACAAGTGGCGGCCTTATCGCTAAGAGCGATCTCTTCCGTGCAACCAAGAATGGAAAACATAATACAGATTAAGAACAGAAGGGAGATGTTGTAACACCAAAAAGTAAAAAAAAACTAGTAAAAATAATATATACATAATTATAGCATGTAAAAATAATAATAATATATGTAGGTACTGTATGTATATATAAGTATATAATCACAAAAAAAAAGTCAGTTATCTAGTTCCTATAGGTAGTACAAGTTTAGCTTGCGAAACGTAGCGTAGGACGTCCCGAGACTCGATGAAGTGACGATATACATAGGACAGCTGGCGGTGGATGGAAAAGCCGAAGAACAGGCTGAGTGGTGTGTCTTAAGAGTGGCATATGTTCAGCAGTGGACTTCGATAGGCTAATGATGATAATGATGAAGTTTTAAAAAGAAAATAGTTGTGTCCGTAGGCTGTGCTTCGTTAACCATCACGCAAATCGTTAGCTTGTTTACAGCTTCATGTTTATTTACTTAAGTATTTAATTATGAAGTAGCTTAATATTTAATACTGTTCAGTTTTTTATGCTATCCGTACAAATTCCATTCAACCGTTATATATAAGTAGAGACAGCATAATACTCGCGGCGGCACATGACAAACGATAGTTCTGAACTATCATCGTTAGGCTGGTATTATTTTGTACTCACTGTTCAGTCTATTCGAATAAAAAGCTCACCAAGCGGTTGGAAAGAAAAAGTTGTTTAGAAAATTCCGATAAGACATTTATTTGGTGACCAGAATTTGAAATTCAACGAATTAGTAAGTTCGTAAAGATATATAGTGTATTTATTCGAGATTGTGTTAGTCGTTTTTATTTATATATATATATAATATATATACATATATGAGCCTTAAAAACGTATCTTAGTATTTGAAATATGACAATTGGCATTAGGTAGCTGGGTAAGTACCGTAGCACACTAGGAAAACCTGTGTTGCGAAGTCTAGTGTCTTTCGTTCCAATTGCTCGTTTACATAATAATTTTAAAATAAATTTACATAGTATATATAAAAATAAAAACAAGCTTGTGTATCAATGTGTGTGTGTTTGGGTGTGTGTGTGTGAGGGAGAGTGCGAGTGTGTGTTTGTGTGTATGAGTGTGTGTGAGTTTATGTGTTTTTGTGAGTTAGTTTTTTTTTACATTTTTGTGGCGATGATAAGTAAGTGGTTAGTGCTGTCGGTTTACATACTAAAGGGCGTGGATTCAAATTCTAACAATATAGTCGTAGGACAGTAAAACCACCCTTTAAGGACACTCTTTGGTTATTGAGACGAATCTAACGATACCCGTTCGGCCGTTTGGAAGATACGACGTGATAAAGAAATTTACATACATACAATATACATATGCGCGAAAAACGTGACTCTTCCTTGGCAGTCGGGTAAAACCATGAATAAAATTGATAAGGCCGCCAGTATTGTTAAACGATAAAAAGTTATCTGTTTTTATGGTTGACACCAGCTCACCTGATGTTGGTGGTGATGGTGTACTCGAATATGATTAACTTACCTAACCTGGAATAGAACTAGCTCCCAAGTAAGTTGCCGGAATACACCGTTCGGTGCTTGGCGCCAGGTTTTTTTTTTCTTTTTTTTTATAGCTGACATGCTTGGTGTTTGACCACAACTCACCTGATGTTAAGTGACGGTGTGGTCGTAGATGGTAAAGCACACCTAGCCTGGAATGGAACTGGCTCTCAAGTGAGGCTGCCGGAACACACTGTTAGATGCTTGGCGGCAGATTTTCAACTTGAGGGTGGTAGCTAGCCAGCCGAGTACTAGAAAGTACCTCACCAACACGCTGAGGTTTCCTCGCGATGTTTTCCTTAAAATTTAAATATAAAAGAAAAAGTTATGAATTATTACATCATCACACTATATTCGCATTTCTCAATCTCATCTCAATGTTTACGCACAAAAAATATCATCACAAAAAAAGAAAAATATTTGAAAGAAAAAAAAACATCCGCATTCGGTAATGGGTGTAATTTTTTCTCGACTGATATTAAGTCATGTTTAAGACGACCTCCCGTTACGTTAATAGTAATAGATATTTTATTTTGTCGCGTTCTGGGGGTGTTTACATAGAATTCGGCGGTGTTTATTCTGATGGCATGCGATATTTTTAAATATTTTTTGTGTTAAAAATTAAGAAAAAACAAACGACTATCGAATTACAAAGAAATAGCTATCTAGTATATGAATATGTACAATAACAAACGGAGAGAAAAATATATTGCTAACTATATCTGCAAAGACCATCAATAGTCTATTAACAAGATGAAAATGGCATAATAGCATAACCAAACCTTACATTTCCCAATTTTAAATCTATAATTATGTCGCATCCGGACATCTCGCGGCTTTTAAATGAAACAAGAAGCGCGCCAACGTCACATCGGTCGGCAATTAGCCGCGACTTCACTTCAGTGTGCTTCGACAGAGCCTTGCTGCCTTGGTGTCATCGCTCGGGTTCAATTCGGGATTAGTCTATGATTAGCATCCCGGCAACCGTCTAGTGAGAACGTCTTTGATTTGTATTACTGTTTCGTTCATGTTACTGCAATACCGCTGTTCTTGATGGATTGATGTTTGATTGTAATTCGCTCAGCATAAAAATCGAAGTAATAGACCTCAAGACCTTTTCTCCTATCGCACGAATACCCACGAGATGTTTGAAAAAAGATGGTAAACGACTTGTCACGTCGACATATATTTAAAAAAATGTGATATATTATATTTTTACATAAATGCCCATAAAAAGAAGTGCTATGTTTTCAGAGTTTATGTATGTACATAATGTATAATTATATGAGTTTCTTTAATCCACTATAACTTTTAAATGCCTGAACAGATTTGAATGTATGAAGTATCGTTAGAATCATTACATCATTTCAAGTGACACAAGCTAAAATATTAAAAAACACATTTAAACATGTGTTTTTTTTTTTCCTAATTAGTTATTAATCTACAAGTAGCAGCAAATGCGAAGCTCCTTTTCTTCTTCTTTTTATTCTGTAGGTACTTTCGATTGAATTAAAGACAGATTCAATGTGTAAAGAAACATAAATATGAAAATTCTCATTATTATAATCGAGCGATATATTATCGACTGCCGCAGAAATAACTCCCCTGATACATCCGTCGCTCGTTAATAGGTTTTTCCTTCATAAAGCGAATGGTTACCTATTTGTTATTCAGCTAATATTAAAAAGGGACGACAGTCTATCTCGTATTAAAGCTTAGAGGAATAAACTATGGACCTGAAATGGTAAAAAAGTCAAACTAAAATTGAAGCTATTTAAAAAAAAAACGCTATATTATAGTTTTTTGAAGATGGTTTTCAACAATAAATGACAAAAAAAGGTTACATGGCCATTAAAAGTCTCATGTCACCTGTTTAGTTTTGTCACTTTTTGTGAACACAAAAAATATTTTATCGCGATAATAGCTCGGCGGTTAGCGCGGTCAGTTCATACGCCCAAGAGCGTTCGTTCAAATCCCAACGAACTTGAGCTTAAACTGGGTGGTAAGGTACGTTCTATTACACGGCTTTATCCTCAAGTTCAATATTTGATATTTGTTCACCAAATGCCTAACGGTGTGTTCCGGAAGACTCAGACCAGACCAAGACTAAGACCCAGCGCCATTTCAAGCTAAGTGTGTTTACCATCTTTGATCACACCGTGACAGTTCACAGGTGAAATGTAATCAAATTGTTGTGCATTAGTTTTGCAAAAACTCGAAAATGCGTCGATCGATTTTAATGAATTTTTGTGTGTTTGAGTAAGTCCCTGGATGGTTTAAAATTAGGTTCGGTAGATGGCGCTGCAATTTTACACCGGGAACAAAGTTTTGAGCGTTCACTTGTAGTAAATAAATATTCTTTTTTGGTAGTCGCCTAATCATTTCTTATGTGTTTAAGCAAGATTTGATTTTATAATATGCTTACTTTTGATCGCCATTTCACCTGATAAGTGTTGAATTGTTGATGCGGTCAATTCACTTTCGACTTGAAGACACCCAGGTTGTACTCATTCGTCTAGCAGTCCGCACAATGAACGTGGAATCAAATCTTTTCGTTTGAGGTTTTTTAACGTCAATCATGAAAAACATTAGCTTTTTGAACTTCTGGCTGTCCGACAGAAAAATGTTAATATGTTCGTGTATCGTGTCCTTTACCTTATTCGTTAAATATCAAAAGTCATTGCTTAAAAGTGTCCTTTGTGTAGATATTTGACGGTTCTGTCATGGTTCGTTAGCGACCTTAATGGCGAGTTCGTGGTTTTTATTAAAATTTTTGGACACGCTTTTAGCGAGCTCAAGTGTGACTGAAAGATGGGTATAGATAAATATTTAAAAAAAAACCTTTTTTTTTTAAAACATGTTATAGATTTATGTTAGTCCGCCACATCTTTTGATGGCTATATCAAATTACACAGTATCGTTAACTTGGATAAAATCTTTATAAATAATATAAATATTTCCAGTTATTTTGGGTTAAAAAATTACACCACATTCTTATTTTCTTGAAATTGCTATGGGGCTAATCAAAGACCAATCAGAGAGTGTACAATTTGAAATAAAGAAAAAACGATGATTGAGAATAATGATTATGAACTGAGTTCTAAGGTAAATAAAAAAATACAAACGTGATGACAACCTCCTCCTTTTTTAAAAGTTTTTTTTTTTTAAATTACACGGTTACCCCAAACAAGCGAACCCTACATCCTAAAAAAAATATTTTAAAATTCCATTTCTCAGCTAGCCACATTTGCACAGTATTTTATCACCGGATCAAACGTATCCGGGTGTCACTCGGGCGATATTTCATCCGGGCTCTCAATAATCTTTAGAATAGGGGCTTGAGACGTGTTTATCTGTAGAATGTTGAGTTAGGAAATAGAGTGTGTGATATCGATGTATTTTATTATTTTATTTAATCATTTCTTTATGTAAAATAGTGGTGTTTTATTCATAAAATTTTATTCACTTGCTGTGGTGGTGCCGGTGTAAGAATAGTACCCCACCATCTCTACCCGTGGTTGCCGTAAGAGTCGGCTAAGGGATGTAATCCGGAAGATGGGCAGCAGCGTCTTCCTTGAACAATCACACTTAACTGCGCTCGCCAACCCGCCTGCCAAGCGTGGCGAGTATTGGCAAAACCCCCCCAGGAGGAGGCCTAGTCAAGTGTGACCCCTTTAAAATCAATTTCTTTAGCTACCTCTGAACAGTTTTTGCTTTACAAAGAGTTGGAGAGTTTTTTTCATGGTTTAGAACAAATTGCCGTTGACCGTTAACGTTTAGCATGTGTTGATTGTAGTCATATGTTTCATATGAATGTATGGAACTTCATGCAGAGTGCAAATGTCACGCGTGTTGCAATGACGCATCTGACCTAAACCTCGTTATTCAATACTCGTAGATTGGGCGTGGTCACACAATGAGCGGGCTATGAAAGTATCACTAACATATTCTATCATAATAAGAAGAAAAAAATAACTTTTTATAACTCTAATGGCGTATAAAGTCGAAAGAACATTTCACTATTAATTATACACACACATCATCAGCCATAGGACATCCACTGCTGGACATAGGCCTCCTCCTGGGGGGGCTTTGCCAATATTCGCCACGCTTGGCAGGCGGGTTGGCGAGCGCAGTTAGGTGTGATTGTTCAAGGAAGACGCTGTTGCCCATCTTCCGGATTACATCCCTTAGCCGACTCTTACGGCAACCACGGGTAGAGAGGGTGGGGCACAATTCATACGCCGGCACCACCGTCCACCATTAGTGCCCAGTAGTTTCGCTAGCTATTTCGAAGCACAGTAATGTTTACACACTACAACTTGACGGCAGAATATCTGGTACTGCGGTTGCTATCACCGAGTATGTCTGCTTATATGCCGCTCTTTCTATAAAACTCCGCCAAATGTAGCATCACGCCTGTTTGTCGCGTGTCACGTTCATCGCAGCTAATCACAAATTCATCCGCTAGCGTTAATTCCATCGGTGATGGATGTGAATCTGATTTGGGGCTTAGCCCTCAGCTATATGCTAAACTATTTTCTTCTAATAAGATTATTAATATAATAAGTTACGTAGACAAGTCTCCTGTGTGTAAAAGGTTTGAATAAATATAATGTTATTGAAGATTATTTACATTACTAGTAAGTAATTATTGATTTTTGGAAAGACGCATGTCGAGAGATCGTTGGGCCAAAATCACGACACTGGCCCCTCGAGATGGCAAACGATTTCCTGGCCCAGACGGAGATGGAGGACGAACTTGACTCCTGTTTGAAAGAATGGACTCAGGTTGCAAAAGATAGAGAAAGATGGGAGGTGGAAAGGGAGGCCTTTGTCCTGCAGTAGGACAGTATAAGTTGATAATAATTTAGAGAAGAGGAGAGATATCTTAGCACTACCAGTGGATTGCAATCTTTAGTTTAAATGCACCCTATCATTTCTAAATTACGTGGAATTCAGTTCGAATTGAGATCAATGACAGATTAACTAGATACTAATCTATCCAATTTGTCAGTTGTAACTGAATTGTCATCATTAGTGACGCTTTGACAGTTCGAGCCTAATGATTCTTAGCGCTTGCTAACAACAATACTTTTACAACTAAATTGTGAACGGAGTATGTTTTTATTGTATACTAGCTAACCTGATGAACTTCATATCATCTAAAATTGATTTGAAAATGAAGTAATTTTAGAGATTATTACCACTACACGCCGCCAGATGTCGTCAAATTAAATAGTAATGTTTTGTGACACTTGACGAAATCTTGTGCATAGCACGTCAGTTGGGGGATTTTCCATACAAAAATACCGTTATTATTTTACAGCTTTTCTTTTGGATTTTCTCTATTATTTTTCTTTTTAAACCTTCCCTGAACTATAGCGAAGAAAACATAAAACAATATATTCAAATCAGTAGAGCCGTTTTTGAGTTTTAGCGAGACTAAGGAACGACGTTTCATTTTTATATATAAGAAAAGAAGAAGATAATATAAGATATTCTGCCCTCAAGCAGTAGTGTGTAAGCATTAATTTGTTCCAGTTTGAAAGGTGCAGCTAGAAATTACAGGGTTGTCGAGACTAACTATCGAAAGATTCAAAGTAAAGATCGCCAAAGCAACGAGGCCCTTTGTTTTATTATTCAAAATTCTACGTATCGCTGCAATTGTCATGAACGCTATCTCTTATCATCAGGAGAGCGTTTTGTGCGTCTTATTACTTTCACATAAAAACAGTCTATTTTGTCTGCTTCAGCAAAATATTTGAATATAATTCGAAGGAGTTCAATCACATCTTAACAGCCATCTCGACCCCCAATAGATATGTATCGAAGAAAAAACGACGCAATGCGTCTCCGTTCACGAATTGCCTCCTCAACGTAACCAATTGCCCGAGACAAGGAAAAATTGCTTACGGCTATAAAAAACGTTAAGTGTTCTGTTATTGCTGAAAGGTTTTGATCAAATCGGTATTGGACTTTTTTTTTTTTTTTTATGCCATATTTGGCAATCAAGCTGACGGGTTGCCTGATGGTAAGCAATCACCGTCGCCTATGGATACCTGCAATACCAGGGGCACTACAAATACGTTGCCAACCTTTTAAGATTCTATTTACACGCCTTTTGAAGAGCCCAATGTTGTAACTCCGCGGGAATACGGAAGAAGGAAGATCATTCCACAATTTGCAAGTGTATGGCAAAAAGGATCGCGTGAATCGCACAGTGTGCGATTTCCATGAATCAATTATATGTGGATGAGCTTTTAAACGATGGCGGCTAGTGCGGTGATGAAACCGTGACGCCGGCATAAGATCGAATAATTCTTCAGAATACTCCCCGTTGTATATGCGGTAGAAAACGCACAAAGACCCAACGTCTCTACGCAAACTAAGTGGCTCTAGGTCATCACGACACACACCGACACGGTTCGACACGGATCGGTTTACACGACTGTCCAAAAAAGGAGTGTAATGTTTTCAGAATACATGATGAATGTAAGTTTCTTTATTCCACCAATAACTTTAAAACAGATTTGGATGTAAAAAAAACCTTACTTCATTCCGAGTGACACTGGTTGGTGACATTTCACAAAAAAATCATTTTTAGGGTTCCATACCCAATATGGGACCCTATTACTAAGATTCCGCTGTCCGTCTGTCCGTTTGTGACCAGGCTGTATCTCATGAACCATGATAGTTAGTTTTTTTTTAATGTTTATGGTCTGGCTACAGAGGTCTTTGAACCATGTCTTTATTTGGAATTACAGCACTTCGCCTATCTTCCGTTTTTGCAATTTTTGTCTTAGATCTATAGTTATAGTCAAAGTCCAGTCTTGGTCAAGTGCAGTTCGAGTCAGTCAAATCAAGTCATGCCTCAGTAAAGTAGTGGCAACTTTACTATTAGCTTCTATTAACTTCGCACTATATCACTTTCCCACACTCGTGCTTGTAATTCGGCACTTTATGAATAAAACACCACTATTTTATACATAAACATTCTAAAAAACTCTAGTTTTGGAAAAAAATACAATGGGGCGACATGACGTTTACCGCGTTCCCGCTAAAACTCGTGATAGTTAGACATTTGTTATTTTCACAGATGTATTTCTGTTGCCGCTATAACAACAAATACTAAAAAAAAACAGAATAAAATAAATATTGAAGGGGCTCCCATACAACAAACGTGATTCTTTCCCCGTTTTTATAGATAATGGTACGGAACCCTTCGTGCGCGAGTCCGACTCGCACTTGGCCGGGTTTTTTTTTTCAGTGTTCGTGATTGTCCGAAACAATCTAGAAGGTACCACCCCCATGCTATGGTTTCCTCACGATGCTTTACCTTCAACGGCAGCTCAAGCTCATTGTTGGGGTTTGAACCCACGCTTTTCAGCGTGTGATCTAACCGCGCTAACCACTGAGCTAGCATCGCTACAAAACAAGACGATATAAACATTGTGTTTCTCCAAAAATATTTCCTTATATTGAAAACCGCAATAAAATCGATACTTCAATTCCGACCCCCGTAAACGCTTCGCAAGTTATTATTAAATGTTGCATGTATTAAAATTTATATTCAAACCTCCCTTATGATATAAACTATGAAAAGACAGATGGAAAACTTGAAATGCAAACGAGTGTACTTTTGTGTTACAATTTGAATCGGTGAGTTTTTTATGCTCGACAAGCGAAGTGTTTAACCACAGCTCTCCCGATGTTAAATGACGGTGTGGTCATAGCTTGTAAAGAACACCAAGCCTGGAATAGAACTGGCTCTCTAGTCAGGCTTCAGGAACACTTTTAATTGGTGGTAGATCTCTTTAGCAGGAGGTCGTCTAGGTACCACAGCATTACCAGATATTCTGCCACGAAGTAGTAGTGTGTAAACATTGCTGTGTTCCGGTTTGAAGGGTACTGCAGCTAGCGAAATTACTAGGCTGTTGAGATTACCCATCAAGAATCTCAAAGTAATGAGCGCCAAAGCAGCGATGCCCTAGAATTTGTTTTGTTGCTTAAAGTTCTATGCATCGCTGCAATGGTCATGGACAGGCGTTATCTCTAACCAACAGGAGAGCGTTTCGTTCGTCTCATTACTTTTAAAATAAAAAAAACCGTTAGCAAGCAGGCGGCAGATTCTCAACTCTCAGGTGGTAGCTAGCCAGCCGAGTATTAGAAAGTACCCTACCGCCTTGCTATGGTTTCCTTACCTGCTTGCTTAATGCTGGGGTTTAAGCCCACACTCTTCGGCGTGTGAATCAACCGTGCTAAGCACTGACACCACAACTTAAACGCTCACTTGAAGAGCTTCTACTTATTTTATTTACCAAAACGAAATAAGGCTACTGGCTAACTGGCTAGCTACAACCCTTAACTTTAATATATGTCGCCAATGTCGGTGTGTTCAGGCATATTTGAGCTGCGGGCATACATATAATCTTTAAGACTTAAGCGAAATGGGTAAAATCGAAAGTTTTGTTGATAGAGTTTTGTATCTGTGCGTTTCTAATCTGTGTTCAAGTTTATTGATATCTCAATTTTATTGAAAGTTGCGGGGTTGTTTCATTTTTCTCTAATCGTGCCTTGCCTTATGGTTTGTAAATTTTTATGCCACAATTTTGACGTGATCGGTAACAAAATTTGTGTTACAATGTTGCTTTTTACGAGTATCTGGCAATGCGTTTTAAGTTATAGCTTAGCATTAGTTTAAGTGGAGTTAAATTTGTTAGGCCTGCGTTTGACCACCACCTCACCTGATGAAAAGTGAATATCTGGTCAACGATGGAGCACGCATCCCTAGAAGATACCGATTCAGTCTCAACTTGGAAATACTTAGATTGTATTCATTAAGGCACACCCACTCAGTTAGCATATTCCACTGTTTAGTGGTTCGTACATTGAAAGTGGAATCAGATTTTTTAATGGTTGTTAAGTTAGGTGTTTGCCCACAGCTCACTTGATAAGATACAGCACACCACGCCTGGAATAGAACTAGCTATCAAGTGAGGCTAACCTAACCTAACGGTGTATTCCAACACCGATAGGTGAGGCAGATTTTTATTCTAGTTTCTGGAGCGTGAACCATGAAATGATGTCAGCATATAGATGCACTCCTATAATGTCCGGGCTTAACGCCTTCCTATAGCAACCGTATTTAACCGTAATGAGACGAACGAAACACTCTCCTGATGTTAAGAGATAACGCCTGTCCATGACCATTGCAGCGGTGCACAGAACTTTGAGTAGTAAAACAAAGTCCAGGGCATCGCTGCCTTGGCGCTCATTACTTTGAGACTAGATGGTTAGTCTCCATAGCCCTATAATTTCGCTAGCTGCAGTACCCTTCAAACCGAAACACAGTAATGCTTACACACTACTGCTTGGCGGCAGAATATCTGGTACTGCGGTGGTATCTACCTAGACGACCTCCTGCTAAGGAAATCTACCACCAAGTAAAATAATAAAAATGTCAATAAGTATAATCTCTAAATTATGAACTTATAGTTGTACGTAATCAAATGCGTCAATTATAAATGCAAAATAAAATATGTTACAATTTATTAATAAATATAATTCAAGTTTATATAATTATCTGGTCTTGGGTAAACATTAGAATCTCTTATCATCAGGAAACCGTCTTGATTGTCCATTACTTTATTTCATTAAAAAACTATATATATATATACTTATACATTGTTAATTTTTACATCGAAAATCACTAACATAGTATTTTATGTTCTCTACATATTCGCAGATTTATGTCTGAAATAATTTTCCAATTTTTGAACGCAATGTTTCGTTTTAAAAGAGTTCCCATTCGTAAACGATGCAAGGCGTCTCGCTATGGATATTCTGGTAAATGTTTTTTGATTAGACGCCCTGTGCGGTAATCAAAATATCAATATGCTACAACTTGTGGTGCTTCGCTATTTAACCGATTATTCTACGAGTACCGTAAATTTTTTAAGTATAGAAAAAATCTGGTTATTATTGAGCATTTTTGTGGTACACTTTACTGAAAAACTATCACGCCTTTAGAGTTGTGCTTTAACATAGTAATTTAACTTCATATATAGATGTGTTATCTGTCAAAAAAACAATAATTTTATAACCATTAAAAAAAAAACATTAACAATTTTGTATTCATTGGATAGAATGTTAATGTACTACTAACTAAATTATTTAACTAAATTATTACCCGGTAGAAAAACTACGCGAGCCCTCACAAAGCTCAGTTTTTGGCTAGTTTATCACTACATATTATAAAACAAAGTCGTCTACCGCGCCTGTCTGTCTTTATGTTCGCAATAAACTTAAAAACTACTGAACGAATCGTCACGTGTGTTTCACCAATAGATATAGTGATTCATGAGGAAGGTTTAGGTATATAATTTGTCAAGGCTTTGTGTAGTTTCTACACTGCATCCGTGCTAAGCCGCGGCGGGTCGCTAGTCTAAAGTATAAGCTAAAACTCAAATCTGTTGAACCGTTATAGCGTGATAAGTTAAGAGCGATTCATAGCAATACCAGTTTAGTGGTTAGCATCAGGTCACACGCGGAAGGGTGTGGGTTCAAATCGTAACAAAGTTCTTAAGCAGCCGGTGAAGGGAAACATTTTGAGGATACGATAGCTTGGTGTTAGGATACTATATGTATAATATATTTGTTATCTATCCCGTAAGTGTTTGTCCTGAAAATCGAACCAACACTCCTCAGGTCAGGAGGTAGAGCTATTACCGAATGCAGTTTCGGTCGAACGCATTAGCATTACTGCGAGTTCGGAATTCAAATATCGCAGTGGGAGGAAACGTCGTATCACGGGAGGAATCAAACGCCGGAAGCGGAAAGGAGCGTATTTTTCGAATTTGAATTCCGAACTGAGACTACTTCCGACGCGGAAACTGGCAGCTTTTACGAGATGAAACTTTTTACAGAATGTAGGTAGAATTCACTTTGTGTTACTATTTAAGAGAATGATTTCATAATTATGCCAAAAATCTAGTTTTTCTTTACATAGAAACCTTGTCAGCTTATCTCTTTGTTACCGTTACGTTGTATTATAGTGATGATAGTTCAGTGGTTAGAGCGGTCGGTTCACATACTGAAAGGAGTGAGTTCAAATTCTAATAATTAGCTTGAGCTGTAGGCGAAGAAAATATTTTAATAGATAATAAATATTATTAATAATTAATAATTAATATTTATTATCTATTAAATAAGATTATATAGAATAATTTTGTAGCGCTGATAGTTGTTAGCTCACTTGTTAGCGCGGTCGGTTCGCATGCCTCGCATGCCGAAGGGCGTGGGTTCAAACCCCAACAATGAAGTTGAGCTGCCGGTGAGGTAAAATATCGTGAGGAACTCATAGCATGGTGGTAGGGTACTTTCTAGTACTAGGCTGGCCAGCTACCACCCTCAAGTTGAAAATCTGCCACCAAGCATCTAACGATGTTTTTCGGCAGCCTCCTTTGAGAGCCAGTTCTATTCCAGGCTAGGTGTGCTTTACCATCTTTGACTACACCGTCACTAACATCCGGTGAGTTGTGGTCAAACATCTAGACTATCAGTCATAAAAAAAATATCGTAAGGAAACTTTTATTGAATAACATTTGCTACTTACAATTTTACTGTATTACTACTAATTAGTAGTAGTTTTCCAAATGTACGAAGCAGCTGATTTTCGCTATCTCAACCATAATAAAAGTTGTATATAATGATTGATACAATGACACTCTTTCGGATGGTATACCCCATGTTCATAACCCTGTATATCAGTTAACGACATCCTGGAAGGCCCAAACGAAGATGGCGAGACAAACTAAACTCCTGTTTGAAAGACTGGCCTCAGGCTTCTTTTAATTATAGCTATTTTATCTGCAGTTGGGTTATAGATTTTTTAAACTCTTCCGCTTGTTTATGTAAAGGTAATGAGACGAACAAGACGTTCTCCAAGTAGTAAGAGATAACTCATGTCTATGACTTTGAGTTACAATATATAAGTCCAGGGCATCGCCGCTTTGGCGCTCTATACTTTAAACAAAAAAATAATATCGCAGGACATTTCTAGCTAAAAATTAAATAAAGCTTGTAACTATGGAAACCAGATAACTAATAGAAAACTTATATACTCCTTTTGTAAATACATACTTATAATGTATACCTACAGATAATCCAGCCACAGAACAAATATTTATGGTCAATTAAATGTCTGTCCTGGTGGGATTCGAACCCACGCCCTACACTCATCTAATGATGCAGATGTTCTATCAAGTGAGTTAACATGGCAGTTATGCCTTGAGACATTCGATGGTTAGTCTCAACAGCCCGTTCGCTAGCTGCAGTTTCGTTCAAACCGGAACGCAGTAATGTTAACACACTATAGATAGATTTTATAGATGACAATTTACTTATAGAATTAAATAACCGAAATTGTTACCTCAGCCCTGTCAAAAGTTGACGAAAACCTCCCTTTACCCCAACAGAATTCCATGAAAAAGTGTCCTATCAAATTGGCATTTACCTTTCCTTCCTCAGTCCATCGCAAGGACCAAAATGTATGATATATTCAACTTAATATTATGATGTATGTCGTATAATATGACTTATACGAGATATCATGGCGTTCTCGTGCATGAATCATTCGTGACATTGATTTGCTTCTTTTAAACTGTGGATGGGTTTATGCAATAAGGAAACATTTGTCATTATAAAGTATGATCGAATCAGAAATGAGGAGATCCGTAGACGAACTAAAGTAGCCGACATAGCCCAGCGGATTAGCAAGTTGAAGTGGCAGTGGACAGGGCACATAGCACGCAGAACCGATGGCCGTTGGGCTGCAAAGTTCTAGAGTGGAGACCACGGACCGGCAAGCGCAGCGTAGGACGTCCACCCACAAGGTGGACAGACGACCTAATAAAGACCGCAGGAACGCGCTGGATGCAAGCCGCTTCCAACCGGTCTTTATGGAAGTCAATGGGGGAGGCCTATGTCCAGCAGTGGACGTCATGCGGCTGATGATGATGATGATGAAGTATGGTCGAATCATCCTTCGAAGTTCTTGCATTTTATGTAACATTCAATAGTAACAGGATATAGCACGGGTCGGCAACCTTTTAAAACAAAAGAGCCAAAACGTTAAAATTTACAAGTTTTAAGGAGCCACCAAAAATTTTCGTATGTATATTATAGAATATATACGAAAGTTTTTAGCACAAAACGAACTAAAGTGAACAATATCGGCGAATTGTCAGGCGAGCCACCACCGATACCAAAATCAATGACCACGACCAACTCCAAGAAGAAATTCCAAGAGTACAAACTACTAAGAAGTAAGGAACTAAAGCATAGTAGGTAGAAAAATAAAATAATTGGAAGTGGCTGACCCCTGGTTATTTACTACTTTTATGATAGTTAAGTGGCGGTGTAGTTGAAGATGGTGAACACACCTAGCCTGCAATGCAACTGGCTCTCTAGAGAGACAGCCACCACACACATACCACCACACTACCATAGCACACATATAACACACCAACAGATTGACAGATTTTCAACTTAAGGCTGGTACCTAGGCAGTCAAGTACTAGAAAGTACCCACCCACCATGCTATGATTTCCTTACAATGTTTTCTTTCACTGGCAGTTCAAGCTCATTATCGGGGATTGAACCCACGCCGTTCGGCGTGTAAATTTCTGGCTCTAAAGTTCTGGGTACAGCTGTAATTGTCATGATTATATCTTACCATCGGGTGAAAATTTTCTCCGACTGATTACCAACTATTGTTCATCTGTAACAATTTTGTTTCACCAGCCTAGTTGGAAGACAGTCTTGCTTCCAATCTGGAAATCATGGGTTTGATTCTGGTTTGGGTTTGGGTGGTGATTTCAAACGGCAAAGAAAAACAGTTTGTCCAAAAGTCCAAAGTAGAAAAACATGTCCAAAAGTGTTTAAATAAAATGTTCATGAATATGTTATAAGTCTCCAATTCCGCATTTAGCCAGTGTGGTAGATGACCTTACGTACTTTATAAAAACAGGGCAGATTTAAAGTAATTTTATTCATTTTTATGTACAAGTAATTAGACAAAATTCTGATGTCAAGAGATAACGCCTGTCTATAAGCATGGCAGTAGTACACAACAATTTGACAAACAAAACAATTTCTAGGGCATCGCTGCTATAGCGTTAATTAATTTGAAAGATTTGATGGCTAGTGTCAATAGACCTGTAATTTCTCATAGGTGTCCATTAGAACTAGAGTAGATGAAACTTCTTGGCTACTTCCTGCATAGCCCACGCCACTCCTAATACAGATAAATGTAGTAAAGAAGAGGGATTCTTGATGCGAGAGGGACGCAACTATTTATATTGGATTCACTGTTCCACCGGAATTTATTATTTCACATTTGCCACTCGATTTCGTGCATTTGTCCCGTGGTTAGAATTGTTTGGCTTTTGCTCCCTTTTTCATACAGTTTACATGAGGTAAATGGATTGATCACTTTGTAAAATTAATGCAACCAATTGGTTAATGACCAATGATTATTGATTAACCAATTGGTTTCTCAAAAAGCTAGGTGTACTCTCGTACATCACGACGAAATAATTGCAACTAATTACAAAATACAAGTTTAATCATAGAGGTAGGTATAAGTGGTCATAAGGTATATCCCTTAGCAGGAGGTCATCTAGGTAGATACCACCACAGGAGATCGTCTAGTTAAGTACAACTGCAGTACCACATATTCTGCCATCAAGGTGTACATAATACTAAGTTCCGGTTGGAAGGGTTCTGCTAGCGAAATTACAGGGCTATTGAGACTAACCATCGAATGTCTCAAAGTAATGAGCGCCAAAGCAGCGTTGCCTTGGACTTTGTTTTGTTACTCGTGTGTATTGCTGCAATAGACATGCGTGACCTCTTACCATCAGGAGAAAGGCTAGTTTGTCTCATTACAATTACATTTTAAAAAAAGTTCACTATTTTACCTTTGGAAAGGATCGGCCAAGTACCAACTTTAATTAAAAAATTACTGATGAAATAAAGGAAATATATTTTTTGGTCTGTGTTATTCAAACTCTTATTCAGAATCACTCGTTTTTAAATGATTGCTCTGCATAGTACTTAGTGCATCTGCTTCAAGAGCTTTAGGGCGCGGATTCGATTCCCACTCAGGACTTACATTTGTTTGACGAGTAGAAATGTTTGTTCTGTGTCCGGGTGTTCTGTATGTATTTATAAAATAGTATATAAGTATGGTATCAGTTATCTGGTTCGCACGGTTCAAGCTTTGTTTGGTTTTGAGTTAGATGGCGCTGTGTCGAATGTTCTAAAATGTTTAATTATTTAAATTGTTTTCATAAGTTCAACTTGGAATCTTTGAAGAAAATTTCGCACAAACTTTCGAGTAGGTAGGTATACGCTTACCTACTTGTGTAGGTACAGTACAGTATTTACAAAAATAGCAACCCTCACGTATGACAACTCAATATCAAATTCCGTCAGGCGCCACAACAAATAACATGATAGGAAAACAATTCCCGCAACCAATTCAATCTCACTTAAGGGCAAACGACGTTCTGTAAAGGAAATACCAATTTCCATACAATGATACACGGAAAACGCCTGGAGGTATCACACTCACAATCTTGTCTCAAATTGGAACCGAACGTCGGGAATCACATTTGATTTTATTTTACAATTTCTTTTCGATTGCTTCGCCTTAAAAGAGGCTTATGTTTGGTAGAAATGGGGGAGTTTGAGACTTCTTTTAAGGTGATAAAGTTGATTTTTATTAGGGAGTTGGGTTCGTAAGAATGTTTGCTTTATGAAAACATACGCGGTAATAGTCACCATAATTTTCTTCTGCATCAAATTTTTGTTTATCAAATTCAAATTATTTTACGAGGTTATTTATTGTTCGTCTTAATTTTTGAATTTTTTGCATTCAAGAAACACAAATCAAACATAAATAATATAAAAAACTTAAATTAGGGTGCCGCTGGCAGCGCAGCAAGCAGCGCAGTCAAGCTGTTTTGGGCTGCAGAGAGAGAAACTTCCTCCCATTGCGTGCCGTGTCAAGCATCACTGCCTTTTGGATCTGAGCCTTGACCCAACCGTCTGGCGAAAGTCTTTTTGGATGTTACTGGAGAATCTTCGCTATACAATCGTTAACCGTGACGATTATCATGACAATGATCGTCGAATCAACATCTCACATGGCGGTTATCTCGTGAGCCAAGTCAAGGTACTTGCTGAGCTCATCCTTCTCGGCCTTCACGATATTCTCATCATGTGGGATGGTGATGTCGACGAGCACTGCCCGGTTAACCACTATATCAGTCTTATTGGCGAGAATAGAATCCATGAAGATATACCAGTCCCAATAGAGCAAATCGCTATTATTATTTAAATAAAAGTTTGTACAAAACGCAACAGTTTATAACAAAACAATATCCCCTATGTACACAAACCCAGAAGCCCACGCGACACACGTCCTAATGCTCGATACTTGATGTACACAAATGCGGCTGATGCGAGGCGTGCTTAAGGACCCCTAAACGACGTTATTGATGTCTTTTCTGAGATAAACATGTTTGATACCGAAGCGGTTAACATGTAGATTTGTGCGACTCGTGGTTGATGTTTGATGCTTGGGGGAGGTTTGAAAGTGATCAGAGAAATTACAAACTTGAATGTACTTTTCAAAGTCATTCCTAAATATAAAATTTTTATGGAATATAACTATAGTGAGTATCGTAAAAAAACCGATATTTCGTCGGTATCGACACATATAGCAGGAGGTCATCTAGGTAGGAACTACCTCAGATATTGTACCAACAACCAGTAGTGTATGAACATTACTGTGTTCCGTTTTGCAGGGTGCTGCGGCTAGCGAAATTACAAAGCTATTGAGAATAACCATTGAAAGTCTCCAAGTAATGAGCGTCAAAGCAGCGATGCCCTGGACTTTGGTTTGCTACTCAAAGTTATTCGTACCGCTGCAATGGTATTAGACATGCGTTACCTCTTACCATCTGGAAAGCGTCTCTTTCGTCTCATTACTATTACATTTAAAAAAAAAACATCCTGCCTTTTTACCTTTAAATCCTTTCCATCCTAAGATTGCCTGGAAGAGATCGGTTTTAGCGATAAGGCCCCGAGTTGTTACACTTATTATTTTTATTACTTAAGTTTATTTTTCTTCTTAATGTTATCTTTGGTGTGAACAATAAAGATATAGTCAATCAATCACGACTAAATTTTGTTAGAACACAGCTAGCCGCTTGAAGGAAAAGACTAAACCTACTGTGGAAGGTATTTTTAATTGCACTAAAAAGTTTTTAGTAGCGGGCAGTGTACTAAGATGCGCCAGTGTGCGTTGTGCTTTCTCTTTCTGTTGAAGGCCACCAGATTTGGCCGAAACTATAGTATTTGATATAATACGCGAGTAATCCCAATGAGGTATAACTTTATGTGGTACATCGTTGAGTAACTTCGCATAAGTAAAACGAAAATATAATAGCCCTAAACAAAGCAAAGTGCATTGTACGAACTTTACTAAATATCCAATTTTTTTTTGTTACATAGTGGATTATCCGTAACAATAGTACTAAGCCTAAAAGTGTCCTTACACAGGCAAAAGAATCCACGTGGTTTTGGCGGGAACGCGGTGAGCGTCGTGTCGCCCCATTGTATTTTTATCAAAAACTAGTGTTTTTTCGAGTTTTTATGCATAAAAATAGTGGTGTTTTATTTATAAAGTGCCGAGTTACAAGTGCGAGTGTGGGAGAATGATATAATTTGGTTAAACATGACTTTTCGTGTTGCTTCCAAAACTCCATCCAGAAGCTTATAGTAAAGTCGCCACTACTTTACTAAGGCATGACTTGATTTGACTGGGACCGACTGGACTTGATCAAGACTAAACTTTGACTGTAACTATAAACTGTTTGAATGTAAACTTACAAAATATAGAAACATTGAAACTGGCAGAATGCACAGAGTGCGATGCCAAGAAGAAAGAGAAAAAAAAGAATCCACGTCCTCATATCAACACGTCAATAACTACAGAACAAAAAGTTACTTGTTCTGAATTTTCAAATTGGTCCACCCTACCTACTCGGACTACCAATTTAATAAGCCAGCTACATTCTTTCACCATAAAGTCTTTACGTCATACTATAAAACGTTATGTCTACATAACCTCATGCGCTGAACATCATTCCATCATTCCTGGAGAATTCGCGTCACGTTCGACGAAGATTCGTCATGACTACCGCACGAATGTACGCATCCTTCAAATGTTGGCCATCATTCGTCACTTTTATACCTTATATTTACCTAGGCACGCGTAAAAGCCGATAGATAGAGTTTCGAAGACATAGAAATTACAAAAAGTTAATTTTGACCAAATATTCAGTATTGCTATTGAGAGGTGTCACACTGAAATTGCTTTTTTATACGAATTAAACTTCATCATGAATGTCATGTTTACCATAAAAATGCATTGTCATCGTAAAGGTTGCAAAATATTAAATTCCCTACACCGTTTTAGGTTAAGGAAAATCATCTCCCAATACGCTCATGTTTCCCGGGATAAAGTGTACGTGAGAAGGAGATAATCAAATCGACAAACGTTAGCATTTAAGGAAAAGAAGAATCTTATTGAAAAACAGAAATCGATTACAATCAAATTGAAGATACAAAGAAACCTTCTTAGCATACAATGGTATTACCGCGCTGGTGCCGGATTTGGAACCAATAGATACTGGTTCCAACTGATCTGAGGACTTAGGTTTAGATGTAGGCTTTAAGGACCTCATTAAATACGTAAAACGTTTGTTCTGAAAACCAGCGTAACTGAGAAATCGGCAGCACTAATGCTGAGAATTAACCTCTTTTGTCACACTGGACACTACATCGACAATTTTCATTATTATTCTTCGTGTCGTCTTTTATTATGCATATCCTAATATGTTGTTATTGTAGTGTTGTGTGTGATAAAATAAATGTTTTATTTTTTCTTTCTTTCTTTCTTTCTTTCTTTCTTTTCTTCTTTCCTTCCTTCCTTCCTTCTTTCCTTCTTTCTTTCATTACTTCTTTCCTCCTTTCCTTTGTTCCTTCTTTCCTTCTTTCTTTCCTTCTTTCTTTCTTTCTTTCTGTTTTCTTTCTTTTTTGCTTTCTTTCTTGTTTTCTATCTTTTTTCTTTCTTCCTATTAACACTCACCTACTGTATCTGTGTCTGTGGTAGCCCAATCAAATTTGATCCTACCAACGCTATTTAGGATAAATAACTTACAGGTTCTTGACTGGCCAAGGCATTTTATCAGAGAGAAATTTTAGTTTCCATAACATTTTTATATTTACCATAATATTTTTGTCAACTGTTACTGTAAGATTCTTATACCTATTTATTTAATTAGCTCTTTACTTCCGCAGGTAATTTTCACAAATAAATACGATGCATCCACTGCTGTAAGATTTGCCACTTCTATACATTCGAAAGGCCTCGTGGCCCCACGCGTTTCACACCGGTGGCATCACGTCGCAGACATTCGGCGGGACGTCCGCGTGTATGCTTTATTGGCAAGCCGCGGAACTGTCTCCGTATTAGTCAGGATTTATGGCAGGCTCAAGGTGGAAAGGATGACAAGATGGCGACTTTAGTGTCCTTCTCCGTCGGCTAGCCCATCGCGACAGTCTAAATCAAAATATAGGTAGGATCACGTGGGATAGTAGGTGACTCCCTATAACAGTCGTCGTAGTTTCTGATTTGTTTTAAGGATATATTTTACGTAGGTTTTAAAAAAAATGCGATGTCTATTTAAACATTCTAATTCAGATGAGCTCTGTTATAAGCAGCCCCACAGTTTGGTAAGATAAGTTTTCCATTATTCTTTCAGGCTAGATATGTTTACCGTCTGCTGTCACATAGTGACTTAACATCAGATGAGCTATGGTCAAACACCTAGCCTGTCAACCATACTTATATACAACGTTTATAAAAAGTAATTTTAAGATTTCCTCACAATGTTTTCCTACCTATAACCCTTTGCCGTGCGATCTGATCCGTTAATCATAGAGTTATGAAGGCCACAACATTACCATACTTCTATTAAGTATAATATAGTCTAATGTTATTACTTCTTACGCTCTCTTGATGGCAAGAGATAACGCCCGTCCATGACCAATGCAGCGATTTATAAACAGAACTTTGAGTAACAAAATTAACTCCAGAGCATCGCTGTTTTGGCGCTCATTTTTTTATTTATTATTATTTGGAAAATTACACTCCACAGACACGTCCGTGACCTTTATTAACTTGGATTTATACAATATATATATAATTATTATTATATTTTTTTTTTATTTCGAGACATTATTTTGAGACATTTAACGGTCAGTCCAGCCCTGTAATTTTGTTAGATGCATTACCCTATAAACCGGAACACAGTAATGCTTACACACTACTGCTTGGCGGCAGAATATCTGATGCTACGGTGGTACCTGATTTGGTGGTAACAAAGAGGATCCCTGTATGACTATCCAAGGATAATCCTTGAAGGTAGAATCCCAAGGAAGCGAAGTCCCAGATGGAAGTGGCTAGACGCCATCGATGATGTTGGTGGTATCTAGCTAAATGACTTCCAAGCAGCAACAATATCTACCAACAAGTAAATTACGCATAATACCCACATGTAAGGTCACAGTAAAAGAATCCATGCTCCGAACTGTCATCTCCCCTTAGGTACGTTTTTATGCGGCAGTCAATGTGCAATTCCGAGGTTTGTAGCTGTTTTACTGTCGACACCTTGGGCTTGATGGTTCACTGCACTATCCCGATTATGATGTTTTTTACTTTGCCAGAAAGAATGTTCAGAAAGAAATGAGAAATTAAAAAATTGTTTTTTCTTTTTATAGTTTATAAGTCATTCAAGTATTACGTAAGCAGAATTTTAGTAATTATTAACTCCTCCATTTTGTCAACAATAGTAAGCAGAGCTCTTACAACTATCACCTATGCTTCTGTAAGCACGGGTTTAACTAGCAGCCTTATTGCTAATTGCGATCTCTTCCAGGCAACCTAAGTATAGAGAAGATTCAAGAACAAGTAGAAAACAAGGTTCACCATTCAGATCCCCATGTCTTCAAAAATAAGCAAAGCTAAGTGTTTGACCACAGCTCACCTGATGCTGAATCATGTTGTGGTCGAAGATAGTAAAACACATCTAGCCTATAATAAAACTGGCTCTCAAGTGAGGCTGCCGGAACACACCGTTAGATGCTTGGCGGCAGATTTTCAACTTGGTAGCTAGCCAGCCGAGTACTAGAAAATACCCTACCACAACGCTATGGTTTCTTCACGATGTTTTCCTTCACCAGCAGCTCAAGCTCATTGTTGGGGTTTGAACCCACGCCTTTCGCTATGCGAACCGACCGCCCTAACCACTGAGCTATCATCGCTATAGCTACATATACTTTCAGATTGGTCATCGATGAAAGATCGATTGAATAGTTTGAATTTTAAACCATAATGCCTAAAACCTATTCGTGGTCGAGGTTAGGAGCATGGAAACGGTTTTTTAATTGTAAATTAATTATTACGTTTCAGGTATACAAAAACATTTTCCAAATACACTCGTAAGGCAATAGATAGACAATTTGTGAGTACTGTAATCCCTCATGGCAGTAGGGTGGAATGATATCCTTCATAAAAGTGGGACACCCCACTCATGCCCCGACTGGATTGACCACACTTTACTACCGGAAAATAGGCCTAGTAAAATTTTTACTATGTCCCGCACTCTCCCGAAATTTGATAAAAAGACTCGTGATGTTAAATGGCGGTGAAAATTTTATATGAATAATTCAATGAGTGGAAATCATTTAAGATTCTCTGTGATTCATTGCCTTCTCTTGACCGTTTCCATGGAATATTTCTGGTGAAAACAATTTTTAAAACGGACAAATTAAGGATCTTTTTAGAATATTTTTCAAACACACATGCGGTAGAAGTAAAATGTAGCATGTAAAAAGGCACGTAGGTTTAATCTAACCAAAAATACCAGAGTTCAAAGTAAAGTTTTTAAGCGATGATATTCGATGATTGGTCATTTCATACACCACATAAATCTGAACTAACCAAAGCTATGACAACCAAATAACTGACAAAATATCATTAGATATTTTTTGCAGATAAATCATTGAATATCATAAACTTTGTGTATCGATGATAGCTCAGTGGTTAGGTCGGTTCACACGCCGAAGGGCGTGGGTCCAAACCCTACAAAGACCTGTTCTATTATTCTATTATTTTAAGATATATCTACGACAAATATAAGTAAACCATAGCCAAGATGATTCTTTGTGCAGTTGAGAAATCACTAGAGATTCAATAACGATGTTTACCAGACGTAAGGGAGTTTTTACGACGAGAGTAAAATCAGAACTTCCCCTGAGACGTATTTATGGTTGCGTTCACTTAGCGGGTTTTATACTCATTCGATTCCGACCATTTTGAAATAAAGGACTGTCGATTTAAAAAAAATGTAAAAGTAATGAGACGAACGAGACGCTCTGCTGATGGTAAGAGACAACGCATGTCCATGACTATTGCAGCGATACACAGAACTTTGAGTAGCAAAACAAAGTCCGGGCATCGCTGCTTTGGCGCTCATTACTTTGAGACATTCGATGGTTAGTCTCTGAAGCCTTCCGCACCAGCCTGTTCTTGTGCTGGGCGCGGGCCTCTTCTCATGCCTCGGGTCAAATGCGGGTTGGCAGACTTAACACATATGATATGAAAGTTTCCTCACCTTCAACGTTCAAAGTTATCGGTAAGTCGCACAAAACTTAGAAAAGTCAGAGGTGGGTGCCGTGGTATTCGAACCCAGGACCCCCAGATTGAAAGCTGATTACCCAACTAGGTTGCCGGAACTTCGCAGCTCAAAAGCTTTATAATTATACTAGCTTACGCCAGCGACTCCGTCCGTGCTAACTTTAGAATTAGGTTCAGAGATCAATGAAGCATGATTAAGTAACAAATAAGCAAAAAAAAACTTGTGCTGTTTTATTTATTACTAGCTGTGCCCCGTGGTTTCACCCGCGCTAAATGCCTACGTCATAGTAGCTTTATGCATGCAAAGTCTCAGCTCGATCGGCTTAAAATTGACAAAGTTTCATACAAACTTTCATCCCCTATTTTATCCCCTTGGGGGTAGAATTAATCAAAATCCTTTCTTAGCGGATGCCTGCGTCATAACATCTACCTGCATGCCAAATTTCAGCCCGATCCATCCCGTGGTTTGGGCTGTGCGTTGATAGATCACTATGTCAGTCAGTCACCTTTGAGTTATATATATATTTAGAGATTAGATTAAGATAAAGGATACCTTGTATCCCTGAATAATATTCCATAAGACACATCTTACACCGAATTTCAAGTGGATATGTCCAGTAGTTAGCTTTTGGTAATTCCACAGGAGCCTAATATTACGTTAATCCAGGTAATAATCTATATGTGTGCCAAAGTCGTGGTGGTGCCGGCATAAGAATAGTACCCCACCCTCTCCACCCGTGGTTGCCGTAAGAGTCGGCTAAGGGATGTAATCCGGAAAATGGGCAGCAGCGTCTTCCTTGAACAATCACACCTAACTGCGCTCGCCAACCCGCCTGCCAAGCGTGGCGAGTATTGGCGAAACCCTTCAAGGAGGAGGCCTATGTTCAGCAGTGGACGTCCTATGGCTGATGATGTGATGATGTGATGTGTGCCAAATCTCATCCAAATCAGCTATTTTTGCATGGTTGAGTAACAAACATTCCAACATACAAACATTCACATTTATAGTATAATACTATATGTTCAACAATAAAGTGGATTATTTTGGTAGAATCCCTACAAGGTGTTCTCTCGTCCGGTGTCCACAGACGCCAACCCACGTGTGAAGTTAACGCCTCCACTTTGAATGGAGCAACTCAAATCTTTGTAGTAGTTCGCTCTGTTAGAACTTGGGAACTTGGGTTGACCAAAATCAAAGCGGAATCTTAAGTATAGAACACTCGAAATAACTATACAAATTAATTGCACAATTCATTTGTATAGTTATTTTCCTCTTAAGTATTTAGTAGAATAAAGGTTTTTTTTTTTAATTTGAGAGACAAGATATATTCCACAGCACACCTGGTTTTGAGTGACGGCGTGGTCGAAGATGGTATGTAAATAAATAAAAACATAATAAATAAAATAAATTGATAATGTGTGTATTCTGGAATTCCGTGGACTTCCGCAAAGAAATTCATTCAATCAACTTACTTTTTCAGAAAACTTCATTTTCAAAACCAATTTTTATTTTTTATTTTTTTATTGTTGACAAGCTATGTGTTTGACCACAGCTCACCTAATGTTAAGTGACGGTGTGGTCGAAGATGGTAAAGCACACCTACCTTGGAATGGAACTGGCTCTCAAGTGAAGCTGCCGGAACACACTGATAGGTGCTTATTGCAGATTTTTAACTCTTCTCAACTTATCTGAACCAAGTTAAGTAAAATCTTGGCTGCAAGAGACCATGTTTTATGATATTGACGAGTAAGTCAAATTAAAAGATTATTAAATTACTAGTAAGTAATTTATTTTTTTGGACATCTAAATATATATAACTCAAAGGTGACTGACTGACTGATTGACTGACTGACTGACATAGTGATCTATCAACGCACAGCCCAAACCACTGGACGGATCGGACTGAAATTTGGCATGCAGGTAGATGTTATGACGTAGGCATCCGCTAAGAAAGGATTTTGATTAATTCTACCCCCAAGGGGATAAAATAGGGGATGAAAGTTTGTATGAAACTTTGTCAATTTTAAACCGATCGGGCTGAGACTTTGCATGCATAAAGCTATTATGACGTAGGCATCTAGCGCGGGTGAAACCGCGGGGCACAGCTAGTTTTATCATATGGGCAATATTTTTTTTATATTGGCAAATTTTTATTTTGCCATATTTTTATATTGACATATTTTATATTGGCAGTATTTTTATATTGACAATATTCTTATATTGACATGTTTGTATACTTTGACATTTTGTTTTTATTTTATTGACATGTAACAGTGTTCTAAAACTCATATGATAAAATGTTACGGAATTCGGTATGTAAAGAAAAAAAATACTTTGCTGATTCCAAAACCATTTCGAAATATTACATTCCTGTACATTATTTTGACGTTTAAAACTCTCTAAACTATGAGATGGGGTATATTTCAATAAAATACACAAGATAAACTTGACTTTCAATGAGTCCCATAATGACGTCATGTAGTTCGCTGTGCAAAAGCAATGGCGAACCTAAACAAAAACTGTCAATGTCAAGTCAACGCAGCGTTGGATTTTGTACTATAATTACAGAATTTGTACAACTATTTCATGCTCCGTACTAGATACTATCCATATCTAAGGATAGTACGGAAAAATACTATAATTTCGTTACTTCATTTATAAAATACCAAAATAGGTAAATATAACACCCGTGCATTGCCAAATCACGTAAAAAAAAAAGTTCATTGGGTTTGTCCTTTTTCTTTTTGGCATCATACTCTGTGCATTCTGTCAGTTCTAATGTTTCTGTAAAACAGCTGTAATAGATCCATATATTTTTTTAAATCTTAATAGATTTGCCAGCGGCGTAATAGCGTAATAATCCATACAAAAAAGTAATAGATTAGCAACATTAAGAAGCTTTGACAAACAAAATTCTTTACTTCATGTCAGTTGTCAAAGTCAATCAAATGTGTCAAAATATTATTTTTTGTTTTACATGTCAAAGGCCTACTAGGGATATTCAGTCAACCTTATGACGTCATCGCTATCGAAAGTTTGAAAACGTATTAAAAATCAACTACCGCATAAAAAGCCAAAATATTCAAATTAGTTTCATGAAATAAAGTTTACTATCAGAAAAAAATATAAAATAAATACCAAAAAAAAACTTTACATACCGAATTGACTTGTAACATTGGTGTTATAAATAAAACATTTGTATTTGTATATATACGTAAAATTATCTGTATAGAATTTGTTTTTAAAACCTTTGTTTATAGTATCGTTAGCGCTAAAAGTTCTGTCTTTGTCTAAGAATTTTTCCGGTATAGTATTCCGGTAAAATATTAAGTTACTTGTCACGTGCATCCAATTTGACACTCAATTTGCTTTAAAAGCGAAAAACGTAAAAAGGGTTAAAAAAATTCGAATTCCGAAGGAGTTAAAAAGTTATCGGTTTGTAGCAAGGGTCATTTGACACCGGAACTGTGAGAAATTTTGTCGTTTTATTCCCCTTTCTATTTGAGCAATTGATTAGAAAATTTCTTTTTTATCTTTTACCTTTTTACACGATTACCCAAAAAGTGTTGACACGCGATATTGTTAGCATTACATTTATAAAACTCTTGAGATGTTTTTGAATATCGTGAAACGTTAGGCATAGCACACAGAGAAAAGTAGTTCATCTTAGGCTAATAGTGTTGATGCTTAGGGTTTTCATTAAATTTTTTAGCTAGGTACATATTATGAGCAGCACTATAAAACTGCGCTAAATAAAATGGCCGGAAAAGTGTCGATAATCAGGGCGAGCGAAGCGAGCCCTAACACTATTCCACAACCTGAGCATTATTGTGGTACACTTTACTGAAAAACTATCACGCCTATAGATTTGTGCTTTAACATAGTAATTTAACTTCATATCTAGATGTGTTATCTGTCAAAAAAACGCAAGCCTATTTGTACAGCGAAGCCCAATAATACATATCAAACACAAATTGGCTCTTTGATACTTTTGGCGTACAGACTTGATTTAAAATATGACGTGACCGGCTGTATATTCATTCGCCGAAAGTGATTCATTGGAGCGCTAAGAAAAGATGTCTTCGCCACTTATGCTCATTTAAAGATGTTGGTATAATTTACAAGAAGATGGAATACATACGTTACAAGCGTACAGCGATTCAAATTTTGCCGTCTACCCTGTAAGCGGGCGGACCAATAATGGCTTTGAGTAATGTCTTTGAAAAAAAGCAGAACGCCGATATATCAGTGAATAATAAACAAAACAAAAAAAAACGTAAATGCCGTTAAGAGGCAACTTTAGAGGAACTGCCACTCGCGGCGAGCAGAGGTCGTGGCCTATGACGCCCAGCTTTAGCAAAGACAAGTAGCTGGCTGGCTAGCTACCTTAAAAATTTGCCGCCAAGCGCCTGACGGTGTCTTCTTGCCTCTTGCTTCACTAGAGAGCCATATTAAATGTAGGTACATTCTTCGATATCTAAAACTAAAATCCAACGTAAACTTAATAATTAAATAAGTAAATTACAATAGCCACAAGTCTTTATACCCTCTTCTCGCTGCAGTAAACCACTTACAATATAGTATACTTAATAAATAAAAAATAACAAATTTTAAATTACCTCAAAATTACTTTAAAACGGAAATAAACTTACTTTCTTCTTTTCTTTCTTAACTTTACTTGGTGGTAGATTTCCTTAGCAGGAGGTCGTCTAGGTAGGTACCACCGCAGTACCAGATATTCTGCCACCAAGTGTGTAAACATTACTGTGTTCCGGTTTGAAGGGTACTGCAGCTAGCGAAATTACAGGGCTATTGTGACTAACCACCTAGTCTCAAAGTAATGAGCGCCGAAGCAGCGTTGCCCTGGACTTTGTTTTACTACTCAAAGTTCTGTGTATCGCTGAAATGGTCATGGACAGGCGTTATCTCTTAACATCAGGAGAGCGTATCGTTCGTCTCATCACTGTTACATTTAAAAAAACTAAATATATTCCTTAAAATCTTAAACATCTAAAAGTTAATATTTTTCACTGATAGTGTGTACAAGCACTAGATATAAATATGTCTTATAAAAGAACCTTTTGTATACATTTGTATTCTTATGTTTTACCTCGTAGTAGCCCGAGTTCCTTAGCAATAGGTATCTAGAGAACACAGTTACCTCCTTTACACATATTCAAAATACCTCCAGAAAGCTGTCACGTCCAGTTTGTTAGATAAAGTTGGCCCAGACTTGGCTATTTGCGACCACGTGTCATAATGCGAAAGGAAATACGCTTGGGATACTTCCAAACTACCCTTCTACTGGACAATATAACGCATCTCGAACTTCAGCCAGTATGTGATAACTTTTTCTTCGTTTTTGGCATCGCACTTTGTGTATTTTGCCATTTGTAGTATTGCAATATTTTCAAGTTTATGATGAAAAATCAAGTGATTCTTTTCTTTTTCTGGAATAATAATAACCAAAAATAAATAATGTCATTTACCAATTTAAAATATAACAGGAAAGTACGAATAAAACTGTATCATAATAAATCCGTCTGCTATTTTTTTTTTATTTTAGACCTCATGATGTCTTCTACTGATTGTGACAAGGTGGCATAACTTATGATTTTATAATGGTCTGGGATGCGACGGGTCAGTTTGTTATAACAAAAACATCGAAGCAGACGCGCACGTCTCTCAAATAAATCGAACATAACTTTTAAAATTGTAAATTTTTAGACGTTTTAAATAATTTTAAAACTTTGAAAATACTTGCCAGGTGAGTGCTAATAGAAATAAATTCTAAAAATATACGGTACCTATTTTTGATAAACGTAAAATTAGACTGATAAAATACTCTCCTTTTGTCATGTCCATGTCCATGATCATTGCAGCGGTATTCAAAACTATGTATAACAAAACTATGTATAACAAAACAAAGTAGAGGGCATGACTGTTTTGGCGCTTATTACGTTTGGTCTGTTCGTGACTCCTAATATAACCAACAACGCCAAGTCGTAATAACTGACAATACCTACCAGATCCTATGACTGTTTAAATACATCATTATCGTCATCAACCTATCGCAGTTCACTCCCTCTCTATTCTCAGTTCACTTTTTGCTTCCAGCCATTGCCTTAATTGCCTTACGTATGTCGTTATTCCACACATAGTTCAGTCAGTGTGGATTTTTACTCTACAAAAGGTGGTGTAGTATCAATTTTGAAATATGTTGCTTAGGTCAGTACTCTGGATTAAAAATCCATGTTTGTGAGCTCGAGTGGTCGCTCGGGTCGCCATCTCGGATGAAAGGTGCTAACATCTGTTTTTTTTTTTCTTCAATATTATACCTCAATGGTTTACGATTAAAAATGTTCAATAGAAAAAGGAATAAAACAAAATTTCAGACATTATTTATTTTAACATATTTTTTTGTAAGTCTCACGTATATGGAGTTAACGTACAGCAGCGTAAAGATGAAAATTTGTTCACATAATCGTCAATTTTTTATCAATTTCTTGAAGAGGTACGACGTCGTGTCTCTCCTACTATCCGCGTGTAGTAACAGGATGTATTCAGGTGCTCCTTTATGTTACAAACTATTCGCAAAATACAGTCTTTCAGCAGTTTTTCCCTTTCAAGATTTGCGAAATATATTTTGGTTTGGGATGGCGCTAATGGTGTCAGGAAAATTGGAAGATCATGATAAATAATATAATTGAGAACATAGATTAAACATCAGCCGCTCATTTCGTTTTAAAAATCGCAAAACTGGGAAATCGGTGGATTGAGACACAATATTTAAAAAAACCCGACATTTACGATTATTATAAAGATATTATGCTATAATTCCCCAGCTAAATATTTATCATGTACCTAAGCCTAAATAGAAATTTAGTACAATAGATATTTTCTTTATTTTCAGACTTCAGTAACAGCGACTTGTAGTGACAAGGTACCATAACTTGGTATTTTATAAAATATCGGAATAGACGTGTATGTAAAAAAGTGTTAAGCAAAACATAAATTAGTGTTTATTTCGCTAAACTTAATCTCAGAGTAACTATTGTTAATTACTATGTCGCAAACGGATTCTTCTCATCTATCTCGGAAAAAATTCCCAGGTTAGTACATTTATTTTTATTATTTATATTAATTTAATGAGACGAACTCAACGCTCTTCTGATGGTAAGAGATAACGTCGGTCCAGAATTATTGCAGTGTTACCCAGAAAGAGTAACAAAACAAATTTCAGGACTTCGCAGCTTTGGCGCTCATTACTAGAGATATTCGATGGTTAGTCTCAAAAGCCCTGTAATTTCGCTAGCTTTAGTACCCTTCAAACGAGAATACAGTAATGTTTACACACTACTGCTTGACGGCAGAATATCTGGTACTGCGGTAGTACCTACCTAAACGACCTCGCTAAGGAGATCCACGTTAGTAGTGCTAGTAAAAAGGTATTTAACTATCTATAATTTTATTATAATTATAATTTTTTATTATAGAACACATGAACAAAGTGTCTTCCCCTTAATAGAGACAGTAAGAAAAGTGTTAAAGGACACATTCTTAGATTTACTCAACTTAGCAATTTAAATTATAATAAAATTACTTATTAGTCTCAACTTGGCTAGATTGTAATAAAAATGAGGTATCTAAAAACAAACAGATACAACAATGAAAGAAAAAAATAATAATGTTATTAGAAAAAGTAGATATTAATTGATCACGATTAATACCTGGAGAACTGCCGTTGGGCAGAATTCAATCTTCAAGTGGAGTTTCATTTACGTCAAAATTGGTATCGGCGCCGATTTTTTTGAAAAAATAATCGTTTCAATTACTTTGTTTAAATTTGTTTAGTTTCTCCTGGTCGAATCTAGATGGAGCTGTACAACGTTAAAACGCGCAAGTACTTATGACGCGTTTAATCGACCTTAGAATTTTTGATGCCTAGGACTTTGATTTGCTACTCAAAGTTATATGTAACGCTGCAATGGTCATGAACATACGCTATCTACCATCAGGAAAGTGTATCGTTTATCTTATTACTTTTACATAAAAACAATCTTTGATTTATAGGGTAAAGTAAAAACACTTAATATGTTTTTCAGAAATCTCTAATGAAGCAACGGTATACACAGTGTCAAAAGAGAGCTTGTTACCAGAAAAGGACAGTTGTCTGCCCCCACCGCCGCCTCCGATTAAGGAAAAGAGCTTAGCAGCTGAAACTATATCTAGAGTACACGTACTAAAACTATATCACGATACGGATCAAAATGGTAGAGTAATTCGCGAGTACGATGTCTCAGATGACGCGAATGTATCTGTGGAGTTACCAAAAGATACTGTTTGTCCGTCACCGTCACCAACACATTCTTAAATTACACTACAGCCTACAGAATCTACACTAAGCCATCAAATTGAAAAGTGTAAAATTTCCGAAACTACAATAGAACGTAACACGTATGAAGAAATGTCCATGGAAAAAGGTGTAGCGTCTTAAAACTGCAGAAGAATCTTCAATACATCATCAAATCGAAAGTCGAACTTCCAAAACTACAAAGGAACGTTGCATTTATTAAGAATATGATGTAAAAGGAGACATGGAGACATCACCAAAGAAGTCTTAAGAATAATGTTAAGTCTCTTCTTTTTTTAATTACAAATAAGGCTGTGGTTTGTCCGCCATTTCGCCTGAGGTTAAGCAAAGATGCGATCTACGATGGAGCACGTTCGCATAGAAGAAATCGACTTCGCGATTTGAAGGCACCTAGAATGTATATATCGGAGAATACCCACTCGGGCAGCAAATTCCATTGCTTAGTGGTTAGAACGATGAAGGCAGAACGGAACCGTTTAGTTCTAGTCTTTGGAATATCTACTATGAAGCGGTGTCTCTTTTTAGAGCTCCTGGCTGTCCAATAGTAGAATGGGAAGGATGGAATTAGGTCATGCAGGTCTGAAACGCACTCTCCAAAGGAAACCAGGTAGGAAACCGACAGACAAGCAACTTTGCGTCGATGTTCCAGGCTCTGGAGACTTTTCTGAACAAGCTTCCTGAGCTTGGTGAGCTTCCTAGCACGTGTCTCGATGGACTGCAATGTCTCAAGTGATCCACCTCGAGACCTCAAGATTCTAACCAATTAAAAAATAAATACAAATACAAATTACAAAAATATTTATTCAGCAAAAAGTTTACAAACATAATGATATTATAATAGTCCCCGCATTAGGCCTAGCCTGTATCGCGGGAGGCTGGAACCGATAACAAGACAAAATTATTAAGAAAACTTGTACTATTTGGACTATGTAGTTTGATACTAATAAATTAATAAGCATGCAGTAAAACATATTATGCATATTATGTGTATGAGGTGTGTGTGTGTGTGTGTGTTGTGAGAGGGTGTGTGCGTGTGTGTTGTGAGATAGTGTGTGTGTCTGTCGTAGAATATTTCATACAGCGCCATCTAGCCTTAGCAAAGCTAAATTTATCCGTATAATAGTTTCTTTCATAAGATGACATAAAATTAATATTTTTACATGTATACATTTCTTGATTTGTATTTAGTAAATTTAAATTTATTAGTAGAATAAATAGCAAGTCAAGTACATAGATAGAACATTTTAATTGCGTACCAGAAATAGAAAAAAAATTAGAAATAACAAAAGGATCTTACGAGCAGCCTTATCGCTGAAAGCGATCTTATCCAGGAAATCAAGAATGTAAAAAAACTAATTAAGAACAGACTGAGATGTTAAATCGATAGAACAGATATTATCAGTTATCTTATTATGATCTAAAACCTGTCTTCCTTCATTTCGTGGATGGATAAATAAGCTATCTTTATATTTTAAAAAACCATTAAACCTGCTTTTTTTAAAGTGATTACCAAAAAAATTATGAAAACCCTCTTCAAGAAAAGGAGTTGATATAATTAAACTTGGTGGTAGATCTCCTTAGCTGAATGTCGTCTAGGTAGGCACCACCGCAGTACGTACCATATATTCTGCCGCCAAGCAGTAGTGTGTAAACATTACTGTGTTCCGCTTTTGAAGAGTACTGCAGCTAGCGAAGTTATGGGAATATTGAGACTAACTATTGAATGTCTTAAAGTAGTGAGCGCTAAAGCAGCGGCGCCTTGGACTTTGTTTTGTTACTCAACGTTCTACGTGTAGGTACGGGTGCAATGGTAATGTACAGGCGTTATCTCTTACCATCAGGAGAGCGTCTCGTTCGGCTCATTACTTTGATATTTAAAAAAAATCCTCCTGTCAAGTATTAATTATCAGCCAAGTATAAATATCAAAATATTTCATGTTAATTCAAGTTAGTAAATAAAGTAGATGTCACAATCAAAATCACATAAAGTAAGTCAAAGTAGAGTCCAGTCATACCTTAGTGGCGTAGCTATGCCATTTTTAATGTTATTTTTAAATATGAATAGGAAAATAATCCGCTACTTTAGTAATATCAATAAATTATTTGTATTTGTGTCGAATATCGCTAAGACTAACCATTACCAAAGTAATGAGCCATTGACGTTGGCACCTACTTAATATAGACAATTCATTTACATTAATTACAATTTCAATTGCTTCTAATGAGCCTGACCACAGACAATCAATTGCTTGAATACAAGCTATATCACTATCTTTATCTATTGCATTGAAATTGTAATTAGCTGACTCGTTTCCGCAAAATTATCTTGAAAAAGGCGTCAGTGACCTCAATATTGCGAACGCTCATTTACTTTGAAAAAGTTGTGACACGGCAGTGCTAGTAGAATTGGACGATTTTCAATTTTAAATTTGAAGCATTAGAGGTCATTATAAAATTACTATCGATGTTCACTCTACAGCGGACTAACCATGGCGTAGTCTGTGTAGCGTCTCGTTAATGGCCAGTTCAGTTGCTATCCGATCGTTCAATCGAATACAACATTTTAAAAAATTGCCAAAAATTGTATGTTCTAAATTTAAAAGTGTATTAACAATTTTATTTATTTTTGTTTTGAGCCAGTGCCCTTTTTGAAGCTGCTCCATTTTGGATTTTGTTCCTGTTTATTTATTTTATTTGGTGAGTTTATGTTTTTGTTTTGTTCAATTGTTTAAAGTTATTGTTCTTAAATCAAAATGGTATCTTGTCAAACAAAAGGTGGACGAGTTTTTGTTTTTGTAAACCTACCTAATTATCTGCGTGGGAGTCTAAAGTTGGGCGACTACATCCTTTCCCATCTGTAGCTAAGAGACAATGATTCAGTGTAGGCACTTGGTATTTTTAGTTTTATTGTGAGTTTTAAAACCACTGTTTGTTTTGTTTAATATAATAGTAATTTGACGAACGAATCGCTCTCCTTATGGTAAGATCCATGATTATTGCAGTAGTACCTAAAACTAATACAATTTAAAATTGCATATAGGTAGTATTTTCAATTAATACAATCGTTTTTTTTTTTTTGCTAAATATACTTACGTTTGACCTCTTGATGTTAAGCAAAGATGTGGTCTACGATGGAGCACGCTTACTCACCTAAAATAAACCGATTCACTCACGACTTGAAGGCACCCATATACCTACCTAGTAGCCGTCGGGTATCACCCACTCTGACAGGAAATTCCACTGAAAAGCGGTTCGTATGATGTAAGTGGATTCAAAGCATTTTGTTTGTGTTTTTGGAACATCAACAATGAAACAGCAATGGTTTTCAGGGGCCCGACAGTAGAATAAACAGGATGGCATTAGATTTTTTTTGTGTGCTTTACCTTCAACAACACCTTCACTTAACATCAGGTGAGCTGCGGTGAAACACCTAGCTTGTCAAAAAAAAACTGTATTTAATTCAAAAGGGTTTTAGACGTAATTTACATACTTATATACTTTAACAGCATGTGGCTTCCTCTGAAGCTGGTGAAGCCAAAATGCTGTTAATCAGACCTAATCATAATTAATTACATTATTATTATAACTAATTATATCTCGCCATTGCGCCTCGTTACAAATACAAATATTTTATTGATAACACTAATGTTACAAGTCAATTCCGTAATATCATTTCAAATATATCATTAAGAAAGTTTTTAAACAATGATTACATGCCGTTGAACAAAAAAAAAGTCAAAAAAAGTTGTC
This sequence comes from Biston stratarius, assembly GCA_950106695.1. Lineage (NCBI taxonomy): Eukaryota > Metazoa > Arthropoda > Insecta > Lepidoptera > Geometridae > Biston > Biston stratarius. The sequence goes on from OX467106.1 coordinate 11,635,530, forward strand.
AATATATAAATATTCATTCAGCTTGCTGAAGCTGTATTGGCAATATGCTGTACATATCTGACGCAGAACCGATAACCGCTGGGGTAGACGTGTTCTAGAGTGGAGACCCCGAATTGGAAAAACGCAGCGTAGGACGCCCTGAGACTCGGTGGAGTGACGATATACGTAGGACAACTGGCAGTGTCCACAACAGCATCACTGATGGCATGACTGTGGCCACACAGTCCCATGACGGCACAATTGGGACCTTACATTTTATTAGTAGTATGGAACTAATAAGACGAAAATATCCTATTACTTGATTAATTGATACACAATTGATCATAAGACATTGATATAATGGTACTTAAATTGCTACCTATGTATGACGTTTGATATTTTTATGACTAGCAGGCTAGGTGTTGACTACAGCTCATGTGATGTTAACTGACGGTGCGGTCTACTACGTACCTAACCACCACATGGTTTCCTCACAATGTTTTCCTTAATCAGCAAATTTTTGGGATTTGAAATTTTGAAGCCACGTCATTCAGTGTGTAACCCAGCCACCACTGAGCTATCATCAACAACAGATATCGAACCAATAATATTATGAAAGGGTTAATGTTGCAAATATCTTGTTGGTCCGCATGCCGTAAGCATCTGGATCCGGTTTGGCTTGAGCTCAATATTTGGATATTCAGAAATATTGTGACCTAGAAATTACTTAAGTACATTTTTTTTTAACGCTGACAGTCTAGTTGTTTGACCACAACTCACCTGATGTTAAGTGACGGTGTGTTCGAAGATGATTAAGCACACCTAGCCTAGAAAAGAACTGGCTCTTAAGTGAGGCTGCCGGAACACACCGTTAGATGCTAGGCGGCAGATTTTCAACTTGAGGGTGGTAGCTAGCCAGCCGAGTACTAGAAAGTACCCTACCACCACGCTATGGTTTCCTCATGATGTTTTCCTTCACCTCAAGCTCATTGTTGGGGTTTGAACCCACGCCCTTCGGCATGCGAACCGACCGCGCTAACCACTGAGCTATCATCGCTACAAATTATTACAATTATTATCGCTACATGCATGGAATCAAAGGCCAATGTTGAATCTTGGACCGGTGCTGCTGACGCCGCTGTTCCAAGTAGAGCAGCTCAGGAAAGAGTCATATTTAGAAAGATGGTCATCGACATCCGTTTGGATATGGCACAGGATGAAAAAGATATGACACTACGTACAGTCAAAAGCAAGAGAAATCCGTATAGTACAGTCTTTTAAAATGACAAACCATTAAAGCGTACAATTTCTGATTCTGCTTTCAATTTTGCGATCTTCATCATCATCATCATCAGCCGTATGACGTCCACTGCTGGACATAGGCCTCTCCCATTGATTTCCACAAAGACCGGTTGGAAGCGGCTCGCATCCAGCGCGTTCCTGCGGTCTTTATTAGGTCGTCTGTCCACCTTGTGGGTGGACGTCCTACGCTGCGCTTGCCGGTCCGTGGTCTCCACTCCAGAACTTTGCAGCCCCATCGGCCATCGGTTCTGCGTGCTATGTGCCTATGTGCAATTTTGCGAACTGTGATATTATTACGCGCTAAAAATCCATTTTTACCATTAACCTACCAATCTGTATGCTATGGCTATGTCGGTTGTCTTATCTTATCACGTATTGCTACCGCAAAATGTCACACATCGACAGACCGACTTTTTGATATAAACGTCTAAAAATCGTAAACAATAGTGATAATGCATATCTGTCAAATTTGACGTGACTTGTGAAAAACATTGTTGATAGTAGATTCCTTTATTCTGTAAATTTTGTATGTTTTTCGGGGAATACCCGTTCAGACAGCAAACTACTGTATAGCAGTTCACTGTCCCTGATAAAAGCTTGTCTGTAAAAATAAAATTTAGAATTTTAGAGATTGCTCCTCAAAACGAATCAATCAAGTCAAATTTCATCCAAATCCGTTCAGTAGTTTTTGAGTGAACGAGTAACAAATATCCAACCATCGTCATGCCCCGCGCTATTAACCGCGTGGTGATGGACGATGGTGATGATGAAAAGTATTCTATATTTTATTCCAGGGCCTAAAGTATCTACATGCAAAATTTCAACAAGATCTGTTCAGCCGTTCTGGCGTGATTGAGTAACAAACATCCATCCATCCATCCATCCAAACTTTCACATTTATAATATTAGTGGGATAGTAGGAAGGATTTTTAGCCAGTGTCATGATGATGTAAGGTTTTTAATGATACCCCGTGCATCCAAATCGGTTCAGGCATTTAAAAGTTATGGTGGAATAAAGAAACTAACTTAAATACATATATATATACACTTCTTTTTCGGGGCAGTCGTCAAGAAGCAAAGCAGCAACCAAATGAGATAGCAAGGTCATAAGATGTTAAAATTACTATTACATCCAATTGACCAGCCTCGTCAGTTCCAAATAGAAAGTTTCTAATTACTCACAGCAAAGTGAAAGTTTACAATTCATTTGACTCATTGGTTTTTTTACGTAGGTATTGCGTAAATATTCGCAAAGGATTATTTCGATATTTGCACCAGTTTTCTTTTTATATTAAACTAGCGACCAGCCCCGGCTTCGCACGGGTGCAATGTAGATACTAACGTTGTACATTATTTTGATCTTTCTCATAAGGTTTAGCCAGTGTTTGCAATGTTACGACATTATATTACAAATCTTTGAAACTCTCGGATTTTCTCTACTATAATATGCATCTATTTATACATATAAACCTTCCTCTTGAATCACTCTGTCTATTGATGGAAACCGCATTAAAATCCGTTGCGTAGTTTAAAAGATCTAAGCGTACAGACGGCGAGAAGCGACTTTGTTTTATACTATGTAGAGATAGATCTAAGTTTGTCCACCAACTCGCCTAATGGATAGCGACGGTGCAAGGATGGAGCGCGTTGATCTAGAAGAAAACTATTCACTCTAGTCTTAAAAACGCACAAACTGCCTATGTCCATAGACCTCTCCGATGACAAGGCATTCAGCCCGTTTCCTAGTTTTTCGCTTTTAGCTGTCCTATGTATATCATCACTCCATAAAGGTAGAGTCCCTATTAAAAAATTGCGTTTATGTCGTTACGTGATTGTTGTTACTTCAATAAACCCACATCAATCAGTTCGTGACTGTCGTATTCTTGGACAGCTGACTCTGGCATTCCACGCACGTTTATTTACAAGAATTGTCATGTATGTATATTATTCAAATGACTGTACTCAGTGCTTAGAAAACACATTCTTTGTGGGACAATGTCGGCGCTAACTATTTCAAATGTCTTGGCAACGATTTGTTTTGAAATTTTGCTTTTTTTATTGCTGACAGGCTAGGTGTTTGACCACAGCTCACCTGATGTTAAGTTACGATGTGGTCGAAGATGGTAAAGCAGACCTAGCCTGGAATGGAACTGGCTCTCATGTGACGCTGCCGGAACACACCGTTAGATACTTGGCGGCAGATTTTCAACTTGAGGGTGGTAGCTAGCCAGCCGAGTACTAGAAAGTACCCTACCACCACGCTATGGTTTCCTCACGATGTTTTTCTTCACCGGCAGCTCAAGCTCACTGATAGGGTTTGAACCAATGCCCTTCGGCATGCGATCCTACCGCGCTAACCACTGAACCATCATCGCTAAAAAAAAAACACGCTAAACTAAAATCTAAAATCGCTAAACTTGCTTACACGTCTGAGCATATTCAAGTCGCGAGTGAACCGGTTTCTACGAAATAAGTACGCTCTATCAAGTATATTATTATATTAAAGGCGTGATGAAGATCAAACAAAGACATAAAGAAAAATAAATAAATAGAAAGTCTTTATTGTGCACACCAAAAATAATTTTTTTTTTTTTTACAGAAAACATAAGATTCTTTTGAGCTAGTAAAACCTTTTTTTTTTTTAAATTAGTTACTGATTAAGTTTATGTCGAATTTTATTTTTAGATATTAAAGAATAATATTTAAAAAATTGTATAGTCAGACAAATTTTTAATTAAATCTTCGTCAAAGACTTAACGGAAATACACTAAAAATATGTACCTATATGCATTGAACACTTAAATTTATATATTTTTCCTGTGTGTTCGTACGTCCAATTAAAGTTTTACATGAATAAGGAAAACCGAACTTTGTTATTGTGAATTTCAACTGTGTAATAGTATAAATAAATAAATAATTAATAAATTAATATCATAGGAAATTACACACAGCGCCATCTTATCCCAACTAAGCAAAGCTTGTACTTAAATTACACAATAATAAAAGAAAACTTAAATTCTTTATTTTTGTAAATAAATACAGAACAAACATTTGTTTATACCACAAAATGTTTGTCCTGCGTGGGAATCGAACCCACGCCTTATAGCTCTAAAAGCAGATATACTACCAATGAGGCAATAGTGCTATCTTAGCTTTGTATGTATATATTTGATTGAAGTTTTATTTCGTTTTTTATTTTATTTAATCAAGTTTCATGAATTTTGGTTTATAAGAGAAAAATCATACTTAATAATTATACTTACGTACTACGACGACTAGACGTACATATATCGCGACAAAAACCCGCCTTTTTTTTTTTTTTTTTTCAAACACGGTAGGTGTTAAAAACACTTGGGTTTTTAAGTAAGAATAGGTATAATGATACCTTAGCTCTCAAAATCCATCCAGCCGTTTGGAAGATACGAGGTAATAAAGAAATTTACATACATACAAGATACGTGCGAAAAACATAACCCTTTCTTGGCAGTCGGGTAAAAAGATAGCCAATTTTACAGTTGCCTAATTTGGCAGAGCGTAATAAAATTAATACTACTATAAAGTTTGCTACACTTCATATTCAAACTTTTTCGAAACAATCATTATCGAACTAGTCAAAACAAGAATATCGGAAGGTGGTAGAAAACCGGCCCTTCCTTTGTAACCTTCCAAGAAGTACATTATTCCAAAAAATCCTTCCAAACAAAGATGCTTAATTGAATGAATCATTATAACATCGTATAGAAAGTTACTTTGATGACTCAGGGATGACCGTGGTCAAGAATTTGATCCGAAAGCGTTAAAACATTCTTTGGAGTAATTAGTTTATTGGTGTTTGAATCATACTTTTACCGGTAAAGTATTTTGCTAAGAAAGACCACAAAGGTGGCCTTGATGCCGGCCGTGGTTTTAGATTTAGTCTCCTAAGAAAGATCACGAATGAAACCTATACTCAATGCAACAGTTGGGAGAAAAAAGTTAATTTCAGTAAACAAGCTGTTTTAACTCCCAACTTAAAAAGAAGGGTGTTCTAAGTGTCTGTGTGTTTTTACCCGACTGCCAAAGAAGCGGTTTGTTTTTGCGCGTATCTTATATGTATGTAAACTTTATTATCTCGTATCTTCCAAATGGCTGAATGGATTTCAACAGTTAAAGTTTCGTTATATTCGTCTTAAAAACCCAAGTATTCTTAGTCAGGTGTCTGTAATATTAAAAAAAGGCGGATTTTTGGCGCGAAATATCACATCAGCCATAGACGTCTACTGCTGGACATAGGCCTCCTCCTGGGGGGGTTTTGCCAATACTCGCCACGCTTGGCAGGCGGGTTGGCGAGCGCAGTTAGGTGTGATTGTTCAAGGAAGACGCTGCTGCCCATCTTCCGGATTACATCCCTTAGCCGACTCTTACGGCAACCACGGTTAGAGAGGGTGGAGTACTATTCTTACGCCGGTACTATCACGGCAATATAATACGTTAATAAATAAAAAACCTATCGAGTGCCCTAGAGTATAGTAGATCAAAAAAGGGAAATTAAAAGGGGATTGCAAATATATAATATATATAAGTTTACCAGTGCTTCTCTAGATGACGAAAATGGATGTGCGTTTCATGCAGCATTCTTCAAACCAATTTGTATGACAAACTTGGTAATACCAGCCCTACCAGCTTGTTCAAAGTTGGAAAATATATAATGCGGTTGGATATTTGAATAATAATTAATTATAAGTAAATATTTACATTTCTCGAATCAAGAAACACATTCAAGAAGAACGTTCCGTATGACAATATGCAGAACAGAATACGCAGAATGGTTGGCGATTTTTCACACACTTCGTTCTAAGTTCTGTTCAAGTAGATATATAGAATGCGCTATCATCGGAATTGATTCGCTCGGACGCCTCTGTTAGAGAGAATAAAAGAGGTCTATATACATATGTATATTCAGTTTATACATTATCTATATGTTCTTTTCATTAACACTTTTCGGTCTGTCCGATTCACGATAGGTTTTTGCATTCGTTAAAAGGCAAATCATTACATGACACTGTTTAGGGAAGACACAGTACACAAGTTACATAAGGATAAATATCGAACGGATAAATAATTTATTAATGACGGAAATCCATTTCTGCAGCAATGATTTCTTTCTTTTTTATTGTTGATAGCCTAGGTGTTGACAACAGCTCACCTGATGTCAAGTGATGGTGTGGTCGAAGATGGTAAACACACCTAGCCGGGAATGGAACTAGCTCGTCAGCTAGCCAGCCGAACACTTGAGAGTATTCTACCACCATGCTATGGTTTCCTCACGATGTTTTCCTTCACCGGCAGCTCAAGCTCATTGTAAGGGTTTGAACCTACGCCCTTTTGCGTGTTATCTGAACACGCTAAGCACCGAGCTATCACTGCAACAAAATCATAATTCATTGCATGAATTCCTTGTTCAAACCAGTCCTGGATTTGTCAATAGGCCATATAGGTCGCGGCCTAGGGGCGGCAGCGTCCTAGGGGCGGCAGATATTTGAGGAATCAATCTCTATCTAATGTTTACCCTAACTTAGATATAGCTCTCCGCATCGCACTTTCCACTCCGACTACGAATTGTTTTGGGGAAAGAAGTTTTTCCCGTTTAAAACGTGTAAAAAATATCAAAGGTCTTCATTGTCTCAATAAAAAATGAATTCTTTGGCTTCTTCTCTACATAGAAGCAGAGATAATGAACACCATAAACTATGATGATATTATAGATGATTTTGCTATTAAAAAGTCCCGTAAAAAATTGTAATTCTTGTTTCTTTAATGCCTTTTCTTAATGACTAATTCATTCTTTTAATTAACTTTAGTTCCTTTCTTACTACATATGGAAAATTATTATTTTAGAAAGGTACATGAGGCGGCGGAAATAAAGTGGCCTGCACTCGTAAAAAATATAAATCCGGCACTTGTTCAAACATGTCTCTGAGTCTTCAATACCGACGCAAGGTTGGTTGAGTCTATCGGTTTTCATTTGCATGCATTTTGAAGAGTGCGTTTCAGATCTGTATGAGAGCCCAGTTCATTTTTAGCGATGATAACACAGTGGTTAGCGTGGTCAGATAACACGCGGTTTCAAACCCCTACAATGAGTTTGAGCTACTGGTGGAGCTAAACATCGTGCGGAAACCATAGCGTGGTGGTAGGTATATGAACCGACCGCATTGATTGGACTTGGTTTTTAATATGATAAATGAATTTGTGAAACTCAGCGTTCTTGATGAGCGTAAGTAATAAATTATACTTATATTGTATGTCGTTTTGTAAACTAGGAGCGACTTTTAAAACTTAGGGTCAAATTATTAGAATAATGTAAGTACTCATAATGATATACTTCCGTCCTTATTTCGCTATTAAACTTTAATACTCGTTTTAGGTCTTGTAACCGCCATTATAATACAGTGTAAACTCTATATAGTGACGCTGAAGTTTACTGGCGTTTAGAGAATGGAGATAAATAAAAATTAATATTGTTCTACTATTATAGTATTATCTAATAATAACGCATAAAATTTTGACAGTCTAGCAACTGAGGAAAACACGTGTATAATAATCACAAAATAAAGAACGAATTTCTTAGAATCTTCGGTACGTATGATGCCGACAGTTGAGGTATATACGAGCCAAACAATAAAACAACAAAATTACAAACAAAAGAACATATACAACTGCAGGTTTTGTCAATTTCGGCAACTTAGAAAGTACCAACAAACAGCAGGTGCTTTACAAGTTGCCGAAATTACTAGCTTTACTGTACCTACTGTACTGTACTGTGGTCGTTACATAGAATGCGTGTGATGCTGCATAGTGTATTATATATTGTATATGTATATACTGTAAGGACAAACAGGCAAATCAACCGAAGTCGAGTAATTTTGACGTTTTAAGGAGTTTGACGTTACATGGAGTTTACACTGTATCTTTAGTTTACAAGAATTTTTAACAACACATCGCACGTTGAAAACAAAAGTGACCTAAACGAAAAACTCAATTTTTCGGTATGGCCATTTTAAGTTTTTTTGTAAGTTTTATGAGGTCAATAACTCAACTGTGACTTGACATAATGTATTGTTATTGTTTTAAATAATAGTTCTGGTATTATTCTATCAGAACCTGATTGATTTTAATCAGAATAACAGGTAAATATTTTAAACAGGTACAGGTAAACAGGTTTTAGTTTAGTGTCACTTTTGTTTTCAACGTGCGACATCTTATTATAACCCTATTGCCAGAATGAGCCGCCAACACAATGGAATTCTCGTCCCTAACAGAAACATCGATATCTTCCACTTAAAACTATGCCGGTTTCAAAGACAGATTAAGATTATTATTTTTTTATTTGTTTTTTAAGTATTCTGACTCTATAACTTACTTTTTATTATTTAATTTAATTTATAATTCTAATCCTAATTAACCAATGACATAACTAACATTTATATGAATTCTGAAATGAAATATAAAATTTGAGGGTAGTCACAATAAAGTTAGTAACATACTCCTTAGTTTATTCGTATGTTTAAGGCTAGATACAGTTAAACCCACCGTATTAACCACTGAGCTATAATCGCTACAAAATTGCAAGTTGATTCAAGGTAATACGGTGACACACTCGTGGTAACGGTGCATATACAATGTACATACATACATACTCAAAGTAGGTTAGTGGAGGTGATTGACCTTAAGGCTGTTTTTATTAGGAAGCTTTGTTAGGTCTACAATAGGTGTGGTTATCTGATTGAAAAAAAAAACACGGACAAGTGGATTACACTACAATTTGAACTAAAACTTTTGTAACAAGACCTTTTTATTATCAAATCGGTAGTTCATTGGCCTAAATTTGTCTAATGACAAGTAAATAATGTCAAGGTTATCAGTCATCACCTTGGACCGCTTTGCTAATGTGATAACAAGATTGTTAATTAATTTGGCTGAATAATTCTTTTGTTTCGATTTGTGCTTATTTAACTTAAACTTATTTGATTAATATTACTTCGTCATTTGGGTTTCCCATGCATGCAGCAAGCGTCAATAAACAAAAGAACACATGTTTTTGTTAATTACTTATTCTGGATTACTCACGTTTTTGTTTTGTCAGATTCCATATTAAATCAAAAGAAGACATTAAACGGCATTGTTTTTCTGTTCCTTTTAGTTTATTTTAGAATAAATAATAGTTTGTGTGTAAAATAGGTTGTTATCAAATCATATTTTTAAAAACATTTTTTCAGCAAATAATGTGAATTAAAACGGGCAATCTAAATTATATCAATACTTCGGGTAAGAAAGGTCGTAAAGGCCAAAATATAAACTATAGAGCCAAAAAAATCTGGTCATATTATTTTTAATTCTAGACTTAAAATAGTTGATAAGTACACTTTTACTTTTTTGATTACAGTGGCGGTACGCCTAACCTATTAAAAAAGTACTATGCAATTAGAATTTACATATATTTTTTTAATGGTTTAGAAAATTAAAATTATCGATATGTGTAGTACTGCTGACCGGTACCTGTACTGTTTGTAGCGATGATAGCTCAGTGGTTAGCGCGGTCGGTTCGTATGCCGAAAGGCGTAGGTTCAAACCCCAACAATGAGCTTGAGCTGCCGATGAAGGAAAAACATCGTGAGGAAACCATAGCATGGTGGTAGGGTATTTCTAGTATTCGGCTGGCTAGCTTCCACCCACAAGTTGAAAATCTGCGCCAAGCATCTAACGGTGTGTTCCGGCAGCCTCGATACGAAGCAACGATACCCTAAACTTTATTTTGTTACCCGACTGACAAGGAAAGGTTATCTTTTCCGCGCGTATCTTGTATGTATGTGTGTATGTAAATTTCTTTATGATCTAGTATCTCCCAAACGGCCGATTGATTTTACGACACGATTACGGCAATTTTATTAAGGTTTCGCTAGTTTCGTCTCAAAAACCCAAGTGTCCTTAAAAGGTGGATTTAAAAAAAAAACAATATGGTGAATTTTTTGCGCGAAATAATAATACGTTAATTTTAAAAAATTACCAAATCTATTAAGTAGGGTATTTAAATAAAGGCAATTAAATGAGAGTTACTAAAATTAAAAAAGCTTTTAAAGTTGTTTTTTTTCTTTAATTGTACCTATTTTCGTAGTCGGATTATAGATTTTTTAAGGACTTTTGCTTGTTCCACAAACTACTGTGCACCGCTGTGATACATAATTATAATCAGAGGTCATCTTTTACCGTCAGTAGACCGCTTCGTTCGTTTTATTACGTTTGCATAGTAAAAAATATCTATCTCACCAATTTTAATAAGCATTGCACCCTACCATTAATCCCGATTAAGAAAAAAAACAAAAGACTCGCCAATTTTAATCACTCTATGTTTCATACCGATACTAATTTCGCTATCTTAACCCCTCGCCGCCAAACGACACGAAATATTACAAAAAAAAAAAAATACTTCGCCCAAAAGAAAAAAAAAACGTCGCGGGCCTAATTGACGTTCTTTATGAGCGTCAGTCCTTAGACGGGGATATTTTTTAATTAGATATATTTTATGGGTTTTTTTCGAAAGGGGGGAGAATAAAGGGTTAACATTTGTTTGAGCTCAATGACACTGTTTAGGGAAGATACAGTACACAAGTTTAAAAAGGATTAATATCGGACTCCTATACGGGAAGTAAAAATCTTTTTTTTAATGGTTGATAGGTTTGGTGTTTGACCACAGATTACGTGCTGTGACGTTGTGGCCGAACATGGTTAACACACCTAACCTAGAATGGAACTGGCTCTCAAGTGAGGCTACCGGACCATAACGTTAGGTGCTTGGTGAAAGATTTTCTACTTAAGGGTGGTAGCTAGCTAGCCGAGTACTAGAAAGTACCCTACCTCTATGCTATGGTTTCCTCACGATGTTTTTCTTCAATGGTAGCTCAAGTTGATTGTTTAGGTTTGAACCCACACCTTTCGGTATACGAACTGTCCGCGCTAACCACTTAGCTATCATCGCTAAAAAATCAAACAAAGGCTACAGTCTTAATTCTCTACTTATAAATACAGTATGTATTAACGGAAAAATTAACTGTTGAAGTGAATCACTTCGAGATTAAATTAACGATTTCATTTAGGTAAGATGTACTTTTTTGTTAGTGACTTATCGAGTGCTGAGAATTAAAAAAAAAAACTACTTTGGAACTTTTCTAATTTATTATCTAATTGTTGTCTGCGCTGTTATTTGAGAAATTGATGACACTTCTCTGAGATTATTTCAATGCTAAAGAGATTTGGAAACGAATTTTAATATTGTTATTGTATATAATGGTAATAAATTGACAGTTTATATACGTAATCTTCTTTGCGCCGTGGGATTAGAACCTAGGATCTCCTGATTAGAAGCCAGTCTCTCAACTGAACTGCCGAAACTTCAACTTTTTTATTAGTGTTTTTTAATGTAATAAGACAAACGAGACACTCTCCTGATGGTAAAAAATAACCCCTGTCCATCATAAATATAAATAAATATAAATATGAATATTGTAGGACACATAACACACAGCGCCATCTGACCCCAAACTAAGCAGAGCTTGTGTGATGGAAGTCAGATAACTGATAGAATACATTTTTTTTTTTTTTTTTTTAATATATACTTATAATACATACAGAACACCCAGACATAGAACAAACATTTGTTTATACCAAACAAACATTTGTCCTTGGCGGGAATCGAACCCACGCCCTACAGCTCAGGCAGGCATACTCCCAAGCCAACAGGGCTGTCAAAAAATACAGCTATATACAGAACTTTGAGTAGTAAAACAAAGTCCAGAGCATCGCTGCTTTGGTGCTCATTACTTTGAGACTTTCAATGGGTTTGTTTCAACAGCCCTGTAATTTCCCTAGTAAGCTAGCAATTTCGGAACACAGTAATGTTTACACACTACTGCCTGGCGGCAGATAAACTCTGCTAAGAAGATCTACCACCAAGTACTGTATATGGATTATACATAGAATGTTATTTTGTCTAGGCCCATGTACTGTTTTCCAGTGTGGCAATGAGAGAGGGGGTCAATATTAGCGTTCCTTCGTAATCAGGCAGAGAAAAAATGGTCGATTAGACCCCCTCTACGTTAATTTAGGATCATTGGGCAAGGAAGGTGGGTGACAGCACCCTTTTCTTAGTAAATTGTCTTTTTTAAAACGGTGTTCGGTATTGCCGGTGGGAAGCGTTTACGGCTGACTTACAACAGTTTTTTTTTAATTTAATTTGGTTACTTATAAATCTTGTTTGAAGTTTATTAAGTTTTTCGCGTTTAGATTCGCGCTTGCTCAATTATAATACTGTAAAAAGTATTTATTCTATGGATCCACTCCAGAGAAATAATTATAATTATCTCAGTGCAGTAGAGCGTCGATTATCCGAACTAATTGGGGGACATCGGTGTTCGGAAAACCGTTTTTGTTTTTCGGATAATTCAACTGTCTAATATAGGTACCTATTTATGTACCTGTGAATGAAAACCATATTTATATATTTATATCTTTTGAGGCAAATAGGAATTAAACAAAAAAGTACAGACAGTCTTAATAAAACATGTACTAGGTACAATTAACGCTTAAATTTATTTTTAATTTTTATTTCGTCTATTTAATTTTAATTTTATGTTTTTAATCTTGAAATAACACTTTCTGTACCTCTTCATTTTTGGCTATATCTTAATGGGGTCATATAGTTAGGTCTTGGTATGTTATATTTTATAAGTCCTGCACCTGTAGTACATAATAATAATATGCTTCAATAAAGTATTGAGTACTGGTCAAAATCATGGGTGTGGATGGTAAATGAGCCAAAAGTTGTTTTTATCTGACAACTCGAGTGAACAATTGGGTTAACCGTAAGTTATTTTGTTTCTGTAGGTTATTTTTCTATTTCGGATGTGCACAATAAATACTTTTTTCCTATCTATTTATGTATGTATATCTATGACTTTGTCATAGCAACTTTTTCTTACAAGCCAGAAGTCTAGAGCTTGGATTCTCGGATGGGCAAATTTAAATTTGAGACTAACCATCGGAAGTCTTAAAGTAATGAGCGCCAAAGCAGCACAGACCTGGACTTTGTTTTGTTACTCAAAGTTCTGTGTATCGCTACAATAGTCATGAATGTCTCTTACCATTAGAAGAGCGTCTTGTTCGTCTCATTACTTGAACATTAAAAAAACTCGTGTATGAAGAATTATATTATTAACTACTCATATTTTATGAAAGTGATTTAGAGACCTACCAAGATTTTTTACAAATTATAACAGAAGAACTAAAAGTAGGTATCTATGTACAAAAATATATAATACCTATATCACTTAATTTACTTTTTGATACACATTCAACACGTTTTTCAACTATCAGTGTAAGTTTCGATATACCTAAGTAAAAAATGTTTCCGGAACTACATTTTTGTCCGTTCAAACAGATTTGACCTTCTCGTGTCAATGATCCGTGGCGTAACATATTTGATTATTGCGAAAAATACCGCAAAGACGAATTCATACTTTGTAGAGATCATTAACCGAAATTAATTTTTACATAACCTTCTTGAGATAAAATCTTTTTTTTTAATGATCAGGACTTGGTGTTTGACCACAGATCACCTGATGTTTAGTGACGGTGTGGTCGAAGATGGTAAACACACCCAGCCTGGAATGGAACTGGCTCTTAAGTGAGGCTGTCGGAACACACTATTAGGTGCTTAGCGACAGATTTTGGTGTTAACTAGCCAGCCAAATACTATAGAGTACCCTTCTACCATCTATGGTTTCATCATAATATTTTACTTCACCAGCAGCTTAAGTTAATTGTTGGAGTTTGAACCCGCGCCCTTCGTCATGTGAACCGACAGTGTTAACCACCGAGCTATCATCGCCAAATCGATTTAGGTGCAATTTTCACCGAAGTTTATATATGCTGAATGGCCCTAGTGTCAGAATTAAAATACCGCCCGCGTGGCTCTCATGTGATTTACATTGTTGTAGTTAATTTATATTTCAATTTCTAATATAACACTAATTATAAAAAAAAAAAAACATATTTCTTGGTTAATTTTAGTATTTTTCTTTATTTATACAAACCAAGTTCAATAAAAAAAAATAGAATGCATTTTATTATTTTATTATCCTACTAACATTATAAATGTGAAAGTTTGGATATTTGGAACCGAATCGCGCAAAAACGGCTAAACAGATTTAGATGATATTTGGCACACACATAGTTGTATACATATATCTCGCAACGCTCTGAACCTCTTTCTTCTTCTTTGCGAATCACATAAAAAAAATGCTTAAGCGTTTCGATTGGCAAGAGCCAATTTAGTTTTAGTTCAGCCCTTAATATTAAAATAAAGTACTTAAAAACTCTGCTAACCTTAATATTGAGCTAGTTATATCCATACCTATAATTATTATGTTTATTTCTTTTTTAGCCAAACATTTTTTTCTATAAATTTTGTTGAAAGTGTTTATTGATTTGTCTTACTCAAAGAAGACGACACGCAAGAAAAGCTTCATGTCAACTCTATTTACTTTTTTAAGAAATTAAATTATTTCGCCTCAAATTAGGTGTTTGTCCTGCACTAATTCAATCCAGCGACACGAGAAATATCACTGAGATTAGTCGACTGAAAAAAACATGGCGGAAGAAAAATTGTGGCCAAGTTGAATGGATGCCCAAATCGGTGAGGGTTCCGTCAGATAAAATTGTATTAAAAATTAAAATACCAAATCATGGCTGTCAATGGAGATAAAAATATGAATGCCAAAACACAACAAACCTTTCGAATGTGGTAAATTGTAATCAAATAGATTCTAAATCAGCCATGTTTTTATAAGGTCTTTTCTCATTATGAGAAAGGTAAAAGAAAGAGTCCACCCAGGCCAAGTGCGGGTTAGAAGACTCATACATGTAGATTTCCTAATGATGTTTTCCTTCACCGTTCACAATCAAATAGATTATGTTATATTATCTTTTGGGAAAATCTTATTTTACGTTTATAATCTATATTGCATCTCATAAAAAGATTTAATTAAATATTTGTGACATTACGAGTAATTATTATGACTCAGTTTATATTTCAGGAATAATATATAAATAGAAACGACTTATAAGATATTTTTTATGTGAAAGATAGGTGCCTACTTATTTATAATTATATTTTCATTTTTTATAACTACATCTTTTACATCGAAAATTATATTAAATAGGTACAAATAATAAAAATCTGAAAATCTATTGCTGAGCACCTAACGGTGTGTTCCGGCAGCCTCACTTGAGAGCCAGTTCCATCCCAGGCTAGGTGTGCTCGCCATGTTGGACCACACCATCAATTAACATCAGATAAGCTGTGGTCAAATACTAAATCTGTCAACCATAAGCGTTTTTTAAAAATAATTCATAGCTGTTAGAAAATACCTATTTTTGGTTAATTTCATTACTTATTTCTAATTTATTTTGATTTTTAGTTTTTGTCAGACTTTAGTTTTAGATACTTTTAAATACTATTCCGGAGAAATATTTAAAATCGCCTTCAAGTTAGATAAATATTTAAAATAATATTTAAATTTAATCAAATTCTCGTCACTATTGTAACCAAAACTAATTTTAAGTGGAGATTCACAATTAAATACGTTTTTGTCTGTGTTTTTAGTAAAACCCGTTTCACAAACATTACAACGGATCTCTAAAAACTTCGACGAAACGAAACCGAGAGAACCCGTGAAAAATCTTTATTAAATCCCTCTTGAGCTAAATAAGTTCATTTGGCGAGTGGAGAAAAAAAATATATTTTTGCCTTTTTGTAAATTAGAAAACATTTTCGACGATTTGTATGGCTTATTTCGGGGGTAATTAGTGATTGTCTGTAGGATGGGGGCCTATCGGAGTTTTTTTTTTTTTTTTTTTACTTTGAACTAATGAGGGTGAACGAAGCGAGATAAATGTTTGGATTAAGATATAAATTGTTTCGTATTATTAAAGCGTAGATGAAACCAATTTATATATAAAAAAAGATCTTATTGATAATAAAATCTGAAAATAAATAAATTATTTAAATAAAATTACGTAGGATTTCATAGTCGTAAATAGGTTTATAATGATAATATATTATAATTGTGGATTAGCAAGTTGAAGTGGCAGTGGCCAGGACACACAGCACACAGAACTGATGACCGATGGGGCTGCAAAGTTCTGGAGTGGAGACCACGGTCCGGCAAGCGCAGCGTAGGACGTCCACCCACAAGGTGGACAGACGACCTCATAAAGACCGCAGGAACGCGCTGGATGCGAGCCGTTTCCAACCGGTCTTTATGGAAATGAATGGGGGAGGCCTATGTCCAGCAGTGGACGTCCTACGGCTGATGATGATCACGGTCAATTTGCAGAAGTTCATTTTGTGTATATTTCCGCTTCAAAGTCGTTTTGGTTACAGCAGTAATGAGGATTTAATTTAAATATTTTTCTTACTTGACTACAAATATTACTTAATATTTAAAACTAAAACATAAACTTAAAATCTAAATAAAAATTACTACTAGTCTTTATATCTTCTTCTCGCTGCAGTTACCAGTTGTCGACACGTGTTTCGCCTCTACACGAGGCATCTTCAAGACGTGTTGACTCTTCGAACGCTAGACCGAGAAACTGGTAGCTACTTTAAAAGTTGTAAGGCGTGGGTTCGATTCCCATCAGAACAAACATTTATGTGACGATAATTGTTTGTTCTGTGTCTGAGTGTTCTATATGTATTATAAGTATGTAAAAATAATTATTATTACAAAAAAAGATATGTAAGTATGTATTCTATTAGTCACCTGGTTCTCATAGTACAAGCCTTGCTTAGTTTGGGGCTAGATAGCGTTATGTGTACATGAAATTATTTGCATGGTAATTGCTTGAAGCACAATTATAGAAATTATGTTAGTGGGTAGGTTGTTATCTAATGATAAGACTGCCTAGAGCGGTTATATCAGATTAAGCAGACAACTGATATCAGTCACGTGATAAGAGCACTTCAGTCAACCGATATACAAATGTGATAAGGAAAAATGACGGTCAGACAGGCGGACGACAAAACATTTTAGTGCAATTTTATTTAAAAAAAACAAGCTGGTATGCTGTCGCAAAAAACAATTGTACCATGCATAAAACCTTCGCGGAAGAGGCCACACCGTCTAACCTGACAATAGTAAAACTAAATCAAACTTAAAAACTGAACAATTACATAAATATCTATTCTAAATATATATAACTCAAAGGTGACTGACTGACTGACATAGTGATCTGTCAACGCACAGCCCAAACTACTGGACGGATCAGGCTGAAATTTGGCATGCAGGTAGATGTTATGACGTAGGCATTCGCTAAGAAAGGATTTTGATTAATTATACCCCCAAGGGGATAAAATAGGGGATGAAAGTTTGTATGAAACTTTGTCAATTTTAAACCGATCGGGCTGAGACTTTGCATGCATAAAGCTACCATGACGTAGGCATCTAGCGCGGTTGAAACCGCGGGGCACAGCTAGTTAACCTATATGAAAGGTTAGGACTAGAGATGAAACGGCTATTCGGTAACTATTTGGTATCCGGCCTATTCGGCCTAAATTTATAATCTGGCCAGATACCGCATTTCAAAAATAATACGACGTACATATGAAGTTTATGCATCCACATAACAAAGAGAAACACATCACATCACACACACACACACACATCGTCAGCCATAGGACGTCCACTGCTGGACATAGGCCTCCTACTGGGGAAGCTTTGCCAATACTCGCCACGCTTGGCAGGCGGGTTGGCGAGCGCAGTTAGGTGTGATTGTTCAAGGAAGACGCTGCTGCCCATCTTCCGGATTACATTCCTTTGCCGACTCTTACGGCAACCAGGGGTAGAGAGGGTGGGGTACTATTCTTACGCCGGCACCACCACGGCATATTTTTTTAGTACCGAGCAAAGAAAATTAATTTTCGTATTGCACTAAGGGTAAAATATGATGAATGAATACTAATTTCTCTGCGTTAAGAGACAACAAACTGTTTCGCATGTCTTAGTATACAAGGCCAGCTTCCGAAGTCTTTTGCTGTAGACACTGCTGCAAGGCGCTGAAAGATAAACTTTAGCAAACTTTGTTAAGTTTGGGTATTGTACAGCATTAGCTGACTACCAAATATAAGGGTCACAATCGCGATCAATGCACACTGAATTCATAATTATAAGAATCAATCTCACGTACAATCGCGTTTATTCCTTGATTGTGATGTGTTTGGCTGAAACGGCTATTTTCGGCCGGATATCCGGCTGACTTCAAGGTTGGCCGGATATTCGGTATCCGGAATCCGGCATAATATCTATTCGTTTCATGTCTAGTTAGGACTATCGTTCCGTATTTTATTAACGTATTACTATTTCGCGCCAAAAATCTACCACCTTGTTTTTTTTAAACGTAGTACACTTGGGTTATTGAGACGAATCTAACGATACCTTAAATGTCAAAATACGAGGTAATAAAGAAATTTACATACATACAAGATACGCGCGAAAAACATAACCCTTCCTTGGCAGTCGGCCAAAAATCAAATCACCACGCTCATTACGTCCTGATAGTGTAAACTAGTTTCATAATACTACTAAGTATTATGAAACTAGTTTACACTTAATATAGATGATGCACAACAGAGTGGCGCCACCTAGTTCTAAGTAATCAAACATCTCAGAGTGACAAACGCTGATAAACTGCCGTCGATGTGCTGCACACGTAAATAAATATACAAGCTAAAATTACGTTTAGTAACAGAGAAGTCAGTTAGCTTAGCATGGATATAACTTGATCACACATCACACATCATCAGGCGACGTCCACTGCTGGACATAGGCCTCCTCCTGGGGGGGTTTTGCGAATACTCGCTACGCTTGGCAGGCGGGTTGACGAGCGCAGTTAAGTGTCATTGTTCAAGGAAGACGCTGCTGCCCATCTTCCGGATTACATCCCTTAGCCGACTCTTACGGCAACCACGGATAGAGAGGGTGGAGTACAATTCTTACGCCGGCACCACCACGGCAAATAAATTGATTATAACTTGATCCTTTTTACCCAATTACGCAAAAACGAGGTTAGGTTTTGATTACTTATGAGTTTGTATATATCTGCCTAGTTAGCACATTCATTTCTGCTGCTATTTATGAGACAAGCGTTGATTTTTAGTGTGCTATAAGTATTTTAATAGTTATGTTGCTTTCATAGTACAAGATTTACTTAGCATATTTATAATTATTATTTTATGTTCATCTGTTTTTTCATATAAACTAAACTAAATACATAGGACTTAAATTCAAATTCGAAATTTTATCGGTATGTACCCATAAACCGCAATAAAAATTTGTCTATTTATTTATCTATCTATTTTACATAAAATTGTCTATTTAGACATGCAATGTCAAGTATTGGCATAATCATTTGCAATTATTGTGAATGCAATGCATTAGTATAATTAGCATTATAAAAATCGTTACATTTTTAAATTTCAGTAATGTCAAGTTAATTTTACTATCGTTTTTTCGGATGATTTTTTGTAGTGACGTAAGCTTAATATTTAACGCGGTCGGTTCACACGCCGAAGGCCATGGGTTCGAACCCCAACAATGAGCTTGAGCTGTCGGTGAATATAAATATCGTGAAGAAACCATAGCATGGTGGTAGAGTATTTTCTAGTACTCGGCTGGTTAGCTACCACCCTCAAGTTGGAAGTCTACCGCTAAGCACTTAACGTTGTGTTCTGGCAGCCTCACTTGAGAGCCTGTTCTATTCCAGGCTAGGCGTGCTTTGACATCTTCGACCACATCATCACTTAACATCAGGTGAGCTGTGGTCAAACACTCAACCGTAAAATATCATATTTTCGTAGATGCCGTTTTAGTGTTGATAAAAATATACTGGATTCGACGCTAATTCCTAGTAGATAAGTCTATTTTAGTCATATGTTTACCTACTCAAGATTTATTTCCACCAGCAACCAAATGTTTATGTAGATTTAAAATATGTAGTTCAACTCGTATTAGCTGTTTTTTTTTCAATCTAATATATAAAATTCTCGTGTGCGGCGTTTGTTACCAAACTCCTCCGAAACGGCTGGACTGGTTTGTATGAAATTTTGTGTGCATATAGAGTAGGTCTGAGAATCGGCCAACATCTATTTTTCATACAACTAAATGATAAGGGTGACCCACCGCTAAATATTTTATTTTTTGACATTTTTATTTTTATTTTATATTTTAGCATTAAAAAATACACACAATTTCAAATTTTCACCCTTCTTTTCTTTTTTATGGCATAACAACGTTTGCCGGGTCAGCTAGTAATCTATACCTATATTAACACGTCTTGACATCGTGTAATGTTTTAAAACCAACCAAAGGGTATGTCCATACTAAGCTGTAGTTAAACTGAAACTATGACGAACTTTCTGCATACACGCCAACGCCGTGAAAGCACCCGATACACTTGCTATCTTAAGGTCGCAGCACATATATCACACCGGCACCGAAAAGGCAATGCCTCACCTTAATTTGAAACCAAACGATACATTGGGACAAAGTTCATAGCTCTACGTACATAGCAATAAATAAATATTTAAGAACATTTCACATATCGCAATTTAGCCTGAAACTAAGCAGTTTGTACTACGGTAACCGAATAATTGGTTGTAGGTATACAAAAATACTGATAGTTTTTAAGTCTGTTCATGTCACTTTGTTTTTAATAAGGTATTGGGAGAATTGGCATTGGTTTCCGAAACACAGTTTTCACTAGTTAAAAGTCAATGGGTTCACATTACTGTGTCCAAAATGTATAAGAAATGAATTGATTTGACTTTATTATTGTAAAAAAACATACTTTTTTTTTATGCCATAGGTGGCAATCAAGCTGACGGGTTGCCTGATGGTAAGCAATCACCGTCGCCTATGGATACCTGCAATACCAGGGGCACTACAAATACGTTGCCGACCTTTTAAGATTTACTACTAAACTACTACTAAACTTACAAACTTACAATTTTAGATACTTATAAACGTACGCCATATATATATTATACTTGTCAAAACATCAACATCCAGAACAAATCTCTTTGTTTGTCACAAAAATGTTTGTTTTGGGTGGGAGCCGAACCCACACCCTAAAGCTCAAGAAATAAAGGTACTAGCAAATAGCAAACAAAATAATCAATTGTGCAATGTAGCATCACAAACTAAGTAATATTAACACATCTGCTAATTAATTTCCCGCTGAGGCGACGGATCACCATCTGATCAACAAAAGAGATACAACTTATTTCCGTCTCTTTTGCTCTCAAAAGTTTGCACTGATCAGCGACAATGGCCTAATGGGGTCCACAATTCCACAAATCCAGATATATTCCACATTTATAATTTTAATTAAAATGCGAAAGTATATAATTTTGTTACCTTTTCACACTTCATTGGTGTAATGGATTTTGATTTTGAATTGCAGATAATTTATACTCTGAACTAACATACAAGCATTTTTTAACATACATATAAGCTAACTTGAGGCCCATCTAGTTGGTTGGTAATGAAACAAAAATTACGTACGCATAGTAGTATTTCTATATAAAAAAATAAGATCCGATGTCTATATGTGCTGCAACCTTTACATTGTATGAGACATAATGCACTGTTAGTTTGTACCAGCCATTGAAATATTTCTCATAGAACTAAATATAAGCACAGCGCGCAAGTTGCTGTCTATTGACTGCCCTGGTAGCCCGTTTGGTATCTACTCTAAGTGCTGTAGGGCGTGGGTTCGACTCCCACTCAGGACAGACATTTGTGTGACGAACATAAATATTTCTTCCGTGTCTGGATGTTATTTATGTACTATAAGTATGTATTTACAAAAAAAAAAGTATACAAGTATTCTAGCAGTTATCTGGTTCCCATAGTACAAGCTTTGCTTAGTTTGAGCCTAGATGGCGCTGGATGAAATATTCTAAGATATTTATAAAAATACCGTGTTTCATCATAATTTGTCTAGGTAGATACCCCGCAGTACTAGATATTCTGCCACCAAGCAGTAGTGTGTAAATACTGTGTTATACTTGCGAAATTACGGGGCTGTTGAGGCTACCAATCTAATGTCTCAAAGTAACGGGAGCCTAAGCAGCAATACTCTGGACTTTGTTTTGTTACTCAAAATAGTCATAGATTTGCGTGTCTTGCTTTATCTCGTACCATCAACAGAGTGACTCGTTCATCTATATATTTATTTATTTTATTTTTATTTTTATTTTATTGTCATACCAACAAAGCAGCCACTAACGCAGTTGATAATTATTAGATATAAAGTTGGCAAAAATTAAGTGCTGTCTCACTTATAGGTATAAACCTCATGCAATGACACAGTATACGCAAAATTAAAACATAATTTAAAAAAAAATAGCCTTATTATTAACAAAATAAATAACTGATAGTAATAATAACAAGATAATCATGCGGCCGATATAATTTGTGCAAAACTTAATTTAAAATCAAGTAAGCGGCCTGAAAAAACATCAATGTCAAGATGCCTCTTTAAAATATACTTATATACTTAAATTGTTACATTAATAAAAACTGGCCAAAGAAACACCCTTTGTATACCTACCTATTACGAGTAATACTAGGTATACTAATCACTATACAATCTAATTGCTATAATTATAACCCTTTTTAAATATTCTATTTAAACAGATATTTGAGTCGCTCAAGAAGCTCAAAAGACGTCAAACATAATCAATTTTGCAAATAACCACCCCTTGTACGTCTTTTTCTTTTCCTATAAAATAAATCTATACAGACATTTCCCTTAAACTTTGCCTACAAAAGGTCTTAACACTCAAAATAATCTATCAAATAATCAGCTTTATATTCCCCTACGCAACGTGCACAATCAGTTGTACTCGCAATGTCCTTACGGCGTAGATATATTCCAATAAGAAAATATGAGAAGGTTGTGTGAAAATATCGAACATAACTTTATTAGTATCCGTATTTGGTAACATAAACTCTATTGCAATGGTTTAAGGTGTATTTAGACTTATACGTCGATGTATTTCGTCAATACGTATCTTTCTTTGTACATTATCGTCATAAGCAGACATTAAGACTGAACCGTTCAAGGGAAAAATTGGTTAATAAATGTTTGGTAAGGGGCTATTTACACACGGTATTTGTTAAAGAATTTTACAATTATTATTATGCAATCTTTTTAAGGTTCTGTATTCGAAAAATGTCTAATGGAACTCTATTGATAAGACTATCGAGCTTTGACTTGTATCTTTGTAGCGATGATAGCTCAGTGGTTAACGCGGTAGGTTCGCATGCCGAAGGGCGTGGGTTCAAACCCCAACAATGAGCTTGAGCTGCCGGTGAAGGAAAACCATAGCGTGGTGGTAGGGTACTTTTTAGTACTCGGCTGTCTAGCTACCAGCCTCAAGTTGAAAATCTGCCGCCAAGCATCTAACGGTGTGTTCCGGCAGCCTCACTTGAGAGTCAGTTTCATTTCAGGCTAGGTGTGCTTTACCATCTCGACTACACCGTCACTTAACATCGGGTGAGCTGTGGTCAAAACACCAAGCCTGGCAGCCATAAAAAAATATATCTTAGAAAATCTGTGGATAAAGTATTTGTAGAATATCCATTAATCCAGTAGACTACTTAACAAAAACAATAAGGATTGAATAGAGTACCTCGCTCAATTTTAAAGTCAGTTAAATTAAAAATAAAAATCATTGAGAAGAATTGCAATTTTTTATATCGTAAAAAATGGCAATACACAAAAGTATGATTTTTTTATAATAAACAAATGAATAAATAAATATCGTAGAACATTTCACACAGCGCCATCTAGCCTCAAACTAATCAAAGCTTGTACTATGGGGATCAAAAAGTTGATAGAATACTTATACACTTATTTTTTGTAAATACGTACTTATAATATATACAGAACACTCACTCACAGAACAAACATTTATTGCCACATAAATGTTTGTCCTGTGAAGAAATAGAACACCCTACAGCTTATTGAAGCAAATATATTACCAAACGAGCTAACAGTCATAATAATATTGTTAAACTACTCTGAAATACATATAAAATGTTTTTTTTTTTTATATTTCAGTAGTATAAAAGCGTCTTTACAAATAATCAGTGTATGATGTATCACCGCCTTATTTCTTGACTCCAGATAAAGTCTTTCATTATTAATGTGCTCACAGATTTTAGGGGAGCATTTGGTTTAAGATAAATCAATAGGTACCTACTAGTCTATGAGATGTATTTTATAAAGTGTTTTATTCAATCCAAATTTAATACGGGACGGGATAACTACGCATTTTACGTTTTTTAGGGTTCCGTACCCAAAGGGTAAAAACGGGACCCTATTACTAAGACTTCGCTGTCTGTCTGTCCATCCGTCTGTATGTCGCCAGGTCGTAACTCAAGAACCGCGATAGCTAGACGGTTAATTTTTTTACAAATTATGTATTTCTGTTGCCGCTATAACAACAAATACTAAAAACAAAATAAAATAAATATTTAAGGGGGGCTCCCATACAACAAACGCGATTCTTTTGTCTTTTTCATAGATAATGGTACGGAACTCTTCGTGCGCGAGTCCGACTCGCACTTGGCCGGCTTTTAAATAGTTTGATAAGAAATTTTTTATATAGTTGACAAGCTAAATGTTTGACAGCTCACCTTATTTCAAATAACGATGTGATCGAAGATGGTAAACACTCCATGGTCTGGAAGGAAAATGGTCTGGCTGAATCACACTGTTAGGTAGTTGACGGCTAATTTTCAACGTAAGAGTGGTTTCTAAGGGCACATATCAGAACCATATGTATAAAAAGTATACTTATATTATAAGTATACTTTTATATACTTATATTATAAGTATACTTTCAGTTAAAAAAAGTATCGGGAATGGATGATTTGTTTATGGTTCACAAATCCAGTTTTTTTGTTTTTGTTAGATTGGCACAATTATTTTCCATTTTGGCGCGGAGTTTGAATTGCATCTGTTATTTAGATTAAAAACAGTGCTGTTTTTAGTTATATCATATCTAGTGTGTATTACGAATTTCATAATGGACAAAAACATCGAACAAAGAGTTTGTTTTAAATTTTACACCGCCAATGGAATTTCGTGTCACTAAAAATGTTACAGAAGACTTACGGTGAATTGACTTTATTATTCGATTATTTGTTGGCATAAGTGTATTGTTTCTGAAAGAACATACTTTGAAGGTGATAAACAACTAACATTTTGTCTATTATTGATCTTTTCCCGGTACTTTCTTGACAGAGTAGTATTATTTAAATAAAATAAAAATACAAAACTAAATATAGTTATTTGTTCTGTTACAGCATACCCGCAATGCCGCCTACGAAAGACGGCAACAAGCAGGCCTATGGTAGGCCTAACTCCTTCACCAACAGTGAGTGTCTAGCTTTCAACTAAGTTTAATAAGTAGCTTTGCTCCCTAAGCAATCTGCCAGCAAAGCAAAATGCCAAGAAATAGACTGACTTGCAAATTGGCTAAGACGTAATGTCTTAAAATCATAATGCTTTAAAAACAAAAACCTTTAGTCATAGTCAGATATTCTGCCGACAAGCAGTAGTGTGTAAACACTACTGTGTTCCACTTTGAAGGACTGCAGCTAGCGAAATTACGGCGCTATTGAGACTAATCATCGAAAGTCTTAAAGTAGTGAGCGCCAAAGCAGTGATGTCCTGTTCTATGTTTTGCTACTCAAAGTTTTGTATATCGCTGCAATGGTCATGGACAGGCGTCATCTCTTACCATCAGGAGAGCATCTCGTTCGTATCATTACTTTTACATAAAAAAAGGCATAATGCTTAAAAATAAAAAAGACAACAGTGCAAAAATAATTATATAGGATTACAAGTTTGGGGTATAATGACCCGCGAAAGGCTTAATATAATCATCATTGTGAACAACCTTTACTGAGGGATTTATTAAGTTTTTCTTTTATCGCAATAATCCATTTGTTCCGGATACATTTGGTCAAGGGCTACAAATATTTTTCTATGGAATACTTAGTTGATTTTTTTCGCGATGACAGAGTTTTGTCCATACTTAAAGTTGTTCACAATGACCCCTGTCGGCTCAATAAACCCAAAGCTTATAACCCTGTATATAGTAAGTATATATTAATTCTAGACCTGTAACTGTATATAGACTTTTTTTCTCTTTCTTCTTGGCATCGCACTCTGTGCATTCTTCCAGTTTCAATGTTTCTATATTTTGTGAGTATTTTTCATTTTTCAGCTTCTCTATCATCTATAGTTACAGTCAAAGTCTAGTCTTTATCAAGTCCAGTCGGTGCCAGTCAAATCAATTCATGCCTTAGTAAAGTAGTGGCGACTTTACTATAAGCCTCTGGATGGAGTTTTGGAAGCAACACGAAAAGTCATGTTTAACCACATAAGATCATTATCCCACATTCACGCTTGTAATTCGGCACTTTATAAATAAAACACCACTACTTTTATGCACAAAAACTCAAAAAAACACTAATTTTTGAAAAAAAATACAATGGGCTCACCGCGTTCCCGCCAAAACTCTCGTATTTTGAACAGCGTTTGCATATGAACATAAAGTAACAAATGTCAAATTTAGTGGGTTTTTTTGGCATCATACATTGCGATTTAAGCCACTGATATTTTTAAGTAACTTATGATAATATTTAGCAAAACATGTTTTAGTCACGTAAAGTATTTTTAGTCCAGTCTATGTCCCAGTAAAGTAGTGGCGACTTACTAGAAGTTTCTACGGAGTTTTGAAATCAACATTAAATTTTTATTATTGACATTACAATTACAATTATGATTGGGATGTGACATTTTTTTTTTAAATACTTAAAATTATATATTTATATAATACATACATTAAATTATATATTTTATTACATTGTATATTTTATTACTTTTGTCAAACGTCTATTTTCAAACATAAACACTGGAAAAACACAAGTTTTGAAAAATAACACAAAGGCACGGAACGAAGTTATTTGACATCGAATTTGACACATCCTGCAAAAAGCCGTTCTTTGGCCTACTTATCTAAATTCGTGCCTCGATGACTTAACAGTAAATTGATACCTACAGCTGTTTGTATGTGTTTGTGATGTTCACTTAGTGTTTCTAGGTCGATCCTCATATGGGCTGTATTCAATGATAAAAGTTTTAAGGTGCAAATATGCTAAACGAATGTGAATCACGAACCAAACAACTATGTTCCGGTTTTAACGGTATTGTAGCTAGCGAAATTGAGACTAACCATCAAATGTCAAAGCAGAGGTCGCTAAACTTTTTTTGTCTTGTAGACCACTTGCCATGTTATTTGGTCCTGGTAAGACAGACCCCTACTTAGCATTTTTTTTAACACATTCATTAACTTAACTCGTGATTTTGAATGATTTCTAACTGTAGTGAGGTATAGAGTAATAAAATAATAAAAAACTTGGTATTATACGTGCAAGTTTTTACTGGTTTAAAGTGAACGAATATCCTTCTAACTTACTTAATTTTATGAGATATAGAAGCTACCTGATATTATAAGATTACGAATTATTACAAAACTGATTTAAGTTTGTTTATAAAACCTATAATAGTACTATCGTCGTAAGTATATTTGTTCCGTTATCAGATTAAAAATAAGCAATGAATTTATCCGTGTAAAGGGGTTATTCCATCAATGAAAAGTCAAAATCTAAGTCGCAATCTGCTATGAGATTCACTACCGTGGACCTCAATTTACATCTGACAGACCACCAATTCTTTTTTTGCTGACATGAACTCTTTGTAGGAAGTCATCGATCCCGTGGGGTCGATATATACCACTTTGGATATCATCGTTTTAAAGTAATGAGCACCAAAGCAGCGACGCCCTGGACTTTGTTTTGTTACTCAAAGTTCCAAGTACTGCTGCCATGGTCATGGATACGCGTTATCTCTTACCATCAGGAGAGCGTTTCGTTCATGTCCAATATTTAATGTAAAATTAAATCGGGGTGTGGCTGTGTCGTAGACACGGCTATGTGTACATATACTCGTATTCATTTTTGAACACTAAGAAGTCTTTTGGATATCCATGTTTTAAGTTCATAACGTACGGAATTTTTTGATCTTTGTACGAATCAGTACTGTAATGTACATCCACACACACACACGCACGCACACACATCAACACACACACACACGCACACACATCAACACACATACATTCATACACAGGCACACATACATACATACACAGACACACATATGGACACAAACACACACTCTTTCACACACACACACACTCTATCACACACACACTCACACACTCACACACACGCATACACACACACTCGCGCATCACACATTGACACCCGAGCTTGCTGTTTTTTTTAAATATATTATGTAAAATAAAATTATTATGTACCTAAACGAGACAGAAACAAAAGACACTAGACTTCGCGACACCGGTTTTCCTAGGGTACTTACCCAACTATATAATGCCAGTTGTCATAACTCTAATACTAAGTTTTAAGATATGTACAAATAGGATTTAAAGTTTATGAATAAATAAAATAATAAAAATTGAATTTTGAATGTAGCCGATAGATACGTAGCTGGAATACCAAATTGTATCCCCCGATTTTGTTATAATCAGTTTTTTGAATCGCCTCCCACTATACTTAGAAACAAATTAAGAATGTATTCACGTCTAAATTGCCGCCTCGCACACACGTGTCTCAGAAATTTGTGATGACGCTAAAGTATCAACTAAGGTCACGTCCCATAAGGAAGGGTTATCCCAACTACCAAGGAACAATCACCACACCATCAGGTCTTGTAAATAATTGGATGTTGTCTTTCTGTTCTAGATGGTATGTCGATGTCTGCGAAGGTGTACCATCCAGCAACCAACCTGATGCCAGCATCACCACCGCAGTCTCCCACAGGAATGGCTCCTACCTTCCCACCAAGGTAAATATAAGATAGCTCATCAATAATCTTATGCTTTTCCATCATTTTTTTGTAGCGATGATGGCTCAGTGGTTTATGCGGTAGGTTCGCATGCCGAAGGGCGTGGGTTCAAACCCCAACAATGAACTTGAGCTGCCGGTAAAAGAAAACATCGTGAGGAAACAATAGCGTGGTGGTAGGGTACTTTCTAGTACTCGGCTGGCTAGCTACCACCCTCAAGTTGAAAATCTGCCGCCAAGCATCTAACGGTGTGTTCCGGCAGCCTCACTTGAGAGCCAGTTCCATTCCAGGCTAGGTGTGCCTTACCATCTTCGACCACACCGTCACTTAACATCAGGTGAGTTGTGGTCAAACACCAAGCATGTCAGCAATAATAAAAAAAAATATTGGCAAACTTCTCTGTGATTCGAGTTTACGTAACCCAGGGAAATCTTGGGCTATATTTTCTTTTAAAAGTATTAAAATGTATAACTATTTAATTTTAATGTTTTCAGATCTACCTCGACGTCATCTTGGAGTCGACAAAACAGTCACAACGGAAAATACTCCTGATATCTTATTTTAAGCTAGAAGATATAAGAATAACTCGCTCGGCCCTGTTTACTGTCCACTATCTGGAACGACGTGTGAAGGAGCTCCGGCGCCGTGTTGTCTTGGAATTAAATTGACTAAAGCTTTAATTGTTCCGGATCTGGCGTCGGGTAGATTTTCGGACAGACTGTTAATAAAAAAATATTATCTAAAATCTTTTGGAGAGCGGAAATCTGGAGGGGGGATCAATAATCCGATAAGTACAACTTTAGGCCTAGAACCCACCTAATTATTATGTGACGTAACAACGTTCAGGAAAATATATGTAAATGATTGCGAAATTCCCGCCGAGATTTATTTAGTATTTTTCGGGAAATAAACAGTATTTCGAATATATATTGTAACAATAATAATTGACTAAGAATTTGTTGACTCGCATTATCGTATCAACGAATACGACATTTTTTTATCATTATTTTTATTTATTGAGACTTCAAAGTTGCAACTACATTAATTAATACACCAAATCATACACTAAATTAAAGCGTTATTTTTTAAAGGAAACATAAAATACAAATAGAATAGTCAATACTATTATATATTGTGATATTTGACGACATCTGGTGGTGGGTAGCGGTAGTGCTCTTGAACATTTCTGATAATCCCATAGGAACATCATAAATTTACTGATATAAAAAGTATCCTATATGGTAATCCAGTTAATAAACAATATGTGTGCCAAATTTTATCGAAATCCGTTCAGGCGTTTTTGCATGATTAAGTAACAAACATACAAACTGTCTTATAATATTACTAGCTGCGCCCCGCGGTGTAACTCGCTAAATTTTTTCAGAATAAAAAGTAGCCTATGTGTTAATCCAGGGTGTCAGCTACCTTCATACCAAATTTCATCAAAATTGGTCTAGCAGTTTGTGCGTGAAGAAGTAACAAACATACAGACACACTCACAAACTTTCGCTTTTATAATATTAGTGTGACGGTGGGATTAAATTTAATGCGCGTCAACAAATCATTTATGATATTAATTTAGTAATATATTGTAAGGAATACAACGAATATACGATAAAAAGTGTAATGTGTAATTTCAATCAAATAATAAAATGGATGTAATAATATACCGAAGTTTTGACGCCCGAACGTAAAACGTAAACGATAATATCGTGAAGAAACCTGTGTAACACAGAGTTCAATCAATCAATCATTTCAATTGACACAAAAATATTTGGTATTTAAATTTTAAATATTTATAAAAACATTAAAGTTTTCAAAGATGTGTTAAGTGATGAGATGTGTACATGTTAATTCCGTAGTCATCAAATATAGCGTAGTTTTTGATCTGAGAATATAGCATTAAAAGAGTTTTTCAAAAACATGTCAATGAATAAAAAACAAAATGTCAAAAAATAAAGTATTTCAATATACAAACGTGTCAATATAAAAACAATATTGTCAATATAAAATTAGTTTATATAAAGAAGCCCGGTTCAGAAGTTCTTTTTTTTTTAAAGTAATGAGAGGAACGTAACGCTCCCGTGATGGTAAGACATAACGCATGTCCATGACCATTGCAGCGATACACAGAACTTTAAGTAACAAAACAAAGTTCAAGGTAGCTTTGTAACTCATTACTATGATACTTGCGATGGTAGGTCTCAACAGCTAATTTCGCTAGCTGCAGTACCATTTAAATCGGAACACTACTGCTGCTAATGTGTACACACTACTGCTTGATTAGTACTGCGGTGGTACATATCTAAACGACCTCTTATAAGTATTATTGAATACGTCAACATTATTCTGTCTTCGAAATGCACACTATAGCTATAATAAGTATTGTTTTAAGAATAGTTCATCTACGGGTATTTAATCGTAAAATGATAGCAAACAGAGAAGCAGGAAGACAGACAGAGTTATTATTTATTTCAAGATATTATTAAAGCATGTCAAGTTACGCGACATAACTTCTCATGTAGGTGGGTTTGGGCTATAAAGAAGAAAAAAAACTGCATGTTAGAAAAATAATTTTACCTATAATTTGTACATTATGATTAATTCTTTGTAAATTATCTATTTATTAATTATCTGTACATAATATAATGATAAACTTCAACACTCGAATAATTGTCGTTTTTTTATATAAAAAATATTCTTACGTTTGGTATCTTGCCCGATGTTCAGTAAAGATTCATATTTTGTAGCGATGATAGCAATGATGTATGTGGTTAGCGCGGTCGGTTCGCACGCCGAAGGGCGTGGGTTCAAAACCCCAACAATGAGCTTGAGCTGCCGGTGAAGGAAAACATCGTGAGGAAACTATAACGTGGTGGTAGGGTACTTTCTAGTACTCAGCTGGTTAGCTACCACCCTCATGTTGAAAATCTGTCGGCAAACATCTAAAGGTGTGTTCCGGCAGTCTCATTTGTGAGCCAGTTCCATTCCAGGCTAGGTGTGCTTAACCATCTTCGACCACACCGTCACTTAAAATCAGGTGAGTTGTGGTGAAAAACCTAGCCTAGCCTAGCCATGAAAAAAAATGTGATTTTATTTTACCAATTAAAGAAATACAATGTGATAAAGAAAGCTGTGGATGATGATGATGATGATGAAATACATAATTTATTATAACCAACTGACAATAAGTATCCCAAAGTTTCACATACAAAATATTCCTTAAGTGACTACATAAACAAGTATTTTTTTTTAAATCAGTTCGTATACTTGTCATCTAATTCATTTGTCAAAGTCATAATGAAAACTCGTTTTTAAAATACATGCCACAGAAATATACAGCTAATGTAGGCAGATCCGTACAAAATATTTACAAAGTTAAATACCTGCACTAAATACTCGAATTAACGATTATTATTATAAATTATTAATTAACGAAGCATTAAAGTTTTCACGTTTTAGTGATGTAACATATAATTTTGTATGTATATATAAATTACAATAAATTATTACGCAAGTACATTTCGTTTTATTTACGTACTAGCTTACGCTCGCGACTTAGTCCGCGTTAACTTTAGAATTAAGTTCAGAGAGAAATGGAACATGTGTAAGTATCAAATAAGCAACAGTCATGAAACTAGCGCTATTTTATTATTAATAATGTTCCATGAGACGCATCTATATGAAACGTCAAGTGGATACGCCCAGTAGTTCCGGTTCTGATAATTCCACAAGAGCATAACATTTTTCTGAAATAAAAAGTATTATTTATGTTGCCGTGGTGGTGCCGGCGAAAGAATAGTACCCCACCCTCTCTACCCGTGGTTGCCGTAAGAGTCGGCTAAGGGATGTAATCCGGAAGATGGGCAGCAGCGTCTTCCTTGAACAATCACACCTAACTGCGCTCGCCAACCCACCTGCTAAGCATGGCGAGTATTGGCTAAACATCCAAAGATACAAACTTTCACATTTATATTTCATATTAGTAGGATTTACATAAATTTATATTTCTCAAATTTCAGGATTACTATGCTGAGATGATGATGATGATCTAATGTCTCAAAGCGCCAAAGCAAAATGCCCTTGACTTCGTTTTGCTACTCAAAGATCTGTGTATCGCTGCAATGGTTACGGACATGCGTTATACACAAAAAAACTTATAGGTACCCTTTAAAAATTCTATAAGTTAAGTCCTGAGCGAGAATCGATTCCACGCCTCACAGCTGTTGAGGCAGAGCTACTACCAACTCGGGCAGTAAATTCCGTTGTTTAGCGATTCATAAGATGATGGCGGAATCGAATCGTTTAATTCGAGTTTTTAGATCTATCGTGAAGCGATGTCGCTTATCGAAGTTCCTGACTCTCCGATCGTAGAATGGGGAGTTCAATTCCAGACTAGGTGTGCTTTGCCTTCGACCACACCCACACTTAAGATCAGGTGAGCTGTGGTCGATCAACTAGCTTGTCAAAAAAAACATGGTAGAAATTAGGGTAATCAATTTACAACAATTTATTTTTTTAAGAGCGTTTGACTACTTCCAGCTCACATTAACTTTTCAATCTAATTTTTTGACAAGGCTAGTCATAATAAATAATATAAACACAATGTAGATATCTTTATTACCTACTTATTATAAGGACTTATACCAAACTTCTATGTTTTCTTCCAATCAAATTGTTTGCCCTTAGATTGGGATTTATTTGATTAGGCTAGTCATAATAAATAATAGATAGACTTGGAACATTTTTGAATAACACCCAACCACCTTAAAAAAAAAATATCTGCCAAGATAAAATACTGACAAAATATAAATTTATTTTATTACTAGCCAATTAGATTGTTGCAAGCCCAAAAAAAAACACTTATTTAATTCGTGATTACAAAATTTAAATTATTATTAGTGACCCATAAAATAAACTTACAAATAAATTATCTACAGTTATTTAAAATGTTTGTAACATTATCAAAATAGCTTAAACATTTACAAAGTGAAATAAGCGTCATCTATGAGATTTTCCGGACACCAAATGGATTACAGATCGCGGTTGAATCATAAACACTCGATCATTGATTTTACAATAAAATTAGTTCAATAAAAACAACATAGATGGCTCTTATATAATAAAGTGCTTCAGTCCAATTAATGTTTGTGAATTAGCTTAAACTACAACGAATAATTTAAACGGTCTAATTAATATAATTTACAATATATATTTAGAAATTAAAAAAAAGTTATATTGCAATGTTACCATAAATTAATACTGTATTCTGGTTGGAAGGGTAGGTACTGCAGCTAGCAAAATTAAAGGGCTGTTGAGACTAACCATCGAAAACCTTAAAGTAATGAGCGCCAAAGCAGCGATACACTGGACTTTGTTTTGCTACTCCAAGTTCTGTGTATTGCTGCAATGGTTATGGACATGCGTTATCTCTTAACATCAGGAGAGCGTATCGTTCGTCTTATTACTTTTCAATGAAAAAAAATGGTTCGATCTATACATGGTATATGTATAGATCGAACCAATACAGTCACTACATAATTACCAGATGAAACGTTTCAAAAACTTACATTATTAAATCATTATTTTCTTCTATCACTTTTTTGTCTTTTCCCTTTAAACAGTCAGCTATTTCCTGAATAGTTTTATCCCTTGTCTCCGGTACATATAAGTATATCAAAACTAAAAATATACTTGACAAAATGGCGTATAGAGCAAACGTTCCGTGTATTCCTAAAGCTTTGAAACAATATGGCGATAATTTTACAATGGTACCGTTAGTCGCTTTGAATGTTAAACCAATCGTACACAACGATAATATTCTAGATTCTAATGGTAACATTTCTCCTATAATAGTAGTAGACATCATCATAGGCCCGCAACTGATAGTAATCGAATATGCTGCAAGCAAAGATATAGATACATATTTG
The DNA here is from genome assembly GCA_950106695.1 of Biston stratarius. Taxonomy (NCBI): domain Eukaryota; kingdom Metazoa; phylum Arthropoda; class Insecta; order Lepidoptera; family Geometridae; genus Biston; species Biston stratarius. The sequence goes on from OX467106.1 coordinate 11,670,845, forward strand.
TTTTCTTCTATAATAGACAATTTTGCAAGATAAAGATAGATAGAAATAACAATCATGATTGTAATACCCACAGATGAAAAACCAATTAGTATTAGACGTCTTTTTAAAAACTTTGATAGTACACAACTCAAGTACATGCTGGCAACTGTTACTCCATCTAAGATTAGCATACCAATATATGCTGCAGATTCACTGTTCAAGATCTTTTTTAAAATATCGATCGCATAAACTGTGCATATTAATTTTCCTGAGAAACAATAAATACATACTAAAAGATAACTAAGCATTATTGGTTTCAAAAATTGCTTGCTATAAAACATTGTAAATAAATATTTTATACTCCACTGTTGTTTAACAAACTTTCTATTTTCGTGAGTCTTTAGTAATTTTTTTAGTTCCCTCTCCGAATCTTCATCGACACCTTTCAACCATCTATGAGCAGCTGAGCATTCTACAAATCTACCGTTCGTTGCCAGCCACAGTGGCGATTCTGGCCATATAATCACATTCAAAAGAGTATATATCGCACATACTAAGCCTAATTTAACAATATTCTGCCAATGAAAGAAGGTACCGATAGCGTTGGCTACTAAAATTCCCCAGAAAAAATTTGCAGATTTGAAGGCAAGGAATATGCCTCTATGCTTAGTGGTGACATATTCCGTTAGTATTACTATATTAGTGGTAAGGTTAGAAGACAAAAGAGCTCCGTGGAATATTTCTCCAATAAAAAAGTGGTCAATGCTAGTGCTGAAGTACAATATGATGAAGCCAATAACAGTGTTCAAGCAGACGATGATGTGGGACTTCTTCCGGCCGATGAGAACGATGAAGACTGAGACGATGATCATCCATGGGATGGCACTGTAGGTGAACAGGGCGGCTGAAAACGTAAGAAATAAATAACATCAAGGTAACTCAATGTTTTTTTGGCTTCTGAAAACTATGCATAAAATCACAAAACATTTTATACATATTCAATCATGCATTAATTATACGGGGTTACGCGTATCGGCTGAACTTTTGTTTGCACTCTATCTGCTATAACTAGAAGTATTGGTATATCGTTAGTATATAAAGATCGCGTAGAAGATGGAGTAATGTTCGCACCTTTGGGACAGCTCTGTCAAGTACCACCTTGAGGCATCGGAGTAGATCGAAAGGCGCACCTAGATATTAATTGGCAACGGCACTTTACTGAAGTCTCGGCTTCAATGCCTTAAGCATTGTTGTAGAGTCGTTAGCTTGTTGTTTTGTAACGGATACATTTCGCGGAGTGTGCATTTGAACTGCACAGTTTGTTTCCGCCTGCATCTTTCTACTTCCGGACGACCAGACCAACGCAACCGAAACGTCATCCATACATGGTGGATATTCCCCACGCACGCACAAAGCGTTTTGATTTTTTATTCGCACAGAGACGTTGGGGAACTCTCTGCCAGGGTCTGTGTTCCCTGTTAGTGCAATGTATTCAACTTGGGTACCTATTCAGAATTAAAACAAATACATACGTAACCAAGAAGCTTGTTCAATGGTGATTGTTTGGTTTGCTCTTCGCAGTTGTGGCACAAGTACAGTTGGGAGCCCTATACACAACCCTTGCATGAAGTACAAAGTCCAAGGTCCACTGCAGATGAACAACTGTGAACAACCATACTATGTATGCATTTTTTAATATGCGGAGAAATCTACTCTAATCACTTAAGCACAGATGCTAGAAGTTAGTCCCAATAGTAAAATTTATATTAGACTAGCTATCTCCGTGACTTCATTCACGACATGTTAAGACTTTATTTCTTAGACATCTTTTCGTCACTCGTTCAACAAAAAGTGTTTTTCAGCAGTCGATATTCTATTAAACTGCGCTCAACTCTGAGCAAAAAAAATGTTAAGCAAGTCAGCTAAATTCCATTATGCTCTTAAAAAAGGTTCGCGTCTCGCGAGCAAAACATCGTTTAGTATCTAATCGGGTAACATAATGTTATTTGTTTAATAATAATGTTAATTTAATTTACCATTTTTAATTGTTTAATAATAATAAAAATTAAATAAAAAAAACAAAGACGGATTCTGAATTAACCGATATACCGATTATACACGACTACCCAAAAAAAATGGTTTACAGGGCTCATGTATGTATGTTTTTATTTCTTTATTCAACTATAACCTAAATGCCTGTAAAGATTTGGAAGTATGGGGTATCATTAATCCTTACACCATCCAGAGTGACTGAGTGTTCGATCTTTTAATTTTCTTAAATTACACGCGCAAGAGTTGTGTGTGGGAGAGAGAGAGAGCGTGTGTGTGCGTGTGCGTGCATGAGTGTTGTTTGCGTGGGCTTGGGTATCAAGAGAGAGAGCGTGTGTGTGCGTGCGTGTGTGTTGTTTGCATGGGTTTGTGTGTGCGAAAGAAAGAGCGAGTGTGAGCGAGAGAGAGAGCGTGTACATGCGTATGTGTTCGTTTCCTACTTCGTATTTCAAGTTCCCAATTCACCATTTGACTAAGTAAAATTAATAGTTAATAAAAAAAAAATGCAACTCCATGATTAGTCTAACAGGTTGTTCGCCTGATGGTTACCGACATGCTTTCCAATAAAAAATCTAAGAGCATACCTGCCGTAGAAATGGTGTCCAATCCATCTTATAGCAGCTAAATATCTTCGTTTCCACTTTACTTAAATTTCAAAATTTCAAGTGTCACATTCCATTGTTTCTTTTACTATTAATTCTATTCAGTTGACATTATTTTCTCGTTTTCTTTTAATGTAAATGTTTTTTAATTTAACACTCAACATGTGTGTACTTTAAGAAAAGCTTAGATCCAGAAGAAGAATTATTAAAATGAATAATTAAATAAGTTCTATCAAGTAAACAATTAAAACCATGTCACCCAACCCGAGGTACGTGATACAATAAGTCGCAAATCGTAAAAATGACTTTTGTTTTTCTTAATGTAGATTTTAATAATATTTTGACTAGCATCTACGACGACTGGATACCTACTTCAGGTAAGTTTTAAAACCAGAAATTCTAGAGATCGTAAATATTAATTCGGGGCTATAAGCTTAGGGTGTAAAGATCCTAAAGGGGGTCACTGCACTCATTATTCTGAACAACTTTTGACCCTTAACCACTATGATCCTTTTTTATGTAAAAGTAATGAGATAAAGGAGACGCTCTCGTGATGGTAAGAGATAACACCTGTCTATGACATATACATAACTTTAAGTAGCAAAACATCGGCAAGTCCAGGGCATCGCTGTAATGGTACTCATTTTTATTTATATTTTTTATTTTTATCCTCTTCACGCTGCAGTAACCAGTTGCCGACACGTGTATTGCCTCCACTGATTCTGAGTTTGCGTCACTGACATGCAAATTGAGGTGTAGGTATTAAGTTTTCTATCCTGTCGGAAGCCCCCTTGATTGCCTATTTTTTATTTTGGGGGAAGGACGTGACATATCTTGAGATAGGCGACGCTACCTGGAACTCCATCCAACATACTCCAACCGTCATAACAAGGGCCTTGGGCGGCGGACTTGAAGTGTCCATCGCCCGATTAGAGTAACATCTGAGGTGGCACTCGCGGTAATTCTGCTCGCCCCAAAAGAAAGAGGGATAGAGACTTTCCAGCTCCATCCCTAACAGGCAAGACAGGTCTCAGGAGACTAGCGTCGTTGGGGTTGCGGATGAATGCGAAAGTGTTGCCGTAGCTCCGACATATAGACACTAGGCAGAAATACCCCAGGGTTTTCAGGGGGTAGGCCGCCGCTATGGCAGAGAGTCCCGCATAACCACCCCGTTTCCCCCGAAGCCGGCGGTATTTCGCAAAAAAAAGGGCTACGCTGACCTGTACAGCAGGAGAGTTGCCAATATCCTAAGACCATGGACTTCGAAGATATAACAAGGTATTAACTTACCTGTCATCACAATCCCCAATGAGATGCTTCTATGCTGAGCCGAGGACCTTTAAAGACATGGGAGCACCAATTAGTACCAAAAGGATGGCGGGCGAGGCAAAAATTCTTTAATTTCAATTTAACTTTTATAGAACAAGCAGATGGTTCGCCGGGTGGTAAGTTCTTTTGATAACTCTTGCAAAAACTAATGAGTCGTATTTGACGTCTTATAATCTGAGCCAGTTCCCGTTCCAGATAAGTGTTTTCACAATCTTCGGACACCCTATTCATTTTGTCTTTTTATGGTTGACAGGCTAGGTGTTTGACCACAGTTCACCCGATTTTAATGGCGGTGTGGTCGAAGTGTGGTGGAAGATGTAAAGCACACCTAGCCTGGATTGGAATTATTTTTCCAGTGCTGGCACAGAGTGTTAAGTGCTTGGCGGCAGAGTTTCAACTGGTTTCAAGTTGGGTGGTAGCTTTTCTGTCCAGAATTAAAAAGTACCCTACCACCCTGATGTCGATGATATTTTATGCAAAATAGTGGCATTTACGTCACGTGCTTCTACCAAATATATTTTAAGTGCGATTTTATGTCATAAAACCTGATAGTTATTCTTGTTTGACCTCTTAAGCCAATTAAGCATGTTTAAAAGGTAAACTACTAACAGGTGTTACTTTAGCATTAAATATCATAGCAAGGGGTATCAGCAGAGGGGGGGATTTGCTTGGTGGTGGATCTCCGTCTGGGAAGTTTTGACAGCTTAGTTAGGATACCGTCTGACTTCCAATCCGGAGGTCTTGGTTCGAATCCCACGAAGCATACCTCTACATTTTCCTAGTTATGTGCGAATCGCTGATGACTCCAAAGGATGAAGGAAGAAGGAAAACATCGTGAGGATATCTACATGCCTGAGAATACTTAAAAAAAATCTGGAAGATGTGTGCAGTCTGCCCACTTATACTTGGCCAGCGTGGTGGGCTATGGTCTTCTAACCTTCTCACAATGAGAAGACCCGCGCCCAGCAGTGGGAAAACTTATAAAAACAGGGCTGATTCGGATTCGGATTCCGAGATCTCCTTAGCAGGAGATTGTTTAAGTAGGTACCACCGCAGTACCAGATATTCTGCCGCCAAGCAGTAGTGTGTAAACATAACTGTGTTCCGGTATGAAGGGTACTGCAGTTAGCGAAATTACAGGGCTGTTGACTTTGTTTTACTACTCAAAGTTTTGTGTATCGCTGCAATGGTCATGGACAGGTGTTATCACTTACCATCAGGAGAGCGTCTCGTTTTGATCTACTCATTACATTTACAAAAAAAAAACAAAGTCCAAGGCATCGCTGCAGTGGCGTTCATTACTTTGAGAATTTCGCTGGTTAATCTCAACAGCCCTGTTCTTTTGCTCAAACCGTAATATTTACACACTACTGATTGGCTGCAAAATATCAGGTACTGAGGTTGTACCTACCTAAGAACAGGAGCTCAGGAGTTTTATCACCAGGTAAAGATAAATGTATATAAATGTTTATCAATACATTGTCACATATATCCGCGTTTATTAAGTAAAACGAAAAAACTAATACAACGGGTTCAGAACGCTTGTGCACGCTTCTGTTTCGAAATTCCGGTTAGAGCACATGTGACTCCTTTTTTAAATCAGAATTTTCTCCTCAAAATGTCACATCGCCGTAAGCTTCACCTTGCGTGTCTTATGTTTGGTGTCATGAAGTACAAATCTCCGAGTTATCTGTACAATAAGTTGTCCTGGAAGTCGAGTGACACCCCTGTTCGGCAGTGCGCGCCGCAGCTCATGACTGAGCGACACGGCTCCGCCGCTTTCAGAGGCAGCTTCCGCTATGCTGCGACGAAGTGCTGGAACAATATTCCCCCGCCAATTCGGAGCCTGCATGGTATACAAGGCTTTAGATCCAATCTGAAAAGATTTATTCTTGCTCACCAAAAGGGGGAGCAGCTTATGAGAAATGATACTAGTGCAATATAGATAGGCTTTAAAATTGTTGTAATTTATTTACTTACTTCTATGTATATAATATATTTCCTTGTATATGTCACTTGCTTTCCTCATATTATTTATATAGATAATGTTTATATTTAGTGTTATTTATCTGTTTGTCTAAATATTGTTTTTGTTGTGTATATTTCTGCATATTTTTTCTTTTTTTATTACCGCCTGTCACTCTCGTGCGTAACGTCACCTGCCGGCCTCGACGGAAAACCAGCGCCGGCTGGTTGCAGTCGGCATTATGCTGAGTTGAGGCCGGTTTGTGGCATAAAATGTATTTCTTTCTCTTTGTTCTTTGTGTGTAATTTAGTTTTGTTTTATCTTTGTTTGTTATTTCTTTTGTTTCTTTTTACCTATTTTGTTAATGTCTAAGAAATTTGTTTTATGTCATAATAAAATATTGTCTATTGTCTATTGTCTATTAAATTTTGGTCCTGATTAGAATCCAATCCACGCCCCACAGCTCTTGAAGCAAATGAACTAACAGTGCAAGTGGTGAACAGTAAAAATAATATTGTGTTTTAATTATTATGACGACATTTCTATGATTTACTTCCCAATAATAAATTACAAAACTCGCAAACACTTTTAATTTACCGTGCCACTTTCGTTATCTTCTTTCAATAATATATTTCTTTCTCTTTTATTCCCATTATGGCGTATCTCCCTCTAAGATAGGGTGGTTTTAATTTAAAATATCTTAAAAGTTATAGATTTATGGTTTGTCCTCGACTTTTAATTACTAAGTTCAGTGTTTTCGAGATTGGCAAAGTTTTGAACGTAAATATTGGAGGTTTCTAGAATCGGAAATAAAATAAGACGAAACGAGCGTTTTCTGTGAAACTAGCGTAATTTGGAAATATATAGAGACCTGGACCTGAAGACTTTGAGGCTAAGCGTTCTGGTACCTATATAAACTATCTGGATTCCAAATTTCATCCTAATTCGTTAAATCGTAACATGAAGAAGTAACAAATACACATACCTATCAACAGGTGACCGGCTACCTCGCATAATACGACTTGTCATAAATTCTGTGTAACGCTGCAATGATCATGGACACTGGACAGGCGTTATCTCTTAGAATCAGGAGAGCGACTCGATCGTTTAAAAAAAAAGTTGTTCTGTATACTTTATTGCCTGTAGACATATAAAATTAGACGCCCACGTTTTTATGTAAATATTTCGTATTTTATATTTATATTTCCTTGTTTCAATTTTAGTTGTTATAATATTTGCATTATACATTATTTATTAATAATAATTAAAACTAAAAGTCAAGTTACAATAAGTAGCATTAAAATAAATTATATAAATATAGTTGTTATTAATATGAGGTCATACTTTTTTAAATCGTTTATGTCATAAAATGCTTGTACAATAATAAGCCAATAAGCTTTGAAGGATGATATGTTCTGTGCACCGACTATCGATTCAGGGAGTCTGTTGTACACATCGGGCCATACTTTAACAATGACTTGACAAGTGACCACGGCACGGAGACCAGTTTCTTCACATACCTAGTAAGGCGAGATAGCCTCTTTCTACTCGCACGATATAAATATAAATTATATCGCGGGTACAGTGCCTCTTGTAAAATGAGAAGACCGGGTAATGTCAGTATTCCAAGCTCGATAAAGAATGGCCTGGCGGACTCATCCTGCTTAATATGTCTTGTACTCTTCTGCAGTCTAAACACCTGCATCATAGACTAAAGATCTAAGAGCACGAACTGGGTCTTTGTTAAATTAAGTTTCAGGCTGTTATACTTGAACTACAACAAAAGGTCGGACGCTACAATGTTCAAGCGTAGCTCGAGCAGGTCAAGGGACGAGGTGGACGAGGAGGTGAGGATCCTTGCGGGACACCAATTTCGGATGCCATTCCATCAAATTTCATATTTTCGTTCTCTCCCATTACATGAATCAAATCAAATCAAATCAAAAGTCATTTATTCAGTTTAGGCCCTGGTAAGGCACTTATGAACGTTAAGTTACATGTTTGAATCTACCACCGGCTCGTAATTACACTTCAACTGAGAAGACTCCGGCAAGAAACTCTGCAAGGCATTTTTTTTGTGGATCTTTCTTTTCATATTAGGTTACAATTTACAATAATAAATATTAATACATACATTATGCTTACTACAATTGTCACTTAGCCAGGGGGATGCAAGTGCAGAGAGAAGCTACAACAACCATATATTCCTGTCTTCCACGTAATGAGCCACCTTATAGTAGGCTTTGTCAATTAACTTCTGCTTTATAAAATCTTTGAATTTATTATAGGACATTTTAGTTACCTCAAGTGGGATTTTATTATAGAATCTAACGCAATTCCCGAGAAAAGACTTATTAGCTTTAGATAACCTGAATCTAGGTGTCACAATTTTATCTTTATTTCTTGTATTTAAGTTATGGCGACTACTATTAATTTCAAATGAATTTAAATTTTTCCGGACAAACATAATGTTTTCATAAATGTACTGTGACGGTAACGTTAATATCTTAAAATCTTTAAATCGATTTCGTAGTGATTCGCGAGGACCCAAACAATAGATTGCGCGAATTGCACTTTTTTGCAGAATAAAAATAGTTTCAAAGTCTGCAGCTGAGCCCCACAGCAGTAGACTGTAGGACATTAAACTATGGAAATAAGCAAAGTAAACCAACCAACCTGGCTGTAGCCACATCTGTTATTTGTCTAATTTTTCTAATCGCGAAGGCAGCGGAACTCAATTTACTAGCTAACTTTTCTATATGAGGACCCCATTGTATTTTACTATCTAATGTTACGCCGAGAAAGACTGTTTTATCCACTAGATCAAGTCTTTTACCATCGACTAAGATATGAGTGTCCCTCTTAGCAACATTGGGGAGAGAAAACCTTGAGAGAAACCATGCTGAGTTCTGTCGATCGAGAAGCTTACAATAGTATAATGTAACAAATAATAAATTTAGCAAAAATATTATGCGAATAAAAAGGGTACTCTAGAATCATAAAGCCGATTTAAAAAAGACAGAACAGAAGGTATTTTGCCTTTTATTTCTGATCCTTTTTGATCTTTTTTCGATATCAGGGGTATAAGCCTTATTTTGGAAATCGTATTTCCAAAATTAGGGCTAACAATATTATGCGAATAAAAAGGGTACCCTAGAATCAAACAGCCGATTTAAAAAAGACAGAACAGAAGGCATTTTGCCTTTTATTTCTGATCCTTTTTGATCTTTTTTCGATATCAGATATATAATACAAAAAAAAAAGAATTTAAATTTTTACTAATTCAGTAAAACAATGACAAGTTTACCCCCGCGTTGACTGCGTGATTTCATCCCAATAGCTGTACCGTTTGACCCCATCGAACCCGTCAGGCGCCACTTACCATCACCTCTATTTATAGACTCAATAGGACGGTGATCAGTTACCGTCTAATAATAGATAACGCATCAGAAATGAAATCATGTGAGAGCATCGTGGTTCTGTTGAATTATTCGAATATTTGACCAATCTCGATGTAAATAAATGAAATTAAGGATATTTAATACGACGCCATCTAGTGCCATCCCTGACTAAGCGAAGTTCTTATCTAGTATACTTATAGATAACATATCCTATCTAATAGAATTTTGGCAAGACGTCTTGGCGATAACGCGGATGCTGTGTCGCCCCATTGTACCTATTGTATTCCAAGTGGTTTTTCGAGTCTTTTTATGCATAAAACAACTGCCCTGTAGCTCATTTCATAGAATATCTGCTTCAAGTGTTTTAAGGCGTGGGTTCGATTCCCACCAGGACAAACATATATATGGCTATAAATGTGTGTTCTTTGCCTGGGTGTTCTGTATGTATGAATACCTATAGTTGACCATGAATTTAATTAATTGAGATTTTTTAATAGTTAATAATTTATGATAAGAATTGACATAATTATAATTGAACTTTACTATTAATTGACATTATTATTAATTGATATGTATTGAAAATATAATGCACTTAACTAATACTATTGAATTAGGATAAAAAACCTGTAATGGTAGATGTAAAATATTTATGAATACATGAAATTAAATTATTATAAGTATTTATTTACAATAAAAAATAATCTCACTAATATTATAAATATGAAAGTTTGGATGGATGGATGGATGGATGGATGGATGGATGGATGGATGGATGGATGGATGGATGGATGGATGGATGGATGGATGGATGGATGGATGGATGGATGGATGGATGGATGGATGGATGGATGGATGGATGGATGGATGTTTGTTTGTTACTCAGTCATGCTAGAACGGCTGAACGGATCTGGATGAAATTTTGCATCAGTAGATACTTTAGGCCCTGGAATAAAACATAGGATACTTTTCATCACCATTATTATCCATCACCACGCGCGTAAAATCGCGGGGCGTAGCTAGTGTATACATAAGTATTCTATCCAGTATTCATGATGTATATTTTTAGTGTATTTTTACCGCTGTTGTTATCGAATCCGTCTAGGTAGGTACCACCGCAGTACCTGATATTCAGCCGCCAAGCAGTAGGGTGTAAATATTGCTTTGTTCCGGCTTAAACGGTTTGAAGGGTATTGCAGCTAGCGAAATTACAGAGCTGTTAAAACTATCTAATGTCTCAAAGTAATGAGCGCTAAATCAGCGATGCCCTGGACTTTGTTTTGTTACTCAACGTTCTGTATATCGCTGCTATGGTCATGGACAAGCGTTATCTCTTACCATTAGGAGAGCGTATCGTTCGTCTCATTAAGCGTGGAATGCGTTACCCGAGTGGGTGTTCCCTGATGGATACAATCGAGTGTCTTCAAGTCGAGAGTGAATCGGTATCTTCTATGCAAGCGTGCTCCATCGTAGATCGCATCTACACTTAACGTTCATTTAAGTTAAAAAAAAAAACGATTGAACAAAATACAAAAACAAATATTTTATTCAAATAAAACCAAAGTTACGATTAAAACTCTATTATATAATTTCAAATATGTCAAAAACAACGAAATACAAAGCAAGACGACTGACGAGGCTGCGCATACGTTTTTGTCAGCTATGTCTCCATGAAAAAGGCCACCGGATATGGCCGAAACTGTAGTCGGAGTATCCGATATAGTTAAACGTGAGTAATGCCGCATAAGCGAAACAAAAATACTTATATAAAGAACCCACAATCATTTCGCTAGCACACGTCACCGTTAAGCCATACCGGCATAGTACCCAAAATTCGTTCATTCTCACAGTAATTGTAGATAATTATAAGATATCGTGCGTGTGACCGTTGTACGACTTGCATGACTCATATCAATTGGTAATAATTCGATCAATGGGAATAAAGATTGGGGCTGTCAAAACAATATTACAACTCTTTGCGTAGATATGGAGGTTTTATTCGTAATTCATATCTCTTAGCTGGAGGTCGTCTAAGTAGGTAGTAGGTACGGTAGAGAGTTTAACTACCTACTTATATGAACAATTTAACACAATATTTTATTAATAACAACAGTTACAAGTCATATCAAAAATAACTATGAATATGTTAATTAATATCATGTCATTATAAGACATGTCAATAAGAGCTAAAAGAATAATTAATTCCTGTAATAATATTTAATTGTATGTTAATATCTTGATTTTAAACAATCGTCAAAATCGAACAATAAGTAGTTGGTTTTGTATATATTTGGCACACTATCAAACAATTTAGAGCGATCTTATGATATACACAAACCAAAAGAAACATCAACATAAAAACACTGTTTTTTTTAAAAACAGTGGAAGTTGTAAACACAGCGTTGTTTTGATGAACTGTGGAATGACATTGTTTCTTTGAGAATAATCCTAATATTAACATTAGAATACATTGATAGACACATAATTTTAAAATCGTCAATATACATAAGGGAATAGTTTAAACATTGTGCCAGTAAGAATTTGTAATTTCTTTTTTATATTTTTATTACAAATCTGATGCGGTCTACGGTGGAACACGCTTGTCTAGAAGTTGTCTAGATTGTATCTATCAGGGAACACCACTCGGGCAGCAAGTTCCATTGTTTAGAGGTTCGTACAATGAAGGTATTTGAACCGCTTATGGTTAGAGTTTTTGGAATATCGACCATGAAGCGGTGTCGCTTCTTGAGACGCTCTTATTGAGACTAATTCCGAATAAGTCAAAGTGCAGCCCGGTTGGAAGTACGCGGCTGTAAACCGCTGGCCCCTGATTATATACAGTTTCTTTATATTACTGCGAATATAATTATAACGTGCTGTGGACGCCCCTCCGATGAAATTTACCTAGGTTTGTATGTGTGAACATGGCTACCTGGTAAATGAACTCACACGGCAAACGCAGTATCTGAAGCTATAGAGAGATCATCAGAGATCAGAGAGAAACGACATTCCGTGGATTTATTTGAACCTACATAAATTTATACGTATACTAGTTGCGCCTCGCGGTTTACCCGCGTGGTGATGGATGATGATGATGATGAAAAGTATCCTATGTTTTATTCCAGGGCCTAAAGTATCTACATGCAAAATTTGATCCAGATCCTTTCAGTCGTTCTGGCGTGATTGAGTAACAAACATCCATCCATCCATCTATCCATTCATCCATCGATCCATCCATCCATCCATCCATCCATCCATCCATCCAAACATCCATCCATCCATCCATCCATCCATCCATCCATCCATCCATCCATCCATCCAAACATCCAAACATCCATCCATCCATCCATCCATCCATCCATCCATCCATCCATCCATCCATCCATCCATCCATCCATCCATCCATCCATCGTCCATCCAAACCTTCACATTTATACCTAATATATTAGTGGGATTATAAGCAATATTTTTTTAAATGATTATAGGTAATTCTGTAGATGTGGCAGCCCTAACCAAACGCGAAATATTTTTTATTGGATTATGATTGTTCAAGGACAATTTATTGATTGACCTACATGTTTTTTTAATACCTAATAGGTTCACGTTTGACCTCATCCTGCCTGATGTAAAGCGACGACTAGGTCTAGGATGGAGCACGTTTACCTGAAAGGAAACTGTTTACTCTTGATTTGAAGACACCCATGTTGTATTTTTCGGGAAACACAGACTCCGGGAAAGAATTCCACATCCTCCACATTATCTGAATTTTCTTTAAAACAATTTCCTAATATTGTAACTTGTATATTGTGGATGTTGATAGTTAACTTCAGTCAGAGAATACAAAAACGTAAGGCAAAAAGATATGCCCCGGGTGAGGATCGAACTCACGACCTTAAGATTATGAGACTTACGCGCTGCCTACTGCGCCACCGAGGCTTGACAGTAGAGGGCGAATATTAGCATTACATGAAAATAAACAAGAAATTGAAGATAACATAAGTTAATCACCAATTGATTGTTTATGAACATTTTATAAGGCGTTTGGAAAATTTGCTGCTGTATTAGATGTAAGTGGAGATATTTCAAACTATAATTATTAAGTTAGAATAAATTATACATTTTATCATATTTTTATTTGAAATATTTTTTTTTAACATTAATGATAGCTTAGATTTCTTTATGTTTAAGTTGCGGCGGAGTGGCCCTTGGGCCACCCATAGGCCGCCAACATGTATTATGCCAATTGCTTAGGTAGGTAAATTATTTTTGTATATAGGACCTTCATTATTTCTTTTTTATATACAAATAATGAGACGAATGAGACATTCTCCTGATGGTAAGACTATATAGGTAACCATGACCATTGCAGCGATACACAGAACTTTGAGTAGCAAAACAAAACTCAGAGTATCGCCGCTTTGGTGTTCATTACTTTGAGACGTTCATGCGAACTTATTTTTGTCCGGATTACTGTTAGTTGTAAATGATTTTGACTTAAGTATTATTGTGAATTGTATATTCAGCGAAATGATGTTTTTATGCCAAAAGGTGCCAAAGGAATTTTGACCAAAAAAGTGTGTTTTAATATAGATAAAAATCATTCAGATATTTGTTAAAAAAAACAATTAAATTCTTATTTGAAATAAATATTCTTCTAACTTCTGCTTCATAGACGTGTATATTAAATAAATCTATTTTTTATGCCACTGCTGGTAAACAAACAGACGGCTTTCCTGATGGTAATCGAGGTCCGTCGACTATGGATATTTGCGATATTAGGGTCACTCAGATACGTTGCGGACCGTTTGAGATTATATTAACCCGCCTATTAAAGAACCCAATGTTGTAAATCGGAAATACGGAAAAAGGAAAATCATTCCACAATTAGCAAGTGTATAGCAAAAAGTATCGCATGAATCGCACAGTGAACGATTTCAATAAATAAATATAAATATTGTAGGACACATTACACACAGCGCCATCTGACCCCAAACTAAGCAGAGCTTGTGTGATGGAAGTCAGATAACTGATAGAATAAATAAATACTTTTTTTTATGTAAATACATACTTATAATACATACAGAACACCCAGACACAGAACAAACATTTGTTTATACCATAAAATGTTTGTCCTTGGCGGGAATCGAACCCACGCCCTACGGCTCAGGCAGACATACTCCCAATGAGCCAACAATGTCAATCTATTATAGGTATGTGGATAAGCTTAAAGGCGATGGTGGTGGATGGTGAAAAGTGAGCCATCAAGCGATGCTAAATAAAATTACTTTGCAAGGATAACTAAAATCAAATAGGGCTAAAATAAATATAAAAAATATGAAAAAAGGATATATTTCCAATCGTGAAAACTGTCGACAAAACTGCGTGCAATAGCACCCAACAGCCGGGCTGCGACCGCAACTATTGGCGGCCGTGTGCAATTGACAGCGCCGCTCAATTTATGGCCCGCACTGTCTACCGTGGTACGCCATAGATGTAAGTACTGCTGGAAACGATTAAGTTAAAAAAAGCCTTTTTTACTGCACTGTTAGCCAATTTGGTAGAATATGTTTCAAAAGCTATAGAGCATGGGTTCTATTCCCATCAGGACATGCATTTATGTGATGACAAATGTTTGTTTTGTATCTGGGTCGGTATGCATTATAAGTATGTATTTACAAAAAAAAAAAGTATTCTATCAGTTATCTGGTTCCTAAAGTACAAGCTTTGTTTAGTTTGGAGCTAGGCGGCGCTGTGTGAATTGTCCCACAATAGCTAGGTATTTTAATTTAATTAATTTTAACAAAAACTTATAGTTCTTGTATGTTACATAAGTAACCAACAAGAACCCTTCAAAAAATATATGTTGTGAAATATATTGACGTAAAAGATAATTTTATATCATACTAAAAACAAATTAAAATTAGAAGAAAAAATGCTACAATTATTTCGCGTCACTCGGAACTCTAATTACATTAGCAAAATCTTTGCCTGTCAATTTCATTAAGGGGCTAAAATTTCACTGAATCAAACTAATTAATTTTATTTAAACATTAATTTTAATATTTTAAAATTTGTATTACATAATTGATTCATGAAAATTCACGTGATCCTTTTTGCCATACACCTGCTTGATTGTCACAAAAGAGAATTAACTCATACTGTCTTCAATATTTTTATGCAAGTAAATAAATACATTGCCTTGTAGAAATGATATTAATTTGTTATCTTGTCTCAGTGTCTCTTCCAGGTCGCGTCTAATTGTGTGTACTCAGGCAGTATTTAATTAATTCTCGCATTGGAATAGTGCGAATTTTGACTGCAACTGAAGTCAACGGTTATTTTGTGTTGTCGTTTTAATTAACGCCTGAATATCGGCGCGGGCCGTATATTTGTTACCTTTTACTATTGCTATTACATTAGTAGTGCGTGATGTAAACTACTAGTTTGTTGATTGTTGTAGTGTGTGTGCCTTGTTTATTGGTTTTGTTGATGTAGTTAAATGAATTGGTACTAATTAGGTTACTTTAATAGATGAGACTTCTTCTCATCTATTAAAGTAACCTAATTATGTAACCTCTTCTATGTACCCAGAAAAGGAGTTTAAGTAAAAAGAAATAATGTTGCTGTTTTTATAACGAACATTGGTAAGTTGCTATTTTGAAATAATTAAAATCTGCCTAGTACTTATAAAGTCCAATTCGCAATCACTTTAATTTGGCTAACCATCAATTTTTGTTAGCCTTCAATCGAGCTCTTATATATTTTCTTTTGTTTTTTAAACGTAATAACACGAACAAGACGTTCTTCTGATGATAAGAAATAATGCATGTCAATGATGAAAATAAAGATCCACAAAAAAAAAAATGCCTTGCTGAGTTTCTTGCCGGAGTCTTCTCAGTTGAAGTGTAATTACGAGCCGATGGTAGATTCAAACATGTAACTTAACGTTCATAAGTGCCTTACCACTTATAACAAAAAGCAGCCGCCGAGAAAGCCGCAGCTTATCCTAGTGGTTGCCGAAACGGAAGAGATGGCCACATAGCAGCTTTTGTAACAGCTTTTGGCGCTGCGGCGCAGAGCTTGTTCCGAATCAAGCCCACATCACCACGTCCTCCAACAGTAGTGGCTCCGAGAGTAGCGTCACAACCTCAGACAGCACGGACGAGAGCCGACATGGGACAGGTCGATCCACCCCGATACATCTTAGCCTCGGGGCCACAAGACCACGCGAAAAACGCCTTCCTCGAATTCCTAGCCACATTGAGAGCGACAAGACAAGTCAATCTCAGGAACTGCCATAGTATCTTGCAGTCCTTTAGGCTAGGAAGTGAAAGTCTACTAAAAGAGGGACTTGAGGAGGCGGAAGCAGCCATATACAACAACGTCACTTCCCAAGTCATCAGGGGAACAATGAAAGGACAATATATGGCAGCTTATAGCGCAGAAAATGGCTTTGTGGCACTGAACGGGGCCGAGACGGAGCGGACAGGAAGACCAAAATACGCGATACCATCGAATGACCCAATTGTAGTCACCGCCAAGTGCACCAAGATAATGCTGGATGACAAGATCCTTGAGATGGCTAAAACTATCAAAGGGACCTCAGATGTCGAAGCAAACTGGAACAACTGGGTGGTGCCAAAGATGCAATGGGTCAACGGAGTTCCAGGATGTGGCAAGACAACATGGGTGATCAGACACTTCGATGTCGACAGGGACGCTATCATCACCACAACAACGGAAGCAGCAAAAGATCTAAGGGAGAAACTATCGCACCGCATAGGAGACCTGGTAAAAACCAGAGTGCGAACCATGGCTTCCTCCCTCGTAAATGGTTTCGGAAAAAATAGCTTCAGCCGCCTTTTGGTGGATGAAGCTCTTATGAACCATTTCGGATCTATAGTAATGGTTGCACGGCTGTCTGGTGCTAGCGAGCTTGTCCTTATTGGAGACGTCAATCAGCTACCTTATATCGACAGAGAAAACATCTTCGAAATGAGGTACCATCGCCCAAACCTGGTTACAAACATCAGTCAGGAGTTGCTTTGCACACACAGGAACCCAATGGATGTTGCGTATGCGCTGAGGGAAATATACTCCGGTATATATTCCTCAGCTCCCCGTATTAAGTCTCTTGAGCAAAAACGGTACAAGGGAGTGCAAATACCCAGCACCCTCCCCAACACTCTTTTCTTAGTGCACACGCAGGAAGAAAAGGAAACCCTCATCAGCCAAGGTTATGGGGGAGGCACGGGGTCGCGCACTCTTACCATTCATGAAGCTCAGGGGCTAACGTACGAGTCGGTAATTGCCATAAAGACCAAGCCAAGGATGAAGCTGCACGAGAGTGTGTCGCACGCAGTCGTTGCAGTATCACGGCACACCGGGACCTTCGTCTACTACGCCGACGATATTGAAGACGATGCTATCAGTCGGTTTGTGCGTCGAGCGTCGGCTGTGTCGCCGAAGACCATCAAAGAGTACAACCTGCAGATGGCCATTAAAGACCGAAACGTGGCGGTGATGAGGGCCCTGGGCCGAGAGGAGGCGATTTAAATTCAAATGTAAATTGTTAATCTGTAATTAATATATATTTGTTAATGTAATTATTAAATGTAAAATGAGGACTGTGTGTATTCCTCGAGCATTCATGCTCACCATCGAAGGCTCCTTCTTGCGGCGGCGTCGTGTGTCGGGTCGCTCTCTTCCCTCAGATATGGTTGAGGAGGGCGATGGCTGGCACATGCGTCATACTCGTGATCGGGTGCTGCTTGCGGGTCGCTGGTCTGCTCGCGGTATACACACAATCTAACATTTTATCCCTAGATTAAACCCTAGATTAAGATTAGTTTGACTAATATTCCTCTTCCCATATTGTAAAAAAAAAAATAAAAAAAATTGTTTTTCAAAGTTGTCAAAGGTCACGGACCCCAGTGTCTGTGGAGAGTAATGTTAAAATAAATAAAAAAAAAATAAAAAAAAAAGTGCCTTACCAGGGCCTGAACTGAATAAATGACTTTAATTGATGATGATTTTGATTTTGATTTTGACAGTTGCAGCTATACACCGAACTTTGAATAGCTAAATAAAGTCCAGGGCATAGATATTTTGGCGCTTATTGCTTTGAAGCTTTCAAACTGGAACACAGTAATGTTTACACACTACTGTTTTTGCTATTCGGCCGACTTTATGTCAACTTAATCTTATCGTAGTATTTTCGTCGTCATGAATGGACATTTTCATGTCCATCTACCGCCAGCTGTCATTAGTATATCACCACTCCACTCTAAAACACCACTTTTACGTATTATATATTAGGTATTAAAACATTTTTTATTGTTTCTAGATTTACCAGAATCTTATCTATAAAATCTAAGTAGATCTTCTTTCATCCTGAAAATGAACAAACTTTTGATCTTCTAACAGATAACGGAAAAGAATATTTATCAAATGATTTATTAAATAATTAATCAGCCACAGCCCCTGGCTATCTGTCCATAAATGGAATAAAAACCCGAGAAAAAGTCCCAAACTCAAAAAAAAGCTTTGAATAAATCATCTAAGATAAGCCAGAAAATAATTAGAAGTGTCTAAGACTGTTGCTTTTTTGCTAATTAAAAATAAATATCAAATGAAGTGGGGCAATCAAGGGACTTCGATGACACAATATAGTTCATAACAGTAAGGGAACATTATCAGAATTCAGCACCCCTCGTATTTATTTAAATACGAGAGAACTTGAACCAATGACTAAATTAGTTTGTATAATTATAATACAATTGTTTTATTTTTGGACGTTTTCAACGCAGTCTGGCAATTTCATAGTGTTTAACTTTTTTTTATGGCTGTCAGGCTAGGTGTTTGTCCTCAGCTCACCTGATGTTAATTAACGATGTGGTCGAAGATGGTAAACACACCTAGCCTAGAATGGAACTGGCTCTTAAGTGAGGCTACCGGAATACATCGTTAGATGCTTGCCGAGTACTAGAAAGTACCCTACCACCACGCTATGGTTTCCTCACGATGTTTTCCTTCACCGGCAGGTCAAGCTCATTGTTGGGGTTTGAATTCACGCCCTTTGGCATGCGAGCGCGCTAACTACTGAGCTATCATCGCTAAAATTACCTTTAATACTGGCGCAGCTGTTCTTACGCCGATCTTCTCGTAAAATAGCACTGCTTATCCATAATCCTTAACAAAGAAACACATTTTTTTTAATCGCGAACAAATGTGTTTGGTCTCCAATCCTGCAGTGGTAATGAAATGTGAATGAGTACAAGAAAGGCGTATACGCTAAGAATGGCGACGGATTGTCAGGCGAGTCATTATCAGCACCAGAACCGATGACCACGAACACTCTGCCTGGACTGCAAACGACTATGAAGAATAACTCAAATATAGTACTTAATTTTTTTTTAAATGGATCCTATGAAATATTGACAAGCTTGAGTACTTTACAATGACTTTGTCATGGTCATGGTCACGCCGATAAAACGAATAAAAAAAAATAGTTTCATCTCTTTCCTATGTGTTTTTTTACTGTAATGGATTTGTAGGCTAAGAGGTAATAAAAAAAAAACATCTAAAGTGTAACTCATATTAAGTATATTGATTTTTCATTAAATTTCCATGTATTTCGAATATTAAAACCCATTTTTTGTGTATTTTTTTTTAATTAACGCTTTTACATTGTTGTTATTGTTTTACAGTTTCATACATTATTTGCGTATTCGATGGCTCCTTTATTTTATGGTAAGGTAGGTACTTTTCTTCGTTACATTTTTTGTCTCTACTTAGTAAAAAACAAAGTCGCTTCCCGCCGCCTGTACGCTTAGATCTTTTAAACTACGCAACGGATTTTAATGCGGCTTCCATCAATAGACAGAGTAATTCAAGAGGAAGGTTTATATGTATAATACATGTATATGTACCACATTAGTATTTACATTGAACCCGTGCGAAGCTGGGGCAGGTCACTTCCCTTGTTATTGTATAAAAATAAGACTGCTGGACATTTAACAATATGTTATTATTGTAAAAAAAATGCTATGATTTTGTTTCTCTCGTAAGTGTCGAAATAAACGGCTGTAACTTTTTTTTTACGATAACTGAGTATTTTAATTTTTTTTACCGCTGCAAGGGACTATAGATTTACGTATATGGTTGTAATTTCAACTCGATTCCTTCACGCGTTCCCGAGATAGAAGGTATTGACAGACGGGCGGATTTGCCGTGGTGGTGCCGGCGTAAGAATAGCACCCCACCCTCTCTACCCGCGGTTGCCGTAAGAGTCGGCTTAGGGATGTAATTCGGAAGATGGGCAGCAGCGTCTTCCTTGAACAATCACACCTAACTGCGCTCGCCAACCCGCCTGCCAAGCGTGGCGAGTATTGGCAAAACCCCCCAGGAGGAGGCCTATGTCCAGCAGTGGACGTTCTATGGCTGATAATGTGTAATGTGACAGACGGACAGACAGACAACAAAGTGATTTATAGGATCACTTTGATGTTTAGTTTTTTTTTAAATTTGGAAGTGAGCGTTATTAGGTATTTAAAAGAGTCCCTAGGTCGCAAGTCCAAGGTTCTATACCTGTCCGTGTGAAGCGATAGACCCGACACCCGCACGGAGAGTTTAAATGCCACGAAGTTTTCTAATATAAATGTTATGTAGCTTAACCAGACAAGCGAGTCTGCGCGTGTCAACTAGTCAAGCGGATCCGATATGAATCTTTAATTTTCCAAATTTATTAAAACGCTAAGCGTACCCGGCGTTCAAACAGCAATATTTTTAACGACGGACGTTTGATTAGGGATGGGACACTTGATATCGATATTTATTCAAATACTTTAAAATTCTTCCTTCGCTACCGACATTCGCTAACCATCGAGCTATCATGGCAACAAACAAAGATAAAGGTATAAATAAAGTACTCGTTGACTTGTCTCGTTGTCGTTACTTGAGAGCCAGTACCATTCTAGGCTAGGTGTGCTTCACCATCTTCGACCACACCGTCACTTAACATCAGATGAGCTGCGGTCAAACAACTTGCCTGCCAACCAAAAAAAAAAAAGCAATAACGCTAACGTAAAAGTTCAAAAATGTTTGCCCACGTGACATATCGAAAGCTTATATCAATCAGGTATTTTTTTACTTTTCTATTAACGTTATCGCTAATCGAATGTTACTTTGTCTAGGCACAAGACCGGAATGAGTGGCGTACAAGAAGAAAGGTACTACGTTCTACGTTCAACAGTAGGCAAATACAGGCTAAAAATAATACTGATAACTTTTAATTGAATTAGATTTAAACCCAAATATAAGTAGTTAATTCCACTCATACGTATCATATACCTCAAGCGCCGAGCTGGTGATCTCACGCATACACTGTGAAACAATTTCATAGATCAATTGATCGGGCAAGCCAATGGAACGATGACACTATCTGATCGCAATGTACTCGTAATGCACAAATTGATGCAATACAATTCAATCAATTCCGGAATGATGGCGGTTCGACGTGATTCGGTGACATCATCGCTACATACTAACAGTAAGACTATTGTCTGTATGTACACAATTTTAAATATTTTATTGATAACACTAAAGTTAATATTCATATTAAAAAATATTATTAAAATGTTAAACTCATGAAACATGTCAATATACTTTGGAATCTGACGTGATTTGACACGTTTTGGTTTTACTTATGCGGGATTACTCAGGTTTAACTGTTGGTCGCAGATCTGAAGACGTCGTCGTAAGCTCTATGTTCTGGAATATATTCCTGACACCGTAGAGGAGGACCTTGGTGAGGAAGGGCTTTCCCACCCCCGTGACCCCGAACCAACCGCTGTCACGAGGTGCGAACCGCGCACCGGCCCGCAGTGCGAAGCAACGCGAGGTCGCGCGCGCGTTGTACACAGCTTTATCTCCTTGAAGAAGGCCACCGGATGTGATCGCAACTATAATCAGTGTATCCGATATAATTAAACGCAATTTTATGTATCAGTAATGTTTATGAAACCTTTTTTAGATAAGTACAATTTATGTAATAGTAATGAGACGAACAAGACACTCTCCTGATTCCTAAAAAGAATGCTAATCATTGCAGTGATACACAGAACTTTAAGTTGCAAAACAAAATCTAGGGCATTGCTGCTTTGTCGCTCATTTTTGATGATCAGTCTCAACAGCCGTGTAATTTGGCTAGCTGCAGTACCCTACAAATCGAAACACAGTAATGTTTATGTATTACTGCTTGGCGGTAGAAATTATAAAAATACTTAAACTATACGCAAATAATAATTAGTTATTACTAAATTTACGTGAAAATACTGAGCAATTCGGCTCTCGCAAGCAGTACGAATTGCATGTACGTCAAAAAATATCGATTTAAAATAACATCACTAACAAAATACACCTAAATATAATACGCCCATACTGTTATATTAGATGTGACATCATCTTCACATCGGTCGAACTTGCCCCATATTTGTGTTATTCGATTATTTTGATGGCGACCAATTTATCGGTTCATTCATCGATTTTTTTAGTACAACTGTGTTGTCATTGATAAATATCTAATGGCGTTATGATTGTTCGAATCGTTATAAGAGATTTATATTGTACATGACTCGACATTTGGTTGGTAGATCACATCATCAGCCATAGGACGTCCACTGCTGGACATAGGTCTCCTCCTGGGGTTTTGCCAATACTCGCCACGCTTGGCAGGCAGGTTGGCGATCGCAGTTAGGTATGATTGTTCAAGGTAGACGCTACTGCCCGTCTTCCGTATTACATCCCTTAGCCGACTCTTAGGGCAACCACGGGTAGAGAAGGTGGGGTACAATTCTTACGCCGGCACCACCACGGCAAATTGGTTGAAACGCGTACCTTTAAAAAAAATGTAATTCAAATCAAAGCAATTTTTATATTTACGTTTTACTAGCTGTTACCTACTACTTCGTCCGCGAATACACAATAGTAATAACTATATTATAGGTACTTATAACTTGAAGGCATCTGGTAGTGGTTAGTGGTACAGTCACATCAAACATTTTTGGTAATCCCACAGGAACCTAACATTTTTCTGATATACAATTTAATAATTAATCCAGATAATAAACTATATATGTGCCAAATTTAATCCAAACCATTTAGTTGTTTTGCGTGATTGAGTAATAAACATCCAAACATACAAATTTTCACATGTATAATATTATACATATACGTAAGATTACGTTTGACCGCTCATCTGATGGTACGAGACGATGTGGTAGAAGATGAAGCACTTATAGAAGATATTTCACTTGAATTAGAGATCTTGAAAAGTTCTATAGTATATTTTCCAGGAAGAAAAGATCCTGGCAGCTTGTTCCATGTCAGTTCCAAATTATTAAAATATAATTTTAGTCAACTTTATTTATTTTTGTTATGATTGGTTGGCTGGGTTTTTGACCACAGCTCACCTGATGTTTGGTGACGGAGTGGTCGAAAATGGTAAACAGCCCTAGCCTGGAATGGAACTGGCTCTTAAGTGAGGCTGTGAGAATACACTGTTAGGTGCTTGCTGTCAGAATTTCAAGTTAATATCCTTCAACCATGCCATGGTTTCCTCGCGACGTTCACAGACACCTCAAAATCATTGTTGGAACTCGTGTGAACCGACCAGGCTAACCACTGAGCTATCATTTCTACTCCTAAAACCGATTTTATAGTTATGATACATTTGACACATTTATCGATATTTAAATTAATAAAACATCGACAATGACCCGCGACGTTTTCCGTCCCTACGGCTAGTACGCGCTTGCGATAGGAAATTAAAATTTTCCTCTTCATTTAAAAGAAGCGAAGCCTCAGGCTACCTCCTTAATGCGGTCCTACATCTATTTGAATGTACGTGGCGCGGTGAATTATATCTATCGATATGCTAGGTGGGTAGCTATGAAACTGAATTAATATATATCTTACGTTTTTCTTTGCTTTTGGCATCACACTTTGTGTATTCTGTCAGTGTCAAGTATTAATTATTTTTAAACGTCTTATGCTAAAATTAAGTTCAAGTCTTTCTCTTGATGACTGATCCAATTTAAAAAAAGTAGGTAGGTACCTATGTTCGTGTTATAATTATTTAACCTAAGTGGAAATCGAACCCAAAATGTACGCTCAATAGCGTCATCGACGGAGCAATAATATACTTACATCACGTACATATTCCATAAATTAAAACAAGGCAATATCTCCTCAATCACGTTTCAACGGATTTTAAACTTTACAAGTTCTCTTTCAGTTCCAAAGTTATTAAAAAGTCGTATGTGCAAGTCTTTGACGCTGTATTGAAAATACGAATGCTGGGAAGTTAATTGAGCTAGACTTCAGACTTTTCAAAGAAACATTTGCTATATAACAATTTGAACCTTGAGATATGGTGAAGAAAGTATAAAATCAAAGTTAGTTTGAGAATGAATTTCAGAAAGAACTTTTGAAAAATTCGGCGGGTTGAAAAACTCTTCAATTACGTCTTTTGGTTTTTTACGCCTTGTTTAGTGGCTGTGGTGTGAATTAGTCGCTGTCTACACGAGCGTTTCTTCTATACTTAAAATTGCAAAGATAAAATAACTAACTCAAGAATTACTGTTCTGATAAGACTGTAAAAGTCTTATGGATTGAAATTGATCAAAGATTTCTAGGGATCAAGGTTGTTTTTTTTTTAATGAGCTGTCCGACTGTTGGTCGTTTGCTTCTTCTCGTTGTGACAAGTGTGATACCGTAACCAAGTGTGGGTTTGCAGACTAGACATCCTTGAGATTATTGTTTAGAACTCTTACATATGAAAGTTTCCTGACGAATCAATTGAACGCTAAAGCAGCGATGACTTTGTTTTGTTACTCAAAGTTCTAGATACCGCTGTAATGATCATGGACACGCGTTATCTCTTACCATCAGGAGAGCTGCTCGTTCGTATAATTATTTTTACGAAAAAAAAACTTAAGCATAGACAGGGGGTGAGAGTTTTAGACACGTTCGCTCTTTCGGTCTGAGCTGAACAAAACTCATAGTTAAAAACAATTTTCAAGTTTTCTCAGTACCCACCGGCTCAACTCACAGCGTTCCAGAATCAGCATAAGAACAGAAGCTGTCTAATAAGACGCACAAACAACTAAAGTGCCTGACGGACCCCAATCACATTCCGATCGAGGTACAAGTGACGTCACGAATCGATGTTAGTGTTTAATTAAATTCAAATCAAATTGAAGGAGGCAGGCGTATTCGTCTCGAATGGGGAACTGTACAGAGATGTTAAAACCAATAATCTGTGAAATCACAGTAATATTATAAAGGCGAAAGTTTGTAATTGTGTTTGTATTCTTTACGCTCAAACAGCTGAACCAATTTTGATGAAATTTGGTATAAAGGTAGCTGACACCCTGGATAAAAACATAGACCACTTTTGATCTCGAATCAAATGTTGTGTTCACGTGAGAACAGCGGGTAATATCGCGGGGTGCAGCTTGTTAAACTATATAAGGCGAAACGGTTAACCTTAAAAAGGGTTAAACGAGTCAAATATATATATATATATATTATATACTCTTACTGGCTATTAGAACATGAACGCGTTACACGCCGTGTTTACGTGACGTGCGATGGAATTCAACTTAAATTCACGTGGAATGGTACTCGCTACGCTAATGATAAATTAAAAAACGTGACGAGGTGAGCTAAGACCTCGTATCGAACTATCAAATAAACTTTACAAGCATGAAATGTTATAACGCCATACATGTTTTTCGCAAAGTATTTCACGTAAGTTACAAAATCAGGCACTAATTTCTTTGAGACTTCCGATGGTTAGTCTCAATAGCCTTGTAATTTTGCTAGTTACAATACCCTTCAAACCGGAACACAGTAATGTTTCTCCACTACTGCTTGGCGGCAGAATATTTCATACTGCGGTGGTACCTAAACTAACCTAACCTAAACGACCTCCTGCTAAGGATATATACCATTACTTACATACAGAAGAAAAAATAAACTGTAACAACTGGTGACTTTATTTTCAAAAGTGATCTCTTCCAGGCAACAAGGCAGAAACAAGCTTTCCTTCTTTATTGGTTTTAACAGCTCCATATGAATTACTTTCGTGGGATTGCTTACTGTGCAATCGGTTTCCCCTCAATCAGGATGTCTTCCTGTCGTCTTGGCTGATTTGCATCCAGTTAATGCGAACGATTATGGTATGGTATTATTTTCGTTTTTTATTTCGATCTTAAGACCAGTTATAAAATTATTTACAGATTGGCCGTTCTTCACTTTTGTTAAATTAAAAATATATATAGGTATGAGGTTGTCTGGAAGAAATTGCTCTAGGCGATAAGGCCGCCCTTGTATACAATTTATTTGTTATTTCTAAGTTGTATTTTTGTTTTGTTACTTTCTTTATCCTTTTTTTATGTTTTAAATTTTTGTGTGTTATAATATGTTTGGTGTATCTAAATATATATAACTCAAAGGTGACTGACTGACTGACTGACTGACTGACTGACTGACTGACTGACTGACTAACTGACATAGTGATCTATCAACGCACAGCCCAAACCACTGGACGGATCGGGCTGAAATTTGGCATGCAGGTAGATGTTATGACGTAGGCATCCGCTAAGAAAGGATTTTGATTAATTCTACCCCCAAGGGGATAAAATAGGGGATGAAAGTTTGTATGAAACTTTGTCAATTTTAAACCGATCGGGCTGAGACTTTGCATGCATAAAGCTACTATGACGTAAGCATCAAGCGCGGGTGAAACCGCGGGGCACAGCTAGTAGGTAATAAAGTTGTATTGTATTGTATTGTATATAGGTTCGCGTTTGACCATACCCTACAAATACAAAATATTTTATTGATAAAACCAAATTTACAAGTAATTTTTCTATTCATATTTAAAAATAATATTCAAAATGAGAAATCATAACACATGTCAGTATAAAAAAAAAAAACAGTTATTGACAATTTAATAATCCTTTATTTTGAATAAATTGTCATTGTCATAGAATAAGGTCTCCAAGCCAAGATCTCAGCTTTTCTGAAGGTCCATTCCGAATGGAAGCGGGTACGCAGTTGTGGATTGCGGGCCCCAGAACGAATACCAACCTCTCCGACTTGAGCCGATTCGCGTTACTAGCTGGTCTGTCTGCTGCGAATATCTAATGTGCTGTGGACGCTCCAGCATTGAAATTTATCTATGTTTGTATGGGTGCACCCGTTCATGATGTTAAGCAGTAGTGCGGTCTAAGATGGAGAACGCATCCGTAAAAGAAACCCATTTCTTCTGGCTTAGAAGACACCCATATTGTACCTTTTAACACAGACGTCCGCAAAGAGTTACACAACCTTACTGTGCTAATAAAAACCGAGGCATCAAAACGCCTCGTGCGTGGGGAATATCAATTTCCATTATCCATCAGAAATATTTAAATATGGATTTCTTTTTGTACTTATGGATGTCGGTTGGGTCCGCTTTGATTTGAAGTTATTTTCTAAGTACGTAGACTTCAAAATCAAAATCAAAAAGTCATTAATCAGTTTAGGCCCTGGTAAGGCACTTATGAACGTTAAGTTACATTTTTAAATCTACCACCGGCTCGTAATTACACTTCAACTTAGAAAACTCCGGCAAGAAACTCGGCAAGGCATTTTTTTTTGTGAATCTTTCTTTTCATATTAGGTTACAGTTTACTAGGTTACACTTTGCTGTTATTACGACAGTTACAAGAACACTGCCGACCTATTTTCTATAACTGACAGGCTAAGTGTTTGACCATAGCTCACCTTGTTGTCGACAATAGAAAACCTTAGAATGGAAATGGATCTCAACTGAGGCTGCCGGGATATACCGTTAAGTTCTTGGCGGCAGATTTTCAACTTGAGCGTGACGCTATGTTTCCCTTCACCGACAGTGCAAGAGTTGATCCCACGCTCTGTGGCGTGTGAATAGACTTCGTTAACCACTGAGCTATTATCGCTACAAAATTCATCAATTGATACGAGTATTATCAAAACATTGTACAATGTATTTGTCGGTAGAAACACATGTGCCATAAAGATTATCTGTGATACCTCAAATCTAATAACATCCTAAAACCATAATGAGACGTAACCGAGGTATAAGCCCCCTAAATCATATATTAGCGGAAAAATAAGTCTAATGGCACACGGTAATCAAAGAAGGAATATTTCTGGCGACCGTGTGTGATACTAATACCGAGGATTGAGTAAGAGAATTAGCGATTTTTTGTGAATTACAGCGTTTAATAACCAAATAATGGAAATACAAAGCAAGAACAAATCTTTGTATTAATAAGCGCCGAAGCGGCCATGTCCTGGACTTTGTTTTGTTACTTGATGCTCTAGGTACCATATTAATGAATTTGAACATGCAATATACTTACCATCAGGAGAACGGTTTGTTGGTCTCATTACTTTCACTATCACTATCACTACATAGTATAAAACAAAGTCGCTTTCTCCGTCCCTATATCCCTATGTATGCTTAAATCTTTAAAACTACGCAACGGATTTTGATGCGGTTTTTTTTTAATAGATAGAGTGATTGAAGAGGATGGTTTATATGTATAATACATGCATATGCACTACATTAATATCTACATTGCACCCGTGCGAAGCGGGGGCGGGTCGCTAGTTAAATTATAAAAGAAAAAACTAAAATTCAATTTTTTCTTACGTTATGTAAAAGTAATGAGACGATCAAGATGCTCTCCTGATGATAAGAGATAACGCATGTCCATGACCATTAGGTACAGTGATACACAGAATTTTGAGTAACAAAATAAAGTCCAGGGCGTTGTTGTTTTGACGCTCATTACTTTGAGACATTCGAACCTGTAATTTCGCTAGCTACAGCACCCTTCCAACCGGAGCACAGTAAAGTTTACACACTACTGCTTGGACTACATAGACGACAAGCTAAGAAGATCTACCACCGAGTAAAAATAATAGTCTTACTGAAATAATTGAGCTTTTTTTTTAATATCAATACGACCTAAATATTATTAGATTTTTGTCAGATGTTAGTTTAGTGGTTAGTGTGATCAGACCGCACGCCACGTGGCGTGGATTCATATACCAACAATGTGCATGAACTGTCGGGGAAGGAAAACGTGGTAAGGAAAGGTATTTCTAGTACATTGTGGGCTAGCTACCACAATGAAAATCCTACTAATATTATAAATGTAAAAGTTTGTATGTTTGGGTGTTTGAATGTTTGTTACTCAATAATGCACAACTGAACAGAATTAGGTGACATTTTATTATCTGGATTAACATATAAGATAATTTTCATATCGTAAAATGTTAGGTACCAAAGATTAAGGAGAAATACAGAATTATTAACTTTTCGTAAATTCTGCGAACTGAACAATTTTTTTTTTTTAGAACAAATTTTACGAGTTCGAATCAGAAATGAGGAGATCCGTAGACGAACTAAAGTAGCCGACATAGCCCAGCGGATTAGCAAGTTGAAGTGGCAGTGGGCAGGGCACATAGCACGCAGAACTGATGGCCGATGGGGCTGCAAAGTTCTGGAGGGGAGACCACGGACCGGCAAGCGCAGCGTAGGACGTCCACCCACAAGGTGGACAGACGACCTCATAAAGACCGCAGGAACGCGCTGGATGCGAGCCGCTTCCAACCGGTCTTTATGGAAGTCAATGGGGGAGGCCTATGTCCAGCAGTGGATGTCCTACGGCTGAGATGATGATGATGATGACAGCTATGTAATATGACTTGTAACTTTGATGTTATAACCAACTAACCACTACAATCGCTACTTCGTATGCAACACCTCCTCTCCCGGAAATAAAGGGGAGGCTGGGCCAGGGTGGACATCAAAGCGTTAAGTGCTCTTTTACTCATCGAATCCCATTTACGGCGGACATCCCCCCGCGATAAATAAGATTATTTTCGGTTACTTCTGTTTTTCTTGTGGTTTTCCTTGCGGTTGTCACAAAGACTCGGTCAATGTAACACCAGATAATAATTGTAATATTAATATTTTTACTCAACTACACAAAAACGAGGGTAATGTTTCAAAGCGTATCCATATTGTATTTTTCAAGAAATTCTTTATTATTACTTATATACTCCTAAACCGATTTTGATTATAAAAGTTTTATAAATAACTAGCTACGCCCCGCAGTTTTACCCGCGTGGTGATAGATGATGATGATGATGAAAAGTATCCTATGTTTTATTCCAGGGTCTAAAGTATCTACATGCATATATTCATCTAGATCCGTTCAGCCGTTCTGGCGAGATTGAGTAACAAACACCCACCCCGCCATCCATCCATCCGGACACGGTTTTTTTTCATGGTTGACTGGCAGATGTATGACCATAGCTGTAAAGAGAATCTGGTTAAGGATAGAAAACACAAACCTGGAATGGAAATGGCTCTCAAGTAAGACTGCCAGAACACACCGTTACGTCTTTAGCGGCAGACTTTCAACTTGAGAATGGAAACAATACCTTCATGTCATGGTTTCCTCACGATGTTTTTCTTCACCGATAGGTCGAGCTCATTGTTGGTATTTGAACCCATGCCCTTAGTGTGTGAACCGACTAAGCCAACCACTGAGCTATCAACGCAACAAATATTTGCAAGTATTATTTGGAAAGACGAACGCTGGTAATACCGAGTATATCTAAAAGCCATAAGCTTCGGACAAAAATATACTCATGCACGGAATGGACTGAGCTAAGGCTAGAACACAACTGCTTCTTTAAATCTCTTATAACAATTTACAATTCTAAACCGAAACTTCATCATAATTCATCATAGTGAAGGAAAACATCGTGAGGAAATCATAGCGTGGTGGTATGGTACTTTCTAGTACTCGGCTGGCTAGCTACCACCCTCAAGTTGAAAATCTGCCGTCAAGCATCTAACGGTGTGTTTCAGCAACCTCACTTGAGCGCCAGTTCCATTCCAGGCTAGGTGTGTTTACCATCTCCAACCACACCGTCGCTTAACATCAGGCAAGCTGTGGTCAAACAACAAGCCTATAAGGCATAAAAAAAAAACAATAATAAAAATTAATCAATCAAGATTTTCGCAAAAGTAGAAACGAAATTAGTAGTACTCGATAGGAATTTAAATATCACTAAAAATGTATGCCGTACCATTTATTTATTTAATTATAATTATTAATTAGTTATTAGACTTGTTTAATATTATTTTGACTTTCCATATTTCTACAAATAGTTTGTAATTTTAAATATTGAAAATTTTTACTTGACACTAGCAATTTATTACTTGTATTATTATTCTTAAATTGCTTTCTTCTACCACACCGTCACTTAACAGGCGAGATGTGGTCAAATACGAGTATCTAGTCAACAATAGAAAAACCACAAAAGCAAAAAAACTTCAATTGTTTTTTTACATAGTGAAGTGTCTCTTATTAATTAAAAAAATACTTTGCAAATATTTTTATAGTGAATACTTTATTAGTAAATCCTCATTAGTGTGTACATATCTTAAGCTAAAACCAAACACTAATCCTCCTATACACATTAGCAGATCTGTGCGCGTTTGTGCAAACACAGAATATAGTATATGGACAGATGTACAACTCCAGCACTCTGAAAATACTATAATGTTTTCTTTATTTCATTTATATAATAACATACTGATCACAATGTAATAATATTAATTCAAATGAAATATACATTTTACAGATCTGTATCACATTCCAAAACTATGTATATCTAGGTGCACTATAGTAACATTTTGAAAAGTCACCAGAGAATTTATTTAGAGAGGTTATAGTACAATCTTTGCTTAGTTTGAGCTAGGTGTGAAACGTTACTATTAATTTTTATTTCTTCAATAATAAAATATAAATATCAAAATTACAGGTAATTTTTCAATTCATATTCAAAAATAATATTAAAATGTCAAAATCATAACAGATGTCAGTATAGTAAAATGCCAATATAATAATAATAGGTATTTCAATATGAAAAAATGTCAATAAAAAAAAAGACATTTAATAATCTCTTATTTTTAAATAAGCATGAAAGTAAAACAATGTCTCTTGAAACCAAATCCTTAGTTTACTTTTGAAGCACGCGATGGCGCGGTGCATCCCGAATAGAAGTGAATAGAAGAAGTACGTTGTTGTATTCGTCGACAGCTGCGTCTGACAGCTGACAGCCCAGAATATATACTGACCTCAACTGAATGTATAATTATCTTCGGAGTTGACCATCTGTAAGTCTTTAATATTCTGTGGTCCGAAGCTTCACCGACGAATGGCTTTAGCGCAACTCTTTGAAAATCCACTGTTTTAATTCAATACGGGAAATGTTTCGTTATTTTGAATAAAGTATTGTTTTTAAACTAAAGAGTCGCTAAGATACCTATTAACATCTAGAGTTCTAAATTTAAAAATTTGCTCAACATTTTATGATTTGACTGCTTTTGTAAGTTTTTAATCATTCATATAATTTAAATCACTAATTGGCCTTATGTTATGTTTGTAAGGTGATTTCATGTTTTAAGGACAGTAGATTTTATTAAATAAAATGAAAATAAACTATTTCCTAAGTTAGGTGATTACCACAGTTCACCTGGTGTTAAGTGAGGGTGTGGTCGAAAATGGTAAAGTACACCTAGCCTGGAATGGAACTGGCTCTCAAATGAGGTTGCCGGAACACATCGTTAGATGCTTGGCGATACATTTGCAACTTGATGGTGGTAACTAGCCAGCCAAGTACTAGCAAGTACCCTACTACCACACCATAATTTACTCGGGGTGTTTTCTTACACTATCTCAAGTTAGGATTTGAACCCACGCTTTCCAGCGTGTGAACCGCCCATACTAACCACTATGCCACTACAAAATCAACATTGACATTTCTAGAATCATACTACATCTATGTCCATCTCAATACTTCTCATAGCAACCACATGGTACATAAACTCTACTCAATACATTACAACACGCGATTTTCTCCCTTCAACCTTTGAAAAAAGTGCTACAATGGCTCGCAGAGCGTCGGTAGTAATTTCTAATAAGATAATAAGGCTTTTTCCAATAGTGTGTGGGTGCGAACTAATGACGTGGAGATATGAGGATAAATGACGGTTCTGGAAAGTTCTGAGGGTGTCTCTCGATGTTTTTCTTGTTATGAATTTTGTTTATTATCTTTTCTGATCCCTGAAGTTACGCTTCATATTTTTGATTGCTTCGAGATTTCATCGCAGAACCTACAAAATAAAACATGGTATTTACAAGATCGAATTAGAAATGAGGAGCTCCGTAGACGAACCAAAGTTACCGACATAGCCCAACGGATTAGTAAGTTGAAGTGGCAGTGGGCAGGGCACATGGCACGCAGAACTGATGGCCGATGGGGCTGCAAAGTTCTGGAGTGGAGACCACGGACCGGCAAGCGGAGCGTAGCACGTCCACCCACAAGGTGGACAGACGACCCCATAAAGACCGCAGGAACGCGCTGGATGCGAGCCGCTTCCAACCGGTCTTTGTGGAAGTCAATAGGGGAGATCTATGTCCAGCAGTCGACGTCCTACGGCTGAGATGATGATGATAACTTAAGTTTATCTTGCCCTCTTTCTTGTTTAGTAACGCAGTTTAACTTGCGGGTTGACTTATGAGTAACGTTGAAAATCTGCCGCCATGCACTTAACAGTGTGTTTGACTTAAAAGCTAGTTCCATTCTAGGCTAGGTGTGTTTACCGTCTTCGACCACACCTTCACTTAACACATCAAGCTTGTCAACCGTAAAAAAATAATATACCTAGTATACGCGAGCGTATACACACAAAAGCATAAGAGAGCGTCATGCCGTTTGTCGTCACGGCATACGAGTCGGTTTTACAGCCAAGGCAAGGCAAGGCGCGTCACAAGATGTTTTATATCAAAACTCATCATTCCATAAGTTGTGGTAGACTGTAACTCGACCCCAAACGGTGGTAAAGGCCAGAAAACTCATATTAATTTATGTTAGAGCAGACAGTAATGATGGCGCGTCGATTATTGCCTTATTGGGAAATATTGGCAAACCCGGGGCTTACCGAGGGGAGGAGAAAAGAAATTACGAGTAACTTTTGGTGATGATACAAAATAAATAATGTTATTTTCTTACTTCGGTAGGGAGATAACAATGTATGGAGCGTTGTGTTCAAATACAAAACAGATCATAATTATTCAGAATAAATCTTGGTTGTATACCATTTCAATGTATAATGTAATTCAGTATATCACTAGCTGCGCACTGCTATTTCACTTGTTTTATATTTCACCGGTTAAATGCGAGTCGAACTCGTGCGCCGAAGGTTCCGTACCTACCCATTATACCGCCATAATAAAATTGCCGTGGTGATGCCGGCGTAAGAATTGTACCCCACCTTCTCTACCCGTGGTCGCCGTAAGAGTTGGCTAAGGGATGTAATCCAGAAGATGGGCAGCAGCGTCTTCCTTGAACAATCACACCTAACTGCGCTCGCCAACCCGCCTGCCAAGCGTGGCGAGTATTGGTTATATATAATGCATCCTAATTAAACTTTTATACATATAAGTAGAGAAATTCATGTTTTGTAATCAAGTCGTCTAAATAAATTGTACCCGTGTGATGACGGGGCGGGTCGCTAGGCTACCCTAAGTATTTTAATTATTTGGCTAAGTGTACAGGGACTCAAAACACTGTGACGTGATCGAGGGTGGATTCGGTATTTTATTTTTAATGTTTATTACTTTTTACTGGATAATTCCTCCCCTAGGGAGTGTGAGAGAGGAATCAATGCGGTTGGTGCTTTGGAAATCTCCCTTACCACGATTCTGATAAATGCTGTGAGAGTCGATCGAGTTGTTGCTAGTTAGTTTTTTAGTACTACAAGCATTACTAAAAAAATTATAGCAATGATAGCTCAGTGGTTAGCGCGGTCGGTTCGCATGCCGAAGGGCGTGGGTTCAAACCCCAACAATGAGCTTGAGCTGTCGGTGAAGGAAAACATCGTGAGGAAACCATAGCGTGGTGGTAGGGTACTTTCTAGTACTCGGCTGGCTAGCTACCACCCTCAAGTTGAAAATCTGCCGCCAAGCATCTTACGGTGTGTTCCGGCAGCCTCACTTGAGAGCCAGTTCTATTCCAGGCTAGGTGTGCTTTACCATCTTCGATCACACCGTCA
Organism: Biston stratarius; assembly: GCA_950106695.1. Lineage (NCBI taxonomy): Eukaryota > Metazoa > Arthropoda > Insecta > Lepidoptera > Geometridae > Biston > Biston stratarius. The sequence continues at coordinate 11,706,404 of OX467106.1, forward strand.
CTTAACATCAGGTGAGTTGTGGTCAAACACCAAGCCTGTCAGCCATACAAAAAATAAAAAAAAGTTTTTTTAAGTTTGACAAGCTAGGTGTTTATCTACATTTCACCTGATATTAAGTAATGGTGTGGTTGAAGATGATAAAGCACACCTAACCTAGAAAGTGAACTGACTCTCAAGTGAGGTTGCCAGTCTACCTCACTTGTAAGCCAGTTCCATTCTAGGCTAGGTGTGTTTTCCACCTATGACTACACCATCACTTATCATCAGGTGAGCTGTAATCAAAAATTTAAATTAATCACACAAAATAATCGAGCTAAATCTAACTATAATCTAGTCATATTCGAGCGTATGATAAGTAATCAATTTTAAAAATTGTTTTCTTGATCGTAAATCTTACAAATCCTAACGTCCTCATCTACATAAGAAAAGTGATTCTAATTCCATCAGTAGTGGCAACGCCAGTCATTTCACGACGCAGATGTTTTCTATGTTAATTCTATTGTTTTTTTGTTAATTTTTATGTCCTTCTTCATGCTCGATTTATTTCCGCCGTTCGTCCCAGGATTAATGCTAATGTACTGGACGGAGCTCTATTATTATAAAATCGTTTGTCCCCAATGAGGCGATCGGATAAATCTGAGGAAGATTGCTTGATGGCCCTTTGATAGATTACGCGACGGGCAAAAACGAATTCTTTTAACGTAGACCTATTTTTGTAGATGCCAAAAATATTTTATTAAAAACAGTACTATTTAGGATATGCCCATTATCTGTGATTAAGCTGGGAGTCTGAAAGGGTGTCTGGCATAAATTACTTAAAAAACGTCTTTGGAACCACTGTAAAAAGTAATTTTAATACCTTTTAATTTTTTATTTGGTGGTAGATTTCTTTAGTTGGTCGTCTAGGTAGTTACCACCGCAGTACCAGATATTTTGCCGTCAAGCAGTAGTGTGTGAACATAACTGTGTTCCGGTTTGAAGAGTACTACAGCTAATGAAATTACAGGGCTGTTGAGAGTAATCATCGATAGTCTCAAAGTAAAGAGCGCCAAAACAGCGAAGCTCTGTACTTTATTTTACTACTCAAAGTTATGTGTATCGCTGCAATGGTCATGGGCATGCGTTACCTTTTACCATCAGGAGACGTAACGTTCGTCTCTGTATATTATTTAAAAAAAAACTGACATTACTCGATTTAGAAAAATGATTTGTAATAAAATCACATCTTCGGAACACAAACAATTGATAATTTGGCTTATATTGTCAATTATTTCATTTATTATACTTTGATTTTAATTTAAAATAAATTGTAAAATTTTGGATTATCTATATATGTAATGTTGATAAAAAGTAGCTCGTGTTAATCCAGGGGTGTCAGCTACCTCTATACCAAATTTTATTAAAACTGGTCCAGCCGTTTGAGCGTTAGCAAGTAACAGACATACAAACACACCTACAAAGTTTCATCTTATCTCTTATATAATTGTATAAGTGCGTCTTTTAAGTGATCACGTATCTCCTACTTATTTTTCTTGTTAAGCAGCTGTTCGTTCTCTAAGTGAATTAAAATAAAACAAAAAACATCGTCCGCTTGTAGAAAATGTCACCACCGCGAGCTAACTCGCTACCAGCGCCATCTAGTTTACATAGAAGAAAATCACCAATATTTAAAATTTTGATTTAAAAATATTTCATACATACCTATATCGTTTTAATTGCCTATGAATTAAATATTTCATAAGAATATTACGAATTGAACTTTATAACATCTGTGACGAAAAATTTGCAATCTTTTCTCCATAACATTTGCTCACTTCCCCGTCCCTAAAAATCCATTTGGCGAAATTAACGTTCGAAAAACTTGCATTAATGAAACGTTGAAAATACGCGACACTTGGGACCGGCTCGAAATTTGAAATATTCGTTGTCTCGAATTCTCGAACCGAATTCACTTTCAGGCTAATTTTTGTTTATTATTTATGACCAGTAAATGAAGAACCGTGGTAGTAAAAAATATCGCATTTTAGAGATAACCAATTTTAAAAAAAAGTGTTTTAGTTGTCAGCATGAATCAGTCCTGAAAGTACTTGGTGGTAGATCTCCTTAGCAGAATGTCGTCTAGGTAGGTACCACTGCTCAGTACCATATATTCTGCCGCCAAGTAATATTGTGTGTTCAAAAACACTAATGTGTTCTGGTTTGAAAGCTAGTTAAATAACAGGGCTGTCGAGACTAACCATCCAGTCTCAGAGTAATGAACGCCAAAGCAGCGATGCCCTGAACTTTGTTTTTAACCCCCGACGCAAGAAGAGGGGTGTTATAAGTTTGACGTCGATGTCTGTCTGTCTGTGTGTTTGTGTCTGTCTGGACAAATGTTTGTTTGGTATAAACAAATGTTTGTTCTGTGTCTGGGTGTTCTGTATGTATTATAAGTATGTATTTTCAAAAAAAAAGTATTTATGTATTCTTTTATGTATTTCTCAGTTATATGAGTTCCATCACACAACACATCGGTGCGTGAAAAAAAAAACAACAAATTAAGAGTTCTCTAAATATTGGCACCTCTTTGCATCGATGCCTGGAGGGTGATTTTTTTTAAGCTGTCATTAATTCTAAGTATAATTTTAACCCCCCTTTACCCCTGTGGGATAAGGGAGCGATTAATCTGCGTTTAATGTCGCCCCCGAAAAAATAAAAAGCAGCTAATCAACAGATTGAGATTTTTTTGAGTGTGTTGCTCAAGGGCTTTGAGTTTTAGCCCTTATCTGCGAAATGGAAATATTTTTTGCATTTTTTTTTAAATAAAATGATGGGAAGTTTTTAAAGTTCGATTTGCTCAGGGCGTAAAATTAAAAATTTCTTGCGTTTTTTTGCCAATTACATTTCAATTAATGGTAAGGTTCGATTGTATCGTAAGTTTATGAAAACATGTTTCGATAGTAAATAGGTTATATTATAGTTAAAATATCACTTAGACATAAATAAATAAATATCGTAAGATATTTAACATAGTGCCATCTAACTCCAAATGTAGCGTAAATGTATCCAATAAATCCATGGAGCGATGATAGCTCAGTGGTTAGCGCTGTCGGTTCGCATGCCTAAGGGCGTGGGTTCAAACCCCAACAATGAGCTTGAGCTGTCGGTGAAGGAAAACATCGTGAGGAAACCATAGCGTGGTGGTAGGGTACGTTCTAGTACTCGGCTGGCTAGCTAGTCAAGTTGAAAATCTGCCGCCAAGCATCTAATGGCGTGTTCCAGCAGCCTCACTTGAGAGGTAGTTCCATTCCAGGCTAGGTGTGCTTTACCATCTTCGACCACACCGTCGCTTAACATTAGGTGAGCTGTGGTCAAACACGTAGCCTGTCAGCGTTAAAAAAAAAACTTTTTCGTGAACACATATTTTCTCTTAACATCAGACAAGATGGCGGTCAAACGCAAGACTATATTATGAAAAAAAAAAAAACTGTCTAAGTAATTAATGAATGCATGATTATTATTAAATAAATAATGTTTGTTGTTTAATTAATTAATTCATGTTTCGAAGATATGTGAAGTCTTCATACTTCGCCAGTGTGGTGGCCTTACTTTTCTCACAATGAAAAGAGTCCCACACCCAGCAGTGGGACAGCTTATAAGAACAGGGATGATCTTGGGTATCCAATGACGTAACAAAGACATACTCCTCAAATATATTTGTAGACCATTGCAAAAAACGAACGAAATAAGTCGAGTTTTCAATTGAAATACATCGCTAGATACGCTTAATCAATAAAACATCATTACAGGTCATATTTGCGAAGAAGTGCGGTAATCAGTGAGTCAAATTGCCTCGAACCGGTCGTCTCGGAAAAAAAATTAAATTTGCCAAGTCGATTTCATTTTTCATTAATTCATCGTCTCGGGTCGCGGGATGGATATAGTTCGAATAGAAGTGGTATTGCTGATTTAAAATGTATTAATACATCTTTTGGACTTGTATTTCTTACTAGGGTTCCGCACTCAAAGGGTAAAATCCTATTACTAAGACTCCGCTGTCCGTCCGTCTGTCCGTCTGTCACCAGGCTGTATCTCATGAACCGTGATAGTTAGACAGTTGAAATTTTCATAGATGATGTATTTCTGTTGCCGCTATAACGATAAATACTAAAAAACAGAATAAAATAAATATTTAAGGGGGTTCCATACAACAAACATGTTTTTTTTTTTACTCGTTTTTGCTAGATGTTGATAACGGTAACAGGTAGACGCTTGAAATATTTGTATTATAATTAAATTAAAGTACAACAAATATTTATTTTTTAAATATTTAATATTTCAACACACACAATATGATTGTTTTGCCCTTTTATAGATAATGGCACGGAACCCTTCGTGTGCGAGTTCGACTCGCACTTGGTCTTTTTTTTAAATTATGTAGGTTAGCTTTCGACGCCAGATCTTAAACGCAGATGCACTTGTACCTACTTATGTAAGTATTGCACACACACACCAACAAACACACACTCGCACTTGCCTAGAAGAAACTGATTGATACCGATATCAACCTTAGAAACCGATGCCAGGCGGATTCACCTGAATCCGCCTGGCATAACTAGTTTTAAATATGACTGCAGCAAAATTATCTTTGACATTTCTAGAGTAAGATTCAGAGCTATGTTACCCAGTCGATATTCCGAGTTCCTATATAAAATTTCCCTCAGGGTTTGCGAAAAAATACACTTTTTCTTTACACAGAATGTTTAACCTCGAACGATGGCTAATTTCAGGAGATGGCTGATTAATTATTGATGATCCTTTTGCGAATAGAAAACCGAATTTGCTGTTTGTCTTTGATGTTAATTTCACTTTTTCTAATCCCCGTTTGGAATGATTATTTTATGAGGGATGGTATTGTTTTTACGCGATTTTTTTCTTCTTTCTATTTCTCTCAATGTTTTAGGATTCTGTACGTAAAGATAAATTTAAACTTTGACATGGTTTTAATTTCTTGAATAGTTGCGCCCCGCGCTGTTACCCGCTAAATATATGTATATTAAAAACAGCCTATGGATTAATCTAAGGTACCTATTCACTATCTCCGTAAGTAACAAGCATAGTAACACAGTAGTTTTGTAGCGATGATAGTGGTTAGCGCGGTCGGTTCGCATGCCGAAGGGCGTGGGTTCAAACCTCAACAATGAGCTTGAGCTGCCGGTGAAGGAAAAACATCGTGAGGAAACCATAGCGTAGTGGTAGGGTACTTTCTAGTACTCGGCTGGCTAGCTACCACCCTCAAGTTGAAAATCTGTCGCCAAGCATCTAACGATGTGTTCCGGCAGCCTCACTTGAGAGCCAGTTCCATTCCAGGCTAGGTGTGCTTTACCATCTTCGACCAAACCGTCACTTAACATCAGGTGAGCTGTGGTCAAACAACTAGCCTGTCAGACATAAAAAAAAACTTCTAACGTAATAAGTATTTCTGATCTAAAATAAGAATCAAACAGGTAGATAAACAATCAAGTAGCGCGGATGCGGGCCGAGTGTCTGACAATAGGGCACGCGACAATACCATACGGTGTCAATTCTACTCGCCGCGTTGATTATACAGGATGATAGATGATTGACCACAGCTTACTTGATATAATTTTTACACATAAACTACACTTGACTTGAATGAACACATAATTAGATAGTTGCCTTGTCTTGAAAGATTACTTCCCTGTTAGCCCATTTGATAGAATATCTGGTTCTAGAGCTGTAGCAGTAGGTTCGATTCCCACCTAGACAAACATTTCTATCTTTGTATGTATAACATTTTTTAATAAGTAAAAAGCTACATTTGACCCATCTCATCTGATATTAATTGATGATGTGGTCTAAGATGGAGCACACTTGCTTAATAGACACCGATTCACTTTTGACTTTAAGACACCCAGATTATATCTAACGGGGAATAACAATCAGGCTGCGCATTCCACTGTCTAGCAGTCCGCATAATGAACGTGGAATCAAATCGTTTCGTTCGAGTTTTATAATAATAAGTATGTATTTACAAACAAAAAAGTATATAAATGCTTATTCTATCAATTATCTTAATTATTAATTAATTAATTTTCTTCTTTTTTTTAAATGTAAATGTATTTAGACGAACGAGACGCTCTCCTGATGGTAAGAGATATCGCCTATTCATGACCAAGACCAGTTTTTTAGTTTTTTATCGTATACACTACGGTGAGTGTGCCCAAGAACTACATGACCTAATCTTACCATCGCCGTTTTACAACAAAACGACCAGACGCTCGACCAAAAGACACCCTCTTACAGTGGAAATTCCCTACAAACGTACTAAACGTTTCCAGACCACGTTCCTTGTAAGAACTGCTGATGTGTGGAACTCTTTGCCAGCGTCTGTGTTTCCAACTAAGTACAATCCGGGCTTGTTCAAGAAAAATGTGAATAGGTATTTCCTAGGTAAGCGTGCTCCATCTTCGGCCACATCGTCGCTTTCCATCAGGTGAGATCGTGGTCAAACGCATGCCTAGTCCGTTGTAAAAAAAAAAAACTCCTTGTACGACGAGGGAAGAATGCAGCTACGGTAAAGTCAAAGTCAAAGTTAAAACCTATATTTGCGTGACAACACGTGTACAAAGACTTAAATGTAATTATTTGCGTCCATTTTTAACCATTAAGGTGTGCAAATATATTTAGGAATTAAAATGTGAAATTAGTTTATTATTTCTTAGTCGTAGTCCCCATTGATCAAATTAAGCGTACTATATAATACCCATATTGTAGAAAATTTTATTTTAAAGAACATCCTGTATTTAGCTTCCAAGCAAACCACGAGCAATCTAAGCATCCATTCAATAAAACAAGAACAAGTCAGAGTCCGTATCGGTCATACATCGCTGACCGCATTCACACATTGTATGGCTCTCATACTTAACTACGGGACAAAGGACGTGCTATTGAGTTTCTGGAATATATGGGCCACTGGTCATGCCCTATTGTAACCTATATAATTTTGTTAAAATGATGTAAAATTAAACTCTGTGGTGAAATTCGAGTGATACAAGGGCTTACTAATCGGAAAGGGGGTTATTGACGTTTTTTTTTATGGCTTACAGGCTAGGTGTTTGACCACAGCTCACCTGATGTTAAGTGATGGTGTAGTCGAAGATGGTAAAGCACACCTAGCCTGGAATGGAACTGGCTCTCAAGTGAGGCTGCCGGAACACACCGTTAGATGCTTGGCGGCAAATTTTCAACTTGAGGGTGGTAGCTAGCCAGCCGAGTACTAGAAAGTACCCTACCACCACGCTATGGTTTCCTCACGATGTTTTCCTTCACCGGCAGCTCAAGCTCATTGTTGGGGTTTGAACCCACGCCCTTTGGCATACGAACCTATCGCACTAACCACTGAGCCATCATCGCTACAAAGACAATCATCGCTATTTGATGTGACAAAGATAGATGTTTGTTCTCTTCGTGGGTTCAAGCCTCAACGAGCCTGAGCAGCCAGTGAAGGAAAACATCCTAAGGAAACCATAGCATGGTGGTAGGGTATTTTTTAGTACTCAACAGGCTAGCTACCACCCGTTGTGTGTTCTGGTAGCCTCATTTGAGAGCACGGTACGAGTACTTGAAGCTAACTGTCGAGACTAACTATCTAATGCCTCAAAGTAATGAGTGCCAAATCAGCGATACCCTAGGATTTGTTTTGTTACTCAAAGTTTTTTTATATCGATGCAATGGTTATGGATAAGTATTATCTGTTACCATTGGGAGACCGTCTCGTTTGTCTCATTATAAAAAAAACTTAAGCCAGTTCCATTCCAGGCTAGGTGTGCTGTACCATCTTCGACCAAACCGTCACTTAATATCAGGTTAGCTGTGATCGAACACCTAGCTAGTCAACCATAAAAAGGTTATATACATTTTTCAATGGCTATACATTCCTGCCTTTCTCTTGACTATATCTTTCCCTACTTTTAAACCGTAAAACCAATAACTATTTTACTTTTCCCAGAACAAACATAACATAGTTTTGATAGCCTTCAACCTGCCTAATTTACACAATACCCCAACAAGGTTCTGACTAAATTATTAACCCTAAAGAACAGCGGTCAGCGAGTAAAAAATATCCCGCCAGAGCATTGAAAGATTGAAGGGGTGGAATCACTTAACATAGCCAATTTATGGCCAAATCTCACCCGCGGGACGGTCGTGGCCGGACTAACAACATTAGGTAAGTCGAAAAACTTATAAGCTCCTCCAGGGAACCGGGATTCTTTCCCCGGGAAATTGATAGGACGGCTCGGGTGATTTTTTTCCCCGAATTTTAGGGTTGATTGATTCTGATGTCTGTTTTGGGGCGGTGAAAAGTAGCCGTCGATTTGTGAGGCTGGCGTGTTGTTCTAAGCGCGTGACGGGAATAGGTTGGGTTTTACTTGGTATGCCTACTTTACAGAGAATTGTTTACTTAGGTATCTTTTAGCCCTGAATCTGGGGACTTAGAACACGGCTTCGGTATCCCCTGCCTATCGTAAGACCCGATTTAAAGGGGATCTTTGGGCTCACGGTCAGGTTTGGATATCTGACCACCCATTTGTTAAATTACTTAATCGAGCCCGGGGGAGGGGGGGAACAGAGTGGGGCATCGTGGTGGTCCGCGCCGTTGTAGCGAGAAGAGGAAGAAAACATTTCCCGGAGAGGTACAGCACCAGGGTTTGGAAATGCCGGTGGCGTCTGTCTGGCACGAAGTCAGGCCATAATCCTACATACATTTGTCTGCCGCCAAGCATCAAACAGTGTGCCGGCAGCCTCACTTGAGAGCCAGTTCCATTCCAGGCTAGGTCTTTACCATTTTCGAGCACACTATCACTTAGCATCAGTTGAGCTGTGGTCAAAACACCTAGATTTTCAGACATAAAAAAAAACTGTTTGAATCTAGCAGTGACACAGATGTAACTTAGAAACGACTTAGGTGCCTGCCGTGGGGTTTGAACTTAGAACTTCCAGATTAGCAGTCAGACGGTCTATAAAAAAAAAAAAAAAAAAATTAAAATTCATTTATTTCAGGCCTTTTAACCCATAATATTAAAATTACAATCATTACAAAATAAAATGTCAAAAATACATAAATATAAATCATGTCAGAAATAATTAATTCAAAGTCAACAAAAATAACAATAATGAACTAATCTATGAACTAGGCTGCCGTAGCGTCAAAAGTTCCGAAACTGAAGATTTATATTTATTAGTTGAAAGGTTCCCAAATGTCAGGTTTTCCAATCTACAGATACTACAATCTACTGAACGCTCTTTGTTCCCATCTATTGCCCATGAATTCTTTTCATAAAAACGAATACTTATCGGACAAAATCTCCGCATATCAGAAAGAAAATAAAAAAGATACAATATGCCATATTGAGATCACCATATCGGACGTAAGGGAAGGGCCGCAGTGGCAAATAAATAGACAGATAAAAATAAAGTTATTTTTCCAAACTGCGAACAAATCTTACCACCTGTTACACCGAAACGACCAACTCTTAATAAATTGTTAAATAATAACATACTTTTTACTAATTTTAAATATCCTTTTTTTTCTAATGTTAATTTTGCTAAAATTTACAATATAGCCAATTGCTGATAATTAAGCATATTTTTATCCCTTAGTAATTTAAGTTGCGGTGTTATAACAACTGATACACATTTGGGCTCAAACCAAAACTACTTTGTAAGTGAATACTTATCAAAATAAGTCAATTCAAAATGTCTAAGTTTTACTTTTTATTACAAAGCTTTCTGTTCAAAATTTAACTCAATTTTTTTTAAGATCAAGATTGATTTTTCGTTTGGTCATAAGGTCAACAGTAAATGATGTTATTTCAATAACATCATTTACTCAACAGTACATGATGTTATGATGCAATTCAATACGCGTAAGTAGTATTTTACACAATTGGGTAAATAATAAACACAATTCATCATCATCATCTCAGCCGTATAACGTCCACTGCTGGACATAGGCCTCCCCCATTGGCTTCCATAAAGACCGGTTGGAAACGGCTCGCATCCAGCGCGTTCCTGCGGTTTTTATGAGGTCGTCTGTCCACCTTGTGATAAACACAATTATCTATGAGTTAAAATTTTAAAAGTTTTAACATAACAGGTATTTCATATATTAACAATTTGGTGATTTCTAAGGCAGGAAGGTCACTATATTAGGTATCATCGTAGTATCAGATATTCTATTACCAAGCTGTAGTATGTTAACATGTGCTGTAGTGTCTTTGTTGCGATTTAAAGGGTAGATCATGTCTCTTAGTGGAATTAAAAAGCTGTTAAAATTAATCATACAATGTCTCTAGGTAATGAGCGTCAAAGCATTGATGATCTGGAGTTTGATTTGCTACACAAAATTCTAAGTACCGTTCCAATAGTCATGGACTGGTGTCACCTTTTACTACCAGGAACATGTTCGTCTCGTTACTTTTATATTAAACAAATTTTATGCAGGCATAATTATGAAAAGCAATAATACTTCCACAGTCTTAATACATACTTTTTTTTTATGTAACAGTAATGAGACGAACTACACGCTCTCCTGGTGTTAAGAGATAACGCCTGTCCATGACCATTACAGCGATACACAGAACTTTGAGTAGTAAAACAAAGTCCAGGACATCGCTGCATTGGCGCTCATTACTTTGAGACTAGATTGTTAGTCTCAATAACCCTGTAATTTCACTAGCTGCAGTACCCTTCAAACCGGAACACAGTAATGTTTACACACTACTGCTTGGCGGCAGAATATCTACGTTCATATTAATATTTTTTTTACACTACTATGTAACAGACAGCCACCAAGTGCGGATAGCCAGGGGCAAGCGGGTTAAAATGGAACATCGTGCAATAAAACACCCCTTCTGTCCATAAATATCCACGTTCGGAACTTGGTCCGTTAGCGGTCGGATGTACTCTACCCACTTTTATCTATCCTTTTATTTATCGGAGACATTTCCCTGCGGGAGTGGGAAATAAAGAAAAAGTTCGGACATATTACAATATTGTTACGTTATTGAGTACTATTGTTTTTACGTCGATAGTTTTTGATTTATTCTCGTTTTGGTTTATTGACTTCTCCGGTTTGGTGGCAAAAAATAAACTAACATTTGCCCCCTGTTTTTTCCTTTTTTTAATGTTGGTTATTTTATAGCGATATTAATTTCAAAACATGTAGAGTTGCTCTTACACCACGTGAAAAAAAAAACAATAACCCTGAATCCATTCTACTAAGTCTAAAGTAGTACCTAAGTAAGTGATGACGGAGTTCTGAGTAAACAAAAATTTTAAAATAACTAAAAACCGGCCAAGTGCGAGTCGGACTCGCGCACGAAGGGTTCCGTACCATTATCAATGAAAAAGGCAAAAAAATCGCGTTTGAGGTTGAGGAGCCCCCTTAAATATTTATTTTATTTTCTTAGTAATAGGGTCCCGTTTTTACCCTTTGGGTACAGAACCCTAACAATCAAATTGAATACCTCCTCAATTTTTTGATATTGTTTAAAAATAACTCGAACAGCTCCTGTTTCACATACCTATGTATTTATTTTTTTATTAAACAACGTTTGTCATCAAGGCATGAGATTTTTTCCCCTCCTCAAGAAATACACGCACAATGCCCTGGGCGTCCAAAAGCTTGTAGATCACACTTTAATACCTTTATTGTGATCTCTATGATCTTAAAATAGCCCAATGTGCAACGATAACAGAAATCGTTTGAGAAATGTGTATTTTTTTATATTTAAAAGTAGTGAGATGAACGAGACGCTCGTCTGATGGTTAGAGACAACGCATGCCCATGACCATTGCAGTGGCACTGGCGTTTATTACTTTGAGATAATCAATGGTCATCACCCTGTAATTTCGTTAGCTGCTAATCGAAATCGAATGTTAAAAAAAAAGTCATTTATTCAGTTTAGGCCTTGGTAAGGTACTTATGAATGTTAAGTTACATGTTTGAATCTACCACCAGCTCTTAATTACACTTCAACTGAGAAGAGTCCGGCAAGAAACTCAGCAAGGCATTTTTTTGTGGATCTTTCTTTTCATATTAGGTTACAGTTTACAGTTATAAATATTAATACATAAGTACATTATGCTTACTACAATTGTCACTTAGCCAGGGGAATGCAAGTGCAGAGAAAAGCTACAACAACCATATATTCCTGTCTTCCACGTAATGAGCCACCTTATAGTAGGTTTTGTCAATTAACCTCTGATTTATAAAATCTTTGAATTTATTATAGGACATTTTAGTTACTTCAAGTGGGATTTTATTATAGAATCTAACGCAATTCCCGAGAAAATACTTATTAGCTTTAGATAACCTGAATCTAGGTGTCACAATTTTATCTTTATTTCTTGTTAACACACTACTGCTTGGCAGCAGAATATCTGGTACTGTGGTGGCGACCCAGACGACCTCTTGCTAAGGAGATTTACAAACAACCCTAATTAGGAAAATGCATTTATTTTGAATACAGATTATAAAAAAAAATATTTTACTCTTCTGAGTTTTTCCGTCTTCGGTCACACTGTAGCGTAACGTAAAATAAAAACATCATTAGCGGGCCGCTGCTGCAAATTGTGAAATAATGCGGGCCGCACAGGTGAGACTGCGACCCGTGGTTTTTTTCCCTAGATTTTTGGGTTGCGTTGTTTCTGTAAAACAAAATATGATCGAGAATTTTATTTAAAAAAAAATTACCTACCATCGTAATTCAGTTTTGTAATACATGTTTTATTATACTTATATATTTTGACTGTCCTGTTAGTGTATATTTCAAAATATTGTAGGGCGTGGTTCAATTCCCACTTAGGACAAACATTTATCTAACGATACATGTTTTTCTGTGTCTGGGTATTCTGTATATTTTATTATAAAAATAAAGTATGTAAGCATTCTATCAGCTATCTGGTAAAGTACAAGCTTTGCTTAGTCGCTTTGCCTTTGCACCAACTCGCTTCATGAAAAGTGACATTGTGGCCGAAGATGGAGCACATTAATCTAGAAGAAATCTATTCATTCTAACCTTAAAAATGCCTAAATTATAGTTCACGCGCATTTTTAAGGCAATAAAAAATACGTTAGGTATTTTTAATCCAAATTACATTATGTCGAAAAATTAAATTTTGCTAAACATAACACTGTGTACATTTTTATAATAATTAGGTACTTAAATTGTAGGTTAACTGTGCCCTGGTTTACCCACATTTTCCGAGATAAATAATAGCATGTCTGCATTTAAAATATTAACCATACCCGTTAAGATTATTATATTACTAGTTAGTAGTTAGGTCCCTTATTGTTTTCATTTACTTGTAATTACATCGTAAAAAAAAATCAGAATTTTATACGGAACCTATTTAACTAGCCGTGAAATTAAGCACAAACTAGCGTATCAGAAAAATTCACATTATTTTCCATTTTTATGAAGTTTCCCGTGCGATTCCGCCCGTGCACACATTACTGTGACTGTACTAAATAATGTCTCTATTGTGCTAAGTACCTATACATATACTTTTGGCTAAACTTCCTGTGGTTGACTTGTAACATTGGTGTTATCTATAAAATATTTGTATTTGGTTTTATTTAGATAAAAACCTTGTCATCATTTTTTAAAATGTAAAAGTAATGACGAACTATACTACTTATCTACTTTATAGATTCTACTAAGTAGAAGTAAAATCTACAACGATCGTAATCGTAAAGAAATCGAATTGTGATCGTGAAGAAAGTAGATTCTACTTTGTAGATTCTACTTTGTATATATAATTTTATCTTTTATTTTATTTTATTTTTTTAATTTAGTCAAAACTTTGTGTTACCACAGGAAAAAACAGAATTCCTTTTTCGGAGTCTGACGGATTGTATGCTATAGTTGTTAATTTAAAATAGTTATATTCATAATTAAATTAATAAATTGAAACTTTACTTACTGCTAGATCTCTTTTGGAATTGCATCAAAAATAAACAAACACGATAAAAATAGTACTTACATTCAAATCAATATTATATACTATATAATCAATATTATATACTATATTGATATCTCACTAATATTATAAAAGCGAAAGTTTGTGACTTCTTCACGCTCAAACGGCTAGGCCAATTTTGATGAAATTTGGTATAGAGGTAGCTGATACGCTAACACATAGACTACTTTTATTCCGTAAATGTAGCTCGTAAATCCGCTGGGCGCAGCTAGTTCATAAAGAAACGTTATTCGTTTTCATAAGTGTTAACTAGTATTTTATAACGTCTTCTTCTGTCTACTATTATCAGTCGTTTCATTAGATCTCGCGTTGAAATGATCCTTTTGTCACGTTCCGCATATAAAACCGCCAATATCAGTACCAATAAAGACGAGTGAAGAATTTACGCAATTTAAATTTTTGATTCCACTGTCGGCCCTAGCGCTTCAATGCTTGCTGCTTTTTGTGGTACCGTGGTTCAATGTGATAACGATGAATATTTAAGTATTATTATTCTGACTAGCAAAAAGCTGAACTTTGTGAGGGCTCGCGTAGTTTTTCTAACGGGTAATAATTAACTACAATGTATTTGAGTATTGATTTTAGTTCTATTGCAGCGATGTTAACTCTTTGGTTTCCTAACAGATAGCGTTAGTAGTACAATAACATTCTGTCCAATGTATACAAAATTGTTATTGTTCATTTGTTTTAATGGTTATAATTTTTTTTTGACAGATAACACATCTAGATATGAAGTTAAATTACTGTGTTAAAACACAAATCTATAGGCGTGATAGTTTTTCAGTAAAGTGTACCACAAAAATGCTCAGGTTGCAGAATATTATTAGGGCTTGCTTCGTTTGCCCTGATTACAAGCTGCTCCCCGAGGTCTTACCCGTTGTTCCAACTACATTTTTTGGGATAACAATTAGTTATTTTCTATCATTAGGTGGCATTATTATTAGGCACAATATTGGTGCCTAATAATAATAATAAAATATAATGTTATGCAATCATTTAATAGACAAGAGTAAATAATCTACGGAACCCGACTAAGAAAACACCGACACGACCTTTCCGATTTTAATAAAGTTAGACTGTGAGGTATAAATTCTCAAGTCGCTGGTATGACAGTCGTAAAGTCAGATGCTGATTGAGTAAGGAATTGAGTTTGACTGAAGCTTTTATGTAGGTTGAGGACGGGATCGATTTTATAAGTATCTATGCAAATAAATGTGACATTCCGCATTCTATTTTTTTTTTTTGTTATTAGCAAAGCACTTTGTGGATTTTGACAGTGTCATTTATATCGATAATTTTAAATTTCCTTGTTGTATCTCCGTAGTTGGATGTAGTGATGAGGATTAAACGTAATCTGAATATAGTTTTAAATAAACCTGAAGAAAATGTTAAATATTTATCCGAATTTTTACTTAATATCTAAAACTAAAATCTGGCATAAACATAAAAACGTAAAAAAATAAAAATATATAATTAAAATAATTATAAGTATTTACCGTGGTGGTACCGGCGTAAGAATAAGTACCCCACCCTTTCTACCCGTGGTTGCCGTAAGTGTCGGCTAAGGGGTGTAATCCGGAAGATGGGCAGCAGCGTCTTCCTTCAACAATCACACCTAACTGCGCTCGCCAACCCGCCTGCCAAGCGTGGCGAGTATTGGCAAAACCCCCCCAGGAGGAGGCCTATGTCCAGCAGTGGACGTCCTATGGCTGATGATGTGATGTGGTATATAACCAGAGGAAAATATAAAATATTTATCCGATTTCTTTTCTTAATATCTAAAATTAAAATCCGACATAAACATAAAAACGTAAATAAATTAAAAATATCTAATTAAAATAACCATAAGTAATCCTCATAGGTATTTGCCGTGGGGGGCCGACGTAAGAATTGTACCCCACCCTCTCTACCCGTGGTTGCCGAAAGAGTCGGCTAAGGGATGTAATCCGGAAGATGGGCAGCAGCGTCTTCCTTGAACAATCACACTTAACTGCGCTCGCCAACCCGCCTGCCAAGCGTGGCGAGTGGCAAAACCCCCCCAGGAGGAGGCGTATGTCCAGCAGTGGACGTCATATGGCTGATGATGTGATGTGATTTTCCTCTTCTTGCTGCAGTAACCAGTTGCCGACACGTGTTTTGCCTCTACGCGAGGCATCCTCAGGACGTGTTGACTCTTCAAACCAATTCTCGCATTCTAACCACTAACCAAAACGACTTTTAATTACACCAAAAATATAAGTGTTCAATACATAAGTTGTCTTATCTACAAAAGCAGAAATAGCTCTAAAGCGACAGCATTGGAACTACAGGTGTGCCAAGCAGAGACCCCTTTTATAAAATTAAAAACGTAAAGTAATTATATTTAAACTCAACGTTGGTATGCAGACATAATATTTGTTTTAAGCAACGCCGGGCCCTCATAAACTTATTAAAATATTCCCCGTTATATTTAATTAGAAATGCTGTGTCCATTCTATTCTTATACAGTTTCCTACGCGCAGGTGGATTGTTTTGCTTGCATTTGATTTTATTACGTCCTTTGTTTTGTTATATTTATGTGTGTGTGTTTTTTTTATATTAGTCAGGTTCGTAGCGAGCGGAAAGGAATAGTCTTTGGAATAGTTTTGGTAGTGGAATAATCGTGTGGTCATATTGCATTGTTTGTTTTTTGACAGGCTGGACGTTAGACCACAACTCATCTGATCATAGAAAACAAAGTACGGCGGAGTCTTTAACATTAATTAAAAATAATAATTATTTAAATTATTATTATTTGATTTTATTATGTCCCTTGTTTTGTTATATTTATGTGTGTATCTTTAATGTTAGGTTTTTTTAATGTTTTACAGGCTAGGTGTTTGACCACAGCTCACCTGATGTTAAGAGACGGCGTGGTCGAAGATGGTAAACCACACTAGCCTGGAATGGTATTGTCTCTCAAGTGAGGCTACCGGAACGCACCGTTATATGCTTGGCGGCAGATTTTCAACTTGAGGGTGGTAGCTAGCCAGCCGAGTACTAGAAAGTACCCTACCACAATGCTATGGTTTCCTCACGATGTTTTCCTTCACTGGCAGGTCAAGATCATTGTTGGGGTTTGAACCGACCGCGCTAACCACTGAGCTATCATCGCTACAAAAAGGTTCGTAGCGATTGGAAAGAAATAGTCTTTAGATTAGTTTCGGTAGTGAAAAAATCATTGTATTGTGTTTTTATGACAGGCTGGGCGTAAGACCACAACTCATATGATCATAAAAATAAAGTATGGCCTATAAGATTAATATTTAGGCAAAATCAAGTCACATACTCATAACTGAACACTTGATATTTTTTATCTCATTTAAGTCTAAACTCAGCATTCTATCCGTACTACTTTTTTCTATACTGATCTTAGCCGTAGGACGTCCGCTGTTGAGCATAGGCCTCCCACCGACCTGACCGATTACAACATAACGTAACTAATTTATTTTCATCAGATAATTACGACCATTGCCACCGTTTAGTGAGCCTTGTTGTGGGTAACTCTCTACCCGTGGTTGCCGTAAGAGTCGGCTAAGGGATGTAATACGGAAGATGGGCAGCATCGTCGTCCTTGAACAATCACACCTAACTGCACTCGCCAACCCGCCTGCCAAGCGTGGCGAGTGTTGGCAAAATCCCCCCAGGAGGAGGCCTATGTCCAGCAGTGGACGACCTATGGCTGATAAAGTGAAGCGAAGTTGTGGGTTAAAACCGCAATAAAAAATCAGTTTTTGCAAAAAATATCTTCCAAATTCTTTCCTGAAGACATTTTCCTAAACTTTTAGCTAAATATTAAAAACGCATCAAAGATTGCGCGCAGATTGAGCTCGTACATAAATAAATGAGCTTAAATTTAAAATTATAATGGGCTTGTATCCGGTGACACAAATGTGTAGAGTTTGTTACTAACGACTTCTGAGCTGAGACATTTCAGGCGAGCACAGGGAAGGCGTGGAGACGCCAGGTGGAAATATATGTAAAGAACAAACTTAAGAAATTTTAAAACATACGAATGTCTACTAATAAATGGTGTTTGATGTCAAATCAAATCAAACGAAAAAGTAATTTATTCAGTTTAGGGCCTCGCAAGGCACTTATGAACGTTAAGTTACATGTTTGAATCTACCACCGGCTCGTAATTACACTTCAACTGAGAAGACTCCGGCAAGAAACTCAGCAAGGCATTTTTTTGTGGATTTTTCTTTTCATATTAGGTTACAGTTTTTATACAGTTTACAGCTATAGATAGTAGGTACTCGTTGTTTTTTATTATTTCTTTTGTAGAACATTGGTTAGCGTTGCTGAATTTTTTCAATGTAATCTCTGCGCATTTCCTTGTGCTGTAGTTTCACCTGCCATCGCTCGGCAACTAATTGTGAGTGCAGATAAAGTATGGAGTCTGAGGTGGCCTTACCGCGGCGATTGCATCGCCTCGTGTGAAACTACCCTTATGTGACGGTGGTTCACAATAAGATACTGATTAAGGGTAGCAAAAATCATTTATTGTTTGAAGTGAATGAGACGAACGAAACGCTCCCCTGATGGTAAAAGATAACGCATGTCACTATCGGAGCTATACACAGAACGTTGAGTAGCAAAACAAAAAGCAATAATAAAGACTTTTTTATTATTATTAAATAACTCAATACGTCAATCAACCAATTATTCTTAAAAAAGATATAATATATCTATTTTTAATCGTACTCATAAAAAACCGGCCAAGTGCGAGTCGGGCTCGCGCACGAAGGGTTCCGTACCATTATTTATAAAAACGGCAATAAATCACGTTTGTTGTATTGCCATACCGAAAACGTGATTTTCCGCTGTTTAAATATTTTATTTTATTTTAATATATTTATTAAAATTTATAACTAAATATTCTGTGAATATTTCAAGCGTGTACCTGTTGCCGTTATTAATATCGAGCAAAAACGAGCAAATCACGATTGTTGTTTGGGAGCCCCTTAAATATTTATTTTATTCTGTTTTTTAGTATTTGTTGTTATTTGTTGTTAAAGCGGCAACAGAAATACATCATCTTTGAAAATTTCAACTGTCTAACTATCACGGTTCATGATATACAGCCTGGTGATAAATATTATTATATAGGTGTGGGTTCAAAACCCTAGAATGAGCTTGAATTGCTAGTGAAGGAAAACATCGTGAGGAAACCATAGCATGGTGGTAGGGTACTTTCTAGTATTCGGCTGGCTAGCTACCACCCTCAAATTGAAAATATATCACCAAGCATCTAACGGTGTATTCCAGCAGCTTTGCTTGAAAGCCAGTTCCAATCCAAGCATTATTTACCATCTTTAACCACACCATCACTCAACATCAGGTGAGCTGTGGTCAGCTAGCCTGTCAAATATAGTAAAATTTTAAAATTACATAGGTATCCTAGTTTGAACGTACCGCCGTCAATGGCATGTAAGTAACCACTAAACTTATAAATCTGCGCACATCTTAAAAACAAGCACAGCTAAGCAAGATGCATGGAACTGCTGTTTACCTACAGTTGTTGCATTACTGCTTTTAGAGTTGTCTCTTTACGCGGTCACGATTTTTGAAGTTACCGTCACAGTACATTTACGAAAATATTATGTTTGTCCGGATTTTTTTAATTAATTTGAAATTAATAGTAGCCGCCATAACTTAAACACAAGAAATAAAGATAAAATTGTGACACCTAGATTCAGGTTATCTAAAGCTAATAAGTCTTTTCTCGGGAATTGCGTTAGATTCTATAACAAAATCCCACTTGAGTAACTAAAATGTCATATAATAAATTCAAAGATTTTATAAAGCAGAGGTTAATTGACAAAGCCTACTATAAGGTGGCTCATTACGTCGAAGACAGGAATATATGGTTGTAGTAGCTTCTATCTGCACTTGCACTCCCCTGGCTAAGTGACAATTGCAGTAAGCATAATGTATTAATATTTATAACTGTAAACTGTATAAACTGTAACCTAATTTGAAAAGAAAGATCCACAAAAAAAATGCCTTGCTAAGTTTCTTGCCGGAGTCTTCTCAGTTGAAGTGTAATTACGACCGTCACAACCGTCCCTAATTCATTTAAAGTTCAATTTACACTACTCGATAGTTAATCCGATGCAAGTCCATTGGATTTGGACAACACGTGTGACGTCATGCGCCAATACCTCGCAATATCAATTGCATATTCATAACGAATATAATTCCCTTACACAATCAAATCTATCCCTACGGAGTAAGGTTCAAAATTGTAAATGTTATGGTTTGGTCAGTCGGGCCTGTGCACAAATTGCATTGCCGTTCATTGATTCGAATTCTCGTTTCGAATGGAACGATAAAAGAGATGGTACAATGACTTTTAAAAGTTTTTTTTTTGTTAATTTTCTAATTTCACTTTGAACAAGACACTCAGGGGATTTCAATAGGTGGACCAAGGCATCGATTGATATCCGCGAAAAGGGCGATGTTATAAAAGCAGAGCATCAGTTCGATGGTAAGTTGATATTGTTAATCATGTCAGCAGGTAATGGAGACGACCTATACCCAGCTGATTATAAAGTATTTTTTAAAAGTAAGTAGTTTATATCAAACTCGCTGTTTAGATGTGAAACCTACCTACCTACATAGACGACGGACGGTAAGGAGATCTACCACCAAGTGCATAAGGCTTATTCTGCTTTTATGATTAGTCTCCTAATTATAATTAGATTGATTGAATTATATCATACTAAAAAAAACAACAATAGAGTGTATAATCACTTTATCCGGGCACGCAATTATTCGGGCGCATCGATGGATTGGTCGGACGATTGGTCATCCGTACCATCTGGATATTATATATGTTAGTCTGATGTAGTGTAGTTACACCCTTATGATAAATTCAGTTTGTTTTGATACTATAAAAAGATAATATTTAATGTTGAATAAAGAGGGACTAACTTAGCACTACTGTATTTTTTTTTCTCGATTTATTTTGTTTGACCACAGCTCACCTGATATTAAGTGACGATGTGGTTGAATATGGTAAAGCATACCTAGGCTGGAATGGAACTAGATCTCAAGTTGGGCTGCCGGAACACACCATTAGGAGTTTGACTAACCAGTCGAGTACTAGAAAATACCCTATGGTTTTCTAACGATGTTTTTCTTCACCGGAAGCTCAAGCTCATTGTTGGGATTTGAGCCTACGACCTTTGACGTGTGAACTGACCGCGCTAACCACTGAGCTATTATTGCTACTAAACCTTCATTTTTGAGACTAGTGTTAATATAGAAATAAGGCTGTGCTTTTAAAGAAAAAAATGATTAAATTAATATTTCCTCATTTAGAAAGGAGGTCTCCCGTACTCCGCAGTGAATGAAACAGCTACACTAATAATATAAATGCCAAAGTTTGTCTGTCTTTGTTATTTCAATGGCATTTGGGATGATAATAGCTTATACCTCGGATTCAAACATAGGTTACTTTTAATCCCGGAAATTACTGGTTAAAAAAATAGGCAATCATAGGAACTATCAATAGAAATAAAAACACGTCACATTAGCATGTCGGGGATGCGGCCACATTAGCGTGTCGATGACGAAAACCTAAAATAAAATACCCTTCCAAAAAATCGTTCAACGCGGCTAACATGTGGGTTTTCCTTCATAGATACAATCTGGGTGCCTTCAAACCGCGAGTAAAACTATTTCTTCTAGGCATGCGAGCTCTATCGTAGACTGCATCTTTGATTTGGCGGTCAAACGAGATTAAAGTTAAAAATCATAATTGCGGCAAAAAATAACACCAAAACAACCTAACGTTAAAAACAAAGAATTATAGACAGATAGATAAAACTCTCTATTGACCACCAGAACTCTAAAAACCAGAACATAAACAAGAAACTTAAAAGCTACGGCCACAAGTGGCGGCTTTATCATTAATAACGATTTCTTCCAGGCAACCATAGGATGAAATGAAACAAAAAAGCAAGTACAGGAAGCGACAAGAACAATAGTTGCCAACTAATAGAGCACTTGGCACGTGAGCGCACTCGATACGGTACCCATAAATAACGCACAGCGTAAATAACTACAAAGAATTTGGCAGGCGCTGTGTCCAGTTGTATAGATATAAAGGTACTAGATGTGGCAGCCGGTCAAAAAAGAAACTTAAAATCATTTTACAAACGTTAGGGTAATTTGACTTTAGTTAGAGATTTTTTTGTAATATTTCCATTATTCGATATTCTGTTTTTGTACATAATGAGCTAATTTTTTTTTTAATCTATTCAGTCTTCACTTTAGCAGCTACATCTATCTAATACCTTTAAACGAGCAATTCTTGTGTATATATATATTCTGAATCTCGGAAACGGCTCCAACGATTGTCATGAAATTTTGTATGCATGGGGTTTCGGGGGCGCTAAATCGATCTAGCTAGGTTTAATTTTTAGAAAAGGTCGTTTTATCCGTGTTTTCA
Source organism: Biston stratarius (assembly GCA_950106695.1). Taxonomy (NCBI): domain Eukaryota; kingdom Metazoa; phylum Arthropoda; class Insecta; order Lepidoptera; family Geometridae; genus Biston; species Biston stratarius. The sequence goes on from OX467106.1 coordinate 11,728,932, forward strand.
GGCAATGAAAAATCGAGTAACCCTCGGTCAACCAGGTACTTAATTATTAATACACCAAATTATAAACTAAATTAAAGCTTGCGTTACTTTTTAAAGGAAGCACAACATGTTCAATAATTCATTATTATCTAATAATTAAAATGTAATGATTTAAAGTTTCGATTTGTAATTTTTTTTGTTACAAATTGGCTTGCGTTTCACCGCCATATTGTCTGATGTAAAGCGAAGATACGGTAGAGCACGCTTGCCTAGAAGAAACCAATTCACTTGCAACTTGAAGACACCCAGCTTGTATTTATCAGGGAACGCCCACTCGGATGGCAAATTAACATTCTTTAGTCAGCACATGACCTTGGCTATAGTGACACGGCCGAAAATAACAAAGTAAACATATTATACTAATTTAAACTATTATATAAAACAACCATAACGTTATGTTCTCTCTTCGTTTCTTCTTTGTTGAGGTGTCAGATTTACATAAAATTTTGGTAATTGTGTTTATTATTTTTTATTACAAATAGGCTTACTTTTGACCGCCATCTCACCATGTTTTGTTGTGTTGCTGCAGAAAAACGAATATATGTGGAATATAATAGTTTAAATATTGTTTATTTTTAATTTTTTATGCAATTCACTTAGTTTTTATAAGTATAGTGTCCAGATTAGCAGATTTTTTTACGATTTTTACGTAGGACGTAATAATACATTACTTATAGATTGAAAATATTTAAAAATTAATTGTGGAGGTCATTTCACGCAGCACCATCTAGGCCCAAATTTTAAAAAAAATCTTGTACTATGGAAACCAGTTTGCTAACAAAACATCAATTTTTTAATACATCCTTATAATACATACAGATGAACCACACACAAACATCTATTTTTATTTTTTATTTTTATTTAAATTTGGTACAATAACAATTAGCAAACCTAGATTCACAATTAAAACATAATAACAACAAATAATACATTATAAATTTGCTAACCCAAACATTGCACACATCATTGCTAAGATTGCTTGCTTAATACATCAAACTAGCGACAACAATTCTAATTAAAATAACATCCATTAAAATTTAGAGAACCATGCAATTAAGTCTGTTTTTAAAGTTGAATAGACTATGTTAACCTTGAATGGAAATCGAGCTCTCAATCCGAATTACTGCCAAATGTGTTTAACTATTTGTTAAGTTTCTGTTTTTTTCTAAATTTCTGTGTCACATAATTGCCTAATTTTCATAAATGCGTTTGACGTCGCTTATCTCTTCCAGCGTGTCTGAATGTGTGTAATGTCCAGTTTGTTAGTGCAAAGTTGTACAATAATCGCTAATGGAGCGATGCAGTGGTCACAACTCATACCAATATTACTCCCGTAATGGGACCGAGCGAAATATTGTTTGCTGGAATTATTGGCAGTTACATATTTAGAACTTACTATAATTGTTGTCTAATTTTAAACGATAGTTAGTATTGTGCAACAAACTTTTGTATCAGTTCGACGTATAGGCATTTTTTTAAATTCAGAGATTTGTAACTATTTGTGTTTTAATGTATGCTAATAACGATTCATTCAACTTTTTTACATTTATAAAATAAATTTGTATTCATAAAACAAACGAAAGATATGAAAGTAAAAATAAATTGTTTATGAAACAAAAAATATGATAGTATGTATGTTATCTCTTACATCATTAGTTAAGGTGATAGGTACCACCACAGTACGAGATATTTTGCCGTCAAGCAGTAGTGTGTTAACATTACTTCCTGTTTGACGAGTACTACAGCTAGGGAAATTACACGGCTGTAGAGGCTATCGAAAATTTCAAAGTAATGAGCGCCAAAGCAGCGATGCCCTGGACTTTGTTTTGCTACTCGAAGTTCTAGGTAGCGCATGAGTGGTCATGGACAGGCGTTATCTGTTACCATCGAGCAACGGGCGTTACGATCGTCTCAGTACCTACTTATACATAAAAATAAGATAAAGATAAATTTTCTCAGCGGTGATTTGATAATTGGACGAAAATCGAGAGGAATAATATCAAGGACGTGCAATATTTAGGAACATTTCGTTACATGAGGGAGAAGAAAGATATATCGTAGAGAAAAGGAGAAAAAGTTACTTCTATTATTGAATGTTAGTTTTCGTAGGAAAGAAGTTTCACTCTAAAATTTGACACCATGCAGAAATATTATTTATTTTTGTAAATATTTACACAAATATGAAAATGTCCTGGGTGAAAATCGACCCCACGCTCTACAGTTTAAGCTAATCTTTTACTAAATAAGCTAACAGGGTAGTTAGTACAGTCAACTTTATGACGCGGACTTATCACTAAGAGCGATCTCTTCCAGACAACCATTGAGAAACAATTGGCGCTCATTACTTTATTATTGGAATCTAAACAAATTAGGGACCGTTGTGACGTAATATGTTAAATACAAAATACAACTTCAAGCTAAAGAGTTTAAAAAATCTATAACCCGACTGCGAATAAAAAAGCTATAATTAAAGGAAAAAATCTTTTTAAACCAATTTATTCTGCCTAATTAAATTGAAACATATAACTTTAATATATTTTTGTAATTCTCTTTTAATTTCCTTTATTTAGATACCGTACTTGATAGGTTTGTTTTTTTTTAAATTAACGTATTTATATTTCGCTCCAAAAATATTTTCGCGCAAATTTTTTTTAACCCTTGACGACCACGGGGACAAATGCGTCCCAAGAATTTCCAAGAGTAACATTTTTTTAAAATATTTTAACACCCAAAGAATCATTCTAAATAGCTAAACTGAATATAGTAGCTCTCAAAGTCTTCTGGTCCTGAAAGGGTAAACCAACCTCTAAGTACAGTTGGGTTATTGAGATGAATCTAACAATACCTTAGCTGTCGTAATTCATTCGGCGTTTGGAAGATACGATGTAATAAAAAAAATTACATACATTCATGCAAGATACGCGCGAAAAAACATAACCCTTCCTTGGCAGTCGGGTAAAAATCAGGACTCAAAAAACAGTACACAAGTGGCTAGCAAGGCAGTCAAACATTTATTTAGTTTTGTCAGAATTTTCGGCCAAAACCCCTCTGTGCTCTGCGGTTTCGCTAGCATTGAAACACCCAACTTCTCCAGTGTCCGATCTAAATGTCACAAGAATCCATCAATTCAAACTATCTAGCCGTCCGGCGCCGGCTGTGACCCGGTTATCCGCCGGGCCGGCGGGCCGGTCGCCGGTCGTTTATCACCGGCCGATTACCAACCCTTGCCACGTCACTACGGGATCTGCGAAGAAAAATTATCCTTAAATTGGTTGTTTGGGAAACATGACAATATGTTTTTTTTTTAATCAAGGCTGTTATATTTTTTTTTACTATAGTGGCATAGTAATTTTTAGCCAAAAAATACTGATCAACGATTTTTATACACGTCTTTGAATTTTTTTCTATTGTAGGAGGCAATTCAGAAAAATGATGATAGCAAAATCATGGGATATTATATGATATTTAATTTACATTCCATTGGAACTATAAGAACACTTGGACATGCCAGGTAACAAAAAATCAACAAATAAATAATTAATAAAAATATTAAATAAGCTGCTGTAAAGAGGCATTGTCACTATTTTACACTATTTTTACTTAAAATTAATTTATATCGTACTAGATTGAACTGTTCAGAGCTAGACAACTTTCTCTTCAACTACAACATATACATATCTATCATCGACATCCAAAATGTAATCATACCATAGTGGAATCAAAGTATTTATTACGTTAAGTGTGGACTTGAAACATGGAAATCCGAAGGAGTTATTAGTGTTCAAAAATGTACACGTGTTCCCATACACACGGTCCACAATAATAAACTACGGTTTTGATATTAAAAAGTAATGCTATAAACGAGACTGCCCTAAAAGAAGTTTGAGCCAGAACTTTAAACGATAAAATTAAATTAAATAATTAAATTAATTATCTTTAAACGATTTGATTCCACGTTTATTGTGCGGACTGCTAGACAGTGGAATGTCCTGCCCGAGTGGGTGTTCCCCGATGGATATAATCTGGGTGTCTTCAAGTCGAGAGTGAATCGGTATCTTCTATGCAAGCGTGCTCCATCTTAGACCACATCATCACTTAACATCAGGTGAGATGGCGATCAAACGTAAACCTATTTATAAAAAAAACCTTTCTCTAAAAATCACTTCACTATCACTATCATCACTACATGGTATAAAACAAAGTCGCTTTCTCTGTCCCTATATCCCTATGTATGCTTAAATCTTTAAAACTACGCAACGGAGTTTGATGCGGTTTTTTTAATAGATAGAGTGATTGAAGAGGAAGGTTCATATGTATAATACATGCATATGCACCACATTAATATCTACATTGCACCCGTGCGAAGCGGGGCGGGTCGCTAGTAAGTTATAAAATGCAAAAAGAATTTTCCAAATCCGACGGGTGGTTCTAGAGATTAAACGCGTAACTTTTCTGTTTTATTATAGTACTAGCGACCCGCCCCGGCTTCGCACGGGTAGTAAACATGGGTATAGTAAGCTATCTTTGAAAGGTAGATATATGGCACCGCGGACAGAGGAACTCGTGGACTCGTCTTCAAGCTCCCAGATCGGTTGACTTTTTCCGATACTTCCAAGAATTATCATTATATTTTAACCAATTCACACAAATTGACAAATTATATACTTAAACCTTCCTCATGCCACCTTGCCTATAAGATATCGATTCACTCTTGACATGTATACACCCAGATTATATCCAACGGGGAACACCCACTCAGGCAGCGCATTCCACTGTCTAGCAGTCCGCGCAATGAACGTGGAATCAAATCGTTTCGTTCGAGTTTGTGGAACGTCGACCATAAAACGATGTCGCTTTTTTGAGCTTCTGTCTGTCCAATAGAAAATAGAGCGTAGATTATTTCTAAGGTTGTAGACTATTAATTAACATAACTTTAATTAGTCGATGGCGGGTGAAATCGCTGGGCACAGCTAATTTACCATAAGTCAGATTTTTCTAATGTTTCCATTAAACATCAGATGGAAACTAATCAAAATTCACAGACACCGCCGGGAGCTGTGCCCGAAAGGATCCGAAGGCCCGATGAGGGATAGCACCGATAAGTCACTCGGTATTAACGCCCTATACTCTAATGGGTCACACATGACTAATGGAAGAGGAAATTTGGATATTTTGGGGAATGGCGACACTTGATGTCGGATGTGACGGGATTTGAATATTGCTAGATCTGCGAATCAAGAAGGGTTAGTTTGTGAATATTGTTACAGTGCCAAGTGAAGTTTCGCTAGCCCAGTTGGGAGACCGGATCTGGAGGTCTTGGATTCGAATCCCACAGCGCGCACAGGTGTGCTTTAGCTGCTGGTGAAGGAAAACATCGTGAGGAAACCATATGGTGGCAAGGTATTTCTAGTACTCGGCACACAACAGGCAGTCTCACTTGAGAGCCAGTTCTATTCCAGGATAGGTGTTATCTTTGACCACACCGTCACTTAACATCAGGTGAGCTGTGGTCAAACGCGCAGCCTGTCAACCATAAAAAACATCGATGTTCGTCTTCAAATGTTTAGAAATCAACCCAACTGAACTGAATTCATTTTTCCAAGTCGTCAAGCGAGTTGGTAGTTATTCGCGGAATTATATGTGTTAAAAAAAACTAAGCAAGATAGATCGATCGATTTTTATTGCAGGTTTATTATAATTGGTGTGAACAGTAGAACATTATATATAATACACATTTTACTTTTTCTAAATCTTAAGAATTTTAGTTATAATAGTTTTCCACACTAGAAATACAAAACAATAAAGATTATATAAAACCTATAGTTTTGGTGACAGCAGGGCAGGGCTCAGGCTACCGGTGATTAGGGCTGCAGAGTGAACCTCCTCATAATGTGTGCCGTGTCTAAGATCACTGCCTTTTGGATCTGACCCTTGACCCAAAAATCTAGCGAGAGTCTCTTAAGATGTTGGCCGAGACTCTTCGCTAAAAGACCGTTCACCGTTCACTATCAGGACAATTATCGTCGAATCATCATCCCAAACGAGAATCTTGAGAAGGGCGAGAAGGATAAGCTCGTCAAGTACCTTGACTTGGCTCACGAGATAACCGATATTAAGCAGGGCTATCAAACTATCCAAGCTACCAACCCAAAAACATTTCAGCATCTTTTTTTTTAATCGCTTACAGGCTAGTTGTTTGGCCACAGCTCACCTGATGTTAAGTGACGATGTGGTCGAAGATGGTAAAGCACACCTAGCCTGGAATGGAACTGGCTCTCAAGTGAGGCTGCCTAAACACACCGTTAGATGCTTGGCGGCAGATTTCAACTTGAGGGTGGTAGCTAGCCAGCCAAGTACTAGAAAGTACCCTACCACCACGCTATGGTTTCTTTACGATGTTTTCCTTCACCGGCAGATCAAGCTCATTGTTGGGGTTTGAACCCACGCCCTTCGTTATGCGAACCGACCGCGCTAACCACTGAGCTATCATCGCTATAAAATCACAAATCTCTGTTTTTCACAAAGCCATAAACCAAAAGTCAATCTGTAAACGAGACCAATTTGCCCAAGTATCCCTACGATCATTTGCATACACAAATACATTCGTCCAATACCCTCCTCTACCATCGGCCTGCCCAAAGATATGTCGCATCCGAAAAGCTTTGTCAATGACAAATAGTGTGCGCCCCATCGTTGGCATTTTGACAATAAATAAGATGCGATATCAAAACTGTTGGAAGCAGTGACTAATGTTCATACAACTCTTTACTGTTTGGTAAAGAGTAAGCAGTAGCAGTGGGAAACCGTTTGCCTTTTTGACGGGCTAAGCGTTTTATCACAGCACACCTAAATTTAATGTTAAGTGATGGTGTGGTTGAAGATGGTAAACAGCTTGCTGCTACTGCAGCTCGTAAAATTACAGGGCTATTGAGGCTTACCATCGAACGTCGCAAAATAATTAGCGCCAAAGCAGCGAGCTGTGTACCGCTGCAATGGTCAATGGTGATATTACTTTTGAATTGTACTTTTACATTTTGTAGATAGCTCAGTGGTTAGCGCAATTTACACGCCGATGGGCGTGAATTCAAACCCCAACAATGACCTTGAGCTGCCGGTGAAGGAAATCGTCGTGAGGAAACCATAGCGTGGTGATAGGGTACTTTCTAGTACTCGGCTGGCTAGCTACTACCCTCTAGTTAAAAATCTGTCGCCAAACATCTAACAGTGTGTTCCGACAGCGTCACTTGAGAGATATATTTACTATCTTCGACCACACCGTAAGTTAACATCAGGTGAGCTTTGGTCAAACACCTAGCCTGTCAAAGGTATAAAAAGTTAAAATTTCTTTACTAGGGTATAACCGTCTCGGTTTAACTAACTTTGTATAATTTTGACTGTAATTTAAACTTATTTAACAATTTCATTCTTAAATACTAAATTTCTAACATTTGACACTGGCAAATGCACATAGTGCCACGCCGAAAGTAAAGAACAAAAAAAATATTTATTTTTATCACACGTCGGCTTTCAAAAAATAATATTGAAGTAATGTTTTGTGCGCTCCTCAACCGAAAAATAATCAGAAATATTTATAGACCATAAATAACAATAATGTTACAGGCAAGTCACTTGTTACAAAAAAACAGTAACATTTTATTGATTGAAGCTGTATTATTAATTATTAAGCTAACAACAGCGAAAACACTTCTATTTACAATGCAAGCTCCGTTTATGTGTTACAGATAAATAAAGTTTCCGAGAACCTCATTGACATATAACCTTAGATACTGAATCTGTCTTCCTCTTACAATATAAAGGAAACAGTGGCTGCGTACCCTCGCGGATTTACGTTATAATAAATGACATACTATGGACACGAGAAGGGTTACTATTAGCCACTGCGGATTACGTTGGACTTGATTGATAACCGCACGACGTTTTTCTGAGGATAGTTCTGAAAACAAAACAAAACAGAATCACAGGTTTTAATATCAATGGTATCACAAATGTAACAATGGTATCTTCCCATTCTGCGGTTCACAGACTTGGTCGTTGACAGAAGATCAGAAGGCCGCACTCCGGTTTTGCCAGCGAGCGATGGGGTTGGGAGTCAAATTAACAGACCGTATAAGAACACACGCGTTGCCGTGGTTGTGCCGGCGTAAGAATTGTACCCCACCCTCTCTACCCGTAGGAGTCGGCTAGGGAATGTAATCCGGAAGATGGGCAGCAGCATCTTCCTTGAACAATCACACCTAACTGCGCTCGCCAACCCGCCTGCCAAGCGTGGCGAGTATTGGCAAAACCCCCCAGGAGGAGGCCTAGTCCAGCAGTGGACGTCTTATGGCTGATGATATGATGATAAGAAACACGATACTACGCTCTATAACAAAAATCGCTGATAATCCGACTGAAGTGGAACTGGCCGCGCCACATCAATCAATCAATCTTTAAAATAATCCTTTACAAAGAGGCTTAAAACTGTAGAACATAGCCCTGAGCAAATCAATAAAGCAGAATTTGGAAGTTTCAGCCACGTCCAACATATATCTATTATCGCTAACAATCAAATAGTTCTATCCAGAAGTGTGCTTTTTTACTTGTCCAAGGTAAATTTTTATGATCTCTTTCATCTAAGATTTTCAATAACGAAACTTTTCAGAAACAGGAAAGATTATGAAGTAATTGTGTTAGAAGTTCTATTATAGATGGCTACAATGTTTTACTTTGGAAACTGACATGGTCTTCACACAGTGCGACGCAAAACGAGGCCGCGCGCGCGTTTCTTGTTACTCAGCTTTGTCTCCTTGATAAAGGCCACTGGATATGGCCAAAACTATAGTCGGAATATCCGATAAAATTAAACGTGAGTAATCCCGCATAAGTAAAACAAAAATAGGCAATTTTTTTTTTTGTCAATGTAATAAGACGAACGAAACGTTTACCTTTTATTAGATATACTTACCTAACACCTGTCCATGACTATTGCGGTACCCAGAAATTAAAGTAACAAAACAAAGTTGAGGTCTTTGCTGATTAAGCGCTCATTAATTTGAGAAATGTCATCAATGGATAGTCTTAATAACCCTGTAATATTACATTCCTCGAGCAATAAGAAAAAAGTATTCAAATTTTCTAGTAAAGTACATATCAAAACAATGACAGACATTCGGACAGGTAACATCTGTAATCAAAGCCTATCTGCAGACCCAATTCTGTCAAACTCCCCTTCTTACAATATCAGACAAATAATATCTTTACATACAAAGATGTCGCTGACCGCCGCCCTGACAGCAGCCATTTTGAAAAGGGCTCGGACATGACACGACGACAATTTCAGGGTTGTCACTGCGAGAAATATTTATTGGGAGATTCTTGGGCCGGTCGGGTTTTTTCGGAGAACTGTGTATTAAGTAATTTTGGTAGTGGACGGAATTTAGATAGATAGAAACTCTTTACTGTACACAAAGTCTTCCATAGTACAAGTTTTGCGATATTTATTTTATATACATACAGACGAATTTTTGAATTGAATTAGTAAATCAGTAACATTTATTGGCCATAAATAACAATAATGTTACAGGCAAGTCACTTCAAGTATACTCAAAGTTCTATGTATCGCTGTAATGGTCATGGACCGGCGCTATCTCTTATCATCGGGAGAGCGTGTTGTTCGTCTCAATATTACAAGCTTATTAGTGTACAAGCTTTTTTTAAATATTATAATTTAAAAAAAGCTTGTACACAAAATAAATCTTATAATTACACTTTAATTAATGAAGCTATTTAATCTTTATATATACATATGTATATTTAAAAAAGTGTCACCTATACAATTTATTTCGCGTTACACGCGTTGTTCAATTTGCGTGTGCCACAGCAACGCGTGGCCGGGTCTGCTAGTTACTTGGGTTTGTAGCGATGATAGCTCAGTGGTTAGCGCGGTCAGTTCGCATACCGAAGGGCGTGGGTTCAAACCCCAACAATGAGCTTGAGCTGCCGGTGAAGGAAAACATCGTGAGGAAATCATAGCATGGTGGTAGGGTACTTTCTAGTACTCGGCTGGCTAGCTACCACCCTCAAGTTGAAAATCTGCCGCCAAGCATCTAACGGTGTGTTCTGGCAGTCTCACTTGAGAGCCAGTTCCATTTCAGGCTAGATGTGCTTTACCATCTTCGACCACACCGTCACTTAACATCAGGTGAGTTGTGGTCAAATACCTAGCATGTCAGCCATAAAAAAAATAATTAATAAGTTAACAACAACGAACACATTTCAGTTTACACATAAATGGAGAATATTTACTTAATTTTTAATAATGATTGCGTGCAAAGAAATTTTAATGTTTTATTTAAAAGTTGATATATAATTTATCAGTATTGAGATTGTTTTTCAGTTTAGTTTAAAAACTATGGAAGTTAGTTGTTTTAAATTTTTGTACTCTAATTTAGTGCTTGACAGCCCTAGATTGACGTCATCAGCAGATGACAATCGTCCGAAACCGGACGGTGAGGTGTCATCCAATATCCCTTTGAATTTGAAACTTCGCCATTTCATATTACGTCACTGCTATTACTGTAGGTGAATTACCCACTATCCTCCCACGCAAAAATAGCTGACCGCTTAAAAATTGATTTATTGATTTACAGGGTGTTTCAAAAGAGTGTCCTTAAACTTAACCACCTGTCAAAAATGTCATTGACTTTCAAAAAGATAAATCTAAATATATATAACTCAAAGGTGACTGACTGACTGACAGACATAGTGATCTATCAACGCACAGTCCAAACCACTGGACGGATCGGGCTGAAATTTGGCATACAGGTAGATGTTATGACGTAGGCATCCGCTAAGGATTTTGATTAATTCTACCCCCAAGGGGATAAAATAGGGGGTGAAACTTTGTCAATTTTAAACCAATCGGGCTGAGACTTTGCATGCATGAAGCTACTATGACGTAGGCATCTAGCGCGGGTGAAACCGTGGGGCACAGCTAGTGACAGATAATTGGTATCTTGCTGGCAAATCTCCTAGATCTCCTTAACCGGAGATCGGTAAATAGGTACTATCGGATTACCAGATATTCTGCCGCCAAACAGTAGTGTGATAACATTACTGTGAGTCCAATTTGAAAGATACTGCAGCTAGCGAAATTAATGGGATGTTGAGACTGACCATCTAATGTCTCAATGTAATGAGTGCCTAATCAGCGACTTTGGACATACCCTGGACTTTATTTTGTTATTCAAAATTCTGTATAATATCTGATATTATAGTTATAGACAGTATTTAACTCTTACCATCAGGATAGCGTCTCGTTCGTCTCATTACTTTTTCATAAAAAAAACCTCTTGTTGACGTGTGAAAATCTGTGCTTTACCATCGTCGACGACACCGTTACTTAAGATCAGGTGAGCTGTGGTCAAACACCAAGCTTGTCAACCATAAAAAAATCATTGCAGCGATATACAGAACTTTGAGTAATAAAGTCTAGGGCATCGTTGCTTTGGCGCTCATTAATTTGAATCATTCCATGGTTAGTCTCAACAGCCCTGTAATTTAGCTGTAAGTGAATTTGACTTTGAATTTGAACGAGTACTAAAATAATTAACTAACCCTAATCCACATCCGCTATATGACTCATTGGAACGCCTGTCAAACGAGTCTGATTCCCTTTTGCGTCAAACGCGTGTTAACGCCTTGTCGCCAGTAATCCTGCTCAATCGATCAAATCGCGTAAATATTTGATCGATACAACCCTAGTACTAGCAGGAGAGCTGTAGGTCGGTTATATGGAGCTATATTTAAAATCTATGAACACAATTCTGAGGATAAAGTATAAATATTGTTGACAGCAAACGTATTAGGAGTTTTGGCGCGAGAGGGAGAATCATTTATTATTTTATTGAATTATTTCCCAAAACTTGTGTTTTTATTAATTAAGTATTTAGACTAGCACGGTAATCGTCAATTACAATAACTTTAAAAATAAATATTATAAATAATTGTACAGATTAATAAAACCAAATAGTAGCCAAAAGGAGAGGTCCACCAGGCACGATGGGAGAAAGAATTAAAAAATATTGCTGGTCCAGAATGGATGCAAATAGCTCAGAATAGAGAAAGATGGCAAACCTTGGGGGAGGCCTTCACCTGAGAGGGGTTCCTGATATTTACTGTGTATAAATAAGTGTTATATTATGTATAAGTTTCAATGTAAATATCAAAAAATAAAAGGATTAATAATATTAATGAAAAATAGAAAAACTTGTGGTAATAACAAAATTTAAAATAGATAATACAATAAAAAACTCTAAAGTACAAAATAAAAAATTAAAAGAAATAACAATGGATAAAAGAATAGTAATTAACAATAACAATAATAATATTAATACTTTACCATAAAATCAAAGTCACACTGACACAGAAATTACCATTCATCATTATCATCTATTTCCCTATTTTTTTCATTCCATTTTCTTTTGTTACTACATTTAAAAAAATAGCGGTTTATTCATAAAGTACCAAATTTTATGCAAGATATCTGTTTATTCTATCAGCTACCTGGCTCCTATAGTACAACTTTTGCTTAGTTTAAGGCTAGATGGCACTGTGTAAAAAACCAGGCCAGATATGTCCACCATCTTCGATCGTAACTTTACATCGGATGACCTGTGGTAAAACGCATAACATATCATAAAAAACCTAATTAACTGTGATAGCCATAGACAACAAATGTTTGCTATGTTTCTGAGGACTTTCCTTTCATTAGGAAAGTCGCGGCAACCAATGAACTATAATCAACATAAAGCGTCAAGTATACATATATACTAAAAACCGTTTAACAGCGAAGAGCTCCGTCTCTCAGCCCATTAGTGATGGGCGTAACCTCAACAAATTACATCGACATCGATGTGTTCGGTTCGCACCCGCGCTAACTTTGCATTATTAATGATCCATTTAGTTCACACTAACCGAGGCCCTTGATCCCTTACTAGGGTAGTGATTAGAGTTTTGTCGATTGTCCTTAGAAACATCGACAATCTTGTGGTGGTTTGCATTATTAATGATGTGATGAGAGAGATGGGATGTTACTTATGTATCTCTAATGTTTAATAACTTATCGATAGGTTTTTTTCTGAGGTACTTCAAACTTTCAAGGATTTACAGTTACAAGAGTGATGAGGATTTAAGTTTTAACTAACGTGACAACGATTTTAAAACACTCATCCGAAACTTTACTTTATATCTAAAACTTAAATTCGACATAAACTTAAAAGCTAAAACAAATTGAATAAAAAACGAATTAAAATAACCACAAGACTTTATGTTCTAGCTGCAGTAACGTGCTGACACGTGTTTCGCCTCTATACGAGGCATCCTCAGGACGTGTTGACTCTTCGGACACTTGACGGAGAATGAGAATAAGAATGCTATTATTATTATTAGCAACGTTTATCGAAATAATTATCTCATCGATTGAAACAGGAGCTCAACTCTAAACTAGTGTTTAGTAAGTGCAATCGCCGATCTGATTAATAGCGTTCACTACGAATGTTTAATCCTTGCCGTTGTGATTTGGCCTCTCGGTGTTCTTGACGTCGAGTTACGTTGCAATAAAAGGCAGTAGTTAAGGTTCAAGCAAAAAAAATTGCATAAGACTAACTGGATAGTGAATATCTTTAATAGGAGGTAGTGTACCGTAACATCTGATATCCTACTGCCAAGCAGTAGTGTGTGAACATCACTGTATTTATTTAGGAAAACTTTATCAGCTCGTATGAACATCTACCATAGGTCTGAGCGAGACAATTATTTGTTATTATTGTAATTTTTTAACTATCCATAGTAGGAAGTCGTCTAGGTAGGCGCAGTACCAGATATATTGCCGCCAAGCAGTGGTGTGTAACCATTACTGTGTTCCGGTTTGAAGAGTAAGCTAGCGAAATAACAGGGTTTTTGAGACTAACCATCGACACTTTCAAAGTAATGAGCGCTAAAGCAGCGTTGCCCTGTGTATTGTTGTAAGTTCTGTGTATTGCTATGATGATCATGGCCATGCGTTACCTCTTACCATCAGAAGAGCGTCTCGTACATTATTTTACCATTAAAAAAGGACGGTTTCTAAAAACTTGTACCGAATATCTGAATAGTAGATATACCACGTCAACGTTAAAAAAAGCATACTCACATTTTGCAAATACCGTACCATGCTGTTTTGGCGCTTATTCTTTCGTCACACTTTCAAGATGTGGGATGTCTTTCTGAGGGCGTCTATAGACATCTCTCTGGGTTAGCAACACATCGACCTCATTTCTAATAGGTATTACAGGTGTTCATAAGCGACGGTGAGTTCACCATCAGGAAAACCTAGCTGTTTGCCGCTCTTTCTGTAATAAAAACTCGTTGTAAATTAATAAGGTTGAATCTGGAACGGATTAGCAAGGATCATATAAGTACATCATCATATTGTAAGAGAACATACCCAGTAGTGGAATAAAGAACCATGTAGATAATGATGAAATTCATTATGTCAAAAGAAGAACTTAGCTACTGGTGATTTAAGTATATTGTATCGACAATATATTATGCATAAAGTATCGATTGTCTTGGCTAATGCACAACACTAAATTAATGAGTTGGAAGAACACGCTTCGTTAGTCGATGCATGGTTAACTTATCTAAGTACGTACTATTGTTTACTAGATTTGTTTGTAAAATCCAAAGATTAGTAACCCGGCCTAGCTTAGCACGAGTGCAGTCATTGTTGTTATCTTAATAATAATTAATAATCTGTCAGATTACTAATTATACTAATTATACCTACTCGCAAAACTGTGACAGCGAATTTTTTAATCGTATTGTCCTAATCTGGCCGAATAGTGGAACAGTGGGTTCGGTGCAAGAGGCACGACAATTTAGGTCTTGACGATGTTTTTACTAATCTATGACTAATTGTACTTATTAGAATATTTGAATTTGACATTGTATACGGATTTGATATTGTAATTGATATTATTTTTTAATTTAAGATGGTATTTTAAATATACATTGTATTTGGGCTATGTAGAGGACTATGCTTGTGGTCTCTCCACAAGATTGAATCAGAAATGAGGAGATCCGTAGACAAATTAAAGTTACCAATATAGTCCAACGAATAAGCAAGTTCAAGTGGCAGTGGGCAGGACACATAGCACGCAGAACTGATGGCCGATGGGGCTGCAAAGTTCCACGGACCGGCAAGCGCAGCGTAGGACGTCCACCCACAAGGTGGACAAACAACCTAATGAAGACCGCAGCAACGCGCTGTATGCGAGCCGCTTCCAAATGGTCTTCATGGAAAATATTAGGGGAGGCCTATGTCCAACAGTGGACGTTACAGCTCGTCTACAGGTGAGATGATAATGATGATGAATAGTCAATAAACAAACACCATAGGACATTAAACACAGCGCCATCTGGCCCTAATCTAAGCAAAGCTTGTACTATGGAATATAGAGACTAATAGAAAACATAAATAGTTTTTTTTTTGTTGTAAATACATATAGAACACCCAGACACAGAACAAACATTAATGAATACCACAAAATATTTGTTCTGTGTGGTAATCGAACACACGCCTTCTACAGATATACCAATAAGCCTACAGGGCTGTCAAAAAATCTATGTTTTATTATCTGATTAGTTAAAGTTTGTATTTGGATGTTAGAGCCTTGATTGTCTAACATCAGCAAGGATGAGGTTAACATTATACGCTGAGATACTTCAAAAAATAATATAAACAAGTCATAAAAGATACACGTATGCAGGGTGGCGCATTCCCACCTATTTTTCATACCAAAATCCGATGGCACTTCAGTGTATTAACTCCATTGAAGATTTATATGAACAAAAACAGCGCTCGCTATTTTAGTGTTATCCCAAATATAGCATATCTTGGCGATATTTTTGCATACCTTAGGGGAGAAAAAGAAAAATATATTTATCGAAACACCATCCAGCTTAAAGTGAACTCTGTCTCTTAACCCTGTGATTGACGCACGGGGTCTATTTTACCGTGGCGGGTTTCGAAATAGTATCATTTGGTATTATGTCATAAATCATAATATTGAAATATTTCTGGAAGGTATGGATATGAAGTAAAATGGTTCTGATATTGAAAGTTACTCTGACAAATGATGTGGTCTGAGTTATTGGGTTTTGGTGTTATTAAATATTTTCGCTTGTTGATATCACGTGCGTTCCATGGATATTTTAGCTGGTATTCGTGGGATAATTTGACTGGTGTTTTTGATTCTTTAACGTTTAATGGTGTGTGTTATGTATTTAATATTTTTGTAGCGATGATAGCTCAGTGGCTAGCGTGGTCGGTTCGCATGCTGAAGGGCGTGGGTTCAAACCCCAACAATGAGCTTGAGCTGCCGGTGAAGGAAAACATCGTGAGGAAACCATAGCTTGGTGGTAGGGTACTTTCTAGTACTCGGCTGGCTAGCTACCACCGTCAAGTTGAAAATCTACCGCCAAGCATCTAACGGTAAAATGGTTAACATATCTAGTCTAAAAAGGAGCTGGCTCTCAAATGAGGCTGTCGAAAAATATTGTTAGTTGCTTGGTCTACTTCAATGTGTTAGCTAGCCAGCCGCGTACTAGACAGTACCCTACCACCACGCTATGGTTTCCTCATAATGTTTTTCTTCACCGGCTGCTCATTGTTGGGGTTTGAACCCACGCCTTTCGGCGAGCTATCATTGCTACACAATATATGAGGTAATTACAGGACTTGCCAAAAAAAGAAATGTAATGTTTTTGTAATGCAAAGCTTGTATTATGGCAGTCAAATAACTTATAGAATACATATATACTTTTTTGTAAATACATACTTATAATACATACAGAACAAACAGTTTTTTAATACCACAAAATGTTTGTCCTAAGTGGAAATCGAACCCACGCCCTACAGCTCTTAAGGCAGATGTTCTACCAATAAGCCAACAGGGCTGTCAATATATTAATAATAACAACATTTATTTAATTATTCCTCTTCCTGACATTCAGGAGAACATTCTGATATATTGGGGGTGGACGGATAAGTTTCATATATGACGTCATCATTACATAGATATTCTTAACTCCTTTACGTACAAAACAAAAAAATAGAACTCACATCCTTAAATCATTTAAAAAACCTTTTAACCACTGCAGCTACCGATAATACGGAAATTACAAAACACAGAAATCGAATCTAAAAACACAAAATTAACAGAAACCCCTCCAGTGTTTTGCCAGCGCAAAGAATTCCGATTGTTAGGAAAGACAAACGTCGGAAGCTTGTAAGTGTGAAATCAAGTGTATAATTAGCTCAAATATTGGGCGAGAGAACAAAGAAAACAGCGGTGAGGGGGTAGCGATTTTCTTAGGGAAATCGGGGACGTAAGATGGCGCTTTTCATTTAAAATATAACAAGAAAAATACTAACTAAACATCAAAAAGTTTCTTTTATTTTTTGTTGTATTACATAGCCACCGCCTGCTTGGTATACCATTCAATTGAATTAACTTGACGCCCTGTTGGCTCATTGGTATGTCTGCCTGAGTTGTAGGACGTGGGTTCGATTCCCGCCAAGGACAAACATTTTATGGCATAAATAAATGTTTGTTATGTGTCTGGGTGTTCTGTATGTATTATAAGTATGTATTTACAAAAAAGTATTTATAAATAGTTTTACAACTTAAAATACCTAAAGCACGTGCAACCTATGTAACCTACCTACATGTAAAATTGCTGTTTAGCGAAAATATATTACATATTTATATTATACCAAGTAAAAAAATTGCGTCAAGCATCTAACAGTGTGTTCTGGCAGCCTCACTTGAGAGCCAGATCCATCTTAGGGTGTTTTTTTTTATGGCTGACAGGCTATGTGTTTGACCACAACTCTACTGATGTTAAGTGACAGTGTGGCCGAAGATGGTAAAGCACACCTAGCCTGGAATGGAACTGGCTCTCAAGTGAGCCTGCCGGAACACACCGTTACATGCTTGGTGGCAGATTTTCAACTTGAGGGTGGTAGCTAGCCAGCCGAGTACTAGAAAGTACCCTACCACTATGGTTTCCTCAAGATGTTTTCCTTCACCGGTAGCTCAAGCTCATTGTTGGGATTTGAGCTTACGCCCTTCGGCATGCGAACCAACCGCGCTAACCACTGTGCTATCATCGCTACAAATATCGCTTTACCATCTTCGACCACACCGTTATTTATCTTCAGATGAGCTGTGGGCAGACACCTAGCTTGTCAGCTATAAAAAAGTTAGATATAGAGATATTTTCCAAAAACGACTAAATTTATACTGCTTGTAAAAACAAAAATTTTTTTTTATGGTATTGAGATCTGATATTCATTTGAAACAATATTCGTTAATGGTATAGAATATTAAGTGATAAAAATTGAAAATTTTCCGAAATGCGTCATTTTATGTACCCTTAAAACAATAGGGTGTAGCCAAATTCGAAGATACCCTTATGTTTGCGATTTTCCAAACGGGGTACCGTCGGATTTGGTGTGTCGTAACAAAACTCTGAAAGACGGTACCGTTTGTTTAATGATTTGTAAAGTTAGCACGCGTGGTTAGAACCGGGACTTTGTTTGAAGAATGTATCAATATTTCACTTGTTTGTTTCTGAAATTGAACAAGACGTTCGTTGGTGTTTTATTTTGGAATTTTGACTGCTTTCTATAAGATATTGCAGCTATTAGATATAACAAGCAGTATAAACAAATATTTTTACCCGACTGCCAAGGAAGGGCTATATTATTTTTTCAGTACTTCGTATCTTCTAAACGGCTGGATGGATTCGACAGTATCGTTACATTTGTCTTAAAAGCACAAGTGTTTTTAGGTAGATTTTTGAAAGAAAAAATGGCGGATTTTTGGCGTGAAATATATATATATATATAATACGTTAATAAAAATAAAATAACCAAAACCTCGAGTAGGGTATCAAATTATATTTAATTGGTAATTAAGTTTATTTACTTTTTCTTCTGTATTGTAATTTTTTGGGTGTGGACAATAAAGAGTCATTCAATCGATCAATCAATGGAAAGTCAAAATTAAAGTGACAACCTGTTTAAATAAGATCCACTACCGTGGGCTCTCGTTTATAGCGATGATTGTAGCGATGACAGCTCAGTGGTTAGATTAGGTTCACATGCCGAAGGTCATGGGTTCAAGCCCCAACAATGATCTTGAGATGCCGGTGAAGGAAAACATCGTGAGGAAACGATAGCATGGTGTTAGAGTACTTTCTAGTACTCGGCTGGCTAGCTACCACCCTCAAGTTGAAAATCTGCCGCCAAGCATCTAACGGTTTGTTCCGGCAGCTCATTTGAGAGCCAGTACCATTCCAGGCTGGGTGTGCTTTACCATCTTCGACTACACCTGGGTATTATCGATCTAATCATATAAATAATATAATTTTTCATCCACAAACAACATTTCTTGAAATTATACAAAAACAGTTGTATATGCAATTGAATCCCCACATCCTCCCGTCTCAGATCCCAATCTAAGCCTCTGTTAAAATATCACGTATTTCATACGAGTATAAAGCGAATGCGAACGTTATTTATTGAGTGAGAAATACTTTGATAAATCGCCACCTCGGTTGGGGAACAATCGCTACCTCGTGGGGTATAACAGCCACCTTGTGATCGCCATCTCGCGGGGTACAGACTACCCCCCTGCTACGTAAGGGTTAGCTCACATAAATGCGAAAGAGATGTACTTTAATTAGTATAATTATGATTGGGAAATATTATGGGGGGTGATTTTAAATAAATATTTATTTTGTTAGTTAACTTAATAATTATTTAGTTGTAAATCTCTTTAGCGGGAGGTATTGTGCCGCTAAGCAGTAGTGGGTAAACATTACTGTGTTCCGGTTTGAAAGGTACTGCAGCTAGTGATATTACAGATCTGTTGAGACTAACCATTGAAGTTTCAAAGTAATGAACGCCAAAGTAGTGATGCCCCGGACTTTGATTTGCTACTCAAATTTCTGTGTATCGCTGCAATGCAGGCATTATCTCTTACCATCAAGAGGAAGTCTCGTTCGTCTCATAATGTTTACATAAAAAAATAAAAAAATAAAATCTAATAGTCTTTCGTTTGACCGACCGCCTGATGTTAAGTGAAGATGCGGTCTACGGTGGAACACGCTACACGGTCTAGAAGAAACCGATTCACTCGCGACTTGAAGGCACCCAGATTGTATGTATCAGGGAACATATAACACAACAATACAACATCTAGTACAATATCTAGTATATAACATTATAAAACAACAAATTTACAAAGATATTCATAGTATAAAATAATATTTGAAATGTTATATATAATTATTTAATAATAAGTATGCCAATATAATAATCTACGAGTATATATATCTATATTTGTATAAAACAAAAAGTCAAGTTAAAACTATTGCAAATCCCCGCGCGTCCTTCTCCTGTCTTGGTTTTGTTAGTTATCTGTGAAATGGCTTTAGTTAAAAGGGATAATAACATTTGATAAAGGCAATTACCAACACGTTTCTTATTCATTTCAGATTGATATTTTTTTGGTTTTGGTATTACATGTGCCGTGGTGGTGCCGGCGTAAGAATAGTACCCCACCCTCTCTACCCGTGGTTGCCGTAAGAGTCGGCTAAGGGATGTAATCCGGAAGATGGGCAGCAGCGTCTTCCTTGAACAATCACACCTAACTGCGCTCGCCAACCCGCCTGCTAAGCGTAGCGAGTATTGGCAAAACCCCCCCAGGAGGAGGCCTATGTCCAGCAGTGGACGTCCTATGGCTGATGATGTGATAACATTGCATGTATTCTGCCAATGAATTAAAAATATAATTAATTATTGTTCGTTATTCGCGTATCGCTGCAATGGTGATGGATATACGTTATCTGTTACCACCAGGAGAGCGTCTCATTCGTCTCATTACTTTTACAATTGAAAAATAACTAAATCGGTTTAGGCGTTTGAGAGCTACAATGACACAAATTACATGTTATACATATAAGAAAAGTTTATTTCCGTCAGCCAAAAAAATAACTGACACCACATTGACGCTCATTGCTTACAGACTATAATTTCTTATTGTTCCTGTAAGTTTTAAAGGGTAAGGTTTAAAAGTGGAGTAAGGTTGCAACAGAGTGGCGGCCTAGGCAAGGCAAGCGGAGCGTTGGTCGTCGAGCCGCAAGATGGGCCAACGATATTACCGTCGCTGGTCGAACCTGGACCAGATTGGACTGAAACAGATGGCATAACAAGAGAGAGGCCTGTACCCAGCAGTGGGATAAAGAAGGCTGTGGATGATGATGATGATGAAAACATTTTCTGATAGCAAAAATTAACTCTTCTTATCTTACTTTATGTACCCTTTATATGAGGCACTTTTCCCATAAAAGCCTCCAATTACCCCAAATCACCTGAACGCACATCAATACGCGATGATAAAACAGCCATCGTAAACAAAACACATAAGTGGGGAGTATTCCACCCCTCGGCGACAAGGGGGGGTAGCTCTAAGAATAAATGCCCTACATAACACCGGAGTGCTAGAAAATGTACGTGAGCGTTCTTAGCACCCCGTATGCGAAGGAAGACTATAGAGATGTTGTAACTAAAGATGATTGAGACGGCGCAATTGTAGCGACGATAGCTCAGTGGTTATTGCGGTCGGTTCACACACCCTGTTTAGTTCGTGGCAGATTTTCTTAGCAGGGGGTCGTCTAGGTAGGCATCACCGTAGAACCAGGTATTTTGCCGCCAACCAGTAGCGTGTTGTTTACTGTGTTCCGGTTTGAAGGGTCCTGCTAGCAAAATTACTGGGCTGTTGAGAATAACCATCTGATGTATCAAAGTAATGAGCGTTAAATCAGCGATGCCCTGGACTTCGTCATATTACTCAGAGTCCGGTTTGAAGGGTACTGCAGCTAGCGAAATTACAGGGCTGTTGAGACTAACCATCTAGTCTCAAAGTAATGAGCGCCAGGATTTTGTTTTACTACTCAAAGTTCTGTGTCTATCGCTGCAATGGTCATGGACAGACGTTATCTCTTAACATCAGGAGAGAGTCTCGTTCGTCTCATTACTGTTACAATAAAAAAAAAGTAATATTTATCGCTGTAATGGTCATGGACAGGATTGATAGACATTATCTCTTACCATCAGGAGTGCGTCTAGTCCGTAATATTATGTTTACATAAAAACAAACGAAAACGCCCTCTAGCCTACAACTTCAATTCCCAACAGTAAGCTACCGGTGGAAATAAAAATAATAGCATGGTAGTAGGGTACTTTTCTAGTACTCGGCTGGGTAGCCTATTTTTGAAATCAAAATTCAAAATGAGACTAAGTAATCTCAACTTGCTGCGCCCATTTGGGCATACAATAACAAATAAATACAGAAGTCTATACAAAAATTAAAATCATTTGTGAGATTTATTATAATAAAATGTAAATAGAATTAATATAATTTAATGTCAAAATATTATTCAAAATATCAAGTAAATATATCACTACGTAGTATAAAACAAAGTCGCTTTCTCTGTCCCTATATCCCTATGTGTGCTTAAATCTTTAAAACTACGCAACGGATTTTAATGCGGTTTTTTTTAATAGATAGAGTGATTCAATAGGTTTATATGTATAATATGAATATTTATATGTTTATATGTATAATGTGGTGCATGTATATGCACCACATTAGTATCTACATTGCACCTGTGCGAAGCCGGGGCGGGTCGCTAGTTTTTTTATAATCGAGAAGATAGGTGTTTGACTACAGCTTACCTGATGTTTAGTGACGGTATGGTCAGAGATAATAAACACAAACAGTCTCGAATTTAACTGACTCCCAAGTTGAGGATGCCGCAACAAACGATTAGGCGCTTGGCGGCAAATTTTCAACTTGAGGGTACTTTAAGTAAATAATTCGATTTAAAATTATTTATCTTCAATATATTTCCTAATTTTGTAATATCCGTTCGTCGACAAAAATTAAAATAAATTTCTTTTAAAGGCATCTATGCTCTCCAGTATCGTGAAATAATCGTGAGTGGTTTCATCAACTCCATTAGTCTCCCAAACTCGTTCCTCGCGTCGTATTCTCTTGCGAAACGTTCCTCGTATCGCATTATATCATTTATAAACAAAATGTGTTGGAATAAATCGTTGCGGCTCGTCGGCGGGTGATACGCGGCTTTAGAACGCACCCCTTCTCAATGACGAGTGTATTTGGTTACTAGGAAAGTATAATCTAAAGTTTTAGAACGCACCTTTTCTCAATGACGATTGCATTTGGTTACTAGGGAAGTATAAGCTAGCTACTACCCTCAAGTAGAAAATCTGCCGCCAAAAACTAGCCGTGTGCTTCGCCTACCTCACTTGAGAGCTAGTTCTATTCCAGGCTAGGTGTGCTTTACCATCTTCAAACACATCGTCTTTAAACATCAGGTGAGTTGTGGTCAAACGCCTAGCTTGTAGATACGCGTATAGAATGGAGTACAGGGTCACGCTAGGCGGCGGAAATGTGGACAATTAAGCCGCATTGTCCAATATTCAATAGCTGTAAGTGCGGCCCTGTAATAACGCCTCTAGTGTTTTGAATATCTTTGAAATGTTAGTGCGGACATGGTTAGAAAATGCATTGTTTAAATAAAAGGTAAGTATAACAACTTTTTTGTTTTTACTGTGAAGAAAAATAAATCACAAAACGCCACTAAACTTAAATATTAAAAGTTCACAATATTCATTTTACTTACCATTACACAACTATTTACTTTACAATTGGCATTATAATCCCGTCAAATTTGAAATTTATATGAATTCACTACTTTTATAATTGTTTTTAATTTATTTACTATAAGGAAGATTTTTTTAATTCTGAATAGGTTCGCCCCTTAGACAATATAGACGACTGTACGTATTATCAGATTCTACCACTATGCAACAGTGTAAAACTAACCATCAAACGTCTCAAAGTAATGAGCGCCAAAGCAGCGATGCTTTGGCCTTTGTTTTGCTACTCAAAGATCTGTATATTGCAGCAATGGTCACGCACCTAACTTGATTACTAGAAAATAAACTTAAAAAAACAAAACCGACTTCAAGAAAAAAACATCAGCAATAAAGAGCGAAAAATAAACTTACTTTACAAAGTATAATTATACCTGCTAGGTACCTACTGATCTGTTTGAAGTCGGTGCCAACCACCGGCACCTAGGCTAGGCTAAGCACCGACTTCAAACAGATCAGTAGGTACATAGCAGGTATAATAATACTTTGTAAAGTAAGTTTATTTATCGATTTTTAGTGCTGATGTTCTTTTCTTGAAATCGGTTTTGCTTTTTTTTTTAAGTTTATTGTCTAGTATTCGAATACGCCATTAACATTAAACTTTAAGACAACGTTTAGTTAATACTTTTATGGTAAAAACGCTACAAATCTTCAATGTTTCATCGTAAACGTTCAACTAAACATTTCGGTGCAAACAGATTGTTTTGGACATTTTACGAGTGTTTGCAATATGTTTGATCTATGGTATATCCATATGTTGCTGTCTCGGCTAGTGCTTCGACTACGAAATCCACGCTTACCCACAATTTCGGAACATTCGGTCGGTGCACCGTCCACTACTGTTTGGGCGCCAGTTGTTCTCCATCTGGCTCCTGCATTGGATTTCACCTCTGTGTTTGTTCACTAACACGTGAAAAGTTATTGATTTATGTAGCTGAATCACTCTTCGCTGTCTTTGTACAGATAAATAGATATACTCTATATATTTTACTATGGAAACTGACATGGTTTTGACACAATTTGTTTTACTTGTGCGGCATTACTCACGTTTATATCGTATATCGTTTGCCGTGGTGGTCCCGGCGTAAGAATAGTACCCCACCCTCTCTACCCGTAGTTGCCGTGGTCGGCTAAGGGATGTAATCCGGAAGATGGGCAGCAGCGTCTTCCTTGAACAATCACACCTAACTGCGCTTGCCAACCTGCCTGCCAAGCGTGGCGAGTATTGGCAAAACCCCCACAGGAGGAGGCCTATGTCCAGCATTGGACGACCTATAGCTGATGATGCACAAAGAATGTCAAGCCAAAATGTCAAATTTGGTTCATTTATTTACTATTGCCTATAAAACAATATTAAAATGACAAGCGAGAGGTTACTTTGATCTGTGAAGCTTACGATCCGTTGATTTCAACTGATCCATAAATAACTTACCGACAATTTAAAGCTACCTACACACTATTGTTTCAACATATTTTAGAGATTTAAAGGCCAAGGGTAAAGAGACATCAAAAAGTCTTTGTGTATATATTTAATAACTAGCTGCGCCCCGCGGTGTTACCCGCTGTTTCTACGTAAACTCTACATTTTTCGGGATAAAAATTAACCTATGTGTTAATCCAGTTTATCAGCTACCTCCATACCAAATTTTATCAAAATTGGTCCAGCCGTTTAAGCGTGAAGAAGTAACAAACATGCTCACAGACTTTCGCCTTTATAATATTAGGTACTAGCTGATGATGATGATGATGAAAACTATCCTATGTCTTTGGTTATTTTAATTATATATTTTTTTAATTTATTTAGATTTTATATTAATGTGGGAATATAGTTTTAGATATTAAGGAATATTTCGGGTATTAAAATTGTCATCAAGTTAGGTAAATATTTAAATTAAATTAAATCCTAGTCACTGTTGTAACCAAAACGACTTTTAAGCGGAAATATATTAAAAATATAACTTTTGAATTTTTAAAATGAACTTCCGCAAAATAGAACCCGAATCAACAACCAGAACAAGACTAGCGTTGCTGAGAAATCGGAATTGAGAAAACAACTTTTTTTGTTATTATTTTTGTCGTCTTTTTATTATTTATATGTAGTATTGTGTGTGTCAAAATAAATGTATTTTTTTTCTTTAACCAATCAATTAAACTAATAATTACTTGTAGTAATTTAATAATCTTTTAGTTTTAAATAATCATCAAAGTCGTAAAGTAAGTGAAGTTTATACATTAAAAAATATAATCAATTTCTACATTGCTTCAACGTTGCTCGTCTCTAGTGTAAGCGCCTTTATTTAGCGTTGTAAGTGGAGCTAAACTAACCGCTTCGAGTTCGGCTAGAGTTAGCCACGTATCGCCTTTGAGCGAACCTTTGCAGAAATATCGCTTAAGGCGATATAGACATAGGAATGCTGGAGAATGGACTAACAGACATGTACCAAAGCTATTTATTGTTTGATATAAAAAAAAAAAAAATGTGATAAAGCCAGTAAGCAAGCTTAGTAATTTTGTCTTCTGACGTCTTTTTAGGGTTCCGTACCGAAAGAGTAAAACGGGACCCTAATACTAAGACTCCGCTGTCCGTCCGTCTCTCTGTCAGTTCGTCTGTCACCAGTCAAAATTTTCACAGATGATGTATTTCTGTTGCCGCTATAACAACAGAAAAAAAAAACACAATAAATTTAAATATTTAAGGGGACAACAGACATGATTTTTTTGCCGTTTTTATAGATAATGTTACGGGACCCTTCGTTCGCGAGCCCGACTCGCACTCGGCCGGTTTTTTTATGTTTGACAGGCTAGGTATTTGACCATAGATCAATGTGTATCGATCGATACATATCATTTTCATACAAACACGCTGTTTTTGTTATCAGTGAAGTAGATATACATACGTATATCTATATAAAATAAAAGAAGAACTCTTATTGGTGGGAATCACTGAATTTCACGACACGGGACTCCCTAGTGTGAGATTCAGGGTCCACAGCAAGAAGTTGTATTTTTTTTTTTGCTTAAATAAATTATTATTATTATTATTATTATATAACCTCCTCCTTTTTTGAAGTCTGTTAAAAAGTAATAAAATACGTTGATACTAATTTTTCAAAACAACCCTCAAAAAGGGGTCCAAGTTTGTAAGGGGACAATTTTTTTTTAACTTATCTATTCCAAACACACATAAAAATATGTACCTACACTACATATATTGAATACTCAAAAAACACAGTGAAGCTATATAATTAATTAATGAGTTAACAATAACGAACATACATACTTATATTTACAGTGCAGGCTCCGTTTATAGGTTAAATAAATGAGGGTTTATTTAATTTTATTTGATTTTGCCGTGGTGGTGCCGGCGTAAGAATAGTAGGTACCCCACCCTCTCTACTCGTAGTTGCCGTAAGAGTCGGATAAGGGATGTAACCCGGAAGATGGGCAGCAGCGTCTTCCTTGAACAATCACACCTAACTGCGCTCGCCAACCCGCCTGCCAAGCGTGGCGAGTATTGGCAAAACCCCCCAGGAGGAGGCCTATGTCCAGCAGTAGACGTCCTATGGCTGATGATGTGTGATGTGATTTGAGTTTACACTCGTAAATTGAGACGTCCAAATCATGTTAAAATCCGGTGTCCAAATCTACTAAGTTTATAGCTCTGTGCTCGTTTGATTCTCTATTATGTTAAGTGATGTGTGGGTAACTTCTTTAGTAGTGCACTCTTCGGGAGATAGTTGTCGCCACTTACCTAGTTGTAAACTGAAATGCCAAATAGATTTTTAAGTAAGGCTGTAGGTACAGAGAACAGCTTTACTTATAAATATTGCTTAAAGTTATCTTATGCTTATCTTAATTTTACATGGTGGTAGAAAATAAAAGGTCATCTAAGTACCGGGCACCGCAGTATTAGATATTCTGCCGCCAAGTAGTAGTGTGTAAGCATTACTGTGTTCCGATTTGAAGAGTACTGCAGCTAGCAATTACAGGGCTGTTGAGACTAACCATCGAATGTCTCAAAGTAATAAGCGATAAAACAGACAGACTTTTATTTTGCTGCTCAAAGTTCTGTGTATTGCTGCAATGGTCATAGACATGCGTTGTCTCTTACTATCAGGAGAACGCTTTGTTCGTCTCACTACGTGGTGGTAGGGTACTTTATAGTACTCAGCTGGCTAACTACCACCCTCAAGTTGAAAATCTGCAGCATCTATCGGTGTGTACCGGCAGCCTCACTTGAGATCCAGTACCATTCCAGGCTAGGTGTGCTTTACCATCTTCGACCACACCGTCACTTAACATCAGGTGAGTTGTGATCAAACACCAAGTCTGTAAGCCATTAAAATAAACCCGACTGCGAATAAAATACCTATAATAAATAAAATTAAAAGAAAAAAAACTTATTTTAACAAATCTATTATTCCTAATTAAATTAAACATATATTTTTGTAATCAACTTTTAATTGCCTTTATTTACCACCACGCTATGGTTTCCTCACGATGTTTTCCTTCACTGACAGCTCAAGCTCATTGTTGGGGTTTGAACCCACGCCCTTCGGCATGCCAACCGACCACGCTAACCACTGAGCTATCATCGCTATAAACTTTCACATTTATAATATTAGTGGGATTATAGACTATAGTCGGAGATTCCAATAAAATTAAACGTGAGTAATCCCTCATTGCCGTGGTGGTGCCGGCGTAAGAATAGTACCCCACCCTCTCTACCCGTGGTTGCCGTAAGAGTCGGCTAAGGGATGTAAATCCGGAAGATGGGCAGCAGCGTCTTCCTAGAACAGACTTCCTAGACGTCCTGTGACTGATGATGAATCCCGCATAAGTAAAACAAAAATAGACTCGCTGATTGGTCGCTTTGCGAATACTTCTTTGTTTTGAAATTCTGTTCTGCGTACATAGATTTCGTTAGCTGTCAAGTAACTCAGTAAGCTAACTGACCTTTCAAGCACACAAAGCTAAGTTATCAAAGCTCGACATAACGTTTGCTAAGCGTGTGTAAATCTAAGTATGCTAGACGTCCAAGTTTGGCTGAATCTTTGATGTGGGATATCTGTTAAGGTATTTGGTAGGTATGGTGGGTATTCGGTACATCTACTTAAATTTCTAGCTAAGATCTAAAAAACACTGAACGGAAAGAAGGTTATTATACCTACCCATTGTTGTATTACACTTTTATTATGAGACAAACTGAGTCATTCTTGTATTTATAAATTGTCCCACTGCTGGGCGAGAGCTTCTTCTCAATGGCCATGGTCCACAACGCTGGCCAAGTTCGGGTTGGCAGATTTGACATATCTACGAGTTTTTTTTTTAACTCCTTGACATGTAGGTTACCTCACGTAGTTTCGTTCACCGCTTATAACTTAAAAAAGATAGTGGTTCGCGCAGTGGGATTCGAACCCATGTCTCCCAGATTGAAAGCCAGACAGTCTCACAACTAGGCTGCCGAAATCTCTATTAAATTTAATATAGGTACAATAATGTACATTTATTTACGTCAATCACAATCAACACTTATTTAATACTAGCTGCGCCCCGCGGTTTTACCCGCGTGGTGATAGGTTATGATGATGTTGAAAAGTATCTTATGTTTTATTCCAGGGCCTACAGTATCTACATGCAAAATTTTATCTGTATCCGTTAAGCCGTTATGGCGTGATTGTGTAACAAACATCCATCCATCCATCCATCCAAACTTTCACATTTATAATATTAGCGGGATTTTAAGTTTAAAATGACATGTATTTTAAAAAAAAACAGAAATCATAAAAATGATTAAAATAAAATTATATACCTAGTTAAAATAAAATGTCAAATAATAAGTCAATCAACAGCAAAATCAACTAACAGCAATATCAACTGAGCATTGTAATAAATAATGCAAATTTACTCAGTCATTGAAAATTAAGGACTGTAAATGTCCAAGAATAGATCAGCTTTGTCTACT
The DNA here is from genome assembly GCA_950106695.1 of Biston stratarius. Lineage (NCBI taxonomy): Eukaryota > Metazoa > Arthropoda > Insecta > Lepidoptera > Geometridae > Biston > Biston stratarius. The sequence continues at coordinate 11,758,790 of OX467106.1, forward strand.
CAAGTCTTCTACTTTCATAATCATTTAGACTTCAAATCGCCCCGAGCTAAAATTCAAGCCATTTTCGATAAACGCAGTTACCGATTGCTGAAAGCTACAATTTCACCATAAATTGATTCTGTAGAACCAATCGGAAATTGAAAGAACGGTAATGATAGTTTAACGTATGGGTGAGTGAAATTGGTAAATCTAGCCTTAGGTCTCCATGTAGGTAACTACAGCTGTAGTTTTAGTTTGTGAGAGTTTAATCTTTAGATCAAAATATTAACGTAAGTAATGTCGAGGACGCGTTATGAGGATGATTACAAACGCGTTTTTAGGGATAAAAAGTATAAAAAATTTCATAAAAATTTGTTAATAATATTGTTATAATGAAAAAGTTACAAATATGTATATTTACACCAGTGGTAGATTCCCTGGTAGAGGTAGGTACCATCGCAGTACCAGATATTCGGCCGCCAAGCAGTAGTGTGTGCACATTACCGTGTTCCAGTTTGAGGCTACTGCAGCTAACAAAATTACTGGGCTGTCGAGACTGACCATCGAAAATCTCAAAGTAATGAGCACCAAAGCAGAGATGCCTTGAACTTTGGTTTATTACTCAAAGTTCTGTATATCGCTGCAATGGTCATGAACATGTATTATCTCTTACCATCAGGAGAGCGTTTCGTTCGTCTCATTTAAAAACTTCAACGTGATCCTAAGAAATAAGAACGTTTTTTAATAAACAAGCAGTCAGAACATTCTCAGATCTATGGGTCAAGTTTATACTACTATCTCAAACAATTTTCAACAAATCGATAGTTTAAAGGTTGAATCCGGAAGGGCCAATCCTTCAATAGGTGTTAATTTATGCAGGGACAAGGGTCTAAGGGTCCATCGATTTTTAGAGGTGATGAAGTGAGAGGTGATGTTGACGTGTGAGAGAACGATGAATATATAATTTATTAGATAACGAATTCTATTCACCTAAAAGATAACTTCAAAACTAAGGAGTGTACCTACGTAAACAACAAATTAAACTACGAATTGTTTTCCATTTTGACAAATGTAATAATTTTTATATTTAAAAAAATGTGCGTCCTACTAAAAATTCATAATTTATTCACTAAATGAATTAATGTTTTTGTAAAATTAATGCTCGAACCTTGACGAAACTATTGTTCGGATTGCGTCGATTTGTTCCCTTTAACATATTTGTAAATAACATAAATCAATGATTTTTATAAACTAAATAATAGCGTGGTGGTAGGGTACTCAATTTGAAAATCTGCCGCCAAGCATCTAACGGTGTGTACCGGCAGCCTCACTTGAGAGCCAGTTCTATTCCAGGCTAGGTGTGCTTTACCATTTTCGACCACACCGTCACTTAACATTAGGTGAGTTGTGGTCAACATCTAGCCTGTCAGCGTTAAAAAAAAAACAAGATGTTTAACTTTAGTAGCTCTGTTTCAAGGACTGTGGGGTGTCTTCGATTTTCGAAGAAAAACATTTCTAAATTTGTGTACTTACAAAAAAGTATTACATCAGTTGTCCGGTTCCTATAGTGCAAGTTTTGCTGACTTTGGATCTAGATGGCGTTATGTATAATGTTAACCGATTATTTTACTAGCTGTTATTTTTTTCTTTGTGAACCGATTGGAATAAAACAAACACTAAATATTACGGGAAGCTTGCCACAATACGTTAGTAGATTCCGTTTTCAAATCGGTTTAGCTGTTTCTGTCTTATTTTTTAGTTTTATGGTTAACAACCTTGACCATCATCTGACCATCAAACTCATCTGATGTTAAATGAAGGTGTAGTAGAAAATGGTAAAGCACAGCTAGCCTGGAATTGAAATGGTTTAAATGGCTGCCGGAACAAGTGTTTTAGGCATAATTTCTACTATGCAAACACTAAAAAATACCCTACCACCATGCTATGGATTCCTCGTGATGTTTTCCTTCACCGGCAGCTCAAGTTCATTTATTGGGGTTTGAATCCACGCCCTTCAACAAGTGAACCGGCCGCGCTAACCACTGAACTATCATAGCACAATCATCGATTCTGAGATTAACTGTAATCTGGATGTCCGTCCGTCTGTCTCTCACCAGGCTGTATCTCAAGAACCGTGATAGCTAGACAGTTGAAATTTTCACAAATTATGTATTGCCGCTATAACAACAAATACTAAAAACAAAATAAAATAAATATTTAATGGGAGCCCATTCAACAAATGCGATTTTTTTGCCTTTTTCATAGATAATGGTACGGAACACTTCGTGCGCTAGTCCTACTCGCACTTGGCCGGTTTTTACTATTTTATTTTATATATAATAAGAATGTAAGATATCTGGAAATTTTACGAAGCATTAATTATTTTACATCACGAAATGTAAATTAAAATTCAATTCAATCACGTGGTAAAAGTCACCCATTAACGAAAGAAAAATCGTGTTAGAACACTGTGGAAACCGTTAAAATCACAAAAGCCGCCGTTGAACGCCGTAAAACAGGTGTAGAGCTATCAATAACGGATTCCCGTTCGGGACGGGACCTTCGATAGGAGCTGAAAAACGATAAGTCGGCGTAGGGTTGTCAGGCCGATCAGTCTTGTTCACATTTATTTATTTATTTTTATTTTGTTGACGAACTAGACGCTTTCCTGATGGTAAGAGATAACACATGTCCATGACCATTGCAGCGATACATAGCAGTTTGAGTAATAAATAAAGTTCAGGGCATCGCTACTTTGACGACTTTCGATGGTAAATCTCAACAGCCCTGTAATTTCGCTAGCTGCAGTACCCTTCACCAGTTTGGCAAAATATCTAGTACAGCGTTGGTAAGTATTTTCGTGGACTCTAAGGAGATCTACCACCAAGTAATTATTTGATCGGATTAAATTCACACTAGAAATTTAAAAATCCCGGACGTCGGTATTTTATTATCAAATTTCAACTCAATCGTTCATTTAAATTGGTTCTACAAAATAATGTTACATGATGTATTTGCTTGAATAATGCACGAATGTACACGATACATACGGTGATTTAGAACGCAGCGATGAATCCTAAAATAGAAAGAAGTTCATAGTACAACTGGACATGTCTAAGTATAGATAGATAAATATATAGAAATTAGAAACTACCAAAAATATAATGAAAAATGTATAGTAATCAAAAGAATCTTATGAGCTAGGGCCATAACTGGCGGCTTTATCGCTAAAAGCAATCTGTTCCAGGCAACTAAGAATGGAATACACTATACAGATTAAGAACAGATGGGAGAAGTTGTACATATAGCAAGTATGAAAAATAGTAATTATTTATTTAAATAAAACGAAATATATATAGGCTATAATATATATGTACATAAAGATAAAAGAAATAGGAAATAAAACCAACATCAGCAACGAGGCAAAACATGTCTGATCCGACTAACAGCAATATGAGCTCAGCGTTGTGACACATAATGCAACTTTACTCTGTCTTTGAAAATAGTCAAGAACTGTGACTGTCTGATGGAGACCGGCATGGCATACTATGATTTTCTAATCTACAAAGCAGAAAGGAAGCCGTTGTGCTCAACATTATTAACAACTTTTACAACGGGTACAAGCAGAAATCACAAATAAAATCACCTGCTCCGTACATTTGGTCAATGTATTTTTTACAGAACACTTGATTTGATTCACGATTTTGGAGTTATGCCTATTGTAAAGTTACATTGCAAATAACATTAAAATATTTCAATAGGTTTTATGTAAATTTTCCGTACAGACAATACACCTATTTAAATTGGCTTCATTTGAAAAAGTTTTACTTTAAAAGTTTCTTAAAAAATCACAAAAATGTTGAAAAAAAATTACACTTCGCAGTATTGTATGCTAGAACTTGAACTTTGTGCAGCTTCCTTAAGAATTAATAACGAAACAATGATGGTTGGTACAGGGTGGCTTAAAAATGGGAAAAGGGGGGACGCTGAAAAACTAATGAACCTACACACAGACCAATGAAATACCTAACCATAATATTTTTTACTTATTTATTGAAATGAAAATTTCTTTAGCCGTGCTTAGCGATTTTCGGTAAAATATATGGGTTCACGTCACCGACATTCTAATTGGACGTGTTTTAAATTTTCACTTTTGTCCCCTTGACTGCTATTTTTTACCCGATTACTAAGAAAGGGTTATGTTTTTCGCGCGTATCTTGTATGTATGTATGTAATTTTTTTTATTACCTCGTATCTCCCAAATGGCCGAATTACTACAATCAAGGTATCGTTAGATTAATCTCAATAACCCAAGTGTTCTTACATCAAGTTGGTGGATTTTTGACGCGATATAGTAATAAGTTAATTAAAAAAAAAAAAAAACTTTTAAGTAGGGTATCTAAATCACATCACATCATCAGCCATAGGACGTCCACTGCTGGACATAGGCCTCCTCCTGGGGGGGTATTGCCAATACTCGCTACGCTTGGCAGGCGGGTTGGCGAGCGCAGTTAGGTGATATTGTTCAAGGAAGACGCTGCTGTCCATCTTCCGGATTACATCCCTTAGCCGACTCTTACGGCAACCACAGGCAGAGAGGGTGGGGTACAACTCTTACGCCGGCACTACCACGGCACGGCACGGGTGTCTAAATAAAGGCAATAAAAAGAGGAATACAAAAATATACATAAGTCATATGTTTAAATTGAATTAAGAATAATAAATTTGTTAAAAATGTCCTTTAATTATAGCTATATTAATCGCAACCGGGTTATAGATTTTTTTAACTCTTCAGCTTGTGTTTATTACAATTGTTTATCCTCTGGCATAATTGTAAATTGCTGCAAAGATGGTGTTAAGTCAAAGCACATAAGACAAAACTTCCTAGCATTCCCGGCTCGATCAACACGCTTTCCGCTTCATCAAAAAATAATTTATATTATATAGAACAAAAATAATGAACAACATACCATCCATGACGAAACTGTTAGAGAGTGTAAACTATATTTAACAAAATACTTGTGCTCTCGTTCATATAAAACTGATGTACGATTTTGTTTTAACATTTATTTTTACCTCAAATAACACTATACTTGGTGGTAGATCTCCTTAGTTGAAGGTCGTCTAGGACACCACTATAGTACCAGATATTCTACCGTCAAGCAGTAGTGTGTAAACATTACCATGTTCCAGTTTCAAGGGTACTGCAGCTAGCGAAATTACAGGGCTGTTCTGACTAACCATCGAAAGTCTTAAAGTAGTGATCACCAAAGCAGCGATGACCTTGACTTTGTTTTACTACTCGAAGTTCCGAGAATCGCTTCAATGGTCATGGACAGGCGTTACCTCTTACCATCAGGAGAGCGTCTCGTTTATCACATCACATAAATAAAAAATCTGCTGTTAAATTATATTACTTAAAATTTTCATATTTAAAGTTAAAAATTATTTTCCAAAAATCGATCGAACTGCCAACCCTATTCCCGAAACCAATACCTGTTGCATAGAACATTCGATATCCTTCAATGGTAAGCTAGACAAGGACGATGGCACACCTGCTAACCAACGAGCGACGGAGATGGAAACAAGTGTGAAGACCCCACTTGAGCCACACACGTTCAATGGTTTCAGTGATCTATAAATATAGGTTCGAACTCTATGGCCTGCTTTGGAACTGTCGATAAGATGCTCTACTTTATTTTTTTATGTAGGTACCTACTTGAAAAAAAAGGAATCGTTGGCTCGCCTGATGTTAAGTGACGTGTGGTCGAAGATGGTAAACATACCTAGCCCGGAATAAAACTGGCTCTCAAGTGAGGCTGTCGAAACATACCGTTCCTTACTTGGAGGCAGATTTTCGATTTCATTTTCTAGTTTCTACAAATTCGTGCAAGTATATTACTATTATTATATAAATAGAGCATCTTTACAACCGATGCAGTGAAAATAGCTGTCCCGTGGTAAAAAAGAAAAAAGACTCCACCTGAATCTATCAATGGCAGAACTTGTCTATACGGTGCGGGACTTTACACTTTATAAAAAATTTAGAGATGAGGTATTTTGTATCGATATTTTTTACAAGTTCTTTTTAATATGCGACAAGCTTAGTATAAATGATCATTGCTCAACCGAGATAGTGTGCACATCTAGCCTGGAATGAAACTGGCTCTTTAGTGAGGTAGCCCGAACATACCAATAAGTGCTTGGTGGTAGATTTTCAATTTGAGGGTAGCTAGCCAACTGAATACTGGCAAGTACCCACTATGCTATGGTTTCATTACAATGGTTTCCTTAACTGGCAACTCAAGCTCATCATTGAGGTTTGTTCCCCTTTGATCTGATCATGCTGCCAATTAATCTATCATAGGTACAAATTCAGAATTTGTATCTATCGTATTGTGATCAACTGCTTATTATGTATTATGAAGCGATTTATGTGTACTTATGTAGCGATGATACCTTAGTGGTTAGCGCGGTCGGTTCGCATGCCGAAGGGCGTGGGTTCAAACCCAACAATGAGCTTGAGCTGCCGGTGAAGGAAAACATCGTGAGGAAACCATACTGGCAGGGTACTTTCTAGTACTCGGCTGGCTAGCTACCACCCTCAAGTTGAGAATCTGCCGCCAAGCATCTAACGGTGTGTTCCGGCAGCCTCACTTGAGATCCAGTTCCATTCCAGGCTAGGTGTGCTTTACCATCTTCGACCACACCGTCACTTAATATCAGGTGAGCTGTGGTCAAACACCTAGCATGTCAGCCATTTAAAAAAAACATGATATGAATCATCGAATATCTCAAAGTAAGGAACGTCAAAACAGCGATGCTCTAGAATTTGTGTTGTTACTCAATAATCTGAGTTCATAAAGGCGTCATCTTTTGACATCATTAAAGTGTTTTTCTTTACAATATCATAACGAAGGTAATCGACAATTTAAAAACACTAATAAACAATTGTTTTTTTTTTTTATATAACCAGTGTCACTTAGGATTATGTTAAGGATTCTAACGATACCCCATACATCCAAATCTGTTTAGGCATTTAGTAATTATAGTGGAATAAAGATGCTCACATACATGATAACATAACACCCCTTTTTTGGACAGTCGTGTAAAAACCTCGACTCCTATTTTTATTACTCAATATTTTTCGCATCTCTAGTCTTAGCGATATCGGACATCGGGACTCTACGATTTGCATATTGGCGTTTAAAAATCGGTCCCGTTAATTGAACCTCCGGGATTCACTCCAACCTGCGGGAATCACTTTCGGGACGGGCTTTAGTAATTGAATGGAAGTGAAGCCGATTGAAATTCAATACGGAAAGAGCAGTTTTTTAACTTCCTGAATTCATTTTCAGGATTTAGTGAGAATCGCCGGGAAATGGAGTGAAAAATGGGCGTATGTTTTGTCGATGTTGAAAGTGATTTGAAATACCGTGGCAATCTATAAAACTGTCATTATTTTGTCGTGCTTATCTGTCATCATTATTTTATTTTTTTATCCATGACGGAACGTAGACGGTATATGCGTTTGGGGTGAGAGAATGTTTGTGAAAATCCATGTTGGCATTTTGCTCCAAAACTACTAGTCCGATTTTGATGCAGTATTCAGTTAAGGGTTTGAGTTTGATTGGTGCATGTTCTTATATAGGTGTTACGGTAACAACTCACCAGGGGGCGCTACAGCAAACATTGTTTGTGCAAATCTATGTTGGCATTTTTCTCCAAAACTTCTAGTCCGATTTTGATGCAGTATTCAGTTAAGGGTTTGGGTTTGATTGGTGCATGTTCTCAGATAGGTGTTACGATGACAACTCATCAGGGGGCGATCAGGGGTTGTGGGTTTTAAAAAAAAAAAAAAAATTGTTACTTGTTTATTTCAAAAGAGATAGTAAAGTTATTTCAATTGTATCAACCTACAATGTTGTTTTGGTTTTAGTGCCAAAGATTTTTCCTTACATTGAGATTTTTTTAAAGATAAAGGAAAATTAGATAACAAATAATTGGTAAGTATTTTTTTCTCTTTTTTATGTTTGACAAACTAAGTGTTTGACCACAGCTCACTTGATGTTAAGTGACATTGTAAATGATTAAACACAAAACTCATAGTCTGGAATAAAACTGTCTCTCAAGTGAGACTGCTGGTACTAGAAAATACCCTACTACCATGCTAAGGTTTCCTCACGATGTTTTCCTTCACCGGCAGCTTAAGCTCATTATCGGAGTTTGAACCCACGCCCTTCGGCGTGTGAACCGACGCGCTAACCACTGAGCTATCACTGGATATCGCTGAAAACGCCTATTGTTAATAATTATGTAATTTCTTCAACCCACACTGAGCTAGCGCTGTTCAAGCCGCTCTTCGGGAGTCATGCCCAACCTGGAAATGATAATATATTTATAATATATAAATCCATACAATAGTAAGTATTCCGATATCATATTTTTTTTTATGACGTTTTATTATATTGACAATATATTTATATTGACATGTTTGTTTTAATTTCATTGACATGTAATCAGTGTTCCAAAACTCTTAAATGATATAATGTAATGATATTACGGAATCGACTTGTAATATTAGTGTTATCAATAAAATATTTGTGTTTGTATTTGTAATTATTAGTATAATAATTTATTTATGTAACAAAATTAATCTTCGCAAATAGACGCTACACAATAATTAAGGGTATAACTCGACTGGAACTCGAACAAACGATCTGCCATATTAACCGTGAAATGAACGGTTAAAATTTATAGAGGCTTCCTGTCACACCGTAGCGTAACACCTATTAAGCTAAATAATAATTGATTTATAGAATTTGGCGTAGCATGCAGACCTGAATGTCTCAAAGTATTGTGCGCCAAAGCAGCAATTCCGTGGACTTTGTTTTGCTACTCAAAGTTCTGTGTATCGCTGCAATGGTCGTGGACAGGCATACTCTCTTACACTAGTGGTAGATTTCCTTGGCAGGAAATCGAATAGGTAGTACCGCAGTACCAGATATTCGGCTGCGAAGCAGTAGTGTGTGCACATTACCGTGTTCCGCAGCTATCAAAATTACTGGGCTGTCGAGACTGACCATCGAAAATCTCAAAGTAATAAGTGCCAAAGCAGCGATGCCCTGAACTTTGTTTTGCTACTCAAAGTTCTGTGTATCGCTGCAATGCAGGCGTTATCTCTTACCATCAGGAAAGCGTCTCGCTCGTCTCATTACTTATACATCAAAAAAAAAAAGACGACTGACTTTTATATTTGTATAGATTATTGTATTTAGTGAACACTGTATGTCCAAATGCATCTTGAGACGTTTTATTATATGTATAGTACCCGGATCACCGAGTTTTGCTCGGCTGAAAACACAGATAAAACGACGTTTGCTAAAAATTAAACCTAGTTAGATCAATTTATCGCCCCCGAAACCCCCTGCATACTAAATTTCATGAAAATCGTTGGATCCGTTTCCGAGATTCAAATTATATATAGGTATACATATTAACAAGAATTGCTCGTTTAAAGGTATAAGAAAGATAAAATTTTAGTAAAGACAATTTTTTTTTTGAACATGTTTTTTGAAGGAAGCAGTTTTTCCAGAAACTTTTGCCTGTATCCAGTAGACATATGCTAAAGTAATGAGACGAACGAAACGCTCCCCTGATGGTAAGAAATAACCCATGTCCATGAACATTGGAGCGATACACAAAACTTTGAATAGCAAAACAATCATCGCTGCCTAGAAATTCATTACTGTGAGACTTTCGATTGTTAGTCTCAACAGCCCTGTAATTTCGCTTCAAACCGGAACACAATAATGCTTACACACGACTGCTTGGCGGCAGAATACGTGGTATTGCGGTGGTACGTACCTAGACGACCTCCTGCTAAAGTGATCCACCGCCAAGTAAACGGACAACTTTAATTCGGTGTGATACAAGTCTTTGTTTGCAAATGCCAAAAAAAGCTTCAAACGCTGTCCCTTGAAGGAGTACAAAGCCGCGACCGACCGAAAATTAAATAATGAAAAAATATAGCCGCCTCTTCCCTTGAACAGATGAAATTTGATTAAAAAATCACGATTATTACAACCCCCCTCTATGAAAAATTCCACATTTCACCGACCAATCGGGAAATTTTACCCAATCCATAATAGCTTTTATATCCCGCGGCATAAAGACGGTCGAGATGAAAAAGGTAGCAAACGATATTGTGGTATTTTTAAAACAGTCGATGCCTCCATCCCCACCCTTCTATTTCGACCCCCTTTCAATAATTTTTCATCGTTTTGATCCGGCCTCTTTGTGGTCTACTCTTTATACTTAGATTAACAAAGTTTTAAATTAAAATCCTAGCTGATATCGGTCTTGTTTGAGATAAAGGTTTTTATTAATTTTTCGGTTTATTGATTTAGGTGAAGGGCTTTGTTGAGGCTGAGGGAACTGATTTTGATAATATTAAGGAAAAATTATAGGCATGACTAAGCATTTATCCGAATCCAAATCAGCCCTGTTTATATAATATGTCCCACTGCTGGGCGTGGGACGCTTCTCATTGCGAGAAGGGTAGGGATATAGTCCAGCACGCTGGCCAAGTACGATTTGGGAGTCTTCATATATGTATACATCTGAGTTTTTTTTTAAACTCCCTATAAAATGTATAATGTTACCTCTATGTTACCTCACGATGTTTTCCTTGACTGTTAAATGAGCATTTAGCTTTTTATGCACTCTCTGATATTTATTATTATTCATTGAAGCGCAGTTAGAAGGTCTCTGATATAGTTATGTTAATAATTTTATGATGTAATTTTATATGGTCAATCTAATATGTGCAGAATTGTGTATATACATTGGTAAAATTGCTTGCCAAAAGATAATTTAATAAATAATTTCTGCTCATGACAGCTGAAGCAAAAGGACATAAATATTGGTGTACGTTGCATTTTATTTGACGGTAAGCGTAACGCTTGCTAATGGCTACGCTTAGCATCAAGTAAAAATCTCGTTTTGTCACGGAGTTACATAAATTCACTATTATGAACATCATTATTTACTTTACTATAGCAACTGACACATTTTTGTTTTACTTGACATCAATGTGCTTGAGCTGCCGGAGAAGGCAGACACCATAATATGGAGATACTGTATTTTTTAGTACTCAGCTGGCTAGCAAGTTGAAAATCTGCCGCCAAGCATCTAAGGGAGTGCTTCGACAACCTCTCTTAAAAGCCAGTTATATTCCAGGCTAGGTGTGCGTTATAATATATGACCACACCGTCATTTAACATCAGTGAACTGTGATCACTGTATGAATGTGCAGGATTCATCATTATCAGCCGTATGACGTCCACTGCTGGACATAGGCCTTCCCCATTGATTTCTATAAAGACCGGTTGGAAGCGGCTCGCATCCAACGCGTTCCTGCGGTCTTTATTAGGTCGTTTGTCCACCTTGTGGGTGGACGTCCTACGCTGCGCTTGCCGGTCCGTGGTCTACACTCCAGAATTTTAATTTACTCACGTTTAATTACGTCGAATCACACATCCGGTGGGCTTTTTCAAGGAATCAAAGCAGATTACAACGCGCACGCGGCCTCGTCTTGCTTCATATGCCGTAATCGTGCATAAGTAAAATTAAATGTATTTACTTTGTTTGTGTAAGCAAGCACTCTTCAATTTCTCACTATTTTTATTAGCGTAATTTTTAATTCAAAAGCCCTATTCACATCACAATGATATCCTCATTGTCAAATTAAATGCAAGTCATGAATACATACATCGGTTCTCATTAGTAATCGTCAGATCAAAGGGTGTCGCGATGTTGCATGCACGGGACCGGTGCAAAAGTCTGTAACAGCAAATTTTTGTGTTTTAAGAAATGAAATAAAATTAAATAAACGTCATATTGTTTCTTATAAGACGAATGTTGATTTATACTATTTGGTTTTTCAATACGGTTGTGAATTTTCTAAGGTGCGAAGTAATGAATCAATAAAACGATCTCCTGATGGTAAGAGATATCGTCTGCTCATGATTATTGGAATTATACTTGGAACTTTGAGACGCTTAAGCACTACTAAACGCTTATTACTTTAAGATATTTGATGATAATTCTCAAAAATAATTCATAATTATTATAGTTTCATTTGAAGATTTCCTACTAATATGTCCAATTCTTTCTATGTGTCTGTATTTTATTACTATTTTGTATGTAATTTAAGTGATGATGTAAAAAGGTTGTTTCTGGAGTTATAAATTGGTATGACTAAATAAAAATAATGACTAAAATTTTCATAATATGACTAATTTTTTTATTAGTTATCATTTCATTTTTGTTTGTGCCTATAATTGAATTAGAATTTAGTTTTAGGTTGTAAATATGTTATTTCTTTAATCATGTTGATGTATAACATACTTTTAACTTAGGTACACTTGGTGGAAGATTTCCCTAGGTCGTCTAGGTAGGATTACTAGATATTCTGCTGCCAAGCAGTAGTGTGTAAATATTACTGTGTTCTGGTTTGAAGGGTACTGCAGCTAGCGAAATTACAAGGCTGTTGATAAAAACCATCGAAAGTTTTAAATTAATGAGCGCTAAAGCAGCGATGACCTGGAGTTTGTTTTACTACTCAAAGTTCTGTGTATCGCTGCAGCCGTAACCTCTTATCATCAAAAGCACCAGTCTTACCAAGTATGGGTCAAGTACAGTGAAACATTTATTTATGTATGTTTTTTTTTCAATCTTTGACAGGCTAGATGTTTGACCACAACTCACCTGATGTTAAGTGACGGTGTGGTCGAAGATGGTAAAGCACACTTAGCCTGGAATGGAACTGGCTCTCAAGTGAGGCTGCCAAAACACACCGTTAGATGCTTGGCGGCAGATTTTCAACTTAAGGGTGGTAGCTAGCCAGCCGAGTACTAGAAAGTACCCTACCACCACGCTATGGTTTCCTCACGATGTTTTTCCTTCAGCGGCAGCTCAAGCTCATTGTTGAGGTGTAAACCCACACCCTTCAGCATGCGAACCGACCGCACTAACCACTGAGCTATCATCGCTACAAACATGTACATCTTCTATACCAGTTCTTTCCAAATAAATTGATTTGATTTGAGAGCGTCTCATTCGTGTCACTTTTACATTTTTTTAAACTCATAATATAAATAAATAAAAAAAATGCGTAATTTCTAACTACACCATTGTGTCGCTATTCCCTCATCCATATTCCATCGAATGTTTGCATATGCATGCATCATGCATCGTGAGCCCGATAGTCTTTGATCTCGCAAAGTGGCTTCGAGTGACATTCGTGTATTGTTACGGGTGTTTTTGAGTTCGGATATTCTGTAAAACACAATAATATTTTAACTAACTGGATAGAGCGAATCATATGTAATAAAAAAAATACGTATGTATATCTAAATAAAAACTGATGTCATCAAATAAACCAACTGTCGTCAAACTGCTATAAAACTACTCAATTGTTACATTACAACCATAATAATATTTACCAGTATTGAGATATCAAGATTAAGCTAAAAAGAACACGTTTAATAGCCTTTTGTTTGTGCAATAAGGTAATGATGTGAGGAAGCAGATAGTCAGCGCAAGGTTCCGTATAAAATTATAAAAAATAACTGCAGAAAAAATATCGCTGTTTTTATATATAAATAAAAATTAAATGATGTCATAATTGATAGCCCTGTTGGTTTATCGCTAGTATATCTGCTTTAAGAATTGTAGGGTGTGGGTTCAATTCCCACCCAGGACAAACATTTTGTACGTATTTACGAAAAAATAAGTATTATTTTGTCAGTTTTTTTACTGTAATGTCCTACGATGTATATTTATTTTATTAATTTGAAAACGGCTGAACCAATCGAGTTAACTTTTTTTTAAAACGTTCGTCCTACTTTGATTGAAGCTTATACACATGCGAAACTGAAAACCGAGCGCTACCGCACTGGGTACGAAGTAAAGGTAATTCGCTAGTAAATAATAAAGGTACTTTTTATTATCTTTTTGGACTAATAAACTAAATCAATTTATACATTGAAAGAGAGAAAATTGGAACCATTATCAATCAAATAGTAACATTGCCAGCTAGATTGTGTAAATTCACTGGATATTTTATCTACTTAATGACATGACACAAAATTTTGAGAGACGGTGTGTTCCGGCAGCCTCTCTTGAGAGCCAGTTCCAATCCAGGCTAGATGTACTTTACCATCTTCGACCACACCGTCACTTAACATCAGGTGAGCTGTGGTCAAAACACCTAGCCTGTCAGACATAAAAAAAAAACAAGAAAATTGGAACAATGTTTACTCTTGCAGCTATTGTTTTTCTTTACTACTGCTTAGTACTTTTTGTAGTGATGATAGCTCAGTGGTTAGCGCGGTCGGTTCACATACCAAAGGACGTGGGTTAAAATCCCAACAATGAACTTGAGTTGCTGGTAAAGGAAAACATCGTGAGAAAATCAAAGCGTTGTAGTAGGGGTCTTTATAGTTATTAGCAGGCTAAGCTATGAGGGTCACGTTAAAAATCTATCGAAAATCTTGAGAGCTAGTTCCATTCCAGGCTAGGTGTGTTTAACATTTTTGACTTCACTGTCAACCATAACAAACTCAATTCATTATAGTTTTGTTTTTATATTTACATTTTTATACGTAATAGCTATGAGACGACCGGGATGCTCTCCTGATGGTAAGAGATAACGCCTATCCATGAACATTGCAATACACATTTTTGAATAGTAAAACAAATTCTAAGACATAGATGGTTAGTCTCAACTGGCCTGTTTGTGGCCTGCAGTACCCTTCAAACCAGAGCACAATAATATGTACACACTACTGCTTGGCGGCAGAATATCTGGTACCGCGGCATCTACCTATACGACCACCACTACCAAGTTAAAACTTGACCGCGGTGCTGTTTATCATAAGCGTTTTTTCATTCAACCGAGGAATCTCTAAAATTATTACCCATTTTGTAACATTTACCTACAAGTCATTGGTCGGACAGCAATTCTCTTTTATGACATATTTCTATAGAAGTGGAGCCATTGTGCAGGAGATAACGAGCGACCTCCTTGGCTACAGGTTTGTTTGGTAAAATCACTCGTGTACGTGACTTGTCAGCCTAATGGTTTTGATAAAATTGTTTTGCATGTATTTATTTACTAACTAACGACATGACCAGTTTCGACTTTCTTTTATTTTTTTTTGTGACAAACAAAATGACTTATACATCATCATCATTTCAGCCATAGGACGTCCACTGCTGGACATAGGCCTGCCCCATTGACTTCCATAAAGACCTGTTGGAAGCGGCTCGCATCCAGCGCGTTCCTGCGGTCTTTACAAGGTCGTCTGTCCACCTTGTGGGTGGGCGTCCTACGCTGCGCTTGCCGGTCCGTGGTCTCCACTCCAGAACTTTGCAGCCCTATCGGCTATCAGTGCTGCGTGCTATGTGCCCTGCCCATCGCCACTTCAACTTGCTAATCCGTTATACTTGCTACTTGCTATATCAGTAACTTTGGTTCGTCTACGGATCTTATTTCTGATTCGATTTCGTAGGGAAACTCCGAGCATAGCACTCTCCATAGCTCGTTGTGCGACTTTGAGCTTAGCTTAGAGACCACGTTTCAGCATCATAAGTGATCACCGGTAAAACACACTTATAGTTGTTCTCTTTAAACTTAAATTAATGTAAAAAGGCTGCTGCAAGATTTCAATATTAACACCCAATTGATTTTATTAACACAAAATTTCATTTCCCCCAATACATATCAATTTCCACCCTCCTTAACTGGAAAGTACAAAAAAGTCTACGCGTTCTCACATCGCATCAAAGTGTTCGATTATAATATAAATCGTCGAATTTAAACACCCCCGCAGGGGAACGCAACAAATGTCATAAAATATAATAAAGAACGAAAAGCTGTGTCGATGTGAAATGTTTATCAGTAAAATGAAGTTAGGATTTTAAAAGCGGATCAGGTATATAGAATACTAAACTTGACTTACAATCTTGTAGTTGTGGGTTCGATCGCGGGCCCGTTTAATGAGGTTTTAAGCTCATTTGTTTTTAGCTTTATGTCTACTTGATCTAAAGAATGTGGGTTCAGGATTTTTTTAAATATTTGAAAGCCTAGAGTCTGTTCACAGCTCATCTGATGATAAGTGAGGGTGTTGTCGAAGATGGTGATCACACTTAGACTGGAATATAACTGACTAGTTGAGTACTTTACTAATCTATTTTAAACTTTTAGATCACCTATCTAAAAGTTTAAAATAGATTATAACTACGTACATAAATATTTTGTCAGATATTTCGTTCCCATAGTTCAAGTTGTCATTTTTTTATAGGTATGTATTGTATTTTTTTTTATGACTGACAGGCTAGGTGTTTGACCACAGCTCACCTGATGTTAAGTGACAGTGTGGTCTAAGATGGTAAAGCACACCTAGCCTGGAATGGAACTGGCTCTCAAGTGAGGCTGCCGGAACACACCGTTAGATGCTTGGCGGCAGATTTTCAATTTGGGTGGTAGCTAGCCAGCCGAGTACTAGAAAGTACCCTACCACCACGCTATGGTTTCCTCACGATGTTTTCCTTAGCCGGCAGCTCAAGCTCATTGTTGGGGTTTGAACCCACGCTTTTTGGTGTGCGAACCTACCGCGCTAACCACTGAGCCATAACCGCTAAAAAAAATACTTTTTGCTTTTTGAAGGGAAAACATTATTAGTAAAATCTTTCCGACTATTTTCGACATAATTCCTGATTTTCATCTATTAATTATCTCGGGAATACTTTATGACTCATAAATAAATTACGTCATACTCTATATTTAGTAAGATTCAAATAGACAAAATTCAGACCAAAATAGACCTTATTCCTAGGTCCATATTTTCATCTTCAAAGTATGAATCTCAAAGACGATATGCGGTTTCCCATTTGTCACCCGTCTGATGAACCACAAAGCAATGTCTCCCTGAAATGCCTCGAGGGCGAAAATGTTTGAGACTTCTTAAAAAATCGATTTTTTGAGGATGTGCGATTATTAATTTTGCACGCACCGGTACCTAGGCTAGGCTAAGCACCGACTTCAATCAGATCAGTAGGTACCTAGCAGGTATAATAATACTTTGTAAAGTAAGTTTATTTTTTGCTTTTTAGTGATGATGTTTTAAGTCTTATTACAGGTTAATTAACGTTATTTTATGGGTTTTAGGTTCACGATTGCCTCAAAAAAGGAGTATAATGTTTCAGAGTTCATAAATGGTATGCATTTATGTGAGCTTCTTTATTCCACCATAACTTTTAAACGACAAAACAGATTTAACAGTACGGGGTATAGTTAGAATCATATTTCAGGCTTTCATAGAGAAACAGGCTACATATAAAAAAAAAATGTTTGTAGTTTCTTAATTTAATTAATTAAGCTTGTTGGTGGTTTTCGGTCTTCTTTAAGGTTTTTTTTTTGTTTCATTGGTCGTGCATTTTTATTTTTAGGGTTTATGGTTCTTTTTATACGACTACCCGAAAAAAGAAGTGTAATGTTTTTGTTTTCAGTGTTCATGTTTTATTTTTTATTTCACCATAACTTTAAAATGCAAGAACAGCTTTGAATGTATGGAGTATTGTAAGAATCCTTACATCATCTCAAATGACATAAGTTATATATTTTCTTAAAGTTTATTTATTAGTAGGTATTCATGATTTATTAAATTAGTTTAGGTTGATAGATAACATAGTCTTTAATGTTCTCCCGTATCGTTTACAGGTTTTCTTTAAGGCATGCTTTATATACATTCCAGGGCAGATGTAATTTCCCATCTTCGACCACAAGCTGTGGTCAAACACCTGGCTTGATAACATATACAATAAGGAAATATATACTTAAATAAATATCATTGGGACATTTCACACAGCTTCCAAACTAAGCAAAGCTTGTACTATGGAAATCAGATAGCTGATAGAATACTTTTTTTTTAATACATACTGTACACCTTGGCACAGTATAAACATAAATGTTTGTATTGGTGGGAATCGAACCCACACCCTTACAGCTCTTGAAGTAGATATTCTTCAAAATGAGTTAACAGGCTAAAACTCCCACCTAATCCTAAATCCTATATTTATCCTAATCCTAATGATGACTTCTCGATCTTCTCATCTCCCGTTCATCACAAACATTTCAAAAACAATCTTGAATAGTACATTTTCTACCCTTTCCATCCCCTAAGTGGTGGTACGTCTGAGCCACCGTTATTGTAAACATATTTCAACCGATATAGCTGTATGACGCCATATATGAAGCCATTTGTATTCATTCGCCATATTTTAGGCGTTAACAGTCAGCGGATTCGAGGATATTGATCTATAGTAGTTTTAATATGTTTTGTTTTACTATAGAAGTATCGTCTGTTTTATTATAATCAAAAGTTTTAGCGATGATGGTTCAGTGGTTAGCGCGGTAGGTTCGCATGCCTAAGGGCGTGGGTTCAAACCCCAACAATGAGCTTGAGCTGCCGGTGAAGGAAAACATCGTGAGGAAACCATAGCGTGGTGGTAGGGTACTTTCTAGTACTCGGCTGGCTAACTACCACCCTCAAGTTGAAAATCTGCCGCCAAGCATCTAACGGTGTGTTCCGGCATCCTCACTTGAGAGCCAGTTCCATTTCAGGTTAGGTGTGCTTTACCATCTTCGACCACACCGTCACTTAACATCAGGTGAGCTGTGGTCAAACACCTAGCCAGTCAGCCATTTTTTTTAAAAAGTTAGAATTCTTGTATGGGTATATCTCTGTAATAGTACTTTATTTTTACCCGACTGCTAAAGGAGGGTTATGTTTTTCGTGCATATCTTGTATGTATGTAAATTTCTTTACTACCTCATATCTTCCAAACGGCCGAATGGATTACGATAATTAAGGTATCGTTAGATTTGACTCAATAAACCAAGTCTCCTACAAAAAATCAAGATGGTGGATTTTCGGCGGGATATAGTAATACGTTATTAAAATAAAACTACCAAACCTATCAAGTAAAGTATCAAAGCAGTGATACTCTGGACTTTGTTTTGTTATTTAAAGTTACAGTTACGGCTGCAATGGTCATGGACATGTATTATCTCTTACTACCAGGTGAGTGCTTTGTTCGTTTCATTACTTAGACACAATGAAAACTGATTATAAAGTTAAAATTCTAAAATATTTTTTACATAATTGAGATTGATATTGTTTCGATAGATTCATAATTATTATATCTGTGTAATCTCGTAGCAGAGCGTAGCAGTCCGTAGCATGGCGTAGCACTTGGACGCATGGCTCAAAACTTAATCTTTTAGGGTCCTCATGACCTGCCTCATTTTCATGTATAACATTTTTTTTTTGTTTGACAGACTAGGTGTTTGACCACAGCTCACCTGATGTTAAGTGACGGTGTGGTCGAAGATGGTAAAGCACACCTAGCCTGGAATGGAACTGGCCCTCAAGTGAGGCTGCCGGAACACACCGTTAGATGCTTGGCGGCAGATTTTCAACTTGAGGGTCTAGCTAGCCAGCCGAGTACTAGAAAGTACCCTACCACCACGCTATGGTTTCCTCACAATGTTTTCCTTCACCGGTAACTCAAGTTCATTGTTGGGGTTTGAACACACGCCCTTCGGCATACGAACCGACCGCGCTAACCACTGAGCTATCATCGCTAAAAAAAAAAGCTTTGCTTAGTTTGGGGTCAGATAGTGCTATGTGTCATGATATTTATATATATATTTATTTATGACTTTTTGTTTTATACAAATAATATTTTATGTTTATAAATAAGTTAATTGTCAAGATTGAAATTAGACGAAATACTGAAAAAATTTCAATATAAATCTTAATTGTGAGTTTGTTTGTTACGCTTTCAAGCCTTAACTACTAAGCCGATCATAATGAAATTTTGCATACACATTGTCAGGGATACAGAACATAATAATAAAGTTCTAAATTTCACACAGTACGATCTAGCATAACTAAGCAAAGCTTGCTAGTTACCAACTACGCGAATACTTATTTACTTTTTTTTTGTAAATATACATAAACTTATAATACATAAAGAAAACAACCAGATATAGAACAAACATTTATTTTTCGTCACATAAATTTGTGTCCTGGGTGGAAATCGAAAAAGCGACATCGTTTCATGGTTGACATTCCAAGAACCCATACGAAGCGATTTGAATCTATTTTCATTCTTCGAACGGCTAAAGCGTGGAATACGTTACCCGAATGGGTGTTCCCTGATAGATACAATCTGGGTGTCTTCAAGTTGAGAGTAAATCGGTATATTCTAGGCAACCGTGCTCCATCGTAGACCGCAACTTAACATCAGGTGAGATGGCGATCAATAGCAAGCCCGATTTAAATTGAAATAAAAACTACCTAAGTACCTATTGTTCCTGGGGAATTTATACATTAACGCCAGAGAAGACGCGAGCAAATGCTAGTTTTAAATTATCAAAACAATACTGGTAATTTTTTCAAATCTCCGAAGCAGATTTCCTTGGCACAACAGCTCGCCGAATCAATACTTACGTATGTACACAAAAGGGTTGTTCAACGAGACAAGCAATTAAAAGCTCACATTCGTCACAGATTCGCCTCCAGTCAATCTCCCCCTTCTATTGTCTTGATTTGATAGGTCCGCAATCACAGTAAGGATTTATCACAAACTTTGTTTTATTAATAACTAACCCGCTTCGGCTTCGCACGGGTGCAATGTAGATATTACACAAAACCTTGACAAATTATATACCTAAAGCTTCCTCATGAACCACTCTATCTACTGGTGAAACTCGCATAATAATCCGTTCAGTAGTTTTTCAGTTTATCGCGAACAGACAGACAGACAGGCGCGGCGGACGACTTTGTTTTATAATATGTGATGATAAATATCGTAAGACATTTTACACTACTCCATCTAGCCACAAACTAAGGAAAACTTGTCCTATGCGAATTTATAGAAAATTAATACTTTTTTTTTTTGTAAATAGAAACACCCAGACGCGGAACAATCATTTATAGTCATATAATTGTTTTCCTTCTGGGAATCTAACAGCTCTTGAAACAGATATTAAACTGAACGAGCTAACAGGACAGTCAGTCACTGCTTTGTAAAAACATTGTAAGTACCTATCCAAATCAACTTGTTTTAATATTTTATTTTAAATTTTAATTTTATATGGGATTGTTTTGCCTGTTTTGAATAATATCTTTGCTCCATTAAATACTTAATTAAATTACACATGCTATGTATCATAATTTAATTAAGTATTAATTAGTGTAAGTTTTGTAATTTGATACTGTATCGATTTGAATAAATAAATGAATACCTAACTACAGTTTTGTTTTTACTTATGCGGGATTCCTCGTGTATGATTTTACGTCGGATAGTTCGATTATAGTTTTGAGCTTCTTCAAGGAGTTAAAGCAGAGTACAACGCGCGCAGCCTCGGCTTCCTAGAGCTTTACTACGGAATTTTGTAACCGCGGTACAGCCCATACTGTTTTCCGTCCAGTATTTATCCCATTGTCGATTCCGAAGATTGTGTGTGTGCAAATCTTTCGCTAAGTTTGAATATTTGAATTTATTTGAATTATTCAGCGAGCGTGAAGTGTTATTGGAAAAGTGGAATTGGGTCATATTGTTTTGAACAGTTCCTTTAGAAATTAAATCGGAGAAGTAATAAGTAATTTGTTTGAGTACTCGTGAATTCATCTTATATTTACCCGATTTAAATGTTGTTATTATGGAATCGAAGAAAGTAAAAAATGTGCATACTCAAGTTTTTTTTTAATGTAAAAGTAATGAGATGAACTGGACGCTCTCCTGATGGTAAGAGGTAACGCCTGCCCATGACCATTGCAGCGATACACAGAACTTTGAGTAACACGCCAAAGTCCAGGGCATCGCTGCTTTGGCGCTCATTACTTTAAGGACTTTCGATGGTTAGTCTCAACATCCCTGTGATTTCGCTAGCTGCATACCCTATAAACCGGAACACAGTAATGCTTACACACTACTGCTTGGCGGCAGAATATCTGGTACTGCTGTGGTACCTACCTTGACGTACTAAGATGATCTACCACCAAATATAAATAAATAAGAAGTATTAGATTGTAAATATTTATTAGCAAATATTATTTTTTGTCTAACTTGCATAGTTCTTTTTTAGAAGTGTTTTTTTACTGTGAGTTCTTCAACCTGTAGTATAAAAAGCTGCAAAAACAGCAATAGAAAATAAATATTTCCAACAAACCCAATGCAACTTTAATATCAGTCCCACGTCAAAAATAAATGTAACCAACAATATTAACCATCTCAAACCAGTCATTTTTCATGGCAACTACCAATACACAGCTTTTGTATGTGTGCGTGCCTCCCTGTAGGGATGGGTAGGGGGCAAAATCTTCACTAGATGGATGTTCTAATATTCAAATGGGATACGGAACTATTATTGTTGGAGCTACTGTCGATATTATTGCGGCCCGCGATGTTTTGATACTTGGCAAGTTTTTTTAGGTTTTTTAAATACTGAAGAAGAATTATTTGTCCTTATGTCGGCGTCATGGTTCCAACAGCGCACGAGCCGCCATCATATTAAAGATCACCCTATAATTCTTTCGTATTCCCGCGGAGTTACAACATTAGGTTTTTCACAAAGCGTGTTAATAGAATCTTGAAAGATTGGCAACGTATTTGTAGTGCCCCTGGTATTGTAGTCATAGTCATAGTCCCCCCCATAGTCGACGGGGATTGCTCGCCATCAGGCAACCCGTCTGCTTGAATTATACTTGATATAGTGATTATATATGAGTTGATAGGAGATATAAATTGACTTTATACCTCACAGTCCTGTTGGCTCATTGGTAGTATGTCTGCCTTAAGATAAGATGTAGAGTGTGGGTTCGATTCCCACCCAGGACAAAGATTTTATGGTATAAACAAATGTTTGATCTGACTGAGTGTTCTGTATGTATTATAAGAATTTATAACAAAAAAAAGTATTTATTTATTCTTTCAGTTATCTGACTTCCATTACACAAGCCTGCTCTGCTTAGATTGGGGTCGGATGGCGCTATGCTTAAAAAAATT
Organism: Biston stratarius; assembly: GCA_950106695.1. Lineage (NCBI taxonomy): Eukaryota > Metazoa > Arthropoda > Insecta > Lepidoptera > Geometridae > Biston > Biston stratarius. The sequence goes on from OX467106.1 coordinate 11,781,914, forward strand.
ATACTCTGCCATGAAAAAAAAAATGTTGTACAAATTTCACTCTATCCTAAACATTTATATAATGAGCAGATGAATTAGCATCATAGCTTTCTATACTTTGTTATAACTGTGAAAAACAATATTTTAATAATTCCACCCTTTCATTCGCATATTTCCAAACTTCTTTGCACAAAATGAGCTGTCAAAACTCGTATGCCTGTGGCCCCGAGCGCAACTGTCAACTCTGCACGGTCGTAGTACTCGCAACTTCTTTGCATACTTCCCGTGGTGTCAGTGCGATACGTCACTTATATTATATTGTGCGCCTACACGTATTGCTAGAGTAAGGATGGGAATTGTATATCGATAAAATTCCTAAATTTTGTTTTTTGTTTCTAAAAGAGAGCGAAGTGCTTTATCAGCGGTAGGTATGCGAGCAAAAGTGTGCATATGAACAAATTATACAAGTTTAATTCAAAGAAGTTTTAACCTAGAATTTGTATTTAATAACTATTATTTTGCCTTTTTTTGTAAAAAAATTGGAAAGATGTATTGTACACAGTGTCTTTGCTAACAGTGGAGCATTCTATAGCGTGTTCGCCACTCTTTAGTTTTCCCATAGCTGCGCTAGAGTGCACTCTCTTTTAACCTTGTAATATGTACTAAATTACTGTAAGAAATAGAAATAGTGATCACCAGAAATATAGAGCGTCATTTTCTGCCACATCCGACAGTCAGAGGAACACACAGATAGTTTGGGAGTTGACGATAATGAAACTCACAACAAAGAAATCATTCGACGCCTAAAATATCGATAGCTTTACCCCATCACTAATACTAAGCGAGATATATCAGCTCACTTCATTTATTCGTACCCGTATCTTTTGTTTGCTATATTTTTGACAAGTACAAAGCGAATCTGCGCTTGTCATATGTTTGACAGACGACAAGAGAGGGGGGGATATAGAGTAGAGCTAGGGGGTGCTAACTTGCTATTAAGTACTGCTATGCTTGTAGAGAAATAAAAGGGTTTTCAATAGCTTACTAGATAAAGAAGTCAGTTTGGATTTTATTGTTTAATGAGAAATTTTAAGATAGGTAGGTACTCATTTTATATTCAGTTATTCGTTTATATCGGTATTCGTTTGGTCATATCTTATCTGATGTTAAGCATGCGATCTAGGATGGAGCACGTTAACCTAAAACAAAACTGCGAGTTCCAAATCCTCGCTGTCCATATTAAAAGAGTAGAATCAAAGCAGTTAAGTGACTGTATAGCCGAAGATGGTAAACACATCTAGCTTAGAATTAAACTGACTCTCAAGTGTGGCTGCCAGAACACACAGATGCTTGGCAGTAGATTTTCAACTTAAGGGTGGTAGCTAGCCAGCCGAGTACCTTACCACCATGCTATGGTTTTCTCGCGATGTTTTCCTTCACCGGTAGTTAAATACATAAATAAATAAATATCATAGGACACGGTACACACAGCGCCATCTGACCCCAAATTAAGCAGAGCTTGTGCGATGGAAGTCAGATAACTGATAGAATACATAAATACTTTTTTTTTGTTGTAAATACATACTTATAATAATACATACAGAACACCCAGACACAGAACAAACATTTGTGTATACCATAAAATGTTTGTCCTTGGCGGGAATCGAACCCACATCCTACAGCTCAGGCAGACATATATAACATAATCAGCTAACAGGGCTGCCATGTGCCATGTGAACTCATGCCCGCTACGTGCGGTTCAAACACGGTAACCACTGAAGGCCTAGACAAAGTAACATTCGATTAGCGATAACGCTAATAGAGAAGTGAAAAATATACGGGATTGACATACATAATCCCATACATTTTTGGACTTTTCTATTACCGTTATCGAATATTACTTTGTCTAGGCCCTCTAGAGCTATAATAGGTACTAAACATCGTGCTACTACAAAAATCTTTTAACTAGGTACCTACTTATTCACTAATTTAACAGGTTTGTCGAGAATTTATTTAATTTTTATTTTTCTGTACTAACTCAATAACTTACAGTTTTACACCGAAACGTTTTTGAGTCAAATAAATAATATATATGAAACATATTGTTTAAATTACCGTATTATGTTTTAGTTACCGTATTACAGCTTTCAATATTCTAGTAATACTTAATTGTACGTAATTAAACTTAGGTACCCTAGTCACTCGGCACGTGACACGCGTCGCAGTGTGAGACCGCCTGAATATTTTAAAGTCCTAGCTACGTTAGTGTGAAAGAGGCTTAGTATGAATTAGTTTTGCTGTCCGAGTGGGTGGTCCTGATAGATACAATCTTGGTGCCTTTAAGTCGCGAGTGAATCGGTTTCTTCTAGGAGAGCGTGCTCCACCGTAGACCGCATCTTCGCTTAACATCTGGCGAGTTAGCGGACAAACACAAGACTATTAATATAATTAAAAAAAAAAAAACTTTATTAGTATGTATGTTTATCTTATGCTTAGATATGTATGTTAACCTGATCAGAACTTAAGCTTATTTTTCATACTTATTATTGCCACACATTGTTTTCTACTGGTTTCTGAATCATTTCCACCCTAAGATTGCTGCAAGAGACCGCTTTTAACGGTAAGGCCGCCTATTGCCACACTTTTTCTATGTTAAATTATAAGATATACGAAACTCTGTCCTAATGGTAAAAGATAACGCCCGCACATGAAAATTGCAGCGATACACATAACTTTCAATAGCAAAACAAAGTTCAGGGCATCGCTGTTTTGGCGCTCATTACTTTGAGACTTTTGATGGTTAGTCTCAACAGCCATGTAATTATGCTAGCTGCAGTACCTTTCACACTAGAACACAAATTTATACAAAAGTTCATATATTTCTATCGTATTTGATATTTATCTTTGATGTGAACAATAAAGAAAGAAAGACAGATTTTCTTTAAAGACACTAGATAATACAACAATTTTATTAATACTACAAACAACATACACAAGTAAAAAGATTTAAACTACATATATTGACTATATATTTTAAATAACGGTAGGTAGATAAGAGGATTACCGTTGAGGTATCTAGTGCATAAAAAGCAGTGTCAGTGCTCAACAATTGTGCTGCGAATTACAAATTCAAAATAAAATTTTCATATATATTTCTGCACAGTGCTGATTTTCAGCACAAACCTAAAGAGCCTAAAGACCTAAAGAATGTATCTATCTATCTAACTCAATTCAAAATCATAGATTAGAGTCATATTCCATATTAGCCGAACGATCGTCGCACCGCACTATTTATATCAAAACCACGCGCGCCCTGACCAATCACCGTGCAGATAGGTGGCAGTTTGAAATTCGAATAGCACCTACAAATTTCCGACTACCCTCAGATTTTCCTTCGTATTCCTTAATCCTATGACCATAATGTTTGGTTTTGCTTGGCTGTTCTAATTTGTTGGTGCATAATATTTGCTAGAGAGTATTGCCTTTGATTTATACATTTGTTCGATGAATTATTCTCGGTCATGAGTCAGAGTCGCACTTAGCGATAAGGCTGTCATTGTATGTGTGTGGGTGGGATTTAGGTTAAGATTTAGACTATAAGAATTAAATCTTGTTAGTTCATACTAGTACAATTTTTTTTTTTTAAGATTTTAGCTGAATGGCTAAATTGTTTTATAATATACACAGCAAGCTAATAGGTATTTAACCACTGCTCATTTGATGTTAGGACGTTATGGTTATACAAGGTTAAAGTTGGAGTAAATTAGGCTGAATGGAGATTATTGTACTAATTTTTATAAGTGACTTTTTCTATAGTTGGAACTCTAAAATTGCAAGAAAAATACCAACAGCTGTTCCCAATAGGTTTTCAACGTCAATATAATAATTATTTTTTAAAACAAAGGTTTTTTTTTCTATTTCTGAGCTGTACCCAGTTGCACTAAGTTGTTTCCTAATGGAGATCATTGGCATGGTTGGCATGCCAAGGGCGTGGGCTTGAGCTGCCGGAGAAGGAAAACATCGTGAGGAAACCATAGCGTGGTGGTAGGGTACTTTCTAGTACTCGGCTGGCTAGCTACCACCCTCAAGTTGAAAATCTGCCGCTAAGCATCTAACGGTGTGTAACGGTGTGAGCTGAGGTCAAACACCTAGCCTGTCAACAATTAAAAAAAAAGATGTGTTGATAACCTATGGAGCAGATGCTGTTTTTATGGCTCCGTTTTTATAGACTTTCCCACAGCTGGGCGTGGGCCTCTTTTTATTGAAAGACGGGTAAGACTAAAATAGTCCACCACGCTGGCCAAGTGAAGGTTCACGCACATTACACATACAATGCCGATTTTTTTTTAAAGAATTCTCATACGAGTAGTTGGTTTCCTCACGATGCTTCCCTTCACCATTTGAATCGGCAATAAGTACATAACTTAGAAAAAAAAGAAGTGTGTGCCGTGGGATTCGAACCCAGGACCACCAAATCGGAAACTAGACGATCTCCAAAGACTGCCGAAACTTCTAGAGCTGAGCTTCAGGGCTCTAGCTTTTACCCTGTACATGACAAAAATATCTATAAGCTGATAAAAAATACATACTCTAAATAGAACTTGCTTTAAAAAGATTACTTCGATTTTTCAACTTTTGTGTATCACCAAATAACACACAAAATTTATCTGTTCCACCGTAACACGAATTGCTTATGGTGTTTTCCTTCACCTGTAAGGTATCATATGTTGAACGTAACACCTACTTAATAATACTTAACAAGCATTCACATTCAAAGTGTTACCTTTATTATTTCCACTACTGAGTATCAAATTCCTGACACATCACCCACTAAAAGCAATATAAACTAAGAGCGGTTGATGCTATGTGTTAAAATTTACTTAAACGCAAAATTGGATCTGTTAAGTATATAATTTCTTGTCAAAGTCAAATGCCACTTATATCTACTTAGGGGTTAAGTTTCGCGGATAGTTGATGTGATTGAAGAGGGTGCTACTTTGTATGTAAAGTTTCGCAAGTAAGTCACTCTTAGAAAACTCAACGGCTTCAAATAACACATAGAATACGAACACATCTATACACTTTCTAAAGAAATGCTTCAGTTTGGTAGCAATTCACATTAAGACCTGTATGTATGCGTGCGTGTGCGTGTGTGAATGTGTTTAAATCTGTGTGTGTGTGTGTGTGTGTACGCGTGTGTATGTATTTCAGTCTGTGTGAGAGTGCGCGTGTGTGTGTATGTGTTTGAGTCTGTAAATATATGGTTGACTATGTGTTCCCGTGGTGGTGCCGGCGTAAGAATAGTACTCCACCCTCCACCCGTGGTTGCCGTAAGAGTCGGCTAAGGGATGTAATCCGGAAGATGGGCAGCAGCGTCTTCCTTGAACAATCACACCTAACTGCGCTCGCCAACCCGCCTGCCAAGCATAGCGAGTATTAACAAAACCCCCCCAGAAGGAGGCCTATGTCCAGCAGTGGACGTCCTATGGCTGATGATGATGATGAACTTTTTTCTATGTAAAAGTTCCGAAGATATGAAATTTTGTGTTTATCCGGCCTAATGGTCGCACCCTGACTTAGCGTACGGTTCACAACTTGTGAACCCGATGCCCGTCTAAGCAAGAAGACGCAACTTCCCTTATCTCCTCGCAGCCACTTACACTAGTTTTAATTAGGAGCCGTTTTGTGCCAGTCCAAAATTAATCAAATTATGTTGCGATGCCTCGGGCGTTGGGATAGTAGTGTGCAAAAAAGAACCAACAGGCATGAGTGTCACACATTTTTTTTTTGTAAATCACAGAAGGACACGAGTCACGATATAAATTACACTATTATTATAAATGCTTTCACAAGCCCCATCTAGCCCCAAACTAAGCAAGGTTGTACTATGGAAACCACATAGCTGTTAAAATATTTAAAAATACTTCTTTTTTTGTAAATACATATAGAGCATCCAGACAGAATATCTATGTTATTCACATATAAGTTAGTTTTGTGTGGGGATCGAACCTATGGCTTTCTGATTTCGAAGCAGATCTACAAACAAATGAGCTAGCAAAAGTGCTAAAAAAAACAAACTCCCAGCCGAGTTGACTACCCTGTTTTTTTTAATGTCTGACAGGCTAGGTGTTTGACCACAACTCACCAGATGTTAAGTGGCGGTGTGGTCGAAGATGATTAAGCACACCTAGCCTGGAATAGAAATGGCTCTCAAGTGAGGCTACCGGAACACACCGTTAGATGCTTGGCGGCAGATTTCAACTTGAGGGTGGTAGCTAGCCAGCCGAGTACTAGAAAGTATCCTACCACCACGCAAACAAAGTAATGAGACGAACGTGATGCTCTCCTGATGATAAGAGATAACGCATATCAATGACCAATGCAGCGATACACAGAACTTTGAGTAGCAAAACAAAGTCCAGGGTATCGGTGCTTTGGAGCTTTCGATGGTTAGTTTCAACAGCCCCTGTAATTTCGCTAGCTGCAGTTCACTTCAAACCCGAACTTAGTAATACTTACACACTACTGCTTGGCGGCTAGCTGGTACTCCGATGGTACCTACCAAGATGACCTTCTGCTAAAGAGATTTACCACCAAGTGAAATTAAGTAGGATCCAATATTTACGAAAAACAAATCCCACTAATATTATAAATGTGAAAGTTGGATGGATGGATGTTTGTTACTCAATCACGCCAGAACGGCTGAACGGATCTGGATGAAATTTTGCATGTAGATACTTAAGGCCCTAGAATGAAATATAGAATACTTTTCATCGGTATCATCGTAGCGCAGGGCGCAGCTAGAAGGTCATAATTAATAAAAAAATAAAATGACATTTGATTGTTTTAGATTACTAACTCTTTTTTGCATAACTCGCTCCATTCACACGTCGCTAAATGGAAAACCTTATATTGATAGAAGCCGGGGTGATACAATGATTATTTTATAACTCAAGTGAATATTGTAGAGTTTTTTTCCAATGTTTAAGGTAAACTTGACGTAAATTACATAATTATAACACTCTGTGGTACGTCTCCTTAGCAGGAGGTCGTCTAGGTAGGTACCACCGCAGCACCAGATATTCTGCCGCCAAGCAGTAGTGTGTAAACATTACTGTGTTCCGGTTTGAAGGGTACTGCAGCTAGCGAAATTACAGGGCTATTGAGACTAACAATCTAGTCTCAAAGTAATGAGCGACAAACCAGCAACGCCCCAGACTTTACTTTGTTACTCAAAGTTTTGTCCCGCTGCAATCTCTTTATGCTATAGTATCTGGATAACCGAAATTTACTCGGCTGAAAACATGGATAAAAGACGTTTTCTATAAATGAAACCTAGCTAGATCGATTTATCGCCCCCGAAACCCCCTGGATACTAAATTTCAGGAAAATCATTGGAGCCGTTTCCGAGATAAAAAAATAATAATATATATACAAGAATTGCTCGTTTAAAGGTATTAGATAGATAGATTTGGAATCAATGTGCGAATAGTTATATAACCGAATCAAACCTGTTTTAACAAGCTAACCTTCAAGTTGAAAATCTATTGCCAAGCACTAAACAGTGTGTTCCGATAGTCTCGCTTAAAAGCATCATTCCAAGCTATGTGTATATACCATCTTTGACCATACCATCTCTTAAGAGCTGTGGTCATATAACTAGCTTGTCAACCATACAAAAATGACACAAACGCTAAACACGTGTCTAGTAGTTATTAGTAAGAATTAGTAAGAATCTATCCCCATAATGTCATTTTTTTAAATGTAAAAGTATTAAGACGACCATGGCCATTGCAGCGATACACAGAACTTTGAGTAACAAAACAAAGTCTAAGGCATCGCTAATTTGGCGCTCATTACTTTAAGACATTAGATGGTTAGTCTCAACAGCCCTGTAATTTCGCTAGCTGCAGTGCACTTTACTCTGGAACACAGATAGATACATTGGAATAGATTTGTTATGGAATTGCTACCGGAAAAACGGACCAATAAAGCCACCTACACACGTCCCGACATCCGTAATTGCGATCAGCACGACACTTGTTATTCAATAACCTTACCCCGTATCAATTTATCACCGATTCTGTGAAGGCTCTACTATATTTCATTGCTACAGCTTCACATTGGATGAGCTACCTTCAAATAGGTTATGATTGGACTCAACCCCAACCAAATTACCACTTTGTGTTCTTAAATACAAGATGCAAATTTCAATGTTCACGTGAGTGAGGTTAGGTGCCTTTTGAGGGTAGTCAGAAGGTTGCATATTGACGTCATCTAAAAGGGAGGCAAATGCAAAGCGGTTGAACCATGGATTTGGCATATGTTATAGGGGGAAACTATTGCTGGTTTCGTGTAAACGGACGATTGAATTTTAGTGTAATTATGACGTCTCTGTTAACTCATTTGGTAGAAAATCTGCTTCTAGAAATATAGGGCGTGGATTCAAAACCTTCCAGGGGAAAAAAATTATGTGACGATAAGTAAATATGTGTTTATAAAATATGTGTCGGAGTGTTCTGTATGTATACATAAGTTCTTTCTTTCATTCTCTTTTATATTTTTTTTAAACTTTGTAATTATTTAATGCTTCCTTTTTTAAAACGGTTTTATTTAGCTTGCCCTGTTCATTGTTTAATTTATATTTAGTATAAGCGTAAGATTTAAATTTATTTATTTATTTATTTATTATAATATAATATATTATTGTGTGATAATAATGAGGGGGCTCCCATACAACAGACATGATTCTTTTACCGTTTAAAAAAATGGTACGGAACTTTTTGTGCGCGAGTTCGACTCGCACTTGGCCGGTTTTTAACCATATTAAATATCTACAATTTAATTAAAAACGGGAGTCTTAGCATTTTGACATGTCATAAATTATCATTAATATTTTATCTTTAATTTTTTACTTGGTGGTAGATCTCCTTAGCAGGAGCTCGTCTAGGTAGGTACCACCGCAGTACCAGATATTCTGCCGCTAAGCAGTAGTGTGTAAACATTACTGTGTTCCGGTTTGAAGGGTACTGCAGCTAGCGAAATTACAGGGCTATTGAGTCTAACCATCTAATGAGCCCCAAGGCAGCGATGCCCTGGACTTTGTTATACTACTCAAAGTTCTGAGTATCGCTGCAATGGTCATGGACAGGCGTTATCTCTTAACATCAGGAAAGCCTCTCGTTCGTCTAATTACTGTTACATAAAAAAAAACTCAATATCAAAGTGCCATGAAACCTCACCCGTTTGCTAAAGCCCGTCTTCCTCGATCCATACATCCGTATTTCATAACAAACTAATTGCTGGGTTGCACACGACGCGACGATTCTATTTGTCGGATGCCTGCCCGATACATTTGGTAAACCAGTCTCACACACCAGCATAGACTGCAGACTATTCGGTCATCCCACAAGAATTTTGGTCTCACAGATTCAACTAAGTTATTACACTAATATTATAAAACGGAAAATTTGTTAATGTTTGCATATACATAGATTAGATTCCATGATAAAATCCCACTTGTAAAATAAAATGATCTATAATAAATTCAAAGATTTTATAAAGCAGATGTTAGTTGACAAAGCCTACTAAGGTGGCTCATTACGTAGAAGACAGGAATATATGGTTGTAGTAGCTTCTCTCTGCACTCGCATCCCCCTGGCTAAGTGACAATTGTAGTAAGCATAATTTATTAATATCTATGTAGGTATATAAGTAAAAGTTATGTTTTTTTTTTTAATGGTAATTGATGCTTTTCCCAATTTGTCCTTTATCTGTGCTATGATACGTTGCTTCGTATCAAATTTCTAGATTCTGAGTTCACGGGAAATACCCTGTAGGTTTGATTCCCTCGCGAGTGTCGAAAATTTCAGCATAAACGGCTGTATCTTTTGATTGCGTTGGCTTAGAAGTTTGAGTTTTCACAGCTTCAAGGGACAGTAGACCTGAGAATTTGATATGAATTTCTACCTCCACGCGATCCTGAGAAAAAGGGTCTTGACAGACAGACATACGGACAACAAAGTGATCCTATAAGGGTTCCGTTTTTTTCCTTTTGTGGTACGGAACCTAAAAAAATAAGCATTTTACTAGGTGGTAGATCTCTGTAGCAGGAGGTAGGTGACTCCACAGTACTACATATTCTGCGGTCAAGCAGTAGTGTGTAAATATTACTAAGTTCGGGTTTAAAGTGAACTGCAGCTAGCGAAATTACAGGGCTGTTGAGACATCGAAAGTCTCAAAGTAATGAGCGCAATAGCGATGCCCTGGACTTTATTTTGCTATTCAAAGTTCTGTCTATTGCTGCTTGTTATCTCTTACCATCAGGAGAACGTCTCGTTTGTCTTATTACTTTTACATAAAAAAATGTTTTCGTGTATCGTTACAATCTTTTACTTTCTTTTCAAACAAAAAAATAAATTAAACCAAATTAATTTTGCACATCCGTGGTCTCAATTCTAGAACATTGATTTATACCTATCTACTAAACTAGCATCTACTAATCTATTGGTTGACTTGAGCTATAATCGAGGGGACAATGGACTGAATATAGTTAGCTCATTGATTACGGCCCGGATGTTTCGATGATTAATCATGGCTTCTGGCTCATCTAGCATGGATTATGGCTATAGAATAAAAAAAAAAAGATATTTTCCTATTGTCTGGAGATTAAACGTAGTTTAGAGTCCAGTTTAAGCAGTATAGAGCAGCGAAGTATAGTTTAGAATTTTAAGTTGCTGTACCCTTCAAAACCAGAACACAGAAAGAACCAAAAGTTACCACATCATAATGATGTTCATACTAAGTGGTTTACTTTTTTTTTTATGGCTGACAGGCTATGTCTTTGACCACAGCTCACCTGATGTTAAGTGACGGTGTGGTCGAAGATGGTAAAGCACACCTAGCCTGGAATGGAACTGGCTCTCAAGTGAGGCTGCCGGAACACACCGTTAGATGCTTGGCGGCAGATTTTCAACTTGAGGGTGGTAGCTAGCCAGCCGAGTACTAGAAAGTACCCTACCACCACGCTATGGTTTCCTCACGATGTTTTCCTTCATCGGCAGCTCAACCTCATTGTTGTGGTTTTAACCCACGCCCTTCGGCGTGCGAACCTACCGCGCTAACCACTGAGCCATCATCGCTACAAAAAAACATCGCTAGTCAACCATTTAAAAAACACTGGTTAAAATCAATCGATACCAACATGGAATCACGGAAATTGATTCACACACACACCTGTACCACACACACACCTGAACAATCCGATAATAACACAAGATTATTATTAGACATGAATTATGTTCGCAATTAGGAGCGACAGAGGGAAATGCCGTCGCACGACGGAAAGCGGACAGTGCGGGGAATAAATCAATCAGCAGATACGACGCGACAGCCTGCGCTCGGGCGTGCCCTTTTTGTTTGGATTACAGGACCAAGAACCTGCCGGGACGTTATAAAAGCACAACCTTAAAATATAGAGTTTTGGCGCGAACACGGTGAGCGTCGTGTCGCCCCATTGTATTTTTTTTCTAAAACTAGTGATTTTTTCGACTTTTTATGCAATGGTGTGTTATTTATAACTAGCTGTGCCCCGCGGTTTCACCCGCGCTAGATGCCTACGTCATAGTAGCTTTATGCATGCAAAGTCTCAGCCCGATCGGTTTAAAATTGATCTGCCGCCAAGCATCTAATGGTGTATTCCGACAGCCTCACCATCTTCAACCACACCGTCACTTAACATCAGGTGAGCTGTGGTCAAACACCTATCCTGTCAACCATTAAAAAAATGGGGTAGTTTGTGAGGAGTTTGTTTTTCTTTCATGCAAAAACTACTAAACGGATTTGGATGAAATTTGGCACACATATAGTTTATAGCCTGAATTGACATATAAACTTATACTGCAACCTAAACAAACTTTTTGTTAAACTCCATTCGAACGAAGTCATAGGTAATAACTAGTTATATAAGTTGTTGTGTAAAGTTTGAAGAGCAGTGTCCTCTGGCACAGGCAATTCATGCACAAAACACCGACCTAAATTGTCAACTTGTAAACATTTTAATTTTTCGTTTCATTTTATTTGCCGTGGTGGTGTCGGCGTAAGAATTGTACCCCACCTTCTCTACCCGTGGTTGCCGTAAGAGTCGGCTAAGGGATGTAATCCGGAAGATGGGCAGCAGCGTCTTCCTTGAACAAACACACCTAACTGCGCTCGCCAACCCGCCTGCCAAGCGTGGCGAGTATTGGCAAAACCCCCCCAGGTGGAGGCCTATGTCCAGCAGTGGACGTCCTATGACTGATGATGATGAAACATTTTAATGAAAATCAAGCATTATTATTATTCTACCTTATACAATGGTAGGTACACTGAACTACCACTTACTCTATCTAGGTTTAGGTTTAAAGAGTTTATTTTCAATAAGACAATTGTCACTTACTTGAGAAACAATGGATTATTTAAATATAGATTTACAAAAAACATTTGTCGATGATTGAAATTTATTGTTAGAAAATGTATACATTTATTAACTACCCACATAACGCGTTCATTTGTCCAAAAGAGAATGATTTGCTATTATGTACTGAGCTAGTTGAGACTTGAACGCGTTAAATGAGTTCACATTTTTAATGTGTGAAGGTATTTTATTATAAAGCTTCCTTCAAATGTTATAATTTTTTTGCCACAGTTTGTGGTTTACCTTTGGTAAGACTAGAAAACTGGCTCGTCGAGTGCTACGTTTGGTCATTTGTTTGTATTTTGTAAAACATATGTTTGTATGGATATTTTTATTAAGAGTTTTTCGAACAAAAAGGCATACGTTAAAAATGTATCATTGTTTTATATTCATTATTTTAGTGTCCTGTATAGCTATCTCCTGAACCCACTAATCAAATTACAGCTCACAATGCATCAGCTCATAATGCGCGTCTAATTACAAGACGCGATATTGTGCGCTAATATTGAAATAGTGATTTACACGCGCATAAATCTGGTAGAGCTTGTCCGGCCGACAAACGGTGATAATCTCATGACGGATCCGCGTGGCAGCGGACCAGAGAAAGAACAGAGGGACAACTCGAAAAAGAATGACAGCCCTGTTGGCTCATTGGGAGTATGTCTGCCTGAGCTGTAGGACGTGGGTTCGATTCCCGCCAAGGACAAACATTTATGGTATAAACAAATGTTTGTTCTGTGTCTGGGTGTTCTGTATCTATTATAAGTATGCATTTACAAAAAAAAAGTATTTATGTATTCTATCGGGTATCTATCTGACTTTCATCACACAAGCTCTGATTAGTTTGGGGTCAGATGGCGCTGTGTGTAATGTGTCCTAAAATATTTATTTATTTATTTCATAAAATACAGTTAACATGTACTAGTGTGCTCTTATTCGAAATTAAACTAGTGTTAATCACAAGCTTAGTTGGTTTTTATACCACCATAACTTGCATGAGTCGGAACAAATTTGGGTGTATGGGGTATCGTTAGAATCTTACATCATCCCAAGAGATGATAGTTATAATTTTTTTGAAAAAAATATCTTTTAATATGCGCTCGCGCGTACACAGCCGAGCCACTCATCAACAATCTTCACGTGCGAAGTACGTAGCAGCCCGTAATGCGAAGAAATACGAGACCACGTGCGCGTTGTACTTTGCTTTGACTCCTTAAAGAAGGCCACTGGATGTATCCAAAACTATAGTCGGAGTATCCGACGTAATTAGTCGTTAGTAATCCCGCCTAAGTAAAACAAAAATGTGTCAAAATTACGTCAGTTTGAATAGTAAGATACTGAACTAGGTTGTGAATTTTTCTATTCGTAAATGTTAGTCTATTTTTATGTACGTACGTTTCTTATTTATTTTTGCTGTAATGGCTCAATGGATTAAAATGAAATTTGGAATGCAGATAGTTTAAACAATAAGTAGTTTTGTTTTGTTCCGGAAAAAGTTGGCAAAACTGCGGGCTGCAGCTAGATAGTAAATAATTTAAATCATTATTTAAAAAAATAAAGATTTGAATATAAAATAGAATTACGATCTCACCGTACAAGCTATATCCGTATTCACAAATTTTTAGATGTAGTCTTAGAAAGTTTCAAGTTATACCTCTGTACCTTATTATTCTGCGTCATGTAACAGACCCTTTGTTATGCACGTACGTTGACATGCGCTGCTTTGATTAGGGATTCGTTCTAGTCATTAATCTAAGTGCTAAATACTAGATATTTGAGAAATTTTCAACTAGCGATATTTTGCTAAAACATACCCATACTTACACGTAAAATGACTTCTTAATTTGTATTTTTTTTTTTCTTTTAATTTAATCATATGTAAGATTAGCTGTGCTCCGTGGAATAAAATTACCAGAATTATAAACAAAAAAAAGATTCAGAATTTCTTTAATTTTTTTTTCCAAATACGTTAATATTTGTTTTTTTTTTAATAGGCTGGCTTAGACAGGAGGAATAGGTTATTATATCGGTGTATAAATTCAAGCAACATACATATATTTAAAAAAAAAATATGTGAAATTTTATTCTCTTCAAGTTTGCATTGAACGCTTTTAGTAGTAGGATCAAAAAAAAATTGCCACCTTTCATCCAAGATGACGACCGACCGATGATGATGATGATGATCGACCACTCCTGGAGGTCACAAACTTGGATTTTTCATCACAGTACAAACCTAAACTATATTTATTTGAAAATTGTTACTAACCACCCTTTGTAGGGTAAAGGTCTTTTTTATCCCTACTGACTATTATCAGAAAAATATTTGCAAACAAAAACCATCAATACAGTTCTTCAACTTTCCTTCGCTGTTGCTGGGTACAAATTTCTCATCTCCTTGTTTGATTGTTTAACTGTATAGTCAATTTCGAAATCGTCTACTGACATATTTCAATTGTGTGTACAACAAACAATGGCATACAGATTGATTGACACGAGAGATTCGATGTCCCTCCCTTCAAATTGGCCAGCTTCAAATGCCCCTAGCGCAGGGCCGCAGGCTTTCCGATCGCCCCATTTAGCACACCCATGCATTTGTAGTTCGAGAGACTAGCGCTAACTTTAATTACTTCGTCAGACATAAAAATATGACAAATTGTATGCACCAAGAATAGATTTTCTGAATAAAGAAGTATGTGCAAAACAAACAACTAAATCTGTGTTTATGTTCTGTTGATTGACTGAGATGTGTCTATGTTATTTATGAAATTTTTTAAGTTGTCAGGCTAGTTTGACCACAGCTCGCGTTAAGTGGTCGGTGTGGTCTAAGAAACGCACCTAGCTTGGAATGAAACTGGCTTTGAAGCGACGCTGCTGGAACACACCAAATGCTTGGGAGTACAGTTTTAGCTTGAGGATGGTAGCTTCCCAACCAAGTACTACAAAGTACACTACCTCCATGCCCTGGTTTCCAAAACAAGTAATATATTACCTTAACTCTACCTGTATAGAGTATAGTTTACGTTTGAAGTTAAAAAAATGTGTTAAGTTGACAAAAGTCACGGATCCCGGTGTCTGTGGAGATGAATTACAAAAAGTACCAAAACTTAACTAAATCTGCGCAAGAAAAGTTATACAACACTTAAATAACCTAAAAATCTAAAAAATAAAATTTTAATGATGATCCTCTCTTTGCTATTTTTTTTTTATATTATTTTATTACAAAAAGGCTTGCGTTTAGCCGCCAACTCGCCTGATGTTAAGCGAAGATGCGGTCTACGGTGGAGCACGCTCGCCTAGAAGAAACCGATTCACTCGCGACTTGAAGGCGCCAGATTCTATCTATAAGGGAACACAAAATATATAAATATAAAATATTATAAACTTAATTTTTCTTCACTTTAACTTACACCCGAGTCGCAAGTTCTAGCTACTTTACGGGCGATAGACTCAGTACCCGTTAGTACTCAGTTATTGAATGCCATGAAGTTTTGTTGTCTATAGAGTAGTCATCATCATCATTTCAGCCGTAGAGCGTCCACTGCTGGACATAGGCCTCCCCCATTGACTTCCATAAAGACCGGTTGGAAGCGGCTCGCATCCAGCGTGTTCCTGCGGTCTTTATGAGGTCGTCTGTCCACCTTGTGGGTGGACGTCCTACGCTGCGCTTGCCGGTCCGTGGTTTCCATTCCAGAACTTTGCAGCCCCATCGACCATCAGTTCTACGTGCTATGTGCCCTGCCCACTGCCACTTCAACTTGCTAATCCGTTGTATAGAGTAGTAGTTTTTATCAATACCTCCCTGCCTATACATGAGCGGTGATTGTAGCTAGGGTTGGTAAGTTATCTTCTAGCGCGCCTGTGCCGGCCACCGATACGTTTTGTCTCGCAGCCCTGGATACGGTGTCGGACGCGGCGGCATGTGAAGCTTAAAAATTTGGAGGTGGCATTTAGATTGAACTTGGTGGTACATTTCCTTAGCAGAATATGGTGTCAATGGAGTACCAGATATTTTGCCGTCAAGTAGTAGTGATTATAGTAAGATAAAATGCAGTGCCCAGAACTTTGAGTAACTTTTTTTTTTTGATGTATCAGTAATGAGACGAACGATACGTTCTCCTGATGTTAAGAGATAACGCGTGCCCATGACCATTGCAGCGATACACAGAACTTTGAGTAGCAAAACAATGTCCAGGGCATCGCTGCTTCGGCGCTCATTGCTTTGAGACTAGATGGTTAGTCTCAATAGCCCTGTAATTTCGCTAGCTGCAGTACCCTTCAAACCGGAACACAGTAATGTTTACACACTACTGCTTGGTGGCAGAATATCTGGTACTGCGGTGGTACCTAGACGACCTACTGCTAAGGAAATCTACCACCAAGTAAACAAAGCATCGTTGCTTTGCCGCTTATTATTTTAAAATGTTCGATGGTTAGTCCCAATAGCCCTTCAATTTCACTAACTGCAATAACCTTTAAGCCGAACAGAACATAGTAATTTTTACACATTACAGCTTGGCGTAAAATATATTATAATGTGTTAGTCATATGGAAATGTATAGAAATTATAATAAAATTTACTACTATATTGATCTACTTCCCTTTAGAGACTTGAGGGTCTAACAAAGTAACATTTGATTAGCGATGACGATATAAAAAAATCAAAAATGTACAGGATTAATATAAGATTGTAGTTTTATTTCTATCGTAGCAATGGTAGCTCAGTGGTCAGTGCGGTCGGCTTACATGCCGAAGGGCGTGAGTTCATACCCCAACAATGACCTCGAGCTACCGATAAAGGATAAAAAATCGTGAGGAAACCATTACATGGTGGTAGGGTACTTTAGAGTACTCAACTTTCAAGTATATAATCTGCCGCCAAGCACCTAACAATGTGTTCCGGCAGCCTCAATTAAGAGCCAATTCCATTCAAGGCTAGGTGTGCTTTACCATTTTCGACCACACCGCCACTTAACATCAGGTGAGCTGTGAACAAATACTTAGCTTGTCAACCATAAAAAAAAACTGTTGATATATCACAAAAAACTAAACGCTTCTGTCAATCCCAATCATTTTTGGCCTTTCTATTAGCGTTACCGCTTATCGAATGTTACTTTGTCTAAAACCTCTGTAGAGGGAGGGTCTTGCCTCCTGATAGCATAAAATTAATTTGTTGTAATTTTGCGCTGCGTTAGCTTCATATCGGCACGCATGTCTAGATATCTGGAAGCAAAAAAGAAATCGTTAACCCAACCTCTATGTCGGTAGCTAGTAGCAAACTCAAGGCACTTCATTTTGACATTTTACTATCGGACAGCCAGAAGTTTTAAAAAGCGACATCACTTTTTGGTAGATTTTCCCAAAAAGTCAAACTAAACGTTTCAAATCTACCTCCATCGTACGAACAATGAAGTGAAGTGAATCGGTTTCTTCTAGGCAAGCGTGCTCCATCATAGACCGCATCTTTGCTCAATATCAGGCGGAATGGCGGTAAAACGCAAGCCTAGTTGAAAAAAGACGTGTTTTTTTTTTCTCTGCAGCATTACATCGGTGTCGACAAATGCCTTCTCCACTCCTTCGCATATCCACTCACCATCCGTGTGGCTACCCGAAATTTAGATGTCACAAGTGTAGCTTTCGACTACGTAATGTGCACCAGCACTAGTTGTTTGTTAGCGGCTGCAAGATTGAAGATAGCACGCGATTTAAACGGTCTTGTACACACAGCCTAATGGGCCATGCGTAAATCTCCCGTATTTGCAATTTGAGTATATATCATCGAGATGGAGCAACTAGGATGTCAAATGGAACGGGAATTTCCCCAAATGGTTTGGGTTTCATTGTGTGATTGCCTGATCTAGTTAGATGGCCAGGATTGCGTTTGGAATGAACGTAGAGAGAAAGACAAAAACTCTTTTTTGTGTTTCTTCTTTATTAATATAAAAATGTACAGGAAACAAAAGCATCTTATGAGTTAGTGGCACACGTTATAGCTTTATCGCTAAAAACGTTCTCGGCGATGGTGAGATGGTGAGCTTACCATCAGGTGAACCGTCTGCTTGTATGTCACTTTTCTATAAATAAAACATATGTTATCGATAAAAAAATCCTTTGTCATTTTTTCCATAGATGTTATCAAACTGAATTGAACTGAACTACTATCTTTTAATATAGCAACAAAAACCAAAATTACAAGAAATTTCCCAATAAAAAGCCACACATGAAACACCAACAAATAAAAAGCTTTTATTAAACATCGCCACCGAAACCAATATGACGGCCATAAACAAATTATTCGAAAAACCGGTATTTTGTTAACCCTCAACAGCCGCCATAAAAATATATACCGGAACATCGCAACGGGCAAAAATGTCCGACCGTAATAAAGAAACGCGATAAACCGTGCAAAAAAATTACGGACATGAATTCATTGGTATGACATTTGGGGTTTCACCGAATGGGGAATATAGCCTGGGGAGACCACTAGACATATTTCCTTCTTATAGTTTTATGGGATCGGGGCCCATCTTTTATTGGTCGTCGGGATTCCTGTCAATCGTATAACGCGATTTACGCCGGGTCGTTTGGACCCAGCGACCGCTTTTTAGGGTTATGACAGATATTGAAAGTTCCAATTGTTTAATTTGTGGTTCTTTGATGGGGAGGAGTTTGATTAAAAATTCTTTACGCATCTTTTATCTTAGATGGTTGATCTTGAGAGATGATTGGTGTCTTTGATTTGAAATACAAGCAGCGTCAATTTTGGTCTTTGCTGCTCGACTATCTATGTATAGACTTTAAAATATTTATTCAAATCAAATCAAAAAGTCATTTATTCAGTTTAGGCCCTGGCAAGGCACTTATGAACGTTAAGTTACATGTTTGAATCTACCACCGGCTCGTAATTACACTTCAACTGAGAAGACTCCGGCAAGAAACTCAGCAAGGCATTTTTTTGTGGATCTTTCTTTTCATATTAGGTTACAATTTACAGTTATAAATATTAATACATACATTATGCTTACTACAATTGTCATTTAGCCAGGGGGGTGCAAGTGCAAAGAGATTAATGGTGAACTGTAATGACAACAAAATAACCACCACAATGCGTCATATTTTATGCAAATTGAAATGATAAAAACGACTAAATATTCAAATAAAGCGATATTTTTAAGATAATGTGATCTTCTTTACAATTGAAGACTATTTATAGGTAAAGACAGCAAAAACACTATTGTTACTGTTAGTTATTTTGTATTAGTTTAACATATAAGAGTAAGCATAAATGATCTTATTATTTTAAATCTAAAGATTAGAAGAAAACTTTTGTATTAAAATAAAATCATTCAGGAAACAATCAAAATATTTTATAATTTTGATGACTTTTAAATTCGATCTGCTTTCTTACCTAAAAAATAAATTATGAATGAACTCTTGATTATTTTTTTCAGTCGTGTCGTTTGTATTAAAAAACCAGCAATTCTGATATTAAAATTTTCAATATTACCTAATGGATGTCTCGGAGATCTCAATACAACATTGAGTGCACCCTAAACATTCTTTTTAAGACCCCCCTGTATTCAATGCTTTGTCTTATTAGAGTGTTTGATGTCCCTCATTCTTTGTTTGTAGTGTCATAATTACGTAATTTCTTTGTCTGGGAAATTGATATTGGAATATCTACGGGGCGATAGGTTTTAGAAAGGTTTTTAATTTGTAATGCATGAATGGTGCTGCTTACAGTAAACTAACGCTAAAAATAAACTAATGATGTGATAAAACCACGTCGTTTACCATAGTAGCTTCATGATACACATAATGTTAAAATTTAGAGAACTAAAACATTTATTAACAAAATAGAAAATGTATATTTCTACGAAAGTTAATTAATACGAAAACAATAACCAAACGAAAACAAAATCAAAACAAGTGAAATATAAGGTCAGGGTTTTGAAACGCGGGCGTGGCGTCGGGCGAGCTTGCGTCAATCAGTATGACAGCGGTTGAACGCAGGTCGAATCGCGAAACGCCACTTTTTTCTATTTTCAAACTTTAAACGTGGCGAGCGATGACAGGTTTAATGTTTGTGGGTTCTGTATACTCGGAAAATAAATCACTGTTATCAGATCTTATATTTATTTTTTTAATTTAATCCTTACCTTGAAAAGCCCTGCAATAGTAATGCTTCTGGTGTTACAGTCGTTGATTGTGATGACATATTATCACAAAAAGACTCGATTATTGTTATTTTGAAAAAAAATACAGCAACCTCGTTCAAACATTTTTGTTTAATTTTAGCCGTGTTTTGTAAATAGGGCAAGGAATATCTATAGCTTGCATTGAGATTAACATAGATAATACCTTTAAACGAGCAATTCTTGTATATATATATATATATAATCTGAATCTCGGAAACGGTCATCCAGGTACTATTATTTATACGAGTATATATTATCTATAGAAATTAAAAATGTTTTGATATTTTTTCCAACGACGATGTTTTATTTAATAATGTCGGACACAATCAATACAAATTGTGAGAAATTAATTTTTAATAGAAATATAAATTATGTCCTTTGTCTTTTTTTGTTATTTTAAATTAAAATTGTTGGCACTGAAGACAGTTATTGATATATTTGTAAATGTACAAAAAAAGGTGTCATCTACAAAGGAAAATAGCATGTTCTAACTTACTTATAATTCGATACTTTATGATTACAATACCACTACTTCTTACACAAAACACACATTTTGGAATAATACAATGCAGATTTTTTTTTAATGACTTTTAGCCATCCAGCTAAAACTCCTTGAACTATTTTGTGTTGGTTCCAAGGAACCCTTAATCCATTTCACGTATCAAACTCTCGATATACGTATCGTAACGCAGCTGGGTGCCAGATTTATAATTTTGAAAACCGTAGCATCGACTTTTTTAACATTAGATAACTATGGATTTGGATTAATTAAAAAAAGCGACAGATGTGAGATTTTTTTAGATTAATGATTCTTATGTATTTCGAAATCGGGCATTTTTACGTTGTATCGATTTTGTATATAAATATTATGGATTGTAGACTTTAGAAGTGTTTACTGAGTGACGAGATGTGCAAAGTTCCTTTCCAGGGGTCTTGCTCGTATTTTCTAAGAGGTCAAATTACCTAACACGGCTACTTTTATGTTATGGAGCGCAATTTGGGTTGATTTCAAGTTGGAATTATATTATTTTTGACAATGTCAAGTAAAAGAATTGGATATGGTGCATTATGCGCTCATTTTAAACTGCTTGATAAATATGTATTTAAAAAAAAGAGAATTGATGGAAAGATATTTTGTAGTTAAAAATAAAGGATGTAATCCAGGCTTGCTTGATATTTAGTTCCTATTTCAAGCTAGGTATTTTTACCATTTTAGACCACACCGTCACTTAACATCGGGTGAGTTGTGGTCAAACACCTAGCCTGTCAGACATTTAAAAAAAATCTTGAACTTTGGTTTGGTAACTAATCAATAACCAGAGTGTGGTCAAATCATGACCACGGTTAATGCAACATGGTAAATAATAATGATCATTGAAAAAAAATCAAATAAGCAAACTAAGTACTTCTTTTTATAGTTTAAATTTTTTACTCTATTTATTCCTGCCTTTCTCTTTATTTGCCTTCCTAAAATATTACTTTAAAGTGATGATTGATGAACGAAATAATCACTACAAAAAACTTCAAATTCAAACCCGAGGCGTTGATTATGAAAATTAATCAATAACACTAACTAACAATTAAAGACGATCTTCGAAAGAAGAATTTTAATTTTGATTGATGATTTAATAATCGGTAATCATTATGGAGATAAATACTAGTTAAGATTTAATGTAAGGTTTTCAAGTTACGGGTTAAGCTTGTCAATCGTCGGATTTTTATTATTCATACATGAAATTTTTATAAAGAAAATTTAGATCTAAGAGTGTTGTGTTGTAAAAGACTAGTTAATTTTAATAGAGAAATACTACGAACTTATATTTTACAGTGAGTGAGTGTTCCCCGTTGGATATGATGGATTTGCGTTATATTCTATAATAAAATCCCATTTGAGGTAACTAAAATGTCCTATAATAAATTCAAAGATTTTATAAAGCAGAGGTTAATTGACAAAGCCTACTATAAGATGAGCAGACAGGAATATATGGTTGTTGTAGCTTCTCTCTGCACTTGCATCCCCCTGGCTAAGTGACAATTGTAGTAAGCATAATGTATGTATTAATATTTATAACTGTAAATTGTAACCTAATATGAAAAGAAAGATCCACAAAAAAATGCCTTGCTGAGTTTCTTGCCGGAGTCTTCTCAGTTGAAGTGTAATTACGAGCCGGTGGTAGATTCAAACATGTAACTTAACGTTCATAAGTGCCTTACCAGGGCCTAAACTGAATAAATGACTTTTGATTTTGATTTTGATATAATCTAGGTTTCTTCAAGTCGAGAGTGAATAGGTATCTTCTAGGCAAGCGTGCTCCATCTTAGACCGCATCATCACTTAACATCAGGTGAGATGGTAGTCAAACGTAAGCCTAAATCTAATTAAAAAAAATGTTTCTTATATGTGATGTGGCTTAGCCTCTTGATTTTGTCCACGTTGATTTAAGAATTTTTTATTCATCATGAAATTTGTACTACCTAATTACCTATATTTATGAAGGATACCTTTAATTCTGGAGTAATATTTCGTAAGACACATTTATACCAAATTTCAAGTAGATACGTCCTGTAGTTAGTTTTTATAATCCCACAGGAACTTTGCGTGATTGAGTAACAAACATCCAAACATATAAACTTTTATATTTATAATAGGATTGCTCGCGTTAAGTTAAATACTCTGACTATAGTTACGATCACATTCGGTGACCCTCTTCAAAGAGGTAAAACACCTCCTGATAGCTCAACTTGCTTTGCATAGGAAAAAAATCTAAATGTGTCAAAACCATGTCAGTTTCCGTAGTAAAATAAATCTATACCTTGTGAGTAAATAAATCTAATAGTTTTTATATTACATGCAATAGAGTCGAAATTCTTATCCCTTTGTCCAATAAAACTGACAGATGTAGGTAATATTTGACTGACATCAATTGATACGCATTTAACTCAGCGGGTTAGATTTGCTCGATTCAAATTATATCGGTTATAGAGATACCGGTTTTTTTTGGTATTATTGTATAATGTTCATGTTCATTGAAGGGTTAATGTATGAAGCTCGACGATGTGTGAATGACGTAGGTGTAAGAAGGATTAGAGACGATGTTCTCGATATTTGATTCAATGCACAAAAAAAAAATTATTCGCTATAGAAATATCATTAATACTTTTGTAAAAGGTATAGTTTTTAAAAAACATTTTTTATACAAAATTTAATGATTGATTTTATCTTTTCAAGAAGATTTTACTTACCATCAAGAGAACAGTTTGATTCAAATTATCAGCCATAGGACGTCCACTGCTGGACATAGGCTTCCTCCTTGTGGGGGTTTGCCAATACTCGCCACGCTTGGCAGGCGGGTTGGCGAGTGCAGTTAGGTGTGATTGTTCAAGGAAGACGCTGCTGCCCATCTTCCGGATTACATTCCTTAGCCGACTCTTACGGCAACTACGGGTAGAGAGGGTGGGGTATACTATTCTTACGCCGGCACCACCACTGCAAGTTTTGATTTGACAGTTTGATTGCTACCATTTTAACATTAAAACACACCTTACATTTTTATTTAAAAAAAAACTTATCCTAACCTTTGACTTTTGAGACAATACCCATTCCAAGATATTCTTTTCATTATATTTGAATACTCTGTTAGGTTACATTATATAAAATGTGGTAATTTGCGTAGTAAGTAAAAAAAAATACAAGTAAAGAAAAAATCGTACGTACGCACTTATTTGGACGTTTTTTTTAAGGCTAGAATGAATAGATTGCTTATTGATCATTGCTCCATCCTCGGCCGCATCGTCGCTTTCCATCAAGTAAGTTGGTGGCCAAACGTAGATCCATTTAATATTTAAAAAAAAAACATCAACGAAATCTCAATAATAAATAAATACATTATTTTTCAATGTCACTCGAGATGATGTTTGGATTTGAACGATACACATCAAAAGCTGTTCAGGCATTTAAAAGTTATGGTAGAATAAAGAAACCAACATACTTATACACATGAACCCCGAAAACATTATACTCTTTTTTTTTGGGCAGTCGTGTAATAAAAATAAAATGATCTTATAAATTAATGGGAACCAAATCTCTGTAAACCCAATTTAATCAATGCAAAACTGTCATTTAATTCTTCTAAAAATAGGAAATGAATCATAATTTGATCCGCCATTTTAAATTATTAACGTCCAATAATACAAGTATAATAACAATATCGAAAAATCAGAATCTTAAAGAGTAAAATCAAACTTAACTTATAATTGGCTGCTTTTCAACCTGTCAATCTGTTAATATCCATCCCTTTAAATGAAAACTAACGACCATTCGATAACCACTCTTATATCTATCGGTACAAAGTTCTATTTAAAATAAAAAATAGGACAGATTTAAGGCGCGTACGCAAGCTATAATATTTATAAGACATGGTATCAAACCGTAGAGCCGTCTTCAACGCCGATGACGTTTGACGTATATTCTGACATCCCCTACTAGCTGGTACAAGCTATGGTTGACTATCGATGAAGTTGTTGAATGAAAAATAAAAAAAATCAAAGTCAAATTTTATTTCAAATTAGTACCACATAACACGAACACATCAAGTGAAAAGTCTTCGACCAGTGTGTGTTGATGACCTATGATGTTGAAACGTGGTCTCTGACTATGTGCCTTCTTGATAAGCTCAAAGTCGCACAACGAGCTATGGAGAGGGCTATGCTCGGAGTTTCCCTACGAGATCGAATCAGAAATGAGGAGATCCGTAGACGAATTAAAGAAGCCGACATAGCCCAGCGGATTTGCAAGTTGAAGTGGCAGTCGGCAGGGCACAAAGCACGCTGAACTGATAGCCGATGGGGCTGCAAAGTTCTGGAGTGGAGACCACGGACCGGCAAGCGCAGCGTAGGACGTCCACCCACAAGGTGGACTGACGACCGATAAAGACCGCAGGAACGCGCTGGATGCGAGCCGCTTCCAACAGGTCTTTATGAAAGTCAGTGGGGGAGGCCTATGTCCAGCAGTGGACGTCCTACGGCTGAGATGATGATGATGACTTGCAAACGACCCTTTTTGCACAGAGTGAAATAAGAGAAGGCCACGCGTGCGTCGTTATCGGGATCGACTCCTTGAAAAGGGTCATCATATCTGAACAAAACTATAGTCGGAGTATCCGTACTTAATCAATTGTGTGAAATGAGGCTGTGTCAGAATACGTGTAGATATATTTTTGAACATAAGAAGTATTTCCTAGTCTCTCCAACTCTGGATTTCCAAGTTTTGAGTCTACGTAAAAAAATATTGGATCCTATAGCTATCGAGTGGTGTAATTACATTTTCTACTAGCTGTGCCCCGCGGTTTCACACGCGCTAGATGCCTACGCCATAGTAGCTTTATGCATGCAAAGTCTCAGCACGATCGGTTTAAAATTGACAAAGTTTCATACAAACTTTCATCCCCTATTTTATCCCCTTGGGGGTAGAATTAATCAAAATCCTTTCTTAGCGAATGCCTACGTCATAACATCTACCTGCATGCCAAATTTCAGCCCGATCCGTCCAGTGGTTTGGGCTGTGCGTTGATAGATCACTATGTCAGTCAGTCAGTCACCTTTGAGTTATACATATATATTTAGAGATGGTAGTACTTGCAAAACCAAACTGTATCCCTCTATTTTGCTTTGCTTTGCGGAAGTTTTTAAAACGGAAGCGGACGGCGTTAGTGTGTTTCAAGCGGAAATACACTTAAAATAAAACACTTGAATACATACAAAAATGTAAATATGTAAAGTGTTACGAATTAAGTGCTAGAAATCGCCGTAAACTCTTCACTGGCACCACAGTCAAGAGTATCGCAACTCGATGAGCAAATAAAACATACGAAAGATCCAACCCGCATCGTGGCTTTGAATAACTTAGAGCCAATATGAGAGATCCTTGTACAAAGAGAAAAGTTAAGAAAGCTAGAGATTATCGCAAAGTTAGATAGAAAGTAGATTACAAGTAATTAAAGCTTTGAACATTTACGCAAAGAGTCTATCACTTTTTTATAGAAGTTTTTTTTTAATGTCTGGCAGGCTTTGTGTTTGACCACAGCTCACCTGATGTTAAGTGACGGTGTGGTTGAAGATGGTAAAGCACACCTAGTCTGGAATGGAACTGGCTCTCAGGTGAGGCTGCCGGAACACACCGTCAGATGCTTGGCGGCAGATATTCAACTTGAGGGTGATAGCTAGCCAGCCGAGTACTAGAAAGTACCCTACAACCATGCTATGGTTTCCTCACGATGTTTTCCTTCACCGACAGCATCATTTAAGAGCCAGTTCCATTCGAGGCAAATATATTACCATCTTCGACCATACCGTCATTTCAGGTGAGCTGTGGTCAAACTCCTAGATTATGTAAAACATTTAAAAAACCATGTTTAGGTTGCCTTTATTTTTGAGATCTGCGTTACCACAGAAGAATATTGGAATACGTAAATCCAAGCAATACGTAAATCCAATCATACAAAGAGCAATAAAATCGTCCGCAGTAATGCAACTCTTCTTATTTTCAAATAAGCCTGAATCAAGAAATCGGGCTATTAAAAATCAATAAGCAGAAGTGGCCACGAAGTCCCTTACTCAGATACCTTTGAAGATGTTACGTGACGTATCTATAGAGTTTTGGGACAATATTTACGGTAGCTGATGAACAAAAAGTATCTTCGCATATGATTGTTCCTTGTATTGAATCGTTTAACGTACAATCGCAAAGAAAAGTTATTTAAAATAAATATTTCTTTTAAGCTCATTTTAGTCGGATTTTTGTCACGTTTGTCAGGCTAATTTTTTTATTTATATTATTTTTATTATTTATTTATTATTATAACTCTCTATCTCTTAAAGTAAAATTTGGATTTTTGTTTCTTAACCACGTTAAAACAACTGAGCTGATTTGGATGAAATTTGGCACACAGAAAGCATAGTTTATTATATAAATTAACACATAGAATACTTTCAATATCGAGAAAATGACATGTTATTATGGAAATTTCAAAAGCAGGAACTACTGGAAGTTTCTATTTGAAATATAGTATAGATGCGTCTTATGGAACATTATTCTAGAATAAAAAGATATTCTTTATTTTAAATATAAGTAATAAATTATTTATTACTACATCAAGACAGTAACAAAACATTATGAGATGCTTCGTAATATTAAACTTTGCATTTTTTACCTGCAAATACTTGAAAGGGATCAATTATTAATAAAACTTAACCATAGCTTGGTGGTAGGGTATTTCCTAGTACTCGACTGGTTAGCTACCACCCTCAAGTTGAAAATCTGCCGTCAAGCATCTAACGGTGTATTCCGGCTGCCTCACTTGAGAGCCAGTTCTATTCCAGGCTAGGTGTGCTTTACTATATTTGACCACTTGACATCAGGTAAGCTGTGGTCAAACACATATCTTCTCAACTAAAAAAATCTACTACATCATCGCTTACCTCCAGGTGTTATGATAAATTATAAAAACCTTTTGTAAGTCTTTTGTAGTCGACTGTCCGCAATACGGTAGGCAAATGAGTTGTGCGCATGCCGATACCTGTGCTGTAGATACCTTATTTTCATATTTGTCCCCGCCACATTGTTTATTACATCTGACATAGGGCTGCCACAAGGCATAAAATACAAAAATCGGAATAATGTTAAGTTATGATAAAATTATTATAGTAAAAACCATCACTAAGCAACAGCCATCAAACGACGATAGCTTAATGGTTAGCGCGGTTGGCTCACATGCCGAAGGGCATGGGTTCAACCCCCAACAATAAGCTTGAGCTGCCTGCCGGTTAAGGAAAAACATCGTGAGGAAACCAAAGCGTGGTGGTAGGTTACTTTCTAGAACTCGGCTGGCTAGCTACCTCCCTCAAGTTGAAAATCTGCCGCCAAGGTTAACGGTGTGTTCCAGCAACCTCACTTGACAGCCAGTTCCATTCCAGGTTAATTGTAATCTACCATCTTCGACCACACTGTCACTTAACATCAGGTGACCACAGCTAACAACCTGTTAACCATCAAAAAATTGCAACATGGGTTTAAATATCTCTTTCAGTTTCAGCCAAGCGCTTGAAGAGTCAACACGTCCTGAGCATGCCTCTGGTAGAGGCGAAACACGTGTCGGTAATTACTAGTTATAGCAGCGAGAAGAAGATATAAATACTAGGTGGTTATTTTAACAAGATATTTTTAATTTATTTTGATGTTAAGTTTATTTCCAATTTGAACTTTAGATATAAAGAAATATATCGGAAAGATATTTATCTTCAAGTTAGATATATAGGTATTTAAAATTATATTCAAATTAAATTAAATCCTTACTGTTGTATGTTAGACAAGGTGATGTCGAATACCCATGTTGAGCCCACCCCAGTATCAGTTGGGAGCTCGATTCTTGAACTTGTTGACTCATACGTTTACCTAGGACAAGCAGTCCAACTAGGTAAGTCTAACTTCAAGAAAGAGGTCAGTCGTCGAATCCAACTCGGCTGGGCAGCGTTCGGAATACTGAGCAACGTTTTTTGTCTGATATATCTCAATGCCTCAAGTCGAAAGTCTTCGACCAGTGTGTGTTACCAATGGGGCTGCAAAGTTCTGGAGTGGAGACCACGGACTGGCAAGCGCAGCGTAGGACGTCCACCCACAAGGTGGATAGACGACCTCATAAAGACCGCAGGAACGCGCTGGATGCGAGCCGCTTCCAACCGGTATTTATGGAAGTCAATGGGGGAGGCCTATGTCCAGCAGTGAACGTCTTACGGCTGAGATGATGATGATGATGACTGTTGTATACGACTTTTAAGCGGAAATACACTAAATATACATATAATATATAAAAAAAATTTGCTTCCGCATAATATGTATCATAGTTAAAAATAAACATAAATGTGTTTATCGCCGGGTCTCACTCGACAACCCTACAGCGTATTTGACGTGGCCACAAGCGCTGCTCATATTTTTATCCATCGGAGCTGGCCATGGTATTCAAATTAGAAGCCATTGTGCCCCCGTGTTTATATCAGACGATGTCGTACGGTGCTGGGCGTACTTCATACTGGGCATGGGAACTGTGGAGAGATCATCGTAGTAATATTTCTGTTAGAACGAATTTATCTGTATAAAAAACTCCACTTTCCCGCCAAAACAGAGAATGATCATAATGTTCTTCATGATTTTTGGCAACGCACTGGGGGGGGGGGGGTACTATTCTTACGCCGGCACCACCACGGCCAGTACACCAGTATTAATAATTACTTTGGATTTTGGAGGATATGACAAAAAACTTTTGTCACAGTATTCACAAAGAAAGTAACGCTCAAGTCCAAGTCATGTCCTAGTAAAGTGGAGAATTTACTAGAAACTATTATGGAGTATAAATATTACAAAAATATGTTTGAATAAATTACAGTCATTTGCTCTAGCTACTGTTTTTTTTTAAATCATTTAGTATTAAAAAGCCAATCTAAACAGATCCTTACCATCTTGAATAATTATATCATTATGCATTGGGTCTACGATAGCTCTATTTAAGGAAGATTTGCATAAATTTATTTCGTCTTTATATCGTTAGCAAAGAATTTGTTGTAATATTTCTAGGTCCACTTGGCAGCATGTTTCCTAAATAATAGCGTATATGATGTACACCAGTCAGTTTATCTGATAAGTTAACATATTTTCATTTAGATTTATTATATTGGCTTGAGATTTAAAATTGTGTTTAAATGTGTTGAGATGAATTAGACGCTCCTGATGGTACGAGATACCACATGTCCATGACCATTGCAGCGATACACAGAATCCAGGACATCGCTGCTTTGGCGCTCATTACTTACTTTACGAATTTCGATGGTTAGTCTTAACAGCTCTGTAATTTCACTAGCTACCTTTCATACCGGAACCTAGTAATGTTTACACACTACTGCTTGGCGGCAGAATATCTGGTACTGCCGTGGTATCTGTATAGATGCATCTTGCTTCATTGAGAAAACTGAGCTTATTGTCATCAGTATTATGCTGAGGTGAGCCCCTATTTACCCGACTGCCAAGGAAGGGTTATGTTTTTCGCGCGTATCTTGTGTGTATGTATGTAAACTTCTTTATTAACTCGTTTTTTCCAAACAGCTGGATAGATTTCGACAGTTAAGGTATTATATATTCGTCTTAAAAGAGTTTCGGAGTTTTGACGCGAAATATAGTAATCATCATCATCATAATTTCAGCCTCCCCTATTGACTTCCATAAAGACCGGTTGGAAGTGCTTCATATCCAGCGCGTTCCTGCGGTCTTTATTAGGTTGTCTGTCCACCTTGTGGGTTGACGTCCTACGCTGCGCTTCAGAACTTTGCAGCCCCATCGGCCATCAGTTCTGTGTGTTATGTGACCTGCCCACTGCCACTTCAAACATAATACCATAATTAAAAAAAAAAATACCAAACCTATTGAGTAGGATATCAAAATAAAGGAAATTAAAAGAGGATTACAAAGATATATACCTACATATTATATGTTTAAATTTAACTAGGAAAAATAAATTTGTCTAAAAAGTTATATTTTTTTCTTTTTTTTTAAACTCTTCTGCTTGTTTATAACTCTTATTTGTCTTTGTTTGTTTATTTTTAGTGTGACGTTACAAAATTAAGAATTACATTCTTTCTTTCTTTCTTATTTGGCTTGATATAAGACTGACGGGGATATAAACAATGTTGGATGCTCTAGAATACTTCGCCTGTTTAAACAATGCCACAAACGTTATCACTTGGCCACCAATCCGCGCATCAAAGCTCGATGTCCCAGATACCATCAGCATTTTACGAAAAAAAAAAAATACACAAACAATTGTACAAAGCAACGAAACAACCTTTTCTTACCGCAAAAAACTTTTCCCGCCCGGGCATTTTTCCATGCTCCCTTCAAACGGACCACAACGCTTAAAATACAGAAAAAAAAAAGTTGTCGGCACTCGCGTCGACCGACAAAAGGGGATTTTTTATTTTATATTTCAAATATTAAGCGACGTCGTTAGTGGTTAGCATTTGTTAAATATCTGAAATATTTTCGTACGCTTTTAGGGCCCGGTTTTTTTTTCGAGTTGTTTAAATAGGGTGTTTTGGGAAATAAGTTGTTTTTTTCGCGTATTGTTTCGTCTATCCTTTCGCCGCAAAGGGTGTTACGAAAGTTCTTAAAAGGAAAGTTTGTAATTTTTCAAAACTTTTATATCTGTATCTACTTTGAAACTGAGTCTGATACTTGGAAATTTTTCTGTATATTTTTTAAAAGTACGGATAAGCCCACGTTTGACCACCAACTCGCCTGATGGTAAGCGACGATATGGTCGAAGATAAAGCACGCAGACTAAGAAGATCTAGATTATATCTCTCAGGAAACAAGGAAGCCGGCAGCTTGTTCCATTCCTTGGCCGTATCGATGAGAAACGTAGAGTCAAAACGTTTGGTACGTACCCAAGGAAATTCCACTATGTATGAGTGGTAGTGGGCCGTCTTTCTACTTGTCCTATAGTAAAAATGGGATGGAAGTACAAGGTTGTGCAGCTCAGTAGCACATTCTCCGAAATGAATCCTGTAGAAAATTGACAGACTTGCTACCTTCCGGCGGTGTTCAAGGCTTAAAAGTTTTTTTTCTACCGACTTTTCATCACCAGTCGAACAGCTCGTCGCTCTACCGAATCAAGAGCTTGAAGTTGGTATTTGGTAGAACCGTTTTATTTACTAGTAGTTTTAAAATACAGAAAAATAAGTAACGGTAGACAGTCAGTGCCATACTTACCAAATCACTGTTTAACGCACAAGCTAACAAATCATTCTACTTCGTTACTCATATTATAAAACAAAATCATCCGCCGCGTCTGTCTGTCTGTTCGTAACCTTAAAAACTACTGAACGGATTATCATGCGAGTTTCAGATTCATAAGGAAGGTTTAGGTATATATTTGTGAAGGTTTTGCGTAAATTGCTTGAAATATGACGATAATTTTTGAAAGTGTCGGAGAAATTCAAGCTACCTGGGAACTTTTATTATAAACGCTGCCTAATTTTTTTTGGGATATAACAAAAGAATGCATGGTGGGATATTCCTCTTTTATAGATCTACAAAAAAGTCCGCGGTGGCATATATCTATCTTTTAAGGATAGCTTACTATACCCATTCTTACTACCCGTGCAAAGCCGGGGTGGCTCGCTAGTTTTTAATAAAATGGATTTAATTACCTATATGTATTTTATTGTTCCAGTTTGAAGGTTATTTATTGCAGCTAGCGAAATTACAGACGTTGCTTCGTACCAAATTTCAAGATTCTGAGTTTACGGGAAGTACCCTGTAGATTTTGTTTTTGGGTGTCGAAAATTTACAGCATAAACGGCTTGCGTTGGCTTAGAAGTTTGATTTTTTTACAGCTCCAAGGGACAGTAGATCTGGGTATTTGACATGAATTTCAGCTTGATGCCTCCACGCGTTCCTGAGAAAAATGGTCTTGACAGAAGAACAAAGTGATCCTATAAGGGTTCCGTTTTTTTCCTTTTGAGGTACGGAACCCTAAAAATCACCATCAAACTACATTTATACTTACTTGTGATAGAAATTCTTAACAACCCTTTATAATGTAAGTAAATTTTCCTATAAGTAGAACCAATTCTACAATCCACGGGAGTGTCATCGGTAACAAGTTAACCTCTGAGGTGCACGTGTTGAAGTGTTCAACACCAACAGGTGGTGATATGTTGTATTGGTGAGCGTTTACATGTGGCGAGTAGATGGAACAACTACTTGTCTAAAGTAATTCAACGATTGATGTTTGGTTACATGAGCTTGTAATAAAATTGATAATTTGTATACAAGCTTAATTAAGAAATTTATTAAAGACACGGAGCCTCACTAATGTTTTTTTTTTTAATATATAACCCAGGTCATTGGTAAGGATTCAAGCGATGCGCAATACATCCAAATCTGTTCAGGCATTAAAATGAAATGGTAAAATAAAAAAAAAATTAAATATACGTGAACCTCAAAAACATTAGACTCCTTTTAGCAGTTGTGTAAAAAGGAAAAAGGAGTAATAATAATATCTTTAATCAGGCATAAAAATAATCCCATATAAAAATAAAATTTAAAATTCAGTAATATTAAAAAATAAAATAAAATTAGATCACAGATTAAATTATTTTTTCAACTGCTTATTTATTAATTGTTTTTTATGTATCTAAGTTTCTTTATTCCATCATAACTTTTGCCTGATCAGCTTTGGATGTATAAGGTATAGTTAGAATCCTTACATCATCCAGAAGAAATAAAATCCAGAGTAGCACTGGACATTATGATATTTACTTTTTTTAATTTATTTATTATGTTATTTTATGATTTATTCAATTAATTTATTCTTACTATCTTTAGACAAATGTGTATTTTACATTTTGACTTTATTTAGAATCTTTGTTTATACATTTTTTAAGAACTATTGTAATTGGCGTGTTGTGTGTGCCGTTTTAGTCTATAAAGAATAAAAAATAAAAAATTACAATTATTTCTTTTAAAAAAATTGTTTTAATTTGTGTTTTTTACAGGACTGCCCTAAAAGAAGTGTAAATAAAGTTTTCAGGGTCCTTGGATGTTTGTATGTGAGTATCTTTATTTTTCCATAACCTTTACATGCCATAATAGATTCGGGTGGCTAGATTCGGCATCATCCTGGTGACACTATATTAAAAAATAATAAATAAATTCGTATTTTTTTAATGCTTGACAGGCTAGGTGTTTAAGCTCACCTCATGTTAAGTGACGTTGTGGTCAAAGATGGTAAAGCTCACCTAGCCTGAAATGAAACTAGCTCTGGCTGCCGGAACACACTGTTAGGTGCTTGGCAGCAGATTTTCAACTTGAGGGTGGTAGCTAGCCAGCCGAGAACTAGAAAATACCTTACCACCACGGAAAATGTTCTTAATTAAGCTTGTATTTTAATTCGCATCACATCAACAGCCATCGGACGTCCACTACTGAACATAGGCCTCCTCCTGGGGGGTTTTGCCAATACTCGCCACGCTTGGCAGGCGGGTTAGCGAGCGCAGTTAGGTGTGATTGTTCAAGGAAGACGCTGCTGCCCATCTTCCGGATTACATTCCTTAGCTGACTCTTACGGCAACCACGGGTAGAGAGGGTGGGGTACAATTCTTACGCCGGTTTCACCACGGCAAATTCAGGTATTTTAATTTGCTGCCTGGTAAATTACTGTAAGACAACAAAGCTATGTTCCAGTGTATTAATCTTATGTTAAACTATCCCCATTCAAACGGGGCTAGAGACTTCATCTAAGTCTCAGTGGGAATACCTAGATTGGAATAGCAAGTTAGTTGAAGTGCACTTTGATTTGTCTTCGGGTAACGTGAGCTCACAATGTTTATAGGAATTAGAAAGTAAGTATTGTTACAGACGTGAACACTGAACAGTCCTAAGAGACGAGATAACACCAAACTGCGGTGCCAAAATGACTCTTATGGTTAAAATTGTATTTCGTATGAGATTTCGTATTGTATTTTCGTATTTGTGTTCCGGCAGCCTCACTTGAGAGCCAGTTCCATTCCAGGCTAGTTGTGCTTTACCATCTTCCACCACACCGTCACTTAACATCAGGTGAGTTGTGGTCAAACACCAAGCCTGTCAGCCATTAAAAAAAAATCTGACGTGGTATTCATACCTGGAGGTATCAACCCAAGACCTCCAATCTGGAGGTAAGAACCACCGAAAGGAAAATGGCTCTCAAATGAAAAAAACCGCATCGAAATCGGTCCATCCGTCTGAGAGCTACGATGCCACAAACACACACACACACACACACACAGACAGACAGACAGATAGACAGACAGACAGACATCGACATCAAACTTATAACAATCTTTTGCGTCAAAGCTTAAAAAGTCCCTAATAATGTCAGGGGTAATAGTGGAGGAAATATAAAAAAAATAATATGATTGCTTAAAAATATGTTTGACAAAAATTTATCGATCAATCAAAGCTACAGAATATCTATTATTCCAATACTAGAGCATTCTTTAATTAGTAAAAAAAAAAACATTTCCTGGTCAAAATGACTACCACGCCACTTATCCTTGCAGTTTCATTGCACTCTATCTGAAATACCAAGAAGCGATTTTAGATCATTTTAGTGCTTAGTAAAGGTTGTTGTCATTACCTAATGAATATTTAATAACAGCTTTGATTCCGATTCGGTCGTAGCTGCGATGTGTGGCTTCGGGCGATTTCTAATGACAGGGAGAGGTTTGAGATACTTTGTTTAATGTAAGATCATTTGTTATTGACATGGATTTATTTACAAATTTGGATCGTGCAGTGTACTAGTTTTTACCCGACTACCCAAAAGGAGAACTGTTCCTCTGTATCCCCTAAACTAATTATCATATTTTTTTAACACTTGATAATATATTGTCTTAAGCTTCTGCAGCCTAGTCAATTTCGGTAGCTTAGAAGTTTCAGCAGCTAAGTAAAATTTCGGCAGCAATCTTATTGGGATACCGTCTGGCTTCTAATTTGTTGATCGAATCAAGACGTTAATCTAAGGACAGTAAGTGACTATTTTATGATTGACAGGCTAGTTGTATGACCACAACTCACCTGATGTTAAGTGACGGTGTGGTCGAAGATGGTAAATACATCTAGCCTGGAATGAAACTGGCTCTCAAGTGTACTTCGTGACAGATTTTCAACTTGAGGGTGGCAGCCAGCCAGTTGAGTTCTAGAAAGTATCCTACCACTATACTTTGGTTTCCTAACGACGCGATGTTTTCCTTCACCCGCAGCTCAAGCTCATTGATGGGGTTTGAACTCACGCCTTTCGGGGTGCTAATCGAAAGCGCTAACCACTGAGCTGCCATCGCTATTAAAATAATATAATTAATTATAATTTTACTATTTTATTCGTAGCTGGCACTTGTATTATTAATGAAACTGTGCGCCATAAAGTACCAAGAAAGAATTCTATTTATTGACGTGTTCTGTCGCGTAGAATGGCAATCATCACGAGTTGTAATTGAGGTTCAAGTTAAAATTTAACAGAGTTTCAGCAGCTCGACCCCATCCGCCGTCACAGTCGAGTGCTGGATGCTAGGGCTCCGCCGCGGCCGGGCGCGCGCGGGACATAATTTTTATCGTTGCGCTCACATCTGAAACTTCGAGATTAATGGCCCGCTGCGTCTAGTCATACGGTTACGCCGAATGCCGTAAAAACGCTATGCGCAATTCAGTTTTTGGTTGCGATCTAGGAAAAATGGATATGGGGAAAAATTACTTGAAACAACAGCAGTTAAAAAAAGATCTAAATGGTCTTGATATTTACCTTATCCTCGATTTTGCTTTTGCATTACGCATTTATCAACGTATTAAAATTTTAAGTGAAATAAGTCTCTTCTTAAATTATTTATTAGTACGTAAGCAATCATTTGAAGATGTCGGGTTTTTCTTTGTAGGGATAGGTAATTGATTGATTTCGGCGTTACATTGCGGAAGTTCATTTTGAACACTCAAAATGACTAAATGAAATGAAATGAATGAATAAATGAAAGTTGGCGGCGAGAAGAGGATTTTTAAATTATACGTTTTTTTTTAAATTATTATACAGTTTTTTTTTTATTGTTGTCAAGTAATGTAAATATAAATCCTCAGTGCTGTTGTAATTGAAACGGAAGTAAACTAAATATATACCTTGAACACTTTTTGTACGGAGTTTGATGGATTGTTAGTAAATATACTATTGTAATTTTTTTTTTTTTATATTTTTTAAGTATCTAAATAACTAAAACTCATTTATTTCTTATAAGATACAACATAGTCATAATTAACAACTTTTTTTATATTAGGTACGTATTATAAAATTCTTTGTTACAAATTGTTAACGAAATTGAAATAATTATTATTTTTTAAATATCAGCTGAAACATAATTTAATAATACGTTTTCAATATATAAAGATCGTTGTGTTTATGTTTCTTGTGGACTTCAAAAGCGCTAGGCCAATTTTGATGGAATTTTCAGGCTATCTTCAGATAAGTCCATAGGGTGGTCCTGTAAAATTTGTTATCAATCGGATATACCGTGTAGTTATCAATAAGCATCAGATTATTAATTCATTAATATTAATTTAGGATCAATAAATATATATTTTTTAACTATATTTGATACAAAGATTACAGTATAATTTAGCGCATCCATTAATGATTCGCACATCCTCAGCATCCAACCTTTAATTGCTCCCATCTTGATACGGCTGGTATATCGAGCGGCAAAATGGCTTGTTCGCCGGTAAACGTGCTACTACTTTGTGGGATATCGGATTTGCCAGTTTTTGGATGCAGGAAGTTAGGATTCGTTTGCCAGAATTACATTGTTGGCTATAGAATAACAGTGAAGATTTTTTTTATTATTGTTAACAGGCTAGGTTTTTGACCACAGCTCACCTGATGTTCAGTAAAGGTGTTGTTGAAGATGGTAAGCACAACTCGCCTGGGATAGAACTGGCTCACAAGTGAGGCTCCCGGAGCACATGTTAGGCGCTTGGCGGCAGATTTTCTACTTGAAGGTAGCTAGCCAATCGAGTAGGTACTATAAAGTACCCTACCACCACGCTATGGTTTCCTCACAAAGTTTTCGTTTGGTCTTTTTAAATAGATATATGTATATTAAGATTAATGATTGGCCAATAACTCGCCTGATGGAAAGCGACCGTGTGGCCGAGGATGGAGCACGCTGATCTAGAAGAAATCTATTCATTCTAACCTTAAAAATGTACAAATTGTAGTTTATAGAAAACAAAGCCGCCAATGAGTTCCATTCATGGACTGTGCGCATCAAGAAAGATAGGGCTTGAATTCACGCCCTTCTTATGTGAACCGACCGCGCTAATCACTAAGCTATCATCGCTACTTACGATCAGATGGCCTGCCTTTTTCAATATATACTACTTCGTCTATGTAGGTACCATTAAACATTAAAGTAAACATTACTGTATTCCAGTTTGAAGGGTACTGCGGCTAGCGAAATTACTGGTCTGTTGAGATTATTAATAACTATCGAAAGTCTCAAAGTAATGAGCGCCAAATCAGCTGGACTGTCTGGATGTCCTGGACTTTGATTTATTACTCAAATTTCTGTGTATCGCTGCAATGGTCATGGACAGGCGTTATCTTTTACCACCAGGAGAGCGTCTTGCTCGTTTCGTTATTTTTTTACATTAAAAAAAACAATATTTTTTTATACCTTTCTCAGGAAACGAGAAACACAAAAATTTATTTTTAAATCTGTTTGGTAGTTCCAGAGATTAGCGCGTTTAAACAAACAAACTCTTCTGCTTTATTGTACTAAAATATACATATTATATATATTTTTATTTTATTTAGCCATTTTAGTTTTTAAAAAGTTAATTAAATTTTCTGTAGAACCCTCGATGCGACTTCGACCCGCGCTTGATTTTTACAGCTCTTCTACTCTCCAAGAGAAGACCTCTCAATCATCCATCCTCAATGCGTATAATTATTTAGATATGCAACATTCAAACTGTTCTGATGAACCCCAAGGCGTCACACTTCTTAATCTACCTCTGTTTTTAGATGTTTTTAAACAAAAAATGTTTTAATTGCCTTAGAAACATCGATTTTGTGGTTGCAGATGCCAAACGCCTTGACGGTTCGTTGAAAACTATTTTAAGTGTTACATTCTGAACTGTATTTATTGAACTTTTTGAAACTATCCGTTTTTGTTACAGATTAAAATTCTCGTAACATTAGATTTTTTGATAATTGCTTGATTCAGGCGTTACTTTGCGGAAGTTCATTTTGAGTGTTCAAGGTATATAAATAATCCTAAAATGTAGTATCACGGGAATTCAATAAAAAATATAGTTTATATCCGCTTAACAGCCGTTTTAGTTACAACAGTGATGAAGATTTAAATTTAACTGGATTAAATTTTTTCAGATAATTATTTAAAAATTGTCGTCAAGTTAGATAAATTTTAAATTTAAATGAACATCACTGCTGGAACTGAAACGACTGTTAAGCGGAAGTAAACAATATTTTTTATTGAATTCCCGTGATACATTTTAGGATTATTTATTTAATTATTTATTGCACACTTACAATTATCACATGTCCAAAAGGCGGACTTAATCCTAAAGCATCAGTCATCCCAATAGCAAATTTAATATAATAACATCACAATACGACCGGATGGCAGGTGAAACCACCAGGCACAGCTAGTCACACTATCCTACTAATATTATAAATGCGAATGTGAGTTTGTTTGTTACGTCTTCACGCGTAAACTACTCAACGGATCTGGGTGAAATGTATGTAAGTACTTAAGGCCTTGGAATAAGACATAGGATACTTTTCTTTATCATCATCATCCATCACCAAGCGGGTTAGACCGCGGGGCGCAGCTAGTAATATTATAAAGGCGAAAGTTTGTGAGTGTATTTGTATGTTTGTTACTTCATCACACTCAAGCGGCTGGACTTATTTTGATGAAATTTGGTATGGAGGTAGCTGACACCCTGGATTAGCTGAGTAATAGAAAATACCCTACCACCATGCTATGGTTTCCTCACGATGTTTTCCTTCACCGGCAGCTCAAGCTCATTGTTGGAATTTGAGCCTACGCCCTTCGGCATGCGAACCGACCGCGCCAACCACTGAGCTATCATCGCTACAAAAACAATTAATCCTAGTTAATTCATGAAGCTAATTGTTTACAACAGAACCGAAACGTGACGTTTACCATCAAGTGTTTGACTTGCTCGATTCGAGGGAATTTATAAAAGGAAAAATACAATACAAGTAATGAATGTTAAGTTCAAAAACCTTCAAGAAACATAAAACATCAAGATCACAATCATAAATCTTGAGAGAACTCGGAAATCTTTAACAAACTTGAAAATTCACTCAAAATACTCACGTATATTCGCGTACCTCAATAATACATACTAAATAATAATATTCCAGGAAAAACATAGAAAATTTCGCTCAGAATCGATCGAGCGGAACGAGTGCTGTCTCTCTCTGAGATTGCATTGTCACAAAAGAAAGAGAGAGATGGGTATAGGACTCAAAAGATCAGCCACGCCCATTGATCGATCTGATAAAAAACATGTTTTGCCTGCGCGGGCGCAAGATTTTGATCTCATTTCGATGTAGCTCGTGTATAGAGGTTTGTATTAAAATTATCTTTATTACTTCATCCGTGGGAGTACTTAATCTTTATTTTAAAATGGTTATGCAGGTATGAATCATAAGTTCACGTTTTTTCAAGAAAAATGAGGATGGGAGTGAGTTCAACGAACACTAATTTCAAAATATGGAGTTGCCATATACATGAATAATTTTATTTTTGCTGTTTGCCACAAAAAGTGTGTACAAGTACATTTAATTTTTACTCGCACAGAATTACCTAATAGGTAAAAGTGCATTCAAATATTACAATATATAATACTTTTAGCAATAAGACCGCGATTTGTGATATACGGTTTCACATTTTTTATAACATAATAAGTTTCTATCTATTTAATCTAATTTATAATTTGCTAGAAATATGAAATCTAAACCTTTATTATATATAATATTTATAATTTATTTAAAAAAAAAATATTTATATACCACTACCAATACAATTATTTTATTACCATTAAAATGGTGGTTGTAGAAACAAACCTATATCTTAAAACTTTAGCTACTCACCGCTAGATGTCACTACTAACCGCGTTAGAAACTAAATCTACTCGTGCGCAGTTGTTGGTTTTAGCGACACCGTGAACAACCCAAGCAATGGTTTTGTCAATAGGTATGTCTGTTCATTTTCAAATATTCGTTGAAGTGTTTTGGTAAAATCAACAGTGCTTCAGTAAAGCATGAATTGGACTTGATCTTTGCTTTAATCATATTTCACTCGATTGTGACATGAGACACTCGAAAATATAAAATACTTGACACTAGTGGAATTTAAAAAATAAGATGCCAAAAGTGAAAAAAAAATAGTTTTGGGAGAATTGGCGGGTACGCAATTAGGGGTATTTTATTCGTAAATTACCGAATTATAAACATGAGTGAGTGTGGAAAAATTATAATATATTGTGGAGTAACATGACTTTTCGTGTTGCTTCCAAAACTAGGTATATCAAAGCTTGTAGTAAAGTCACTACTAATATCATTGGGGCATGACCAGACTGGATCTCTGACTTACTTTGTCTGTGATTAAGGCTTATTTTACTTGAATTATCCTAAAATATACAATTGACACTGGCAAATGCAGAAAGTACAACGTCAAAAACAAATAATAAAATTTTAAACTAAAAAAAAACGACTTTTTATGTTTTTCTCATGGATGCCGTTGTCAGAACTGAACCAAATTGAAATGGGACCACACGGGAAGCAACAGCTTTCAAATTCAAATAAAAAAATCAACAAAATCGGTTCACACAGTCGAAAGTTCTGCGGTAACAAAAAAATACATTCAAATTGAGAAACTCCGCTTTTTTTGAAGTCGGTTATAAAGAAGTAATAGTAACAGTATCTACTTACCTATTTCATTCAAAATAGAATTACCTACTAAAAGAATGCATTGGTTCAATGATTCGATTTTAATCGGCGTATTTCTTTGATGAATTACAATCTGGTACGATATATGAGCATACTTTAACAACTAATGATTGCTCGAATGTTCGATAATTCTGGAGAGTTGAAATGGGTGCTGCGATTATGTGTTTTTGTACGATCTTGTGAGAGTAACTAATGATGATAATAATGATTTGACTAGCGATGCTAACTTATTAAAGTATTTTATTTTATGGTAAGCAGAGTAAAGAGTAACTTACGTACTGATGACTAGGCTATATACTAGAAGAATGGGTATAGTAAGCTATACTTAAAAGGTAGATATATGCCACCGCGGGCTTTTTTGTAGATCTAGGTATAAAAGAGGAATATCCTACCATACATTGTTTTGTTATATCTTTAAGGGATTAGGCAGCGTTTTCGATAAAAGCTCCCAGATAGCTTGACTTTTTTCAACACTTCAAACAAATCATCATATTTCAAGCAATTTATACAAAACCTTGACACATTATACCTATACCTAAACCTTCCTCATGAATCACTATTGGTGAAACTAACAATTTTAATACGAAAAAAAAAAACTTTCATCTTTATAATATTAGTATATTTAACATGAAAAAGTATTTATTGTGATATAACTTTAATAGTTAGACATATGATATCGCGGACTTTTTTGTGGACATCATTTTGCTCCATAAAACTGTGGAACATCACTTTGTTCTGTTGCACGCGAAGTAAAGGCTTTTATCGGTAATTTTTTTACAGGTTGGGTTACATTATTTAAGTTTTCATACGGATCCCTAATTGTTTTTTAAATAAAACATAGCTTGTGTTCATCACGACTAATATAGCATTCTAATGATGAAAGAATTATTCATATCGGTCTTGTAGTTTTAGAGCCTATTCAATATAAAGAAAAAAACAAAAAAAAATAATTTACTCTTCATTATAGTAGTATATATGTAGATATATAATATTTCTTAAAGTTAATCTGTGCCTATAGTAAACGAAATGTTGATAGCATTTTGAGTGTTTATTAACTTTAAGCTATTTTATTATGGAAACTGACGTGGTCTTGACACATTTTTGTTTTATTTATGCGGGATTACTCACGTATAATTTTATCGGAAACTCCGACTATAGTTTCGGCCACATCCGGTGGCCTTCATCATGGAGACAAAGCTGAGACAACGCGCGCGCGGCCTCGTCTTGCTTCGCACTGCGGGCCGCCGCGCGCCTCGCACGTGAAGATAGCGGTTGATGCACGGGCGCGGGGGTGGGGGCGGGTAGTGTACCGGAATGCGACGGTGCGCTCTGGAACTCTTCCTCACCGGAGTCCTCCTCTACGGTGTCAGGGATATTCCAACATACAGAGCTCACCGCGACGTCTTCAGAAACACGGCCATTCTCACGAGCTCCATGAAGACAAGGTTTCCAAGTCGGTGGAAGATTCCACCCTCCGTCTCTATTAAAATTAGGACGCTTACTAATTTCTATGGCCTCCCTGACTTTCCGAGGCACATAGAACTTCTCACGAGCTAGCACTTTCGCCTTATCAAACCGGATATAGTGCAG
Source organism: Biston stratarius (assembly GCA_950106695.1). Taxonomy (NCBI): domain Eukaryota; kingdom Metazoa; phylum Arthropoda; class Insecta; order Lepidoptera; family Geometridae; genus Biston; species Biston stratarius. The sequence continues at coordinate 11,825,764 of OX467106.1, forward strand.
CGCGTCCGTACCAATTGAATGTTCCGCCACCGCCGAACCGTTGCTATCCATGTTCTTCATGGAGCGTACATGCTCAGTGAGTCTAGTGGCCACGTTTCTTCTAGTCTCACCTACATAACACAGACCGCAATCACAAGGAATCATGTATACACCGGGGACACCCAGAGGGTCTCTATCTTTTGGAGAACGAAGTAGTTGTCTGAGCTGCATGAGCGGACGGAAGATTGTCTTGATGCTGTATCTCCGGCGTAACAAGTTTCCAATACCATCCGTAACTCCTTTGACATAAGGTAAATATGCTGCTGCTCTCTCTACCGATGGCAGGCGCGCTCCGTTCGTCGAGTTTGCAGCCCGCCAACTACGGTTCCAACTGTAGCCGTTACTATGAAGAACACCTCTTATGTGGTCCAGCTCAGTGTCCAGATATTTATGATCACATAGTTTCAATGCCCTGTTGAATCTATAGTCGGAGTTTCCGATAAAATTATACGTGAGTAATCCCGCATAAATAAAACAAAAACTTTAAGCTATGTTTATAAGTGAGGTGCTTTCAAACGACGAAACTTTGCATTCAATGGTATCGACGTGCGGGTGGCGTGTCCATCGCTTTGCAGGGATAGGAACCCGTACAATGGCTAGGATATGCTATTCGAGTGTAAGTTAAAGGCTACAAGAACCAACATACAGTGAAACATCTGGGTGTTTTCAAGTTGCGTGTGATCCGGTGTCGTCTAGACAAAAGTGCTCCATCGTCGACCGTTTCTTCGAATACAAGTTTTTTTTTTAAATGTAATGAGACGAACGAGACGCTCTCCTGATGGTTAAAGATTACGCTTGTTTTGACCATTGCAGCGATACACAGAACTTTGAGTAGTAAAACAAAGTCCAGGGCATCGCTGCTTTGGCGCTCATTACTTTGAGACTTCGATGGTTAGTTTCATTAGCCTTGTAATTTCGCCGCAATGCCCTTCAAACCGGAATACAGTTATGTTTACACACTACTGCTTAACGGCAGAAAATCTGGTACTGCAGTGGTACCTACCTAGACAACTTACCACCAAGTAAGTATTTACAAAAAAAAGTATATAAGTGTTCTATCAATTTTCTAGTTTCATAGTACAAGCTTTGCTTAGCTTGGAGCTAGATGGCGCTTTGTGTAATGTCCTGGGATATTTATTATGACGTAATAGTGATCAGACGCGAGCCTTATAATAATTAAAAAAAAAAAACAACTACCTACTAACCACTGAAGAATAAATTTATTTCACGAACAAACCGTCAATATATATATAATGAATAAAATCGCGACCTTCTAGTATATTCTAAGATTAAGTCAACAGATTAATGTTATTGTCGTGCGGAACATTATAGTCACGAAGACAGTCTGAAGATAGGTGGAAGATAACCGTACAGTAACCCTTCACCTAAGAGAATTTACGCATTCATGTGATGCAAAACTAAGTAACGAACTTAGCTTTTAAGTCAATTTTTTTAATTATAATGGTTGGAATAAACCTTCATCGTATAAACAGCTAAATATTGAAATTTGCTGCCCGAGAGGTCCATCGTAGACCACACCTTCGCTTAACATCAGGTGAGATGATAGGCAAACGCAAGCCTAAAAAATAAACCGGCCAAGTACGAGTCGGACTCGCGCACCGAGGGTTCCGTACAAACCTGTAGGTATATAAGTAAAAGTTATGTTTTTTTTTTAATAGTAGGTAATTTATGCTTTTCGCAATTATTTTTTTATCTGTGCTATAAGACGTTGCTTCGTACCAAATTTTAAGATTATGAGTTCACGGGAAGTTCTGCTTCAGCTTCCTCCACGCGTTCCTGAAAAAAAGGGCCTTGACAGACAGACGGACAACAAAGTGTTCCTATAAGGGTTCCGTTTTTTCTTTTGATGTACGGAACCCTAAAAATGAAAAAAAAAATACAACTATCTTTAAAATTTTACTAGACAGGAGGTCATCTACGTAGGTACCACCGCAGTGCCAGATATAATATACATTACTGCGTATTCCGGCTTAAAGGGTACTGCAGCTAGCGAAATTACAGGGCTGTTGAGACTAACCATCTAGTCTCAAAGTAATGAGCATCAAAGCAACGACGTATTGTACTTTTTTTTATGGTTGAAAGGTTTGGTGTATGACCACAGCTCACACAACAATGTTTACAAAATAATGCTCGGCGGCAGTATATCTAATACTGGGGTGGTGCTTAAGCGACCTCCTGCTGAGGAAATATACCACCAAGAAATTCTCCTATGGCAAGTAAAATTGGACCATAGAAGAGAAAGCAAAAAAAAAGAAAAAAATATATGAGCGCCATATCAGCTAAGCTCTAGACTTTGTTTTGCTACTCAAAGTTCTGTGTATCGCTGCAATAGTCATTGAAATTCTTACCATCAAAATTGCCACGTAAGCTAGTAGCATGACAAATTAACAGGTCCAGTATGTAAATTCCCAATGCACGTTAAAAGGCTGATGCCACGTGGAAAGATCTCTATGATCTAAAGAATCATCATTGTATGTTAAATACGTCACATTAGGGACACAAAGGACTCATAAGGAGAAGGAAATTGGGCTCAGATCCTATCCCGTCCTTTAATTGATGCCACCTTCAAGATTTTTTTTACCTGACACTTAGTCCTTTGTTAACTAGTTGTTTGTCACAAACCACATTTACAATACTTTGAAGGGTAGTTTAATTACAGTCATCGTACTGGCTTCTCCAATGTATCATGAGAAAAAAACTTCAGCAGGAGGTTGTCTAGATAAGTATGTAATGCAGTGATCATCATCATCATCATCTCAGCCGTAGGACGTCCACTGCTGGACATAGGCCTCACCCATTGACTTCCATAAAGACCGGTTGGAAGCGGCTCGCATCCAGCGCGTTCCTGCGGTCTTTATGAGGTCGTCTGTGCACCTTGTGGGTGGACGTCCTACGCTGCGCTTGCCGGTCCATAGTCTCCACTCCAGAACTTTGCAGTCCCATCGGCCATCAGTTCTGCGTGCTATGTGCCCTGCCCACTGCCACTTCAACTTGCTAATCCGCTGGGCTATGTCGGCTACTCTAGTTCGTCTACGGATCTCCTCATTTCTGATAAATGCAGCAATTCTTCAATTTTTGCAGCAATTTTTCTGTAATGCAGTAGTAACAGATATTCTATCGCTAAGCAGTAGTGTGTAAATATTACTGTGTTACGGTTTGAAGGGTACTGCAGCTAGTGAAATTACAGGGCTGTTGAGACTAACCATTGAAAGCCTTAAAGTAATGAGCGTCAAAGCATTGATGCGTTGCGCTTTGTTTTATAGTATACTAGTGACTTGCCCTAACTTCACACGGGTGCTCGTATAGCTACTAACTAATGTGGATACATGTATTATACATATAAACCTTCCTATTGAATCACTGTCTATTGATGGAAACCGTATTAAAATCTGTTGCGCAGTTTAAAAGATCTAAGCGTACAGACGGTAAACCTTAAAAGCTAGCATATGCCACCGCGGACTTTTTTGTAGATCTATAGAAGAGGAATGTCCCGTCATGCATTGTTTTATTACATCTGAAAGGGATTAGGTAGCGATGATAGCTCAGTGGTTAGCGCGGTCGATTCGCATGCCGAAGGCCCAACAGTGAGCTTGAGCTGCCGGTGAAGGAAAATGTCGTGAGGAAACCATAACGTGGTGGTAGGGTACTTTCTAGTACACGGCTGACTAGCTACCACCCTCAAGTTGAAAATCTGCCGCAAAGCATCTAACGGTGCGTTCCGGCAGCCTCACTTGAGAGCCAGTTCCATTCCAGGCAAGGTGTGCTTTACCATCTTCGACCACACCGTCACTTAACATCAGGTGAATTGTGGTCAAACACCTAGCCTGACACCTATAAAAAAGGGTAGCGTTGTCGACGAAAGCTTCCAGGTGGCTTGACTTTTTTCGACACTTCCAACAATTATCATCATATTTCAAACAATTTACACAAAACCTTGACAAATTATATACCTAAACCTTCATCATGAATCACTCTATCTAAGTTGCATGATAATCCGTTCAGTATTTTTTATGTTTATCGCGAACAGATAGATGACTTTGTTTTATAATATGTCTAGAGATAAAGCAATTTAGTCGCCAAAAAAATGCAGTCAGCGCCGAAAGAGTAAGATGTCTGTCTATTATTTACCGGACACATTTCGGGGAGCGTCCGCAAAACTTTCATGACCTTTTCCCACCCGCTCCATTCCACCATAGGACAAGCAGAAGAACGGCACAATATCATTCGTTCTTCGTAAACGTTCCCAATATTCGTACGCAGCGATTCCACTCTACTTTATTGATGCGTAGGAACAACCTATGAATGGAACCCATTGCTGGCTTTTATGTTTCCTATAAACTACAATTTGGACGTTTTTCAGGCTAGAGTGAATAGGTTTCTTTTAGATAAGCGTGCTCCATCCTCGGCTGCAGTGTCGCTTTCCATCGGGCGAGTTGGTGGCCAAACGTAGATCAATTTAATATAAAATAATAAAAATAACCGTTATTGTGTATACTTTTTTTATTCACTGCTCACAGGTTATGTATTGTGATGACGATGATGAAACAGTACACTGAAGATCCTCGTGGTCCGATCATGACTCACTAATTACCATCGACGCCTCGTGTCTCACACGTATTAAGAACAATCTAATCATGTTAATTTAATCCTATGACACTAATAGTGATGTGCTTTGTCCAGTGAGCGGTGACTCGATGAATGGCTGTCGCTTCCGTTGCAGGGAGAGGAACCCGCACAGAGCCTAGAACTTGCGACCCAGGTAAAAAAAAATGTTTGATTAAAAATGAAATTATATAATATGTAATCAGTAAACATATAAAAAAAAAATGCTAATTTTATTTGTAGCTATGACAGCGTAATTGTTAGCGTGGTCGGTTCATACGTTACGGCAGCTGCAGTTGAGAGCCAGTTTCATTCCAGGCTAGGAGTTTTTACCATCTTCGACAACACCATATTTTATCATTAGGTAAGTTGTGGCCAAACACTTAGCCGGTCAATCTTATTTTTTTTTTCATATTAAATGTTTTGTTTTTTAATTATTATTTGACAAAAGCAAGTGTTTAGAATAAGATTACTTAATATAGTTATGATTATTAATTGTTACTATTTTTACTAATTTTGTAATATTTATCGATATATTTTTATTAATATTGAAAAAAGGCTAGTTTTCAGTCGGAAAACATTTCAATAATAAATAAATTAGTTTTTTTTAATTGGGTCCATTACAATAGTCAAGATTTGAAAAAAAAAATATAAACTTTTGTCGATGGCAAGATTTTATCGACAATTCGACTTCTTTAGAGCAGCACTACAAACACTACCCACGCTAGAGGAAGTCAATCATCAGTGTTTTAAAACGTATTGGATCTGGAATTAGGATGTTAAAACTTTATAGCGAGTTTTAATAGTCATTGCGAGCCGTGAGTCACTCATAAAACTTATTTAGTGCAAGAATAGAACTCAAATAGTACTCTGCTCTATTTTGTTGTTAATTTAAGTCAGCGATGATAGCTTAGTGGTAAGCGAGGTCGGTTCACACGCCGAAAAGGTTCAAATCCCAACAATGAGCTGCCGGTAAAGGAAAACATCGTGAGGAAACCATAGCGTGGTGGTAGGGTATTTCCTAGTACTCGGCTGGCTAGCTACCACACTCAAGTTGAAAATCTGCCGCCAAGCATCTAGCGGTGTGTTCCGGCAGCCTCACTTGAGAGCCAGTTCCATTCCAGGCTAGATGTGCTTTACCATCTTCGACCACACCGTCACTTAACATCAGGTGAGTTGTGGTCAAACACCAAGCCTGTCAGCTATAAATAAATAAAAAATAAAAAAAAAAGTGCAATTGCTTTTAATATTTTTAGGTGTATTTTGTTTTGCTTCACCGGAAGACCAGCGCTGGACATACCACTTAGTTGACCAGTCTTATGCTGAGGTAAGCCCCTGTTTTGTAACTGTCTCTGTTTTTGTGTTAAACAAGTAAAATAAAATAAAAAACCGACTTTATATGTGTTTCTCATAGATACCATTGTCAGAACTGGACCAAATTAAAATTGGACCACTCGGCAAGCACCAGATTTTAAATAAAAAAATAAACACCAAAATCGGTTCAACCAGTCGAAAGGTCCGAGGAAACAAACATTTAAAAAATACCAGTCGACTTGAGTACCTCCTCCTTTTTTGAAGTCGGTTAATAATAAAAATAATTTCTTTCTTTCGTTTCAATGGTTTCCTCAACAGTTCAAGCTCAAGCTGGGATTTGAACCTACAGACACGATCATAACGATTGCGGTTCATGATTTTTCATTCTATTTAATTTTCAAAATGGTCTCGTTAACTCAGTTTAAACTTTTAACTAGTTGTCTTGTCATCTGTAGCAAATATAATACACAAGACTTAGTACCTAAGAATTGTTTCGACAAAAGAAGGATTTCAATGTATTGTGGCTTTGCTTTTTACCCTCCAAGCCATCGAATCGCCATTGAAATTGAAACACCACCGCTGCTTAGAGGTTTATTCGCGTGATGCCATAAATCAATGGAGTGGAGACGTGAGCCACCTTTGTGTGGGCCCGCCTGCCCCGACTCTAATCCTTTAAGAGTTTTCTTATGGTCTGTTCAACGCAGAATATGTGAAATTACCAGATACATCTTCAATTGGTCTTAAATTACATACAATTTGGGTGTCTTTAAATCCAGAGTAGACAAGTTTTTCTACTATAAATAAGCTTACGTTTGACCGCCATCTCACCTTGATGTTAAGTGATGATGCGGTCTAAGATGGAGCGCGGCTGCATAGAAGATGCCGATTCAATCTTGACTTAAACACACCCAGATTATATCCATAGGGGTACACACATTCCACTGTATAGTGGTCCGCATAATGAACGTAGAATCAATTCGTTTCGAATCGTTGAGGTTTTTTTAGATAAGCGTGCTCCATCTTAGTCCGCATCCTGGTTGAAATCAGTGGTCAAACTTGGTGGTGTAAGTTCTGTGTATCGTTGCAATGGTCAAGGACATGCGCTATATCTTACCATCAGGAGACCGTCACGTTTGCTTCATTACTTTCACATAAAAATTTAAAGAATAGTAATGCACATCACTTTAAAAAAACCTGTAATTTTCCATATACTGCCATTCATCTACACAACAGTTGTTGTTGAAAGTCAATTCGTCACATCCCACTTTCATCCAAAAGCCCTATTTAATACGTCCTTTGTGATTTTATTAATACCATTTACCATCCAATTTGACTGTATAATTATGATATGTGGTGACAAATAGTTGCTCTTGTCACAATTTCTTGTCACCGTCTCTTGTCACAATTTGATTAAAACCATGACGATTGTTTGGTTATAATTTATTATGGATAAAGTTGTGTGAATGAATGAATTGAATGATCAAATTTACTGAATGGAAGGAAGAGCCGTGTCAAGTGGGATAAATAAAATTTTAGATGTTGACAGATTCACTGCGAGTAAAGGTATAATTATTAATTGAAATCTCTAGCATAATAGTTTATTGGTACTCATCTCTAATATTTTTGTTTTACTTATGCGGGACTACTCGCGTTTAATTATATCTGATACTCCGACTATTGTTTCGGCCACATCCGGTGGCCTTCATCATGGAGAAAAAGCTGAGTACAACGCGTGCGCGGCCTTTTAGTGGAATTTTCCGATATAAGTCGCTTGTTTATCTGCCTTCTATCGAATACATTTCGGGGAGTGTGCCTTGGAATAGCATAATTTGTGGATTATTATGACAACTGTACTGCGACAACTGTTACGATAATAGCGATGATGAAGGATTTTTATCCCAAAAAAAGAGCTTGATCTGCCGGTGAAGGAAAACATCATGACGTATGTGTGTGTGTGTATATATATGTTTGTGAGCGTGCGTGTGTGTGTGTGTGGGTGTGAGTGTGTGTTAGTGTGTGAGAGAGAGAGAGAAAAAGAGAGTGTGCAGTAAGTGTGAGTGAGTGTGAGTGTAAAGCGAAGAAAGAAATAACAATATTATGATATGAATTAGTATTTCATGAACTTCGGGAAAAAGCAATGACTCGTTATAATTAATAATTAGAAGTTACTACCATACACTTCATTTTAGTAAAATTTTATAGCTCATAAAATTGTCTCCTATTTATTCTAATTTCAACTTTTATATTTTAAACCAGCATATACCTTACCTATTAATTATACCTATGGCAAAAACATAACATCTCGCTGGAACAAATCCAAGACACATAATCTTGTAAAAAATATATTATTTTTAAAAGCGCTGATTACAAGTACCTACCTATTTGAATTTTATTTATGTGAACGGTAAATATTTTTAATATTTACTCTGAACTGATCGAGTGTATGCATTCATGTGGTTTTGTTAATAGTATATGATTACAGTATCATTAAATTGGAATTAATTTGCGTGGTGGTAGGGTAATTTAAAGTACTCGGCTGGCTAGCTATCACCCTCAAGTTGAAAATCTGCCGCCAAGCATCTAACGGTATGTTCTGGTAACCTCACTCGAGACGCAGTTCTATTCCAGGCTAGGTGTGCTTTACCATCTTCGACCACACCGTCACTTAACATCAAGTGAGTTGTGGTCAAACACCTAGCCTGTCGGGTAAAAAAAAAAATTGGCCAAATGTTTTGAAGTTTAGTCAGCCTAATTGGAAGACCATCTTCCAATCTGAAGGCCCTAGGTTCGAATCCCGCGACGTGCAAGAATGTCTATTCTAAGTTATAAGCGTATTGTCGATGACTTTAAATGGTGAAAGAAAACATCGTGAAGAATCCTAAATGTCCGAAAGTTCTTTAAAAATTAAAAGTTCTTGTAGATATGTGAAGTCTTCCAACCCGTACTTAGCCAGCGTGGTGGACTATGGCCATTAAGAAGAGACCCGTGCCCAGCAGTGGGCCAGTTTATAAGAAAAGGGCTGAACCAAGGCATTATTTTAAAATTAATTTGATTTTTTAAATACGATCATAGTTCAGTGGCTAGATAATATTTGTCCTATTTTACTTGTCTAAAAATGGTATTAGGTAGTTGTCATTTTCACATATTTTTTTCTAACGAAAAACTTCCGAAAGTTCTACGTTTGATCTAAAAAGTATATACCTATTTTATTGAAAACACCAAAGTTACAAGTCATATTACAATTCATTTCAAAACTACCATTAAAATGTCAAAATACTAATTTACATGTCAAAATAATAAAATGTCAATAATAATTGAAATGTATATAAAAGTTAGTCTAGCTATAGTTTGCTATATTTAACTTATCAAAAAGTGGTATTAGTTATAATTTTCAGAAATAATATCTTAGTGTTTTTCTTACTAGCAAAATCCTTTAGAAAACTTTTAGTTTGACCTAGAAAGTATACCTATATTTTTTGAAACTTACAAGTCACAGACAATTTATTTCAAAACTACCATTAAAATGTCAAAATAACAGTTACGTGTCAATTTATTGATATGTCAATAAAATAAAATGCCAATAAAAGTTTATTACTTACTCATTCAGGTCACAATTGAACACCATACATCGCCGGAGTTATCTACGTTATCTCATTACTAATAACTAGACCGCACATTCAAGGAGGCAAAACAAACAAATACTCTTTATACCTATATAGAGTGTGGGTGCATTAGCGGAGTCATATTGTTAACTGTATCACAATGGAGGCCTGAATCAAAGCGTATAGTTGAGGGTAAAAATATCGCAGCGTATGCGGATGATTTACTGAGGTCTGCAGTAGGGCTGTATGAATTTCAGCACATGTACTTTACAAAAAAAAAATTTTGCCGTGGTGGTGCCGGCGTAAGAATAGTACCTCACCCTCTCTACCCGTGGTTGCCGTAAGAGTCGGCTAAGGGATGTAATCCGGAAGATGGGCAGCAGCGTCTTCCTTGAACAATCACACCAAACTGCGCTCGCCAACCCGCCTGCCAAGCGTGGCGAGTATTGGCAAAAACCCTCCCCAGAAGGAGGCCTATGTTCAGCAGTGGACGTCTTATGGCTGATGATGTGTGATGTGATGTGATGTTTTTTACAATACAATATTTTATTGATAACACCAAAGTAACGTCACATCACACACTAATCACACACATCCTACTATCACACTAATCACACACATCCCACTATCATACCTAGTGTGATAGTAGGATGTAGTTAGTGTATAGGGTTAGTGTGTAGGGTGTAGTTTGTAGCGATGATGGCTCAGTGGTTAGCGCGGTAGGTTCGCATGCCGAAGGGCGTGGGTTCAAACCCCAACAAAATGAGCTTGAGCTGCCGGTGAAGGAAAACATCGTGAGGAAACCATAGCGTGGTGGTAGGGTACTTTCTAGTACTCGGCTGGCTAGCTACCACCCTCAAGTTGAAAAATCTGCCGCCAAGCATCTAACGGTGTGTTCCAGCAGCCTCACTTGAGAGCCAGTTCCATTCCAGGCTAGGTGTGCTTTACCGTCTTCGACCACACCGTCACTTATCATCAGGTTGATCAAACACCTAGCCAGTCAGACATAAACAAAAAGGATAAAAGCGAAAGTTTGTGAGTAACAAATATACAAACAAACTTGTGTCAGTGTACAGTGTTTCATGATAGTTGCGTATTTTAAACATGAAGGGCACCTTCTAGCACAATAAATGTTCCACGAGAAACATCTATCTATATTAAATTTGAAGCGGATATTTCTTGTAGTTATTTTTTTGATAATGCCCAGGAACCTTATGGTTTTCGGTTTTCCGGGATAAAATGTATCCTATATGTTAATCCAGGCCATAAACTATATGCGTGCCGAATTTCATCCAAATTTGCCAGTTTGCCAAATTGAAACGTGTAACGTGAAATAAATTGTAGCGCATATGAAACGGACTTTACACGTAGCGCCATCTATTGGATTCGTACTCAATCTAGTTAATAAATTACCTTTCATCGCCATCTATTATAATTTTATGGAACTCACAGATAATTATACCTCTTTGTCGTATAATAAACAAATGATTTGCAATAAAGAATATTGCGATTATAAATTGAGATATAAACTATCCTATCTCTCAAATTGGATCAAACTGCCCATACTGCCACATAGTGTGCAAGATTTGGTTAAAATCGGTTCAGTAGTTGAGGAGTTCATCGCGGACAAGCAATGTGACACGATTTTTTTATATATAAAGGTTTATGGACGTTCATAAGATTCGCTATTAAAAATTCAAATAAGAAATTGAATTTTGACAAATAGTTCCGAAAGATCTTGCAGTGACAATCCTACAGGCGGCTTGCTGCGTGGGCGCCACACGGTAAGACGCAGTTCTCCATGAAGCATCGGTGATGGGGAACGATAGTTGTGGATATTCCACATCTTTTAATGATTAACAAACAGTGTCTTTCGGTTTGAATCTACTTCCATTGTACGAACCGCTAAACAATGTATTTTGCTACCCGAGTGGGTGTTCCCTGATAGATACAATCTGGGTGCTTTCAAGTCTCGAGTGAATCATCACTTAACATCAGGCGAGATGGCGCTCAAACGCAAATCTATATACAGTAAAAAAAAACTATGTATAAGTTATTAAACTAATAAGTCGCTCTCCTGATGGCAAGAGATAACGCATGCCCATGACTATTGCAGCAATACACAGAACCTTGAGTAGTAAAATAAAGTCCAGGGCGTCGCTGCCTTGGCGCTCATTACTTTGAGACATTCGATGGTTAATCTCAACAGCCCTGTAATTTCGCGCTAGCTGCAGTACCTTTCTAACCCGAACACAGTAATGTTTAAACACTTCTGCTTAGCGGCAGAATATCTGGTGGAAATCTACCACCAAGCTTCTCGGTGTAGATGTGAAAATTTCGAAATGTCTATTGTTATTGTAACAGTTGTATAGAAAAATTGCAACTGCAGGAACTAATCCTCTGTAAGGTTTTTTTAAATAGGAATTGGATTTGATCATAAGGGTCACCAATTGGGCTGATGGAAAGTAATGTATGCATTAAGAAAATAGAGCAGAACTATTATGAATATCAGAGTACGAGCATTGAGAACGTCCACGAGGAACGATCAAAGTGCTGTTCTTCTCTTTCTTCTGTAGTAGAACGGAGAAGGTGGAGTAAGGTCATGAAGAGGAGAGGAGAGAATTTGAAGTTAATATTATATATTGCGATTCAAAATATCAGTCAAACGATAAATCGAATAATTCGATTTCGCACTGTCGTCAAAAGTGGACGAAATACCAACATACGAATATACTGACAGGCAAACTTTCACATTTTTAATACTAGTGTTATTTAATCAAGGTCGAATTGAAGTTCTAACAATTTAGTTGGTCTTTTACATAGAAGTCACAACAATATTCAGAAAGGTATCATAAATAACATTACAATGCAAACACATGCACCGTATCAACTAATTTCAATGGTGACTCGGATTCAATTTTATTCGAGTGGAACTGTGAGGATCAGCTCTCTTGATGGTATTGTCTGTCGGAGAAATAATAAGGCTGGGATCTGTGTTGAGGGAGGTACTATGAGAATTCGATAAGAGAATACTTAAATCTTTATTGCAATACTAGCTGTGCTTTATCGTGCCACACGCCATCGCCTTCTAAGGTTAGTATCGTCATGTTAAATTGTATAACTTTTTTTTTTATGTCCTGTGAAATGCTAAAAGATTTTACAGATTAGCGCTTTTAAACAAAACTACATTAACAATTATTACAACAGAGTATAGGTTATTAGAAAAGCTGTAGTATGTATGTTAGGGTATAATTTGTAGATAGTTTTAATTCACTGTGGGAAGTAATTTGATGGATAAAATCTGGGTACCTTCACGTTGCGAGTGAATCGGTTTCTTCTAAGCAAGCGTGCTCCACCATAGACCGCATCTTCGCTTAACATCAGGCGAGGTGGTGGTAAAAAGCAAGCCAATGTAAAATAAAAAATAATAATTGGGTAGGTTGTATTTTTGAAATAGCATAAATAATAATAACTACCTAAATACAATATAACTTATTGAACCCACACCATTCGGTGTGTAAACTGACCGCGCTTACCATTGAGCTATCATCGTTGCAGAACAATATTAACAGTAATGTTAAATCTCTTTCGAGAACTCGCCGTAGACCCCCGATTATTGTCCAAAGATACGCCCACAGAGCATATTGAAGACGTTTTTGTTGTCCCAACAGATTGAGGTTTGCCTTACAATATGCTATGACATGCGTCATGATTTATCACCAGAATTAAATGGAACCTTATTAATTACAATTTTTATATGAAAGCTCGCGTGAATAGCTTGACATTTGATGGTTTCAATCTTAGACAATTTATTGCCTTAGTTTCTTTTAGGGCATTTGAAATGAGAAACGGCATCAAATTAGTAATCGACAATATGACGTCATATAAAGCTTATACCTAACGTCAAACGAATTTGTTGCAAATATTTCTTAATTGAACTGAATATAATAGCTATAACATTTTCATGGATTGGTTTAAATCTTAGGTTTAAATCATAATCTAGCCTGCTTAATAAATTCGTTTATTTTTGACGTTATGGCATATCCGCGTTCCCATCATTTTTTTTTTATAAATTTAATTTGCCCCTTCGGGCAGTCTATAGCTGTAAGGGCTTACTGCCACGTCTTCGGTTTTTGCAATTCATGTCTAACATATGTATATTACAGTCAAAGTCCAGTCTTGGTCTAGTACAGTCTGAGCCAGTCAAATCCAGTCATGCCTTAGTAAAGTAGTGGCGATTTTACTATAAGCTTAGATGGAATTTTGGAAGCAACACAAAAAGTCATGTTACACCACATTATATCACTTTCCCACACTCGCGCGTGGAATTTGGCACTTACGAATAAAACATTACTATTTTTGTAAATAAACACAGAAAAAAAAATGTTTTGGAAAAAATACAATGAAGAGACACGACTCTTACCGCGTCTCCGTCAAAACTCGCGTTTCCACCAATTAAAGTTGTATTTCTTTTTCTCTATTTTTGGCATCGCACTTAGTGTAGGTAATTGCCAGTGTCATGTTTTTTTATATTGTCTATGGAACTAGGTATAGGTACTTATGTTGTTCTTAACATTGTTACGAAGCGCTCTTAACTGAACTAGGTATAATACTCAACAAAAATAATCAAAAACGAATTGAAAATAAAAATAAAATAGTAGGTATACTACTTATATTAAAATTAAAACTAATAAATGTCAACCTAAGTTTAAAAAGTAAAAACAAAAAAATATTATTATAATTCAAGTGAAATAAGTATAAATTACATTCAACGTGACACAAGTCATGGTTGAGTCCAATATGAAATATATATTATTTATATAAAGAAGTAGTATGGCTTCTGAGCTTCAGCCTGCTCGATGAGGCAAATTAAATTTCAAGAAAACAATGGTCGTTACCGCCAATATGTCCAATCAGAACGAATTCCAAGTTCAACATTTCAAGGTACCTAAATGTCATTGACACGATACGGCGTCATCGGATGTCAAACGTATTTAACAATTAGCTGGCCGTGCATAACAATATAATCTTAATTCTATGCGGTACTACTTTAACGGTGCTTTTGGGAAAATTGATCCTTACTTTCATGTCAATAAAGGTAATCATTGTTTGTTACATATTGATAGTTAAGTCTTTTTTAAAGCTAGCAAAGTATTGATGACCAAAGTCATTCATGTGAGCATCGGCTGATATGTGTAGAAGTCAATTAATATAACACGCAATGATCGCAGGATTAAAATTAACTGCGAATGTGTTTATCAGCTTAATGTTCGGCGATGTGTGTGTTTTTCACATACATCTGTGGTGATGTTTTTTCGATTATCAAATACTTTTATTGTCCGCTCACAGAAATAACCAGCCAGCTCTATAAAGCCACACCGATTCATAGTTGATATTCCAACTACCCTACTTTATTGGACAGGGACCATTCAAGTATTACGTAAGCAGAATTTTAGTAATTATTAACCCCTCCCTCCCCCTTTTCAGCAAAAGTAAGCAAAGTTCTTACTTCCCTCTCCTTAATACTTAAGTAAATATTGGTTTAATTAGCAGCCATTTCGTGGTGTGTCGATAACAAGGAAACCAAACAATCAGCATGATTTATACGACTTTGCTGATATTATCACCATTCAGATCGCCTCATCCCCAATGTCGTCAAAAATAAGCAAAGTAAAGACTCCCCCACCCCTCTTTGGTGCTTACGTAATACTTGAACGGCCCCACAAATACCTACAGCAAAAAATAAATAAATATAATTTAAAAAAATAGTAATATTACTGCCTCCTAAAGCTTGTGTTAAATGATAAATAATGGGTTATCTCAAAATAACGTCTTTCCAAGTTTTATGGATGTATAAAAATTAGTATTAATATGCAATTTATAAGTTTTAATACAAGCGTGCATACAGCTTGTAAAACGTACTTTTTGTTATTTCTAGTACACAATGAACACTGGAAATGTACAACTATAATTGTATTATGTATAAATAAAGCAATTTTGGAATTGAATTGATTGGTATTCCAAAAACTCGCAAAAATCGGTCCGATTCCGCCTTCATCGTACGAACCCCTAAACAATGGGCTTTGCCCGAGTGGGTGTTCCCTGATAGATACAATATGGTTGTCATTAAGTTGCGAGTGAGTCGATTATTTAAAATGTAATGAGATGAGAGAGACGCTCTCTTGTTGGTAAGAGATAACGTATGATTATTGCAGCGATACACAGAACTTTGAGTAACTAAACAAACTCCAGGGCTTCGCTGCTTTGGCGCTCATTACTTTGAGACGTTTGATGGTTAGTCTCGACAGCCCTGTAATTTCGCTAACTGCAGTACCTCTTGGAACCGGAACACAGTAAATTTTACACACTACTGCTTGGCGGCAGAACATCTGATACTGCGGTAGACTTGAGAGTAAAGTACACTATCATGCAATGGTTTCCTCACGAAGTCGAGTTGTTAGATTTGAACCTACGCCCTTCGGCATGTGGACCGATCGCGCAAACTTCTGGGCTGAACCAATGAAGTCTGCACTTGGCAGAAAATCATGGGGTGAAATTATATTTTTAAATCATCATTAATAACGTGCTTAACAAACTGTTCTACATTTAGCCGATAATATAAAGTTTAGTTAGTAAATTAATAATGACATTTGAATCGTTAGTCAAAATTGTGTTTCTCAACTGAACGGTGGCTGTCAAAATGTCAAACAATATCAGAAATTCACAATGGATAGGCATAGATTAAAAATAATACATAGAAGTGCTACGCATCCATATTTACGCATTATTTAAAGAAAAACACTATAATGCAATAAACAGATTTTCAGTAGTCTAGATAAAGTTTTTCGTAGAAAAAGACAGAAGCATCTATGGTCCACAAATTTTACTTGTCATAAGAATTACTTGAAGGTAGATTTCGTCAGCCGTCAGCAGCCGCCAAGCAGTAGTTTGTAAACACTGTGTTCCGGTTTATAGAGTACTGTAGCTAGCGAAATTCCAGGGCTGTAAGGAACTATCGCAAGTCTCAAAGTAATGAGCACCAAATCAGCGATTCCCTGGACTTTGCCTTGCTACTCTAAGTTTTGTGTAGCGTTGCAATGGTCATGGATATGCGTTATCTATAACCATCACGGGAGCGTCTCGTTCGTCTCATTACTTTTACATATAAAAAAAAACACAATTATGTCAAATTGTTATACAATTTACTTTTTATTGTTTTTTCATTAACTTTGTGTACATTATTGTACACGCAAGTAGATATTACTTTTTGTTGTATGTAATGTTGTAATTATGTAAATAAATAAAATAAGTTTACGGTAAGACGCATTAATTAAAAAAAATGCGATATAGCGATGATAGCTCAGTGGTAGCGTGGTTGGTTCGCATGCCGAAGGGCGTGGGTTCAAACCCCAACAATGAGTTTGAGCTGTCGGTGAAGGAAAACATCGTGAGGAAACCATAGCGTGGTGGTAGAGTACTTTCTAGTACTCGGCTGGCTAGCTACCACCCTCAAGTTGAAAATCTGCCGCCAAGCATCTAACGGTGTGTTCCGGCAGTCTCACTTGAGAGCCAGTTCCATTCCAGGCTAGGTGTGCTTTACTATCTTCGACCACACCGTCACTTAACGTGTTCAAAACTTAAAAGTATTTATTCTACCAATTTTTTTACCAATAAGTCGAACAGCTCGCCGCTCTACCGAATCAAGAGCTTGAAGTTGGTACTTGGCAGAACCGCCCTAAAGGTGGCAGCAATATTCCACACACGACCGGACTTGTGCTTGATACAATGCAAGCAGCTGCCCGGTGTGCTCTAGGAACCTCACTTGAGAGTCAGTTCCATTCCAGGCTAGGTGTGCTTCGCCATATTCGACCACACCGTCACTTAACCATTAAAAAGCTGCACTGTTAGTTATCAATTATATTTTTTTCTTCTCACCCACATAATTTCTGGCGACGCTTTCCTTCCACGGCTGCTCAATATCATTGCTTTTGAATCCATGAACTTATGCCATGACATGTTATCCAATTGCGTAAACCCCTAAGCAATCATAGCTACAAAACTTTATTTCTAAAAGTGTCCTACATAGACACTTACCAAGTTACAGTTTTAAAATTTGCGTCATCAATTTGGTCTTTACAGTGAGCTAATCTTTGGCTGCGATCGGTAAATCGACCCTTAATTTCGGGGGTGGATTGATGACAACCCCGATATTTTGCCGCTCATTTGACGCTCTATTAATTTCGCTTAACTTTGACGTTCGGTTTTAACGATTTCTGATTTTAGAGAGAATTCAGGCGGGAGACAATTTTTAGGAGACTATTTGAATTTTTGATATACCTACCGTTTTAGAATACTTTTTTTATACAAAAGTAATGAGACAAGCGCGTCGCTCTGCTAATGGTAAGACATAGAGCCTGTCCATGACCATTGCAGCGGTACACAGTACTTTGAGTAGCAAGACAAAGTCTAGGTCATCGATGCTTTGGTGCTCATTACTTTGCGACCTGTAATTTCGCTAGCTGCAATAGGTTACTTCAAACAGGAACAAATTAATGTTGATACACTACTACTTGATGGCAGAATAACAGGTAATTACCTAGACGACCTCCTCCTATGGAGATCTACCAGTTTTTTTTTTTTTAATTCGAAATAGGTTTGCATTTGATCATGTCCTGCGTGATGTTAGGCTCGAGAAAGGTCTATATGGACTACGATAGTCTTTTGATGATGATAAATCAAAGACCAGACTGAAAATGGTATGTGCAGTAAAAATCAGGTAATCTGGGATACATATATGCAAATATTGATATCCCAGAAAAACTAACGGCTTATGACTTCATGTATGATACTGAGGAACCGCGGTTGCCACTGCTGGTAACAAAACAAAAAAGTATGAACTTTAATTCAACCCGTCGACGCTCATGTCGCGACGCAAGTCCAATTTCAGTGTTTTTACGATGTATCCGTCAGACAGCCATCGTTCGATGTCAGCCAATCTAACTTTGTCGAGAACCGACGCATTTATAACAATTCTGTGTTGTAGGGTTGGTTTGAATTAAAATAATAAATATTTTATGTATACACTGGAACTGGATTTCTTTATGGCTCCTAATCGATTGATTAATTTATTGACTGAGTACTTCTTTATTGTTCACACTAAAAATTACATAGAAGAAGCGAAATAAGCGAGAAAGAGCCATGGTTTATACGAGCAGTGGACAGGGAAAGATTGATGTCTTTGACATGTGGTGTTGGGGGAGAATGTTGCGCATGTCATGGACAGCAAAACGAATTAAAATGTCTTTTATCACCCATCTTAATATCAAGTCAAAGTTATCCACAATCTGCTACCAAATTGTTATGAGGTATTTTAGTCATATTGCCCGGAGACAACTAGATAATCTTAACAAACTGGTTGTAGTGGAAAATATTGAGGGCAAGAGACTGCGGGGTCGCTCACCCACCCCATGGCCAAATAACGGGACTCTCCATCACTACTGCCCTGAGACAAGCCGAACTGTGGTGTGGAAGCAGTTGGTGATCATCTCGGTGAAGGCAAATCAGGACGGGCACTAATTTCAGTAATGATCAAGATCTACTGAAAAAACGAATAAGTTCCATTAAGCAAAGGTCCTTACTCGAATTAAGGAAGGTTAGTTTTCAACATGCATCAAAGGTGTTTATCAAAATACGATTAATCACATTATTTCTTACATCAGATAGATCTAACGACTTATATTTAGAGTTTTTTTTTTAAAAGTAACTATTTCCTACTATTTGTAGTATTCAATAGTTAGTATAAGCAAGTAATTAATTCCTTTAATTTTTTGCTATTAAATAAGTAATCTTATTTAAACTGAGTTATTTTAAATATTGTAATGTATTTATTAATTCGTTGTATGTTTCTTTCATTTAGCATTTTCTTTGTTTTAACACTGTAATCTAATTTCGAATGTTTTTACTTATTAAACGTATTTTTATGTATATAATTTTTTTGTGTATTTTATTGCTTAAATTTTGCGTCTTCTAGACATTAGCAGTTTTTTCGAATTTTCTTATAATACCAACAACACGTTATGTAAAGATATAAGTTATTTAAGTTTTTAATGAAATATCAGTTGTCTCAGAGTTCATCTCTCAAGTAAACGAATAATTTAGGGGTTTCTCATTTATTATAAGTGAATTGTTTGACAAAAATATTATTAAATTATCTTATCAAAGTTAGCAACTCTTGAAACTTGATGTGTACTTACCCATCTTTGACAGTTCACTGGCTTTTCTGCAGCACTGCAAACATACACAAAGTATTCTGATGTTATATTATGCATTATGTTCTTAACAAAAGTAATTGTCTGTGTTAAAAAATTTAATAACATACATAACTAAATAAAAAAATGAAAAAATAACCCAAATTTGAAATCATAAAAGACAAAATCAAATATAGATAATTTTTCTCATATTTATGATTACTTTGTCATTTTTTCTTAAAGACACATTTATACACACATTGATCTATTAAAATGTATACATTTGGTCACTGTTCATTACATTTATGATTATAACTTTTCTTATATTTATGATGATCACTTCTTTATATTTATCTAGATGATACATTTTTACATATAAAATAAACAGATATCCTAGGACATTTAACACAGCGCCATCTAGCTCCAAACTAAGCAAAGCTTGTATTATGGGAACCGTATAACTCATAGAATACATAAGACGCCATAGGACGTCCACTGCTGGACATAGGCCTCCTCCTGAGGGGCTATGCCAATACTCGCTACGCTTGGCAGGCGGGGTGGCGAGCGCAGTTAAGTGTGATTGTTCAAGGAAGACGCTGCGTCCCATCTTCTAACATCCCTTAGCCGACTCTTACGGCAACCACGGGTAGAGAGGGTGGGGTACAATTCTTACGCCGGCACCACCACGGACCATTATTTTTAGACCATTATGTTTTGCGAATACATGGTTAACACACAAATAACACCCAAGCACAGAATAAACATTCTTCATTACTCGTCACATAAATATTTGTCCTGAATGGGAATCGAACACGACCACAGTACTTGAAGTAGATATGAGCAAATGAGCTAACATGGTAATCACTAATTATGATGATCACTTCCTTTGTATTCATTTCTAGTGATGTCGAATAACCTAGATGATAACTTTTCTCACATTGATGATGATCATTATCTTCATGCTCTCTTTTTAGGACTTGATGGTATTTCTTTTATATTTATATTTTTTTTATTTTCATCACGGAATAAAATCACTCTTGTATTGCTGCTTACATATTAATACAGGGTAACAAGCTTGTAACAACAAATACAGATATTTAATTGACGATACCAATGTTATCAAATTCCGTAATATCATTTCAAATATAAAAAGTTTTATAACACTGATTACTTGTCAATGAATAAAAAAATATAATCTCAAAAAAAGTATCTCAATATAAAACTATTGTCAATATAACAAAATGTCAAAACAAACATAATTACTCACTAGTAATTAAACAATATTTAGTTTAAGTACCTGGATGACCGAGCTTTGCTCGGCTGAAAACACAAGTTTTCTGATAATGAAACCTAGCTAGATCGATTTATAGCCTCCGAAACCCCCTGCATACTAAATTTCATGAAAATCGTTGGAGCCGTTTCCGAGATTCAGATTATATATATATATATATATATACAAGAATTGCTCGTTTAAAGGTATAAGATATATACGTCAATGTCATAAAACGAGGTCTCTAGCGGCTAAGATCTTACCTCCATCGCGTGCTTCAGGAAGGTGCATCCCGGACGGAAAGGGTACGCGGTTAAAGACCGCGAGCCCCAGAATGTCGACTTGTCCGACTTGATAACATACATACTTTACTATGAGTACAACTTTAAAACACCAAAATAAAAATCAGCTGTATAAAATAGAAAAAGTTCGTTGACCTTTGACCATACGAAGCAGTTGTTTTCCGCTACTTCAGAGTTGTGAACATAGTAATTTTTTTTTTATGTAACTGGAATGAGACGAATGAGACGCTCTCCTGATGTTAAGAGATAACGCCCGTCCATGACCATTGTAGCGGTACACAGAACTTTGAGTAGTAAAACAAAGTCTAGGGCATCGCTGCCTTGGCGCTCGTTATTTTGATACTAGATGGTTAGTCTCAATAGCCCTGTAATTTCGCTAGTTGCAGTACTCTTCAAACCGGAACACAGTAATGTTTACACACTACTGCTTAGCGGCAGAATATCTGGTATTGCGGTGGTACCTACCTAGACGACCTCCTGCTAAGAAAATCTACCACCAAGTAAATGAGTCATAATGACGAATGACCCCATTTCGGAGCAGTTGTTTTTTGCTATTTCGGAGTTGTGTCCATAGTAATATTTGCTCATAATGACGAATGACCCCATTTCGGAGCAGTTGTTTTTTACTATTTTGGAGTTGTGATCATAGTAAAATTTGCTCATAATGACAAATGACCCCATTTCGGAGCAGTTGTTTTTCACTATTTCGGAGTTGTGATCATAGTAAAATTTGCTCATAATGACGAATCACCCCATTTCGGAGCAGTTGTTTTTCGTTATTTCGGAGTTGTGCCCATAGTAAAATTTGCTCATATTGATCCCATTTTAATTTAGTATACTCTAAGCATATAACCCTGTATAAAGTGGCATGAGATATATAGCAGAGTGCTGTCACATACAAAACGACATTCCCTATTTCTCCACGTTATTTATTCCTTGTTTTCATCCTCATATCTTCGAGATACAATCAAAAGTTTTTGCGTATCTCAATCAAACTTTTTTAAATGTTCCATCGTTCCGCCACCCCGCCAAATGTCATATTTCCCCCCTTGTGAGTGGCAATAATTCCGTTTTCCGTTATTGTCTTTTTATTTTGCAATATAATACGTATTTGTAGGGTAATCGGGGAAAGTTTGATGAGCGACGTGAAATAAAGGTTTACTGATGTTTGGGTGATTGCTTTCTTGTTGATGGAAATACTCATTTGTTTTATAGTTGACAAACTAGGTATTTGACCACAGCTCACCTGATGTTAAGTGACTGTGTAGTCGAAGATGGTAAGGCACACCTAGCCTAGAATAGAACTGACTCTCAAGTGATCAAAAATAGTATCTCTGAAAAAAAATGCAAAGATAGTATCTATAAAAATAGGTTTTGTAGCGATGATGGCTCAGTGGTTAGCGCGGTAGGTTCGCATGCCAAAGGGCGTGGGTTCAAACCCCAACAATGAGCTTGAGCTGCCGGTGAAGGAAAACATCGTGAGGAAACCATAGCGTGGTGGTAGGGTACTTTCTAGTACTCGGCTGGCTAGCTACCACCCTCAAGTTGAAAATCTGCCGCCAAGCATCTAACGGTGTGTTCCGGCAGCCTCACTTGAGAGCCAGTACCATTCCAGGCTAGGTGTGCTTTACCATCTTCGACCATACCGTCACTTAACATTAGGTGAGCTGTAGTGAAACAACTAGCCTGTCAGCCATAACAAAAACTAACTGTTTTATTTAAACGGCTGCTAAAATGAAATGTAAGAAAATCTTATTTCTATGATAAATTAAATAACCTCATAATAATCCTTACATTCCAGTAATAACTACAAATCGCCATAACAACATTTTACCGATACCGAAGCTCAACAAAGTTATGCACAAACATAACTTTACTTTAAAGTCGTTTTAAAATAAATTGCAAAATACAAATTACTAAATACAGCATCAATACCGCGTTCGGGCAATAATCGTCAGTATGTAGCTTAAATGGCCTTTAGTTTTACTGACCAAGTCATGAGCGCGAGCGATAAGCGAACACTTGTATTAAATTTTTGTAAGAAGTTATATTCACATCATCACATCATCAGCCATAGGACGTCCACTGCTGGACATAGGTCTCCATATACTGGAGGGGTTTTGCCAATACTCGCCACGCTTGGCAGGCGGGTTGGCGAGCGTTAGGTATGATTGTTCAAGGAAGACGCTGCCGCCCATCTTCCGGATTACATCCCTTAGCCGACTCTTACGGCAACCACGGGTACTAAGCATAGGTAGAGAGGGTGGGGTACTATTCTTACGACGGCACCACACGGCATAAGAAGTTATATTGTTTTTTTTTTAATTATTTATTTTCTTAGTCTTTTATTTAATTTTTTACAATAAAAAATACCAAATAAAAAAAGGCTGGTTAGGGCTGCAGAGTGAGGAACCTCCTAACAATGCGCGCCGTGTCAAGGATCACGGCTTTTTGGATTTGACCTTTGACCCAACCATCTAGCGAGAGTCGCTTAATTATATTGATTTTTTACTGTTGTTGGCTAGGCGTTTGATCACAGTTCACCTGAGGGTATAGACAAAGAGAGGAAAGACAAAGTGACATTCGATTAGAGATAACGCTAATAGAAAAGCCAAAAATGTACGGGATTGACATGAGCTGTCGATATGTCACGTTGTCAGCTTATATCAATCTCGCTACAATTATCGCTAATAGGTGTGCTGGAACATCACATCTAGCTTGAAATGGAAGTGGCTCTCAAGTGAGGCTGTTAGAACACACTGTAGCTCTGTGGCAGTTTATATAAAACTTAATTAAGAAAATAAAAAAACTTATTTCCAAAAATATTATTTCCGAGTCGGCCTTGTTTTTATAAGTTATCCCACAGCTGGGCGTGGGTCTCATCTCATTGTGAGAAGGTAAAGGCCATATTCCACCATACTGGTCAAGTGCGAGTTGGTGGACTTGCACATTTCCGAAATCTTAGACATGTAATTTTCCTCACGATTTTTTTCACATAATTATACGTTCATAACTTAGAAAAGACAGAAGTACGTGCATGGTATTCGATCCCAGGACCTCCAGATCGAAAGCCAGATGACCTCCTAACTACGCTGCCAATTTTTTTTTTTTGAAATGTTTCAAAACCACAGTTTCCATAGTAAAATATTTAGTAAAAAACTGCTCCCGCGACCTCTCGTCCCTCGTTCCTGATTCCTCGGGTAATGTCCACCGTGAATTATAATTATTACCTGTTTAATGTATGTCTTCTTCAGTTAAAGCATTGGGTGTCCCTATTTTTTGCTGTCAAACGAACGATACGAATGGGTGACCCGCTGCGTGGTTATTGGAAAAAAATATATTATTATTTTCTCCTTATTTATTTTGTTGTTGTCGTTCTCCTTTGGTTTCCGAATTAGATTCTTTTGGCTAAATGTTTTTATTTGATCTTTTATACATTTATGTGACGATAAATGTTTCTTCTGTGTCTGGGTGTTCTTCTTTTTTAACCAACACAACTTTTAAGCGAATATACACTAAAAATATAACTTTTAGTAACACCAAAATCAATCAGTTTATTATTTTGATAATTCTAATAACTTACTTACTGTTGAGGATGCGTCGTGTAGGAAGAAACACGTGTCGGCAACTGGTTACTGCAGCGAGAAGGGGATATAAACACTTGTGGTTATTTTAACTTTAATTAGTGTTTTGTTTAATTTGGTTTTAGCTTTTAAGTTTATGTCAAATTTCTGTTTTAAGTTACGGATAAGTTTTTTAAGTTATTGTTAATAAACCAAATATATACTTTGAACACTCAAGATGAACTTCCGCAAAGTTACGCCTGAATCAATCAATTAACTTACTTTAATTATTATCAAGACTTTCGATGGTTAGTCTCAACAGTCCTATAATTGCGCTAGCTGCTGTACCCTTCAAACCGGAACAGAGTAATGTTTGCACACTACTGCTTAGCGGCAGAATATCTGGTACTGCGGGTACCGATCGAGATGATTAAAATGTGTCACAATCACCTGTTTCCAAAGTCGAAAACTTTTTTTTTTTTTTATAAATATATTAAATAAAAAAGTATCTATTTTAAGATGGTGATGATAGTTTAGTGGTTAGCGCGTTCGGTTCACACGCCCAAGGATGTGAGTTCAAACCCCAACACAGAGCTTGAGCTGCCGGTGAAGGAAAACATTGTGAGGAAACCATAGCATGGTGGTAGGGTATTTCTTGGATTCGGCTGGCTAGCTAACGGTGTATTCCGGTAGCCTCACTTGAGAGCCAGTTCCATTCCAGGCTAGGTGTGCTTTACCATCTTCAATCACACTGTCACTTAACATTAGCTGTGGTTAAAACACATAGCTTGTCATCCATAAAAAATGTACATATATATGTACCTATATACCTAACTAAATTAACATCTGTCAAATTTCAAATTGACACGTTTAATTTAAATTAAGAATTCAATTGACACTTTATCACGGCCAAATGCACAGAGCGCGTTCACATGGAAATATATGAAAAATAAATATTGCTTAATTTAAAAAAAAAAAATTCGACCGATTCTTTATTTACAAATGAACTTTAATGTAAAGGCATAGAGAAACAAATCGTATAAATGTTACCTACTATGTGCATTTATTGATTCTAAAATTGTTTATAAGCAAAATTGTTCGTTATAGTTGTCAAAAACTGTTATATACTCTAATCCGAGCTAATAAGAAACATGTTTGCTTAAATTTGAATTTGTGGCTTGGATATAAAGACAAAGTAGATGCGTTTGATGGGACCAGTAGCATTGTTCATTCGATCGGAAAGATTGGATCTTCTAAATACATTCCGATGAAGGCACATCACTAACGAAATGTTTTTATAAAACAAAACAAGCTTTTTGGAATTTAAATCGTATTTGGGAAATCATTTATCTTTGTAGTGTTTTGTAATTAAAAGCCTATTTGTCATATTTTGTCAAGTTTTGTGATATATTGTTGTTGTTTGGTAAACAACTGTCTTTATTTTTACCCGACTGCCAAGGAAGGATTATGTTGTTCGCGCGTATCTTGTATGTATGTATATTTCTTTAGTAAGTCGTATATTCCAAATGGCCTAATGGATTACGACAATTAAGGTATCGTTAGATTCGTCTCAATAACCCACCAAGTGTCCTTAGAGGGTTGGTTTAAAAAAAATCAAGATAGTGGATTTTTGACGCGAAATAGAAATACCATACCTATCAAGTAAGGTATCTAAATATAGGCAATTAAAAGGTAATTATAAAATTTATATGTTTACTTTTATTTTTCCTTTAATTATAGCTATTTTAATCACAGTCAATTTATAGAATTTTTAAACTCTTTAGCTTGTTGTATAGTTAAAATCATTGTCTAATTGTAGCTCTATCTGTTCTGTCTAAATGTCCTGTTAGCTTATTTGGTAGAAAATCTGCTTCAAGATCTGTAGAGCGTGGGTTCGAGTCCCGCAAGGACAAACTTTTATTTATGTGACGATAAATGTTTGCTTTGTGTCTGGGTGTTCTAAATATAAAATAAGTATGCATTTGCAAAAAAATGAAATAAGTATTCTATCAGTTATCTGGTTCCCATAGCACAAGCTTTACTTAGTTTGAGGCTAGATGGCGCTGTGTTAAATGTCCTAGGATATTTATGTATCGATAGATGAACTTGAAGATTGGTTGAGGTATCGATAGTAGGTATCCATTAGGAGGAGAGCCAAGACAAAGTAACATTTGATTATCTGTCAAAAGCGATATCGATCAGAAGCTGTCGATAAGCGAACAGCTTATGTCAATCCCGTACCTTTTTTTGGCTTTTCTTTTAGCGTTATAGTTAATCGAATGTAACTTTATTTGGGCCTTCTGATTACTACCTACTTTTTATATCACTTAGTACGTACCTATTTTTCTCGATATTTTGCTTTCGCCACGATATTTTTTTTATAGTTGACAGGCTAAGTGTTTTATGCTTGACCACAACTCACCTGATGTTAAGTGACGGTGTGGTCGAAGTTGTTAAACACACTTTGCTTGGAATGGAACTGGCTGTCAAATGCTTCGTAAGTACTTTTGATTAACGGTCAACATACTTCATATATAAAACAGCTGAATTTACCTCACGTTTTTATATAAATGAATTAGTACCTGGATGACCGAACTTTGCTCGTTCTTTTAAGAAGGAACTTGAAAAAAAAGGGAAAAAAATTATTATCTGGACTCGAACCAGGGTCTTCTGGTTCCGGGGCCGACCGATTGCCCAGCTAAGATATTATAACCTTGTAAATTATGGCGAAATTTACCTTCGTAATCTAGTGATATTGTAGCAGATTTTCATTACCTGAAAACACGAGTAAAACGACGTTTTCTAAAAATGAAACCTAGCTAAATCGATTTATCGCCTGCGAAACCCCCGGCATACTAAATTTCATGAAAATCGTAGAAGCCGTTTTTGAGATATATACCTATACATATACTTATACAAGAATTGCTCGTTTAAAAGTATTAGATTAGATAGATTATAACTACTTCGTTATAGCTTAGTACACCCAAGTTTGTAACTTTTATTAAATACCTATAGCAACCCCACTTAACCCTTTTCTAAGAAAACTACTACTTCACTTGGTTTCCGATTCTCCGTAGGTCATCTTTTCCCAGAAGTAAGCGAACCTGACCGACGATGGTAAGCGCGATAATAAATCTTGATGTCACCAGCACGTACGACATACACGAAGCTTGTTTTTAAGGCTTTGACGGATTTTTATTGTCTTGCAGCTTCTTGAAATATACTCTTAATGAAATAATCTGTTATGGTTGGGAGACCGTCTGACTTCCAATTTGGATGGCCTGAGTTCAAAACCCACGGCGAGCACTTCTGTTTTTTCTAAGCTATGTGCGGTGAAGGAAACCCTCGGGACGAAATATAAATGAAGATATCTGAAGTATTGGCCATTGTGGTGGATTACGGTCTTAACCTTCTCATAATGAAAAGAGACCCACGCCCAGCAGTGGGACACTTTATAAAAACAAGGCTGATTCGTAGTCTGTTTTAGTATATCTTTCATCTATATTTATGTAAGAAAGATTTTTTTATTTTATGTAAGACACTTTATACTACAACGAATAAAACTATAGACATCACACACAAATAAAAAGATTTAAACTAACATATATATATACAACAAATTTTGAACAACAGTAAGAGGATTATCGCTGCAGCGTCTTGTATATCAAAAAGAAAAGGCTCAGCAATTGTGCTGAGGATTACTCTTTACAAAAATCGATGTGTGTAACTCTAAGGACTCCACATTTTTTAATTTAAATACATAAATATTACACATACTAACTTTAATCATGATTATTATTTGATTAAATATAAGATAAGATTATATATTTACATACATATATACAAGAATTGCTCGTTTAAAGGTATTAGATAGATAGATAGATATTTATTTCTAGTCTGCTCAATAAAGAGTTTTTTATGTATTTTTTTTTAATCTTTTTTTATGGCTGACAGGCTATGTGTTTGACCTCAGCTCACCTGATGTAAAGTGACGGTGTGGTCGAAGATGGTAAAGCACACCTAGCCTGCAATAGAACTGGCTCTCAAGTGAGGCTGCCGGAACACACCGTTAGATGCTTGGCGGCAGATTTTCAATTTGAGGGTGGTAGCTAGCTAGCCGAGTACTAGAAAGTACCCTAACACCACGCTATGGTTTCCTCACGATGTTTTCCTTCATCGGTAGCTCAAGCTCATTGTTCGGGTTTGAACCCACGCCCTTCGGCATGCGAACCGACCGCGCTAACCACCGGGCTATCATCACTAGTAAAAATTTAGAACTTAATAGTGTTACAGCATCTCCTGTCTGTTCTTAATCAGTAACGTGTATTCTATTCTTGGTTACCTGGAAGAAATTGATTTTAGCGATAAGGCTGCCACTTATGGCACTAGTTCATAAGATTATTTGTTACTGTATATTATTTATTTCTAGTCTGTTTAATAAAGAGTATCTATAAAGAGTTATAACTGTAATATAGACATAATTATAATCCAATAATTATATATATTCCAAGTTGAATAAAGGATTTTTAGCTGAAAAGCTTAAAAAATCTATAACCCGACTGTGAAAAATAAAAAATTAGCTATAATTAAAAGTTTTTTTTTTTTTTTAACCCAATTTATTATTCCGAAATAAATTCAAACATTTAAAGTTAAATATATTTTTGTAATCCCCTTTTAAAAAATCCTAAAAAAATTAACCAAATCTATCGAAGGTTTGGTTAATTTTTAGCTTTACTGTCGAAATCCATCCAGCCGTTTGGAAGATACGAGATAATAAAGAAATTTACAAATATATATATATATATATATATATATATATACATTCATACAAGATAAAAAAAGGCAAGGCAAAAAAACATAACCCTTCCTTGGCAGTCGGGTAAAAAAAAGGGTTTTTTTTTACCATTAGGTACACACAGCGCTATCTGACCCCAAACTAAGCAGGATGGAAGTCAGATAACTGATAGAATATATAAATACTTTTTTTTTTTTGTAAATACAAACAGAACAAACATTTGTTGATACCAAACAAACATTTATCCTTGGCGGGAATTGAACCCACGCCCTACAGTTCAGGCAGACATACTCCCAATGAGCCAACAGGGCTGTCAGGGATTGCAATACTATTACCATTTGTAACAGGGTACTTTATAGTACTCGGCTGGCTAGCTACCACCCTCAAGTTGAAAATCTGCCGCCAAGCATCTAACGGTGTGTTCCGGCAGCCTCGCTTGAGAGCCAGTTCCATTTCAGGCTAGGTGTGCTTTACCATCTTCGACCACACCGTCACTTAACAACAGGTGATCTGTGGTCAAACACCTAGCCTGTCAGCCATAAAAAAAAACATTAATCGTAATCAGTCCAACCCGGATGGATGTGATTCTCTGACTAGATATTACTTACTCTTGGATTCGCCCGCAATTTCTAGAAACACCCACGTGCACCTCGCACAGAGTTACATATTAATATTGCTGCAGAACTAGGAACTGATGGAAGAGACAATGTAACAGCTTAAGATTACTTGGTGATCTCAGGTCGTCTGGGTAGGTACCACCACAGTACCAGATATTCTTCCCCCAAGTGTGTTCCGGTTTGAAGGGTACTGCAGCTAGCGAAATTACAGGGCTGTTGAGACTAACCATCGAAAGTCTCAAAGTAATGAGCGCCAAAGCAGCGATGCCCTGGTTTTTGTTCTGCTACTCAAGGTTCTGTGTTTCACTGCAATGGCCATGGACAGGCGTTATCTCTTATCGTCAGGAGAGCGCCTCTTTCGTCTCATTACTTTTCATTAAAAATACTTTAACATGAGTAACTTACCTACTTGGTACCAGTTTATCTGGGGTGGGGCCTCCTCTGAGGTTTAACAGCTAGTTGGAAAACCGTTTAGTGTTCAATCTGGAGGCCCTGGGTTTGAATACCACTGCACGCACTCACGTCATGTGGGTATTGCTGAAAACTAGAAAGGTGAAGGAAAACATCGTGAGGAAACCGACAATCCACATTACGAGCGATCATTAATAAAATAAAAAAACCTAAAAACGTAAGATAAACTTAAGGATATAAGTCTATCAGTTGTCCTGCAGACTGCCCTGTTAGTTCATTTGGTAATTTCTTCAAAAGCTGTAGGGCGTGGGTTCAACTTCCACTCAGTACAAACATTTGTGTGACGAGCATAAATGTTTGTTCTGTGTCCGGGTATTCTGTATGTATTTACAAAAAAAATGTAAAAGTATTCTATTATTTATCTGGTTCCTATAGTACAAGCTTTTGCTTAGGCCTAGATGACGCTGTGTAAAATGTCCTAAGATATTTATTAGTTTTAGTATCAGCTATTTACTTTTCTTAATTTCTAAAAATAAAAAAAAAATAAAAAAAATAGGGTACCGCCGGCAGGGGATCAGGGCTTCAGCTGCCGGAGGTTAGGGCTGCAGAGTCAAGAACATCTTAACAATGCGCGCCGTGTCAAGGATCAATGCCTTTTGGATCTGACCCTTGACACAAGAGCTTCTTAAGATATTGGTCGAGATTCTTCGCTATAAGATCTATTCTTAATAGTTGTCTGTTCCCAGTTTTTTTTTATGGCTGACAGGCTTTATTTGACAGCTCACCTGATGTTAAGTGACGGTGTGGTCAAAGATGGTAAAGCACACCTAGCCTGGAATGGAACTGGCTCTCAAGTGAGGCTACCGGAACACACCGTTAGATGCTTGGCGTCAGATTTTTCAACTTGATGGTGGTAGCTAGCCAGCCGAGTACTAGAAAGTACCCTACCACCACGCTATGGTTTCCTCACGATGTTTTCCTTCACCGGCAGCTCAATCTCATTGTTGGGGTTTGAGCCCACGCCCTTCGGCATGCGAACCTAACGCGCTAACCACTGAGCCATCATCGCTACAAAACTTTAAACAAAGACTTTATAGTGTGTTACCACTTCGATACGCCCTACATCCACGTTCTAACCCTGTGGTCCTTCATGTGGTCACACAGCATCCTTTACTCTTTGTCTATGCTTCATTGTACGCTATTACTTTTGTCCCATTGTGCTTTTCTGAATTGATTAGAGCAAGCGATGCTAGATTTGTTGGAATAATTCGAAGACAAAAGCTGGAATCGAAACTTGTTAAAACTAAATTAAATATATGTAAATAGGTATTTCGTTAAACTTTTATATAACGTAACAAATACTATAAATAATTAAAGATCTTTGATGAAAACTGTCAATAGACAGTTTAATATTTTATTACAAGTTTTTTATTTATTTTTACCTGTCCCGTTATCGGTCTGTAATCAAATCTTGGAAGCTAAATAAGACCTACTTTCCAATGACCGATTCGACTCAAATTTGGTGCACTTATGTATCTTATTCTTTTGCCGTGGTGGTACCGGCGTAAGAATAGTACCCCACCCTCTCTACCCGTGGTTGCTGTAAGAGTCGGCTAAGGTATGTAATCCGGAAGATGGGCAGCAGCGTCTTCCTTGAACAATCACACCTAACTGCGCTCGCCAACCCGCCTGCCAAGCGTGGCGAGTATTGGCAAAACGCCCCCAGGAGGAGGCCTATGTTCAGCAGTGGACGTCCTATGGCTGATGATGTGTGATGTGATGTATCTTCGGTGACAATAAGTACAATGATATGGTACCATGGAGCTGGTCTGATGAACTTCTAAACTTAATAAGATAAATTTATAATTTATTGTTCATAAAAATAACTAAAATACTTTTGTATCAGTCACGAGTCAACTTTTATCACAGGTAGACAAAACAAAAGACACCTTTTGTTTTGTATCTAATTACTAATTAATTTAATATAACTTAAAGGCAAGGTAAAGGTAATGTGATAAATTATCTTCTAACTATAAACGACTCTATAGATCTCTATAGATCACCCATCTAATACCTCAAGTTACGTGATCAAACAAATTACTATTTGGGAAAACCGTAAGTGCGTGATGGCCTTAAGGTCATCAATGGTTCCGTATATTATTTATCGGCAAGGATAACTTTATTTAATCAATTACAGAGCTATCAAAGACTAAGTTATCGTTTCGTAGCAGGATGCCTTCTAGCCAGGTAGTACTGTAGTACTTAAGATTACTTAACATTATTAAATTACTAGTAAGTACTCATGTGTCGTGGCTCAGTGGTTAACGCGGTGGGTTCGCATGCCGAAGAGCGTGGGTTCAAACCCCAACAATGAGCTTGAGCTGCCGGTGAAGGAAAACATCGTGTGGAAACCATAGCGTGGTGGTAGGGTACTTTCTAGTACTCAGCTGGCTAGCTACTACCCTTTACTACCCCACAGTTACCAAGTTGAAAGTCTGCTGCCAAGCATCTAACGGTGTGTTCCGGCAGCCTCACTTGAGATCTAGTTCCATTCCAGGCTAGGCGTGCTTTTCAATCTTCGATCACACCGTCACTTAACATCAGGTGAGCTGTGGTCAAAAACCTAGGCTGTCAGGCAGGCCACTAAAAAAAAGTCATTATGTTTTTTTGTCATTTTATCATGTTTTAATGATATATTTGAATCGTACATTTAACACAGCTTATCTGCTGTTAAGTGACGGTTGGGATAGTAAATACACTTAGCCTGGAATGAAACTGGCTCTCAAGTGAGGCTGTCGAAATACATCGTTAATTGTTTGTCGGCAGGTTATCTACTTGAGGGTGGTAGCTAGCCAGTCGAGTACTAGAAAGTACCCTACCACCACGCTATGTTTTCCTACACGCTCAAGTTCATTGTTGGGGCTTGAACCCACGCCCTTCGGCGTGTGAACTGACCGCGCTAACCACTGAGCTATCATCGCATCAGTGGTATGCTACTACGGTAGTCTAGTAGTTTTAACAAGGCCCTTAAGGCATAAAAGACGGAAGTTTTCGTAAAGATTTTTTTATCTCTACAACCTTTGTAACTCTAAAATGAAGCAATAAAATAAGGTTGTCTAATCAATTAACACCCAAGCACCGGAGGAGCCTAAACGACCACACTATAGATTTTAAATTTATTACCATTTATCGAAGCCTTACCACCATTATATACCGCAAGTACATTCAAAATCGAACTCTAATAAGGTGCAAATAAGAAACAATTTATACTTATCAACTTGTAAATTAAATTTGTTTCCAAATTCGAATTGACAATATCGAATTTATAAATGCAGGTGAACAAGAAATAGGTGCGCGATTTTCAACTTTACGTTTGTAGAGATAACGTCCACAATGGTTTTAAAAGGTAAATATATGTTTTAAAAAGTTCAAGTATTTCAAAGGTCTGCAATAAATAAATATACGAGGAGTTTGACAAATGGGCGAACACTATCTTTGTGTTTGCGGTGTCTGTGAAGCGAAGTATCCCGCTATGAGTATATTCAAGTTTAGGTTTTATTGAATATTACCTATATAAGTAAAGTGATGTTTTTGCAATAAAAATTACAAATATGTATAACTTGTTATATTTTTTTTATCCGTCCTGCTCCACCAATGTATGTTAGTCAGATACTATATCTTAGTTACTTCTCATTTATCTATAATACATATATTTATATTAGTGATACCATAGTAGCTTTTCACTAGTTATGTTCCACTGTCCACACGTGCCGTGCCGTGCTGGTGCCGGCGTAAGAATATTACCCAACCCTTTTTACCCGTGGTTGCCGTAAAAGTCGGCTAAGGGATGTAATACGGAAGATGGGCAGCAGCGTCTTCCTTGAACAATTACACCTAACTGCACTCGCCAACCGGCCTGCCAAGCGTGGCGAGTATTGGCAAAACCTTCCCAGAAGGAGGCCTATGTCCAGCAGTGGACGATCTATGGCTGATGATGTCCACACGTGCAGCAGCCCTGGAAATCAGCGGTGATGACGGAACGCATCCCTGTCCATCTGCAGTCACGACCATTGCTAAGTGTGTCCGACAAAGAAGAAGAAGAAGTTCCACTGTTTTAACTCAAGTTTCTTTATGGTTGATAGGTGTGTGACCACACTTCACCTGGTGTTAAGTGACGGTTTGGTCGAAGACGGTAAAGCACACCTAACCTGGAATAAGGTTACCGGGATATAAAGCATATGTGTCAATTACCGTTACCATTATAACCGTTTGTCTTGCATATGTGTCAATTACCTTAACAATTATTACCATTTGTCTTACCATTAGAAGAGAGTATCGTTCCTATAACTTTAACATAAAAAAACTATCTGAAGTCCAAATTTTGTTCAAATTTTTTAACAATTTGACGAATTACCAGACATACAAGTAAGTATTACGTGATGTTGTATATGGTAGAAACTACCTCAGTGATAAAAAATAATAGGCATTCATGGGGATTAGCGACAGAAGTGAAAACTTATAACACGTCAAATGAGCATGTCGGTGACGTGACCCCATAAGTTTTTCCCCTACCAAAACTCGCTCACATCTAAAGTAATTCTCACTTCAATTTAGAAAATCAATGGGTAATAATAATAATTGGATTAACATCATACAGAAAAAAAAACTTATAAGAGAAGAAAGATAAAAACAAAACACAAAGAACCTAGACTAATATATGGTAGTACAACGGCGGCCTTATCGTCTAGAGCGAAAAATCATTACATTAACACGTTAAAAATTACAATACACAATCAAGCATCCTATTAAACAAATATTTAAAACATCCATTACTAAATTAATCACCTGTTTAATACTAATGAAACCAAATAGCGACAACACACCAAAACAGGACATTAACCAAAAAAAATATATATCGATGTCACAAAAAAATCAAAGCGTCGGACCTCGTAAAGCACCATCAGCATTTATATTACCGATTAATAAAATTCTAAGAAGTTGGGAATAAGACATAAATTTTAATAATATATACCATAACGCATTATCGGGTCATCTTAAGTGTGGTCGTGATTGTATAAGATGTGGAGATTTGTCCTCGCGTGACGATCTGCCTTGTGTGATGATTTTTCCATGTTTTTTGTGACAGGTTGATGACATTTGATAGTTTACGTTTGTTCTTTTTCGTTTTTGGCATTGCATTTTGTGTATTCGGCCAGTGTCAAGTATAGTCTATATTTTTAGTGTCTTTTTTACCCGACTGCCAAGGAAGGGTTATGGTTTTTGGGTTTATTTGTAATTTGTAAACTTGTTTATTACATCAAACCTTCCAAACGGCTGAATGGATTTCGACAGTTAAGGTATCGCTATATTCGTCTTAAAAATTCGAGTGTCCTTAGGTGTTAGAAAAAAAAATAGCGGATTTTTCGTGCTGTAAATCAGGCTCGTTAAAAATGTTAATAATAAAAAAAAAATATGAAACCGATAAATATCGAATAAGGTATCAAAATAAAGCAAATTAATAGAGTATTACAAATATATATATAAGTTATATGATTAAATTTAATTAGGAATATTAAATTGATTAATAAAGTTTTTTCCTTTAATTATAACTTTTATTCGCTGTCGGGATATAGATTTATTAAACTTTTCAGCTTGTTTTAATTTAATGTTTTCCTTCACCGGCAGCTCAAGCTCTTTGTTGGGGTTTGAACCCACGTCCTTTGGCGTGTGAACCACTGAGCTATCATAGCTACAAAATAAGTTGAAAACTGAACTTGACTTAAGTTAGTAATAATCAGAAACATCAATCGAGTTAAATCGTACCGTTAGCTAGTAGATTAGTTCTAGACTTGAAAATTAAAAAAAAAAAACACCTTTCAAAACAATCATACACCTCGATTAGCAAAACGTCAAAGAATAATGAAAATAATAACAACAGAGAGACCACCGCTCACATTTCGATTACTAACTTACCTAATTATATCTCAAGATGGAGTGGAAATCCAAGAAAATTGCTCCAACATCGGAATCAAGGTAGGTAATTGCTTTAGGTCGCTACTGGTCTTACTCATTCCAATGGCGTCATCTCTGTCGCTTTCACACTTCTTTGATATATATACAGCTGTCTCGTTCTAGGTTTTAGATTTATAATTTTGAGTTTCAAATTGAAACGATGTAAGTTTAAAATAGTGTAGAGTATATTGAACCCAAATACAAGGAGTTAAAGATTGAAGTTGACTAATTTGAATTT
Organism: Biston stratarius; assembly: GCA_950106695.1. NCBI lineage: Eukaryota > Metazoa > Arthropoda > Insecta > Lepidoptera > Geometridae > Biston > Biston stratarius. Next base: position 11,862,797 of record OX467106.1, read on the forward strand.
GAAACTCAATATTTTGATCGATTGCAATTGAGATGGATAAAAGTAATTTTTAATTTTTAAAAGTAATTGAATCGAGAAATCGAAGTGGTACTTACGCGAGTATAGGTGACCTTTGTGGGTGGTATGGAAAAAGCGATAAATAAGGTAAATTACTCTTAAAAAACACGAAAAAAAACCCCAGGACGACAAACAGAACAAAAGTCATTGCTATTTGGTGATGGTGGAATAATTTTACCATTACAATATTACAAATAGAAATCTTCGAAGTATTAGTTGGTATTACCGTTGCAAATACTTTGCGCCTTTTTTTAGCCGACTACAAAAAAGGAGGAGGTTCTCAATAATTCATCCTAACATTTTTGGGTATGCTTCCTCAAAACTTTGTCATTAATGAATCGAATTGTCTTTTTTTAAATGAAAATTTCATAAAAATAATTTGATTTTAAAAGAAAATAAGTTAAATAAATATGTCATCTAAGGAAACCAAATTGTGTATTTCGCTTTGCTGTGACTTTCACTTGGTAGTAAATTTCCTTTGCATGCAATCGTCTAGGTAGGTACCACCGCAGTACCAGATATTCAAAAATTCTAAAATGCTTACACACTACCGCCAAGCAGTAGTGTGTAAGCATTTTAGTAGCGATGTGGTTTTGGTCTGTCTCAACGCAATGATGCCCTGGACTTTCTTTTGTTACTCAAAGTTCTGTGTACCGCTGCAATAGTCATGGATAGGCGTTATCTCTTACCATCAGGAGAGCGTCTCGTTCGTCTCATTACTTTTTAAATAAAAATATATTAAAAAACCTCTACAGGATAGCAATAAAAGTGCGAACTTCAATATAATGCAAAGCACAAGAACGCTGATTCAAAATGACTCTGTTCCTTCACTTTGATTGGTTTGCTGTCGTCAAAGGCGCCGACTTCGATTCCCGATTCAAGTCAATGATCGTAATTGCATTGTTACAATCGAGTTTGATTCGTCTCACTCTTTTTGTGGAATCGATTTTATAGTAGCTAAGTGCTACTGTTTGATTGTTTCTTTTATTCGATGCTGTAAAAGTCTGAGATTATTATAGTGCTTAATTATTTTTTAAAAAAGAATAGGGATGAGATAATTGTGTTTTTAATAATTAATCGTTGACTTTTCAATTTGTCAAATTTTTTTTTTTTAATATTTTCTGTTTTTTTTTTTTAATGTAACTGTAATGAGACGAACGAGACGCTCTCCTGATGTTAAGAGATAATGCCTGTTCATTACCATTGCAACGATACACAGAACTCTGAGTAGAGCATCAGCTCTGGACTTTGTTTTGCTTTGGCAGTGATTTGGCACCAAAGCATTGATCTGCTTTGGTGCTCATTACTTCAAGACTTTCGATGGTTAGTCTCAACAGCCCTGTAATTTCGCTAGCTACAGTACCCTTCAAACCGGAACACATCGTATGATATAGCTTATTACTTACTTATGAACAGACAACAAATAACCAAAGAGTACACTATCAAGTTCTACTGGAAAAGTTTCTTTAAGCCACACAGTAGCAGCCAACGTTAAATAGATGGCGCTAGTCGGCGCAATTTACAAATTAAAGAGAAGCGGCTCCGGCGCCGGCGCACGAGGCATATTCTGGAACTTAACAGATTTAAATAATTATGTTTAACCCAAGGTTATAGAGTGTGATATGGTACTGACGTTACGTTTTAAGACCATTTTGTTGTTCCTAAAAGGTTGTCCGTCCGTCCGTCCGTCTGTCTGTCTGTCTGTCCGTCCGTCTGTCACCAGGTTGTATCTCATAAACCGTGATAGTTAGACAGTTGAAATTTTCACAGATGATGTATTTCTGTTGCCGCTATAAAAAACAAATACGGAAAACAGAATAAAATAAATATTTACGGGGGTTCCTATACCACAAACGTGCTTTTTTGCTTGATATTGATAACGGCAACAGGTAGACGCTTGAAATATTAACATAATATTTAGATATATATTGACTTTAAAAGTAAGTAATTAAATTAAAATAAAACAAATATTTGAGGGGGCTCCCATATAACAGACATGATTTTTTTGCCGTTTTTATAGATAATGGTACGGAAAGGGTTCAGAAAGGGTCGTGCGCGAGTCCGACTCGCAGTTGACCGGTTTTTTTATACAGCCAAAAAACAATGATAATTATTTGACTGTTTCACAGAAATTTTCACGTTTCACGTTTAATTATGTCAGATACTCTACGGTGGGTTTAGGTTTTTATAGTATTTATTGAAGGTTGTAGTGTATTGCTTTATTAAACTTATCAGTGATGACCGTCTCAGTGGAAGTCAAATTGGAAGTCATAGGATCGAATCCCAGAACACAATTGTTTTTTAACTGACTTGGAGGTATTTTTGTGTTTTTTGTGCCCCCAGCCCCGCGCCCGCGCATCAACCGCTATGGATGCCATGCCGCATGATGGAGGCAACCAGATGTGGTCGAAACTATAGTCGGAGTTTCCTAGATATTTAACGTGAGTAATCCCGCACTAGTATAACAAAAATGTGTCAAAACCACGTCAGTTTCCATCGTAAAACTTGAAAGCATCTACATTTATACGCTATCAGGGAACACCATTCGGACATAAAATTCCATTGTTTAGCGATTCGTACAATGCAAGTGGAATCAAAACATTTAGTTCGAGTTTTTGGGATATCGACCCTGAAGCGGTGTCGTTTTTAGAGGTCCTGGCTGTTCCTGTAGAGGTCACAGTGACCTCCGTTAGAGGCAGACGCAGGCCACCGAAGTAGCTTGAGTAGATCCAATCCTATATAACCTGGTACCAACCAGCTAAAACCAGCTTACTACTAAAAAAAGGCGATGATAGATAGAAACTCTTTATTGTGCTGAAACAGAAAAAAAACGTACAGAAAACAAAAGAATCTTATCTCACAAGTGGCTTCCTTATCGCTAAAAGTAAATTACGAATGGAAAACAAGTTATCAGAATAAGATAGAAAATACAGCCCTGTTGGCTTATTGGGAGTATACCTGCCTGAGCTGTAGGGCGTGGGTTCGATTCCCGCCAAGGACAAATGTTTGTTTGGTATAAACAAATGTTTGTTCTATGTCTGGGTGTTCTGTATGTATTATAAGTAAGTATTTAAAAAAAAAAGTATTTATGTATTCTATCAGTTATCTGACTTCCGGCACACAAGCTTTGCTTAGTTTGGGGTCAGATGGCGCTGTGTGTAATGTGTCCTACAATATTTATTTATTTATTTATTACATCAATCTTCCTTCCAGAATAACACCTCGCGGCTCGAAGTTGGAACCTTTATTGCTATACGAAACGCATTATTACCGTCGATTGCATTCAATATTGATTTTACGTCTGTGGTACAAAATGAAACGTTCTTTACGATCCGTACATTTATAGACGCTGATTGATATTCTACTTGATTCGATTTTAAATTGGAACCATGGGATGTTTGTTGTGGTTGAATCTTGTACATTTTGCATACTCATGTATGTAAGTTTCTTCTTGCGATATCTATGAGGCGTTCACGATAAAGCTATGCTACTGCAAGATTTATTGCACAGGCATACGATATATAGTCCAGTAGCTATTTTCTGAGCGCCTAACAGATATAGCAATGAGAAAAAAAAACGTGAAATACGTGAGTAGTTCTGGAAAAACTGATGGAATAAGAATAGCTGATAGAATTATACAATTTTTTTTTGTAAACACGTCTACATTTAATACCCTAGCTGCACGCCGCGATGTTACCCACTGTTCCCACGTGAACACTACATTATACGGGGTAAATAGTAGGTTTTTTTTTTGGTAGGGTACTTTCTAGTACTCGGCTGGCTAGCTACCACCCTCAAGTTGAAAATCTGCCACCAAGCATCTAACAGTGTCTCACTTGAGAGCCAGTTCCATTCCAGGCTAGGTGTGCTTTACCATCTTTGACCACACCGTCACTTAACATCAGATGAGTTGTGGTCAAACACCAAGCCTGTCAGCTATAAAAAAAAAGATACATCCATAGACCATACCAAATTTCATCAAAATCGGTCCTGCCGTTTGAGCGTGAAGAAGTAACGAACATACAAACACACGCACAAACTTTTGCCTTTATAATATTAGTGTGATTATAAAAAGGTAAGAATTCTATTTAGAACAAAACGCACAAACAGCACAATAATTTCCCCCACACTGTAAACAACACCTTCCTTGTCCATCCCCTCTTAAACTATAGAAATGGCACAGACAGGTACATTCAAATCTAAATCCAAACAATTTTCTTTCAAAATCAAACTAAAATCATTTCAAACAAATTCATCGGAATTCATCAAAGACTACATTTGACATAATATATAAACAAATTCGTGTGTTGCGTTACTAGTACTAATCCCAGTTCCGGCAAGCGTCAAAATGGTGTAATTTATTAGGATGATGTAATTTATGAGGACGTACGGTGTTAGTATTAAATCTTGTACTCGAATGCTGTAAATTGTACGAAGTATAAATAAAAACTGGTGCCTACGTCGCTGATGCAGTTTCAATTTGTTGACAAAATGTTATACACTCGATCATAGAACACTAGCTCATAAGATTCATTTGTTTTCAGTACTTTTTTTAGGGTTCCGTAATCCGTACCCAAAGGTTAAAAACGGGACCTTATTACTAAGATTTCGCAGACCGTCCATCCGTCCGCGATAGCTAGACAGTTGAAATTTTCACAAATTATGTATTTCTGTTGCCGCTATAACAAAATAAAATAAATATTAATTCCCACACAACAGACATGATTTTTTGCCGTTTTTATAGATAATGGTACGGAACCCTTCGTGCGCGAGTCCGATTCGCACTTGGCCGGTTTTTTTTTCTATTTTCGGTGAGCACGATAGTTAGTTATATAGATAGTTTCTATCTACCTAACTAGCTTACGCCCGCGACTTTGTTGGCGTTAACTTTAGAACTAGGTTCAGAGAAAAATGAAACGTGTGTAAGTATAACAAATAAGCAATAGTCATGAATTGCCGTGGTGGTGCCGGAGTAAGAATAGTACCCCACCCCCTCTACCCGTGGTTGCCGTAAGAGTTGGCTAAGGGATGTAATCCGGAAGATGGGCAGCAGCGTCTTCCTTGAACAATCACACCTAACTGCGCTCGCCAACCCGCCTGCCAAGCGTGGCGAGTATTGGCAAAAAACCATAGCATGATGGTAGGGTATTCTCGCTACCACCCTCAAGTTGAAAATCAGCCTCCAAGCATCTAACGATGTATTCCGGCAGCCTCGCTTGAAAGCCGATTCCATTCCTGGCTACGTGTGCTTAACATCTTCGACCATACTGTCACCTAACATCAGGTGAGTTATGGTCAAACACCTAGCCTGTCAATTATTAAAAAAAAAACAATCCTTACAGAAGACAAAAATTCCCCTACTCAATTTTTGAATCGTAATCAAACTCAAAACTGTCAAAGAATAGGTAAACAGAAAGGTCAGTTGTATCGATCGGAATTACCTACCTGCCGACTCCCACGATACTTTTTATGGAGTATCAATGGCAGTGTCAACCTTTCATTTCGGAAATAAAAACCCCTGTTGTTGCTGAGCTTTTGTGTTTTTCATTTATATTTTTTGTATTGAAGATTTCGATTTAAGAGGATTAAGAGCGCTGTTGATGTGTATTTGAAGAGAAATCTTTGATACCGTTGCTTTCGTTTTTTATAAAATCGGTATGGGTTTTATGCGATGTGTTCTGTATATTAGTAATTATTTTAAATATTTCTGAACGTTCAATTGTTTTACTTAATTTTGATTTTAGAATGTGTTAGGTTTAAAATGTAGGAAGAGCTTTAACGCTGTTTTAATTTTGGTTAACGGTCTTTAATTTTGTACTGACTTTTTTTAGGCTTGCGCTTGACCAACAACTCGCCTGGTGTTCAGCAAAGATACTATCTACGGTGGAGCACGCTCGCGTAGAAGAAACCGATTCACTCGCGACTCGAAGACACCCAGATTGTATTTATCAGGGAACACCCACCCGGGCAGCGATTTGTACAATGAAGGTAGATTCGAACCGTTGAGTTTGAGTTTTTGGAATATCGACAATGAAATGGTGTCGCTTCTTAAAGCTTCTGGCTGTTTGATAGTAGAATGAGCAGACTGAGATTAGGTCATGTAGATCTGAAGTACACTCTCCAGAATTCATCCAGTAGAAACCTGACAGACAAGCCTCTTTGATATTTTAGACATTAACGGAATATGATAGAATTCATATTCTTTATTGGTATTTTAAATTGAAGTGTGACACTTATGAAACTGATGATTTTAAAAATTACATGAATTCAGACCTAAATACTTCTCTTTTTATTGTTTTACTAATAACAGCGACTATTCCATAGTAGCTAAGTACTTATGTATTTAGTTTTTAGTTTTAAGTTCTACGTCCAAAGTAATTAGGTTTTTTTATATGTAGTTTTAACCTCTATGTCCAAAGTAATCAAGTGTATGTAGTTTATACCTATAAGGTTGGTATAATCTATTTTATCGTTTCTATGTTGATCAATGGATCTCTAATGTTTGAAATTTATTCGCTTACCTGTGTGCGATAGCTCAGCTTATTGACATCAGGGTTGCGTGGTTTTCGATTTGTGACACAAAAAGTTTATATTATTTTCGATTATCGTCCCGTAAGTTTCCTGTCGCGTGACTCCTTTCATTCTTGACTTCTTATCTTTTTATAACTTCTTGTTTGAAATTTTTGTCAGTACTTATGATATGCTAGAAAAGTTACGAATTTATTCGATCGTTTATCAATTTCTTACAATTCGGAGACAAGGTAAAATGTAAAATACCACATTGATGCATTTTTTTACTATTAAGTAGATATAATGTCTTTAATGTTACTAACTAAAAGTTTTGAAATTTACATAACGTTTGATAATAAAAAAGTTTTTTTTAAAATAAATACGCTTAAAGCTGAGTCATTAGGCAGCCCTGTTGGCTCATTGGGAGTATGTCTGCCTGAGCTGTAGGGCGTGGGTTCGATTCCCGCCAAGGACAAATGTTTGTTTGGTATAAACAAATATTTGTTCTGTGTCTGGGTGTTCTGTATGTATTATAAGAATGTATTTACAAAAAAAAAAAGTATTTATGTATCCTATCAGTTATCTGACTTCCATCACACAAGCTCTGCTTAGTTTGGGGTCAGATGGCGCTGTGTGTAATGTGTCCTACAATATTTATTTATATTTATTTATTTATTATTAGGCATCGAAAGTCTCAAAGTAACGAGCGCCAAAGCAGCGATGCCCTGGACTTTGTTTTGTTTAGTCAAAGTTTTGTGTATCGCTGCAATGGTCATGGACATTCGTTATGCCTTATAATTAGGAGAGGGTCTTATTCTTCTCATTACTTTTATATAAAAAACCTTTGATGGATACGTAAAGTAAGTACTAAACAGGACATCAAGCAAAGACCACTCATCTCTATTAGAAACATATCCTTTCACTCTCTCATTTACGGGATTGGTCCCAAACCGCGAACCATTTCAAATGTTTCTCAAAAATCAATCCATTGTATACCCATCTTTCACATTGAAACGACAAAACACTTGCAAACTAATTCAAAAAGAGCCCACAGAATGATTTCCCTCATCAACCAAATTCAAAAGAGGTGAAATTCGAGAATCAGACCTTTATCTCGACGTGATAAGAATTATATTTGTGTTAGGTACAGTTGTTAGAAGCACGTCAAAGTTTGTCATTGAAAAGATTGTAAGGGAGGATTGGTTTCTATCCAACTTAACATAACTCTTCTTTGATGTTAAGATCGATTTTATGTCTAAGCAATACGGTCGACTTTTAAATTCTGCAAATGTAGAAATAAGACGGTTTGCGTGAAAGAGTGTCGTATCCCTACCATTTCTTTATCAATCAAGTAGACAGACAAAAAACGTCTGCAAATCGAAGTGAGAGTCACTTACATTAATGACGCGACAGCCATGGAGTTTCAGCAGAAGCAGTGGTCAAAGAATAACATTAAGATTTCCATCTCAAAAGTTTTCAAAATAACCATTTTTGCTCAAAAAAGTAGCATAATGTTTTTAGAGTTCATGAATGTATGTGGTTTTCTTTATACTAATACAACTTTTAAATGTCTTCATTCATGTTTGAGGCATCGCTAGGATTTTTACATCATCTCAAGTGATTTTGGACGTAATTTGTTTTTGAATATAAATAAATAAATTGTGCGTTTGGCAAACATTGTTAAGTATTCAATCGAACCTATTTCAAATAAAAAAATCTATAAGGTATCATTTTTAATATCTTCATTTGTAATTTTTTATCATAGTTGTTGCCATTTTAATAAAATAATTTTAAAAATGCGTCATTTATTTATCAGCTCCTGTTTTGAAGTCTTCTAAGAAGCAATTCCACTTTAGGCAAAACAACTCTTATCGTATATCATCAGCTTATTCTCTATCAAATCGTCATTTGCGCTAGTACCTATTAGTCAGGTGGATCATTTTGCCGATTGTCTCCGTAATGATGGATCCGGTATCCACAATAAGAGGTCTCCCTGCCATTGTTTTTGCTATATCGAGGGTTCGATGGAACTCCATTGCTATCTTTATTTCTTTGGTTCGCGAGGGAATAGTCGGAGGGCACTGCGGTAAAAGAAATTATTTTTACCTCTTGTTTTGTTTATAATATCAGCTTATATTGATAGCCCTGTTGACTCATTGGGAGTATGTCTGCCTGAGCTGAAGGGCGTGGGTTCGATTCCCGCCAAGGACACATGTTTGTTTGGTATAAACAAATGTTTGTTGTGTCTGGGTGTTCCGTATGTATTTACAAAAAAAAAAGTAATTATGTATTCTATCAGTTATCTGACTTCCATCACACAAGCTCTGCTTAGTTGGGGATCAGATGACACTGTGTGTAATGTCCTACGATATATATTTATTTATAACTTTCTATTGATTAACATAATTATACTTTTATCTTACGAAATTAATAAAATATAGAGAGATGTTTCTTATTAGGATCGAAATAATGGTTATTTCACACGTTATATAATTTGAAACAGTTCCCATTTATTTATTTAAAACTACAAATAAGCTTGCGTTTGACCGCCATCTCGTCTGATGTCAAGCGAAGATGCGGTCTACGATGGAGCACGCTTGCGTAAAAGAATTTCCATTCTACTATCGGATACCCAAGAGATCTACACAGGGACATCGCTTCATGATAGATATTCCAAAAACTCGATCTAAACGGTTCGATTCTACCTTCATTATAAGAACCGCTAAACAATGGAATTAGTTGCCCGAGTGGGTGTTCCCTGATAGATACAATCTGGCTGTCTTAAAGACGAAAGTAAATCGGTTTCCCCTAGGCAAGCGTGCTTCATCGTAGACCGCATCTTCACTTAACGTCAGGTGAGATGGCGGTCAAACACAAGGTTATTTATTTAAAATAATAATATATTATCTTTCGCAGTCGATCACGATGCAACCACGACTAATCTTGTCATCTGGCGGGAATCGAACTGGCATTGTCTTCAATGACGGATATCTCAATACGATGTTTTATGGGAGTCAATCAGTATTGTCAGCTTTGGACTTGGATCAAGCATTGAATGGATATTTTTGGGTATTGTGGGGCAAATTCGGTTAAATGATCTAATTTAATATTTTCATATTTTACAGTTACTATACACAATGTATTTTTTATTTTTAAATATATTTGGTATCAACAGTACAGACATTTCAAAAATTATTTCCTGTTTTACTTAAATTAAAATTAAGCTCAAGTAATAAAAATCGAATTTAAAAATACGATAAGTAAATTTAATAAATCGATAAGGATTCATGATAAAGGATTCATATGCTCTTCTTACTAATCACACATCACAAAACCATTTGTATTTTAGGAGTTTTCAATCACTTTAAAAGTAACTAAATATAATTTTTATCTAGTAAAAACTAAATACTTGGTGGTAGATTTCTATAAGGGTACTGTAGCTAGCAAAATTACAGGGCTGTTGAAACTAGCCATTTAATCATCATCATCATCATCAGCCATAAATTTATATTTGTTGAAAACTAAAGTTCACATGACCGTTTTACTCCACCTCACTCCACATTATCCTAAAGCTATCCACCTACTTATGTGGTTGAATACAATAGAGGAAGCGATATTTTATTGTCAATGTTAAATAAAGCCATTATTTTGATTGAACGACGCGTATCAAGGCTTTTTTGTCGCTTCGGAACGCGTTCGGGACAAATCGATTTAAGTGGACGATCTACCTTATTGAGACATAATATGTTGCTTAAAACTTTAGTATTAGGATTTAAATAAGAATAGATTTACAAAAATTTATTCCGGATCTTCATACAGAACTTTGTAGGTCAGAGGGCAAAAGTTCTCGAGTCCCTTTTTTATGAAAAAGTAATGAGAAGAACGAGGCGCTATCCTGATGGTAAGAGATAACGACTGTTCATGACCATTGCAGCGATACACAGAAATTTGATTAGCAAAACAAAGTCCAGTACATCGCTGCTTTGGCGCTCATTACTTTGAGACTTTCGATGGTTAGTCTTAACAGCCCTGTAATTTCGCTAGGAATTTCCCATTCCTCATTCATTCGACAGCTTTATTGGCTTATTGGTAGTTTTGTACTTAGTGGTTAGTGCGGTCGGTTCGCATGCCGAAGGGCGTGGGTTCAAACCCCAACAATGGGCTTGAGCTGCCGGTGAAGGAAAACATCGTGAGGAAACCATAGCATGGTGGTAGGGTCATATAGAGATACTCTTTATACGAGAACCTTGGCATTTGAACTAAAACTGGTCATAAATAATATAATTAATACCAAAAAAAAAAAAAAAACCAAAAGTACAGAAACTTTGCCAAATTATATTTTTATTCACTACTAAAGCAAATAAAATCCATTCGATTCTCAACACTCGATATGCGTTTGGTTGTAGGTACATGCTCAATCGCCTTAGATACAGTCACAAATTGCTCTACAAAGAAGCAAAAAACATCGATTTTGTGACAGTAGTATCTGACTATTGAGAAATGGCCGTTCCAAATCGCTTACAATCGAATCGAATACAAATCGACCGAAGATAAGCGGCATTCGATTTCTGACACAAAAATATGCAAAGACATTCATCAGCGACGATAGATTTATCGTCAAAAGAACCGACAAACGTGATAGGATGATGAACTCGGATGGCGCAAGCTCATTCATTGACCGAGAAAACTGAAGATCTTTACAGATGTATCGACATTAGCAAAAGCTATAATACCATCTTATATAATCAAAATCAAAAAATCATTTATTCAGTTTAGGCCCTGGTAAGGCACTTATGAACGTTAAGTTACATTTTTGAATCTACCACCGGCTCGTAATTACACTTCAACTGAGATGACTCCGGCAAGAAACTCAGCAAGGCATTTTTTTTGTGGATCTTTCTTTTCATATTAGGTTACAGTTTACAATTATAAATATTAATATATTATGCTTACTACAATTGTCACTTAGCCAGGGGGATGCAAGTGCAGAGAGAAGCTACTACAACCATATATTCCTGTCTTCCACGTAATGAGCCACCTTATAGTAGGCTTTGTCAATTAACCTCTGCTTTATAAAATCTTTGAATTTATTATAGGACATTTAGTTACCTCAAGTGGGATTTTATTATAGAATCTAACGCAATTCCCGAGAAAAGACTTATTAGCTTTTGATAACCTGAATCTAGGTGTCACAATTTTATCTTTATTTTTTGTGTTTAAGTTATGGCGGCTGCTATTAATTTCAATAAATAAATAAATAATAATATAAATATCGTAGAACATTTCACACAGCTCTAGCCCCAAACTAAGCCATACTTGTACTGTGGGAACCAAATAACTGATAGAATACATAAATCCTATTTTGTCCCAGACAGAAATGGCTAGAACACTTAAACGAGTAGGATGACTTGCTTTCAAAATCTGAGATTACCAATGCAGAGTCACTTAATTTACGTAGATATGTCGGATCTTTGTGCGTATTTTAATGCATATACCTTATTTGTAGCGATGATAGTTCAGTGGTTAGTGCGGTAAGTTTACGCGCCAAGAGCGTATGTTCAAACACCAACAATAAGCTTGAGTTACCGGAGGAAAACATCATGAGGAAACCATAGCGTGGTGGTACGTTACTTTCTAGTACTCGGCTGGCTAGCTACCACCCTCAAATTAAAATCTGCCGCGTAACAGTGTGTTCCAGCAGCCTCATTTGAGAGCCAGTTCCATTTAAGACTAGGTATGTTTACCATTTTGAATCACACCGTCATTTAACATAAGGTGAGTTGTGGTCAAACACCTAACCTGTCAAACATAAATAAACTCTTCTGCCACCTATGGCATAAAAAATAATAAATGAAACAAATTATTGACCACCAAACTTTATTATCAAGATGTTTATATAGATGTTTGCAAAGAACGCTACGGCTTCCTCACGATGTTTTTCTTCACTGGCAGCTCAAGCTCATCGTTGGTGTTTGAACCCATACGCCTTTCGGCATGCGAACCGAACGCGCTAACCACTGAGCTATCATCGCTAAGGTTAAATATAGTGCTGTAAAGGAGGGCCGCATGTAAGCATCCCGGCAATGGTGGGAAGCGACTCAAGCTATCGATAATAATCTAAACCTTTCAATATCCTTAAAAGACTCGACACCTACCAGTAAATGAGTAAACAGACACCAATTACCGTCACCACACAGCCTCTGACTAATAGATCGCGTACCATCAATCCATCAGCGTTGTACTTCCGAGGCGAGAGATAAAAATGATTAGTCCACCAGCGGAGATAATCGGTATTGGCCCGATAGATCGGTGAGCTGATTTGTGAAGCCACTGCTTTGAGGTTTAGATATAGGATGATGGCAGTTGCGAGCGATAAGTACTTTTTTCTGGTTCGGACCCTCTTGTACTCGTCGTGAGACGAGTTCGATTCCCACAATATGGAATGGTTGCATTCAGTAACTTTCCCGGATAATGCGGAGCAGTTAGCGAAATCACAGGGCTGTTGAGATTAACCATCGAAAGTGGCAAATTAATGAGCGCCAAAGCAGCGATACCATAGACTTTGTTTTGCTACTCAAAGTTCTGTATATCACTGCAATGGTCATGGACAGGCGTTATCTTTTATCATGAGCAGAGCGTCTCGTTCGTCTCATTCATCATCATCAGCCTATCGAAGTCCACTGCTAGACATAGGCCTCTCTTAAGACACGCCACTCAGCCCGATCTTCGGCTTTTCGCTTCCATCCACCGCCAGCTGTCCTACGTACATCGTCACTCCATCGAGTCTCAGGGCGTCCTACGCTACGTTTGCCAATTCGCGGTCTCCACTCCAGAATACGTCTACCCCAGCAGTTATCGGTTCTGCGACAGATATGTCCAGCCCATTGCCACTTCAGCTTACTAATACGCTAAGCTATGTCTGTGACTTTTGTTCTCTGGCGAACTACTTCGTTCCGGATACGATCCCTCAGAGAAACGCCAAGCATAGCACTTTCCATAGCTCGCTGAGCGACTTTGAACTTACGGACCATTCCCGCTGTGAGTGTCCACGATTCGGCTCCGTAGGTTAGGACAGGTAGAACGCACTGATTGAAAACTTTTGTCTTTAGACTTTGTGGGATGGATGACGAGAAGAGTCGACGTAGTTTACCAAATGCTACCCAGCCCAACTAAATTCTTCTGTTGGCTTCACTTTCAAAATTGTTTTTACCTAGTTCGAGCGTCTGCCCTAAGTAAATATATTCGTCTCATTACTAACCCATAAAAAAAGTACATTTTCTATTCCCTTCTGTATAACGGCGTAAGCCATATCACACCGCTGTCTTCTCTACGTTCAAGCAAAGAAATGGGAAATCAGATCTCCTAATCTGACCTCTTGTAAGTCCCTTTTAATCGGCTCTTTTATTTTGTAGTTGATAGGCTAGGTGTTGACCTAAGCTCACATCACACATCACATCATCAGCCATAGATCGTCCACTGCTGGACATAGGCCTCCTCCTGAGGAGGTTTTGCCAATACTCGCCACACCTGGCAGGTGGGTTGGCGAGCGCAGTTAGGTGTGATTGTTCAAGGAAGACGCTGCTGCCCATCTTCCGGAATACAACCCTTAGCCGACTCTTACGGCAACCACGGGTAGAGAGGGTGAGGTACAATTATTACGCCGGCACCACCACGGCAAATAATCTCACCTGATGTTAAGTGATGGTGCGGTCGAAGATAGTAAACACACCTAGCCTGGAATAGAACTAGCTCTCAAGTGAGAACACATTGTCAGGTGCTTGGCGACAGATTTTTAACTTGAGAGTGTTAGCTTACCAGTTGAGTATAAAAGTACGCTACCACCATGCTATATCAAGTAAATTTTAACCACTGAGCTATCGTCGCTATAAAAACGTGAGCAGGGAATAGTGAATCTGTATTCTGTAGCCCTATAGCTTCTTCTATGTTATCAGATCATCCTGTATGATTACCACACCAAAAGTCAGATCTCTATATCGCGATAGTGTCCACTTGATAGATAATCTCTGAAATCGAACAGCGTTCGACGTCTGTTGTGCGCGACATCAATTTATAAAATACTTCCACACTTCGATGTTTAATCGTTTTTATTGGAGACGAGGCTTTAAGGTCGATGACATTTGTGTTCAGAATTAAAAACAAATATATTTTGTTTTATATATCTCATGTTTCGAAATATAGACGGTGTTTTTTTTAATTTAAGCTCCACAGTTACCGGGGTTCGTGACGTTAGTCAACTTAACACATTTTTTTAAATAAACTTAAACTATATGCAATACAGGGAGAAGTAAGGTCAAAAGGGAAAAACAAAGTCCAGGGTAGTAAACTCTGTAGTTTCGATAGCTGCAGTATTACCCTTCAAATCAGAACACTAGTTATGTTTACACACTACTGCTTAGCGGCAGAAAAACTCGTACTGTAGTGGTATCTATCTAGACAAACCCTCCTTGTAAGGATATCTACCACCAAGTAAATTTTACAAATAATTACTATTTACGAGTTTAAAAAAACAAAACCTAATCTGAAAGAAGGTTAATGTGACCAGAATGCTGGCAGCATTGCAACGCTGGAAGGCAATGCCGGTTCCATTCCAGGCTAGGTGTGCTTTACCATCTTCGACCACACCGCCACTTAACATCAGATGAGATGTGGTAAAACACCAAGCCTGACAGCCATTAAAAAAAAGTAAAATTTTTAACGTATCATTCCTGTCACCAAAGGTTTTAAATAAATATTCATTTTTCAAATTATTATTTTTTTATTTGGCAAATAGTGTTAGCCGTTCATATACACGTTCTCTCTTTCACTATTTGTATTTGTATTTAAAGTGATTTTTAAATTTGTATCACGTGTTACTATAAATAGTCGTTATAATATCGTAAACAGAGAACCGCCAGCTAAAAATATTATAAAACCAACAAGGTGTGAACTAAGTATTATTCAACCTGTCACTGATCCCGACATTCCTTTAGGATTATTCATCAAAGAACGCCCAGTAGCAAAATAAAAAGATTCGATCGAATAATAATATCGATAAATATTATTTAACAACAGAGATAGAAACAGTAGTGTATGTTACTACAAAAATCTGATTTAAAAAAAAAAACATTTTGTTGATAAAAATTTTGTTCCAGGAATAAAAAGGAAAGTCGAAACAATTGATTTCTTCCAGACAAGAATACTTCATCGTAGATCGCATCATTACTTAATATAAGACGAGATGGAGATCAAACGTGAACCTAATTGTTACGTAAAAATGGCAAATTCGTTTGATATGTTTTGGGAGTAGGATATTTATCTTTATTTCATTTGTTTGTTTTATTTTATTTATTACGTTTTATTCTTACTTGGTGGTAGATTTCCTTAGCAGGAGGTCGTCTAGGTAGGTACCACCGCAGTACCAGATATTCTGCCGCCAAGCAGTAGTGTGTAAACATTACTGTGTTCCGGTTTGAAAGGTACTGCAGCTAGCGAAATTACAGGGCTATTGAGACTAACTATCTAGTCTCAAAGTAATGAGCGCCAAGGCAGCGATGCCCTGGACTTTGTTTTGTTACTCAAAGTTCTGTGTATCGCTGCAATGGTCATGGACAGGTGTTATGTCTTAACATCAGGAGAACGTCTCGTTCGCCTCATTACTGTTACGAAAAAAAACCTATATGTAAGTAGTCGGTGATGAGGGCTCAAAGGAAGACCAGCACTGGTCCATCATGATAAGCATTTCACATAGTATGACTAAAATCATGCTGCGGTTAGACCCTATATTGTAATATGTATTTGTGTTTGTTAAATGTTAACTTTTGTGCTACAAAGTTTTAAAAAAAGACGAGAGAGAAGCTTGTTAATATAATCTTAAAAGGTCAGTAACTTATTTGTAGTACGTCTGGTATAGATATTCATAGGCAACGGTCATTGCTTACCATCAGGCAAACCGTCTGCTTGTTGCCACTATGGCATAAAATAAAAGAAAAAGTACCACAACCATAAGTATTTCCATGTTTAGTTGAAGTTGCATTTCCATGTTCAGTTGAAGTTGCTGCTAATGACATGAAAGTTAGCTCATTACTTGCGCAGGCATTTGTTTTAATAGAATAAAATATTATTAAGATACATAATAAAAGTCTATTTTCTAAATTAATTTGTTAATTGATTAAAATAACTATCAGTAATCATATACTCATATCGTTATAGTAACCTGTTGACGACACGTGTCGCCTCCACACGAGGCATTTTTAAGACGTGCTGACTCTTCGAGCGCTCGGCCGAGAATGAAAGTGTGTTAGGTTTTGTAACCAAAACGAGCGGAAATACGCTAAAGATATCTCCAAAATATCAATAGATGAACTTTCTGAATCGATTAGTTAGAATTGAGGTACTGTTTTCACAATATACATTATTAAAATATCGATAATATTTCGATCGAATCGACACGGTGAAATCTCTTGATAAATGAAGCCTCACAAAATCTGACGCGGACCGGACGTAACAAAAAATACATCTAAAGCAACTACTGGGCATTCGATACTATTAATCAATTCTTTTGAGACCTGACGAAACTCTGTTGAAGTTTCAATCCATTAGGGTTAAATTATGAATCAGAACTAAATAAATGTTGCACCATATTTTTTATGGTTGACTAGCTAGGTGTTTGACATTAGCTTGTACTGTTGCTTAACATGGAGCGAATCGGCCTAGTGCATATCTGTTTTTACCCGATTGCCAATGAAGGGTTATGTTTTTCGCGCGTATCTTGTATGTATGTATGTAAATTTCTTTATTAAATTAACCAAACCTATCAAGTAGGGTATCTAAATAAAGGCAATTAAAAGAGGATTACATGTATATTTTTTTTCCTTCTATATTTGTTTTTGCTACCCATAAACTTCCAACATTCATTTCAGTTATTATTCATTTACTATTCCCGTGAATATGCGAAGTTCATGTCTTCGAGAAACTTCGCTGACATTCGTTTATTTTTCGTCTCCAAATAACCAATATCCGATTATTCACATTATTTTGACACAAATGAGTAATTGAATACGTCCCTGGCCGGATGTCAGAGATTCATTACGCGTG
Source organism: Biston stratarius (assembly GCA_950106695.1). Taxonomy (NCBI): domain Eukaryota; kingdom Metazoa; phylum Arthropoda; class Insecta; order Lepidoptera; family Geometridae; genus Biston; species Biston stratarius. Next base: position 11,880,458 of record OX467106.1, read on the forward strand.
GGCATGGACTTGACATAGAATTTTCGTTTATTTTGAAGGATAACTGGATATAACATAAAACAAAAAAAATATACGGAATTTTAAGTTCAATAATTTATTTAATTAATATATAAATTATTTTTATATCTTACATAATTATTTCTTTGTTAAAATGCTTGGAGTAGTAATATAAAACCTCACTATACTCATTTTCTGTTTTTCTTTTTTTTAATTCATTTTTTTGGTTTGTGTTTTTGACCACTGTTCACCTGATGTTATGCGACAGTATGGTTAAAGATGGTAAACACACCTGGCCTGGAATAGAAGTGGCTCTCAAGTGAGGCTGCCTATATCCACCGTTAGATACTTGATGGCAGGTTTTCAACTTAAGGGTGGTAGCCAGTCGCGTACTAGAAAGTACCTTACCACAATGCTATGTTTTCCACACGATGTTTTCCTTCACAGGTAGCTCAAGCGTGGGGTTTGAACTGACGCCCTTTGGCGTGCGAACCGACCGCGCTAACTACTGAGTTACATTATTTGTTTTGTTTATAACCTGCCTATGGCCATTGTATATTTAAATGTAATCCTGTATGTTATCTTCCTATACACATAATGCTTTACACAAAGATGTGCTTTACCATCTTCGACCACACCATCACTTAACATCAGGTGAGCTGTGGTAAGCACCTAGCCTGTCTATCATTAAAAAAAAAACAGTAAATGAGCCTAGACTTTATTTTGTTACTCAAAGTTCCGAGTACCTACCGCTGCAATAATGGTCATGGACAATGGGCAGGCATCTCTTACAGTCGAATGACGTCTCATTCATCTTAACACTATTAACATTAAAATAATTACAAACTACATAATTATTCCTTTACAAATGCACATTTAGTAACCTGAAATACTTCGACTCGAATGTAAAATTAACTAAACAGAATTTAATGTTAAAACTAACCGAGTATCCTACACTCCATAACATTAATATCATTCAGTCACAGCTAATAAACAGTCGGTATTTGAAATACATCGATTCCTGAAATTCCTTCTTCACACATTCTGCTGTTCGTACGAAAAGTGCAATAACTAAATGTTGGCAAAATTTAGAAATGAGTTTTATTATTTAATGATTGACACGCTGCCACAGCACATTTGATGTTGATTGTCAGTTTTTTGTTAATGAAAAAGTAAAGAAACACTCAAGACGCTATCTTCAAGCGAAGAGGTAATGCCAGTCCATGACACAAAACTTTGAGTATCAAAACAAAGACCAGGCCATCGCTGCTTTGGCGCTCATTATTTTGAGACTGACGATAGTCAGCATCAACAGCCCTGTAATTTTGCTAGCTAAAGTACCCTCCAAATCTAAGCACAGTAACATTTACACACTACTGTTTGGCAGCAGAATATTTGGTGCTGCGGTGGTACCTACTTAGACGTCCTCTTGCAAAGGAGATCTACCACCAAGTAAAAGGTCAAAGGTAAACATTCCTAGCCTCAAATGAGATTTGGTTCTCAAGTAAAACTGTTGAAACACACCGTTAATCCTATCTCTTACCAACAAGAGAACGTCTCGTTTGTCTCATTACTTTTATATAAGTAAAAAAAAAAAATAACAATTATTTAAATGTCTTCTATTCAATTCGATTTTATAGCGATGTTAGCTCTGTGGTTAGCGCGGTCGGTTCGCATGCCAAAGGGCGTGGGTTCAAACCCCAACAATGAGCTTGAGCTGTCGGTGAAGGAAAACATCGTGAGGAAACCATAGCATGATGGTAGAGTACTTTCTAGTACTCGGCTGGCTAGCTACCACACTCAAGTTGAAAATCTGCCGCCAAGCATCTAGCGGTGTGTTCCGGCAGCCTCACTTGAGAGCCAGTTCCATTCCAGGCTAGGTGTGCTTTACCATCTTCGACCACAACGTCACTTAACATCAGGTGAGTTGTGGTCAAACAGCAAGCTTGTCAGCTATAAAAAAAAAAGATTACTAAAAATGTTTTCGTTATTTCCACCATATTTGAAATGCATTTAAACTTAGTTGTAGCAGTTTTCGTAAGAACGTGCGATAGTCGACGTTCCCGCATTACCGCGATTTTGCGCCCGCGCATTAATAACGTGAAAGGACAATAAATAAGATCGAGACGTATAAATCAATATGCATACTCTGTCACTGATGGGCAGGGTGTCTGTCAGTTTGTAACTTTTGGGATGATATTAAATTTTTCATAAATATACCAGAATACACACACACATAGTATAACACAAAATCGTTGTCCGTATAGAATGGAATAGAATAGAATACAACTTCTCTTTCTAACTTACTTCCTTATCTATCTGATTCTCCCCTTTCTTCTTCTAAACCACGTGCCAGAGTTTAAATACGGTTTTCACTCTCGTCAAGTTATTTCTTTCGGAATCTTTGTATATACAATACATTCTGATTAAACTTTTCTATAAGTTAGAGAAATTCAACGTTTTGTCAAAAGTTCCGTATACAAAATAAATCAGATTTAAAACAATATATTCACGTAATGCTTGCTTAAGTATGTATAATGATGAATGTAGTTATTATGTGTTTTCTAGTTGGCACGCCCCGTCGTTTTACCGAGTCCTATACATACCAAGGTTGCCTGGAAGAGATGGCTTTAAGCGAAAAGGCCGCCAATTTGTGTATTTCATTTTAATAATCAAAGGGCTCTGGCACCCGTAGCACAGTTAAATTACTAGTCAGCCAGTCCCACAGATAAAAAAATATAATCTTTTACCAAAATTATTTAAAATTAAGATCAAATTCGTATTTTTTTAAAATTAAATTTGAATTTTAAATAATGGATCAATCTTCAGTGTAACATCCTCCTTTAAGCTGTTTTTTCGTATAATAATATCCCGAAGCCATATCTCAGCCGTAGGGCGTCCACTGCTGGACATAGGTCTCCCACATTGACTTCCATAAAAACCAGTTATATCTATTCTGTTACTATCGGTAAAATATTTTTTTTATCTATGGAATCTTAAAAGCCAAAAAAGTAAATAAATCATGGTCACCATAATAATGCAAGAACTGTCACAACGATTGCACTAATAACACCACCGACTCCATAAGTTTAGTTTTCAGTTATTTTAGTGTCAACTGAAAATTAATATTATTATACGAGCTAACTGTTCTGTGACTCAATATTTTCGTGTGGAAATACAAATACAAATTAATAGGGTTGTCAAATTATAGTTCACTAGGAAGTAATTTTCCACAAACTGCGCCATAATCCATCTTCTAGCGCCATTTTTTTACTATTGTTATTTTTTAAGTATTTTTGTTTTTACTTGTGTAATACTAGTAGTGATATCAGTCTTGGTTTTTGACCACAATCTGCAGTGGGAAGCCGTCCTATGAGCTGAGGTCAGCCTATAATTTGTAACTGTCTGTTTCTGTTTGTTTGTTTTTGTGTTCGGTTGTGTTATAAAATTTATTTCTTTCTTTCCTTCTTTCTTTCTTTATTTCTTTCTTTCTTTCTTTCTTTCTTTCTTTGCTCATAAAATCAGGTAAGTTACTACACCAAAATCAACTTATTACAAAAACTCACTTATACCATAAATACAAATATTTTATTGATAACACCAAAGTTACAAGTGATGTTTTCATTCATATTTAAAAAAAATGTCATAATCATAAGACGTGTCAATAAAATTAAATGTGAAAATAAGTATAAAATATGTCAATATGATTAAATGTCAATAAAATCATTTGGCACGTGTACCTTTTTCCCTCCGAATGCAAAAACAACAGACAAAAACGACATCCGTACTATATTTCCCACGTACAAAGCGATTTGATTCCACATTTTTATTCGCACAGCGAGGTTGTGGAACGCTCTGCCGAAGTCTGTGTTTCCTATAAAGTACAATATGGGCGTCTTCAAATCTAGAGTAAATAGGTTTCTACCAGATAAGCGTCCATCCATCGATGTTGCCTTAAAATTATACTTTCGTATATAAAAAAGTCTTAAATCGGTGAAAAAACAATATTGAAATAGACTAGGCAATACTATCAAGGTATAAGTACAATATCGTTCATTTATATTCATCAGCAATTGAATAGAAAGTACATTGAAAGCAATCGACACCGCCGCCCACATGGTTGGCAATGACTTTTGGTACTGTCATGCACGAAATAGATTTTCACTGTTATTACTATGTTTCGCCAGCCTAGTTGGGAGATTGTCTGGCTTTCATTTGTTGAAATTTTGGTTACATCTGGAGATCCTGCGTTCGAACCCCACGGGGTGCACCTCTTTTTTTCTAAGGTATGTGCATTCATCATCATCATTATCAGCTATAGGACGTCCACTGCTGCACATAGGCGTCCCCTTTGGTTTGCCAATACTCGCCACGCTTGGCAGGCGGGTTTGCGAGCGCAGTTAGGTGTGATTGTTCAAGGAAGACGCTGCTGCCCATCTTCCGAATTACATCACTTAGCCGATTCTTACGGCAACCACGGGTAGAGAGGGTGGGGTACTATTCTTACGCCGGCACCACCACGGCAATGGTATGTGCATACTGCCGATTATTCAAAACGGTGAAGGAATACAACATGAGGAAACTTACATGTTTTTTTTTACTTTACAATTCCGAGAATTGCTAAAAAACTACTTGTAGATATGTGAATTATCATTAGTTGGTAATACAAAATGATTACAAATAAATTTTGAAACGACGCCATCTGTCGCACAGCCCATAAAAAGAACTCATTGCCGGCTTCTTTGTTTCCCATGGGCGTTTTTAAACCTGGCGTAATAGTTTTTTTTTTAAATATTATATAGCCTTACCTTTGACCGCCATCTCGCCTGATGTTAAGCGAAGATGTGGTCTATGGCGAAGCACACTCGCCTAGAAGAAACCGATTCTAGATTTTCCGAGACTTCTTATAGATCAACATGCTCCATCCTCGGCCGCATCAATGCTTTCCAATCGTAGATCCATCATACTGATATTATAAAGGCGAAAGTTTGTGAGTGTGTGTGTTTGTATGTTTATCACTTCTTCACGCTCAAACAGCTGGACCAATTTTAATAAAATTAATAAGCTTTTTATCCCGGATTGTAGCGGGCAATACCGTGGGGCGCAATTAGTTTCATACAAACAAAAACTTGTAATATATTTTGTTAGACCTCAATCTTATAATTTACTAAAACAAATAGTGTAGAATTAAGTTAGTGCAAATTAAATAAAGACTGTTTGTTGACCAGACAGGCCACCACTGTGGTCAATAAATCATAATTAGCAACGTGGCCACATTTCAGCGGGTGCCGAAGGTACGAAGCCCCTAATCCTGCGCCGACGCAGCCTCTGACTTTTCGGTCGTATATTATTGCTATTGACAATGTGGGGTCTAAAATGCTGCTGTTAAAGAAATATTTTGCTAAATTTTAATTTCCCCAATTTGCCGAAGTTTCGTCAGCCTAGTTGGGAGACCTGACCTGGCTTCCAATCTGGAGTTCCTGAGTTCGAATCCCACAATGCCCACCTCTGCCTTTTCTAAGTTATGTGAGTATTAAATATATTTCAAACACAATACCCATGACTTCAAACGATGAAGGAAAACATCGCGAAGAAACCTACAAATCTGAGAAGTTCTCGAAGATGCATGAAATTTGCCAACTCGCACTTGGCCAACGTGGTGGACCCCTCACCCTCCTCATAATAAGAAGAGGCCCATGCCCAGCAGTGGTACAGTTCAAAAAACAGGGCTGATTCCGACTGTGCTTACATTACTGTTTTCCTATTTGAAGAGTAATTACTAGCTAAAAAGATCATGTTGCAATAGCCGTTGTCTGCAGAGTGCGGACCACGGTTAGAGCAATATAGTCGAAACGTCGAGGTAATAAAAAAAACTATGGTCACAGTATTTTGTGCGCGATTAAAACCCGGCGACAAACATAATTAAGTGTTCGAGTCGCGAAATTCTAAGAATTACAAATGTTCTGTATAGTTATTATTATCATCAGTCTTTCAAAGTCCACTGTTGGACATTAGTCTCGCCCAAGACACGCTACTCAGCCCGATCTTATGCTTTTTGCTACCGTCCACCACCAGCTGTCCTATATATATATATCGTCTTCTACTTGCCACTTCAGCTTGCTAATAAGCTGTCTGTGACTTTAGTTCTTTGTATTTTGTACAAGTAAAAAAAAAAAATACATTTTGAATGATAATATTAAAACAATAACAATATGTACCTATATAATATATTTAATATACCTATATGTTTAATTATAAGTTAATTTTATTTTAAGTTATTATAAAAATATAATTAATACTTACGTACATTATAATTATAGCGGCATTTTACCCGTCATATTTACACTACTTATTGAAATATTTTTTTAGTTTATTTTTATGATCGTTGCAATTCTGTGAGCGACGGTATGTGGGAGGTAGCAGAGTTGTGACAATACCGTTCGAAAATAACTGATTTTGATTTAGATAGCATTGCAACGTTCAGCAAGATTAATTTTGCAATGTTACATTTTTACGATTGAGATGTTACTATATTATGATTTCTAATAATCAAACAGAAAATATTTGATTGTATATCGTGAAGCAGTGATAGTTTAGTGGTTGACACGGCCTGGTCACACTCCGAAGGGTGTGGGTTCAAACCCCAACAATGAGCTTGAGCTGCCGATAAAGGAAAACATCGTGAGGAAACCATAGCATGGTGGTAAGTTACTTTGTACACCCTCAAATTGAAAGCCTCTGTCGTCTAAGACCTACCAGTAAGTTCTGACAGCCTCATTTGAGAGCCAGTTTCATTCCTGGCTATAGCTAGGTGTCTTTACCATCTTAGACCACACCGTTACATAACATAGGGTGAGTTGTAGACAAACCCCGATCCTATCGACCATAAAAAATAATCATAATGTAATTATTTTTTATGTAAAAATAATGAGACGAACAAATCGTTCCCCTGATAGTAAGGTATACCTCGTGCATGTCCATGACCATTGCAGTGATACAGAACTTTAAATTGTAAAGCAGAGTCCAGGGCATTTGACTTTGAGACTTTTGATGGTAAGACTCAAGAGCCTTGAAATTTCGTTAGCTACAGTACCCTTCTAACCGGAACACACTACTCCTTAGCGACAGAATTACTAGTTCTACGGTAGTATTACTAGATGATCTTCTGCCAAGGAGATCTAACATCAAGTAACTTACTCCCAAAATGTCTAATATGACTTAAGTATCTATGTATTTGTTTTTTATAATTCTTATACTTTGTAAACATATACAAGTAGAAAGCCCACTGTCATTATTAAAGTTATATTTGGTAGAATATCTGCTTCAAGAGCTGTAGGGTGTGAGTTAGATTCCCACCAGTACTAACATTTATATGACGATAAATAAATGTTTGTTCTATATCTGGGTGTACTTACTGTATATATTACAACAAAAAAAGTATTCTATCAGTTATCTGATTCCCATAGTACAAGCTTTGCTTAGTTTGGGGATAGATGGCGCTGTGTGAAATGTCCCAATGATATTTATTTATTTATGTTTTAAACGCCTCTGACTTAGCAATTATAAGAAAGCTAACAAATCTCGATGATTTAAAATGTCTAACAATAATGTAATGGGTTGTCAGCTTGACAAATAGAACACCTACGAAATGATTCAACATAGTTCTACAGTAGTTCCCTTGGCCGCACTCCAAAAGGGACAAACGATGTTTTAAAGGGTATTCTAATAATATAATTTGAATGGAGATTTAAACGCCTATTAAGTGGACAAACAAAACTTAGCAAAGTTTGTCTGGGAGCAAATTTAAAACTTTTTTTATAAATGTATATACTGAAAGAAAATATTTTGTAGCGATGATAGTTTAGTAGTTAGATAAGACGCCGAAGGGTGTCGGTTCAAACCCCAACAACACGCTTGAACTGCCGTTGAAGGAATAAATTGTGAAGAAACCATAGTGGTGGTAGAGTATAGTTGAAAATCTGCCGCCAAGCACCTAACGATGTAATCTGGTAGCTTCAGCGAAGCAAGCCAAGTGCTTTTATCACCTTAACCACACCGTCACTTAACATCAGGTGAGCTATGGTAAAATATAAGTTTTAACTTGAGTGTGGTAGCTAGCCAGCCGAATACTAGAAAGTACCCTACCACCATGCTATGGTAAATAAATTGAAATTTAAAATATAAAACTTAACCCAACTCGGTGTTAGATCTTTTAGCAGGAAGTTGTCTAAATAGGTACTACCGCAGCACCAGATATTCTGCCGCCAAGCAGTGTGCAGACATTACTGTGTTCCGGTTTGAAGGGTACGCAGCTAGCGAAGTTACAGGGCTGTTGAGACTAACCAACGAAAGTCTCAAAGTAATGAGCGCCAAAGCAACGATGCCCTAGACCTTGTTTTGTCACTCACAAAGTTCTGTGTATCACTGCAATGGTCATGGACAGGCGTTATCTCTTACTATCAGGAGAAAGTCTCGTTCGTCTCATTAATTTTACATTAAAAAATTAAATGTAACGGCTAAGCGGATTTCGGTAAATTTTGGAATAAATAGAAAGAAAAAAAGAAAACATCTGTTTAATCACATACAACACAAATCTCTATATCTTTAAACGAGCAATTCTTGTATATATATATATATATATTCTGAATCTCGGAAACGGCTCCAACGATTTTCATGAAATTTTGTATCCAGGGAGTTCCGGGGGCGAAAAATCGATCTAGCTAGGTTTCATTTTCAGAAAACGTCGTTTTATCCATGTTTTCAGCCGAGCAATGCTCGGTCAACCAGGTACTACTACATAATATAAGACAACATGAATAATAACAATTAAAAAAATTGTCGCTGTAGTATCCAGTGTGACAAAAAAGTCACCATCTAGCCCAAAACTTTTCGTGTTGCTTCCAAAACTCCATCAGCTTGTAGTAAAGTCACCAATACTTTACTATCACATCACATCATCAGCCATAGGACGTCCACTGCTGGACATAGGCCTCCTCCTGGGGGGGTTTTGCCAATACTCGCCACGCTTGGCAGGCGGGTTGGCGAGCGCAGTTGGGTGTGATTATTCAAGGAAGACGCTGCTGCCCGTCGTCCGGATTACATCCCTTGGCCGACTCTTACGGCAACCACGGGTAGAGAGGGTGGGGTACAATTCTTACGCCAGCACCACCACGGCAAAAGTTCTGTGTACCGCTGCTATAATCATGGAAAGGCGTTAACAGGAAAGCGTATCGTTCGCTTCATTACTTTTACATAAAAAAAAATTAAAAACAGATCCGGGTGCCGTGGGATTCAAACCCAGAATTGAAAGCCAGATAGTCTCTCAACTAAGCTACCAAAACTTCATTTTTTTGTTTTTTTAATCGACTGCAGTTATTAGCGTCGCCTTAGAAGGGAAACTCGTCGAAAACGAGGTCTAAAGTTATTTGATACGTAAGTAAAACTGTATCCACAACTAAAAGCGCTTGTAGTTTATTAAATGCATAATTTAAGAGATAATTAACAAATCATAACCATGTTTATGAAGTTTTTGCCTTTGTTGATATGAATAAATTAAGACAAGTTACTCGACATGGGTGGCGAGACATCAAAGACAGTTGGGCAAGCGTACGATGATACGTTGTATTGTGGTCTTTAAAGTTCTATGAATACGCGAAATTAGGGATGAAGCTTGATTTTAAAGTCGAAGGAATTAGAATTTCGTTATTGCGGTTGCAATTTTATTTTAACAGTTCGCTTGCTCATTAAAAAAATATACAATTAGTAAAGACAGACAGCCGTGGTGGTGCCAGCGTAAGTATTACTCAACCCTCCCCTTACCCGTGGTTGCCGTAAGAGTCGGCTAAGGGATGTAATCCGGAAGATGGGTAGCAGCGTCTTCCTTGAACAATCACACCTAACTGCGCTCGCCAACCCGCCTGCCAAGCGTGGCGAGTATTGACAAAACCCCCCAAGCAGGAGGCCTATGTCCACCAGTGGACGTCCTATGGCTGATGATGATGATGATGAAAGACAGACAGAAAGTAACCAAGTGTTTATTTTGTAACATAAAACACAAAAAAACAACAAACAGGGATAAATAAGGGATAGTTACAAAATAGGGGCTCATCTCAGCATAATTGAAAGAAAGAAAGAAAGTAATTTTTATTCTAAATTATTTTTATATTTTTTATTTCTGTTCTTTATCCTGGTCATAGTAAGTGGTATGACCAGCGCTGGTCTTCCGGTGAGCCCTCGTAAGAAAAACAAAAACGCGTTGAAAGGGCTAAAACCAGATGAAATTTGTAATGATAATAGCATAGGATACTTTTTGTAATAGCATAGGATACTTTTTGTAATAGCATAGGATACTTTTGTAATAGCATAGGATACTTTTTGTAATAGCATAGGATACTTTTTGTAATTTGTAAACTCTCACTATTTGAACACATAAATATGAAACAAGATATATCTGGTAACAAACATAATATTGATTCTTATTATCACAGAAAACGAAGTTTAAAACTTACAACAGATGAAATATGGATTCTCTACCAGACTGACTTTTTAATCTCATTCACACAGAAAGAACTGCAGAAGTGCAACCTAGCAAAATTACAAGGCTATTAAAGCTAACCATCGAATGCCCCAAAGTAATGAGCGCCGAAGCATCGATGCCTTAAACTTTGTTTTGTTACTCAAAGTTTTGAGTATCGCTGCAGTAGTCATGAACAAGCGTTATCTCTCATCATCAAGATTCGTTTCAATCGCACATTTATATTAAAAATTAATAAATAAAAACGTAGCGACTGCCACAAGAGAGAGTGTCTCCACAGTTCGGTGGAGTACAAAGATGTATTAAGATTCAGTGTGCAATTGCAACTCGATACCGCGCCGCGAGAGCTGCTTTACGATTTTAGATTTTTCTGTTAGCGTCACAGTCGCCGCTGCATGAGTTGGCGATAGACGGAGGAAGGTCTAGAAAATACCTAACTCGTTTTAAATAGGTATTAAACAAAGTTTATTTAGCTTTGAATGAATAACTTTTTACTTGGTGGTAGATTTCCTTAGCAGGAGGTCGTCTGGGTAGGTACCACCAGATGTTCTGCCGCTAAGCAGTAGTGTGTAAACATTACTGTGTTCCGGTTTGAAGGTTACTGCAGCTAGCGAAATTACAGGGCTGTTGAGACTAACCATCTAGTCTCAAAGTAATGAGCGCCAAGGCAGCGATACTCTGGACTTTGTTTTGCTACTCAAAGTTCTGTGTATCGCTGCAATGGTCATGGACAAGCGTTATCTCTTAACATCAGGAGAGCGTCTCGTTCGTCTCATTAGTGCTATGTAAAAAAAAAACCTGCAACAGACTCCTGTACAGTAATCCCATGAATTATTTATTGATTTTTTTAATAAACTGTTCCACTGGTACCTACACTACACGCGATCCTTTTTATAATAATAATTAAATTTATAGTATATGAATCTTCCGTGGTGGTGCCGGCGTAAGAATTGTATCCCACCCTCTCTACCCGTGGTTGCCGTAAGAGTCGGCTAAGGGGTGTAATCTGGAAGATGGGCAGCAGCGTCTTCCTTGAACAATCGCACCTAACCGCGCTCGCCAACCCGCCTGCCAAGCGTGGCGAGTATTGGCAAAACCCTCCCAGGAGGAGGCCTATGCCCAGCAGTGAACGTCCTATGGCTGATGATGATGATGTATTTTTATTTTTTGTGTGTTCACTTCTAACAGATTCCTAACTCTTCCAACACAGTTGTTTGTGCGCGTATTCATTGTTTCTACATTATTTATCGCATGCGTGTGCGCAGTACAAATTAAGATGCTGCACTAAGCCCGTACTAACGCTTATTTAAACTGTGACACCCGACAATGTTTACGGCTGTCTATGCGAAAGTTTTTACATGTAGTTACGATTATTGATATAGTGTTTTGTAGTTTATTCAGGTGACGGTAAACATGATTTTTTTGTAATTCCTTCTAGATTTCATAGACAAATAGATAATTATTGACAGGACTGACATAGTTTTGACACAATCTCGATTTCCTTATCTTCGATTAGGACACTCCGACTATATTACATCCGGTGCCCTTTTTCAAGGAGTCAACATAGACACGCAAGGCGAACGCGCGGGTGTTCATTCTCGTTTCATTGGTTCACGCTGGGAAGCGAGGTAATTTTTTTATGGTTAACAGGCTAGGGGTTTGATCACAGCTCAATTTAAGTGACGGTATAGTTGAAGATGGCAAACATATTTAGCCTGGAATGGAATTGGCTCTTAAGTGAGATAAACAAAAATGAAGCTAAATAAATATTTTAGGAAATTTCATTTAGCTTCACCTAGCCCCAAACTAAGTAAATCTTGTACTTTAGAAACCAGACAGCTGACAGAATACTGAAATACTCCCAGATACAGTCCAAAAATCTATGTTCGTCACACAAATGTTAGTCGTGATTGGGAATTGAATCCACGCTCTTCAGTTTTCCAAGCAGAACAGCCAAAATCAATTCAAAACTATAACATTAAAAGCTTTACTGCGCATGTACAGGAGAATTGCAATAAGTCCCGGTGCACACAGACAATATTTTTCACGTTATGACATCGCTGATGTTGCGATAGCAAGGCTGATTTGTGTGTGGTGGACCTTATACAGATAGAATAATGCCTTTGAATTTGAATAAATCTGTTGGTATCATTGGTAGGAAAAAATATCAAGAACGTAAACAAGCTGAAAAGTTTAAAAAGCCTATGTCCCGATTACAAATAAAATAACTATAATTAAAAGAAACAACTTTTTAAACTAATTTATTACTCCTAATTATATTTAAACATAATTATAATATATTTTTGTAATCCCTTTTTAATTTTACTTTATTTTGATACCCTACTCGATTTGTTTGGTTAATTGGTATTTATTAACGAATTACTATTTTGCCCCAAACATCCGTTATTTTTATTTTTTCAAACACCTATCTGAGGACATTTGGGGTTTTAAGACAAATATAACGATACCTTAATTGTCAAAATCCATCCAGCTGTTTGGAAGATACCAGGTAATAAATAAATTTACATACATACACACAAGATGCGAGCAAAGAACAAAACCCTTCCTTCACATCACATCATCAGCCATAGGACGTCCACTGCTGCACGCTGCTCATGCTCATGATGCTGGATCATCCAGATCCGTTCAGCCGTTCTGGCGTGATTGAGTAATAAACATCCATCCATCCATCCAAACTTACACATTTATTTTAAAATAATTAAATAATTTTATTTATTTAAAATCCGATATAAACTTAAAATCTATTAAAATAACCACAAACATACAATATCCTCTTCTCGCTGCAGACCAGTCGCCGACACGTGTTTCGCCTCTACATAAGGCATCCTCAGGACGTGTTCACTCTTGGAGCGCTTGTTCGAGATATACACTAAAAATATATCTCTTGTATACTCAAAATGAACTTCCGCAAAGTAACGACTGAAACAATCGTTTACAAATTCAGTAATTTGTTTGTAGCGATGACAGCTTAGTGGTTAGCGCAGACGGTTCTTATCCCAACAATGAGCTTGAGCTACCGGTGAAAGAAAACATCGTGAGGAAATCACAGCATAATGGTAGAGTACTTTCTAGTACTTTGCTAGCTAGCTACTCTCAAGTTGAAAATGAGCTACCAAGCACCTAACAATGTGTTCCGGTTTTCTCAATTGGGAGCCAGTTTCATTCCAGGCTAGGTGTGCTTATCATATACGAACACAATATCACTAAACATAAGCTGAGGTGTGGTCAAAAGTCTAGCCTATCATCAATTAAAAAAATCAACTAGCGCTTTATAGAATCACAATATCCTTAATCAGTATTCTCCTCAAAACAGCCATGCATCAGCAATCGAATCCTCATATAAACAATACTCGGAACCCGATCGCACCCGGGAGCCTCCGAGTGAGATATAAACTAACAAGTTATGGGCCCGTATCGACGGACAGACAACCAGCCACAATACAATATATGCAGTAGGACAAGTTTCACCTAAATATAAGGGTAAGTTAACTTTCAAATAGGTTCTTAAATTGATTTTGGCTCAAATAGGTTCTTAGTTTTTTTTCATATTATTTATAACAGTATCACTGTTAGGTACTAGGTATATACTAAATTGGTGATAAGATTTTATGAGTCTAAGTTACTTGATCAATAAATAATTTATTTTTTGACGTGACGGCTTTAAATTTGCAACCATGGTGGGAGGCAATTCAGAAAACTAATGATTATTACAACAAATTCTTATAGGTTGGATGCCTTGCGTGCGTGAACTGTGCATTAAATGCGCACACTACACGCATTTAAGACATGCGCAGAGCGATCCATGATTTGAAATAACGTGGATGGATGCTCAGAGTGCCTGTGTGGACAGGTTATGTTGAGACGCGCGCGAACACGAACTGAACCGCAGAACTCAATATTGACGCAGTTACGGGAGAATCTTCGAGTGAAGAAAAAGCCATACAATTAATAGAAGCGTACCGAATCTGATTAATAAAAGTGAAGCGCACTGACAATTGTCAGATCCAGCAATTGGTCGTCACACTCCATTCGCTTACCGTGTTCCCAGCAGCTAGCGCTACGATTCACATCTCTAGATGTGATTATTCAAGAAAGACGCTGCTGCCCATCTTCCGGATTACATCCCTTAGCCGACTCTTACGGCAACCACGGGTAGAGAGGGTAGGGTACTATTCTTACGCCGGCACCACCACGGCTACGCAACGGCTTTAATATGCTCCTTTCACGTCACCTTTCATCAGTCTGTACGCAGAATAAGCGTTAGCACATAAGTAGCAACACAAGCTACTGTCAGTTTACGCTGTGTCACAATTTCACGCAACGCTTTTATTATAAAGTATTATAATATCGAATATCGTTCGGTTTTTTCGAAGAAATCGATATGATGATTAAGATGTTAAGCTTTAAGAAGGTGACAGAATTATGATTTTTAAACAATAAGTAATATATGCCACCTCAACAAGATGTTGAATATTTTATGAGTATGTTTATATTCACTTGGTGGTATATAGATTCCTTAGAAGGTTGTCTAGGTCTCACCGTAGTACCAGATATTCTACCACCAAGCAGTAGTGTGTAAACATTACTGTGCTCCGGTTTGAAGGGTACTGCAGCTAGCGAAATTACAGTGCTGTTGAGACTAACCATCGAAAGTCTCAAAGTAATGAACGCCAAAGCAGCGATGCCCTGGACTTTGTTTTGCTGCTTACAGTTCTGTATATCGCTGCAACGGTCATAGACAGGCGTTATCTCATCTTATCTCTTACCATCAGGAGAGCGCCTCATTCGTCTCAGTACGTATTACATTTAAAAAAAAACTTACTAGTGATTTAATCTCTTATTTTTAGCTTGCTTTTGAAGCACGCGATGGTACCTAACTAGATGACCTCCTACTAAGGGGATCTACCATTAAGTAACAAGAAAAATAAATAAGTATTTACAAACATATAGAACATACAGACATATAGATATATAGATAGATAGAAACTCATTATTATGCACACCAAAAATAGAATAAAAGAGTACAGAAAACAAAAGAATCTTATAAACTAGTAGCGCAAGTGGCGGTCTTATCGCTAAGAGCGATCTCTTCCAGAGAACCAAGAATACAAAACACCATACAGATTAAGAACAGACGGGACACGTTGTAACACAAAAAGATTTAAAAAAAAATAGGTACGTATAGTATGTAAAAATAATCACATCACATCTCATCATCAGCCATAGGACGTCCACTGATGGACATAGGCCTCCTCCTGGGGGGATTTTGCACATACTCGCCACGCTTGGCAGGTGGGTTGGCGAGCACAGTTAGGTGTGATTGTTCAAGGAAGACGCTGCTGCCCATCTTCCGGATTACATCCCTTAGCCGACTCTTACAGCAACCACGGGTAGAGAGGGTGGGGTACTATTCTTACGCCGGCACCACCACGGCGCATAATAATAAAACAAAATATAATTATACAATATAATGTATACACATAAAGATAAAACAAAAATAAAATAAAAGCCAACATCAGCAGCGAGGCACAAAAACAATGTGATCTGATCCGACTAACAGCAATATCAACTCAGCATTGTGACAACTAAAAATGCAACTGGTTAATTTCGTGGTTCATAGCATGGTGGTAGGGGACTTTCTAGTAGTTACAAGCCTTAAGGTAAATTCAAACTTAATGATTTATTTACATCAAGTGAGCTGTAGTCAAACATTTAAAAAAAAAGCTCATGCTAAAAATGATTCCTCAATAAAAACACACGCAAACCAACTCTGGCAGACAAACATCCGTCTCACATTTGACGAAAATAATAACATCTATAATAAAAATCTTGTAATGTGTGTTGGTCGTCACACTGTCTCGAAGTTGAGGGTCAACCACATAAAGGCGAAGTTTGACTGTTGATTATAAAATTACCGTTTAAGGTTTTTAGAATATTTTTTTACTTCTACGGGAATATTGACTGCGCTGTTAGCTCATCCCACTAATATTATAAATGTGAAAGTTTGGATGGATGGATGGTTGGATTTTTGTTACTCAATCACACCAGAACGGCTGAACGGATCTGGATGAAATTTTGCATGTAGATACTTTAGGCCCTGGAATAAAACATAGGATACTTTTCATCATCATCATCCATCACCACGCGGGTATAACTGAGGGGCGCAGCTAGTATGATATATATCTGCTTAAAGAGCTGTCAGCGTTTGGGTGTTCTGTTTGTTGTAATAAAAAAAAAGTATATAAATATATCTAGTTCCCATAGTACAATCTTTGCTTGAATAAGATATTCCTTAGGATAAGATAGATATAAGTATTCTATAAGATAGGCCTTTCCGAAAATATATCCTTGTTAACAAAATCAAATTTCCCAAATCAGTTTATAGGTGGAGTTACAAAGTATAAAACATTTTAAAAAATTAGAACCTTCTCCTTTGTTGAGGTCGGTTAACAAGTTTGAGGAGGTGTCGGTGATGAATGTTATCAAAGAGAGAAAATATAAAGAGGGGTTGTGGTCTGGCAATGCGATACTTCTCTGAGCGCTTATGCGCTTTGCTCCGGTTTGGAAGGTACTGCAGCTAGCGAAATTACAGGGCTGTTGAGACTAACCAGCGAAAGTCTCAAAGTAATGAGCGCCAAAGCAGCGGCGCCCTGGACTTTGTTGTGTTGCTTACTGTGAATTGCCGCAATAGTCATGGACAAACCATCAGGAGAACGTCTCGTTCGTCTTATTACTTTTACAAAAACAATATCGTGAGGGAACCATAAAACCATAGCATGGTAGTAGGGTGTTTCTTTTACTCAACTAGCTACCTTCATGTTGAAAATCTGCCGCCAAGCACCTAACAGTGAATTCCGGCCAGTCCATTCCAGGCTAGGTGTGCTTTACCATCTTCGACTACACCGTCAATTAACACCAGGTGAGCTGTGGTCAAACACCTAGCCAGTCAACCATAAAAAATTTTTTTTACGTATTTTCAACCAATAAACCATCAAAATTCACTACTGCTCAACATGTCCCAATATAGTATCACGCCTTAATTCTATGACTCACTAATTAGAACATTCCCATAATAATATCACAATATTTATATCCTCTGTCACGAACTCATAATTTAACGGAAAAAGCGCTTTTCATTCCGAGCTACCGAGACCAAACTGCCCCATAAATGACTATAAGTTCTTTGAAAAGATAAACTTTGGGCCAATTATGGTACGGGAGCGGCATTTCCAAAAATCCACTATAATATGTTTGTTTTTATCTCCAATCGAGACTGTTAAACGTGCTTGATGCTATCGTGATTATTTACAAACTTATTTCTTACTCTTAATTTAAAAAAAAACTTAATTTGTTAGTTCTAATGTCTCAGTAATAAGAGCTGATTTTCTAAATAAGTAGACTAAATTGAAGGTAACAAATTGTGGTGCAAGCCTAAACTTTTAGTCACGAATGTGATGGCCTGTGTCTTTTACTGTTTACAAGGTGATATTATAAGTCGACACGGCGTTTTGGGTTCGATTGCTTTTTATTTTGTTTTATCTGTGGTCTTGTTTCAGTTTTGGTAGTCTGTTGTTTCTTGTAGACGGATCTAGAGGGGGCAAATCGGGATACCTGTCCTGGGCGACAGTTTTTGGGGACACCAAAATCATAATATAGATAATGTTTGGAAAAAAACTTTTATAGGCGTTCGTACCAAAAATAAAATATTGATAACAGAAACAGCCTAATAATAGTGTAATAAATGGCGGCCTTAACGCTTAAAGCGATATCTTCCAGACAACCTTAAAGGATAAAGAAAGCAAAGGATTAAGAAGTAAGGGGGTGGTTAAGGAGTTATTAATTTGGTTCTAAAACCTTTTTTGAACACATCCTAAGTTCAAATATAAGATTTTCTTATATAAGCAATATGGTTTTAAAAAAATATATAAAACACAATACATATAGTATAATTAAGTAGTTGAACTACACACAAAAACCCTTAACAAAATAACTTTGCAGAAAAAAAATACCTTGGCTTACAAAAGCTACTTCACAAAGCCAATTATTAAAAATATTTTAACAAAAATGAAAGTTCGAAATAATTTACTGTGTCCATTTCGATCAAAGGGAAACAATTATGAAACATTTTAAAAACAAAAACAAAAAAATAAAGGCCCGACCGAACAAAAAATCATTCACATTCTTTTCCATTTGAGTTGAACTTTTTCTTGGGGGTGGATTTTGCAACCCTTTCAGTTTTTAAAGGAAAAATAAGACCGAAACAATACATAGGTTTTTCTCTCGAAGTTACTGTTTCTAGGTAGAGAGCTGTCCACGCTTTGAATAAGGTTCTTTATTGACTAGAACTTTTTTTTTTGTAATGTTTTAATTTTTTACGAATATTTAAATTAGTTTTTCAAATGTTTGCATAAATATCGCTCTAACGCGTATCAACCATAACAACATGATTCAACTGCAACTGTTACTGGAACATCTTTTATGCAAAATTGCTTGTGTTAGTAATTAAATTATCTTTATCTTATATTATTATTATTAATTGTTTCTCATTTATGCACTTTTAGCGAGCATAAATGTTTTATTAAATGTATATATTTAGAACAAAAAAATATAGCAAAAATAGGCTCCCATAGTACAAGCTTTGCTTTAGGGCAAGATAGCGCTGTGTGAAATGCCCTAAGAATACTTAATTAATTTAAAAAAATGTTAATTTGTGCTTACCTAGTATTGAAAGCTTTTCTAAATCAATACTTTAATAACAATAATTTAATATCTATATCTTTAAACGAGCAATTATTGTATATATATACATATATTCTGAATCTCGGAAACGGCTCCAACGATTTTCATGAAATTTTGTATCCAGGGGGTTTCGGGGGCGAAAAATCGATCTAGCTAGGTTTCATTTTCAGAAAACGTCGTTTTATCCATGTTTTCAGCCGAACAATGCTCGGTCAACCAGGTTTTGAAAGAGTTTTCAAAAAATGAAAGTTATTTTGTATCCAATAGGTTCAATATTATTTTAAATTTTAATCATGATATGTGGTAATTTAGCTTGAGCTATGATTTGTTATTTCTCTTAGCATGTTTTATGTATTTAGTGACTATGTAATCCGGATATTTGCGTTTTAAATTAATTTATTTCATTCTTTTATTTGCGTTACCAAAGTTTGAATATGATATATCTAACATTTGTTGACCATCAGCTCCGGGCCCACTTCTCCGTACCAACAGCTTGGCTCTGTCGTGTGTTAATTGTTTGTTCTTCATTATTTTCGCCTTCAATTGCCCTTTTGTTTCACCATTCTTTTCACGTTTACCATTATTTTGAAGGCTTTCTTCCGGCGAATGATTCCGTTCATTTTTCATTCCTTTTCAATGGCCTACCGAATTGTTTTTCCTGCGTCATCATTAACTTGGATATTTTCTTTTTTCTCGTAGCTTTTGCGTCTGTCATTTTTTTGGAAGGAAATTCTGTGGATACGGTTTTTGTTTCTTTTCTGTTAGCAGAGTTGAGTGCTGTTGAAATATTGTACTAGTTACCGTTAAAAAGAGTTTTTTTTTTCAATGTTTGACAAGCTAGATCAGATTAGTCAAGTTTAACCACAACTCACCTAATCTTAAGTAACCTTAAGTGATAGTGTGGTTGAAGATGGTAAATCACACATAGCCTGGAATGGAACTGGCTCTATGGTTTCCTCACGATGTTTTTCCATCACCGGCAGCTCAAAATCATTATTGGGGGCTTGGACTCACGACATTCGGCGTGTGAACTCACCGCGCTATCATCGCTTATCATCATTGCTTTGCTATATTAATGAAAAAATGATTTTCCAATTCAAATCATTTATTTCAGACATGCTATATCCATACCTATATTATAATAAACAAAAAAAAAATACATTTAAAAAAAACAGCACTAAAAAGCGAAAAATAAACTTACTTTACAAAGTATTATACTTGCTACTGATTTGTTTGAAGTCATTCTAAACACATTAAAAAAAAACAGCCCATTTGAGAACCTCCTCCGTTTTGAAGTCGGTTAAAAAATAATATTATTACACACAATTAAATTAACTTTGCTTCTTCTATTGAAAAATTAACATAAACATGGTATTGCGCTGCATGTATTAAAATGGGACACTCAAGTTTGGCAGCCCCAACACTAAGAATGCCAGTAGAGCTGCCCCGGACACGGCTGACCATTGAAGCGGCTCGTTTTCGCATTAAATTATGAAAACCTGAACATCCGCAAACATACCCGATGCACTGCAGTATTGGGGTAGCCCCAGTAACACTCTAAACGCATTATTGTATAGGACACGGTTTTATAGTGTTTTCAAAAACAAATAAGACTTTTCTCTAAGCTATCCATATAAACGAGGGTACAATAAATATAATATTTGTATTGAAGCCATTTCACGCTCACCTCCCAGTAAGCAGGTCCCGCGAGGCCGAGCATTTGGAAAAATTCACGGAATACGACGGGGGCTAATCTAAATTAGTACAGTGCGCAACAAAATTTGAAATAACATTAATTTCCAAATTTCTAGTTACAAAAATTACGGCTGCCTTGTAGGAAGATCGATTGACTTCTAATTAGGATCAAATACCACGGCATCTTTGTCTTTCAAAGCTACGTATGTATTATTTGCCGCTAGCTACAAAGAGTGAAGGAAAACATCATAAAGAAGTCTGATAATGATTTATGTACTTAACCAGCGTGGTACCCTTTACACATTGACTGTAATTTTTTAAGATGCTTTGATATCCTAAAGATTAGGACGACCAATACATCTTAGCATTCAATGGTATTACCGTTCTGGTGCCGGAGTCATAATACTATTTAGTTTTATTGTCACTAATTGGTCGATTTAGGCGTTACTTTGCGGAAGTTAATTTTGAGTATTTAAGGTATATATTTAGTTTATTTCCGCTCAATAGTCGTTTCAGTTATAATAGTGATGAGACATAAACTTAAAAGCTAAAACAAATTAAACAAAAAACTAATTAAAATAACCACAAGTCTTTATATCCTTATCCCGCTGCAGTAACCAGATGCCAACACGTTTCGCCTATTTACGTTCATTATTAAATATATTAATTAAATTAAATTAATAAAATTCAATTAAAGGAGAAGCTTTGCTGTGTTACAAAATAAATAAATAAATATCGCAGAACACTTACACACAACGACATCTGACCCCAAATTAAGCTAAGCTTTTACTATGAAGGTCAGATAACTGATAAAATACTTAACCCCTTTTTTTGTTGTAAATATATATTTATCGATAAAATCGAACCCGCGCCCTACAGATCTAAAAGCAGATATACTAGCAATGAGCTTACAGGGTCGTGTTAGTTTAGGGCTGTATGAAAAAATCGTCAGATATTTATTTTCATATATTTTTATTCCGACCTGTTTGTTTTGCTAACGCTACTTGGATCGGAACCAATAGCTATCCGCGCTTTTTTATTTCTTCAGTAATTAGTATTAGACGGAGTCCATTAAGATTACAATGTTTTAAATTATTCCTCATTCCATAATGGCCAAATACAAAACAAACAAAAAAAATATATACCTACCCAAACAGGAAAACATTTGTGAACGAATTCATCGAAAAGTTAATTTAAAATTTCTTATTTTCATTAAAAATTCTAGGCAATTGTATAAATAAGCAGAATGATATATTCATCACTAACGTGCTTAGTATTTAATGAATATGTATTATATATATATGTATATTTTCAATGTACATTTAATGAGACTAACGAGACACTCCCCTGATGGTAAGAGATAACGCTTGCCCATGACCATTGCAGCGAACTATAGCATCATAGAATAGCATTGCATAGAACTTTGAGTTGTAAAACAAAGCCCAGAGCATCGCTGCTTTGACGCTCATTACTTTGAGACTAGATTGTTAGTCTCAACAGCCCTGTAATTTCGCTAGCTGCAGTACCCTTCAAACCGGAACACAGAAATGTTTGCAAACTTGGTGGCAGAATATCTGGTACTGCGGTGGTACCTACCTAGACGACATCCTGCTAAGGAAATCTACCACCAAGTAAAATACTCTGTGAATGTGATTAATTCTGTGTCAATTATCACTTTGTCTAAATTGAGTAGATATTATAAATAATAGTTGGATAGTATATATAATATCCGGATTTATTACTTTCGCTGTAACATACACGTGTCTCTGCAGTTGAGATATAAGAAGCGAGTGTTCGGAACAAGACATCTAGTACGTAGTACAAAATATATAGTAGTAGATCCCCATAACTAGTTTACTGAGGTCACTCACTGGTATTGGCAAAGCAATAAGAACAAAAGATACTTGTAGTTCTGCTAAAGGTGTTGATAGGTTTTTTTACCTATATGTTAAGCCTTTTCTTTTACCGACTTTTGAAAAATACGAGTTGAATTAAAAATATTCCTCGTTTTTAAAGTCAGCTTATAAAAACACAAAAATGTTCGTGTGGTCTTCATCATCAAAGGGGACGCCCTGTCCGCGAATCACACTCAAATATGTCAAGTTCTTAGGTATGTCACACAAATATATCTAGGAACAAACATATATTTCACTCAATTTGTCAAGTTCTTATGCCACACAAATATATCAAGGTGTAAAAATAATAGCACCAAGGAGTATTTAACCATTTTCTAAGCAACGTTATATCTGACCCCTGTCTGCATTTGTATCACTCATATTCGTCTAGTTCTTATGTCACACAAATATATCAAGGTACAAACATTATATTTTACACGATTTGTCAGGTTCTTATGTCACACAAATATATAATATATCAAGGTACAAAAAAGTAGCACCAAGGTGTTTGCATCTATTTTCTCCGCAATACCTCCTGTCCGTTTATACATATGTATGACACTCATATTTGTCATATTCTTATGTCACACAAATATACCAAGGTGCGAAAATGGTAGCATCAAGACTTCTTTTAGTCTGTCGGTAGTATTTGGCGATTTTTATAAGTAGATCGTCGCTGTCGTGACATTGTTTCATATATTTGTTATCAATAAACCTTCATTATAGTAAAATTAGCAAATTTTACAAGAAAACAATCGCTGCGAGTCCTTGAAGCGGCGGGACGTCTCCAAGGGCCGAGGGTCCTCCACAAAAGGGTTGTTACAGTCTGGTCCGACGTGATTTGTAGAATTTTCCAATTGCCACGAGACTAAGGTTATATTACGTATTTAAAGAGTTCCTATTACGCTTGTTGCTATTATGCTTATACTTCTTTATTCTGCCACCAAGCAGTAGTGTGCAAGCATTAGTGTGTCCCGGTTTGAAAGTTACTGCAGCCAGCGAAATTATAAGACCATTCAGACTAACCATCAAAAGTCTCAAAGTAATAAGTGTCAAAGCAGTGATGCCCTGGATTTTGTTTTGCTTTAGAAAACAAAAATCAAGGTCATGTTAAATTTGGTCATGGACATGTGTTATCTTTTACTGTCAGGAGTGTGTCTCGCTCGTTTCATCACATTTACATAAAAAGCCATACTATACGTGAATAAATATTTAAAAGTCGAGTTTATCGAGTAAGTAACACATTTTGACATTTTGTTTGATAATTTAGGTTTGTGACATTTATGTACTAAGACTTTTTTCAGTTTTGTATAATAAACTTTATTCATATTAAATAAAAACAACTAGCCCGTGTTAAGTTATTATAGTTAAATTTTAGGTATTTTACTTTAAAAATTAAATTACTGAACCGACTTTCATGAAATATATCCTTTCAAATAATAAAAAAATCAAGTCATTTCATAAATGGCGTAGGTCTGAGTTAAACACTCTTTGACCATACTTTCACTTATTATCAGGTGAACTGTGGTCAAACACCTAGCCTATCAATTAGGTATTAAAAAAAATCAAGTTCTGTGAAGGAGGATTGATGTTTTTTTTTCTAGCAATATCATAGTCATTCACTTACTTATTTTAAATACTATAAATTAGGGAAACATAATAATTGTGAATGCTTAAAAAGTATAATATCAAATATATATAACAGCTATAATAAAATACTTGTCACGTAATTGGAACCGTTCGATTGTGACCCGGCGACAAAGGTTTGTTTTTCACTCGTCATTTCCCAACAGTTTCCCTGAGGGCTCTCCTCTCGATGGCCCTCGATGCCTCTCGAAGGATCCAGAAAGCTCTAGAAGTGAACTCTGGATTGAGAGCTTTTTGATATCTGTCAGCCTGCAAACATCCTTTGAGATCTCAAGTTTGTGCCGATTTATTTGTTCTGCACTGTTTTGATTGTTGTGCCGATCAAACGTTCTTTTTCTCACAAAGGACACAAAGTCGCTTTCAATAAAATTTGTAAAAACATACCGAAATGGCCGTAAAATATTATCTAAATATATAATAATTGTGTTTTTTAATTTAGGTATGATATGTTTGTTTATTTATTTCTGGTACTTAGATACGCGACTGCCCAAAAAAAAGTCTAATGTTTTCAGTGTTTATGTATGTACATAATAATATGTGAGTTTTTTTATTCCACCATAATTTTTAAATACACATGAGTTATGATTAAGTTTAGCAAAAATCCTGCCTTGGTTGAATTTTTGTTCCGATGTTAGGTATATCTTTATAGTATTTCCGCTTATAAGTCGTTTTGGCTACAGTGATGACAAGGATTTAATGTTCATTATCATCATCTAGACCTCTCACTTGTTATGCCATCTGCCTCGGTCCTGTGCAAATGTGGTCCAGGTTCGACACGCGACGGTGACAATATCGTCGACCCATCTTGCGACGACCAACGCTTTGCTTACTTTGCCTAGGCCACCATGTTTGTTGATGTTACTTAAAACTTATTAGAATATTTATCCAAAATGTCAGCTACCTGCGTACAAAATTTCATCAAAATTGGTCCAGCCGTTTGAGCGTGAAGAAGTTACTAACATACAAACACACACTCACAAACTTTCGCCTATATAATCTTAGCGTGATAAAGTAATGCTTTCATAAAAAGTCAATATTTTTTTTAGATGCAATACAAATCTTTACCAGTTTTTATGTATTGATTTTAAGAAACGTATCATATAATTTGACAGCCGACATAGCCCAACGGATTAGCAAGTTGAAGTGGCAGTGGCAGGGCACATAGCACGCAGAACTGGTGCTAGACCCAAGGTAGATAGACGACCACATAAAGACCGCAGGAACGCACTGGATGCGAGCCGCTTCCAACCGGTCTTTATGGAAGTCAATGGGGGAGGCCTATGTCCCGCAGTGGATGTCCTACGGCTGAGATGATGATGATGATGATCATACAATTTCGTGATTTGATAATTTAATCAACTTTTTGGGAATGTGTTCGGTAGCTCGACCACGTTGCAATTTCGCATAATCATTAAAATCGGAACCGAAAACGCAAAACAAACAAATGCAAAATCAGGACCAATTTCGCAAACCTTCGATCAGGAGTTCTGCCAAAATCAATTAGCTCCTTGTAATCACAAAAACCAGTTTAATCTTTCCAATTAAAAAGGAAAATGTCAAGCAAATTAGCGCTTAACTCCTTGAAATAAAAGCCGCTCGGAATTCCAAGCACGCATTATAGTTGGCAATGCGTAATCGTAGGATGTACGGACATCTCGGATTACCCAAAATTGCTACCAAACAAAAATACCAACACACAATCATTACGTGCTTTTTTTCTTAGTTTTCGATATAAAAATGAAAAAAAAAAAACGAGAAATAACTTATGCGATGCAATGACCGCGAGCGGCGACATCAAAAGGGTTTCTGGTGAGATTTGCTGTCCCTTTCAGATGTATTAAAAAGTGTGGGTGAAAAGAGACGGGGTATGATGTTTACGATAAAAAATGCCCTTTAAGTGTGGTATGAAGATATGCCGACGTGAGTTAGCACGTTTTGTCTTTAGAACGAATGTGAATGTGCATGCAGAATAGCAAATGTCGTATCTACTTATTCTGTTTGTCATAAAGTTACTGGATTATCTGGTTGTTTCTGGGAAGGAGATGGTAATGTATGGCTGGCTGTATCTTAGAAGAGATCTGCTGTATAGAGCTTGTTTGCGATGAGGTTTGTGCATAAATTGTCTACGTGGAAAGTTACACACATAATATTATACATAGGATTATATCGATAAGTACAAAACTATTTTAAAAACAAAATACAATATCCCAGGTTGAGAGGTTAGGTGTTTGACGTTATTGCACCTGATGTTAAGTGACAGTGCGATTAAAGATGGTAAACTCATCTCAAAAGAATAGAACTATCTTGTAAGGTTGACGGAAAACAACGTTAGATGTTTGGCGAGAGATTTTCAAGTTGAGGGTGGTAGTTAGCCAGTTGAATACTTCCTTGGACAGCCAGGAGCTCTAAGAAGCGACACCGCTTCATGATTGGTATTCCAAAAATCGAAAGCGGTTTGATTCCACCTTCGTACAAACCGCTAAACATTGGATTTTGCTGCTGGAGTGAGTGTTTCCTGATAGATATAATCTGGGTTCAAGTCGTGAATGAATCGGTTTCTTCTAGGCAAGTGTGCTCCATCGTAGACCGCATCTTCGCTTAAAATCAGGCGTGATGACCCGTACCCTAGTAAGTACCCTACCACCACGCTATGGTTTCCTCACGATGTTTTGCTTTACCGGCAGCTCAATCTCATTGTTGGGATTTAAATCCGCACACTTTGACGTGTGAACCGGTCGTACTAACCACTAAGCTATTATCGCTACAAAATCTATCTATGATTGATTCTATCTATCATCTCATTTTCGTCTATTCTGTCGTGTTCGAATCTGTCATCTATATTTTGTTCATTTCAGTTCACCAACTCAAAATCAAGTTATTATGTTCATCAATGGGACTTATACGCGCACAAAATACTATCAAAATAGAGCAGTGACTGTAGTGTATATAGCTCAGGGTCAACTCATGACCACTGCAATTGCAACATGGCCAAAATATCGAGCTAATTTCATAGTATTTCATGCGCGATTAAGTCCCCGTAATAAATATAAGTGTTCAAATCGCACAAGTTCAAAAACTTAAAACAATGTCCAAAATCAGTAAATTAGATACTCTCTATTCAATCTAAAGATTCTCAAGTCACACGTAGACAAAGACTTTAAATAAAGGCTTTTAATAAAGACTTGTAAAACTTAGAAAAAGATGTAAAACTCGGCCCGAACCGTGGCACATCAATGACAAAGTAAAGGGAATTCCTCCACGACTTATCCCTTTGAATATAAAAAGGTTTTACAGGGAAACTTTTAATCAGGGTCCATCTAGGGTACTACGTGTTCTCGATGGGAATTTGTTTATTCTAGTTATGCTTCGCGAAGACGAACTAAAGTTACCATAGCCCAGCGGATTAGCAAGTTAAAAATGCGAACCGGTTTCAACCGATCTTTATGAAAATCGAGGATAGCCTATGCCTAATAGTGGATGTCTTACAGTTGAGATGATGATAATAAAGCTTGGTGATGGTGGAATACCAAATTAGTGGTACGTACCAGATGAAATTCCTTTTTAAAATGAAATAAGATAAAAATGAATTTTGTTGTTAACCTATTTGATTGACAAAGTTCTTAAAAATAAAATGACAATTGTTGTTATTTATTATAACTTGTACGAAACAATTTGATTCCACTTTCATTGCGTGAACCGCTAAATAGTGGAATGCACTTCCCGAGCGGGTGTTCCCCGATAGATACAATCTGGGTGTCTTCAAGAGTGAATATGTATCTTCTAAGCAAGTGTGCTCCATCTTAGATCTAATCACTTAACATCAGGTGAAATGGCGATCAAAATTTAATTGAGTCAATACTTTTAAATTATGTTTCTGCTTTCACAAAGTTTTTAAATGTATGATGATTTTAATAGAATAAGATATTTTTATTCCAAATATTTATTTTAATTGTATGTATGTTTTAGGAGGTAAAAAGACAAACTAAAATAGCTAAAAATCTGACAATACTTAAAGTTTTATAGCGATAGTAACTATATTAGATTATATTCATAGATATATCAAATTCAAATCCCAACAATGAGGTTAAAGGAAAACAAAGAAGTTTTTTTTACTTATGCGGGATTACTCACGTTTAATTTTATCGGAAGCTCCGACTATAGTTTTGGTCACATTCGGTGGCCTTTGTCATGGAGACAAAGCTGAGTACAACATACGCGCGGCCTCGTCGTCTTTCGCAGTACGAAGCATAACGAGGCCGTGCGTGCGTTGTTCTCTGATGAAGGCCACCGAATGTGGCCAAAATGTGAAGTGTGTTAAAACCACGTCAGTTTCTATAGTAAAACAAAGCATGGCTAGTTCCCACTTTCTAATTGAAACTCTACCGCCAAGCACCTTACGATGTGTTTCTGCAGTTTTAAGAGTCAGTTCAGATAAATTTTTTTTGTTTACAAATATTGTTACCAATCGCACCGTAGTACTTTGTTCACTTTTTAATTTAATAAGCGAATCTATGTATTTGGCCCCTGCGATACAGGTTCTCCTAGTGCAGGGTCCATTAGTAATATTATAACCCCTAATACGCTATTTTTCATTACAAACTTTTATTTTTAAATATTGTACAATGAAATTTTATACAATTTTAATTAAGTTGTCTTTTTTGTGTAGAATGTTACACATATAAGCAAAGCTTATATGATGGGAGTCAGATAACTGATAGAATTAGAATACTTTTTTTTAAATAAATGCATAAGTGCATATTCCAGACAGCATTATTATCATCTTTGACTAAATCGTTACTTAACATCATGAGAGCTATGACCAACCTTAACCTTAACCATTAATAAAAATACATTTTACTACACAAAAAACCAGTTTTATTTTGTTTCAGTCGAGTCGAAAATTATTGCGTTCGAGTGTCAATAGTATGACCTCTAGAGGACATCGAGCTTAAAAATGAAAGCATAAATCTCGATCTTCGGCCCTAATTAATTCCTCGGGCTTTCGCTAGGGGTAGGAAAGGGGTGAATTATTCGAAAAAGTTACCTCTTTCATTATATTATCTAGATAGTTACTTGTGTTCACTTTTAGCAGGAGTCGAAACTCTTTAACATTCAATGGCGTCACCTGGCGGTCCATGCGTACATAGGGATGGGAACATAGGACTTGCGATCCTGCCCTTTTATGGTTGACAGGCTATATGTTTAACCACATTTTTATTCACATTTGGAGCGATGATAGCCCAGTGGTTAGCGCGGTCGGTTCACACGCCGAAGGGCCTGAGTTCAAACCTCAACAACTTGAGCTGCCGGTGAAAGAAAACGTCCTGAGGAAACGATAGCATAGTGGTAGGGTACTTTTTAATACTCAACTGGTTAGCTATCGCCCTCAAGTTGAAAATCTGCCGTCAAGCAGATGTCTTCCAGCAGCCTCATTTGAGAGCCAGTTCCATGCCAGGGTAGGTGTGTTTACCATATTCGACCACACCGTCACTTCATCAGGTGAGCTGAGGCCAAACAGTATGTCAACCATAAAAAAAATATCTATCATAACTTTTAAATGCCTGAACAGGTTTGAATCTTTACATCGTCCCAAGAACCAGATATATTTTTTTTGAAAAAAAAAAATCTTATTGCGGCAATTTAAAGGCTTTTAGTTAGTTTTTTTAAAATGCCAGTTGTGTTTTTTAATTATTATTTTATTTTACATGTGACACTCTCGCCATAAAGGCGAATCTAGCATAATCTTGCATCTAAATTGGTTCAGCCCATTTTTTTGGCTTCATATAAAAATCCATAGTCATGTGGTTAGGTAAATAGACAAGGTTTTTTTTTAAATAAAAAATTGCGGATGGTGATTATTATTTTTTGATAGAGATATTGCGAAAGAAGAAGGAAAATACGTCGTTACTTCGTCAACACAATCGTAATACAGTTGCCACCTACTGTCCGCATGATTGAATTCAATTTCGAAGTACTTCGATCGATTGTCCCTGTATCATTTGAAACATAAAGCTAGCCGGATTTAGATCTTAGTGCAAAGGTTTAGGGAGTTAATTTGTATAGCTTGATAGTAATATTGATGATTTAAAACCATGATGCGTTTGCAGTAAAAACTAACATTTCCGTTTGTAAATAAGTTTTGTTGCATTGAGATAAGATCTAGTTTACTGTGTTTGGGATTAATTTATAGGTAGATGTATTTGTAGAAGTACAGGTGGATTTCTATTAAAAGTTGTAATATAAAAAGCTCGATGAATTGTAGTTTTGATCCGAGATGTTTCCATCGATGACTTATAAGGCGGTTGACTAGTGTTTTGCTGAGATTATTTTTTGTTTTTGCTTCAATATTTTTTGTTTTAAATGTTTTTTATTTTTGTGTTTTTCAAACAAGCTGAAGAGTTAAAAAATCTATAACCCGACTGCAAATACAATAGCTATATAAAACGGAAAAAACTTTTTAAAGCAATTTATTATTCCTAGTTCAATTTAAACATATAACTTATATATATATATATATATTTGTAATCCCCTTTTAATCGCCTTTATTTAGATACCCTACTGGTACCGTGGTGGTGACGGCGTAAGAATTGTACCCCACCTTCTCTACCCGTGGTTGCCGTAAGAGTCGGCTAAGGGATGTAATCCGGAAGATGGGCAGCAGCGTCTTCCTTGA
Source organism: Biston stratarius (assembly GCA_950106695.1). NCBI lineage: Eukaryota > Metazoa > Arthropoda > Insecta > Lepidoptera > Geometridae > Biston > Biston stratarius. Next base: position 11,911,659 of record OX467106.1, read on the forward strand.
ACAATCACACCTAACTGCGCTCGCCAACCCGCCTGCTAAGCGTGTCACAGCACACATATCACATCATCAGCCATAGGACGTCCACTGCTGGACATAGGCCTCCTCCTGGGGGGGTTTTGCCAATACTCGCTACGCTTGGCAGGTTGGCGAGCGCAGTTAGGTATGATTGTTCAAGGAAGACGCTGCTAACCATCTTCCGTATTACATCCCTTAGCCGACTCTTACGGCAACCACGGGTAGAGAGGGTGGGGTACTATTCTTACGCCGGCACCACCACGGCATAAACAAAAGTCTATACGAACGCATAAAAACATCACTGTGTTTTTTTAACTGTAAATAGGCTTGCATTTGACCGCCATCTCGCCTGATGTTAAGCAAAGATGCGGTCTACGGCGGAGCACGCTCGCTCAAAACCAATTCACTCATGATTTGAAGGCACCCAGATTGTATCTATCAGGGAACACCCACTCGGGCAGCAAATGCCATTATTTATTTGTTCGTACAATGAAAGTAGATTCGAACCGTTTAGTTCGAGTTTTTGGAATATCTACCATGAATAGAAACGAAAGCGATGTTTTTGTGTTTAGCTATATTCTTTATAGCCAAGCTTTGAGTGTGACTCCATCCGAAATATTACTCTGATTCCCAGCTGTGTGATTTGGATTAAGTTTTTGTACAGTGCGATGATCAGCATTCGATTTATAGAAATTAAATAAGCGACTCGAGTACAATCAATTGTACAATGCGACAAACTTATCGGAGAAGTTGAATAGGAAGCACTACTATCGGACTTTTGAAACAAAACTGAGAGATATATATGGAAAAATGTTGTTTTATAATTTTATCGAGTTCAAGCATAAGTTGGTAGTGCTGCTACAAAAAGTTGAGGAAAAAGCGGAGGCGCCTGACTTCAAAGATGGAAAAAATGAACCGTAAGAAGCTGATCGACCAAAGCAACTGGGTAATGTTTTGGTAAACAGTTTCTTATGCATTGAAATTTTCAGTATGTCGCAGACAAACTGCAGATCCTTCATATTACGTAAAAACAGCTAATCATTTAAAAAACCAACTTATTTATGTAAAACATCTATTAACACGCCTTGGTAGTAAAATTGACTTGCATGCCGTGACTGCAAACGGCGTGATGCTTTCTTATGCCGTCATGCCCCCTCTACGTCATTTCACTCGATTCCTTTGTGTGTCTGTGCGTATATTATACACTTCTACGCTTCTCTGTGTGAGGTGGGTACTGTTCCTAGCTCATATGATGTTAATTGACAGTGTGATCGAATATGGTAAACACACCTGGACTGGAACTGGCTCTCAAGTGAGGCAACCGTAATATACCGTTAATCGATTGGATTTTCAACTTGAAGGTGGTAGCTGGCCAGCCGAGTACTAGAAAATTACCTACCACATGCTATGGTTTCTTTACGATTATTTCCTTCACCAGCAGCTCAAGGTCATTGTTGGGTTTGAAACCCACGTCTTTCGGCATGCGAAGCGACCGCGCTAACTACTGAGCTATATTACGACTCAACGTGAAATTGTACTTTTAAAATGTACAATTTCAATTAACAAAAAAGGTACCTATTAACATTTTGAACCGTCCTAATAAATTAAATAACCAATTGATAAAAATAAACTCGCATCGCTGATCTTAAAAAAAACTGCATCAAAAACTGCATATTCCAAATATCCACTAAGGAAATTAATTAATTACCAGATTAATATCAGTGGTATAATTTAGCCGATGGTACCGTAAAGGAAGTCATCGATGTGGTATGGAGTTATTTCAAAGTAGCGGATTGAAATTACTTTTTTTTTAAATGTTTTTTTATGGTTAGCAAGCTAGGTGTTTGATCACATTTCACCTGATGTTAACGTGATTCTTACCTTACCTTTCCTCCTTTCTTCCTTTCTTCAATTATTCCTATCTTCCTTTCTTCCTTTCTTTCTTTCTTCCTTTCTTCAATTATTCCTATCTTCCTTTCTTCCTTTCTTCATTTATTCCTTTCTTCCTTTCTTCCTTTCTTCCTTTCTTCCTTTCTTCCTTTCTTCCTTTCTTCCTTTCTTCCTTTCTTCCTTTCTTCCTTTCTTCCTTCCTTCCTTCCTTCCTTCCTTCCTTCCTTCCTTCCTTTCTTCCATTCTTTCTTCTGCCTCCTTTCTTCCTTTCTTCCTTCTTTCTTTCTTACTTCTTTTCTTCCTTTGTTCCTTCTTTCTTTTAGAATGTTCATGATGATGATCACTCTAGCACCAACTGATTGGCACTAGCACCACTGACTAGTTAATCCAACCAGCTGCACCAATTAAAAACCAGAGGCATTTAGGTCAGCTTCTGTTTACATTAAGTCGCTTCCCGGAAGCGAAGCATCGCCGATATTTTTACTGGGCAGTAATTATACACAGAATTAGTGAGGATTGAATGGTGGAGTTATTGACTGAGCCAGAATGTCAGCAAACTTATAAACTAGCAGTTGGAAGTGCAGTGGAATTGTTAACTTTCTACCGACAATATCTGATATAAGTTATAGACAATGTTCATGAAATACATATTTTGTAAAAAAAAATACTTTCCATTGTTCACATACTAACTACCTGTTTTTTTTTAAATTGTCTTTTCCATTATTGGTTGCCCGGAAGTGCTCGCTTTTAGCGATAAGGCCGCCACTTGTAGCACTTGAAATTTTTTGTAAGTACATTTTTATATATTTGGTGCTTACAATAAATAATTTTTGTTTTATTTATGCGGGATTACTCACGTATAATTTTATCGGAAACTCCGACTATAGTTTCGGCCACATCCGGTGGCCTTCATCATGGAGACAAAGCTGAGACAACGCGCGCGCGGCCTCGTCTTGCTTCGCACTGCGGGCCGCCGCGCGCCTCGCACGTGAAGATAGCGGTTGATGCGCGGGCGCGGGGGTGGGGGCGGGTAGTGTACCGGAATGCGACGGTGCGCTCTGGAACTCTTCCTCACCGGAGTCCTCCTCTACGGTGTCAGGGATATTCCAACATACAGAGCTCACCGCGACGTCTTCAGAAACACGGCCATTCTCACGAGCTCCATGAAGACAAGGTTTCCAAGTCGGTGGCAGATTCCACCCTCCGTCTCTATTAAAATTAGGACGCTTACTAATTTCTATGGCCTCCCTGACTTTCCGAGGCACATAGAACTTCTCACGAGCTAGCACTTTCGCCTTATCAAACCGGATATAGTGCAGCGCGTCCGTACCAATTGAATGTTCCGCCACCGCCGAACCGTTGCTATCCATGTTCTTCATGGAGCGTACATGCTCAGTGAGTCTAGTGGCCACGTTTCTTCTAGTCTCACCTACATAACACAGACCGCAATCACAAGGAATCATGTATACACCGGGGACACCCAGAGGGTCTCTATCTTTTGGAGAACGAAGTAGTTGTCTGAGCTGCATGAGCGGACGGAAGATTGAATAAAACAAAAATGTGTCAAGACCACGTCAGTTTCCATAATAAATAATTCATATCTATCTATCTACTATTAATTAAGACTCAATCTACGTAATAAGAAGTCGTGTAGGTGCCTTCGCATATCAGGCATTAACTCAGTGGTTAGCACGGTCGATTCACACGCCTAAAGTTGTAGGTTCAAATCCTAAGAATGAGCTTGAGCTGCCGGTATAAGAAAACATCATGACGAAGCGTTGTGGTAGGCTAATTTCTAGTACTCGGCTAGCTACCACCTGCAAATTAAAAATTGCCGCCAGGCACTAAATGGTGTGTTCCTGAGAGCCAGCTCCATTCCGAGTAGGTATCTTTGCCATCTTCAACCACACCATCACTTAACATAGGATGAGCTGTAGTCAAACACCTAGCCTGTCAAGCATAAAAAAATTGCTTGACAAATATATTTATCTCAAGAACAACCCGTCTGTTTATGTTTTAAAATGAAATATAATAGAATACAAAAACACAACACACAACAATAAAACACAAACAGACTAATAAAACAAACAACACAACAATAAGAACTACAACAAAATACAATAGAAATAGAACTTAGAATAGAATACATTGTATTATGTGTAATGGACATAGCATGACTGAAATATACGATTTGAATTTGAATTTATTGAAATACAATTACAAAAGCTATATACATATTTCCGCTTAAGCGGTAAAAGAACTAAATATATACCTCGAAGACTCAAAACGATCTTCCGCAAAATGAACTTTCGCAAAGTAACGCCTGAATCAATCAAAAGCTATATTGTTCTTAAAAAGACAACTTTCTATATCTTGCTTAGCTTCCTTTACCATTGGCATTTACAAAACCTTATTCCTAAACTTATTATTTAGTTTGACTTAAAAATAAACTTGACATATCTACTTATCGATTACGTAATATTGGCATCTCCAAATTTTTTATAATAAAATTGTTATCTCTATAATTTTATGCATGTTGTCGTCAACTATAATTGCTATAACATATAGTTTTCTTTTTTTTATGTTGATGGCCTTTATAAATATTGTGATGTGTATAGTGTTGGTGATCCAAATAAATAAAATAAAGTAAGATTTTGACAAATAATAATGGCCCTACAGTATCGGGAACGTATTAAGCTATGTTTCGATAATTACCATTGTTAATTACGAGAGACGGGAAATTACTCACATCTCGCTCACTCATTAATCAGCTGGTACTGGAATTTTATACGGGTCCAGAGAGCGGTTATACGGCAACTCAGCAAGTGGGCAAGTACTTCTGCCTACTGATTTTCACTGATTTCAATCTACAAAGATACGTTGCAAGATACCCAGAACTTTGAGTAACAAATCATAATTTAGCGCATTGATTTCTTTCCATGACTATGTAATTTTACTAGCTGTAGTATATCTTGAACATTGTAAACAAAATGAAATGATAATTTTCCACTAAGCTCACACACAGGTTTTGTGGCGATGATGGCTTAGTGGTTAGCGCGGTTCGCATGCCGAAGGGCGCGGGTTCAAACCCCAACAATGAGCTTGAGCAGCCGGTGAAGGAAACCATAGCGTGGTGGTAGGGTACTTTCTAGTGCTCGGCTGGCTAGCTACCACCCTCAAGTCGAAAATCTGCCGCCAAGCATCTAACGGTGTGTTCCGGCAGCCTCACTTGAGAGCCAGTTCCATTCCAGGCTAGGTGTGCTTTACTATCTTCGACCACACCGTCACTTAACATCAGGTGAGCTGTGGTCAAATACCTAGCCTGTAACCCATTAAAAAAAAACATAAAATAAATAAACAAAATAAAATCCAAAAAATTTAACTCACACACACACATATATACACTTACGCGCGCGCACACACACATACACACTCGAACGCACACGCATACACATACACAAACACAAACACACAACGCACGCATACACAATCACACACATACCCTGACCGAGCTTTGCTCGGCTGAAAACACGGATAAAACGACGTTGTCTAAAAATGAAACCTAGCTAGATCGATTTATCGCCCCCGAAATCCCCTGCATACTAAATTTCATGAAAATCGTAGGAGCTGTTTCCGAGATGCAGATTATATATATATATTAATATATATACATATATACAAGAATTGCTCGTTTAAAGGAATTTGATTAGATAGATACATAAACGCTGAAAATATTACCGTCCTTTTTTGGTCAGTCGTATAATAACATTGATATTCTTTATCAATATTGACGGTAGTTTTGCACGGGATAGGTAGACGGGGCATTCATACCAAGCGATCAGAATGATTTAGGGCGCGCGCGGACGTCGCATTGTAGGGTCGAACGCCCACGGTAGCGCCTACGACGCCAGATCGGCCCGCCCGGCGCGCCCTCGGATACTTGCATGGAAGAGGACATTTTATAAGCTTTTATTTAACTTGCAATGTTTGTTAGGGTCAAATCAAAATTTTATGTAAAATAATTTCGTTGACCCTTGATCGGTATGTCCTAGGGCATTTCACACAGCGACATCTATCCCCGAACAAAGCAAAGCTTGTACAATGGGAACCAGATAACTAATAAATGACTATTTTAGATAAATTTTTTTCTCTTTCTCTTATTAGCTCGCCCCGTCCTTAACTCATTAGGATCCTCTCCATACTGAGGTTGCCTGGAAGATAACGCTCTTAGCGATAAGGCCGCCAATTGTTCCACTAGTGTTAATTATTTATATACATATTTGTTTGTAATTTAAAGTAAAGTTAATTGACCAAAAAATTGTTATATTATTATTAAATTACTTAAATACTTAGTACTTTTCATACACGAACCCTCCGAAAAATAAGCTAACAGCTAACTCAAAAATGTATAGGGCGCTGTTTTTTTTATGTTAAGATCAATAGCGTGCTTGTGGCTTAATATACCCCAAGCTTATAACCCTGTATAGGCTGAGGTGCCAGCCCTAATGTCAGAGTTAAGTAAACCGCTTCTTACGTCTTTGACATGGTTTCATAATTGAACAAGTTTAGTATAGAAATTATGTTTATCACTAGGTCTTAATCGCACACAAAATACTATGAAATTAGTTTTGCTTGCAACGTTTCGGCCATGTTGCAATAGCCGTGGTCACGAAATGGCTCTCTGACTTTGTCTACTGCCTCTGTCAACTCGTGACCACGGCTATTGCAACATGGTCGAAACGTCGAGGTAAATAAACAAAACTAAGTGATCAAGTCGTGAAAGTTTAAAAATTAAATTCAAACAAGAAAATTAAAAAACATGAATGCACACATTTTTTTTTTAAATTATCTCCTTTGTCCTTTGGGATGATATAAGGATTATATCATACCAAATATCGTACCATAATCGTGGTGGTGCCGGCGTAAGAACAGTACCCCACCCTCTCTACCCGTGGTTGCCGTAAGAGTCGGCTAAGGGATGTAATCCGGAAGATGGGCAGCAGCGTCTTCCTTAAACAATCACACCAAACTGCGCTCGCCAACCCGCCTGCCAAGCGTGGCTAGTATTGTCAAAACCCCCCCAGGAGGAGGCCTATGTCCAGCAGTGGACGACCTATGGCTGATGATGTGATGATATGAAGGATTATAACGATTCCTTATACATTCAAACCTATTCAGGTATTTCAGAGTTATTTAGGAATAAAAAATCTCACATACATACATGAAACTTCAAAACATTACACTTCTTTTTTGAGCAATCGTGTAAAAATATATAGTAACGAAATCTTTCTCCTTACTAAGCTACCTCATCAACATGACCGTAGAATAAGTAAAAGTAGAAGTTACAAATAAGGAGACATCCATTCAGGCATTGTAAGTAAACATTTTAAATAATAATTGAATCGATTCTATGCGCGCGCGCATTCTCTGATTAATATGCGCGACTGAGATAAAACTGTGCGCCGGCGGCAAGTGTGCGGTGAGCTTTATATTTTGGCGGTTCTGTTGAAATAACTTTTTAAGTGGGTACTATATAAAAACATATTTTACATTCAAAATGTTTTTGTTTCCTAGCGATGATAGCTCAGTTATTAGCCTTGTCAGTTCACACGCTGGAGGGCGTAGGTTCAAACCCCAACTATGAGTTTGAAGTAAACATCATGAGGAAAGCAATAGCTTGGTGGTAGGTACTTTCTAGTACTCGGCTGGCTAGCTGCCATCCTCAAGTTGAAAATCTGCCGCCAAGCACCTTGAAAGCTTACCATTACAGGCTGTTTACCATGTTCGATCACACTGTCACTCAAAATCAGGTGAGATGTGGTGAAATACTTAGCATGTCAATAAAAAAAAAACTTTTCTAGGTCAGAGTGAGTAGGTATGTTTTTAGTCTACGATACGCACTTCACCCTCGACCATATCATCGCTCATTATCAAGGGGCTTGGTGGTAATATAAAATAAATATATCCTTGAGGAAATTAATTTTGTTTTTCTTTTTTTTTTTATAAAAATAATATGTTGTTAAAAATAATAATATAATATATAAACTCTTTCTTAACCTACATAATCTCTCTCAGGCAACCTTAGGTAAATGTAAAATATATATTATGCATATTTAATTAATATTTATTACATAAAAATCTAATTTTAACAGGAAAGCAGTCAACTGAGACATTTGAAAATTAGGAATTTCACCAAGCTATTTCTGTCGCGCCGCACGCAGCACCCGCGTATATACTGAGCGAAAGAGACAACTGCACCTCGGGCTCATTATCCCGAAATAGAATGAGCAAAATCGAGGTTTCGTATTCCTCTGTTTCCTCCTCCAAATTTAGACTGATTTTAGTATTTCTTTTAACAAGTAAATAAGAAGGATGTGTTCTTTGCCTGTGCGTTTTATTTTTTTAAATTATGTCTATGAGATTGGGAATTTGGACGTTGAAACACAGCGTTGAAACTAGGTAAATTTTAAGATTTTTGAAGATTTATAGCTCTTATAAAAAAAAACATATATCAAAAAATCAAAACAGAGGGGCATGAAACTAGCAAGTATCTACTTCCTATCTAAAAATTATTGCTCTAGTATTAAAATCCTGGAAGGAAAATGGGCAAAGCGTTTGTATGAAGAAAATGACGACTTGTTTCCTCTTAAGATGTTTTTGGTAAAGGTTTTGGTAGTTATTTGTAAAATGTATGTATTTACACCAAAAAAAAAATGTATGCTCTTTAAAATAATCTCATCTCAAAGTTAAACTCATATCCGATTCATTTATAAACAGGAACCCTAATAAAGCTTGAAATATGACCACCTCCACTTCGATCCGATATTATTTATGCGCTCCTAAGTGGGTGTAATTCTTTTTAAAGCATTAGTGGTCATTCGTCCTGCTTTGAGACGATTCACACAATAAAGATTAATGCGAAACGCACCTCTTTTTACCGTATCGATTGTAGTTTTATTTTATGTTTGAAAACTAGGTGTTTGATTACAGTTTACCTGATGTTAAGTGTTGGTGTAGTTGAAGATGGTAAACACTAGCCTGGAATAGAACTAGCTCTCAAGCGAAGCTACCGGAATACACCGTTAGGCGCTTGGCTGAATTCCAACGTGAGGCTGGTAGCTAGCCAGCCGAGTACTGGAACGTACCATGCTGTGGTTTGCTTACGATGTTTTTGTTGACCAGGCTCAGTGGTTAGCGCGGTTGGTTCACACGCCCATGAGCGTGAGTTCAAACCCTAATATTAAGTTTGAGCTACCAGTGTAGGGAAAACATCGTAAGGAAACCATAGCATGGTGGTAGGGTATTTTTTACTACTCGGTTGGCTAGCTGCCACCCTCAAGTTGAAAATGTACCGCCAAGCACCTTGAGAGCTAATACCATTACAGGCTAGATGTGTTTACCATCTTCGACAACACCGTCACTTAAGATCACGTGAGCTGTGGTCAAACACGTAGCTTGTCCACCTTTAAAAAAATATAACAACATTTATCTATAGTAAAGTAATATTTTAACAAATATAAATCTTCTAAAAAACTCGATCAACAAATTACCAATATTTTAATAAAAAATCGGCAAAACCACCACAGAATTGTGGTAATAAACTATCGATTTATCTATAAACCAATAAATTATATGATCATAAATTACCTATCTATAAGATACAAAATAATTAGCAAGAAAGAAAAATAAATTACCTTATTAGTAGATCTCCTTAGCAAGATGTCATTTGGGTAGGCACCACCGCAGTATCAGATGTCCTGCCGGCAAGCAGTAGTGTGTAAACATTACGGTTAATTACAAGGCTGTCGAGACTAACCATCGAAATTAAAAACAGTAATGAGCACCAAAGCAGCGATGTCCCGGACTTTGTTTGGTACTCAAAGTTCTGTGTATCGCTACAATGGTAAAAGACAAGATTTACCTGTCTCTTACCATCAGAAGAGTATCCCGTTCGTATCATTTCAATCACAAAAAACTACACACCTTTTTTTTCTCTTTCTTCTTGGCATCGCACTCTGTGCATTCTGCCAGTTTCAATGTTTCTATATTTTGTGAGTAGTCTTCATTTTTCAGCTTCTTTATCAATAGTTACAGTCAAAGTCTAGTCTTGGTCAAGTCCAGTCGGTCCCAGTCAAATTAAGTCATTCCTTAGTAAAGTAGTGGTGACTTTACTATAGCTTCTGGATGGAGTTTTGGAAGCAACACGAAAAGTCATGTTTAACCACATTATATCATTCTCCCACACTCGAGTTTGTAATTCGACACTTTATAAATAAAACACTACTATTTTTATGCATAAAAACTCGAAATAACACCAGTTTTAGAAAAAAAATACAATGGGACGACACGACGCTCATCGCGTTCCCGCCAAAAACCACACCTTCATCGTAAGTAATTATGTTTTTTTATTGACGTTTAATCATTTTGACATATTAGTATAGACTTTTTCATTATATTGGCATGTTATGATTTTGATTTTTCTAATTATGAATGTAAAAATGACCTTGGTGCTATCAATACAAGATTTGTATTTTGTAAGCTAATAATCAGCTAACTCAAAATATTATCTTAACTTATAAAAAAACAAAAAATAAATATCATAGGACATATTACACACAGCGCTATATGACCCCAAACTAAGCATAGCTTGTGTGATGGAAATCAGATAACTGATAGAATACATAAATACGAATTTGTAGCGATGATAGCTCAGTGGTTAGCGCGGTCGGTTCCCATGCCGAAGGGCGTGGGTTCAAACCCCAACAATGAGCTTGAGCTGCCTGTGAAGGAAACCATAGCGTGGTGGTAGGGTACTTTCTAGTACTCGGCTGGCTAGCTACCACCCTCAAGTTGAAAATCTGCCGCATCTAACGGTGTGTTCCGGCAACCTCACTTGAGAGCCAGTTCTATTCCAGGCTAGGTGTACTGTACCATTTTCGACCACACCGTCACTTAACATCAGGTGAGCTGTGGTCAAAAACCTAGCCTGTCAGACACAATTTTTTATTTTTTTTGTAGATGCGTACTTATTATAATACAGAACACCCAGGCACAGAACAAACATTTGTACCATAAAATGTTTTATCCTTGGCGGGAATCGAACCCACGCCCTATAGCTCAGGCAGGCATACTACCAATGAGCCAACAGGGCTGTCTCCGCTAAACAACTTCTTCGTCACCAGTTACGGTTATAAATTATCGATTTATTTATAAAGCAATAAATCGTGTGGGGACTCGAGACGTCAATGTGAATGATTACAAGAACCTTCTAGATTTACAACGTGGCGTGTTTTAATGACTCCAAGATCGTTGATAAGGGATTAGGTGTAAATGTAGTATGAAACATACAGATGTGACAGTTCGATTGATTTCAATCGCTTACCTACCTATTTATCGCCATCATAAGCACCAACTTTGTAAGTTGTAATTTAAACAATTCAACAAAATAATATCATTTAAAAAGTTGATGTTTTGATTATACGTAAATTATCACAATTAAAACTTTATATATATAATATTTTTTTAATTTGCGCGAATGCTAGGGAATGTGTGCGTGAGATATGGCAACAGTAAACAAACCAGTGTGGCTATCTCCTTTCCGGTGGTGCAAAAACTGGCTATTGCTTTTTTATTATTTATTCTTGGCCGTGCTTATTGCTATCTAATGCGAGAGTGCTGCCAGTCTTATGGGCGCCCTTGCACCAATTACAGTCGGGAGAGATTTTTTAACTGTCTGTTTATTGCTGATTTGCAATATTTTTTTTAATGTAAAAATATTGAGACAAACTAGACGCTCTCCTGATGGTAAGAGATAACACCTGATCTTGACCATTGCAGTGATACACACAATTTAGAGTGAATAAATAAATATCGTAGGACACGCAGCGCCATCTGACCCCAAACTAAGCAAAGCTTAGTACACTAAGCAAAACAAAGTCTAGGACCTGCTTTGGCGCTCTGAATTTTGAATTTTTCCATCCAAAATTTTCCATTAATCTTTACCAAAAAAAAAGATATATTAAACTTGCATTATTAAATAACGAATGTGTATTTTGGTTCCCAAATATCTAGGCAAAGAAGTGATTCTTGAACATCAATTTTGTGACCCTTCTACACATTTTTCGTCTCTAGATAGAAGGCAGGTGAATTCCGATCGAATACTATTATGTTAATTCGATTGAATATCGATTATTTAATTTTGTCTATATCTATACATTAGTAACTGATGTCTGAGACACCTTGTTATTGCATTCTACTTTATTCAAGTATTAATTATAAAAAATATCATTTGCAACGACTGAAATATATTTGATTGCCTTGTTAGCTAATTTGGTAAAATATCTTCTTCAAGAGCAGCAGACTTGTAGGTCGTGGGTTCGATTCCCACAAGGACAAACACGTATGTGCCAATAAATGTTTGTTCTGTGTCTGGGTGTACTGTATGTAACATAAGTATATATTTACAACAAAAACGTAAAAGGTATGTTAGAAATCTATCAGCAATTTGGTTCCCATAGTAGAAGCTTTGCTTAGTTTGAAGCTAGATGGCGCTGTGTGTAATGTTCTACGATACCTATTTTATTTTATTTAATAGGAATATATGAAAATTTATTAAAAGGTTTGTATTTTATTAACGTGGATATTGGAACTACCTAAAGCAAAAAATATCACCTAATTCTGGGCTTATTAGTTTAAAACGGATAAATATTATAATAAAATAGAAAATATATTTTATTGTGATGATAGCTCAGTGCTTAGCGCGCTCCGTTCACAACAACGAGCTTGAACTACCGGTGAAAGAAAACATCGTGAGGAAGCAATAGCATGGTGGTAGAGTACTGTCTAATACACGGCTGGCTAACTACAACCACCCTCGAATTGAACATCTGCCATCAAATACTAAACGATGTGTTTGGTAGCCTCAATTGAAAACCAGTTCCATTCCAAGCTATGTGTTTACCATCTTCGACCACACCGTCAGTTAACATAAAGCTTTAGTAAATCTGACCTATGAATCTAAAAACATATTTTTAGTAAGTTTTTATTTAATTTGACATTAATTTATTGAAAAAAATTAAATTCTAGACACTGTATGTTTTCGAGAATTTTTGTATTCTACGGGTAAATATGTACTTAATTACCGAGAAATAAAAGTAAAGTTATTTTTTACACCTGTCATCACTACACGCTAATAAATACACGAATTAACTACATCACGTACCCTTTTAATTATCCATGAAATAAAAAATAAAAGTTTCCTGATGAATATCGCTCATTACTGTCCTTGAACAAACCGTATTTGGATATGTTACAAGCTTGGACAATTAAAGGGTTGGACGTGAAAATTCCAATAGCATGCTCATTGCCTTAAAGTAGTAGTAGTATTGCCTTTTATACAAAACTAGCCGACCCGGCACCACTAAGTCATAATAGAATTTAAACCTTCAAGGAACTCAAACTTACACAGAAAATTCATCAAAATAGGTCTAGCCATTTTCTAATTATTGTAAGACTAACGCACAGCAATTGATTTTTGTATATACATACATATGTATTTATCACTCTCAAACTCACACAAAATAAGTTAAGTCGTATCCGGTCATGCCTTAATAAGGTAAATATAACTTTACAACAAACTTCGATAGAATTTTGGAAGCAACACGAAAACTCGTGTTTTACCACATTCACATTCGTCACTTTATAAATAAAACACACTATTATAAGCATAAGCACTCGAAGAAACACACGTTTTGGAAAATAATAAAATGCGGCGACACGTTTTTTTAGCATTCTCGCAAAATCTCTTATTAATCTTTGTCGTTTTATTGTTGAGCGCTTATATTATATTGTTTTTTGCGGTCACTTTGACAAAAATATAAGTTAAGCTTATACCTATTAAAAATATGTACGTTAATTGTACGATAAAATCAATTTCTACGTATGTTTCTTAGTAACTTTAAATTTTGTACCACTAGTTTCATATCCAGCAGTTTATTGGTCCAAGGTTCCGAAATATCTTTGAATCTTCACAAAGTGAAGTGCGAACTGACTACCGTTTTAAATTTGTTTTATATTTTAAACGACTCGAAGTGAAATCAAATCAGCCCCGGGCGGCAATGTCTCAGGCCGCCATATTCATGCCACCAACTCGCCTGATGGTAAGCGAAGATGCGGTCTACGGTGCAGCACGCTCGCCTAGAAGAAACCGATTCACTCGCGTGAAAACACCCAGATTATATCTATCAGGGAACACCCACTCGGACAGCAAATCCCATTGCTTAGCGGTTCGTACAATGAAGGTAGATTCGAACCGTTTAGTTAATTATGGCAATGATAAGGCTTTATATTTTTTTAGAATTAGCGAAGGCATATACAGTATCAAATCAAAGCATTCAAAACCCATCGCCAGTTTGAACAGAGAATCGTGTACGGTAGATTTCGCATAGAACAAGATTAATTGGCAGCGCGAGCGAACAGCGAGGCGAACAGACAAATAAACAAACTGACGACACGAAGTTCCAATATACAGCCATAATTTTAATGTTTTCTGTTACACCTACGTGCTGGGACATAGCAATTGGAGGTATTCTGGATTTCCTCGGTACTGGAGCTATGTGGTTTCAGTTTGAAATTGCTGCAGTATTTGAGCCATGTTTTTTTTTTGTAGCGATGATAGTTCAGTGGTTAGCGCGGTCGGTACGCATGCCGAAGTGCGTGGGTTCAAACCCCAACAATGAGCTTGAGCTGCCGGTGAAGGAAAACATCGTGAGGAAACCATAGCGTGGTGGTAGGGTACTTTCTAGTAATCGGCTGGCTAGCTACCATCCTCAAGTTGAAAATCTGCCGCCAAGCATCTAACGGTGTGTTCCGGCAGCCTCACTTGAGAGTCAGTTCTATTCCAGGCTAGGTGTGCTTTACCATCTTCGACCACACCGTCACTTAACATCAGGTGAGTTGTGGTCAAACAACTAGCCTGCCGGCGTTAAAAAAAAATGATATAGTACAATTACTAGCCTGCGCTACTTCTACTACTTCATCCGCGCTTACTTTACAATTGGACTTACAGAGAAATTAAACACGACTATGCAAGTAACAAAAAAACAATAATCTCATTCGTCACAAATCATGCGCTATTTAATTACCTAGATTAAGATATTGGATACCTTTTATCTCGCAATAATGTTCCATATAACAAGTCTATACTAATTTCAAAAGGAAACATCATATAGTTCGTTTTTAGGGTTCCGTACATCAAAAGAAAAAAAAGGAACCCTTATAGGATCACTTTGTTGTCCGTCTGTCTCTGTCAAGACCCTTTTCCTCAGGAACGCGTGGAGGCAAGCTGAAATTTATATCAAATACTCAGGTCTACTGTCCCTTGGAGCTGTACAAAAATCAAACTTCTAAGCCAACGCAATCAAAAGATACAGCCCTTTATGCTGCAAATTTTCGACACTCGCAAGGGAATCAAACCTACAGGGTACTTCCCGTGAACTCAGAATCCTGAAATTTGGTACGAAGAAACGTCTTATAGCACTGATAAAGGAAAAATTGCTAAACGCATAAATATATTCTATATGTTAGTCCAGGTATTAAACTATCTTTGTGCCAAACGTCACTCAAATTTGCTCAGCCGTTTTTGCGTGATTGAGTAACAAACGTCCAAATATCTCAACATACAAACTTCCATAGTTATAATATAAGTAGGATGTTAATCCAAGTAATAAACTATTTATGTGCCAAATTTCATCCCTATCCGATCAGCCGTTTTCGCGTGATTGAGTAACAAACAACCAAAGTAACATTTATAATATTACTAGTTGCGCCCCGCGGTTCTACCCGCATGGTGATGTATGATGATGATGAAAGTACCCTATGTCTTATTCCAGGGCCTAAAGTACCTACATGCAAAATTTCACCCAGATCCGTTGAGTAGTTTACGCGTGAGGGTGTAACAAACAAACAAACTCACATTCGCATTTATAATATTAGTTAGAATAGTAAGTTGTACTACGTATTTTGATAAGTAAAATTTGATTTCTTGCTAGCCAGCATTTAGTCCATAATTATGGATCTCTAAACACTTCGATTTCGACGCAACGAAAAACTAAGCAAGAAAATAATCACAGCTTTCTGTTTTAGATTTTTTTTTCGTACAATGTACGTATGGAAGTTAAATGGGGGAAGCCTATGTCCAGCAGTGGACGTCCTTCGGTTGAGATGATGATGATTATGATGATACAGAAATGCATCTTTAAATTTATTGCCTCGTCAGGCATAACGTACTTAACTTTATCAAGAGGAAGGAAACGTAGTAAAATGTTTTCTTTCTGAATGTCGTACGATTTATTTTACTATAGAAACCCTATCTATGGAGAGGGCTATGCTCGGAGTTTTCCTACGAGATCGAATCAGAAATGAGGAGATCCGTAGACGAAATAAAATAGCTGTCATAGCCCAGCGGATTAGCAAGTTGAAGTGGCAGTGGGCAGGGCACATAGCACGCAGAACTGATGGCCGATGGGGCTGCATAGTTCTGTAGTGGAGACCACGGACCGGCAAGCGCAGCGTAGGATGTCCACCCACAAGGTGGACAGTCGACCTAATAAAGACCGCAGGAACGCTCTGGATGCGAGCCGCTTTCAACTAGTCTTTATGGAAGTCAATGGGGGAGACCTATGTCCAGCAGTGGACGTCATACTGCTGATGAGGATGATGAAGAGAAACCCAAGATTTGCAAAAACCTATTTTTCATTCTGGAAAACTCAAGTGAAACCATAAGCCAGAGCTAGTATAATACAGTGTCATGAAACAGATGATTTTTCTGATATTGAATTCAAATAAATGTATAATCGTTAATTGATTAACCATGGTAGGGGGCGAACTACATTCTCAGGCTCAGAAAGTGTCTCAGAATAGGACCTGCGACCGCTGCACATATCGACTTGAGGGATTGGCTTGCCTGCGCTCACTAAATCAAACAGTCGATAAAAAGCTAAATGTTGTCCGATTGCAAGGCGAGAACTGGTGAGCATAAATTTGTGCTTACCTGATAAATTAGGCGGGTCGCAGGCGTGAGTTATTGCTGGATCTTTCTGCTTGTTGGATTGAGCGAAATGTGGAAAGGGTTACATTGTCAATGGCATGAGAGAGATCAAAGACAGTCTATAGTCAAGTAAGGAATTGGGTCGAATGTCTTATAATAATTAAAATTAAAATTGTTTATTGACACAAAAACGGTTAATCAATTACATTTATATCACAGAATTATACATTAATTAATGAGAAAACAAAATAAAATGTCAATGTCAAACTAAAATAGAATGTGATATTCAAATATAATTTCAATTTGAAACAGAATGTCGCTAAGCGCTAAGCGCTTGGATAGAGGAAGCGTAGAGTTTGTTGTTACTCAAAATTTTGATTGCCACTGTAATTGTTATGGATAGATCTTATATCTTATCATCAGGAGATCGTTTTGTTAATTTTACATATAATTTTTTGAAAATTCACGGGGATACCGCACGCCGTACGTGCAAAGCAAACAGTCCTTTTAGACGTTTTGATGGTTGATAATTAGGTAACTGATCACAGCTCACCTGATGTTAGGTGACAGTATGGTTGAAGATGGAGTGCACCTAGGTTGAAATAGTTCAGCTCTCAAGCAAGGGTGCTGGGACACACCGTTAGGTGCCTGATAGCAGATTTTCAACTGGAGGGAGGTAGCTAACCAGCCGAGTACTAGAGAGTACCCTACCACCATGCTATGGTTTCCTCACGATTTTTCCCTTCACGTTCATGTTCGGCAGCTCTAGCTCATTGTAAAAATACGAGCTGAGTAACTCCTGAATCCTCAAGATCCAAATGACAGCTAAATCTGCCAGTTTTGAACACAAACTGCTGTACATAAGTGAAGCTGCTTATTCACACAAAATCCTAGCCACTTTGCACCACAGCGCGCTAGATTGCCTTGTTTTTTTGGCGAAATAAAAGTCACCATGCTTAGCTTGTTATACTACATATAATTTTCTTATCCGCTCATCCTGCTCGTAAATATAAGGACATGCATACCGACCATCAACCAATTACAAGCTAGACACCGTTATTCATACAATAGTCACGCGGAGTATCGTGTACAATTTGGCACCAGACGCTTCCTCTATCTGATCAAATCATCACTCTACTAAGCTGTTTTGGAGGTTATCTAGAAGATTAACACTTAGAGGCGTAAAAAGGGTCTCTTGGTCAAATTCATTAGAGTTTTCTTTGTGCTGATCATTCTGTAAAATTTCAGTTATATTTTGATTTCGATGCCTTGCGCAAGAATTAACTTACTAGGATTCCATTAGATTGGACGTTGCAAACAACATATCAAGTTGCAGACCTGTTTATATTAGGTTAATGTAATGATACGAACTAGACGCTCTCCTGATGGTAAGACATAACACATGCTCTTGATAACTGCAGAGATACACAGAACTCTGAGCAGCAAACAAAGTTCAGGGCATCGCTGCTTTGGCGCTCATTACTCTGAGACTCCATGGTTAGTCTCAACAGCTCTATAATTTCGCTAGCTGCAGTACCTTTTATATTGACGCGCAGTAATGTTTACACACTACTGCTTGGCGATAGATCATCTGTTACTGCGATGGTACCTATCTAGACGACGTTCTGCTAAGGACATCTACCACCAAATATAAATTTATTAATGATCTATGATATGCTCTGTTTCTTGTTTTAAAATAATAATGCTATTTCAATTATGTTATTGTTGATTACATTTTTTAATTCGTCACTAGTTTTATATCTACATTTATACAATATACACTATTTAATTAGGCAGTGTGCCGTGGTGGTGCCTGCGTAAGAATAGTACTACCTCCCGTCGTCTAGTCGTGAATAGTACTCTACCCGTGGTTGCCGTAATAGTCGGCTAAGGGATGTCATCCGGAAGATGGGCAGCAGCGTCTTCCTTGATAAATCACACTTAACTGCGCTTGCCAACCCGCCTGCCAAGCGTGGCGAGTGTTGGAAAACCCCCCCAGGAGGAAGCCTGTGTCCAGCAGTGGACGTCCTATGGCCGATGATGATGAATATTTTGCACCTAATCCAAATAAAACTTTACGTTCTAGTTTGGTTTTCATTTATTAGTTTCGATAAGTTATCTTATTTTGTGTTAGGTTTATTAATATATATATATATCAATATAAATAATGAATTTGTAGGTAACTTTATTATGTATCAATAGTTCAGAGCGTCATTTAATCTTGTCCTACACTGCACAGATAAACAGCAAATACCAGTCGGCAATAAAATTGATTGCGAACAAACACAGTATCCTGCGCCCACACATACTCGTCAAATTCGTCGCCCGATTGAGCAACTTTTGTTCGAAGATATTGCCCACTTCCACTTGCCATCATTCTGCTGTCATACGTGCTAAGAGATGATCTGTTTCAATTACGAGTGGAATAAATAAATTGGGATAAACTTCCAATATGTCTAATTGTAATTATATATAACTAGCAACCCGCCCCGGCATTGCTCGGGTAGTGAGAATGGGTATAGTAAGCTATCCTTAAAAGGTAGATATATGCCACTGCGGACTTTTTTGTAGATCTATAAAAGAAGAATTTCCCATCACGCATTGTTTTGTTATATCTCACAGAGATTAGGCAACGTTTTCGATGAAAGCTCCCAGGTGGTTTGCCTTTTCCGACACTGTCAACTTATCATTATATTTCATTTATTTCATATTTCATTATCATCATATTTCAACCAATTTACACAAAACCTTAACAAATCATATAACTAAACCTTCCTTAGGAATCATTCTATCTATTGATGAAACTCGCATGATAATCCGTTCAGTAGTTTTAAAGTTTATTGCGAACAGACAGACATACAGACGCGGCGGACGACTTTGTTTTATAATATGTAGCGATGAGGATATTAATAAAATTGTTCAGTCATTGAAAGTTAGATAGATAACTCTTTATTGTTCACACGAAGATTACAGAACAGACAATATAAAAACATATAACATTCAAATGAAGTGCAACAATCGGCGGCTGTACGCTTAGAGCAATATCTTCCACGCAAACTTGGCATGGCATTAAACGACGTGATGTGCTATACAGCTCGTGTGGTCGAAGATGGTAAACACATCTGGCCTGGAATGGAATTTGCTCTCAAATCGGAATACACTGTTAGGTGCTTGGCGGCAGATTTTCAACTTAGGTAGCTAGTCAGCCGAGTATAAGAAGGTACCCTACCACCATACCACGGTTTCCTCACGATGTTTTCCTTCACCAGCAGCTCAAGCTCATTATTGAGGTTTGAACCCACGCCCTTCAGCATGTGAACCGATCGCGGTAACCACTGAACTATCGCTACAAAAATCAAAGTAAGCCCTCTCGTAAGCCACCATTCCCATTTTACCAGAGATTAAGCAATTCATCAACAGAAGAATCTACCACATATTCTATGACAAATATCCCAACAGCTGTTTGCCGAAAAAACCTTCAGATTCTTCCAATTCTATAAACAGCGTGACAGACGAGATTTCAAAACACCTTCGCCAGAGTATCAATACTTGGTTATCGAAGATCAAGTATTCACCGAATCTCATTGATTTATATGAGAAATTATCAATACTGTGTAACAAATTTTAAACCTTACACTATGGAGATAAAATTTAAATTTGGGTACAACAAAGCGCAATTTTTTTCGACATGGTCATTATTTAAGTTTGAACTCTCTGGTTTTTCGAAAAAGGTGTTTTTTTCTTTGGAGTAAGGCCCCAGAAGCATACCACCAAAGACGAATCTGCCACTTTCGAGTGATATATATCCGATACGGTATATTAAAAGTTTTGTTTCATTTTTTAAATGTAAAATTCTGTTATTTATGAGTCGGAATCGAAAGGTCCGATTAAATTATGCCCGATAATAGTAGATTTATTGGTCTCAGATGTTTTGTGGTTCCTCTATTTGTCCGTATTAGAGATTTTGTTTGGGGTCATAGTTTTTGTAGCTGTGTAATAGCGGGAGCTGAGATTAAGGATGATTAATCGAAAAAATATTGTGGCTTGTAATGTTTTAAAAGTTATTTGTCTAGCTTTCTTAGACTTCTTTTCAATTTGGTTTCCGGTAATATTTTTACCGGAAACCTACTTAATTTATAAGCTGACGACTAAATTTAACACTGACTTTACGATAAGATTATTTTTTTTTAATGTAAAAGTTATGAAACGAACGTGACGCTCTCCTGATGGTAAGAGATAACACCTATCCATGACAATTGCAGCGATACACAGAACTCTGAGTAGCAAAAGAATGTCCAGGACATCGCTGCTTTGGCGCTCATTACTTTTTTTTTTTATCGCTTATTGTCTAGGTTTTTGACCACAGCTCACCTGATGTTAAGTGACGGTGTGGTCGAAGATGGTAAAGCACACCTAGCCTGGAATGGCACTGGCTCTCAAGTGCGGCTGCCGGAACACACCGTTAGATGCTTGGCGGTAGATTTTCAACTTGAGGGTGGAAGCTAGCCAGCCGAGTACTAGAAAGTACCCTACCACCACGCTATGGTTTCCTTCACCGGCAGCTCAAGCTCATTGTTGGGGTTTGAACCCACGCCCTTCGGCATGCGAACCGACCGCGTTAACCACTGAGCTATCATCGCTACATTACTTTGTGACTTTCGATGGTTAGTCTCAACAGCCCTGTAGGTACTCTCTACTGCTTTGTGGCAGAATATCTGGTACTGCGGCAGTATCTACCTAGACGATCTCCTGTTAAGGAGATCTACCATAAAGCTCATGTTTATGTTTTAAAACTAAAGTGTATATACGACTGGTGGCCTTCGGTTGCGCATACGCATGTTAACAACAAAGCAAACAAGTGGCGGCAAGCTTGATTACACACATTCGGTGCACGGTCGATGCTTTAATTAATACTGCTGCTAGTGGCGGAACACGCTATCGAGTGTGGCAATTCTATCGATAAATTATTAGAGGCAATTTAAATATCTTTAAATAAATATTTTCTCATCATGTTTTTCTTTTAAAAATAATTACTTACATTAACATCGAAAAGCCAAGTACAAGCCAAAGCGGCCAAGTGCAAATCGTAATCACGCGTTGAGGGCTCCGTACAAACTTGTAGGTAGGTTAATAGTTCGTTCATCACGGGATGTATGAAAGCATTGAACATTGCTTTAATCAAACAGTAAACTGGTTTAAAGGACAAACTTAGCTTTACCATTGCAAACATGTAGATTGAGATAGGTCGTGGTCAGTTGACAAACTGCAATAAAGTTTATGATCGTAAAAATAAGTGATGTAACTTCAAATTTACGGCTTT
This sequence comes from Biston stratarius, assembly GCA_950106695.1. Lineage (NCBI taxonomy): Eukaryota > Metazoa > Arthropoda > Insecta > Lepidoptera > Geometridae > Biston > Biston stratarius. Next base: position 11,933,930 of record OX467106.1, read on the forward strand.
CGCGTGTTCTTCACTTGTGCTATAATACATTGCTTCTTGCCAAGTTTAATGATTAGATTTGACTAGATCAACAGAAAGTACTCTATAAGCTTAAATTCTGTTATGAGTAAACGGCCTCATTTTTTAAATGGGTTGACTTTAGAAGTTTTTTTTACAGCTTCAAGAGGTTGCAACCAAGTTATTGTACCTATTTTAATTTCAAGTTGATACCTCTACGCGTTCCTGAGAAAAAGATTCTTGACAGACAAACAGGCAGACAGACAGACGGACAACGAAGTGATTCTATAAAGGTTCTTTTTTTCACTATGGAAACTGACGTAGTTTTGATACATTTTTGTTTTACTTGTGTGGTATTATTCACGTTTAATTATTATATTGGAAACTCCGACTATAGTTTCAACCGGATGTGACAGAAACTTTAGTCGGAGTTTCCGATATAATTAATCGTGAGTAATTAATTCTGCATAAGTAAAATAAAAAGTTCCTTTTTGCTTATGAAGTACGGAACCCTCAAAGGATAATAATAACATTTTAGAAAGATTTTGTTTATTGTTCTTTTTATACTATTTAGATATAAAGTAAGTTGCTCATCAAAAAATAAGCTGATTAAATTAACCAAAAATACAGTTTAATACAATGATTTATCGCCCTTTAAACTTTTGGCACTGACATATTCATATTACGATATAAATTCAAATTAGTCAGGTACCGTGACAACCACAACAGTGAATTATTTGTTTTCCTTACTGCTATTTCGCTTCTTATAATTAACACTTTCATTTACCGTAAAAATACTTCTCGGCCTTCATGAGAATATAGTTATTATTATTATGTTATTAAAACTATCGATATCGACATTCGACCGATACGTCTCGCCCAACCGAAGTGTTAATAAATGTAACACCAGAGTCATTGAATATGGTCGTAATCGTAATTATTTTTAATTAATAATCAACACGCCATTAGGACGTGCCGTAATAAGGATGTGCCAGTCGATGTCCCTTCGACAATTTAGAATTGTACAATTGGGAGTGTCGTTGAACTTTTTATTGTTATGGTATGCTAAATGTGTCCGCCCTGTTGCCGAGGATGTAGAATCCGACTTAAAATAAATAAAAATTAGAGGATATTTTCCACACAAAAGCTTATACTATGCAACCAGACTGCTGACAGAAACTTTTTTTTTTATTGTGAATACGTACTTATAATACATACAGAACACTCAGACACAGAACAAATATCCATGTTAGTTGCAGAAATGTTAGCCCTGAGTGGGAATCGAACCCACGCCCTTCAGTTCTCGAAGCAGACATTATCAAATGAGCTATCAGGACAGTCAGAGAAGAGCATGAGGAAGAGGAAGTTTTCTAGGGTCGAGATGATTGTAGTTAGGATTCTAACCATCAACTCAAAGAGCCTGGAAGTTTGAAAACGTAGAGAAGAATTAAAACGCTCCATCAGACACCTAAAAAAGAAAGTTCACTTTGGGGAAGTTTAATTTGAGTGTTTTCAGGGTTAAAAAGCGACTAATAAGTAGTCCAAATAAGCACGCTAACTAGTACTTTAACGTTAGATTAAGATAAATTTAACTAACTTCCTTCTCCCTGTATTGTATACAAAGTAAAAAATATTGTAATAAAAACTGTCAACAAAGGTCACGGACCTCGGTGTCTGTGAAGCGAAAAGATATTAATTAAAAAAAAAATTGAAAGATTTTATAGACACCCGGTTGGAACTTAAAGGCTTTATTATTTTTAATTTAACATTTTTGTTATGTTCTTAAAATTGACGGCAATTTGGATCGATTGGAAATTAATTTAGTTTCCTAGGTGATCGGGAAATGTCTCTAAAATCACTGCAAAAAGATGTCGGCGGATGACAGGCTAGGTGTTTGACCACAACTCACCTGATTTTACGTGACGGTGTGGTCAAAGATGGTAAAGCACACCTAGCCTGGAATGGAACTGGCTCTCAAGTGAGGCTGCCGGAACACACCGTTAGATGCTTGACGGCAAATTTTCAACTTGAGGGTGGTAGCTAGCCAGCCGAGTACTAGAAAGTACTCTACCACGATATGGGTTCCTCACGATGTTTTCCTTCACCGGCAGCTCAAGCTCATTGTTGGGGTTTGAAAGCACGCCCTTCGGCATGCGAACCGACCGCGCTAACCACTGAGCTAACATCGCTACAAAAGATAGAAATCAAAGCGATAAGAGGCAAAGCGTGTGCAAGTGCAAGTTCAACCTAGACACACAATTATACTCTATTCTGTATTATTCTCTGAGAGAATTCTGTTGAGATGTAAGTATCATCCTACAGTCACCTACATCAAAGCAAAGCCTAATTTAAAGCCCAAAACGCTGCGCAAGCGCAGGTAGGCAATAAATACGATTAACGTGCACATATATGTCCGTTCGACCGTCACTAACGTTATAACGACCGATAATAACGATAACGATAAATATAACGACATTATGTCATCAATATGAAGCGATGATGTGACTATGTATGTATGATGACTTATTTATGGATTAGGTGAGGGAGAATTGTTGTGTGGATTTAATATTGATTGGGAGTTCGATTCCCACTTTTTTTAAACGTTTTATCTAAAATTGTGTGTTTTTTAAAAAGTAATTATTTAGCTAAATTAATTACGATATTTAATTTTGTTTATAATCTTTTGTTTTTTTTTTCTAATTTATTTAAGTTATGGATGTTTCTAAAGAAATTAAAAAAATATTTTATGTAAGTTATAGGTTTTTTTATGGTTGATAGGCTAGGTATTTTGACTATATGTCAACTGATGTTTGAATTCGATTGTGGTCGAATATGGTATATCCACCTAGCCTGGAATGGAACTTGCTCTCAAATGAGGCTGTTGAAATATACCACTAAGTGTTTTATAGCAGATTTTCAATTTGAGGGTGACAGCTAGCTAGCCTAGTATTAGAAAGTACCCTACCGCCATACTATAGTTTCTTCACGATGTTTTCCTTCATCGGAAGCGCAAGCTCATTGTTGAGATATGAATCCACGCTCTTCACAGTGTAAGCCGACAGCGCTAACCACAAAACATTTATTAGAGAAAAATAGATACAAGTAGTGTGTGGGCGGTAGGTTCAATATTGACAGATTTTATGATCGTCAGTTAAAATACAAAAGTTATTCTTCTACATATTATAGCAGATACAAACTTTCTGAGGCTTTTGACCGGCTTTAAAACTTTCAAACCACGTTAGTCAACGTAGTTTACTATCAGGTGAATGTACTTTTTATCACTTCATTATAGCTCTTTAAAAATATTAAATTGTTAAGTGGATTGTACTCAATTTGAAATCGTTTTCTTTATTGCTTATATCGTGACAACTTAAAATTAACCAACCGACAATGACATTATCTCAAAAACTAAAGCTGAAAGTGCACAGAGTAAAGCGATGCTATGCGATAAAGAAAGATGATGCTAAGCTGACTTTGATATGTCATTAATTAATTTATATGGAATTCCTTGTACTCAAGATTAGTTGATTAAGATTAACCAATTAGTCACCATTAATAAGGTTATGATGATAGCTCAGTGGTTAGAGCGGTCGGTTCCCATGCTAAATGGTATGGATTTAAACCCCAACAATGAGCTTGAGCTAAAATAAATAATGGCACATTTTATATATCGTCCACTGGTGACTGGCGACGACAGAGTGACATCTCAAAAACCGAAAACGGCTTTTAAACTTTTAAATGAGCATAACTCTTAAATTTCTGTCAAGATAGCTATAGTATAACTAATATTAAAATGAAATATCAAAAAGAAAAAACTCATTTGGAAGTAAATTAACTTAATTATAGAGTTAATGTGGAAATTGACATTTAAGACGTGGTATCCTCGTGATGTCACGTATTTCATGAAAATCGAGAGCAACTCTTGTCTTTAGTGGGAATTGAACCCACAACCTACAGCTCTCAAAGTAGATACATTATCAAACGAGCTAACAGAGTGTGCTAACCATTGCAAATACATCCAAAAGTTTGAGTAACAAAACAACACCCAGGGCAACTGCTTTGACAGTCTGTGAGACATTCGTTGGTTAGTCCAATAGCACTGTTACTTCGCTAGCTATATAACCACACTAAAATACACACTGTTTAAGGCAGATTATCTGATAATGCACTGGTAATAAGTACACTAGTAACTAAACTACTAAGGAGATCTACTATCAATGAATAAAATGTGCTCTCGCATGGCCTGGGCCCATAACTTTTTTAATTTTATTTTATTGCCACACCAACAAAGCAACCACTAACACAGTTGATATAAATTAAGTTACAACGTCGGCAAAATTTAAGTGTTGCCTCATTTAGAGGTATAAACCACATTCTATATCACACAAAAATTAATAAAAATGTACTTAAAATTAGGTAACATAATAAAGAAAAACAATTAAGATGAAATTAAACGAATTGAAATTGTTACAGCACCATCAGATAGTTTAGTACAATAAAATACGATACAATATTTAATTTATAACACTTCAGTCACAAGTCAAATTCCGTAATATCATTATAATGTCAAAAATATTAATTACAATTATGTCAGTACAAAAAATATGTCAATATACTCACATTGTTAGCAATTTAGTCGCTCTTGCCGCTACATGATGGTGTAGTCTCACCTTTAAATAAAACACAGCAATAATCGTAAAACGAATCGATAGTCGTACAAAACAATAAGTTATTTGTGAAACCGAGATACTGATTCGATAAAAATCGATATAAATATCGGTAAAAACGTCTTTCGGCCATAAAATCGGATTTATTCGTGTGTTTATTAGTTTGAAAGACGGGTGTTTTTAAATAGGCCGTCTGATTAGTGTAAGGTTCTTGGTTTTTTTTTCTATAATAGATATGATTATGACATAGTATAAACTATAAATATTGGATGACATTGTATGCAGCGCAATCTAGACCCAAGCTAAGCATAGCTTGTACGGTATGAACCAGATAGCTAATAGCATAGATGCTTGTTTTTTTTGTTAAAGTATTGACGCACTTGACTCTGACAGAATGCACAAATAATTGCGTTGCCATAAATGAATAAGAAAAAATCACATTGCCATTCTCTAGCTAGTACTTCTTTTGAAATTACATCTGATTTTAATCCTGAGTTTATCCCTCACTAAATGAAGGTCATCAATTACACAGATCTACTAGGTAATCGGTTTAATTTAGGAGCCACAATATTTGCATTTAGTTCGATTAGGTTTCAGAATCACTTATAAGGCAGTAAGGACTTTCTTTCTGTGCAATTTTAGTTATTTATAAATTGTGACTAATTATACTTTGCAGTTTTAATCACGTGATTAAAATTTTTAATTTAAAAATCATCCGTTATGAATGCAAGTCTTTCTATGATTGACAGGCTAGGTGTTTGACCATAGCTTATGTTACGGTGTGGTCGAAGACAGTGAGCTCATCTAGCCTAGAATGATACTGGCTCTCAAGTTACACAGCCGGAACACATTATTAGTGCTTGGTGTCTGATTTTCAACTTGAATGTGTAGTGACCACTATGCTATGAATTCTTTGTTTTCCTTCATTGACAGCTTGTTGGAATTGGAACCCACGCCCCTCAGCATGTATTCCGATCGCACCAACCACTGATTTATCATCACTACTAAAGTAAGGAATAATCAAAAAGTAAAATTAATATTTGAATTAATTTTATTTATACTAGACCAATATATGGAAAATTGCTACACAAAAACCTGTAACCTGTAAGATGAACCTTATGGTAATAGATAGCGCATGCCCATGACCATTGCAGCGATACACATAACTTTGAGTAACAAAACAAAGTCCAGGGCATCGCTGCTTTGGCGCTCATTACTTTGAGACTTTCGATGGTTAGTCTCAACAACCCTGTAATTTCGTTAGCTGCAGTACCTTTCAAACTGGAACACAGTAATGTTTATACGCTACTTTTTGGCGGCAGAATATCTAGTACCGCGGTGGTACCTACCTAGACGATCTTCTGCTGGAAGATCTACCACCAAGTTTTGTTTTTCGATTATATATATTCGTGTTAAATGCGAAATGTTCAACAAAAAATAATGATGGTAAGTATATTTAAGAAGAGTGTAAACAACCGCTCTTGTAAATGCAGTTGGGTAACACAATCTTTGTTTGTGCAGCCTGCCAGCCCGCTCTTGGCCAGGATGGTGGACTATGATCTTGACCTTTTCACAAAGAAAAAAGGGCCCTGTGAGACAACTATCAAAAACAAGTTTGGAAAGGAAAATGATTTCTAAAACATCCCATACTGTTTATAGAATCACGGTTAAGTTTCAATATTAGTAAGAAAACAACGGCGGCCATTGTGGGGAAGTCTGGACTTTAAATTTATGTCTGAAGGGTGCTAGTATCTTCGATTTATGCCTGTCTTATCTAGCAGCAACTTTGATTTAAGGAACGGAAATTAACGATTCCTAAATTAAAGATCTGTCTGCGTGTATTGGAGTTCAGTTATTTTACTCTAGTACATAACTAGTTGGGGTAAGTCACCAGCGTAATTATAATACTGTTTTTACGTAGCGATGATAGTTCAGTGGTTAGTGCGGTCGGTTCGCTTGCCGAAGGGTGTGGGTTCAAACTAACAAAACAAAAAAACTTGGTGGTTGATCTTCCAGCAGAAGATCGTCTAAGTAGGTACCGCCGTAGTACCAGATATTTTGCCGCCAAGCAGTCGTGTGTAAATATTACTGTGTTCCGGTTTGAAGGGTACTGCAGCTAGCGAAATTACAGGCCTGTTGAGACTAACCAACGAAAGTCTTAAAGTATAATGAGTGCCGATAACTCTTATTATTATTAACTGTTATATAAAAAACCGGTTCATTGAATGGACCATAAATCGTAAACGATAAGTTTTACAAAAAAGTTTACAAGAAATAAAAGATGCGAAATTCTATTTTCTACAATAATGGTCTGAATAACTTTTGCCCTAAAGTGCATAGTTTCCGAGATATCGGCCAAAAACTTTTTTTCAAGATTTCGCTTGGAGCTCCTTCTGGCTTAAAGCTTGAAGCTTTGCTCTAACCTTATATACCTAAACTGCCAATGAGAACCCAAAGCAATTTATTAAATTTACTAATGCAACATTGCAGTATTGTATGTCAAAAAATAAAAATACAAGGGTCACAAACACTGCTTTTTTTTCATGGCAAAATCAAAATCAAAAGTCATTTATTCAGTTTAGGCCCTGGTAAGGCACTTATGAACGTTAAGTTACATGTTTGAATCAACCACCGGCTCGTAATTACACTTCAACTGAGAAGACTCCGGCAAGAAACTCAGCAAGGCATTTTTTTGTGGATCTTTCTTTTCATATTAGGTTACAATTTACAGTAATAAATATTAATACATACATTATGCTTACTACAATTGTCACTTAGCCAGGGGGATGCAAGTGCAGAGAGAAGCTACAACAACCATATATTCCTGTCTTACACGTAATGAGCCACCTTATAGTAGGCTTTGTCAATTAACCTCTGCTTTATAAAATCTTTGAATTTATTATAGGACATTTTAGTTACCTCAAGTGGGATTTTATTATAGAATCTAACGCAATTCCCGAGAAAAGACTTATTAGCTTTAGATAACCTGAATCTAGGTGTCACAATTTTATCTTTATTTCTTGTATTTAAGTTATGGCGACTACTATTAATTTCAAATGAATTTAAATTTTTCCTGACAAACACAAATGTACTGTGACGGTAACGTTAATATCTTAAAATCTTTAAATCGATTTCGTAGTGATTCGCGAGGACCCAAACAATAGATTGCGCGAATTGCACTTTTTTGCAGAATAAAAATAGTTTCCAAGTCTGCAGCTGAGCCCCACAGCAGTAGACTGTAGGACATTAAACTATGGAAATAACCAAAGTAAACCAACCTGGCTGTAGCCACATCTGTTATTTGTCTAATTTTTCTAATCGCGAAGGCAGCGGAACTCAATTTACTAGCTAACTTTTCTATATGAGGACCCCATTGTATTTTACTATCTAATGTTACGCCGAGAAAGACTGTTTTATCCACTAGATCAAGTCTTTTACCATCGACTAAGATATGAGTGTCCCTCTTAGCAACATTGGGGAGAGAAAACCTTATACATTTTGTTTTACATGAATTAAGCATAAGATTATTGGCGGCAAACCATTTTGATACAGCTGATAACAGGCTAGGTGTTTGACCACAACTCACCTGATGTTAAGTGACGATATGGTCGAAGATGGTAAAGCACACCTAGCCTGGAATGGAACTGGCTCTCAAGTGAGGCTGCTGGAACACACCGTTAGATACTTGGCGGCAGATTTTGAACTTGAGGGTGGTAGCTAGCCAGCCGAGTACTAGAAAGTACCCTACCACCACGCTATGGTTTCCTCAGGATGTTTTCCTTCACCGGCAGCTCAAGCTCATTGTTGGGATTTGAACCCACGCCCTTCGGCATGCGAAGCGACCGCGCTAACCACTGAGCTATCATCGCTATAAAAACAATAAGTAAAGTAAACAATAAACAAGCTTCAAGTAAATAATAATTTATATCAATTCAAAATCTAAACATTTGAAATCATTTATTGCATCAACAGCTACCCTTTCGGGCAAACAATTGTAGGTAGGTACTTACAAAAAAGCATGCAAAGGTTTCAGTCTGAGAAACTATTACACGCAACATGACGTAAATACCAAACAAACCCATAGTTAAAAATAAACCTCCAACAGCCTAACAAAAACACAACGTTAATGTGAACGAAACGAAATGGAATGTTTAATTTAAAAGTGTAAAGTACGACCGAAATTGCGAATTATATGATATTAATGGTCAATAAACACTTCGCCAAGACAAACGTATTTATGAAATTAAAATTGCTAAGGATAAGGGATGGCGCACATTGAAAAGTGAAATTTCGTTTTTGTTTTACTTATTCGGGATTAGGTACTCACGTTTAAACGTGAGTAATCCCACAAAAGTAAAAAAAAAATTGTCAAAACCATGTCAGTTTCCGAATAAAACTTAGTTCGTATAGTTTATTAAAATTATTTTAGATAAAATGTAATGCTTACCGAATCAGCACTGTTTTTTTAGGGTTCCGTACCTCAAAAGGATAAAACGGAACCCTTATAGGATCACTTTGTTGTCAGTCTGTCAAGACTTTTTTTCTCAAAAAACGCGTGGAGGTATCAAGCTGAAATTCATATAAAATGCTCAGGTGTAATGTTTCTTGGAGCTGTGAAAAAATCAAACTTCTAAGCCAACGCAATCAAAAGATACAGCCGTTTATGCTGCAAATTTTCGACACTCGCAAGGGAATCAAAACATACAGGATACTTTCCGTGAACTCAGAATCTTGAAATTTGGTACGCAGCAACTTCTTATAGCACAGATAAAGAAAAAAATTGTAAAAAGCATAAATTACTATAAAAGTTAATAAAAATACCATAACTTTTACTTATGTATATACCTACAGGTTTGTACGGAACCCTCGGTGCCCGAGTCCGACTCGCACTTGGCCGGTTTTTTCTCTGAGTGCGGGTCTCTTCTCATATTAAGAAGGATAAGGCAATTATCCACCACGCTGGCCAAGTGCAAGTTGGCAGCCTTCAAATATATTTAAAAACTTTTTTTCTAATGCATATTGTTCTAACGTAGCTTCCAAAGAGCACAGTAGGCCAGCCTTAAATAACACTAATTGTGTGAGTATATGATAGATCCATTAAATAAATACATGTCGTAGGACTCTTCTTACAGTGCCATCTAGCCCCAAACTAAGCAAAGCTTGTACTATGGGAACCAGATTACTGATATAACACTTATGTACTTTATTTTTGTAAATACATACTTGTAATACATACAGAACACCCAGACACAGAACAAACGGTGAAGGAAAACATCTTGAGGAAACCATAGCATGGTGGTAGGGTACTTTCTAGTACTCGGCTGGCTCAAGTTGAAAATCTGCTGCCAAGCATCTAACGGTGTGTTCTGGCAGCTTCACTTTAGAGCCAATACCATTCCAGGCTAGGTGTGACCATCTTCGACCACACCGTCGCTTAACATCAGATGAGCTGTAGTCAAAACCTAGCCTGTCAAACATAAAAAAAAAAAACATTTATCGTCACATAAATGTTTGATCTGGTGGGACTCGAACTCACGTCCTACATGAAGCAGACGTACTAACATGTAGCTAACAGGGCAGTCAGAGCTACATGGTATAAACTATCATTTAATAACTCCACTCATTGAGCAGTAGTGCGCGGATTCGATTAATGTGACTAACATCTACCTATGTTACATTGATAATAATATGATGATTTGCGGCCCTTAATCGCGCACTGTTCTTAGGCCTCTTTTATCATCAAAATCATCCGATTTTAAGCTATTCTGATCAGCTTCAACACGCAAATTTTAACCAGCACCTAAACACCCAAAATTTTATAGTAAACTAGTATAGTAATGTGTATTTCAATTTGCGTTGATCCTAAAAAATTTGATAGCTTCGATTTCGTATTCCTGTCGAGTACGGGCGCCTTGTTCGATGAAATGCGATAGCAATAACATTTAATTTGAGTTGTATATCGATTGAGTAAAAGCTTTCGTTTATGATTATTTTATACTATGAATATTTATTTATTGAATTTTGGTTTCAGATACCTTGTACAAATACAAATATTTTATTGAAAACACCAAAGTTACAGGTAGATATTTTTGCAGGAGGTCATCTAGGTAAGTCATCACATCAGTCCACTGCTGGACATAGGCCTCCTCTTGGAGGGGTTTTGCTAATACTCGCCACGCTTGGCAGGCGGGTTGGCGAGCGCAGTTAGGTGTGATTGTTCAAGGGAGACGCTACTGCCCATCTTCCGAATTACATCCCTTAGCCGACTCTTACGGCAACCACGGGTAGAGAGGGTGGGGTACTATTCTTACGCCGGCACCACCACGACACTCTAATCTCATCTAGGTAAGTACCACCGCAGTATTCTGCCGTCAAGCAATAGTATGTAAATATTACTATGTTTTGGTTTGAAGGGTACTGCAGCTAGCGAAATAACGAACCCGTTGATAGTAACCATCGAAACTCTCAAAGTAATGAGCGCCAAAGCAGCGATGCCCTGGACTTTCTTTTGTCAATAAAAGTTCTGTGTATCAATGGTCATAGACATGCGTTGTCTCTTACCATCGGGAGCGGATCGTTCGTCTTATTACATTCCATTAAAAAATACCTAAAAGAGATTCTACTCCATATATGGGCAACAACCGGCCCGCCTCGGCAATTGACCCGGCCCGCGAGACATTTTGAAATTTCGCGCGAAGAGAAATACAAACAACTGAGAAAGTTCGCGAGAAGAATTGTTTGCGTTTTTGGAAGTACATACATATAAATGCGAACAATTTTTCTCGATGATGAAGACTAATAAGTCGAAATGCCGTAAGAAAGTCACAGATGAAAATCTGGAAAACTCGTTACGCCTCTGTACAAGTGGATTTTGAACAAACTTGTTTCTGAAGTTTAAACACAAATATCACATTAACCGTTACACTTAAATTTACTTCACCAATAACCTAATAAAATTGGCTTTTATATTTTTTGTTATGGCCCGCGACTGCATTAATATAGTAAGTTTGGCACGCAACTAGCCAAAGGTTGCCCATACCTGTTCTACACTATTAGATAATTAGTAAAAAAAATATCTATCTTGTTTGCTGCGAGATAAAGGAGCACAATGTCTCAAATACTTTTGTCGAGAACATATCATTATATTATATTGCAAAACTTTATTTTTAAATAATGATTTTAGTCAAAATGTTCCGAATAATACGCATAAGCCACTGTGGCTTCTAGTAAGTCTTCTTCACTGAGGCATGGACTGGACTTAATGTTTCATAAGTACAGCGAGGAACTCTCTAGGCGTTCCCGCGAAGTATAATTTCGGTGTCTTCCAATCTAGAAGTAAAATAGTTTCTTCTAAGTAAGGATGCTTCATCTACCGCATATACCGCATCCTTCTTAACATCAAACATTTACTAACCTCTTACTCACTGTATTGTTTAAAGTTAAAAAAAAAAAATACTTATTTAAAAACTGCAGAATGCACAATGTGCGATGTCACAAAAAAAGAAAGAAAGAAAAGAATCAATAAGACTTGTCAAAAAAAACACAACTTCAAAGACTACAAAAATATTTCAACTAATTATAAGAATGATCTACATAATTAAAACAGAATGTTGTTTTATCCAGGTTAAAGATAATTAATTTTTAAAATTAGTTAACAAGCATTGATGCATATGACCTATTTTATTTAAATATATTTGTATCTGTTAATTAGTAAATAAATATTGTAGGACACATTACGCACAGCGCCATCTGACCCCAAACTAAGCAGAGACTGATGGAAGTCAGATAACTGTTAGAATACATAAAAAAAATTTTTTTATTACTTTTTTTTTATAATTTCCTTGTATGTATATGTAAGTATAATTAAAATTTTTAAATACCAAGTTCAATTCTCAAAATAAGATTATATTCTGATACAATTCTCGCACCAGATTTAATTAAGTATTTATTTTTGATTTGCATATGTATCGGTAAGTTCACACTGTGACCGAATAACATTCATATTAATGAGGATATTTGATGTTGATTTTATTTGTTTCATTAACAAGAAATCTTATTTTGTTTTTCGCTTTTTGCTTGGTATTTGGAAGTATTTAAATAGTAATAAAAAGACAACTGAAAAACTGTATCTAGAATGTTTTTATAATTCCAAGAAAAAAAACGTTAACTTATTATTCTTAATTAATTTGACATCATCTGACGTATTTAATTTATTCTTATTTTATTTATGTTTTACATGTAGGTAACATATATGAAATAAATGAATGTGTAACAGTTAAAAGAAACGTAATCATGTAACATAACTAAAATAATACAAAGTACCTATAGTTTCACCGTAGAATTAACTTTGGTCTCATTTTGCGTGTCTTAAACTGAAATAGCTTGATTTTTCAGCAAATACTTGACCCTAGAAAAATTTATCTTAATGCCAAAATCAACATAAGCATTCTGTTACAAATAGTTGTAACAGTACAAGCATTTGCTGGCGTTAAGATACATTTTTTAATACTTTATTCTATTTTTTATTAATACTCACATGTCAAAGTTAAATAAAATTAGAATAAATTAAATGCGTCAATTGATGTCAAATTAATTAAGAATGATAATAATACATTTGAAAATAATTATTTATCTAATAATAGCCAAGTACCTGGTTGACCGAGCATTGCTCGATAAAACGACGTTTTCTGAAAATGAAACCTAGCTAGATCGATTTTTCGCCCCCGAAACCCCCTGGATACAAAATTTCATGAAAATCGTTGGAGCCGTTTCCGAGATTCAGAATATATATATATATATATATACAAGAATTGCTCGTTTAAATATATAGATAATATCCATAAAGCCAAAAAAAACACTATAATGTCAGTTATATATTTATTGACATTGATATACCTAGTGACAATACTTTCATAAATCAATTTTTCTTTCTTTTTTTGTAGCGATGATAGCTCAGTGGTTAGCGCGGTCGGTTCGCATGCCGAACGGCGTGGGTTCAAATCCCAACAATGAGCTTGAGCTGCCGGTGAAGGAAAACATCGTGAGGAAACCATAGCGTGGTGGTAGGGTACTTTCTAGTACTCGGCTGGCTAGCTACCACCCTCAAGTTGAAAATCTGCCGTCAAGCATCTAACGGTGTGTTCCGGCAGCCAGTTCTATTCCAGGCTAGGTGTGCTTCACCAGCTTCGACCACACTATCACTTAACATCAGGTAAGTTGTGGTCAAATAACGAGCCGGTCAGCCACAAAAAAAAAACAGCAGTATAACAGTGCGATGACAGAATGTTTCAGCACTTGCCCTGTAACTGATCTAGAAATTACCCTGTAACCGTTCCAACACTTACCCTGTAACTGTTTCCGTTTCTGAGATACTGCATATCTAATAAACATTCTAATAAACTTTTAATTACGTCGGATACTAAACATGAGTAATCTCTTATAAGTAAAACATAAATGTTTCCAAACTGGGAACTGAAGGAACATTTTTTTGTTAAATTCTAGGCAGACGAAGTTGCGAGCAACACCTAGTGTGCAATATATTTTTTTACAATATTTTGCATAACTTTGCTATACCCTACGCAATTTTTTTAATTTTTATTTTTTTATTTGTTATTGCTCAATTTGCTAAAGATTTCAAAGAGCTGGAAGCTTGGCATGGTCTAGTTTGTGGTTGAAAAAGACGTCGGTTCGGTATTGAAGGCCAAGACACATATTCAGTCGCTGCGCCACCAAAGTTAGTTGTTTTTTTAATGACTACTAACAATTATTGATAAATCTTAAAAAAATATTTACCACATTGTTAGTAAAGTACACGTCTCCGAGCACAAAGTAGCACAACGAGCTATGGAGAGGGCTATGCTCGGAGTTTCCCTACGAGATCGAATAAGAAATGAGGAGATCCGTAGACGAACTAAAGTAGTCGACATAGCCCAGCGGATTAGCAAGTTGAAGTGGCAGTGGGCAGGGCACATAGCACGCAGAACCGATGGCCGATGGGGCTGCAAAGTTCTGGAGTGGAGACCACGGACCGGCAAGCGCAGCGTAGGACGTCCGCCCACAAGGTGGACAGACGACCTAATAAAGACCGCAGGAACGCGCTGGATGCGAGCCGCTTCCAACCGGTCTTTATAGAAATCAATGGGAGAGGCCTATGTCCAGCAGTGGACGTCATACGGCTGATGATGATGATGACGTCTCAGAGACTTATTCCGATCCAACGCCATTCCTACCCGATCTCATTACTAACTCGCCGTAACTCAGTCACGATATCATTCCGAATCAATTACTAAAGCAATAACCACTTGTATTAATGTCTCTTTATATTCATCTTGTATTCATCGGCCGAGTGGAACCGACTTTCCGAGAATACGCTTCGGTTCGAGTGTACGTGTATCGTGCGTTTACCGATTTTTATCAAATATTTTATCGGGACGAGTTTTTGAGGTTTTTTCACTAAAACCATTAAAATCTGTTCGTTGATTCGTAGAACAATAAAATTTTATGTCTCTATCTGTGGACTTCTGATCGGTTGATATTTATTTTATCTATGAATACATATTTTGATTTTGTAAATGTCTACGTATTTGAAATGCAATGAAATAAATTGAAATTAGTCCAAAAAAATTCAGAGATGTTTGAAGTCTCCCGACCCGCACTTGGCCAGCGTGGTTGACTATGGCCTTATCCTTCTCACAATGAAGAGGCCCACGCCCAACAAAATAGGTTGAAATAATAATAAAATGTAATAACGTTATATCATCGTATATCATCTATGTGGCTATGCTCGGAGTTTTCCTACGAGATCGAATCAGAAATTAGGAGATCCGTAGACGAACTAAAGTAGCCGACATGGCCCAGCGGATTAGCATTATGGAAGTCATTGAGGGAGGCCTATGTCCAGCAGTGGACGTCCTACGGCTGAGATGATGATGAATATATAATCTCAGTTACTGTTTAGCTAGCTATTTATTTTCGATAACATAATAGTTATGATACTTTATTTTAGAAAACGTCATCATCACAAACAATGGTTTTTTGTACACAGCCGTTATGTTTCACTATTAACTAAAAACTTCTCGAAATAAAATAAAAAAAATAACCAAATAACCTTCAACTATCTTAATGTCTCTTATACACCGAATACATCAATTAACAATCCAACACGGGACATCGGCTGTCCCGTTTTGTAAGTACTTCCATTTTATTGCGCCACGGTTTAAATTTAGTGCTAAAGGGTACATTATAATTACTCGATGGCATCCAGGATCGATCAGGCTATGAACTGTTTGAATTAAGCGTAAAATAGCCTTCGTGAGTTATAGCACAGTGGGTAAAATATTAAGCCCACATATTTACTTAATTAAATTACATTTGTTTAATTTTAAACAATTACAATTAATAAAAACTGCCGGCCGAAATAAAAATGCTGCCTCGCAGCGAACTTAAAAAAACAGACTTCATGGTTATTGTGTAAATGTTATTACACAATCCAGACCATGTTAATAATAAAAATGATGATTTTTACTAATTTAACTACGTTACATAATTACCAAAATATTTTACTTGGAGATAGATTTCCTTAACAGGAGGTCGTTGGGGTAGGTACCACCGCAGTACCATATAATATTCTGCCACAAACCAGTAGTGTGTCAATATTACTGTGATTCGGTTTGAAAGGTACTGCAGCTAGCAAATTTACAGGGCTGTTGAGACTAACCATCAAATGTTTCAAAGTAATGAGCGCCAAAGCAGCGATGCCCTGGACTTTGTTTTGTTACTTAAAGTTCTATGTATCGCTAGAATGGACATGCATTATCTCTTACCATCAGGAAATCGTCTTTACTATTACATTGAAAAAACATCACTTCGTCGAGTCTCAAGCTTCTTTATAAATAAAAAATGCAATCCGATGACATGGCTTTGGTTAATACCAAAACTTTACCACCGATTTACCACATACTGAGACGATGATGAAGTCACTTCATCATCGTCTCAGTATGGTGGTAGGGTACTTTCTAGAGCTCTGCTGGTTAGCTACCACCCTACAAGCTGCTTGATACAAGCATCTTGGTGTGTTGCAAACCTTACTTGAAAGTGAGTTTCATTTCAACCTAGGTGAGGTTTAACAATTTAGACCACAAGCGAACTGAAAAATTTAGCCTGTTAACCAAAAAAAACTTGCCAAGCATACAAACTCACCAGCCATACGAAAAGCGTCTCCAAAAAACCCTTTACCTACAACTCCAGACGGTCCCGCACATAAATAAAAGGGGGTTGATATTTATCGCCTGGTGTTTATTACTACGAAAATTATACCCCTAATGAGTTCCCGAATTCCCCTCCGAGGACAGAAAATCCTATCGGCTATTAGCAGTCAAGAAGTGGTAAATTATTGTCGCAAGTTTCAAGCTCCTTATGGTAATGCTGCAATGTTTGATGGTGTTTTGTTTTGTTGTTTTGTTCAGGATTAGGTGTCATTGGGGAGAAGTTCTGGGTGTCGTTTCCTTTGAAGAGAAAGTGTTCATGATAAAAAAAAACAATTGCCGTTTCGTACTGAACTAATAATATATTTTATTTTTGGAGGATAAACTATTTATTCGTGTTTGATTATATTGGATACTCCAACTATAGTTTCAGCCACATCCAGTGGCCTTCTTCGAGGAGTCAAAGTTGAGTACAGCGCACGCGCGGCCTCGTCTTGCTTTGAACTGCGGGCCGCTGCGCACCTCACATGTAAAGACAGCTAAGTTGATAAAACAAAAACGTGTCAAAACCAAGTCAGTTTCCATAGTAAAATTAATTATTTTTTTGACTACTAAGAACTTTTTAAATAATAAATTAAGAGACTAAAATTATTATTCATAGTAATTTATTTTTCTTCTTAATTTTTGAATTGTTTACTTTTAATATAAAACACATAAATATTATTTTAAAAAAACTTAAAAACTAGGATGCCACCGGCAGCGGGGCAGGACTTAAGCTGCAGCTTAAGCTTAGGGCTGCAGAGTGAGGAACCTCCTAAAAATGTGCGCCGTGTCAAGGATCACTGTCTTTTGGATCTGACCCTTGACCCAACCGTCTAGCGAGAGTCTCTTAAGATGTTGGTCGAGGCTCTTCGCTATAAGACCGTTCACCGTGACGAGTATCGGGACAATGATCGTCGAATCAACATTCACATGGCGGTTATCTCGTGAGCCAAGTTAAAGTACTTGCTTATTATTATGAATTGTAAAGTTAAAATATTCTATAGGTATTAATATATGACATATTATAAATTAAATCCAATTACATTAAATATTGTGTGCCTGTATAAGTGTACAAGGCCAAATCGTTTTGTACTTTATATTATATTTAGGTATTTTAAGATCTTACTATAAATGTTTCCGATTTCCGATTTCTGATAAGTAAAATTGACTGTCGTTGTCTATATATTTCTGCCAACTAATCCGAAATCTCTTTTATTTATTTGCGATATAACTTTGTAGATTTAGACTCCACAAACTGTGTGATAAATTTTTTTCCATAAAAAACTGTCCATATCTCGCAAAATACAGTAGTCTATTAGGTCCGACTAGTGTTGGAATGGTTTCTAACTGCAGGTTTTGTAGTATTAAAACTGTTTGTCGAACAGTGTCAAACTCTTTGCATATCAAAGTAATCATGAGGCACCCCATTATGGATATTTTCTAGTACTCAACTGGCTAGCTACCCTCAATTTGAAAATCTGCCGCTAAACACCTAACGGTGTCCCGGCAACCTCACTTAAGACCCAGTTCCATTCCAGGCTAGCTACACTTATCATCTTCGATTACACCGTCACTTAAAATCAGGTGAGCTGTGGTCAAATAACAAGCTTGTCTACCATAAAAACAAAAAAAAAAGATTTATAATTATACAAATTGTAATCATATATATAACCTCAAACCATGCCGCTAATTTCTTGGTAGATCAGTATCAAAATACGGATCGACTTTCACCATCACTTTTAATTCATCGTTATTTTGAAGTTAAAAATCTGTCGCACGTAACGGTATGTTCCGGTAGTATCACTTCAGAGCCAGTTCCATTCCAGGCTTAGTGCCTTTAACATCTTCGATCATACCGTCACACAAAGAAACAAACATCAAAATTACATTTGGGAAGCAGCTGATAAAGACGTGAACGCTCACACATGAGGCTGTGCACAAAATTAGAGTCGCACAGAGACATGGAGAGGTCCATGCTCGACAACAAACTCCACCGAGTACGCAATACCGAAATCCAGCGACGAACGAAAGTACAAGACGTCGGTATCACAGCTATGAACCTCAAGTGGAGCTGGGCAAGACTCGTTGCTAGGTGAACTGATGACAGGTGGAGGTTGGTCGTCCAGCCGCAAGATGGGTCGACGATATCGCCACCATCGCGGGTTGAACCTGGACCAGATTGTCACAGGACCAAGGCAGATGGCATAACAAGAGAGAGGTATATACCCAGCAGTGGGATAAAGAAGGCTGTGGATGATGATGATGATGATGAAGTATCTGGCAGACATTTCATATAAACACATTTTGTATGACCTAATAACCTTTGTAGCGATGTTAGCTCAGTGGTTAGCGCAGTCGGTTCGCATGCCGAAGGGCGTGGGTTCAAACCTCAACAATAAGCTCAATCTGCCGGTGAAGGAAAAACATCGCGAGGAAACCATAGCGTGGTGGAAGAGTATTTTATAGTACTCAGCTGGCTAGCTACCACTCTCAAGTTTAAAATCTGCCGCCAAGCATCTAACGGTGTATTCCGGCAGCCTTACTTGAGAGCCAGTTCCATTCCAGGCTAGGTGTGCTTTACCATCTTCGACCACACCGTCATTTTACATCAGGTGAGTTGTGGTCAAACACCTAGCCTGTCAGCCATAAAAAAAACATATTAACGGTCTGATCAAGTGAACATACAGTATAAAGTAAAAGTTAAGACCATTAAATTTCGTAGCCCACTGCTGGACATAGGTCTCTCCCAAGACGCCACTCAGAACGATCTCGCTTCATGATTGCTACGTAAACTGATAAAATCATGTGTCCAGATGAAGTTCATTAAGCCCAAAAAACTTTCAAATTCGATTAGTATCGTACGACTATCGAATTCTTGGGCCACTTTAAAAATCCTAATTATTCGTATCAATTTCTGAGAATTCGATTATATTGCTTTACTTTGAAACTGAACTAGTTACTAATTTAAATTTGAATCATAAAGCATCTACTACGGTTTATTTTCAATCCTTTTGTCTTTAGTCATAAGCGACTATAGCGTTTCACATTGTGCATTTTGCAGGTGTTATTTTTCAAATTATATCTTACTAGCTGCGCCCCGCGGTTTTACCCGCGTGGTGATGGATGATGGTGATGATGAAAAGTATCCTATGTTTTATTTTAAAGTATCTACATTCAAAATTTCATCCAGATCCGTTCAGCCGTTCTGGCGTGATTGAGTAACAAACATACATCCATCCATCCATCCACACAAACTTTCACATTTATAATATTAGTGGGATTAATCAAGTTGACATGAATAACAACTCAATGCCAAGTGAACCAAGTCACGGTTAAGTCCAAGTAAAGCTACAGCAATCAAACATTAAAAAAAAAATAGTTTTGGAATAAGTTACTAAACACCCAGACACAGAACAAACATTTGTTTATACCAAACAAACATTTGTCCTTGGCGGGAATCGAACCCACGCCCTACAGCTCAGACAGGCATACTCCCAATGAGCCAACAGGGCTGTCAAATATCATAAGGGGTTTGTTGACGCGCAAGAATGTCCCAGCCGCTGAGATGACGCGAATCAACAAATACCTAGTGAACTCAAGTAGGTACAAGAATCGTATGATCAAAAACCCCAGAACACATTTATCTTGCGGTAAAATCTTAGTTACCCAGAAATATCAGACTGACTGTCGCCAAGTCGACGCTTGGAAACAAAATGGCGGATTATAGGCATGTCATGACGCATGCACACGCGCAGATCGACGACCCGATTTAATGAAAATTATAACTCTTCTCATTATGAGAAGGGGAACCAACACCAAGTGCAGGTTGACACTAGCGACACAGTTTGGTAGCGATGATAGCTCAGTGGTTAGCGCGGTTGGTTCGCATGCCAAAGGGCGTGGGTTCAAACCCCAACAATGAGCTTGAGCTGCCGGTGAAGGAAAACATAGGATGGTGGTAGGGTACTTTCTAATACTCGGCTGGCTAGCTACCACCCTCAAGTTGGAAATCTGCCGCCAAGCATCTAACAGTGTGTTCCGGCAGCCACACTTGAGAGCCAGTACCATTCCAGGCTGGGTGTGCTTTACCATCTTCGACCACACCGTCACTTAACATCAGGTGAGCTGTGGTCAAACACCTAGATTGTCTAACATAAAAAAAAAACACTTTATACCTATATCTTCGAAAGCATTAAGAATTATTAAATTAAAAAACAAAACTTTTGGACATGAGATTTTCCTTTAGCTTTTGGGGTTGTAGCGATGAAGTTCAGTGCTTAGCACGTTCGGCTCACACGCTGGAAGGCGTCTGTTCAAATTTGCTAGTTAGCTTTAGTTTATAGTTTATTAGTTTCACTCCCAATTTCATTAAAACTCTTTAAGCCGTTACAATTTATATGATTATATATTGCACACTTAAAAGAATATGTACGAAAGAAGAATTTAATGGTAAAGCAGCAATGTTAAAAAGTATCAAACATACATTTGACAAACAAATTTAATATCAATGTGATATCCAATACAATGTTTTTACTTGGGAGTAGATCTCCTTCTTCTGCTCTTCTTCTATCTCTAGAGAGACAAGTCAAAAGTCTTCGACCAGTGTGTGTTACCAGTGATGACTTATGGTGCAGAAACGTGGTCTCTGACTATGTGCCTTCTTGATAAGCTCAAAGTCGCACAACAAACCATGGAGAGGGCTATGCTCGGATTTTCCCTACGAGATCGAACCAGAAGTGAGGAGATCCGTAGACGAACCAAAGTTACCGACATAGCACAACGGATTAGCAAGTTGAAGTGGCAATGGGCAGGGCACATAGCACGCAGAACTGATGGCTGATGGGGCTGCAAAGTTCTGGAGTGGAGACCACGGACCGGCAAGCGCAGCGTAGGACGTCCACCTACAAGGTGGACAGATGACCTAATAAAGACCGCAGGAACACGCTGGATGCGAGCCGCTTCCAACCGGTCTTTATGGAAGTCAATGGGGGAGGCCTATGACCAGCAGTGGACGTCTTACGGCTGAAATGATGATGATGATGAGATCTCCTTAGCTTGAGGTCGTCTAGATAAGTACCGCCGCAAATACAGTGTCAGCATTCTTGCGTTCCAGTTTGAAGGGTACAGCTAGTGAAATTAAAGGGATGTTGAGACTAACCATCAAAAGTCTCAAAGTAATGAGCGCCAAAGCAGCGATGCCCCGAACTTTGTTTCGCTACTCAAATCAAATGTACTCAAATGTATCGTTGCAATGCTCATAGACATGGGTTATCTCTCACCATCAGTAAATCGTCTCGTTCGTCTCATTACTGTCTCTTATTAAAAAAGAGATAGCTTTTTGAATTCCTTTTATTTTTCACATTAAATATAGAAGTATATTATACCTACCCAACGTAAAAAATAGTTTGCTTTACTTTGTTACATATATCCATAGACCAACACAAATCACTTTGTTCTAAGCAAAAATTAAAATGAAATACGTGAGAAACCATTCTGTTCTGAAAAAGTCCGTTTCTAAAAACCAGTAAAATAATATATATATGTCTCAATCTTTGCTCACTCATAGGTAAATACCGGTACACAAAACTACCGGTACTCTACCGATGCTCTACCGTGTCTAGTGCGTGCCAAACTTTATAGCTTTAAAAACTTTGATTGAACTTTCTTCGTACGAACCGTTAAACAGAAATTGCTGTCAAATTGGGGGTTTCTCGATTATTGCAATCTGAGTGACTTCAAGTCGCGAGTGAATCGGTTTCTTCTAGATAAACATGCTTTGTCGTAGACCGCATCTTCCCTTAAAATCAGGCAAATCATTTTTTTTTTTTGGTTTGTAGTGTGCTATTATTATCGTATATTTAATTGTAATTTTGTATTTTTGTATGGGTCACGTTGCTTTTTGTTTTTTAATTACCTAATCAGACTACTGTTTTCACTTCTGTGAATGCCATGGATCTTTTTATAAGGAAAAGCCACTTTTGAGCCGCTTTACAAAATTTCACTGGCGATGGATAGAAAAAATTAGACGTACTTAATAGAACGATGTTGTAGAATAGATGGTGTCATAACCTGTAGCATCATACGAATCAGAATGTGTTACACACCTTGTCTCAATGGAAATGTCTTTCAAAGAGGTTTATGTCGAAACTTCTTTAATGCGAAGTTAAAAAAAATTGTTGAGAACGTTCAGCTGCACCATCTAGTTTTTCAAGTGACGCTGCCAGAATACAACGTTAGACGCTTGGCGTCACATTTTCAACTTAGTGGTGAAAAAATAAGATAAGTGTGTGATACACTATTGGCCGGAGTCTGCGTTTCCTGAAAAGTAAATCCCACTAATATTATAAATGTGAAAATTTGGATGGATGGATGGATGTTTGTTACTCAATCACGCCAGAACGGCTGAAGGGATCTGGATGAAATTTTGCATGTAGATACTTTAGGCCCTGGAATAAAACATAAAATACTTTTCAACATCATCATCATCCATCACCACGCAGTTAAAAGGCGCAGCTAGTAAATAATATAACGTCAGCGTTGTTGTCAACGTCAATTTTAACGTTGAAGCGAACAACATTTTAATCAAAAAAATTATACTTATTGGGCTAGGGCTAGAGCTCACCTGATGTTAAACGATGGTGTGTTCGAAGATGGCAAAACACATAGCCTGGAATAGTCCTGGCTCTCAAGTGAGACTGCTGGAACATGCCGTTAGGCGCTTGACGTTAGATTTTTTATTTGAGGGTAGTAACGGAGCCAACGGAGTACTAGAAAGTACTCTATCACCATGCCATGACTTCCTTACAATGTTTTCCTTCACCGGCAGCTCAAGCTCAATGTGCTTAGCAACAACCTATCATTAATACATAATCAATTCCTTAATTGCACAGATTGAGAACTAATGAGTAAAAAAAGATTGTCACGCACTGTTCTCTGTTCTACCGACAACCAATTTAACAGTAAGCGGTCATAAACGCAATATCACATGTTGGTACAACCTCTATCTCGTTTCGGCATCTTGAAAGTATAGGACGTGTCGATGTAACAAGTACAGGTAGGTGGAAAAGTGATATTGTTTTTTTTTATTTCATGTTCGAATGATCCGTTACTGGATTTGTCACAAACAACTGTGAATAAAAACAAGGCTAATTTGAGTACATTTGTAAAAATTTACATTTACTTTAGGTAATTAATACAATGAAAGTTGGTCGTCCACCAGCTCGTTAGGTAGACGACATAATAAAAATCGCGAGTCGAACCTGGGCAATATTGGCACAGAACCGGGACAAGTGGCGTACAAGAAGAGAGGCCTATGCTCACATCACATCATCAGTCATAGGTCGTCCACTGCTGGACATAGGCCTCCTCCTGGGGGGGTTTTGCCAATACTCGCCACGCTTGGCAGGCGGGTTAGCGAGCGCAGTTAGGTGTGATTGTTCAAGGAAGACGCTGCTGCCCATCTTCCGGATTACATCCCTTAGCCGACTCTTATGGCTACTACGGGTAGAGAGGGTGGGGTACTATTCTTACGTCGGCACCACCACGGCACCTATGCTCAGCAGTGGGCAATTACGGGTTGATGATGATGATGAATACAATTTTGAAGAAAGAGCACTCACTTAATAATAGGATCTTTTTATACTATGGTATACCATTTTATCTGGTTTAAGTATACTAGTATTTCCTGTATAATGTGAAAGATAAATAAATACCCACCTAGACCCAGACTGTTCTACCAGGATTCACCATTCGAACATTTTTCCGAACAAGAATTTAAAACCTCATAAAGAAATTTATTAAGGTGTTAGTAACTAAAAAAAGAGATGGATAAGGAATGTCATCGTTAGATACATCTCAATGAATTTTTAATAATATATATGATTTACTTTATATCTTAAGAGAAGAAATATTTTTAGGATAAAAGTGTTCAGTTAATACAATACAATATTTTAATGATAATTTCAAAGATCATAATCTAATTTATGTCAAAAGTGACATTAAGAAGTATATTTATCCCGGCCAAGCGCTCGAAGAGTCAACACGTCCTCAGGATGCCTCGTGTAGAGGCGAAACACGTGTCGGCAACTGGTTATTACAGCGAGAAAAAGACATAAATACTTGTCATTATTTTTAATTTGTTTAGATTTTATGTTTATGTCTGATTTTAGTTGTAGATATTAAGGAATATTTCGGATAGATATTTAAAAATTGTCGTCAAGTTAGATTTTTAAAATAAATAAATCCTCATCACTGAACTAAATAAATTTTAAACGAAAATACACTAAATATATACCTTGAACATTAAAATAAAGAGAATCAAATGAATCATCATCATCATCATCAGCCGTACGACGTCCACTGCTGGACATAGGCCTCTTCCATTGATTTCCACAAAGACCGGTTGAAAGAGGCTCGCACCCAGCGCGTTACTGCGGTCTTTATTAGGTCATTTGTCCACCTTGTGGATGATCAAATCAATAATAAATGATAATTTAATTTTATCTGTAGTAGAATAAAGATGGCTTCTCAATGAGAAGAATACGTATAATTTTTTTAACACTTTTGTTCGCGTGCTTACTTCACCTCGTCACATCGCTCAGACTTTCCAAGAAACCGCAATAATTCTTATAGCCTGGCTTTAGGTATCAAATATGAATATCACGCTGATTTATTTTACGACAGACACGCTGGCTTGACATTTGGACACGACATTATAACAAGCCTTTATCTTGATTGTTTGATCGACACCTGTAAGCAGATGGCGAAGATGGTGTTTCGAAGGAATGTAGTTTATATGCGTCATCTTCAAGGAGGTTACCTTTTGATAAGGGAGGTAGGGCTTTAACCGCGTTGTGCAATTTTTTCAAAACATGCATTTTTTTTCAGTTTCGACAAGCTATGTGTTTTTACATAGTTCACCTGACGTTATGTGACGGTGTTATCGAAGATGATATCGCACACCTAACCTGGAATAGAACTGGGTCTCAAGTGAAACTGCTGGAACACACCGTTAGGTGCTTGGTGGCAAGTTTTCAACTTAAGGGTGCCAACCTCATTTGAGAGCCAATACCATTCCAGGCTAGGTGTGATTTACCATCTTCTACCACATCGTCACTTAACATCAGGTGAGCTGTAGCCAAACACCAAGCTTGTCAACCATATATAAAAAAAATACACTAAAATATTATTAAATCACTAGTAAGTAATTTATTTATTTTATCTATCTAATCTAATACCTTCGAGCAATTTTTGTATATATATAATCTGAATCTCAGAAACGGCTCCAACGATTTTCATGAAAAGTATGCAGGGGGTTTTCTGGCCGATAAATCGATCTAGCTAGGTTTCATATTCAGAAAACGTCGTTTTATCCGTGTTTCCAGCCGAGCAAACCTCGGTCATCCTGGTATATTTTATTATATTGACAAAATATTTATATTGTCATACTTTACACTGTCATTATTTTGGTTATAGACATATTTTTATATTGTTTTTTTTTTTCATCGTAAATGACTATTTTGTTCAACAAAAACAAGCTCAAGTGTAGCGTGTTTTAACTGCTACTTATTCTGTGGCGTGATGAAATATGTCACCCTTCACGTGCTTTCCAGAAACGAGGTGGTTAATTTTGACGTAACCTTCTTGAAATCGAGGAAGAGGAATTAAAAAATCATGACACAACGAGAAAGGAATGCAATTATTTCAATCTAATTTAAAATGAACTTTATGTTGCAGGTGTTGTAGTTTGTATTTGCGTTGTTAGATTAAACGAATGTTCAGTAACATTGCGAAAACGTTGAAAACAGTAACAAGATTGAAACAGAAAGGCAACTTTGCTTAAGTGAGACTTTTTTTTTTATTGCTGACAGACTTGGTGTTTGACCACAACTCACCTGATGTTAAGTGACGGTGTGGTCGAAGATGATAAAGCACACCTAGCCTGGAATGGAACTGGCTTTCAAGTAACGCTGCCGGAAGACACCGTTAGATGCTTGGCGGCAGATATTCAACTTGAGGGTGGTAAGCTAGCCAGCCGAGAACTAGAAAGTACTCTACCACCACGCTATGGTTTCCTCACGATGTTTTCCTTCACCGACAGCTCAAGCTCATTGTTAGGGTTTGAACCCACGCCCTTCGGCATGCGTATCGACCACGCTAACCACTGAACTATCATCGCTATACAGAAAAGTAATTCGGATTTTTTCACAGAGATATCTTCTGGCAGGTTTCACTAGATGGCGCCGCTGAGTCATAATAATACACGCACGAAAACACATATAAACTAACAAACTTTCACATTTACACAATACACATTTTCACATTTTCTCTTATCGTTAGCTGCGTTTTTCTGAATGGAAGCAATGTCTTGAATCTTGATTCTTGACTAGGCCAGTGTGGTGGACTGTGACCCTACCCTCACAGTGAGCGGCGACCCACGCCCAGCAATGGAACAATTTACTAATACAGAGCTGACTTGGACATTGTCAAATATGGACAATGCAATGTCGGGCACAGCAATGTTAAGAAGAGAGGGAGGGGGGCATTAGGTACTAGAGAAGTTTTTTTTTTTTTAAATGTCTTATTTTTCCTAATTATATTGTGAAAACATACTATTTTTCTGTCAAGAATTCGTCTATTGTATAATACGCTTTAAAGATAAAATGTTCAAATTTTTTTGTGAATTTCATGGCATTTTCTACATCTTTTAATTCTGATTCTTTGTCAAGGTTCACACATCGTCGAGTGCATTAAAAATTATTGCCCACTGTACAGTGTAAGGATGCCGTCAGGTGTTGCGTTGCCTACTGAGCATATTCTACGTACATTGAACGCATTATTTAATATAATTTTTATTAAAGAACGCGCAGGGAAGCGGAGCTATCTGGAGACTAATCGTCGCCTTAATGATTGTTGCCTTCCGTAATTATTTACAGCGGCTGTCTGCTTTTGGGAACTAAAGTTCTAGATGTGACTGAAGAATTAACAGCAAGGGTCGGCCACTGTTGAGGTTTGTCTCCTAACAGCCATCGAACCAATCTAACATTGTCATACCGAAATATGTTTTGTACTAAATAATTGTTTTTGTTTTACTTATGCGGGATTACTCACAGGTTATTAAGTCGGGTACTCAGACAGGGTAGGTCAGTGTTTCAGCAATATTTGGCAACAGTGGCCTTCTTCAAGGATCAAAGCTGAATAGCTGAAATGAAGGCGCGGGGGTGGGAGCGAGTAGAGTGCCGAGAAACACGAGTAAAACCAAATTGTCTCATAATCACACCAGTTTCCATAGTAAACTTAATAACTATATAAAGATAAAGATAAATTTATTTCACAGAAAGGAGTACAGTACACAGAAAAAAAAAACAGGATATACTTTACTTTGTAACTGTGTGCTAAATCATAAACTTCCTTTTTCTGTAGTCGAGTAACTGGTTTTGTAGCCACATCCAGCTACCACAATCCATCACTATTTCATTACTGTAATCGTAATTTTTACGTAATGGCAGCGGCTCTACGATACCATCGTGATTGCTACCGCCACTGATTGCTAAACTTGCGGTGAGCCGTACCCACGCTTCTGGACTGCCTTCACCACCTACCGTTCTACTGCTAGATACCTACTCGATAGCGTAGATAGAAAACTTAAGCAACGTTCGGTCCGGTCAGCTTTTGGATGGGTGTTCGTAATTGGTATTTGAAGTCAATCTTGCTGACTTTGATCACTTGTGCTACATGCCGGACCAGTTATTATTCAGCTACGTATTGGATATTGTTTCGATTCCCGTTTGTACCTTTTATAAATACATTGAATTAAAAAAAAATTACAGCAATTCAGCGCTTGAATAATAAGCTCTTTAGATAAAGTTAAATCAATGCTAAAACAATAATAGCAATTTATGTCTAACAGACTCTAGCTACTTAAAAAGAGGTTGTATATCAGGTTTTTGCTTTTTACCTACTAGGTACTCTAGAGTCTGTGATGTTGTTTTTGTGCTTGTTACTCTTAAACAGATAACTCTTTCTTACTATGGTAACTGACGTGGTTTGGACACATTTTTGTTTAACTTATGCGGGATTTCTCATGTTTAATTATATTGAATACTCTGACTATGGGATTATCCATAAAAATTACTTTTTCTTGTTAACATTAAAAATATAATTTGACAGTAGAAGTACTTTAACATTGGTTGACGCACGCTGTAATTTCCTTCTCGAATTTTTTCCGTTCTTAGGTAGCCTGGAAGAGATCTCTTTTAACGATAAAGTCACCACTTATTACACTTATTATTTATTACGTTATCTTTGGTGTGGATAATAAAGAGTTAATCAATCAATCAACTGGCGGCCTTCCCGCTTCCAGGCAACCTTAGTATGCATAGGATTCACTGCATCATCATCATCAGCCTACATAAACCCACTGTTGGGTTAAGCTTCCTTTCCCTTGTGAATGAAAGACACAATAAATTAATTAGAATCAATTTCAATTCATTTTTTTAATAATTGTATCTGTCTGGAGTAGTTTCGATTTACTAGTTATTTATTTTAGTAGTGATGATAGCTCAGTGGTTAGCGCTAATTATTCGGCGCGGTTCGCATGCCGAAGGGCGTGGGTTCAAACCCCAACAATGAGCTTGAGCTGCCGGTGAAGGAAAACATCGTGAGGAAACCATAACGTGGTGGTAGGGTACTTTCTAGTACTCGGCTGGCTAGCTACCACCCTCAAGTTGAAAATCTGCCGCCAAGCATCTAACGGTGTGTTCCGGCAACCTCACTTGAGAGCCAGTACTATTCCAGGCTAGGTGTGCTTTACCACCTTCGACCACACCGTCACTTAACATCAGGTGAGCTGTGGTCAAACACCTAGCCTGTCATCGTAAAAAAAAAAAAAACAACCAATGCCTTTAAAATATACGTTATTTAATTAATTACTTACACTACTACATAATTATAGTTGGTCTTATTTCCGTGTGCACTTTGGAGAGTTCGCTTGAGGCCTGCATGACCTTATTCAACTCTGCCCATTCTGCTAACGGACAACCAGGAGCTCTAAAAAGCGTCACCGCTTTATGGTTGGTATTCCAAAAACTCAAACTGACCGTTGATTGAAACGGTTTGATTCTACCTTCATCGTACGAACCGCTAAACAAAGGAATTCGCTGTACGAGTGGATGTTCCCTGATAAATACAATCTGGGTGTCTTCAAGTCGCGAGTGAATTGGTTCTTCGAGGCGAGCGTGCTCCATCCTAGACCACATCTTCGCTTAGCATCAGACGATGGTCAAACGCAAGCATATTTGTAACAAAAAAATCTATTGAAAAGTTCAATGAGCACGACAACAGATGGCGTTTCAAGCCATCCGAGGCGCTGCGTTTACGCATCGCTTAGTACACCGATCTAAATTTACACACGAGGGTAGATAGAAATCTAAACTACTTCTCGTATCGGTACGCGGCCAATTCTGGACGAATTTCGAACGCAATTAAAAATTTTAGTTTACGCACCGATAGTTACGGCTTGTTTTACAAATGTCTTAATCAGCGGTTAGTGGATACCTTCCAAAACAAAAAATAGATTATTTTAGAAAACCATAAAATGGTAGTAGGGTAGTACTACTACTTCTAGTACTCGGCCGGCTAGCTACCACTCCACAGGTATCAAGTTAAAAATCTGCCACCGAGCACCCAACGGCGTATTCCAGCAATTTCACTTGAGAGCCATTCCAGGTTAAGTGTGACACCCATTTTCGACCACAACGTATAATTTCACTTAACATCAGGCGATCCAATATAATATATAGATACATAATCATATATTTTATAATCTTAAATTCAAATGCGTCAACTATAGCACCTGTTCAAGTTATAAAACAAGGATAATAGAATTATTAGTTTAAGAAAAATTTAATAAATAGCGCAATAAACAAAGTAAAATCATTTTTTTTTTGTGCAACAGTATTGTTCTATTATATAATAGTACCTGGTTGACCGAGCATTGCTCGGTTAAAAACATGGATAAAACGACGTTTTCTGAAAATGAAACCTAGCTAGATCGATTTTTCGCCCCCGAAACCCCCTGGATACAAAATTTCATGAAAATCGTTAGAGCCGTTTCCGAGATTCAGATTATATATATATACATATATACAAAAATTGCTCGTTTAAAGATATAGATTATACTCGTAAATTGCAATATAACATAGATTAACTTGAAAAGATCTGACTGATAATAAAAATACTAAATCAATATCATTATCGATTTCAGTTATATGTTAATATACAAAAATCATTCATTGACAAGATTGCTCGCGAAAAAACTCTTACACTATAAAATTATGAGTTGGAAATGAATCCTTGATTAACACTATAGATAAACCGGCCCCAAGTTGCTCAAGTTCTACTTATAGTTTTATTGGCTAGTTAATAACTTAAGGTTAATTTTTATTAACATAATTTGGTTAGTGGTAAAAACATAATATTATAAATTACACGAAATAAAGGTAGAAAAGTTTTTGAGACAACATGTTCCAACAATTGCGCCAACAATTTTTTAAATTAACCGTTTTAGTAGTCCACGTTTATATGCTATCTCTATTCTGAATTTCACTAAAATACATATATTAGCATCCTATGGACATTCTAGTATTGTGTATCGAGTGTTTTTTTTTTAAATCTTTCATTAGTATCACAGGACACACGCCGGAACACGACTAGGTCGTTTGGCGCCGTGACATTGTCCGGTGGGTGGTAACTAACCACGGTCAAATACCAGTGAGGTGTTTGGCACCACCCGAGCACCATGTGCTGTAACGGTGCACTGTATAAGAGTGATACGAAAGTGACTCAGTCCAAAACTGAATAAAACGAACTAGACGCTCTCTTGATTGTATGTGATAACGCCGGTCCATGACCATCACAGCAATATACAGAACTTTTGAGTAACAAAACAAAGTCTAAGGCATCGCTGCTTTGGCGCTCATTACTTTGAGACTTTCGATGGTTAGTCTCAATAGCCATGTAGTTTCACTAGCTGCAGTACCCTTCAAACCGGAACACAGTAATCTTTACACACTACTGCTTGGTGCCAAATTAGGGTAATACTCTTTCTTTTTGAAACTCGGTATCAGTATCTGTAAAATCACACACGGGTTGCAATTATAAGACAGTGAAATCTATATTATTTATAATGTTTGCCGTCCCGCCAAGCAGTATGGGGTTCCCACATTACGAGAAGCATCAGTCAATCAGTTCGGCAATTATCGGCGCTCAGCCGACCGTGTCTAACCACTGCCCTATTCAGTCGCAATGGACGGAATGACGGCTGATTTGCTTGACAGTTTTGATTGAATTCATTTTTTATCGTAACAATTTTAGGTAGCAAATATTACACCAAAACAACGAATAAGACAAACGAGATTTTACTATGGAAACTGACGTGGGTTTGATAATTTTTGTTTTACTTATGCGGGATTCACGTTTAATTATATCGAGTACTCCGACTATAGTTTCGGCCTCATCCGGTGGCCTTCATCAAGGAGAAAAACCTGAGTACACCGCGCGCGCAGTTGATTGAACGAGGGTAACTCCGCATTAAAACAAGATGTTTGACAAGTACGGAAAAATCCATCGAGACCTTGGCGCTCAGTGACTTAAAACTTTTGATTTTCTTATTATCTTAGCTGGCAACGTTCTATAGCAAATGAAATACAAATATTTTATTGATAACACCAAAGTTACGAGTCGAAATCCGTAATATTAATTTAACTATTTCATTATATGTACAATTATGTAAAAAAACACTAATTACATGTCAATGATAAATAATAACAAAGAAGTCAATATAAAAATATTGACAATATAATAAAATGTCAATAAAATATACATACTAGTAATTTAATAATCTTTTCGTTTTCAATATACGTCAGTGTCATAAAACTGGGCCCCAACATGTATACCGAGCTCTCCGACTTGACTAGTCTTGCGATGGTGTTACAAGTTGGTCTTTCTTTTTATTGCTGCGCAGATCTAACATGCTGTGGACGCCCCTGCGTTGAAACTTAACTACGTTACAGCGCAGCTAGCAAAATTTCAGGGTTGTTGAGACTAACCATCGAGTCTCAAAGCAATGAGCGCCAAAGCAGCGATGCCCTAGACTTTGTTGTGCAGCGATACACAGAACATTACTCAATGGTCATGGTCATGCGTTATATTATACCATCAAGAGAGCGTCTCGTTATTCTCATTACATAAAATAAAACACGATTGAGGCTTAAAGGATCGTACGATTTGAAAAGCTCACAAAAATAACAACAGACACTTTAAACGAGCTATGTTTTATTTATTTCATTTACTTACTATATTTTTGAACAGAAAGTTCTTATATTATATAAAACGCATTATGCGGCTCTATAAAATTTGAGAGTTGCCTTTAATTTCTCTGGGATCCCATCATAAGATCCTGACCTGGTGGCAATGGGACCGCCTGCGAAGTATATCTACCCTTTTAAGCAAAAAAAGAATTTCTAGAATCGATCCAGGCGTCTTCGAGTAATTGGGAAACTTACATAAAAAAATATTTCGACGAATTGAGAACCTCCTCTTCTTTTGAAGTCGGTTAAAAATAAACACTCTAAAATCTGACACCAAGCAGGTTAAATTAACTATTGTACATTTTCTATACAGATATAGTAAAAGAAGCGTATTCAAAAGAAAAACGTATTCAAGCTCGCTATAAAAACTGAGTATTGTACAACAAAGTAAGGTAGTAGGTACATTTTGATCACAATTTAATCATAATAACCCTTTCGCAAGGCCCTAGTTATAAGTCAGTACAATAACAGTCACCTGTCGCAAGAAATCCGTTCAATTTTATTGTGTTTTGACAATGGATTGCATTTTGCCGCCAACCTTCAGAATTTACCTCGCTCGCTGTAACTTGACGTGGTCCACATTTCCATTCGATATTTTCGTTTCATTTCGTCATGAGCACGTAACTTATATAATGTTTCTGTCTTTGAAAATGCTATCGCGTTCATCGTCGCCCACTACCTAATTCTATCTATAGCCTATCGATGTCCACTGCTGCACAAAATGTGTCATATCTAACGTTTATGAATATGTCGCTAGAATTAAATGATGGTCTTTCAGCGATGATAGCTCGGTTAGCGTGGTCAGTTCGCACGCCGAAGACCTGTCTCGAAAAAAATCAAAATCAAAAAGTAATTTATTCAGTTTAGGCCCTGGTAAGGCACATATGAACGTTAAGTTACATTTTTGAATCTACCACCGGCTCGTAATTACACTTCAACTGAGAAGACTCCGGCAAGAAACTCAGCAAGGTTTTTTTTTTGTGGATCTTTCTTTTCATATTAGGTTACAGTTTATACAGTTTACAGTTATAGATATTATTAATACATTATTATTACTACAATTGTCACTTAGCCAGGGGGATGCAAGTGCAGAGAGATGCTACTACAGCCATATATTCCTGTCTTCCACGTAATGAGCCACCTTGTCAATTAACCTCTGCTTTATAAAAAACTTTCTGTTGTTTGTATAGAGTTGACAACTGCACTTATTGAAAAGTTTGATGTCAGCTTTGGTCGACACCTTGAAAATAATTTTGAGGACCTCTGAGATAATTGCATTTTAAGATGTGTACTTTACCTTTAGTACATTTAGAGGCGAGTAGAGTTGTCTACGGAGTGCGTCACTCGCGAATTAACAACCGTGTGAAGTTTAGATCTCTAAATGAATTGATATCATTACCAAAGGAACTAACAATTTTATATCATTTACACTTCTATGTGACTCACTAATAGCCAAACTTTAGAACTACCAATTTTTTTGGAGTTCATTGGCGGAGCCACGTTCGCATTTTTTGTGAAATCAGTTTTGTGAAAAAATATTTCGTTATTCTACCAACTGTACTAGTAAATTGGCAAGTCAGACTATTTCACATTGTAACTGAGACATGTCTTAATTTATACTAGTTAGGGTTTAAAATTGGTTGAAGTTGCACAAAGCGTTTCCAAAATCCTGTGTCTGCCATTTCTGTACTGCAGCTAGTGAAATTACAGGGCTGTTGAGACTAACCATCGAAAATCCCCTGGACTTTCTTTTGATATTCAAAGTTCTGTGTATCGCTGCGATGGTCGTTGTCAGGCGTCATCTCTTACCATCAGCAGAGCGTCATATTATTTTTACAAAAAAAAACGGATCTAAACCGTTGTATGAAGGCGTTTATAAAGGGCAGTGTTTAGGATAATGTTTACGTATATGTTTTTTTAACTACTGTTAACAATTAGTAACGTCATAAACCATAAAAACAATCATAGACTGCCCTATTAACACATTTGATAGAATATCTGGTTCAAAAGCTGTAAGGCGTGGGTTCGATTCCCACCAGAGCAAACATTTATGTCGCAATAAATTTTGTTCTGTGTCTGGGTGTTCTTTATGTATTATAAGTACCTATGTAATTGCAAAAAAAGTAAATAAGTATTTTACTATTACACTGACTTGGTTTTGACACATTTTTGTTTTACTTATACGGGATTACTCATGTTTAATTTTATTAAAAACTCCGACTATAGTTTCAACCACTTTCGGTGGCCTTCATCAAGGAGATAAAGCTGAGTACAACGCGCGCGCAACGGCTGCGTGCCGTCGCACGTAAAAGAGAGCGGTTGATACGCGGGCGCGGGGTGGGGTGAGTTTCCAATAAAATTGAACGTGAGTAATCCTGCAGAAGGAAAATAAAAATATACAAGTATTCTATCAGTTATCTGGTTCCCATAGTGCAAGCTTTGCTTAGTTCAGAGCTAGATAAAGCTGTGTGAAAAAGTCCTACGAAAAAAAATCTATCAATGTCTGTAAAATTTGTGGTATTTTCATCTTATTTCGACAGAAATGCGACGGGGGCAGAAGCAAGATGCCTACAGAACAGTCAGCGCGGACCTATCTGGCTAATTCGAAAAATCTTGTAACCTTATACCCACTTTAACAATTCCAAATGAAACTGGTTCACTCGCCGCGTGTAAGATGAGAAGTCTGGAAAATAAAATTGTGTTAATTCGATCATTGTTGCAGGTCTATTTACTCGCATCCCTTTTGACAAACGTAAAGGCGATGACAAACTAAAGACGACTCGTTCATACTGTGAGGTTGGCTGGGTCATTTATGAAAAAAAATTTTTTTAAAACAATCTTTTATCTGGGACAATGAACTAAAGGGTCAGTGCCTTTTTGATCTTATTATTATATATTTAACTTCGCAATATATACACTAACGTAGTACATTATTTCGATCTATTTCGATATGTACACAAAAACATGTTTTTTACGACATTAAGTACAAATCTTTGAAATTCTCAAACTTTCTCTATTATAATTCATTGGCTTCATTGTTTTTGTTTGTGTAGTTTTATTTTGTCATTGTTCATTGACTTTTGAGTATT
This sequence comes from Biston stratarius, assembly GCA_950106695.1. NCBI lineage: Eukaryota > Metazoa > Arthropoda > Insecta > Lepidoptera > Geometridae > Biston > Biston stratarius. The sequence goes on from OX467106.1 coordinate 11,970,295, forward strand.
ATCGTGAACGACGCTAACGAAGCCAAATCAAAAAAACTATTATATGAACCGCAGATGCAAAACCAAATGCTTGTATAATGAACGAAGCCAACTATCAGCTACTGGTAAAGATGTATATGATTGTTTGGACTCAACTTGTCCTGGGTGCCATTTCCTGGGTACAAAGTGCAATGCAGAGTAAACAGAAAACGGACGTATGACAATATCGAAATAGAAGGGAATGATTTTGTACAAAAAATGATTATAACAAAAAGTAAATGAATTAAAAAATTCCTTTTCAAATGCTAAAAGCTTAAAAACAAAATCAAAACCAAAATCAAAAAGTCATTTATACAGTTTAGGCCCTGGTAAGGCACCTGTTAACGTTAAGTTACATTTTTGAATCTACCACCGGCTCCTAATTACACTTCAACTAAGAAGACTCCGGCAAGAAACTCAGCAAGGCATTTTTTTTTTGTGGATTTTTCTTTTCATATTAGGTAGGTACAGTTATAGATATCTATATCTTTAAACGAGCAATTCTTGTATATATATATATATATATTCTGAATCTCGGTAACGGCTCCAACGATTTTCATGAAATTTTGTATGCAGGGGGTTTCGAGGGAGATAAATCGATCTAGCTAAGTTTCATTTTTAGAAAACGTCGTTTTATCCGTGTTTTAGCCGAGCAAAGCTCGGTCATCCAGGTACTTAATATATTATGCTTACTAAAACAGGGGGATGCAAGTGCAGAGAGAAGCTACTACAACCATTATTCCTGTCTTCCACGTAATGAGCCACCTTATAGTAGGCTTTGTCAATACTCCACTTCCAATAAACCATCTTCAACAAGGTTTTTACAATAAACAGCAATGTGTAAAATATATTTCCCATATAATGCTATTATTGAATCTGGGTATAGCTGACGACACAAATCCTGTAATAAATAAATAAAATTATGCTGATAAACTATAATATGCATATATTATACATATAAACCTTCCTCTTGAATCACTCTATTAATTAACTTGAACTTTGAAGACTCCACGTACTTTACCGAATGCTGTCCAACCCAACTGTATTCTTCTATTGGCTTCACTCTTCAAATAAATCTAAGATATAATTCGATACCAATTGTTATTGCCATCAACCTATCAATCATGGCATTACCTACATCCTCTCGGAGCTAACGAGCATGCTTTCCTTACGTCAAATCAGGGCATGGTCGGTTGGGCTCGGTAATGACGGCAAATGACGAGGAAAGTCAGGGTCAGGTGGTTGTGTGGCCTTATATTGTGTTACTGGTAGCTTAGAATCTATCATCTTAAACGGAAAATAGGAGAACTGTGGCTCTTACAAAGGCATCTGAGGCATTGTTTCATGCGGACTTATACTCATTTTTGACCGACTTCAAAAAGGAGGGACTCATACTGTTCAAGTGTATCTTGGCGTAAACATAAATTAACTAAAAATTAAAAAATAAACAAACTTTAAAAAAATGTTTTTTTTAAGCCGGAGCTTGTCACCAGCTGGTCATAATCAGATCATAATAATACTTTGTAAAGTAAGTTTATTTTTCGCTTTTTAGTGCTGATGTTTTTTTATAAGTTTGTTTTTAGATTGTGCGTTAGGTATAAATTTCCAAACAAATCTATACTATATCATCTCTACATAGTAAAAACTCCAAAGTCAAAGTCGCTTCCCGCCGTCTGTACGCTTAGATCTTTTAAGCTACGCAACGGATTTTAATGTGGTTTCTATCAATAGGCAGAGTGTTTCAAGAGGAAGGTTTATATGTATAATACACGCATATGCACTACATTAGTATCTACATTGCGCCCATGCTAAGCCGGGGCGGGTCGCTAGTGCGTTATAGGTCAATAACGTTTAGAATGCAGTAATAGTACCACCAAATTATCATGTGTAAGTATAGCATTCTACTCGCATTTATCGACATTCATTCATAGCAAAACAATTGAGTTGTCCATGTGGAGTTCCAGGCTTTCAACCACGTTATTTGCATATGGCTTTGTGTCAATCAAACCAACTTATCTGGCATCTAATAACACTGCACAATTTACTCCATATTTTGATGTACTCAAGGTCGAGAATCGAGAATTTGATGAGTTTTTCAGATAGATTAGTTATTTTGGTGATAGCTGACCTAATGTTACATTGGTTTTGATTGTGAATTTGTTGTGATTATCTGCTATAAGCACATAATAAATTTACACAAATTTATTTTAAATATGCTACATTATTGTATCAAGAGACATTATTATTCTTTTATTAGGTAGTAACCTACTTCATTTGGGCGACTTCATGCCATATTTTTTTTTTAATAAGTGTCTTATTTATTGACATCAATTCTTCTTCAATCATATCTTCATCATATGTCATAATTTGCTTCCAGCGAATACTTAGATATTTCGGATACGTCGCTCACAGAAACCCTGATAGACTGTAAAAAACTGATGGTAATTGGTCAGGTCGACGAGAAGAGATCTCGTAGTGGCTCACCTACCCGTTGGTCAGACCAAACAAAGACGATCACTGGCTAATTACTAAAACTATTAAGATCGCCGAGGACGGAAACACGTGGAGGAGCATGCTACACATTTAAAACTAGGCATGAATGAAGGTGTCAACTAAGAAGACGAAGATAAAATATGTCAATAAAAATAACATTTAAAACTCAATTACAAAATGTCAATCAGCTTAAATTTCAGCGACATTCAGGTCAAAGAAACCCCATCTCGGACCGTACCTAATGCAAAAGTACCATGAGGCTGGCAGCATTTCCGCGTTGTACCAAGAACGATACAGAACGAGGGTCACTACACTGATCTCTTATGCGTTGCCCTAACTCACGCACCAAAACCCAAACATCCGCGCCCCAGCCGCCGAGTGTCTCCACTGCAATAGGCACAAAGTAGTATTGGGACTCTAAGGCCGCTAAATTATAATATTATCTTCTTTCATACAAACCCTTTCCTGAAAATGTCGAGTACATCATGAATTTGTCAGGCAATTGTTTTTTTTTTTAATATTTATAGATAGATTTTATTCTAGGTGTACAAAGCGAATTAAACCAAAACGTCATTCGAATTACTGGTGGTTTTTTCCTAAGTGTGACTTGTTTTAACCATACTTGGTGGTAGATATCCTTAGAAGGTCGTCCAGGTACCACCGCAGTACCGGATATTCTGCCAGCAAGCATTACTGTTCCGATTTGAATTGTACAACAGCTACAGAAATTTCAGGGTTGTTAAGACTAGCCATCGAATGTTTCAAAGTAATGAGCGCCAAAACAGCGATGACTTTGTTTTGTTATTCAAAGTTTTACAAATTATAATCTGCTTGGCTTTTAACAATCGTAGCGATTCGTGCGATGATAGCTCTCTGGTTAGCGCGGCCGGTTTACACGCCGAAGACCGTGGGTTAAAATCCCAACAATAAGCTTGAGCTGCGGGTGAAGGAAAGCATCGTGAGTAAACCATAACATGGTGGTAGGTCTAATACTCAAGTTAAAAATCTGCCGCCAAGTCCCTAACGGTATGTTCCGGCAGGTTTAATTTTAGAGCCAGTTTCATTCCAGGCTAGGTGTGCTTTACCATTTTCGACCACACCGTCACTTAACATTAAATGAGCTATGTTCGGACACCTATCTTGTCAAACATAAAAAGACAACGCATTGATTAGGTATTATAGGTGTCATACATGGCGGTGAGTATTTACCTACCATAAGGTGGCCCATCAATGTTTGCCACTTTTCCAAAAGCATTAGGCCCCTGTAAAAATTCTAAATCCACCACCTTCTATGCTGTTTTAATATGTCAATATTCGTAGAATTTGACGACATTAAAACTATGGCGTGAATCATCCAGCTGTCCACGAGTACGTATAATCATCCAAGAAACATAATATTCAATTAATTTCGAGATAACCATCTATTTGCGGTGGATTCCTTGAACTCTGTCTTTAATAGCCTCTTTATATCTCATGATGGCCGAAAACTATCGTCAACACCAACTGAAGTCTTATGATGTAATTCTTGGTAATTTTGACTAGTCTCTATTTCTACAGTACAAGAGTTGAAATTAGGAATTTATTTGGTTTTTCAACAGAAATTGTTAATTTTTTAACAAATTGACGTATAAGTGTTAAGTTGACAGAAAGTTATACTTAAGTGTAACAGTTCTCACGATAACTTGGACCAAGGTAAGTTATAGGATTAAAGAGTCGTAAATTTCACTTCAAACAGCTACCGATTCAAAATATATGCTAAATTTTACATAGTTTTACATTTATAAAGGAATTTTGCGACGCAATAATGCAAAAGTATTGTTGTATAATTAATGTAACTACACATAACCTGTTGTTTTTTTTATTTATTTATGGTTGACAGGCTAGGTGTTTGACCAGAGCTTACCTGATGCTAAGTAACGGTGTGGTCGAAGATGGTAGAGCACACCTAGCCTAGAATGGTACTGGCTCTCAAGTGAGGCTGCCGGAACACACCGTTAGGTGCTTGGCGGCAGATTTTCAATTTGACTGTGGTAGCTAGCCGGCCGAGTACTAGAAAATACCCTACCACCACGCTATGGTTTCCTCACGATGTTTTCTTTCACCGGCAGCTCAAGCTCATTGTTGGGGTTTGAACCCACGCCCTTAGGCATGCGAACCGACCGCGCTAACCACTGAACTATCATCGCTACAAAATTCTTCTTCTTTTGCGATAATGTCTCTCGGTTGCTGTTTGTGTGTCCAAGGCGTACTAAATAAATAAACTATTTGATTGTCCACTTTTTTCCTAAACCATGTACACATACACATTATCGAAAAAAGGCTTTTGACAAAATGGCAATTGGTTGATTATTTAGGCAGGCCCCTAAGTAGTGGCCCCAGGCCTCACAAACCTATGGTCCGCCCCTGGGTATCGATCGCTTGCTTCATAAAAGATCTCAAAAGATCGTAAAACAACCCTCGAAATTCACTTTCAAGTTCAGAAAACAGCGATAAAATCGAGGAATACATCGAACAGCTATTACCAGCTAAGTGGGCCATCATTCCACAAAGGCCTGACAGGAAGGAAGAGCAACGTCGCCACCACGGCATGCGAAAGGGAGCGGGGACCGTGACGCCCTCGGAATTCTACTGCGGTAGTGTTATATTGATGTATGAACATTGATATTAGAGATATATCAATATATATATTTTTTTGGTATTAAAACTGTTGTTGAATCCAATGTTAATGTTCAGTTGGATTTTTAACCGCTGTTTGTACAATCAAGGTAGGTAAGTAAGTTCATCAAGAAAAAAAATTGAAATCACCCCCTATTTTACCTTGATTAGTTAGAAACGCGGAAATAAAGATTGTTTCCGCGTTCCGCGTTTTCCGTGATTTATTTATTTATTTTATTTCATAGACTCCAAGATTTATGTTCTCAAACCAGTAGCATATTATGTCCTTCTCTAAGGTCCCATATATTTCTATGCCAAAATTTATCAAAATTAGTTTCAGTGGTTTAAACGTGAAAACCTAACAGACAGTTCCCCATTTATAATATTAATATAGTATGGAAGTATGGATAGGCTTGCGTTTGACCACCATCTCGAATGATGTTTTTTTTTTAAATGTAATAGTAATGTGACGAACGATACGCTCTCCTGATGGTATGAGATAACGCATGTCCATAACCATTCCAGCACTACAACTTTGAGTAGCAAAACAAAGTTCGGGGCATCGCTGCTTTGGCGCTCATTACTTTGAGACTTTCGATGGTTAGTCTCAACAGTCCAGTAGCAGTACCCTTCTTTGAGCAGATTCCTTCGGTCTTAATTCTGTTTCAATCAATTCTGACACTATTTTTCGGTTCCCCTTATTGAGTCTATTGACTACGCATGGTTGACTCGTCACCTCGGTCTAACTAACCAAAACCAGCTATGGGTCATTAGGTCCTGAAGCCATTGGACCATGGATCCATAGGTGGTGGGTTGATTGATTCAAGTCCATGGCGTTTACATGTCCAGCCAACCGTGGAACTTAAAATAATATGTCTAAATGAGGGTACGTCGTTGTGGAGTCGTTTTTGGTTGTATGGTCTGTTGATTTCATTGATTTGAATATTCGATGTGTATTGTGTAACAAAACACTGCTCGATTACCATAACTTTTTTTTTTGGCGTCGTACTTTGTGCATTCTACCAGCCACATCTACATGTTTTATAATTTCAAGTATCTTACGATTTAATATTACAAAATTACAACACAACATGATTTTTCATGGTTCCGCCAAAATTCTGCTAGTTATTAAGCTATTAGAGAAGGAAATGGCACCTGTCATTACTGTTACCTACATTATTGCTACCTGCTATTTATGATACAGCTATGATAGCTCAGTGGTTAGCGCGGTCGATTCGCATGCCGAATGGCATGGGTTCAAACCCCAACAATGAGCTTGAGCTGCCGGTGAAGGAAAAACATCGTGAGGAAACCATAGCATGGTGGTAGGGTACTTTTTAGTACTCGGCTGACAAACCTCAAGTTAAAAATCTGCCGCCAAGCATCTAACGGTGTGTTCCGGCAGCCTCACATGAGAGCCAGTTCAATTCCAAGCTAGGTATGCTTTACCACACCGTCACTTAACATCAGGTGAGTTGTGGTCAAACACCTAGCCTGTAATCAGCCATAAAAAAACGCTGGATACGTAAGACTCAATGGATTTTAAAATATTATGTTACTTATCCAAGATTACCCACGTTTAATTATATCGGATACTGCGACTATAGTTTCGGCCACATTCGGTGGCCTTCTTCACGGAGACAAAATTGAGTACAACATGCGCGCGGCCTCGTCTTGCTTCGCACTGCGGGCCGCTGCGCGCCTCGCACGGGAAAATCGGTTGTGCGCAGGCGCGGGGGTGGGGGCGGGTAGTATGCTGATATGCGCTAGTGTATTTTGAAGCCCTTCCTCCTATATGGTGTCAGGAATATTCCAGAACACAGCAGAGCTTATTGCGACGTCTTCAGATCCGCAACCACTCTCACGAACTCCATGAAGACAAGGTCTTCAAGTCGGTGGCAGATTCCACCTTCCATCTCTATTAAAATTAGGATGCTTACTGATCTCTATGGCCTCCCGGACTTTCCAAGGCACGTAGAACGTAAACGTGAATAATCCCGCATGTTAATAATAAGTTTTTTTAAAGTTGTTTCTGATTGCTATCGGCGTTAGCAATTAGAAATTAAATAAAACATTGGAATATAACCCATTATAATGTCCACTCATACAATCATTAGCAATTAAGCAAAGATCGTGACGAACTCACATGACATGACCAAATTACTTGTATTACAGATGCTATTGTTGCAACGAACAAACAGAAGCAGTAGTTCAACTTTATACAAGCGAACGTCGCCGAAGACCATTAAGGATTACAACCTGCAGCTGGTTATTAAAGACCGGAACATGGTATGGTATATATTGCCAATACTCGCCACGCTTGGCAGGCGGGTTGGCGAGCGCAGTTAAGTGTGATTGTTCAAGGAAGACGCTGCTGCCCGTCTTCCGTATTACATCCCTTAGCCGACTCTTACGGCAACCACGGGTAGAGAGGGTGGGGTACTATTCTTACGCCGGCACCACCACGGCAAATTATAAAATTATACCTAATGTTACAAAATCATGTAAGAATTCTAACAATACCCCATACATCCCAGCGGCAGAATATCTGGTACTGCGGTGATACATAGACGACTACTTTTTAACGTTGAGTGTGAAATATCTTCGTCATTTTCTGACTAGTAGACAGCCAACTAAAAATTCGTGGAATAGCGAAACTAGGTAAATTTTTAAATCATTAAAAGCGTTAGTGGAAATGAACTAAGCTTTGCGAGTATGTAATATAAGGTAGGTACAAAGAGATTTTTCTCAAGGACTTGAGTTACTGTCTCTAGTGTCCCTACTTCATGCTATTAAGCAGTGATCAGCGATGTGTGGTGACAGATCAAAGGTGAAGATAACGTGGTATTGTCTCCGAGGAGGTCCTACGCACGAATGGGGTGCAATTACGTCGTTGAATCTTTTATGGTAGCTGATAAGGGAAAATCGCACGGAAAAACTTTATTGCGAAATGACAAAAGAACAAAAGTTTATACTCAAAAATTCTCGTCAGGATTATAAAACGTGCACACAAATTGGACCGGCAGATGTAACGTAGGACGCACTGAAATATTGGAGTGACGATATACATAGAACAGTGAGCGATGACTAGAAACTAAAAACCAAAAATTAGGCTATGTTATACTTAGCTCAAGTACTTTGTAATTTATTATAATACGCAGAATATTCAATGGTTTAATTTTTTATTGAAAATAGGCTTGCGTTTGACCTCCATTTCGCCTGATGTTAAGCGAAGATGCGGTCTAGGGCAGAGCACGTTCGTCTAGAAGATACCGATTCACTCGTGGCTTGAAGGCACCCAGATTGTATATATCAGGGAACACTCACTCGGGCAGCAATTTCATTATTTAGCGGTTCGTACAATAAAGGCTAGAAGGTAGGTTTGGACAGAAATTGGATAGTTACTATTGGATCATAATAGAAAATAAATAATATGTGAAATGTAAAAATATGTTAATATAACTGAATGTCAATAAAAAACTAATCATTTTTACTATAGAGACCATGCTATGTTTTTCTTTATTGTCACCTAAAGCTAATTATTGGGAATTCAATCAAAGTTAACCACGCTAACCACTGATCTACCATCAGTAAAGACGGAAAACCTGACGAAAAAATAAAAGCGGTGATAGTTTTCCGTCATGGGATATTATAAAACTCCATCCAACTCACTTGGCAAGACACCAAAGACCATGCAAAGGAAAGACTAAAACGTTCCACAGCTAGTACAAGTACACGCTAGTGAGACGAAAAAGGTTACTTATTTTGTAAAATCATTTACTTTACACAATTTGAAATACATCAAACGCGATTGCATCTCAAAGCCACACAACTAATAGTTGATAATGTGAACAGTTTGCTGAGAATTAACGGAGCGAACCAAGGAAGTGCACAATCAGATAACAGAATAACCTAGACGAGATCATAGTCTTCACTATATCTACTCTACAAACCTAACATTGAAAAGTAAATATTTTTTAACTAATTCAAAATGCTGAAATTTACTATGGCTACTGTACAAATTCTATTATTTAGAGTTTTTTAATACACGCACACATATACACACACTAGAATTTGTACCAAAATATATTTTTCGTAAATAAAACGTTATATCATCATCGTCATCAACAGTCTTCTTTATCCCACAGCTGGGAGCATATGCCTCTCTCCCTTGTTATGACATTTGCTACGGCCCTGTGCATATTCGACCCGTGACGGTGACGATATCGTCAACCCATCTTGCAGCTAGACGACCAACACTACCTTACCTATGTTATATATGGTCGTATATATCGATAAATATGTCAAAAACCCTGATTACAAATCAATTTAAAAAAATGACCATATAAAAGAATGACAATGTAAAAAGTAATATACGTAAAACAAAGTAAACTCTGGGGCAGCGTGTTCTAAAGTAAAGACCGCGAAATACTACAAACGTAACGTAGAACACCCTGACATATACTTAGGATAGCTGACTTTGGCTGAAAGTGAAAAGCGGGCTGAGAGGAACGATTTGCTGAGATGAAACCAAATAAGTCTATTAGTTTTAAAATAGTAGATCCTCTTCACCATCCCTTTAACTTTAACAGCCTTGTTAACTCATTGGTTGTAGGTATATCTGTTTCAAGAGCTGTCCGTGAGTTCGATTCCCACTCAGAACTTTTATTCCCACTTTGATAAACAAATGTTTGTTGTGTGTCTGGGTGTTATGTATGTATTATAATTATGTATTTACAAAAAATAAATAAACTAATCAATTATTTGACTTCAATAGTACAAGCTTTGCTTAGTTTGGGGTCGCAAGGCGCTGTGTGAAATGTCTTCGATATTTATTTATTTTACTATGAAAAAAAATGAATCGTAGAATTTTCCAAAACCGTTTAACCGCCATTAAAACTCAATAGCCTCATTGGAAAGCGCACGCACTCTCACGCATTGTGGCGCTATCGGCTATATCTCCTGGCTTCGCTTCACACGACTTACATTGTCACTAATTAAACCGAGATCATTGACTTTGTTGAACGCAGCCATAAATACCGCAGAGTTAAATCTGTATCGTGCTTTCTTTCTTGGCATATTAAAATTTTACTTGGTGGTAAATCCCCTTAGGGGATCGTCTAGGTAGGTACCACCGCACTACCAGATATTCTGCCTCCAATCAGTAATATGTAAACATTACTGTGTTCCGGTTTGAAGGGTTACTGCAGCTAGCGAAATTACAGAGCTATTGTGACTAACCATCTAATGTCTCAAAGTAATGAACGCCAAGGCAGCAATATCCTGGACTTTGTTTTTCAAAGTTCTGTGTATCGCTGCAATGGTCATGGACAGGCGTTATCTCTTACCAGCAGGAGAGCGTCTCGTTCATATCATTACTTTTATATAAAAAAATTACGTAACGTTTTATCGTCATCAAGATACGAAGTGGTCAGGCTTAAAGGCCACTTTAAGAACTCTATAACTGCCAAAAAGGAGGCATCCGCCATGCATCTTCTTTTAATAAGGGGTTCTCCAACTAGTAAATGTTGTTCTCTTGTTTTTGACAACGTTAAGGAATTTAGCGGTACTTGAAATCCATTCCAGCCGTCCATTCTCGCAAGTTACACACCCATTTTTTCATCTACCAACTACCTTTCCTCTTCTGGCAACCCTTACCATTTATTACTTACTAGCTGCGCCTCATGGTGTTACCCGCTGTTCCCACGTGAACATTACATTTTTTGGGATAAAAAGACTATGTGTTAATCCAGGGTGTCAACTACCTCCATATCAAATTTCATCAAAATTGGTCCTTCGAGCTCGTTGGTTGGTAGTTGGTCGAGTGTGAAGACGTAACAAACATACAAACACACTCAAAAACTTTTGCCAAACTTTTTTTATAATATTAGTGTGACGTATCTTTTATTTTTAAGTAGACATATCATATCAAAGTCAACTGCAAGGATGCTCTGTCTCCACAGGGTTACTCAATCAAAACCAGTCCCTCCCATTTCCTTCTCACCTACCATTAATTCGAATCAAGCAGAAAACAGGCCAATTGCGCGTTGGAGACATGACCTCCGGTGTTCCGTACAGTTTCTAGGTAAAAGCTATAATTCCTTTAGTTTTTGTGGAACCGTAAATCATTTGGCGCCATGTAGAGTTAGCAGATACCCTCATCCGTGTTTAATTAGTATCAAGTGGTAAGGCTGGCGATAGAAGTGCAACTGCAAAGAGCGTAACTTCGACCAAGGCTACTTTGACTGGGGGTAGTTTTTCTTGAGACAAACATGTGACGGTTTTTTGGATGTTCTACTCGCCACACTTGACAGGCGGGTTGTGTAGTAGGTTAGTATTGGCAAAACCCCCCAGGAGGAGGCCTATGTCCAGAAGTGGACGACCTATGGCTGATGATGTGTGTGATGTGACCTTAAAATGAACTTCTGCAAAGTGACGCCTGAATTAATCAATTGTTATCTTACCGTGGTGGTGCCGGCGTAAGAATAGTACCCCACCCTCTCTACCCGTGGTTGCCGTAAGAGTCGGCTAAGGGATGTAATCCGGAAGATGGGCAGCAGCATCTTCCTTGAACAATCGCACCTAACTGCGCTCGCTAACCCGCTTGCCGAGCGTGGCGAGTATTGGCAAAACCCCCTCAGAAGGAGGCCTATGTCCAGCAGTGGACATCCTATGGCTGATGATGATATCTCACCTAAGTATGTTTGAATCATAGCGTTATTATTCTAAGCATGTTTCTAAATTTGTGATATGTCAATAAGAACAAATTTTTTAAGTATCTTCAATAAACTTATACTAAAATATCTTTTAGATAGTAAAATGTCGTTCGTCTGTTTTCAGCCTTAGCGCAGATCACTCTGTACTATCCCGATTAACATGTCCTGTTACTTGACAAAGATAACTTACATTCAAAACTATGTTTTGCACTCTATGCTCCATTAATAAGGGCGGTATTCGCTTATCGCAGTGCGTGATGCGTTTCGGACACTTCATTCATATAATGTTGCATGTTTGCTCTGTTCTGTTTGTGTGTTTACTTTAGCTGCGCGACAAGTATTATCTATGGAAACAGGAGTTGGATGCTGTCAGTGCGATAGCAGAACAACTATACGGCTACTTGGAACTGTGTTAAGCTTTTTTTTATTTGACTGCCTGTTAGCTCTTTTGGTAGAATATCTGCTTCAGGGCGGGAGTTCAATTCCCACCATGACAAATGTAAAATTTATGTGACACACTCTCTCATACACACATTAACTCCACGTGTCACAATTTGGAGTCGGGCAATTTTTTTAAAGGCATATGTCCAGTTCCTTTTATGTGACAATAACACTTCGTGACAGAGGATATTTCACTTACAGTTACACAAATATTTTGCTAAATACACCGAAGATCTAAAATAAATCATCATCAAAGAATATTTCCCGACTGAAATACATTCGACGCCCATAACTCTCGAAATTCATATTATATGAATTTGCTAATCTCTTTAATTTGTCACTTCTAATGTCATAACCGATAGAAATAAATAAAATTAATTACCATTTTCATGGACGATCTTGTCGCTGCGTTGACGTTTACAACTTTTGTTTCATTATTTTTTTAATAGATACCTACTGGCAACACAATTTAATTGTGGTTTTTTTCATTTCATTACTTACATTACACTAATATAAAGTCGAAAGTTTGTGAGTGTGTTAGTGTGTTTGTTACTTATTCCCGCTCAAACACTTAGACCAATTTTGATAAAATTTGGTGTGGAGGTAGCTGATAAATAGGGTATAAAACAAGCAATAACAGCGATGCCCTGAACTTAGTAAAGCTACTCAAAGTTTAGTGTATCGCTGCAATTGTCATGGACAAGCGTTATCGTTTACCACCAGGAGAGCGTCTCGTACGCTTCATTACTTTTACAAAAAAAAAAGCGAAAAAAATGATCTTTTCGCATTCCTACCCAAAATTCATATATTTCAATATAATTTTTAGGATATAGGCAAAAGACGCCGGTCGCTTAACGTTTATAAGCGTTTTAAAACATTTATAGCAAATAATAATTATAATTTTACATAAAAAACCTGTGCCGTGGTGGTGTCGGCGTAAGAATAGTACCCCACCCTCTCTACCCGTGGTTGCCGTAAGAGTCGGCTAAGGGATGTAATCCGGAAGATGGGCAGCAGCGTCTTCCTTGAACAATCCAACCCGCCTGCCAAGCGTAGCGAGTATTGGCAAAACCCCCCCAGGAGGAGGCCTATGTCCAGCAGTGGACGTCCTAAGGCTGATGATGATGATGATGATAAAAACCTGGCATGCCACCAATAATAAACAAAAAAGCTGATAATTTTTAAACATGTTCAAACATCGCTACAAGTTCGTGTATTATCCACTGCGTAATTTTAAAAAAATTGGCGAATAATAAGACATGCGAATTGCGATTTATCTGTATACTATTTAGTGATAATAAAGTCGTTTCTGACAATTCAAGAGAAGGATCGCAAATCTGATACACAAATATCCACATTCGAGTTAAAACAACAGTGTACTCATATCGTATAAATCGTACTGCCGGCAGCGGTTGACGCATGGCCGGCAGTTATTCGGCCTATTCTACAAGATATTTACGTCTTTGGTTTGCGGAATGGGTGGCCTAACATACCAATACTTCGGTTTTTTAATTCATGGAAAAATGTAAACAAAGGTTAACCTAAGAAAAAAAATAGGTAGGTAATAGATTTTTAATTATATGAAAAAAAAAACTTTTTTATTTTGTATACTAAGTTCTATGTAGCATTGGATATTAATTTATTTTGTAGAATTGTTTCATGTTGAGGGAAATAAAAATATATTAAATAAACTTGGTTGAATTTTAAATTTTTAACTTACCAGTTAAAAATTTAGGCATTGCTAGGGACTTCTTTTGCGTCATTTTTTTTTTGTGTTTAATCAGACTTATAACAACCGTAAGATGTTTTATTTACAAAAACTAATTACAGTTTTACATACAAATAGCAACTTACAAAAAATATCTTAAAATTAATACTATTTACAAATTTAGTTACCACTCGCAAGTTGAAAATCTACCACCAAGCACCTGACGGTGTGTTCCGGCAGCCACACTTCAGAGCCAGTTTCATTCCAGGCTAGATTTGTTAACCATCTTCTACCACACCGCCACTTAACATCAGGTTAGCTGTGGTCAAACGCCTAGCCTGTCAACCATAAAAAAATAAAGCTTACACACACACTTTCGTACGTATTTGTTGATGATAATGATGATCATGGATGATGCTTTCCACCGAAAAACGCTCCCTGAAACCTTGTACTCCAGCCCGTAACACCGCAAGCCTCCTTGAAAGAAAATCATTGTTCTATAAACTATTCCTCTATTACAAGGTACAACTCTACTTAAATATATATCAAACAATGCACGGAAATGTGCGCGTCGGTGCGTACGCGCTGTAGATTGATCAGCGACCTGAGCAGGAACTGGACCTATTATATAGATTCTGTGCTACCTAATAGGCTTGATAGAGCCTCTACGTGAATAATCGGAGTCTGATTTCCATACAATCCCTTTAAAATCCTTTTTGTGATAACTTGGATACGCCTTTTGGGTTTCATTTTAAAGGATATTGGGATTATTTTACCTAACCTAAGTGAAGGATCTGTATATAGATACTTAGAGAACTTTAAAACAAAGAAACAAGTGCAAAACACTCAACCAATCTTTCAATCATCTGTTTATTTGTTCTGTAGATGATTTTATCATTCGTCAATTTTTTATGATTAAATCACGTTTTTAGTGGAATATAAACAATGTTTTTTTTTTGTTTGTTCTAAGTTAAATGCGAGGAGACTAACTATATGGACTCCTGGTGATAAGAGAAAACATATGTTTATAACCATTAGAACTTTATTTAGCAAATCATTGTCCAAGGCATTGCTGCTTTAGCGTTTGCTTCTTTGAGACATTTTTAGCCAACAGCAGCCCCGTAATTTCTTTACATAACCTTTTAGTCTAGAACTCAGAATTAATATTCTATGTTGCAAAATACCGGACACTACGGTGGTACATATTCATGTACCTAAACGACCTCATCGTAAAATCGCTTCCGATGCTATGTCACTAAGTGTTAGGCCTCCTAACCATGAGATCATCTAGGTAGGCGTTGATCATGATACTGTGGTGTATCAGATATTCCGCCGCCAAGCAGTAGTGTGGAATATTATTGTGTTCCGGATTAAATAATACTATTAGAGAATGAAGTTCCAGGGCTGTTGTGGGCTAACCATCAAATAGCAAGAAACAAGCGCTAAAGCAGCGATGCTCTGGACTTTTTTTTGTTGCTCAAAGTTCTGGGTAACGCTGCAATGATCACGAGCATGTCATCTCATACCATCATTCTAAAACATAAATAAAAATAAGAAGTGCTAACATGGGTATGCAGAAGCATTCAAAGACCATATTAAGGGGAAAATCATTAATCGCTTAAAAACACATCACGAATACTTTGATTTCACCATAAGCTACTGGAAATGAATGCTCGATTCTAGATAAAAACAACAAAAAACTTATTGTCACCTATTCACGAACAATCGAGCGATTTCTGTGATCATCAAATTTAGGTTTTGCATCTATTATTTCTATTTTATCATCAAAGTAAACCTTATGATTTCACGCATTAAAATCATTATCTATTACCTCGACATCATTCTAAATATTGGTAATTTTTCTAATATTTGCAGAATCATTCCCATCTTTAATTTCGTATATGGAAGGAACTGTTTTGAATAGCAGTTCGGAATTTTCTTTAAACTGTAGCAAAATTAAATTTGGTTTTGAAAAATTTGTAATCAAACGGATTTAAACTTTATGAACATAAATTTAGATATGAAGAGTAAGCTGACGGGATTGTAAATGCAGATGGTTTCGAAGGTCTTGTTGGTGATAATGACGTCACGCTACATGACTCTGTTCGTATTAAAATGACATTACTAAAAGTATGAAACAGTTACGTTGATAATTCACGCCTTAGGGTTTCTAATATTTTGATTTGTGAATCAAAAGTAATCATGGCCCGAATGGAGCAGCTCTTGAACTGCATAGGATTTAATTTATTTATTTCGTTCTTAAATAAACTTGCCTTTTTTACTTTGATTGTATTTTACTTGCGAAATTAACTGTTACCCCAGACCACATTTCTCTGGGCACATTTCAATAGACCAAAAAATCAATTTCTTTAATACTAAATGGTTATGCAAGATGCGATATTTGTAGCGATGATGGCTCAGTGGTTAGCGCGGTAGGTTCGCATGCCGAAGGGCGTGGGTTCAAACCCCAACAATGAGCTTGAGCTGCCGGTGAAGGAAACCATAGCGTGGTTGCAGGGTACTTTCTAGTACTCGGCTGGCTAGCTACCACCCTCAAGTTGAAAATCTGTCGCCATGCATCTAACTTTGTGTTGCGGCAGCCTCACTTTTGAGCCAGTTCCATTCCAGGCTAGGTGTGTTTTACCATCTCGACCACACCGTCACTTAACATCAGGTGAGCTTTGGTCAAACACCTAGCCTGTCAGCCATAAAAAAAACTTCCTAGCTCATATTTCATACAGTACGTTATCAGCATGTTCTTATCTCCTTAGCCCACATTTTCCACCAGTAACAAAGTATCGACAGCAACACCCCGACAGATATTGATGTGCCCCGACTGTCACCATGCGCCATTACCGTCGACAGCAATAAGCGTGACACGGTATACGCATCATTGAAACTGTATTTATATCTGGGAGCCGGCGCAATATGTTCCTACCTCCGAAAATTACACACAGGTATGTTCTTTCGCTCTTAATAAGTATTCTCTACCATTATCAATTCTGAATAATTTTATTTAAAAAATACGTCATTTTGTTCGGGATGCCTCTGAACAGTTCTTTGTGAAATTATTGCAGAAGGTTGAAAAAGGTACAAAATCAAACTAAATTTCAAAAGTTTTTTTTTAAATTAAACATAGGCTGGTGTTTCACCGCTTTGGAGTGTGCTTGGCTAGAGAAAACCGATTCATTCGCGACTTGCAAGCCTATTTGTCGGAATAATTGGCATAAAACAACATTACCTACCCATTATGCATTCCTTCTTGGGCAGTCAGTAAAAGAAACGAAATTAAATTTGAAGAATTGCTATAATATATACTGTCCAAAGAAAATCGAATGTTCTTAACTTTGCTGACAAAAATATTACCAAGTTCAATTTAGTGCAAAAATATAGGTCAAGATAATTGAATTATACAAGCAAATTTGAATTGTACACAATTTTCAGAGATTACATAAAATACAATTAAAAAAAAGTTGCAATCTTTAAGACACATAAAATGAGCAAAAATATCTGTCAGGTTCATTACCTATCTCCGAAATAGAGTGCCTTTGGCTTAAATACAAAAAAAAAAAACAAAGATACGGCGATCCATGGATGATGCATCGCGCATCGTCCGGTATGATTTGTTCGGGCGCAGGTGCGCGCCGCAAATATACTCGGTTTGGTTTCGCCATCTCAATTGGCATTTGTCAATGGCTCTCAAACTTCATGCCAATTCAAATTTCAATTATTTTTTTTATCGCTGACAGACTACGTGTTTGACCACAACACACTTGATGTTAAGTGAATTCTTTTCACATTAATCTTTAGTAATCTAACTACTAAGCCGCTATAAAAAGTATTCTAAATGTTAATCCAGGTAATAAATTATGTGTGCCAAATTTCATTCAAATCCGTAAAAACATACAAACTGTCAAATTTATAATATTTAGTGGGATATTGTTATTCTTTTATGAAAAAGTAACCAAATTTTATTTATTGCTTAGTTTTAATTTTCGTTTGCTTACGTGAATCTAAAATTAATTTTTATACTCAGGATTTTGTCTAATTTGTTAATGAGGCAAAAATATTTATATTAATAATATGATTAAAATATTTAGTGTCATTTATCCATATTAAAATAATCATAAAGTTTGAGAAACGCTCTGTCATAAGTTCATTCCGTCGATAAATCTATGAAAATGTACGCGACACTAATGTCGTAGGAATGCTTTCATGATCTGACCGCTACCAGAGCGGACTAAGGCCGCAACTCATAATAAAAATACAAACCAATCTCAAAATGAAACTCAGATATACTTATTTTATAAAATCATTAGAAGCGTTTTCATTTTCATGACTAAATTAATTTTAAATTAATTTAAAAAAACTGTCCATTTAACAAAGTTATTAGTTATTTTATTGAAGTGACAGTGGGCAGGGCACATAGCACCCAGAACTAATGGCCGATGGGGCTGAAAGTTCTGGAGTGGAGACCACGAACCGGCAAGCGCAGCGTAGGACGTCCACCAACAAGGTGGACAGACGACCACATAAAGACCGCAGGAATGAGCTGGATGCGAGCCGCTTCCAACCGGTCTTTATGGAAATCAATCGGGGAGGACTATGTCCAGCAGTGGACAACATATGGCTGATGATGATGATGATTAGTTATTAAATAAATAAAAAAAAACCTTTTTTTATGTAAAAGTAATAAGACGAACGAAACGCTCTCCTGATGGTATGAGACAACGCTTGTTCGTGCAACGTCAATTGCAGCGATACACAGAACTTTGAGTAACAAAACAAAGTCCAGGGCATCGCTACTTTAGCGCTTATTACTTAGAGACTTTCGATGGTTAGTCTTTACAGCCCTGTAATTTCGCTAGCTGCAGTACCTTTCAAATCGGAACACAGTAACGTTTACACACTACTGCTTGGTGGCAGAATACCTGATACTACGATAAATCTACATACGCACTGGCTATACAGAACTTTATTATTTCATTTTTTGTTTCTTAATTTTATTCCGTATCTAAAAAGGAAAAAATGGAACACTTATAGGATCACTTTGTTGTCTATCTGTCTGTTTGTCAAGACCCTTTTTTTCAGGAACGCGTGGAGGTATCAAGCTGAAATTCATATCAAATACACAGGTCTACTGTCCCTTGGAGCTGAGAAAAAATCAAACTACAACGTAATCAACAGCCGTTTATGCTGCAAATTTTCGATACTCGCAAGGAAATCAAAACCTACAGGGTACTTCCCGTGAACTCAGAATCTTGAAATTTGGTACGAAGCAACGTCTTATAGCACAGATAAAGAAAAAAAATGCGAAAAGCATAAATTACCCCAAAAAAAAACATAACTTTTACTTATATACCTACAGGTTTGTACGGAACCCTCGGTGCGCGAGTAGAACTCGCACTTGACCAGTTAATTTTTTCTTATTTTCGATGACACGGGCACCGAAATGAGGCATTACTCTATCTCGGTTAACTTAATGCTTTGGCATGCATGCCGTATCTATTTTGACGGAGTATGGTAATCCTAGATTGGCCAATTTGGCATTTGCTCTGGGTTTCTGATTCATATAACTTATTTTGTGGGAGACGTATAGGTGATTTGATGTAATTGAACGACCATATGAATATTCTTTTGATTTACTTTTATGATGAGGTTTTTTTTTGTTTGTTTCATTTCAAGTTTGTAGATTGTGAGTTGAGCACTTCGAGAGATTCAAATGTAATATTTGATGCTATATGTATACTGTCCTGGTCTGAAGGCAAGTGACCGGATGGTGTTACGATGATTCCTTGGTATTGTACCAAGCACAGGTTCGTTCATGCATGAAGTACTGCTCGTACCTTTGGAATGGATCCGCCAAATATCAGCTAGAGATTAGCTCCATTGTTCATGCTAAATTACAAAGCCTAGAATATCATCGCAAAGTTGCTAGTTTATCGGTTTTTTATCGGATTCATTTCAGAGAGTATGCTTCGGAACTACATGGCCTAATTTCCCCATGCCCATTTTTCTATCGGACAGCCAGAAACTCGAAAAGTGAGATCGTTTCATGGTCAACGTTCCAAAAACTTGAACAAAACGATTTGATTCCACGTTCATTGTGCGGACTGCTAAACAGTGGAATGCGCTGCCCGAGTAGGTGTTCCCCGTTGGATATAATCTGGGTGTCTTCAGGTCCAGGGTGAATGGGTATCTTCTAGGCAAGCGTGCTCCATCTTAGAACGCATCATCACTTAACATCAAGTGAGGTGGCGGCTTATTTATTATTTTAAACTCGAAACTTGAGAACAGGCTCTGACATTTTGGCAATGCTGATGAGTTATCCTATACTTGCCGTGGTGGTGCCAGCGTAAGAATAGTACCCTACCCTCTCTACCCGTGGTTGCCGTAAGAGTCGGCTAAGGGATGTAATCCGGAAGATGGGCAGCGTCTTCCTTGAATAATCACACCTAACTGCGCTCGCCAACCCGCCTGCCAAGCGTGGCGAGTATTGGCTAAACCCCCCCAGGAGGAGGCCTATGTCCAGCAGTGGACGTCCTATGTCTGATGATGTGATGTGATGTGATCCTATACTTGCTACAAAATAAAACATCGCAAAACAAACGTTCTAAGAAATAACATTTACTACCGCCCAGCTTTCCGTGGAACGGTGAAACCTACCACTTTGTAACCAATGACAAAGCTCTGTCACGTTTTTTTTTTATTTTTATCCACAGAAAAATTGTCCACGTGAAATCAAAATGGTTTCATAAGCTTCAGGGTGGAGTTGCGGATCACATCTGCGGACACGTGTCTTAGGATTTCATAACCTAGGAAAACTTTGAATATTTTTACAGTTTTCCATTTCCCATACCACTGTCATTAATTTGGTCCCGTTTTACCCCTTGACTACGGAACCCTAAAAACAGCATGATATTTGTATTTTTTTTTTAACTTTTATGTTTCTATTGGTTTTAGTTCAGTTTATATCCAGTCATCCAGACCGAGCTTTGCACGATTTTTTTAAAGAACTTGAAGAAAAAAAGGGGAAAAAGATAATAATCTGAACTAGAACCGGGGTTTTCTGGATTCGGGACAGATCGATTTCCCACCTGAGCTATTATAACCTTTTAAAAGGTAGCGAAATTTACCTTTGTATTTTAATAATATTGTAACAGTTTTTTATTGCTTGAAAACACGGAAAACGACGTTTTCTAAATATGAAAATCGCCCCCGAAACATACTAAATTTCATGAAAATCGTTGGAGCCGTTTCCAAGATTCAGAAACATAAGTATATATTATATATATATTTTTATAGCTATTCTATTCGTGCTACAGCTATATTGAATTCATTGATTTTAAATTTTAATTATGTCTGTAATGTTCATTTTTAATTTAATTTTTTCACATTTGACATATTTTAATATAACTTATTTTATTATTCTTATTTCCTTACTTGACATTTCTTATTTAATCTTTATTTTTTATTAATTTTTATTATTGACATTACAATTATAATTGGGATGTAACATTAATTATATTAATTTTATTTTAACTTTGACATTGTGTTATTGTTATTGTATTCTATATCTGAATGACAAATTTATTGACAAAGCCTACTATAAGGTGGCTCATCACGTGGAAGACAGGAATATATGGTTGTAGTAGCTTCTCTCTGCACTTGCATCCCCCTGGCCAAGTGACAATTGTAGTAAGCATAATGTACTAATCTATAACTGTAAAGTGTATAAACTGTAACCTAATATGAAAAGAAAGATCCACAAAAAAAAAATCCCTAGCTGAGTTTCTTGCCGGAGTCTTCTCAGTTGAAGTGTAATTACGAGCCGGTGGTAGATTCAAACATGTAACTTAACGTTCATAAGTGCCTTACCAGGGCCTAAACTGAATAAATGACTTTTTGATTTTAATTTTGATTTTGGAATGACTTGTAATTGACATATTACCAATAAATTAATTATGATAATGATTATGATTACATATATACAAGAATAGCTCGTTTATAGGTATGAGATAGATAGATTAGATATAGTGGCGGTGTGTAAAATTCTCGTCGATTTTAATTTATTAATCTATCCCCCCTTCGAGACGTCGGTCCGTCCCAGTGGCCATAACTAACAGATCTGCGTGACACTCGGATCGAAGCGCACGTGTCTAAATATAACGTGCACGAAATACTCGCTCATTGCATCCGTCATACAATGTAGAGTTGATACTTAACATAATTTTTGAACGAAATGCGTATTCACACACTCATGAAATAAATTGTACTGTAATAAAATTGAAATACATGAAGGCGGGCGTCGCGATGGTAAGTCACCACCGCCGAAATACTGCAACACCTGAAATTTTGCCATTGTCTCGCTTAATCTTCAATGAGAGGATTCTGTTATATTTTTTTTATGGCATTACTCGGCTGGCTAGCTACCAAGTTGAAAATCTGCCGCCAAGCATCTAACAGTGTGTTCCGGCAGCCTCACTTGAGAGCCAGTTCCATTCCAGGCTAGGTGTGCTTTACCATCTTCGACCACACCGTCACTTAACATCAAGTGAGTTTTGGTCAAACACCAAGCCTGTCAGCTATAAAAAAAAACTAAGCAAAGCTTGTACTATGGAAGCTAGATAACTGATAGAATACTTATATACTCCTTTTTTGTAAATACGTCATCTGGTGGACATAGGCCTCCTCCTTTGGGGGGGTTTGCCAATACTCGCCACGCTTGGCAGGCGGGTTGGCGAGCGCAGTAAGGTGTGATTGTTCAAGGAAGACGCTGCTGCCCATCTTCCGGATTACATCCCTTAGCCGACTCTTACGGCAACCACCGGTAGAGAGGGTGGGGTACTATTCTTACGCCGGCACCACCACGGCAAATAAATAAATACATACCTACTTATAATAGGTACATACAAAACATTCGGACACAGATCAAACATTTAATTTTGTTTATCCTGGGTGGAAATCGAACCCTCCTGCTTTTAAAGCTGATATACTACCAATGAGCCAAACAGGGCTTTCAGCTAAATCAATAATTTAAAATCAAAATGTGTAGCGATGATAGTTCAGTAGTTAACGCGGTCGGTTCATATGCTCAAAGTCGTGGGTTCAACCCGAATAGTTTTCTAAACACAAAAAGTTTTCTCATCTCGTCACTCAGTTAGATTGTAGATGAGATCGTGCTAGATCTTAGCTATATTTAGAAGTAGGTACGTACAATACATACATCTAGATCTCCTAAGCTAAACTTATATAGATACGTACAACATGGATCCCAAAGTACGTTGAAAAGCAATCTCCGTAATGGAATTTCAATTTCAGTACAAAGTTAACTAGAAATACGACTTGGATGCAATATCGTTGGCTAAAGAAAAATTCTATTAACAAATGGGTGTGTCTGTCTATGATAAAATTTCCTTGACATCTTGCTACTTCGAACATACCTACCTACACCTACATATACAAATAATGGTGTATTTTCTAGGTAATGAAATATTTATAGCTATCGATCTATGGTATGCTAAGGCGGTCGTTCGATAGCCAAAGATTATGATAGCATGATGGCGTCTCTTAAGAGAGGACATACCCAATAGTGAACTTCGATAGTCTCATGTTAATGATCCATCTAAGAGGTCAACTTAAACTAGTTTACTAAATTAGGGGAAAAAATTGCTCACATTTTTTTTTAATATAAAAAGAACAATCATCCTTGTCGTATGGGACACAATATTTTAATTTTTAGTATTTTTTTCTGTTGAAGAAATAAGACAAACAAAACGCTCACGTGGTGGTAAGATATAACACCTGCCCATCAAAATCTGCCGCCAAGCAGCTAACGGTGTATTCCGGCATCCTTAATTTAGAGCCAGTTCTATTCTAAGCTAGTGTTGCTTACCATCCACGACTACACCGTCACTTACAGATGAGCTATGGACTAGCATGTCAACTTAAAAAAGAAAAATGCAGCGATACGCAGAACTTTAAGAAACATGCATCACTACTGCTTGGCGTCGGAATATTTGGTAGGTACTGTTGTGGTATCTAGAAAACTTCCTGCTAAATAGATCTATCACTGAGTTTTTGAATAAGTAATTATATTTTTTATGTAAAATTAAATTGACGTATATACGCTCTACTGATGGTATAAGATAACTCAATTTATGACCAGCAATATCCAGAATTTTGAGCTTTAAAAAAAAAATGCTGCGCTACTTTGGCGCTCATTACTTTGAGGCTTTCGATGGTTAGTCTCAACAGCCCCGTAATTTCGCTAGCTGCAGCTTCGAACCGGGACACCGTAATACTAACACACTATTGCTTAGCGGCAGAATATTATTTATATTCAAAAGAAAACTTAAAGCATTCTTAATCGAAAAGACACATTACTGATTTGGCTCATTGGTAGTTTGTCTGCTGGGTGGGTTCGATTCCCACTCAGGACAAGCATTTTGTGGTATAATCAAAAATGTTTGTTTTGTATCTGGGTGTTCTGTATATATTATAAGAATGTATGAACAAAAAAAGATATATATTTAAGTATTCTATCAGCTATCTGACTTTCATAGTAGCTTAGTTTGGGGTCAGACGGCACTGTGGGTATTGTCCTACAATATTTATTTATAAAATAATGTATTGATGATAAGGCAAAGAATATCTAATAAACATTAACATTCAAATAAATTGCACTAATTGACAATTTTTAATTAACATAATTATGTAATCTAAAATTTGACATTATTTAATTCTATTTTATCCAATTTATTACTACACACACTATTCAAGCAACTTTTTAATTTATGTACCAACATTTTGACACTTATAGGTACTTAGCAAATAAATAAATTTTTATTTATTTATTTATACTACGCTGGTACCAACAAAAACGACCCAGGAGGTCGTCTAGGTAGGTATACCATAAGACATCTATACCCAAGTAGATATTGCATGTAGGTATTGCATTTCAAAAGTAACATTGTGTCGGTGTCGAGCGTCTTTACCTACTCTCAATACAAAACTGCAAGCCAAAGGACGTGAAATTTAAATTCACAGCATAGCTCAAAGAAAACTACTAGTCTTTAATATTGGAAGGGGGAAGGGGGGTAAAAAGAAAAATCTATACAGAGGCGACAGGGGGTGGAAAGGGGGTATCCCACCCCTATCCGTACGTCTTCCTAGCTGTGTAGCTCTGACCCTGTTAAATTTTACATCGATTTTAGTTCTCCAAGGATGCGAAGTAGTTTAGCACCTACCTACAAGCATTCCTGACATGGAAAAAGGTTTTTTCGTGTGTGAAAAATCTGACATAACTGAGGCATTCACAGTTCCCGATTCCGTTTATTATGTAAAAGTAATTAAACTAACAAATTATGTAGCAATGATAGCTCAGCGGTTAGCACGGTCGGTTCGCATGCCGAAGGGCGTGGGTTCAAACCTCAACAATGAGCTTGAGCTGCCGGTGAAGGAAAACATCGTGAGGTAACCATAGCATGGTGGTAGGGTACTTCCTAGTACTCGGCTGGCTAGCTACCACCCTCAAGTTGAAAATCTGCCGCCAAGCATCTAACGATGTGTTCCGGCAGCGTCACTTGAGAGTCAGTTCCATTCCAGGCTAGGTGTGCTTTACCATCTTCGACCATACCGTCACTAAAAATCAGGTGAGTTGTGGTCAAAATGTCCGTAGCATCATTTCAAATACATATATCATTAAAAGAGTTTTAAAACACTGATACTGATTACATGTCAATGAATAAAAAACAATATGTCAACATAAACATATCAAAATAAAAAATAATATCAAAATAAAAATATGTAAAAAAAAAAAAAAATTGATACTGTCTAGAACTTTCTGTACTCTCTGAACTAGACACTCCTAATGGTAAAAATAAAAAATAACGTCTGTCCATAACCATTGCACGGGATATGTTTCCGTATCGGTTTTCTAGCTGACTACAACACACTATAACAGTCGTGAATCCGCGGGGCAAAGCTAGTAATAACATATAGGATTCACACCTTGTATGTGAACTTCTTCTAATATATTGAAAGTGGAAAATCTCTTTACCGAAGTCCGTCTGTTTCACGAAAAGTACTTCAAATCAAGAGCAAACAAGTTCAAGATGTGGTCTAACGCAAACCTACACCATATTAAAAAAAAAGTACCTACTTATACATATTTTTTTATGGTTGACAGGCTAGGTGTTTGACCACAGCTCACCTGATGTTAAATGACGGTGTGGTCGAAGAAGATAAAGCACACCTAGCCTGGAATGGTAAGTACACACTTTTAGATGTTTGGGGTCTGGTTTTCAACTTGACGGTGCTAGTTAGCCGAGTACTAGAAAGTACCATACCACTATGATTTCTTCACGATGTTTTCTTCCACCAACAGCTCAAGCTTATTCTTGATTCAAACCAACATGCTTCGGTGAACCAACCACGCAACCACTAAGCTATCATCGCTTCAAATATCTATCAAAACAATACTTCACAACTAAAGCCAATACGAATTTTACTATCGCCAATACAATTCGCTAGCACATAGCAGCCGATCGTTTACCAATAGCCGTGAAAGTCACTCCCATTTCCATGAAAAAAACCGTGAAAATCTACGTGACGTAGTTCCATACCAATAGCCAATGGCGTATCGAACCTCAGCTCAAACTGCCCAAATTAAATAGACCCTCTTCCTCTCCCCGATCGCTTACGGAGCCGAACAGAACGGAGAGCTGTGAAAGTTGTGCAAAGGTCTTGTTAAAATGGACGCTTTGTACGAAGAACCGATGGTGCATTCTCATTGGCTGATCGGTTCTGCGCTATTGGTCACAAGAGCGCAAGCTTGAGCCGATATCACATGTTCGACGTTTTACCTATGTGTGTGTCATACCGCCTTCCGTAGGTATTTACGGTCAGTGCGTTTAAAATTAGAATGTATTAGAATTTGGAACGATCGGTTTCATTGATGGACGTCGATTGATTGGATTCGTTGGTTCGAATGTCGAACTGATTCTATTGGCTGGCGTCTGATGTGTTTATGTACATACCTTTGATTTTTTTATACTATTTAGATTTAATTGTACATAAGTTTTTAGTTTTTTTTAGTTATCTTGTAAAGAATATAATAACTTCTAACCGTGCTTAACGTCAACATTTGTAAATCATTGTGTGTTTGTTGATATTAGTTGGCAATAATGTATTGACTGCCCTGTAATCCCATTGAGTAGTAGTTCGACTTGAAAAGCTGAAAGGCGTGATTCGATTTCCACCTAGGGTAGTTAAATATTTGTAGCGGTGGTAGCTCAGTGGTTAGCGCGGTCGGTTGGCATTCCGAAGAACGTGTGTTCAAACTCCAACAATGAGATTTAGCTGCCGGTGAAGGCAAACATCGTGAAGAAACCGTAGCATGGTGGTACTTTTTAGTACTCTACTTGCTAGCTACCAAGTTGAAACTCTGCCACCAAGCATCTAACGGTGTGTTCCGGCAGCCACACTTGAGAGCCAGTTTCATTCCAGGCTAGGTCTATTTACCATCTTCGACCACGCCGTCACTTAAAACAGCACTTCTAGAAAATAAATAAAAATCAGGTACAATATGAATATATTGCTAAATATCTATATTAAATTAATTTAATAAAAACAAACTTTAGTCACAAGTCATAAAAACGCTAACAATTTTCATGTCCTGTTAGACGATATATGTTAAAAAAACATGGCACGTCCAATAATTAATACGAACCGCGCTTCGTCAAAAAAAAACTCCATAAAAAGCGTTCCAAATTAAAATCCATGTTCCACTCCACTCCATCCATTTCAGTATTAACGGGATACGGAAAAAAAACTTTCGCGAATAAAAAAATCACTTGATATATATGTTAAAGTTAGTTGGAATGTTTGATGGCACTCTGTGACGATAAATCATTTTTTTATCTAGAAGTAATGAGACGAACGATACGCTCTCCTGATGGTAAGAGACAACGCATGTCCATGATCATTGCAGCGATACACAAAACTTTGAGTAGAAAAACAAAGTCCAGGGCATCGCTGCTTTGGCGCTTATTACTTAGTCTCAACAGCCCTGTAATTTCGCTAGCTGCAGAACCCTTTAAACTGGAATACAGAAATGCTTACACACTACTACTTGCCGGCTGAATATCTGGTACTTCAGCGGTACCTAGACGTGGGAGGAGAGTGTCTTCAAATCTAGAGTAAACAGGTGTCGTCTAGGTAAGCGTGCCTTGCCGTGGTGGTGCCGGCGTAAGAATAGTACCCCATCCTCTCTACCCGTGGTTGCCGTAAGAGTCGGCTAAGGGATGTAATCCGGTAGATGGGCAGCAGCGTCTTCCTTTAACAGTCACACTTAACTGCGCTCGCCAACCCGCCTGCCAAGCGAGCCGAGTATGGCAAAACCCCCCCAAGAGGAGGCCTATGTGCAGCAGTGGACACACACCAGCACCACCACGGCATACACGTTTTTTATCACGACTACAAAATAAATAACTCTCAAAAACTTATATTTTTCCTAATAGTACTTTATATTACCAGGTAATTGTATAAACACCTTCAAAATTCAAGCAAAGCCGCATGACGCAGTAGTGCAAAAAGTTTTAAAATTCTCTCATCAGTGCAGACTATTAATAGGGAAAAAGAGCGCCCACTATTCACTAGCTAACTAATATTTAACAAACTTTCCAGATAACAGAAAATATATTATGCCTTTCCGTATTCTATATAGTGAAAAATGTCGGTATGTCTCTGTACCGTTCGACATAAGTGTACACAACAAAAATGTTACAATAAAATTAGTTACTTTATATATACTTAAGTAAGTATAGCTGAACAAAAGCTCCTTTAACTTTAACTTTACTTTTTACTTAAATGTACCTATACGATTAATTCAGTATTAGAGTAAGGATTTAAACAAGCGTAAAATAAATAAATGTATTTAAAAAAAATAGCTATTGTCACTCAAGATGGTGTAAGGATTCTAACGATAGCCCATACATCCAAATGTGTTCAGGTATTTAAAAGTTATGGTGGAATAAAGAAACTCACATAACACTCACTTCGCACGGGTACATCGTAGAAACAAATGTGGTGCATATGCATATATCTCTAAATATATATAACTCAACGGTGACTGACTGACTGACTGACTGACATGGTGATATATCAACGCACAGCCCAAACTACTGGACGGATCGGGCTGAAATTTGGCATGCAGGTAGATGTTATGACGTAGGCATTCGCTAAGAAAGGATTTTGATTAATTTTACCCCGAGGGGATAAAATAGGGGATGAAAGTTTGTATGAAACTTTGTCAATTTTAAACCGATAGGGCTGAGACTTTGCATGCATAAAGCTACTATGACGTAGGCATCTAGCGCGGGTGAAACCGCGGGGCACAGCTAGTATTATACATATAAACCTTCCTCTTGAATCACTCTGTCTATTGATGAAAACCGCATTAAAATCCGCTGCGTAGTTTAAAAGATCTAAGCGTACAGACGGCGGGAAGCGACTTTGTTTTATACTTTGTAGAGATAATTTCTTTCTATTTTTTGAAACACAAAGTAATGTCGCGGGCCAACGCTAGATGTTAAGTTTTTCCTACCTATTTAAAATGGAAAAATATTTTCCAGCGACGTCGCCGGTTCCGCAGATACTACTTACGTGCAGCCGTGCATTGTGTCCGATCACATTTTTATATTGCACGTGAATAGATGACCTTATTTTCTTTGTCCTTTGTGGTGGAATGAATTATGGCTAGCGTAAACGAAATATGGACTAGCCGTAGTGAATTAATGTAGGCGCGATAACTGAATGCCCTGTTGGTTCATTTGATTGTAACTCTACTTCTCGAGGTGGAGGGCGTAATAGTAATGTGACGAACGAGACGCTATCCAGGTGGTAACAGATAACCATGACCATTGCAGCGTTACACAGAACTTTGAGTAGCAAAGCAAAATCCAGTGCATTACTGCGTTGGCGCTCATTACTTTGAGACTTTCGATGGCAACAGCACCATTTAAACCGGAACACAATAGAATATAATTAAAAAAAACAATTGACATACTAATATTATAACACATAAAAACTTCAAAAAGAAATGAAGAAAAACCAAAGACTAAGTATTGTAGTACGGCGGCCTCATCGCTTAGTGTGATTACTTTCAGACAACACACACACTACTGCTTGTCAACATAATATCTAATACTGCCGTGGCACCTACCTAGACGTCCTCCTGCTTAGGTGATCTATCACCAAGTAATGGGTGAAAAGTAAAAACTGTCCACCCATCATTATCAACATCTTCAACATAATCGGCCACTGTTCAGCGTAAGCCTATCTTTTTGTACGTCACTCGTCCACATCCTGTGCCAATCTTGTCCAGGGTGCCAATCTTGTCCAAGTTTGACCCGCTACCGAACGAGCTGGTGGACGAATCTGTTTACACATCATCAGCCATAGGACGTCCACTGCTGGACATAGGCCTCCTGGGGGGATTTTGCCAATACTCGCCACGCTTGGCAGGTGGGTTGGCGAGCGCAGTTAGGTGTGATTGTTCAAGGAAGACGCTGCTGCCCATCTTCCGGATTACATCCCTTAGCCGACTCTTACGGCAACCACGGGTAGAGAGGGTGGGGTACTATTCTTACGCCGGCACCACCACGGCACAGTATATTTATAATACTAACACACTATTGCTTAGCGGCAGAATATTTTTTATACTCAAAAGAAAACTTAAAGCGTTCTTAATCGAAAAGACGAATCTGTTTACCAGTCATCAATCTGTCAAAGCTTTAGTCCACCTGCCATCACTCTGCCTGGACACATTTACTTACCCAACTACATTTAAGTGGTTGCTTATTTGATATCACGCACCTTAGGTCGACGGTGGATCTATCTCTAATTGTAAACTTTTACTATGGGACAGATATTCCATTTAAAAAAGAAATGACAATTTAAAGAAAATTGACGGAACAGCTCGATACTTGTTTTCCCCGAAGCACTACATATACAACAATAGAAGCAGCTTTTATTAAGGTTGACAGGCTAGGTGCTTATCTACAGCTCACCTAATGTTTAGTGATGGTGTGATCGAAGATTGAAAACACACGTAGCCTGGAATAGAACTGGCTGTCAGTTGAGGCTGCAGGAACACACCGTTAGGTACTTGGCAGCAGATTTTCAACTTTGAATACTAGAAAGTTGGTTGGTTATGGTTTCGTCACGATGTTTTCCTTCATCTGTAGCTCAAGCTTATTGTTGGGGTTCGAACTCACGCCCGTCGACATGTGAAGCAACCGCTTTAACCACCGAGCTATCAACGCTACATAGATTGCTCTATTTAGTTTCAAAAAAGGTTTACCTTTAGAAAGTTCACTAAGATTCTCCGTATTACTATGACAAAAAGTCTTAATTTTATCCCACTTCCCACCGATACCCCCTCGAGTGGGAAGACTGCCCCCACACTAGATATAAGGCTATATCTTGCACAGCGTGACGTTCGCTGCACTCCCAGTATGCACGTCCCCACTCGATCCCAGTGAAACATAGCTCCCACTAGTGATGGGAAACTATCGATAACTTTATGAACGGATGTTTTATTTATTCTCTGTCTGTTGTTTCTGAAAACAGTTATGTACATAGTATAGTTGTATAAAACAAAAATAAATCTGAGACATTTTAAATTTGCATTGTAATTTTTTTAAGCTAACGTCATTTTTAATTAAAAAGATCTATAATTCTATCAATAATTTTACCGATGACAAATCTCTGTAGTAACTCTATATTAGTGCACATACATGTTAGGTTTATAATTATAAATGCACGCAGGTTCTTGACATAACATAATACATATAATATTATTGTATTTCTGACATACTATTTTATTTTTGACTCTGATTTAGTCAAGTTTTTTTAAAATTTGAATCCTCTTTTTTGATGTAGCTGGAACGACTGTTAAGCGGAAATAAACTAAATATATACGTAAAACACTCAAAATGGACTTCCGCAAAGTAACGCCTGATTCAAACAATCAAAACAATCATCACCTACAAGTCAATTGTATAATAAAAAATAAATTCAATTACAATAAAAAAAATTACAATGGCAATTAAATAATAAAAATAAATTATATTATAATGAAAAATAAATGTCAATTATAAACATTAATGAAATAATTAATTTGAAAAACTATACGACTTTCAATCTCATCATGTCATCGAACATACATATAGAATGCCTGCTCGATAAGCCAAGTCTTTAATTTCCGGATTTACTATTATCTAGACTCTAGAATCCAGAAGAGCATCGAATCTTGCTGAGCCATTATGGATCAGGGGAAAGTTTTTTTTTTTTTTTGCATAACATCTACCATACACTTTGCAAATAAATTGATTTGATTTGTAGCCTGAAAATTTTATCGATAGTTTCGTGCGCCCATCACTACCGAACACTTCCGATATAATATTTCATATTTAATAGTGATGCGCACGAAAAATCCTCTCCAGATGACTCCAGTATTTCCCGGCATTCCCGTTCTATTTCATATTGAAACCCGTCCGACTGATGTAGTTTTTACTTTTATACCTAGTTGGAAATTTTTCATAAAACTTTATCCGCGATAAGTTTTTTTTTTTTTTTTTTGTTTTGGCTAAGTTTAATCATCCGATTTTTTTACTTCAGTTTACTTGCACGAAGAAAAGAATTGCATCGTCTTTTGCATGCATTAGTATTTTGTCATTGCATGGCGATCACTATTGTTTTTTTATGTTTACGTTAAGCATCATCATCATCTATATCACTAGCCTATCTTAGCACACTACTGAATATAAGCTTCTACTGGATTCCACTCCGATCTTCGCCTTTTTTGATCAAGTGAATGCGCTTAGTTACGTATATCGTCACTTTGTTTACTCAACATCCAAAAAGTTTTAATGTTAATAGACTTATTAAAAAAAGAGGAACGATTGTGAGAACTCTTGTTAGATGTGTTGTTTTGGTTGCAAAGTCTCCTTCTTGAGCTGTAGGCGTGGGTTCGAAGTTATTTTTCTGGGTGTTCTAAATGTATGTATTTATTAACAAAAATATATATATGTATACAGGGTTCTAAGCTTTAGGTGAACTTATCTGTAAAGGGGTTATTAGTCACATCATTGTGACCAACATTGCCTATCTGCAGTTGCTGCATACATTCTATGAATCTAGTGCAGAGCCTGTAGTATAAATTGTTTACAATGACTTTTTCGGGTATACCCTAAGCTTACTTATTAGACTTTTTTTATGTAAAGGTTACGATACGCTCTCCTGATGGTAAAAGATAACGCATGTCCATGACCATTGCAGCGATACACAGAACTTTGAGTAGCTCAAAGTTCGGGGCATCACTGCTTTGGCGCTCATTACTTTGAGACTTTCGATGGTTAGTCTCAACAGCCCTGTAATTTCGCTAGCTGCAGTACCCTTCAAACCGGCATAGACTTTATTCTACTTCTGGGCATAGGTTCTCGTTGTATGGGCCTTACCTATTCCATCACACGGGTCCAGTACATCTTCGGAGAGTCACATAACATAACATAATTACATTACAAAAGGTATCAACAGGCATTTTACTCAATCGACGATATTTTTAAAATAAAAATATTTTTTATTTTTTTATTTTTTTTTATTATACTTGACTTAATTTGGATTTAATTTAATTTTATTTAACTTAATGTACGTAGTAATATGACATGTAACAAAGATGTTACCAATAAAGAACTTGAATTTTTGAATTTGAATTTGATCAGAAAAAGATCAAAATTAATTCAAAAGAAGTATCCCAAGACATTTTCGTTCGGAAATTCTTGAACACTTCACAAAGGAGAGTAAATAACGCTTTCTGTATGGCATCGAGAATACGTTGCATTTTAACAAGTTTAAAATACTTTATGCATAGACATTACGGGAGCTTTCTGTACTGGAGAAATTTCACCCGATGTATCCTGGATCACAACCCTTTGGATAAGAAAATGTAACTATTTTTAGCTGATTTCGCAAAAAAAAATCTAATTATTAAATATCGCTGCAGTAGTTTATTGATGCTGTATAAAAAAAAAATATAAGCTAATAATGATACAGAAATTATCATGACATAAATATACAATGAAAAAACTATTTTAAAAAAAACACAACTATGGGGTAGGTACACACTACACGAAATAAAAAATGACAAAAAATCTATACAGAATTAATACAGAAGGTTAGGTCCAAATTGACCGACTTCTGCGTTACCCAGCATCCACTTTTCTCCTCGCAGTAGGTACTCTAAGCACGTCAACAGAATACTCTTCTATTAATCCGCAAACAAATTACATTCAGTTGCCATAGTCAGGAGACAATTGAAAGCACTGAGATTATGCTTAATAGGGGATTGTAAATGCGCAATAATCCACCTTGGTGCAATGGTCACGGGAAATCATCTCTTATCAGCTAGCATCTTGTTCGTCTTTTTACTTCTACCCATAGAAATGAGTCATTTATTTTAGATCAGGTTAATTTTATCATATTCATACTAGTTAAAAAGAAACATGAAGCAAACTTAGAGATATAATATTACATGACAATAAAAAATCTAATAGTATGAACCGCTAAACAGTGGAATTTGGTGCTCAGGTGATTTTCCCCGATGTATATAATCTGGGCGCCTTCAAGACGCGAGTGAATCAGTTGTTTTCGCAAGCATGCTCCATCGTAGACCGAGCTTAGAGAGGTTATCGGTTCAGTAGTTGAGGAGTTCATCGCGGACAAACAATGTGACACGAAATTTTTATATATAAAGATAAGTAGGATTTTACAAAAAAGTATAAAAGTATTCTATCAGTTATCTTGTACCTAAACTTCGCTAGATAGCGTTGTTTGAAATGTCATCGTTATTTTTTTAATAAGTTTTTTTTTTTGTGGATTTAAACAACCATCCTCCTTGGCGTACTCCGAGGATGTAAAATACCACCCAGCGGCAGCCAATAGCGGCGGCCAATTTGAATATAGAACGGCGCTCCGAATTTATAACGGACACACGAACTTAAACGTTCAAGGGTGGCTACTGTCTAGCGTCAGGTAGATATCTGAAAATTGAAATCAAAGTGCAACGGAATTGAAAAATTTTAAATATTTTTCCCAAGTTCTGGCGGTCTGTTCCGATAGCCTCGCTTGAGAAACAGTTTACATTCCAGAATTAATGTCATTACTTTATTTACTACCATTAAACACAGTATCATAAAACATCAGGTGCGCTGTGCGCAAACATTTAGCCTCTAAATCATAAAAACCGGCCAAGTGCGAGTCGAACTTAACTTCTGTACCATTATCTATGAAAAAGGCAAAAATCACGTTTGTTGTATGAGAGCCCCCCTTAAATATTTATTTTATGTTGTTTTTAGTATTTGTTGTTATAGCGGCAACAGAAATACATAATTTGTGAAAATTTCAAAGTCTTCCCGAAGTCTTAGTAATAGGGTCCCGTTTTTACCCTTTGGGTACGGAACCCTAAAAATTAAAGAGTTGCCAAAATCAGTTGCTTAGGTCAGCAATTCCTCCTACAGTTCGCTTATTCAAGTTTTCGAAAGCAATATTCGTTCAGAGAAGCATCTGTGCTCTGCACCCAACGGTCCGGAATTAATTTGTTCTGTATTCAACAGTTAATAATAATTACCTATATATATTTATATATAAGGACCTATAAAAAAAATTGCATATTTGATTATTGACAAACGTTCTCCTATAAAATGTATCTCAACACCATTTGATACATTTTCTAACATTGATTTTAAGCTAAAATCATAGATTTGAAAAAAGAGCAGATAGAAAGCATACAAAATGACGAAATCACAATACACGGAAACATAATACTTTATTACGTGGTGGTAAATGTCCTTAGCCATCTAGCTAGGTACTACCGCAGTACCAGATATTCTACCGCCAAGCAGTAGTGTGTAAACATCACTGTGTTTCAGTGTGAATGGCGCTGCAGCTAGCGAAATTGCAAGGTGTCGGAAAAAGTCAAGCCACCTGAGCTTTCATCAAAAACGCTACCTAATCCGTTTGAAATATAACAAAACAATGCAGGGTGGGATATTCCTCTTTTATAGATCTACAAAAAAGTCCGCGGTGGTATATCTATCTACCTTTTTATGATTAAATTAAATTAAATTTATTTATTGAGATAAAAACGACTATTCTAATCAATTATATCTATCTCACAATTTAAAAAAAATATATTCAGATGTCAAAATAAATTAGGTTTATAAATGTCAAAATGGTTATACAAATGTCAAAAGAAATTATACAAATGTCAATATATGGTAAATCTAAATGTATGATAATGATGGTAATGATAGCTATACCCATTCTTAATACAGATATACGGGTCGCTAGTTTGATATAGATTTTGAATTTTGACGACATTTTCACTTATCGCCACCTACCTCCAAAGTAAGCGAATCAGATATTTGATAAAATACTTATATACTTTTTTTTTGTAAATGCAAACTTATCACGCATACATTTAAAACACAAAATTGCACGACAATATTCGACGCCATAATTCCGGTTTATAAAACCCAAGTTTCCAAGTTCTAAACTAACTAGAGTTTGAGCTTCGATCAACGCTTTTCGTTCAGATATAAGTACCTGTGATTTCAAACTTCGACCTACCCTCAATTAAGAACTAATATCAGTACGTACTATAACTAAT
This sequence comes from Biston stratarius, assembly GCA_950106695.1. Lineage (NCBI taxonomy): Eukaryota > Metazoa > Arthropoda > Insecta > Lepidoptera > Geometridae > Biston > Biston stratarius. The sequence goes on from OX467106.1 coordinate 12,007,058, forward strand.
ATTAGTGCAAAACTAATAATGGTACAATAGGGGAGATTGCACCAATACCGTGCACCTGGTCCGATGCGCTCTGTCACCCCCAGGGGGGAGGACCTCCCCACTCCCCCACTAGTGTAGAGTGGGTAAGGGGGAACCGGGACGTGTGAAGCGATTTTTTGTGTATTTATTATGTACACGTTTTGAATGTAGCTTTTATAATTGTTTTAAGAAAAAAATAATTAATAAGTTGATCTGCTATTTGTGTAGGTTAAACCTTGATAGTCCGTCGTCTCACCTGATGTTACGTGATGATGCGGTTTAAGATAGAGCACGCTTGCCTAGAAGATACCGATTCACTCTCGAAGACACCCAGATTATATCCGACGGGGAACACCCACTCGGGCAGCGCATTCCACTGTCTAGCAGTCCGCACAATGAACGTGGAATCAAATCGTTTCATTCGAGTTTTTGGAACATCGACCATGAAACGATGTCGCTTTTTTGAGCTTCTGGCTGTCCGATAGAAAAATGGGCATGGGGGAATCTGACCATATAGAATGAGAATATTATACATAACCAATAAACAATGACGTGTTTTGACGAAATTTTTAAAATCTATTTCTCATTCCAAGCTAAGATGCTTACCATCATCAACTTCACCGTCACTTGCCATCAAGTGAGCTGTGGTCAAACATCTTTCTTAATCTATCTTAACAGGGTAATATAACATAAACTCCCGACGCAACACTGGATTGTTATAAGTTTAACGTATGTATCTGTTTGTCTGTCTGTAGCATTGTAAATTCCAAACGGCTGCACCAATTTTGATTTTGTTTTTTTTTTGTTTAATAGGTGATAGAAAGCATACTTCAAAAAAATCCGCTCAGCTGTTTGAATATTCATTGTCATCATCATCATCTCAGCCGTAGGACGTTCACTGCTGGACATAGGCCTCCCCTTCCATAAAAACCGGATGGAAGCGGCTCGCATCCAGCGCATTCCTGCGGTCTTTATTAGGTCTGTCCACCTTGTGGGTGGACGTCTTACGCTGCGCTTCCTGGTTCGTGGTCTCCACTCCAGAACTTTGCAGCCCCATCGGCCATCAGTTCTGCGTGCTATGTGCCCTGCCCACTGCCACTTCAACTTGCTAATCCGTTGAGCTATGTCGGTAACTTTAGTTCGTCTACTCATCTCTTTATTTCTGATTCGATCTCGTAGGGAAACTCCGAGCATAGCTCTCTCCTTATCTAATACTTAATTTTTAAATAATTCACCACCAGAGTTTGAATATTATCAGCTCTTTTCTGGTCGAGCAATGGATGGGAGCATCGTTCACGAATCTGACTCAATCGAAATTTAGTATTCAGTTGTACTTTACTTAATATTTTTCGGTGTATTTGTTAAAAAATTTGATCACACAGTAGAATAAATACGGCTTCACATAAAAGTTAATTTCAATGCAATAATTCAATGGTCCGTGGGAGTCTTATAAAAGTGTTTACCTTCTCAAAGAAAATAATTGTTTTTGCGTTATTGTACCTACCATTCGAAAAGCATTTTTTACAATAGAAAAAAATAATTTACAATGTCATTGTTTTACAACAAAACGTGACCTTTAAAAACGAAAAGTTACCTGTTTTAATTTCTTTGAAAAACTTTTTCATATAAAATTTTATACTTCTTTGTTTGTGCCTTTAAATCTTCAGTATATCGATGTAAGTCACTGGAAACTGTAGCATCGATGTGCCTTTGATAAGAATTAGTTTTCACTAACGCAGATTCAGGTAGTCATTCACATCATCATCGCCATCATCATCTAACATCGTAGTTCACTGTTGGACAAAGGCCTCTCCTAAAACACCTATCAGTCCAATATTTGGTTTTTTGCTTCGAGCCACTGCCATCTGTATTATACATCATCTGTATATTTTATAAAAAAGTATTTAAGTATTCTATCAGTTATCTGACTTCCATAGTACAAGCTTTGCTTAGTTTGGGGTCAGATGGCGCTGGGTGCGACATTTTTTCCAAAATAACATTTGGCAGCTCAGAATCAAATGGTTTCTACCAAAAAGGTTACAACGATTTGTAATAATGTATCAAATAATCATCGAAACATTATTGTAAATTAATTTAACGGTTTGTTCCGGTAACCTCACTTGAGAGCCAGTTCCATTCCAGGCTAGGTGTGCTTACCATCTTCGATTACACCATTACTTAACATCAGGTGAGTTGTAGTCAAACATCAAGCCTGTTAACAATTAAAAAAACGGATGCAATATTCTTGTGCTACAAGCATCTTCTAACAAATCTTTCCCAGAATTCTGCTTTTGAAGGTTTAAAGACCTTTTTTTATTGTCATAAAGTCCGTATTTGATTTGTATTGAACTGTAGAAATCATAAGAGAATCGTTATTTCTTATTCGAAGAAAGTCTTCTTACGTCACCAAACTGAGCTTTCCTTTCGATATTGGGCGTGAATCCAATAGGTATGTACGATATTCCATCTTCGAGGCCAACAATGTAGTATAAAAACTTGAAGCCCAGGAGGCTGCGACGGTTGTAAGGCATTTTTCGAACACACACGTACAGTTGGAGGGGAGAATGGGGTGAGGTGATCTGGGAGCTCGATTGTGTAGAGCAGCCGAGGGAAAATTGGGATAGAGAATACAGAACCTTCGAATTCTCACATTTGAATAGAGATATTTCTAAATATTATTTATAGTATAATATACATATTGCAATTAATTTTAAGTGAGTATTGGTTATTCATATCAATTAGTACTAAGAAAGTAAATAAAAACCGTGTACAAATTTTAGATGACATATAGCTACAGAAAAACTGATTTTAAATATACTAATCTAAGAGGCTGTTATCGATGGGAATAGTTCCTTCTTTAGCAAATTATCTTTTTAAAGTAACTTTTTTACCAGACTACCAAGAAATCTAAATTAGTTATGTTTTTTTGCGCGTATCTCATATGTATGTAAATTTCTTTATAACCTCGTATCTTCCAAACGATCGAAAGGATTCCAACAATTAAGGTGTCGTCAGATTCGTCTCAGTAACCCTAGAACCCTGGTTTTAAAAAAACAAACCTATCAAGTACGTTATCTAAATAAAGGCGATTAAAAAAGGATTACAAAAATATATGTATAAGTTATATGTTTAAATTGAATTAGGAGTAATAAATGTGTTTAAAAAGTTTTTTCCTTAAATATGGCTATTTTATTCACAGTCAGGTTATAGATTTTTTAAATTCTTTAGATTGATAATAACTAGATTGTATCAACTTTACGTATTTATATAACGTAATTAAACCTTTAAGTTTAATTAAATACCTTTCAGATTTTATACTATTTATTATTGTATTAAAAGTATATTTTTTTTGGGTTAAAATAATATATAAATGCAGAATTAATTGACAAAAATGTGCTGTATTTTGATTAGCTATGCCCTGTGGTTTTATTCACGTTTTCATGTTACTATTGCCGTATTCTCTGTTTTACCCTACTCTCCCCCCACTCTTTGCTTCTTCGTCTCGCCGATAGCCGGCGATGTGTGCGGCTTCGGAATGCTGAAAGACGATGTGACGGAGCCTTCCTGAAAATGTATGCTGCCACCCTTCCCCCTTTCAGTGTGGGAGGCACCCACACTCACAAGGAAAAAACCCACCGACTTCGTAATCGACACGTAGGTGTGTCTGTGTGGGTGTGCTACTGAAACGCAGTGTAAGCTTGGGCAGTGGCTTTGGTCTCATTTTATTGGAAGACTGAGTTAAGAAAACTGAAATGTGATATTATTGGTATGTCTGATGAAGAATAATAATATTTCGGTCAAATTTATTTTTGGGCTTTCATCTTTTTTTTAATTAACATTTTAGGCTTAAGATTATTGAGTTTCAAATAGCTTAAAGTAAATCAATCTAAGTGGTTTGAAATGTCGTTACCAAGGCTTAAAAAATTTAAAATAGCAAACAGCTTAAACAGCTTAAAACCAATCAATCGAATGGTTTTAAATGCCGTTTCCGAGGCTTAGAATTATTGAGTTTCAAATAGCTTAAAATTAATCAATCAAAATGGTTTCAGTTGTCGTTACCAAAGCATCGAAGTATTGAGTTTCAAATAGCTTAAAATCATTCACCCAAAATTGATTCAAATACCGTTTCCAAAGCTTAGAATTATTTAATTTCAAATAACTTAAATCAATTAAGCATAAGGAATAAGCACCGTTTCCGATGTTTAGAATTATTGAGTTTCAAATGGTTTATAATCAATCAATCGAAGTAGTTTCAAATGCCGCTTCCATGGCTTTGAATTATTGAGTATCTAATAGCTTAACCTATTTGTGTCAAATAGTGTAAAGTTATATTTTGTAAAAAGTTTATGTACTGCATCCACTGTACGCTTACTTCACTGAAAGATTACTCTCTATGTAGCAGCAATACATATTACTGAAAGGTTTTCTATGTGTGCCTACGTTTTCGCGGATGTACATCTATGTGTGTGTTTATTGACATTTTTATACATGAAATTTTATGTGCGCGATTTAGATGTTTTTGTATACGTATACATATTGTTTGTTAGTGTGGGTGAATTTATTTGCGGTGCCTTCGATGTTCCCTGAATACTGAATTGCTGTAATTAATTCGTTTCAGATGGGAACTGTTCCTTAAGGCTTGTGTGCAGCTTTCGCCGTTTAGTTTTTTCCGTTCAGCTTTTTTTACTGAAATCTTGTATTTCTCTCGCTGGCGGGAAAAGTGTAACTTGGGTTAGAATTTCTAATATAATGAGCTTAAGCTTTGTTTACTGCGGTAATAATTAGCAAGTTTCTTATTTTATATTACTTGTAGTTAAGAGACGTAACTTTTTAGCATTCAATGGTGTCACCGTGCGTTGCAGGGATAGGAACCCGTTCCTAGTACATTTGAACCAGGGGCATACGTATGTTTACTGCCTGTGTTCTCATACTTTTTTGTCCCAGGGAACGTCCTTAATGGATACCATCGTCTACAGGGATGGCAAGGGATTATGAGGGACTGTCCGTCAGTATGATGGCCAACCACTTTCTTGGTAAAACAACCCTAGCCTGGAATGGAACTGCCTCTCAAGTAAGGCTGCCGGAACACAACGTTAGATGCTTAGCGGCAGATTTTCAACTTGCGGACGGTAGCTAGCCAGCCGAGTACTAGAAAGTACCCTACCATCACGCTATAGTTTCCTCACGATGTTTTTCCTTCACCGGCAGCTCAAGCTCATTGTTGGGGTTTGAACCCACGCCATTCGGCATGCGAACTTCTTGTACTCGACTGGCTAGCTACCACCCTCAATTTGAAAATCTGCCGCCAAGCATCTAACGGTGTGTTCCGGCAACCTCACTTGAGAACCAATACCATTCCAGGCTAGGTGTGCTTTACCATCTTCGACCACACCGTCACTGTTTGACCACAGCTCACCTGATGTTAATCAGGTGAGCTGTGGTCAAACAGCTAGCCTGTCAACAATAAAACAAAGTTAATAATCTTTATCGTGATTCCAGAATTCAGATTATTTCCATGTTCTACGAAAATGAGTCTGAAATTTAAGCACCGTTCATTTGGTTCATGTAGCGCTATAAATCCAAGGCATTCGTGTGAAGCCACGCTGTTACAATAGTGTGCCTACGTGTGCGGGTGCCCGAAATCGTAGAATTAAAGTAACACCTCATCATACAGATAAAGACAGAATGGGCAATTTGACCATTATATTATGTATTGCTAGCGGGCAATCAAATATTTTATTAAAAAACCAAATAGAATAAGAATGAAAAATATAATTCCTCGCAAATAATACTAACTAGCTTGCGCCCGCAACTTCCGCGTTGACTTTGGAATTAGATTCAAAAATTTCATCCTCTAAGTATTTTACCCCCTTTACAATAAACTTTTGTTTCGAACCATGAGCACATACCTATATCATTTTAAAGATTTCTTACTTTATCATCATCAAACTTCATAAAAACTTTCAACCCTCATTTTTACCTCTTAAGGGACGAATTTCCAAAAAATTTCCAAAAATTATTTTGATCTGATTGATATCCTATTGCATTGTCTAGGGAATAATTTAAAGTAGGCGTCCTCAATCTACTTAATGTTAAACAAACGTTTTACAATGCCTTGTCCATGTACCAGGAAATTAGAAAATCAAGAGCTGAAGTGAGAAAGGAAGCAGAAAGGGGAGCGGAAGTGGAAGCTAAAACGGAAGCAGGAGTCGGCGTGGGAGTGGAAGCGGGAGTAAAATGGGAGAAGAAACATAAACGATAGTAGTAGTGAACGCGGGAGTGGAAACAGAAGCGAAAGTGAAAATGGAAGTAAATGCAAAAGTGAGAGGGTAGGTGAAAGTGGGCGCGGAAGCGGCAGCAAAAAGGAAAAGGAAACGAAAGTGGGAGTGGAAGTGAAGGCGGAAGCGGAAACAGAAGTGAGAGTGAAAGGGGAAACGAAAACGGAAACAGAAACGGAAATGGGAGTAGATATGGGAACTATAGTTGCAGTGGGATCAACATCGGAGGCCCTTGGCCGTAATCGTATCCTTACTCTTTATAGTTTTTTACGAAGGCAGGGCTGTGTGCCGATGTATTAGCTATGCAAATTCTGCACAAACGTACAGAGGTTTTTTGGGTGCAGCGAAATGAAATGCCTTTTCTGTGTTTATTCGGAAGGAAAATGAACTTCTCATTTTAATTTTTAACTTGTACTGGCTTTGACCACTCATCACAGACATATTGTACACCAGGTTTTTTAAAACTATATAGTAAACTAAGTACCTTCAGATCTTTACTATAAATATGTGATACAAAACTGAACAGCACAGACCAGCCAAGTGCTAATCGAGCTTACACTAAAGTGAATGTTAGTCATAGGTTTAATAGACAATGTAAGTCTAGTGAACACTCTTCACATCTAATCCCAACAATGAGTTTGAGCTGCGGGTGAAGGAAATCATCGTGAGGAAACATGGCATGGCGGTAGGGTACTTTCTAGTATATACTCGGAAGCAAGCTATCGGCTAGAAGCAGCTAGCTAGGTACCAATCTCAAATTGTAAATCTGTTACCAAAGCCCAAACAGTGTGTTCCGACAGCCGCACTTGAGAGCCAGTACCATTCCCGGCTAGATGTATTTACCATCTTCGACCACACCGTCAGTAAACATCAGGTGACCTATGATTAAACACTTACTTAGCCTGTCAACTATAGAAAAATAACCATACCCAGAACTTTGAGTAAGTCCAGCTCAGCACTGCTTTGGCATTACTTTAATAGTCACTTAGTCTTAAAATACCACCGCAGTACCAGATATTCTGCCGCTAAGCAGTAGTGTGTAAACATTACTGTGTTACGGTTTGATGGGTACTGCTACGAAATTACAGGGCTGTTGAGACTAACCATCAAAAGTCTCAAAGTAATGAGCACCAAAGCAGCTTTGCCCTGGACTTTGTTTTGTTACTCAAAGTACTGTATATCGCTCCAATAGTCATGGATATGCATTATCTCTCACCATCAGGAGAGCGTCTCGTTCATGTTGCATAAGACCCAAACTGGAATTGGATTCAACAATTTCTCAATTCAAAAGACTAAGAACAAGGCACCATCAAAATCTCATCAAAAAACATATTCCGATTCAGCAAACTACTTTTGCATTCAAAAACAATACGAGCATTGAGAAAAATAACCGTTTGTATGCTAATAGGGGCCATCTATGAACATGAATATTAATGCTGTCGTGCCATTTGCCTAAGTTATCGCGTCAACTTGGTTAGTACGAGTTTAAAGATCAATGTCTGTTTTGCCAAACGCACACAGCGGACTGTCAGTCAACGACAACTCTTCAAAAGTCAATAAACATATCATATGAACAATTGTTCATACCACGCGTGCTTTGTAGACTGCTTTCACTCCTTAAAAAAGGCCATTGGATGTAACTGATTACTCACGTTTAATTGGGGATACTTCGACTATACTTGTCTTTCTTCAAGCAAGATGAGCCGCGCGCGCGTTGTACTTTACTTTGACTCCTTAAAAAGGGTACCAAATGTGGCTGAAACTATAGTCAGAATATGCGACGTAATATCGTAAAATATCGGATAAGTAAAACATTTTTTAAATGTTTAATAGGGTCTGTAAGCGCTTCCATTGTGGAAGACCGTAATAAAAGTAATTCCAAAAAAACTTGAGGCTTGCTCCAGGATAGGTGTACGAAAAGGGAGTACTCACCTCGGCCTTTGATCGCCACACTCCGATCCTAGGAAACCACTGCCACACCGAGTAGTCCAGAATAATATGTGATGATTTATGTTTATAAACGTTTGAACACAACACAACACGTAAATTAATTGTCTTCGGAGTCCCGGAATCCCATTTTCTAGTATTGAATGGGAAGACTCGCTGAGATAGTATTATATTTATGTCCTTTTTGCCAGCTTAACCAAAAGAAAGAGCCGGCGACACCTCAAAAAAACAACAGTGTTTTTTCTTGGTTTTGCGGTAATCTGGTATTTTGTTCGAAGCGCCTCCTAGCGGCGAGTTGAGACATCGTTTGGGGCGCGCAATTTGAATCCTCTGGCGCGCGATTTCTTCGTCTGATGGCTCGGCCAAGGGTAAGGAAAGGACGGTGAGGGAACAGCAAGCCTCAACAGGGTCTTTGTACCCAAAAAGCTTTTAATACTTTTTTTATTTATTTTTTACTTTAATTACTCACGATAGTCCGATTATAGTTTCGACCACATTCGGTTTCCTTCATCAAGAAGTCAAAGCAGAGTACAACGCGCGCGTCAAAATCACGTCATAGTAAAATATTTAATATTTTTAAGTTATTAATATACATTTTGTACTACCAGGAGACATATACACTGGTAATTGTAGTTGATTATTATTTCTGTTTATAGCTAATTAAGATATTTAGAAATTGAATTGAAAATTAGTAAAAATTCAAAATTAAAAAAAAAAAAAACGTCTATATGCTCCAAAGCCCCAAAGTTTTAGGTATTTTGGTTAATCTATAGTATAGCTTCTTATGTCGCATAAAAGTTAAAATTGTTTTTTTTTTTAATTTTATTAAATTCTCGTCCACCACGCCTATACGTCGTATAAATAGGTCACCCCCACCCCCGTGGGGGGTATCAGGGAGTCATACGTCTCGATCCGAGGATGATAATTGCGACTTCTATACTTTACAGGGATCGTATACGATTTTATAGAACGAGGTTGGAAGCGAACATTTAGTTCCATGTTGATACTTCGCATTATTTTTATACATATACCAGCAATAATTTGTATGTATGTTTCTTACTTTTTCAGGGTGTAATGGTTTAACAGATTTTATGTAAATTTGAAAAACAGATAGTTTATCAATAAACAATCAAAAATAAAAATTATATAAATTAAAATTAATAAAAATATTAAACGGTTTTTGATCCCGGAAAATGAAAGTAAAACCGCTGTGCATAACTAGTTAAGTTATACTACAAAAACATTTGTGCTTTTTTTTATCTGGAGACATCAAAATCAAAGTCAAAAGTCAAAAACTTTATTTACATAATTTGCGTGTCTTTAAGTTATGAATATTTTCGAAGCAGTGTGAAATTTGCCAACCAAAAATTTGCACATTCATTTTCAAGAAGACCGCGCTCAAAAGTGCTTACAAAAATATATAGGGCTAATTCCATATTCGATATGATTAACAGACTAGGCGTTTGACCTTAGCTCATCTATGGTAACAGACTAGGTTTTGACTACAGATCTTCTGATGTTATGTGACGGTCTGGTCGACGATGGTACACACCTAGTCTAGAACGGGAACTAGTTCTCAAGTGAGGCTATTGAAAGAAATGCAACTTGAGTGCGAGCCAGCTAGCCGAGTACTAGAAAATACCTTACCACCATGCTATGGTTCCCTCACAATGTTCTTCTTCACCGGTAACTCAACAACAGCAGAGCTTGTGTGATGGAAGTCAGACAACTGATGGGATAAATAAATACTTTTTTTTCGTTGTATTTATAATACATACAGAACACCCAGACACAGAACAAACATTTGGTTATATATAATGTTTGTCCTTGGCGGGAATCGAACCCACGCCCTACAGCTCAGGCAGACATACTACCAATGAGCCAACAGGGCTGTGTGTAATGAATGTCCTACGATTTTTTTTTATTTTTACACCCAAACTAAAATGTACATACAAAACTACATCATATAACTTTCAAACTATAATTAACATAACAATAGTTTTAACATAGAAATGACCAGTCGATATTCGTTAAAAGAAATTATGCATATTAAATTCTCAACTGACTTTCTTATCGATAACAAACTTTATCGATACGTCGAACACCACGTTTTGATAATTGAACTAGGTAAATGTAATATTTAACTCACTTTTTTTATGTCTGACAAGCTAGGTGTTTGACCACAGCTCACCTGATATTAAGTGACAGTGTAGTCGAAGATGGCAAACACACCTAGCCTGGAATGGAACTGACTCTCAAGTTAGGCTGCCAGAACACACCGTTAGGTGCTTGGCAGCTGATTTTCAATTTGAGGGTAATAGCTAGCCACCCGGTACTAGAAAGTACCTTACCACCATGCTATGGTTTCCTCACAATGTTTTCCTTCACCGGCCGCTCAAGTTCATTGTTGGGGTTTGAACCCACACCTTTCGGTATGTGAACTGAACGCGCTAACTGAGCTATTCTTATTCTTATTCAAAGTGGGGGCGATAAGTCCTGCACTGACGTCCCGCTTGGGGTGTATTGTGCATTTCCCCCTACCAGCATCTACCCGAGCCAACCCAGCTCCTTGAAGTATCGGAGCGAGGCTCTAGGGCGCTGGCATAGTAGCTCCAGTGAGTTAGATGGAAAGTTTGATGGCGTTGATGACGAGAAACAAGCGAGGTGTTGCGGCGACATGATTGATAGCGAAGCAGCTTCATGCAGCCTAGTAGTAATTCTAGTGGCTTCTGTGGCTTTGCAATGGAAAAGCACATGCTCTACAGTTTCATTTTCTTGCAAGCAGCCACGGCATAGCGGACTATCCGTGGCTCCTAGTTTAAAGAGGTGACTATTCAAGTTGCAATGACCGGTTATGAGGCCTACTAAGAGACGAAGGTCCTGTCGTTGCAACTTCAATAGATTGTTAGTAATCTTCCTGTTAAGAATTGGAAAGGCGGTCTTACCATGTTTACAGTCGTCTTTCTTATCCCACAAGTTTTGTGGGATAAGAAAGACGACTGAGCTATCATTGCTACACAAATATTCATGTTAATTTTACAATGAAATCTTGGTGATAAACATATTTTCTAAGATATGTGCGCTTCGCCAACCAGCGTGGTGGATTATGGCCTTAATAAATGTTATTAATGTTTTTTTTAGGTTGGTAAGATATAATTTGATTTATAAAATGTTTTCAACCAAAAAAGCCAACAAAATATCTAGATTCATCTAGGATTATTCATATTTTTTAAGTTGCTTTTTATATATAATTATTGTTAAGTTATCTTAAATAGTTAACAAGATTTTGTTAGAAAAATTCTTCTTTTTTGAACCATTTGTTCATATTTTCTTGGGCATTAACGTGAAGAGAACAAATAAAATAAGGAATATAAAACTTGTCCATAATAGGTTTAAAAAAAATCTCAACAATTTTGAGAAAAAAATTTCAAGTATCAAAACGTGGTGATCCTGGGACATGACACATTACTATTGCATGCGACTAACAATCTAATTACAGCCCTCGGGAATCGAACCCGCGATCGGCGGCCTGATACTGACCGGATAGCCGCCGAACCCTCGCTTTCTTTAGGAAGCGTTTTAGGGGTTAGGTTTGGTATAACACCTGTCTTGGTGATTGGCGCCACTTTTTATCCAACTGCCAAATGAGAAAGGTAACATTTTTAAAATAGTTACATACATTTTGAACTGAACTGAAATACGTCTTGTAGACAACCACCGACTGACCGTTGGGGTAGACGTGTTCTAGAGTGGACCGCGAATCGGCAAACGTAGTGTAGGACGCCCTAAGACTAGATGGAGTGACGATATACCTAAGACAGCTGGCAGTGGCTGGAAGCGAAAAGCCGAAGATCGGCTGAGTGGCGTGTCCTGGGAGAGACCTATGTCCAGCAGTGGACTATGCAAGGTTGCTGATGATGACGTTTTTTAGCTACAAATACAAAATATTACTTATTATTACTTGATAAACAAAAGTTACAAGTCAATCCGTATCGAATATAATTTTAAATATATCATTAAAAAAATGTAAAAATTAAGAATGTCAATATAGAAATATGTCAATAAAAAAATATTGCCAATATAATAAAACGACAAAAAAAAATTACATACTAGTACTTAAAAAAAATATTTAGTTTTAAATACTCGTCCATATTATAAATAAAACAAGGTCTCTAGCAGCCAAGATCTTAACTTGGTTCTGAAAGACGCGGTGGAAGTGCATCCCGGACGGAGGCGGGTACACAGTTGTAGACCGCTGGCCAAAGAATGTATACTGACCTCTCCGACTTGACGAGCCGGTGCGACGGTGTTACAAGCTGGTCTTTCTTTTTATTGCTGCGAAGATGTGACGTGCTATGGACGCGTTGAAATTTATTAATGTTCGTGTGGGTGAATAGGGCTACCTGGTAAATAGGCTCACACGGCAATGGCAGTATCTGAAGGACTCTAAAAAGTTCCACGCATAAGACGTCGTCCTGAACCCCACATATTACACGAATGGCTCGCAATAACAAAGGTAATATAAAATAATATGAATAATATAATATAGTATATAGCAAGTTGCCAGAGCCATATCACTTCAGCGCCTTCTACGGGCAGCTTTAAGTCACGACTGAAACGAATTTTGTGAGTTTTGACATTTATTAATCATTATTTTTTCAAAATTCATTAATCAGTTCATTAAGGCGTACGTATTTATTTTTACGCCGGCACCACCACGTGGTGGCCGTGGTGGTGCCGGCGTAAGAATAGTACCCCACCCTCTCTACCCGTGGTTGCCGTAAGAGTCAGCTAAGGGATGTAATCCGGAAGATGGGCAGCAGCGTCTTCCTTGAACAATCACACCTAACTGCGCTCGCCAACCCGCCTGCCCAGCGTGGCGAGTATCGGCAAAACCCCTCCAGGAGGAGGCCTAAGTCCAGCAGTGGACGACCTATGCCTGATGATGTGATAGTAGTGTAGTATATATGTATAATGTATATAGTACACATGTGAAACCTCGTGGTATTGATTGAAAAATACACGGATGGTAGAATATGTACTGGCTATCAAATCAAATATTCTTCCAATTAGAGCGTGTCTAGTTTTCCAATCTGTGACAAATTATTTCGTAAACGCAGACAGCTCGCAAGGATCAGGGAGGTACTACTTACGTTTGACATATTTTAGAGAAATCCGTTTCCGCTTTGCAGTAATGAGTGTCATATTTGAAACGTAGCGTTGGCAGAAAATTATAATGCCACATGATATTGTATTTGTTTATCTGAATCAGCCCTGATTTTAAAGTATATTTTTGTATTAAATTAGATATAGCCTTTAGACTATTGACAAAAATGTGTTTATCTGTTGATCTATCTAATTTCGTCCTTTCAAACCGGAAAACAGTACATATTACTGCTTGTAGGCAGACTATTTAGTACTGATACTTAGCAATACGACCTACTGTTAAAGAGATTTACCACCAAATAAAAAGAGGCCTTGGGCTTTTGACAAAGTTCTAAATACAGATGCAATAGTTTTTATTTAATGAAAAAGTAATGGGACAAACGATACGTTCTCCTAATGGTAAGAGATAACGCATGTCCATGACCATTGCAGCGATACAGACAACTTATCCTAATAATAAAAATATGCTTTTATTCAAGTTTCCAAAGTTATTGCAGCTATCAACAATTATCTGGTAGATATTATAATTGGAGGCCCAAAAATATCTTTTTTTTAATAAATTGAATACTCCAACATCTATAAGTGTATCTATAAAGCTTGAAGGCCTGGGACATAGTTTTAAAAAGTTTATATTTATTTAATTTAAAACAGATATCAGGAAAATGTTGTTTTATATAAGATAGATTTTTATTAATGTTACATTGATCCTTTAAGAACTACAATGCAGCTAATGTGTTGCTGTATAAAGATTTCAAGATTCCAAGACTTTGAGTAACATAACAAAGTCTAGGGCATCGCTACTTTGGTGATTATTACTTTGAGACTTTCGATGGTTAGTCTCAACTGCCCAGTAATTTCGCAGATGTACCCCTCAAACTAGATCACACTAATGTTTTACACACTGCTCATTTGTGGCAGAATATCTGGTACTACGGTGGTACCTGGACGACCTTCTACTCAGAAGATCTACCATTAAGTAAAGTTATGAGCAGGCGTTACTATAAGAATAGTGTATAGAGAGTCTCGTTATTTTATACCATATAAATGGGAGATGCAATTCTCCTATTCTTTTACACCTTCCTCTGTTCACCGTACACTCTCTACGTACGATAGCCCCGCCTCGAAGAGTAGCGACGTGTAAAATCTGCATTTCTTTGAGATGCACTTGTCCTCCTCGACGCTCCCTCCCCCCGCGTCCTCCCCCCTCGACGCCTCTTAGATAAAGAGGGCTCTACTTTCGCACGCTTTGAGAACGAGCGCCCAGGTTTTGTTAGGAGTACTGATATAGGAGAATTATTCGAGTAGGTCAACTATTTTAATATAGTAAGGAGATGAACAAAACGCTCTCCCGATGGTAAGAGATAACGCCTGTACATTATCAATGCAGCAGCAGCCAGAACATTTGAACAACAAAAGAAATTCCGAGGCTTTGCTACTTTGATGCTCATTACTTTGAGACGTTTGATGGGTTTTTTTATATAATAGCATGCTCTCCTAATAGTAAGAGATAACGCCTGTTCATGACCATTGCAGCGATATACAGAACTTTGAGTAACAAAACAAAGTTCAGGGCGTCGCTGGTTTGGCGCTCATTAATCGGGACATTAGATAGTTAAAACAGCCCTGTAATTTCGCTAGCTTCAGTACCCTTCAAGCCGGAACACAGTAATGTTTACATACTACTGCTTGGCGGTCAAATAGCTGATACTGCGGTGGTACCTATGATGACTTATTGATAAGGGGATCTACGATTTAATATAGGTAACTTTCCAAATGTAAACTTTGGTGTTGTAGAAAGTTGAGTATGTGCTATATGCTACTTGGAAAACTTAAAAAAATTCAAATGATGATAATAATAATAAAACCTTATTTACTTTCCTAATAAAAGTAGAATTTTCCTATTCACACTCTTTTTTTTACATACAATATGGTTGTCTTATTTAAATAAAAAGATTGCTTCATAATATAAACACACACATATAAACATACATATTATTTTAATTTTATCATTATATGCAATATTTTTTTTATGTTTAATTATTTTTATTTTTCATGCAATACTATTTACTATAAGTACTTCTTATTTAACAAAGCAAAGAATTCAAATATTATATTTAAAATTACAGTTGAGTTTGTGGATCCATTTGATGGTCTAGGAAACGATGGGTTGCTGGGGTATTTCACTACTGAGGTTGTGCAAGTTGCCCCACTGAGTGTTTCTACGCTGTGGCACAGCACGTCGCACGTATAGGAGAGCCGGTTGTTAGGTGTTTTGTTTTGTTCCGCGTATGATAGAGCGAGTCTGCCGGGTTACGGCGCCATTGTTCCCGGATACGACGAATTGGTGACATCGCGCGTGATTCTAGAATTCAGTTTGTTTTGCCTTAAAAGACTTACAATATAAACTCGACAAAAGTTGAGTTCCTGTCAAGGTGTTTCCAAATCATATTTTTTTTTTTTAGTTTTGGCAAACAATCTGTTTGACCACAGCTCACCTGATTTTAAGTGACGGTGTGGTCAAAGATGGTTAACACATCTAGCCTAGAATGAATAAATTTCAATTTGAAGGTGGTTTGCTAGCTAGCCGAGTACCAGAAAGTATCCTACCACCATGCTATGGTTTCCTCACGATGTTTTCCTTCACTGGCAGCTCAAGCTCATTGTCGAGGTCTGAACCCGCGCCCTTCGGCGTAGGAACCGACCTCGTTAACCATTGAGCTATCGTCGCTACAAAATTAATCTACACTAAATCTAGACTGTGTGCCATATATGACCAAACTCCAAGGGCATTATATCGACACTAGCTGCACCCCGCGGGGTTAACCGCTGCATTTTTTAATGGGATAAAAGAATAGTCTATGTGTTAATCCAGGGTGTACTAAATTTAATCAAAATTGTTCCAGCCGTTATAAACATACTTACACACCCACAAACTTTCTCCTCTATAAGTGTGATGTGATATATTTTTATTATTTTTAAAGTTTTTTTTTTATCTACTAAATAATAGTACAAGCTTAACCCGATGAAAAAAAAAAGCTAGACGACATCGTATGCACTACTTTCCACGAAAATCTCTTACGTAAGAACCAGTCGGTATTCCAAATGTCTAGCGACACAAATGTTTAATGGCCAGCATAATGTCGCTTACATTGTAAAGGTAACAATAGCAACAATAGCAATAATTGTTGGAAAACGTAAACGTAACGATATCTTACGTAAACTATACGTTTTTAAATGTTTCCGTGGTCTTCTTATAGATGTCGCATTAGAAGCTAACATGACAGGCAGTGAAGTAGATACTTTTTTAGGGTTCCGTACCTCAAGAAGAAAAAAAGGAACCCTTCTAGGTTCACTTTATTTTCCGTCTGTCCATCTGTCAAGGCCTTCTATCTTGAGAATGCGTGGTTGAAACCATATACGCAGAACTATAGTAAAGCCCTAGCAGCTGTAAAAAATTAAACTTCTCTGTTATCTTAAAAACAAATTACAGCCGTTTATATCACAAGAAACCGCATATTTCGATACTCACAAGGGAATCAAAAGAAGAAATAGCCTAGAAATATGAAATTTGGCAAGAAGCATTATCTTATAGTACACATAAAGGACACATTCCGAAAACTGCGCAATTTTAATTTACTTACAAAAAGTAGGGTTATTATGCGAAGAATGAGGGTTCAAATTTTAAAGTGAGTTAACGGTGTCATATTTCATCATATCATATGAAAGAGCTTCATTAGCACAAGATAAAACAGGATTTAATTATTTTTCCGCTGTGTAATTTTCGATTTATGCCGATCTATTTATCATACTTACTAGTTAGTACGGAACCCTCGGTGGGCGAGTCTGACTTGCACTTGTGTGTTTTTTTTTAATTGTCGTTTTAATTTTGTACAAAATATCAAAAACACTATCAAAATAACTAATGTCAAAAAAAAAATATCTGTAGATATATCTGATTTTTGAAATATTTACTTTTACAATCTTTTTTGACAATTTCTTTAATATTTACAATATTGTTTTTAATGTGACATAATTTCTTTTTTTTATAGTTTCTTTTTACTATATTTATAACTATTGTGATTGCCGTATTGTGCCGTTTTAGCCAATAAATAAATATAGATAACTTCTTAAGATTAACTTTTAACGAAACTTCGATTTTATAATTACTTCTGAATATATAATAGGTGGCCTAGGTAAGGCAAGCGGAGCGTTGCCAGCCACATTGGGACGACGATATTGTCACGGTCGAAGGTCGAACCTGGACCAGATTGGCACAGAACCGAGGCAGATGGCATAACAAGAGAGAGGGCTATATCCAACAGTGGGATAAAAAAGGATGTGGATGATGGTAATGTTTTTTTTTTTAAATGTTATACTGTCTTGGTTTTTGACCACAGCTCACCTGATGTTAAGTGATGGTGTGGTCGAAGATGGTAAAGCACACCTAGCCTGGAATGGAACTGGCAATGGAACTATATTACTGAGTTTTTATTTTAAGGTTAAACACCTAGCTTGTCAATTAAAAAAAAACTCCAGTAATGGAGAGGCACTGGACTATGATGATAGTGGTGATAAACAAAAAAAATTGTTTGTTTACTTTAAGCTAAATGTGTGGAACAATGTTCTTGTAGCAAGTTTTAAATGTCACAGAAAAAAAGCATGTTATGCTTCAAAGAAGTTGATTCTAAAGAACTTTGTTAGCAAGTTACCAATAACCCTGTGTACATAATAAAAACGAAAACAACACAATATTACAACCCTCTCACAAAACAAATCTAATCAAAGAACCAACTCAAAACTTCACTGAAGCGAATTAACAAATGAATTTGCCAATTTTCATTAGCAGCTTCGATCTTAGGGCATATTCAATAACACTGAACAGAAGTTTTAACCATGGATGACTGTCGGAATAGACGACGTAAAGTAAAGAAGAGTAAAACTAGTAAACATTATGTGCTTCTAACTCATATTTTTGTGCTTTTACCTGTAAATGAAAGTTGAATAAAATAATTAAAACAGCATTTTTTATATATCCATTCCGTTCAATTTGGTTTTGTGTTCTGTTCAGAATACCGCAAATTATGTAGTAGAGAGCCATAAAAGTTGTATTTTCGTTACGGCCAAGATTTTGAGAGTTGTCGCTTAGCAAGCCAAGTCCAGATTTTTCAAACTAAAAGTTCATAGACCCATGTGAAACAAATTATAAAATCCTCGTAGACGATAAAGCTAAATAGATATTCATCATTCATCGTCGTCATTTCAGCTGTAGCACTTCCACTGCTGAACATAGGGCTCCCCCATTGACTTCCATAAAGACCGGTTTGAAGCGGCTCATTCAGCGCGTTCCTGCGGTCATTATTAGGTCTGTCAAGGCAAGTCTTCTGTCTACCTTGTGGGTGGACAGACGGCTTGCCGGTCCGTAGTCTCCACTCCAGAACTTTGCAGCCCCACCGGACATCAGTTCTGCGTGCTATGTGCTCTGCCCACTGCCACTTCAACTTACAAATCCGTTGGGCTATGTCGGTAACTTTGGTTCGTCTACGGATCTCCTCATTACTGATTCGATCTTATATATCGAAATAGATATTATGACCTTACAAATGAGTTCAACATAAACGATTACATGGTGAATTTATATTCAACAGAAGAGGGAGCGAAACGAATGCCAGCATTTCATTACTGGGAAGATTATCCAACCTAGCAATTTAGTTAGGTGGAGCAGGAATGAGAACATGGACAATGAAGTCGAGCATTAATACGTATTTCAAAACTCTTCAATACGTGTCGCAATTTCTAGGCACTAGCACATTGATACCGTTGAATGTTAAGAAATTTTTAATGTGATTGAAAGTCTACGTGAGGTCATAATAGCTATTCATATTTTTATTTCAATTTGCTAAAATTGACCATAAAACTATGTTCTTCAGGTCCAATGACTACTTACGATAAAAAATAAATACACGCATCAATAAGTGTATATTCATCGCTTATATGTGATGTGGTGTCTATTATTTTAGTGATCTACGCACATCCGTTCCAATAACAGAGGAACTTAGCACGTTACACGATCGTAATGTAAAGCGATTAAAGGAAAGTTTTTACAAAGGGCGTGCCCGTGTATTGCGGAAAAAGATTTTATAGAGCTGTTGAAACCATCCACTACTCCACTTCTATATAAAATATAAGCGTCAAGTTTTACGAACTTTGCTAACACATTTTGTGATATGTTTGGATTGATAAATTAATTGACTGCATAATTTAATTTAAAAATTGATTATTTTACTTTTCGTAACTGTATTTTTTATGTTTAACAAGCTAGATGTTTGACCACAGCTCACCTGATGTTGACAGTGTGATTGAAGATAGTAAACGCACCTATCCTAGAGTGGAATTGGCTCTGAAGTGGGGCTGCTCGATCACACCGTTAGGTGCTTAGCAGCAGATTTCCAACTTGATTACTGTGGTGTGGTGGTAGCCAGCCGAATATTGGAGAGTACTCTACCACCATACTATAGTTTCCTCAATATGTTTTCCTTCACCGGCAGCTTAAGCTCGTTGTGGGAGCTTGAACCCAAGCCATTAGATGTGCAAACTGACTGCGGTAACCACTGAACTGCCTGTGTTCTTGTTATTTTGCAAAACCAATTAAAGTAGAAACACTTTATTTTGCTTGTTTGATTAAGATCTGACATCGTCGCTTTTCTAATTTTTTAACGCGTTGCAGGTGTTTTGTGAAACGCAATTAATTATGTACGTAAAGTATATTTTCGCTTTCCCAAAGCTGTCACACTAACCTTGACAGCTGCCACACCGCGTCAGCTCCATACGTATCTACAATTAGACAATCGGCGCATCGGTGGACCATGAGCCATTAGGGGTTTAATTGAAAATAGCGTAAAAGCTGTAAATTGTACGAGTGCAGCCCGACGTACCCCGGTGTACCCCGACGTCCTGCAATGTCCCCCTTTACCCCATTCTACCCTTTTGTTCCATTAATGGTGGCAACTATCGAAGCGCTGTGAAATTTTATTGCACTTAGGAAATTTGCAAAATTGTAATTTTTTTATCTTTCCTTAATAGTGAAGTTATTAAGCTTTAGTCTTGACAGATTTGTAATAAAGGTGGAAAGTGCCCTGCCTGATGTTAAGCAGGATATAGTCTAAGATGAAGCACGCTTACCTAGAAAAAACCTGTTTACCCTGGATTTGAAGTCTCCCAAGTTGTACTACACAGCAAGGATGTGGAACTCTCTGCCGGCGTCTGTTTTTCCCGTACACTTTCCCGTGTCCTCAAAACAAGAATAAAACAAGTTTTTTCTAGGAAAGCGTGCTTCATCTTAGACTACATCCTGCTTAACATCAAGCAGGGCGTGGTCAAACGCAAACCTAAATATTGCCAGTTAAAAAATGCCGGTTGCTAATAAAAACAATTATTTTCTAGAGTACCTACTAAGCGTGGAATACGTTACCCGAGTGGGTGTTCCCTGATAGATACAATCTGGGTGTCTTCAAGTCTAGGTGTCTTGAATCGGTATCTTCTAGGCAAGCGTGCTTCATCGTAAACCACATTTTCACTTCACATCAGGTGAGATGACACTCAAAAGCAAGATACATATTCGTCATAAAAAAAAAAAAAAAGTTTTTTTAGTCAAACGCAAACCTAAATATTGCCAGTTACAAAATGCCAGTTACTAATAAAAACAATTCTTTTCTAGAGTACTAAGCGTGGAATACGTTACCCGAGTGGGTGTTCCCTGATAGATACAATATGGGTGTCTTGAAACGGTATCTTCTAGGCAAGCGTGATCCATGGTAGACCGCATCTCAAGTCCAGCTGTCAATTCCAGCCATGTTGTATACAATATCATTATGGTCATCGTATGCCCTCAAAATCTCCATATCTACCCCACAGTCACCGATAAGCGTGACGCATAGCTGGCTCCCCTCGAAGCATTCAATTAACTGGCAGATAATTTATAACGGATAGATAAGTGACGGATTGGGTCTACTGTCTTTGAAGAAAGGTTGTATTGATGCCGCTAGTTTGAAGTGTTATGCAAGCAATCAGATTTTTTTTTTATGGTCGTCAGTCTAGGTGTTTGACCACAGCTTATTTGATATTAAAGTGACAGTGTGGTCGAAGATGGTAAACACACCTAGCCTGGAATAGAACTGGCTCCTAAGTGAGGCTACCGGAACAAACCATTAGGTGCTTGGCGGCAGATTTTCAACTTGAGGGTGGTAGCTTGCCAGCCGAGTACTAAAAAAATCCCTAACACCATGTTATGGTTTCCTCACGATGTTTTCCTTCACTGGCAGCTCAAGCTCATTGCTAAGGCTTGAACCCACGCCCTTCGACGTGTGAACCGACTGCACTAACCACTGAGCTATCGTCACAGCTATCGCTGCAAAAAGTTCTTGTATCTCTAGTCGTGTTAGATATTTGACCATAGCTTACCTACCATCATTAGCATCTAATCGAAGATAGAAAACACCACCTTGCCTGGAATGGGAATTTGTTCACAACTGGTTGGATATTTGTAACTTTATTTCAATAGATAAGAGTACAAAAAACTTAACTCGTGCCTGTGCGGCCAGGTCATATAATCCGGTCACAGCTTCGAATCCGGTCGCTGACAAAGACAATTACAATACTCGTAATAGTATCTATGACTCATTCTATTCTAACAATAACACAATACAGTATCATTAGATTTCACAAAGAGGGAAAACTTAACAAAACTAATTCAACAGTTGCTCAGGGTTCCGTATCCACAAAGGATTTCCTGAACATTCTGACCGCAGGCTTTCTTGCATCGACGCTCCACAATGAAAACCACCTAAGTGACTTATAAAGAATTTTGAAAAAAAAAATGCGACAAGCTGATACAAGAAAAGTTGCGTGACATTATTAACGTATCTAGTAAGTGGATAGATTACTATATCTATTTGCCTATTTTTACATACGTAATTAGATTAGTACACAAACAAGAAACTTAAGAGCTAATACACCACAAGCGGCGACCTTATCGCTAAAAAGGTAACAAAGGATGGAATCAAACAAAAAAAAAAATGACGGGATATACCTAAACACTTATACGTATATATTTGTATACAATTGTCGCTTATATATATATTCTAATTATAGGTATATATATTGAGAGGAAAGTACAAAAAACAATTACTCAAAGTTTTACTGGGTTATGAGCTTGGTGTGTATGTACTAAGTAGAAAGGGAATAATTTTACTTTTCATCATGAATAGTTTTTACTATAGACACAATTCTTAAATCTTTATAAAAGCTACTCTATAAAAGAAATTGTTGACCCTAGACCAAATGTATGTTAGTCAGTACATAGTTGATTGTTTCGTAATCTCAAACTTAGTACTCCCTTTCGGTACTAAGCACCAAAATCAAAATCAAAAGTCATTTATTCAGCTTAGGCCCTGGTAAGGCACTTATGAACGTTAAGTTACATGTTTGAATCTACCACCAGCTCGTAATTACACTTCAACTGAGAAGACTCCGGCAAGAAACTCAGCAAGCACCCAAAGCTTATAACCTTGAATTAGACGCGCATGTACCTGATATTAAATTTAGTGCATATATGCATCATATATGCCTAGAATCATGTATCAAGAAGACTTTTTAACCCTTAAATTTAAACATATAAAAAACACACGACTAGCAAACACACATATACAAAAATTAAAAGTTATACATTTAAAAAAATATATAAAACCTATGACATCAGAACAGAAGAAGAGAACAGAATTGCGTCGATCAAATTTGTAGAGGATGCTAACATCCATTAACTAGAAAAGAGCTGATAATCTTCAACCGGTAGAACAGATTTTCGTGAATAAATAGCTATATATAACACTCAATCAAGTAACCTTTTGAACAAAAATAATTAAAACAATTTCTTATTTGTTTCCCAATTATATATTCTTTACAATAAAAATTATGATTTAAAAAAAATTTAAGGTTAAATTTTAGGTTTCGGACGAAAAAATATTTTAAAATTTATGTTAGTCAGTAGGTTTGCATGGAAAGCGTCGATGTGAGCCTCTAATTACTCTCATATTGGTGACCAGCGGCCACCTAGCAGGTGCGCGGGCGTCCGTAACGGGTGTCAGTGAACCGAAACTTTAAGATAAATTGAACCTTTACAAGAACAGCAGAGAGTCAAAATTAGCTTGCAGTAAATTCAAGGATCAAAATATGTCTACAAATTTAAGAATGACTCTTGTTTAAAAAGTTTTAAAGTTCAGTATTGTTTGGTTTAGAATTTTTGAGGCCATCGGATAAAGAAACGATTGGAGATCAATCGACGATTCTTAAGTGTATAACAATAGAGTCCATGTTTGATCGCATGAAAGTTTTTGGAAGATTATTTAAGGTCAATAGCTCGAGCAAATTCTGTTTTGTTAATTACTGAACACTTTTAAGCGATCAGTTTTTTAGTTGGTGTCCTAAATAATGTACTTATATACTACTAATTTGAAAGTGTTCAATATTTTTGTTCAGTTTTGCTTTATTCCCGTTTGCCCTCATAGCCGGGATAAAATAGATGATTCGCTAATGCTGCTATTTAGGTTTCAATGTGTATTGGTTAAAATTTGATCGCTTTTTCTGTTTTTTTTTTTTTTAATTCTTTGAATAATATTTCAAGACTATCTGCTTATATCGTATTATATTTTTCTTCAGTCACAATCATAACAATTACAAAGGTTAACGATAAGTTACGTTAGTTCTGTGTATCGTTGCAATGGTCATGGACATGCGTTATCTCTTACCATGAGGAGAGCGTCGCGTGCGTCACATTACTAAAAAAATCGATTATAATACAACACACGAATACATATACTTATATCATACAAAGTTTGAATAAAATTAACAACTGCCATAGAGTTATTATCGCAGAACTTCATTAATACCAAACTAACTTACAATACGTATTTCATAAAATATTTCTATAATTGCCACTTTGCACAAAGTAATTGAATATCAGCGGTTATTGAAGCCATAAAAGTGTCACTGCATGTTTAAACGACCACTTTCTAATAGAATGAATAGTAAAGGTCCCAGTATAGAACCCTGTGGCACATCGCGTGCTAAAAAACAAAAGAGCATGTCTGAATAATATAAAAATATTTACAGTGTAAGGTTTGCCAGTTTTCCTTGAGCATTGTTAACATCATATATCATTATGATATCATTATGGTTAATAAAAGTAAACTTCACCATCACCACTAATTAGTGTAAATTGAAGTTACATTTCGTTTCATGCGTTGCTTCTATATCACAAAGTTTAATATGATTTTCACTATCATTAAGATTTTTACTATAGAGAAATTTCTTCCGAAAGATTTATACATCGTAGAACTAGGTTTCAATAAGCAAAACTGTGTTGCAAAGTTGTATGCAAAACACACTGATAAAGTAACCTATTATTTAATCTGAAGTGTATGTAATATTAAATTCCATGGCTCTCAAAATACAAGACCAAATATATATTTTTTATTTCATTTCTTTCATTGGATGCGAGCCGCTTCCAACCGATCTTTATGGAAGTAAATGGGGGAGACCTATATCCAGCAGTGGACGTCCTACGGCTGAGATGATGATAATATTGTATTGTTTTTTTCTTGCTAACCACACTTACAAAATATGTGTAGTGTCGGTTGCATTCAAAGATATTAATTTACCTTTTATGTTTAATGTCAAACAAGTTGAATTAGAATTGTCAACTACGATACGATTTAATTTGAAATTGATAAATTCTAAATGTCAGAAAGTACATGATGGGTATCGTTTGGCATTTCAGTCCATTTCTATGTCCAATAAAGATACATGAGCTTGTGTAGGTCAACGCGACCTTATCACAAGTTGATAAATGCGCATTGAAACATTAGAATATTCCAATAATATTTGCAATGTTTTTTTCTTTACACAAAGACTTAACTGACTAGTAAACCTTTTGAAATTGAATTTTAACGGAAATTTTCCAGTAAAAGAAACGTACCAAGTATTTTATGAGAGATCAGAAATTTACATAATTCTAAATATACATGATCTACAATTTGGTACAAGTACATGGTATAAGTAACAATAAACTACAATTATGGCCAATGATAATAATCATAACAGCACAAAAAATATAGTTCAATATAGCTAACCAAAATCATTCATCAGTTCATATTATATTAAACAAAATAAATATATAGGGATACTCTTAGAAGATTAGGTGCTGTGCAAAACTACATAGTGACTACATATAATCTAAACCACAAGTTCGATAATCTATTCGAAAACTCGATTAACAAAAGAAATACGTTAGCGCTGCCCTTACAATCGATACAATCGATTCGATAGTAATCGTTAAAAAACCACCATAATTAAAAATTCCCAACCGATGCCACATGTCATTCTAAAACAAGGCTTCGGCAGTAATACTAACATTTTAGAACCATTTCACAGTAAAAACACAGAAAACAATTTTGGTACCTACTATTAGAAACAAGGAACATTTTTTATAACGACACAGGATTAAAAAACCAATCGATAAATTTGTAGCTGGTACATGAGAACCTAATTACAAAACTAAAACAGAAAGGGACGGGAATAATTTTAAAGGAGTTAACCCTCAAGTGCGAGAGGGAGGCTTGAAAAACCGAGATCGGAAACGGATTGCAACGCACCACTGCGTACTGGCCGAATATGTTTTTTACTAATTAAAATGCACGCTGATGTATGGTGTGACGGTCAATTTATTTGGTTTCTGAGGTGCGGGTAATGACTGATGGAATTAAATAATAGAGTTTGTATTTTAGGTTGAGGTCATTGTTACTGAGAATTATAGTGATACGTAACATCACAGTTTTGCAGGAAGATTTAGGCATACAAATAACTTTACCTTTACAAGTATAGGTACATTAAAAATTAAAAAAAAACGAAGCCCCTAAGCCCAAGCACGGCTAGGTTTTAGACATTTGCTTTAATAAAAATCAAATTACTGAACCGATTATCATAAATATATCCTATTAGGCCAATCTGAAAGTATATTCCTTCAAAGAAAAAAAGATTTTTTCCAATAGGTTTATAAATGACGGAGTTCTGAGGTATACAAACATTTAAAAAATACATCAGAACCTTCTCGTTGAAGTCGGTTAAAATAGTATTCTGTCTTAATTATGTTTCAAACCACCATTACCATTATTTTCAGGTTTATAAGATTGTTTATTTAGTAAAAAAAGTTTTTTCCAGTTTTTTTTTGGTAATTTTATTCTATAAGAAGTTGACAAAACATTTCTTAATTTTAAGCAATATTTGTATGCTAGACTCTTAATGTACAATCGTACAATTGAACCGCTAAACAGTGGAATGCGTGCTTGGTGTTCCCCGATAGATATATTATGAGTGTCTTCAAGTCGAGAGTGAATCGATATCGTCTAGGTTAGCGTGTTCCATAATAGACCGCATCTTTACTTAATATCAAATGAGATGGTGTTCAAACGCAAGCCTGTTAAATATAAAAAAAACAACCTACATGTAAACTACTAGTCGTAATATAGATAACAACAAATTCATGCATTTGAAAATGTCACAATATTAAGCTAGTCTATAACCTACTACGGTTATAAAATTATCCGAATTTCAAATTATGCATCCCATAATGACTCCCGATTCAAAGATTAAAGTGCATCCAGACGTAAACCATAAATCCTGAATATCTTTAAAAATAAACTCTAAATCACAATCATGCAAATTAACCCTTCAAACGTCATCGAAATTCAAACGACGACCATAAAATCGGCACGAACACAATACCTAAATGTATTCAAGAATAACATGCACAATGTTGGCTTAAAACCTATGCCACTTACGCCCGGATTGGTCTCGGGGACCATTAATGAGCTATTGAAAAATGATAGCAAAAGTAATTCTCTTTGCTCTGAATTATCATAAACCATTTTAGGGTTAAAAGTTCCCATACTTATCTATTCTGCTTCAATAAAAAAACTACTCTAAGTATATTGGCAAATAGCTTAAACTTGCATGATAGTGATTGTAGAAAATTTTCAAAAGAGCATCAAACATTCTGTATCATCCTTCATAAACAAATCACCGTTAAAACTATTATCGACTGTAATAGAGTGGAATAAAGCTTAAAATAGCAAAATGAACATGAAAGACATTGCTTTTTCATAAATGGCATATGCAAATTCTTGGCATTGTCAGTGGGATGCGCGTGCAAGGCGTTTGGGGGTTAAACTCAATATCCCGTTGACAGATGTGGAGGTGATTTTCAAAACATCATATCGGGTTGCGATGTTCAAATAGTCGCGGAACGAATCTTAAAATTTAAATTTCTCATATTACTCGACAATTTCAAATTACAGTTGATTTTTACACTAGGTACTGCTAAAAAAGTGCAATGCGTTCAAGGTACTTGTATGTATGTGAGTAAAGAAAGTTCTCGAAGATGAGTGCAGTCTTCTAACCCGCAGTTGGCCTGCGTGGTGTACTATGGCCTTACCCTTCTCACAATGAGAATAGGCCCAGCAGCGGGACAGCTTATAAAAACGGAATTGACTCGGAGTGTATAAAGATAGAGGATTTCGCACGCGGCAAACCTATGTCCCGGAATCCAATGTCTTTCGTTCGTTAGGGGTTTGTTTGCGTGGTTTTCTTTAAATCAACTATTGAAGCATCCCAAGAGCATATGATTATCCCAATAGTAATTAAGTTTTGTCATGCTAATAGGTGCATCCAAAAGCTAAGCAATGCACTATAAAAATATATACCTACACATATATTTTTATAGTGCACTGAGTTTTATTTTTAAACTCATCATCATCATCATCATCATCAGCCGCATGACGTCCACTGCTGGACATAGGCCTCCCCCATTGACTTCCATAAAGACCAGTTGGAAGCGGCTCGCATCCAGCGCGTTCCTGCGGTCTTTATGAGGTCGTCTGTCCACCTTATGGGTGGACGTCCTACGCTGCGCTTGCCGGTCCGTGGTCTCCACTCTAGAACTTTGTAGCCCCATCAGCCATCGGTTCTGCGTGCTATGTGCCCTGCCCACTGCCACTTCAACTTGCTAATCCGCTGGACTATGTCGGCTACTTTAGTTCGCCTACGGATCTCCTCATTTCTGATTCGATCTCGTAGGGAAACTCCGAGTTAAGCCCTCTCCATAGGTATACCATATCAATAAACTTTCTATTAAGTTAAAAATGTATAATTCATATAATTTTTATAGGCAGCCTCACTTGAGAGCCAGTTCAGTTCCAGGCTAGGTGTGTTTACCATCTTCGACCACACCGTCACTTAACACTAGGTGAGCTATGATCAAACAACTAGCCTGTCAGCTATAAAAAACATACACATATATATGTTTTCATTTTGTTTTTAAACTAAGATTTTTGCTAAAAATCACTTTTTAATATCTAAATATGAACAGTGGCGGGTAGTGCCGCTCGATGGCGGCGCGTGCGCGAGGTACTGTTTATTCTGTGGCATTGGTAACCGACTCGTGGCTAATGAAGCGACGCACCTGCCAACAATCTCTACTGCGGGTGCCGGCTACAAGCTGTGGAGACGGACTGCAAAATGACCATATAATATTTTTCTTATCATTTCGTTGTTT
Source organism: Biston stratarius (assembly GCA_950106695.1). Lineage (NCBI taxonomy): Eukaryota > Metazoa > Arthropoda > Insecta > Lepidoptera > Geometridae > Biston > Biston stratarius. The sequence goes on from OX467106.1 coordinate 12,036,128, forward strand.
ATGGCAAGGCACTTTGTGCATTTCCCAGTGTCAAGCATTTCGATACTTAGGCATTTGTTTATTTAATAAGTCAGCACAGTCTACAGTTTGTAGCGATGATGGCTCAGTGGTTAGCGCGGTGGGTTCGCATGCCGAAGGGCGTGGGTTCAAACCCCAACAATGAGCTTGAGCTGCCGATGAAGGAAAACATCGCGAGGAAGCATAGCGTGGTGGTAGGGTACTTTCTAGTAAAGTTAAAAATCTGCCGTCAAACATCTAACGGTGTGTTCCGGCAGCCTCATGTAAGAGCCAGTTCCATTCCAGGCTAGGTGTGCTTTACCATCTACGACCATACCGTCGACAGGTGACCTGTGGTCAAACATCTAGTCTGTCATCCATAAAAAAAACACTACAAATTTAATTACATAATTACTAAATGTCAAGTTAAGTGTCACAGCAATTATAGGCGAAGACGCCATGCATTATAATCAAATATTCTGTCAAAATTATTCAACACGTCAAAAACAAAAAAAAAACTTAAGTTTTGCCGACTTTGTACTTAATTTATATCAACTGTGTTAGTGGTTACTTTCTTGGCGTCAAAAAAATAAAATAAAAATGATTTAAATAATAAAACTGGTAATTAAAGATTTAAAATAAAGATTGCTCTATATTGTCCTTATTAGGTACTTCTTTTTGTTACTGCCCTATTAGCTCATTTGGCTCACTTCTGCTTCAAAAGTTATAGGGCGTGGGTTCGATTTTCACTCAGGACAAACATTTTGTGTGACGAGCATAAATGTTTGTTTTGTATCTGGGTGCTGTTTACGTATTATAAGTAAGTACTTACATCAGATTTGGCGGGAACGCGGTGAGCGTCGTGTCGCCCCATTGTATTTTTTTCTAAAACTGGTGTTTTTTAGAGCTTTTATGCATAAAAATAGTGGTTTTTTGTTTATAAAGTGCCGAATTACAAGCGCGAGTGTGGGAGAATGATATAATGTGGTTAAACATGACTTTTCGTGTTGCTTCCAAAACTCCATCCAGAAGCTTATAGTAAAGTCACCACTACTTTACTAAGGCATGACTTAATTTGACTGGGACCGACTGGACTTGGCCAAGACTAGACTTTGACTGTAGCTATAAATGATAAAGAAGCTGAAAAATGAAGACTACTCACAAAATATATAAACATTGAAACTGGCAGAATGCACAGAGTGCGATGCCAAGAAGAACGAGAAAAAAAAAGTACTTACAAAAAAAAAAAAAAATTCTGTCAGCTGTCTAGTCTCCATAGTACAAGCTTTGCTTAGTTTTGGGACTAGATGGCGCTGTGTAAAATATCCTACGATAATTAATTATTTATTTGGTTTAGTTTGGGTCACCGTTTGTGTAAAAAACTATTGTTTACGTAACTAAGAACTGATTGCACTATTTAGTTTAGTTTTTCGATACTTATACAAAAGTATTATTATTGTTTTTAGTTTTATTTAAAGTTTTAGCAGTTGGGGCCTGTTGGACGGCGACCTCTCTTGGAAGAGTTGAACGGAATATATTTTGAGGTTATACATTTTTTTTAATACTATAGGTTATTATAGGTTTGCGTTTGACCACGCCCTGCCTGATGTTAAGCAGGATGTAGTCTAAGATGGAGCACGCTTACCTAGAAAAAACCTATTTACTCTGGATTTGAAGACACCCAAGTTGTAGTCCGCGGGAAAAACAGACGCCGGCAGAGAGTTCCACATCCTCGCTGTAAGTATTAAGAATGTGGAATCGAAACGTTCTTGATTTTCTGTTCAACGTTTAATACCTGAGTGGATCATCCTCAAACTAAAGTCGGAATAACGGATCTAAATGACCCTAAGTAGCCCCATTAAAATAAACAATAAGTTATTCCGTTTCACTAAGTCCCTTTCCACACTTGGCAAGCAGTAAAATGAAGAAAGCAAGCGTCCGTTAATAATTGTACATTATTATAGCTTTCCTCATGAACGGTTTTTAGATCATCGATACGTATTCATCGATTGTATGCTATGTTCGCCTGTAACCGCAACGTATTTTACTACCTCGTAAACGTAAGTGTATTATTGTAGGCTAGTGCTTTAATTTAAGCAGTAGTGTGTAAACATTACTGTGTTCCGGTTTGAAGGATACTACAGCTAGAGAAAAAAAAATATCGGGCTGTTGAGACTAACCTTCGACAGTCTCAAAGCAATTAGCGCCAAATTGTTTTGATACTCAAAGTTCTCTGCATCGCTGCAATGGTCATGGATATGCGTTATCTCTTACCATCAGGAGAGCGTATCGTTCGTCTCATTACTTTTACATATCATCATTACTTCACCACAAATCTGAAATCAGTTCTGAAGCACGCGTTGGAAGGTGCTTCCAGAATGTATACCGAGCTCTCCGACTTGACGAGTATTTCTTGCTACCGTTCCCAGTATTCGATATTTATTATTTTTGATAATTGATTGATACTTTGCGGAAGTTAATTTTGTGTGTTCAGTTCAAGTGTATTTAGTTTTATTCCGCTTAAAATTCGTTTTGGTTAAACAATGATGAGGATTTAAATTCAAATTTATATAACTAGACGGCATTTTTTAAATCTTGCCGTGATATTACTTAATATCTAAAACTAAAATCTGACATAATCTTAAAAACTAAATAAATTGAAATAACTTATTTAAAAATAATATTCACAAGTTTTTTTATCCTCTTATCGCTGCAGTATACAGTTGTCGACACGTGTTTCGCCTCTACACGAGGCATCCTCAGGACGTGTTGACTCTTCAAGCGCTTAGCCGAGAATCTCTGGCTTGAATTTATATTTTTCCCTTTCTATATCCTTTTTTACTGTTAAACTTTTCTCTCTCAGTTAACTACATACCTCTACAATGATTTCACGACACACTTTTGATTTTTGTTACTTTATACCTCTTTGCCCACATCATTAGCAACACACGCATGTCTCGATAATCGGACCGTATAATTCATATTGATGATCGATTCCTTCACAGTATCGATTCGAAATGTCCCATCATTAATCTACATTTCGCAAAACCCGTTCACATTCAAACAGTACAATGACATATCGACAATCGACAATTGGATTGTGAATTGATGTTGCAACGAGTTGCTTGCCCGAAACTGTGACCCAACAGCTGCAATGTCTTCAGAGATTTTACTTGGTGGTAGATTTCGTCTGGTACCACCGCAGTTGTAGATATTCCGCCGCCAAGCAGTTGCGTCGAAACATTACTGTGTTCCTGTTTGAAGGGTACTGCAGCTAGCGAAATCACAGGGCTGTCGAGACCAACCATCTAATGTCTCAAAGTAATGAGCGCCAAAGTAGTGATTCCCTGGAGTTTGCAACTTAAAGTTCTGTGTATTGCTGTAACGGTCATGGGCATACATTATCTCATACCATCTGACAAGGAGAGCGTCTTGTTCATCTCTTCACTTTTACTTATAAAATACACAATTAATATCATAAAATCAAAGTACTAAAGGCGATTATTTAAAGTATTTAACATTAAAAAATATTGTAAAATGCTTAATTAAGAAAATTAAAAAACACTAACGCGCACCGATATGCCTTTTTTTTAAATTCATAGCATGTGTCAACCAAGAAAAATAGAATTAAATAAACTCGAATACATATATAGATAAACTCTGATTATATAACACTTTTTTTTTCGTAGTCTTGTAAAAATGTCAATATTATGAAACTTTTTATGTCTCTCTGACAAATCTTTCCAAATATTTTAATTTTAAAATGATTATAGAAATACGCAACTGTTACTCAAATGTGACAACAAATTTAAACCCAATCCGGAAGTAGCACAAAATAGAAACGGAAAAGGCATTCGTTAAAACTCAACATTGAAAACTGTCAAAGGACTTTTATGATTAGAGAAACTCGATATTCTGTCACATTAAAATGACGATAACTAATGAATGAATTTGAATTACAAATGGAATCGAATGGAATATCGGATATCGACAAAGGTGAGATCATCTTTAAAAAAATAAGAGTGTTTTATCAGAACATCTTTTAGTTTTTGTTCGATTGCCAATGAAGGCAACGTTTATAGTATTGTTCTATTTTAATCATCTATTAATTGAAGTAGTAGGATGTATCTTTATTGAAATGTATGTATATATTATACTTACGTATGTTAACCTAATCATACTCTAATCTTCTTTTTTAACCGACTTCAAAAACTGGAAGAGGTTCCCAATACCTCGGATTTTTTTTCGGAATTGTTCTAAGACGCCTGGACCAAGTCATAAAATACTTTTTTGTTTTAAAAGAGTATACTTTCCAGGTGGTCCCATTGCCACCAAGTCAAGATCTGATGATGAGATCCAAGAAAAATCAAGGGTAACCTTCAAATTTTATAGGGACGCATAATGTGTTTTGTATAGATATATATTTATTTTAAAGGATATACTTTCAGATTGGTTCCATAGAAATTTCATGTAACATCGGTTGAGTAGTTTGATTTTTAAACCATATTACCTAAAACATAGCCGTGATCGAACTTATTGGAGTTGTTTTTTTTAATTGTAAATTTATTTATAATTAATATTGACACATCCTGTTTTCAATTCATTGTTGAATCGTTTCCATCCTAATGTTGCCTGGAAGAGATCGTTTTTAGCGATAAAGCCACCAATTTTTACACTAGATTTAAGTTTATATTTTTCTATTGTATTAGACATATTCGGTGTGAATAATAAAAAGTTTATATGTATAGTTTGTCTGTATTTTTTTATAAAGTTGTCATTTATTATAGCTTATCTATTGTTGTAAATACAATAAGTAAAATAATAAATGAATATATCGTCACTCTATCGAGTCTCAAGGCATCCTACGCTACTTTCACCGATACGTGGTCTCCTCTAGGATACAGACAAAGAATATAGGCTGTATCTAATTTAATATCGCCATTTTTATCATCACTCTGGTGAACCATGAGGCGCAGCTAGCATAAACATAATTGAAAAAGCAACACCATTTTAAGGCCACATGCACACTTGCGTCCACCCACGATCAGAACACAAACGAACGTACAAACCGATCTCATTACCAACAATGCACCATATATTACTCCATTTCCGGTGAGATATATATCCTCTTCTCTTTCTAACTTACTGCTATTGTATATCTCGTCTCTGTCTACAATCATTCCAAGACATCGAGATCATTAAGCGGCGATACAGTGATTTGTATTGTTAGCTTTTTGTGTTAAAGAGTTTGAGTTTTGGTTTTGGCAGCGTTTGATTCGATAAATCTCAATTTAGACGCTTTTGTGGTCGAGAATCCTAATTGTAGGTTGATACAAAATATTCACAATACTGATGACTGTATTGATTGCAGGAAAAGTTTCTTGTGCCATGATATTAATAAAACTTTAAATGAAAATACTGATACTAAGTGCATTGCTGGTCAGGTCGAACTTGAGCGATCTTATATTTATGAATGACTTCATTGTGAATTGTGAATTGTGGTTCCAAAGTCCAAAATTATACCTATTGTTCTTTTTTAGTTAACTGTCCAGGTGTAAGACTGTTATTTCACTTGTCTCATTACAGTCCTTAACTAACTTAACTCGTTACTTGTGATATTCCAAATATTTAAAACTATTTGCCTCCACATTCTGAATGTGTATTTACCAAGAATATAACTCCCTACCATCGTTCATTTCCTAATAAACACAAAGCTAGAGGAAATAGATCTCTTCTAGATTAATGTTATTCATTCTAGGACACGGGGTTACTTCTATCATAGGTACTATTCGAGCCAACCGATCTAAATTTTTTATTCAAAATATATATACGAGAAAACAAACGGGTCCTATGCAACACCCTTGTGGCAACAATCACAGATACATCCCTTTTCTATACAAATCACATCACTTGCCTATCATTAGTCAAAGGGTATCACTGTACAGTCGACTAACACTATCATTACCACTAATGACAAATGACACACGCGTGGCGAATCCTTGGTTTGAGCTGATAGCGGAATGAAAACAAAATGAAAGGGGTGAAGATCATTCGTACTTAACAAAGTTTTTAAAACTCATGGACTTGTTGAAGTTTCTCCACCGAAGACTGGATAGTACAAATACAAATAATTTTATTGCTTCGTGTAAAAATACAATAATATTAGCAACCCTGTCTAGCAGCTGTAGCTGCAGATTTCCACTAAATATGAAGTGGAAGTAGATCTCTTCAGCGAGAGATTGTCTAGATAGATACCACCGTAGCATCAGATATTCTGTCACTAAACAGTAGTGTGAAAACATTACTGTGTTCCGGTTTAAAGGGTACTGCTGCTAGTAATATTACAAGGCTGTTGGGATTAACCATCGAATGCCTCAAAGTAATTAGCATCAAAGCAGCGATGCTCTGGACTTTGCTACTCAAAGTTCTACCGCTGCAATGTTCATGCGTTATCTCTTACCAGCAGAAGAACATCTCGTTCGTCTCATTACTTTTACATAAAAGATAATATTGCAATTTGAACGAGTCCATTTATTAAAGACACCGAAGATCGAACTGTATCATAAGACATATCTATGTATATTCAACAGGTAAACTAAAAAAAACTGATAGTTTACCTGTAACACAATAACAACTATAATTGTGTACGTTAACTTAAAAAAAAAACACAAGAAACCTGTGACAATAATGATAAGAAATGCGGTTTAAAGTTCGCTTTGCACTTTCTAGTAATTTTCCACATGAACACGTTCACTATCTTAGCTTAGAATTAACTTGGATAAGGCCAAGCTGTAGGTAATTGAAGCAGTATTTTTCAAAACAGATAATTTACTCCGTAGCTACAATAAAGTTAAATCAATCGATCGTAACATAACACTAGTTGATTGAAGCAAAAAAATGCATAGATCAAAGAGCGCGTTAGAGTTGCCCATCACATATCAGCTTGTTTCAATTGCAATGATTAATTTATCATCATTTAAGTAAACGTACTGCAATTACCCTTCGGAGGCATAATTGTAAGTAGCAAAAACATGGTACTGTCGCTTCACGGTGAACGGTCAAAGAATCGAATGATCGACTGGTTCAGATCGATTCGTGTTCGATTAATCGAACTGTTGCGTGGAATTGTTGATTAGACGGTAGTAATTATTAAAGAATTGCTCGGTTTGCTTTGTAATGGAGATTTTGTGAGGTTCAAAACAAGCTACGCATAGAGTCTTGTAATATTAAGTCGTCGATCTTAATCGTGAAAAGGTTATATAAATTCCCGCCATTAACAGGGCCACGACTCAGAATTGCGAGTGCCTCGATCACGTAGGTTTGACTTATTTGATAATATTTATATAATATTGCTTGATACTGGCAAATGCACAATGTGTAACACCTAATAGTATCAAAGGATCTAAAAAACGAGGAAATATTAAATGGCTCCGAACTGAATTCACCAACAGCTATAATTTTAAAACTGGAGCAAAATATCACTTCTGTCATCCTTTCCAAACAAAGAACTATTAGCTATACAAAAATCGAAATTCTAAATACACATCTATGCATTGTCCCTATTCAATACGTCTATTTTTTAATACGATCCATCTTTTATGATTGTGTCAAAAATTTTGGCCCTGTTTTGCATATGAAGGGATATATTGTTTGCATGGAGTTTGAATGGAAGGACGGTATTTAGTTTAGACACGGTGTGGCCTGTGTCAGGGATGTCGGGCTGAATTTTATGGTCGCTTTGATCAATTTTAGTGGTGATTTAGGGGTTATGATTCGATTCGGTATTAAAACTAAGTCAATAATTTTTTTTGTTTATTACTTTTGAGTATTTTGAAAGACGCAATTTCTTTAGTAAGTAAAACTCTAATAAATTAATGAAACCAACGATACGCTCTCCTGATGGTAAGAGATAACGCCTGTCAATGACCATTGCAGCGATACACAGAACTTTGAGTAACAAAACGAAGTCCAGGGCATCGCTGTTTTAGCGCTCTCATTACTTTGAGACATTAGATGATGTTTAGATACTACTGCTTGGCGGCAGAATATCTGGTACAGCTATGGTACCTTCCTCGATGACCTCCTGCTAAGGTAATCTACCACCAAGTAAATTATAATTATGATATCCTGACTTAGCGCTTAGGTATTTGATTTGTACAAATCCCGTACATGACGCATAATTTAATTACATTGTAGTATATTTTGTACTAATTCACGTGTGGTTACCAACACACTTGATGTCAAGCGAAGTGTGACCGAGGATGAAGCACGTTTTATAATCACTACTGAGAATTATGTTTGCTTTAGATACGTTTACTTTAGCATCCATAATCTTACTTTCTTCAAACTTCAGCTCAACATTTTTCCTGATCCATTCAAAAGAACACGCGATATCGAGTCAAGGGCACCTGACAATGGTCCCAGTCATTAGAGTTTTTGAATAAAACGAGGGGCCCCGGTCTTGCATAAGTAATTATTGCGATTATTTTTTGATAGATAATAAATTGTATTTGGGTGTACCGGGGTTCGATAGTTCACTGGTGGTTTGTGATCGTTTTAATTCATTTTTTGGTAATAATAGTACTGGGTTGTAAGCTTTGCGACTACGAAACCGAAAAGAGATTTTTAAAAGAAAAAAGAAATTGTAAAGAGACCAAAAACGACGAGATTACGCATGTACGTTTCCATTGAAGCGATACATAAAATTTTGAGTATCAAAACAAAGTCCAGTATTTTCATTGTTCGAACGGCTAAAGCGTAGAATACGTTACCCGAGTGAGTGTCCCCAGATAGATACAATCTGGGTGTCTTCAAGTCAAGAGGGAATCGGTATCTTCTAGGCAAGCGTGCTCCATCGTAGATCGCATTTTCCCTTAACATCAGGACAATTTAAAAATCTTTACTTGTTATTTTGGGACTTCGGATAATAAGTCTTAACAGCCCTGTAAGTTCGCTAATTACAGTACCTTTCAAACCAGAACACACTAATGTTTATACACTACTGTTCGGCGGCAAAATATGTGATTATGCAGTGGTACATACCTAGACGACCTCTTGCTCTATTACGATGTAATTAATAAACACACATACATACATACATACATACATACCAGATACGCGCGAAAAACATAACCCTTCCTTGGCAGCAGGCTAAAAATATATATAAATAAACTCCTTTTAGTGTCATCACACATTATAGTAATATTAAATAAACAAACTTTCGCTCTCGATAAATAGAAAGTGACATGATAAGTGAATAGCAAAAAAAGCAAGGTGCTCAGGAAGCAAGGCGTCGATAAAAAAATACTCACATGTCGATAAAAAAATGTAGTGAAACATCGATATCGGTAAAGGTGGAGGGAACGACGCATTTACATAAATTACTATGCAGTACCAAAGCAGAATATGTTTTCGATGTTTTATCTCTCGTAAGCATTTTATTTGCTTCTTTGTTCGTTCAGTAGTAGGTCTGCTTTATGAGCTAAAAAGCGTGGCTTCGATTCCCACTCAGGACAAACAATTTTGGTTTTTTGTACGTCTAAAATGTATTCAAGAGTTATATAAAAACATGTATTTGTTCATTAGTACATTATTTATATATGTATGTATAATGTAATTATTAAAATGATTTATTTACTAATATACTTTTTTCCCCTAATTTAATTTAAACATCTAACTTATGTCAAAGTCAATAAATTGTTTGTAAATTGGAACTATTATATATTATTATATAACTAAGAGGAATATTAATGTATTTCCGCTTAAAAGTCGTTTGGAAGATACGAGGTAATAAACAAATTTACATACACACAAGGTACGCGCGAAAAACATGACCCTTCCTTGGCAGTCGGGTAAAAAGAATAGTCAAAAAATATTATCAAAATACAAGAATAGCCAAAGTAAACTCCAACAGAACGTAACTATAGGTGTACTCGTATAAAAGAGTTGTATAGAAACCCATATCACCCGTTTTTTACCAGACAGTGGCAAAAGGAATCTGTCGCCACAAAAACTGATCTAAATATAATAATATCGAGATTTGAATGTGAATGGAGGACATCTGTGATATCGAATGGAAGGAAGTGACGGGCACCATAAAAACATGTATGGGGGTGTCTGTCTGTCTGATCGGAGATGGGGTCAACGGACTTGAAATCTGACGGTTTGGAAATTAAAATTACTAAATTTAGATTAGCCGATTGTATTGCGTGGTTGTAGGGTATCTAGTACTCGGCTGGTTAGCTACCGCCCTCAATTTTAAAATCTATCGTCAAGCACCTAACGGTGTGTACAGGTCCATTGCACCCTGTTCCATTCCAGGCTAGCTGTGTTTACTATCTACGACAACGCGGTCATTAAACATCAGGTGAGCTGTGGTCAAACACCTAGCAGTCCAACCATCGCGTCTTTCAACCGCTATCTTCATGAGGCGCGCAGCGTCCCGCAGTACGAAGCAAGACGTGGCCGCACGCGCGTTGTTCAGCTTTGTCTCCATGATGAAGGCTACAGGATGTGGTCAAAACTATACTCGGAGTCGACTATTCTGTTAGCTCATTGATAGTATGTCTGCTTTAAAAGCCGCACGGCGTGTATTCGATTCCCACTCAAGACAAGCATTTTGTGGTATAATCAAAAATGTTTATTCTATGTCTGGGTGTTCTGTATATATTACAAGTATGTATTTACATAAAAAAGGTTTTTTTTTATCGCTGACAGGCTAGGTGTTTGACTTCAACTCACCTGATGTTAAGTGACGGTTTGGTCGAAGATGGTAAAGCGCACCTAGCCTGGAATGAAACTGGCTCTCAAGTGAGGCTGCCGGAACACACCGTTAGATGCTTGGCGGCAGATTTTCAACTTGAGGGTGGTAGCTAGCCAGCCGAGTACTAGATAATACCTTACCACCACGCTATGGTTTGCTCACGATGTTTTTCTTTACTCGCAGCTCAAGAGTATTGTTAGGGTTTGAACCCACGCCTTTCCGCGTGCCATCCGACCGCACTAACCACTGAGCTATCATCGCTACAAAACCAGATCTGAAGCGTACTTCTACAAAATGCATCCATCATTATGTTTTTTTTCTAATTGTCATTCTTAAAATGCCTCAATGAGGGCAATTTTATGCAATTGATACGAATTTTATTGCAATTAAATACAGTTGCAGTGCTATGCAGTGCCATTACGGTGCTCCAAGAAGTAGAGTGCACGGGAACACAGGGCCCGCATCATCAAATTTTAATTGTCGTAGCCACGCTGTTAGAAAATAGAGTTACGAGATAGTTAGACCCGGCGGCATAGACTTTAGTTTTTAAAGAGGAAGAAATCCTCCTTTTTTTTATTAAAAGAGATAAGGCCTGATTTGGTTTGAATTTCTTCCTCCTTCAACAAAGCGCCATCTATCCGCAAACTAGGCAACGTTCTTATTATGGGAACTAATATGGTTTTAAAACTAGTATCGAATAGGATACTTTGAATAAAACTGGTTTGAAACTTCATATTTGTTTTCTCTACAAACTTTTAGTAATAAGCCTTGATTATCTACGTAAAACGGAACAACGTAATATTCTAAATGTCAAATGTGACGTTAAATTGACAGTTATTAAGAGTTTTTGAATATTTCCCGCCTTTTTCTCATCAAAGAATAAGTGTGCGCAAACTAATATTATAAAGGCGAAAGTTCGTGAGTGTGTTTGTATATTTGTTACTTCAACATCCTCAAACAGCTGGACAAGTTTTGATGTAATTTGGTATAGAGGTAGCTGACACCCTGGATTAACACATAACTTTTTATCCCGGAAAAGGTGTCGTGTTTACGTGTGAACAGCGGGTTGAATAAGTAGAAGTTTTAAATTTACTTAAACTGATCGTCAATTCTAAATCTATAAGAAAATTTCACCTCGCCCATTTGTAATGTAACATCAAATGGAGCATTCGTCGAAAAATATAATGATTTCAATTAATTAATGACCGCAGTTGAAACAATGAGGGATGGTATTGATTATTCAAAACTAGTCACCCGCCCCGGCTTCGCACTTGTGCAATGTAGATTCGGATGTGGTGCATATGCATGTATTATATATATAAACCTTCTACATGTAAACCTTCCTCTTGAATCACTCTGTCTATTGATGGAAACCGCATTAAAATCCGTTGCGTAGTTTAAAAGATCTAAGCGTACAGGCGGCGGGAAGCGAATTTGTTTTATACTATGTAGAAATAAGTTTGTATTTTGTAGCGATGCTCAGTGGTTAGCGTAGTCGGTTCGCATGCCGAAGGGCGTAGCTTCGAACCCCAACAATGAGCTGGGAAGGAAAACACCGTGAGGAAACCATAGCGTAGTGGTAGAGTACTCTCTAGTACTCGGCTGGCCAGCTACCACCCTCAAGTTGAAAATCTGTTGCCAAGCATCTAACGGTATGTTCCGGCAGCCTCACTTGAGAGCCAGTTCCATTCCAGGCTAGGTGTGCTTTACTACTTACGACCACACTGTTACTTAACATCAGATGAGCTATGTTCAAACACCTAGCCTGTCAACAATAAAAAAAGTATTCTATCAGTTATCTGGTTCCCATAGTACAAGCTTTGCTTAGTTTGGGGCTAGATGGCGCTGTGTGAAAATATTCTATGGTATTAGGATATTTATACGGATTTATCAATCTGCCTAATAGCTGGTACTTTATTAGCATATTTATGGGAGAACCACACAAAAGCTATTGTGCATATACAACAACTATACAAGATGTAGAAAATATACAATTTCGGTAATGTCTATCTCGAATCGCGAAGTGTCGTAAATATCGAAGAAATTACAACTTTACTTTTTCGCAAGAATCATTGGATTTTTAACCTTAAACCTTTGCAGGATGGTGAAAAGAAGATGAATGTAAAAGTGAGTTTTTGTACAGAAATATTCAACCCTTATGGAAACCGCGATGTGCATTTCGATAATAGAACGCAGAGTAGTTAAGAAACAGAGAGTCTTCAAAATCTAATGTTTTTTTTTATTCACATTTTATTTTTACTAAATAGATTTTTTTTATTATAGAATTATTTCATTTTCTAAAATAACTTTTCATGGTTAAACCAATTTACATATTATATTAAAAAAACCTGTCAAATTAAAAATATTTCAAAATCAAATTCAAATCATTTTATTTGTCAGTTTGTCTAGTATAGGAGCTTATTATAAGCATAAAACGTGTCAACATGCTGCACCCATTTGGGCATACAAATAAAATCTCTCTCATTTTGTAACTGACATTGTGTCGATTACAAATTCTGAAACAAATTTAAATGGGACGCCGTCAGTTAATTCAAATTAAGCAGTTGGTCAATACAGATCGAGTTTAAATTTAAATAGAATTAAAGAAATGCCCAAGGCAATGCGACATTAACGTACTTTTAACTTTGTGTCATAAAGATAAGTCGTATTAAAGCTTGTGCACATGCTCAGCGAAAGACAGTTAGTTAATTGATAAAATATTATATAAAAATACTTTACTCGATAGTAGATCTCCTTAGCACGAGTCCTTCAAGGTAGGTACCACTGAAGTATCAGATATTCTGCTACCAAGCAGTGTAAACATTACTGCGTTCCGGTTTGAACGGTACTGCAGCTAGCGACATTATAAGGCTATTGAGACTAACCATCGAAAGCCTCAAAGTAATGACTTTATTTTGCTACTCAAAGTTCTGTGTATCGCTGCAATAGTCATAAAGATGCGTTGTCTCTTATTATCAGAAAAATGTCTCATTCGACTCATAAAATTTACACGAAAAAAATTGTCTATCCGTGCGATCTCTGTGCGTCACTACTCTATATCGCGTATCGCGGTATATGAAAGATTCAAGATGTTACCAGCATGGATTATTGAACGGAACCCTTTCGCTGTTCCTGATTATATCGCAAACATATCATAAGCACAGCTCCTTTCATGTAGTTACGGTACATGGACAGCCCTAGTGTCAATTTTAAGGCGAGTTAGATACATATATATAAACTCTTTATAGTGCGCACCAAAAACATAAAAAGAAATAAAGAAAACATAATAATTTTATGAGCTAGTGCCAAAAGTGGTGTCCTTATCGCTAAGAAAGATCTCTTCCAGGCAACCAAGAATGGAACACACGATACAGATTAAGAACAGACGGGAGATATTGTAACACTCATAAGCTATAAAAAAAACATATAGTAAGTATGTAAAAATAAATAATAATAATGTATTTAAATAGAACGAAATGTATACATATATAAATAGAATGTTAAATATATTTTTTGAAATATAAAATATGTCAATATGATTAAAATAATGTCATTAAAGAATTATAAGAAACTAGAAAGTTATAATTAGTTACTTATATTTATTTGTGTATCACATCACATCATCAGCCATAGGACATTCACTGCTGGACATAGGCCTCCTCCTGGGGAGGGGTTTTGCCAATACTCGCCACGCTTGGCAGGCGGCGAGCGCAGTTAGGTGTGATTGTTCAAGGAAGACGCTGCTGCCCATCTTCCGGATTACATCCCTTAGCCGACTCTTACGGCAACCACGGGTAGAGAGGGTGAGGTACTATTCTTACGCCGGCACCACCACGGCCATTTGTTTATAATTATCTCTTAATTACAATGTAACCATACAGATTTGAAAAGTTTATCTTTTAACTTTTTTAAATGTAAATCTAGTCATAGAATCTTCACAACACTTAATCACAATTTCAATGTAACTAAATACAATATTGATGCTATAACTAGCTGCGCCCCGCGGTTTTACCCGCGTGGTGATAGAAAATTGTAATAATGATGATACAAACTTTCATCCCCTATTTTATCCCCTTGGGGGTAGAATTAATAAAAATCCTTTCTTAGCGGATGCCTACGTCATAACATCTACCTGTGGTAGCGCCAAAATATTTTGGACTTCCTGGAGCGGGATGCGTTATGTGTCCGAAGGCTTCATAGCGTCAATTTGTTTAGTGGACTGTATTTGTTAATTCGCTAGGCACGCTGATTACACATCAATTAATTTACGAGCGATAACACAGAGGAAAAGGAAGAATGGGAGACCACGCACCTTGACCTCGTTCCTCTCGTAAATAGTCCTGGCTGCGCAGCACAGTATGCACTTTGTAATGCACTCCACACACTCGCGGTAGAAGGAATGTTTGATGTTTCAGTTTAGTTTTCGTTTTTCTTTATTCACGTAGTAGTTAATTTATATTATTTTATGCACACGAGTGACGCCGATGATCGGTCACGTAGCACTTGGTCGTTGATGACTATTATGGCGGTAGTCGGAAATAATAGGAATAGGGAGTAAAAAGGACAGCAATCGCTCATTAACCATGTGTAAGAAAGTGATATGCATTAATTGCGAATCCTACCCTACCTGGCGGTAACAACCTGCATGCCAAATTTCAGCCCGATCCGTCCAGTGGTTTGGGCTGTGCGTTGATAGATCACTATTTCAGTCAGTCAGTCAGTCACCTTTGAGTTATATATATGTATTTAGATATGTATGTACATAAAGATAAAACAAAAACAAAATAAAAACCAACATCAGCAACGAGGCCCGTCTAAAAACAATATCAACTCAGCATATAGCAACTAAAATACAACTTTACTCTGTCCTTGAAAATAGTCAAGGACCGTGACTGTCTGAACATATGAGCAACAAAGCAGCGATGCCCTGGTCTTTGTTAAAGTTCTGGATATTACTGCAATGGTCATGGACAGGCGTCATATCTTACATCAACTTTTATATTTTTTTTAAACTTCAAACAGCGTAAACAGCGCACAGCGGATAGCTATGTGTGCAGTGTCACGCATTGATGTAAAAACTCTATCTGCCTTTTCAGCGAGCCTGTGTATACATCACCATATAGTATTTGCGATGATGGCTCAGTGGTTAGCGCGGTAGGTTTGCATGCCGAAGGGCGTGGGTTCAAACCCCAACAATGAGCTTGAGCTGCCGGTGAAGGAAAACATCGTGAGGAAACCATAGCGTGGTGGTAGGGTACTTTCTAGTACTCGGCTGGCTAGCTACCACCCTCAAGTTGAAAATCTGCCGCCAAGCATCTAACGGTGTGTTCCGGCAGCCTCACTTGAGAGCCAGTTCCATTCCAGGCTAGGTGTACTTTACCATCTTCGACCACACCGTCACTTAACATCAGGTGAGCTGTGGTCAAAACCTGGTGTCAGCCATAAAAAAAAGTATATATAGATAGCAGTAGTGGTCACATAGTCATTTATAATTTCATTCACAACCTTATAAATAAATGTCTTAACAAACCAGCTGCCGAAGTATAGCCCATTCAAATCGTCACTCCGCAGTGAAAATTTTCCAAGAGTGTTTATGGCTCGCTTACAAGTGATTCCGTATCTATTTTTTTTTATAAAAAGAGATAAATCTTTGCGATAAGTTTTCAATTTATATTTTATTCCTGTGGTTTACAAAAATACATATTAATGTTGTAGGTATCCATAAGCTTGCTGGTTTACCATCAGGTGAGTGTCTCGTTCATCCCATTACTTTTACATAAAACAAACTGAAGAGTTTAAAAAATCTATAACCCAGCTTCGAATAAAATAGCTATGATTTAAATGAAAAAACTTTTTAAACCAATTTATTGTTCCTAATTGAATTTAAACATCGTATAATTATATATATTTGTAATCGTCTTTTAATTTCCTTTATTTTGGTACCCTACTCGATAGGTTTGCTTAAAACATCTGCCATTTTTTTTTTCCAATCACCTATCTAAGGACACTTGAATTTTTAAGAAGAATATAACATCCAGCCGTTTGGAAGATACGATGTAATGAAGAAATTTACAAATATACATACATACGAGTATTTAAGATCGCGCAAAAAACATAACCCATCCTTGGCAGTCGGGTAAAAATTAGAGCTCCTTCTTTTTGTTACGGAACCCTAAATTTAGACAATGCTTCGCGCGGCAGACGAACGTACGGGCAGTCACCCACTGATGCTGCCGGGCTCGATTGTCGAGGTGTAATTTGAATAATTCGGTACAAGATGTGAGATATAGCGACATGAAAATTACCATGACTCATACAAATTGTAACTTTTTTTTTGGAAAAACGAGAACGAAGTAGAGTGTTAATCTAATTCCACTCTGCCCATTCGACTGTCGAACATTCAGGCGCTATAAAAAGCGAAACCACTTCATGGCTAATATCGCAAAAATCGAACTAAACGGTTTAATTCTACCTTCATCATACGAACCGCTAAACAATAAAATTTGCTGCCGGAAGGGTATAAAGTTAAGTGACGGTACGGTCGAAGATGGTAGAACACACCTAGCCTGTAATGGAACTGGCTCTGTTGTGAAGCTCCAGAATACACCGTTAGGTGCTTGGCGGCAGATTTTCTACTTAAGGTGGCTAGCCAGCCAAGCTATGGTTTTCTCACGATGTGTTCTTTCACTAGCAGCTCAAGCTCTTTGTCGGAGTTTCAACCCATGCCCTTTGGTGTGTGAACCGACCTTGCTAACTACTGAGCTATTATCGCTCTAAGTAAAGTAAATAGCGCTGTAAAGACACAAGTTGAAAAAATAATAGAATTTTAATATGTTTTTAAATGAATCTGGCTTTATGTTTTCGTAACAATAAACTAAACAAATAAATTCATTAATAAACTAAGTAGTGACATTAAAAAAAAAATTATGCACCATACATAGTTTTGGAATGAGATACAGATCTAAAATAAGAATATTTATTGAATATAAATTATTATTATTAAATTCTGTTTAGTGTGTATGCGTGGTGGTAGAGTACTTTCTAGTACTCGGCTGGTTAGCTACCACCCTCAAGTTGAAAATCTGCCGCCAAGCATCTAACGGTGTGTTCCGGCAGCCTCACTTGAGAGCCAGTTCCAATCCAGGCTAGGTGTGCTTTACCATCTTCGACCACAACGTCACTTAACATCAGGTGAGTTGTGGCCAGACACCAAGCCTGTCAGCTATAAAAATAAAAAAGTGTATTATAAAATAAATAAATAAACAAATACACAAATTTTTCTAGTGATTTAATATCTTCTAGATTAGAATTTAATACAGCAGTCAAGAAAGTTTCGCTTTAAAAAAGTTTTGACAGAAAATGATTTAATCGCTTTTCTCTCGTGGATTAGTCCACAGCCTAGCCTAAGATCAAAGCACAGCGACCAGCTCCTGTATAAGAATCTAGTTCTGCTTCAATTATTTATGAACCCTGAAGACTTTATTACGTCTAGTCGAGATAAAATATTCCTTCTGATATTCTTCTTTTTGGTTTCTGACACACTAGTAAGAAACTTTGAATTTCCTATGTGCTCTACGGGGGCTGTGAAACACAAAGCCAAATCTTCTCATTGTAAACTCATAAAAAATTCAGCTGTTTTATAAAAATGTCATACATAATTAAACAAAATGTAATAAAGCAAATTACATAGTTAAGTATATTTCTATTTTGTAGCGATGATGGTTCAGTGGTTAGCGCGGTAGGTTCGCATGCCGAAGGGCGTGGGTTCAAATCCCAACAATGAGCTTGAGCTGCCGGTAAAGGAAAACATTGTGAGGAAACCATAGCGTGGTGGTAGGGTACTTTCTAGTACTCGGCTGGCTAGCTACCGCACTCAAGTTGAAAATCTGCCGCCAAGCATCTGACGGTGTGTTCCGGCAGCCTCACTTGAGAGCCAGTTCCATTCCAGGCTAGGTGTGCTTTACCATCTTCGAACACACCGTCATTTAACATCAGGTGAGCTGTGGTCAAACACCTAGCCTGTCAACCATTAAAAAAAAGTTATAGAAAAAAAAACTTGAACATTTGTGAGGTCTGCCAACCCGCACGCACTTTTTTAAATACGTATAAGTCCGCGTTTGACCACCAACTCGCCTGATGGTAAGCGATGACGTGGTCGAAGATGAAGCACGCAGACTTAAAAGATACCTATTCACTCTGGCCTTGAAAACATTTAGATTATATCTCTCAGGAAATAAGGAAGCCGGCTGCTCGTTCCATTCCTTGGCTGTACGGATACCCAAGGAAATTCCACTACGTATGGGTGGTAGTGAGCCGTCTTTCTACTTGTCCTGTAGTAAAAGGGGGATGGAAGAACAAGGTCATACAGCTCAGTAGCACATTCTCCGAAATGGATCCTGTAGAAAATTTAACAGTTTTTTTTTAGATTTCAGGGTCTATAGAAGAATAAGTACAATATGATAAAAAAATAAAAAATAAATAAATAAAATATTGTAGGACACATTACACACAGCGCCATCTGACCCCAAACTAAGCAGAGCTTGTGTGACGGAAGTCAGATAACTGATAGAATACATCAAAACTTTTTTTTGTTGTAAATACATACTTATAATACATACAGAACACCCAGACACAGAACAAACATTTGTTTATACCAAACAAACATTTGTCCTTGGCGGGAATCGAACCCACGCCCTACAGCTCAGGCAGACATACTCCCAATGAGCCAACAGGGCTAATTCTAGTTAGTTTCGCGTTTGGCCACATCCTGATTGATTGCTGTCTAAGATGCACGCTTATCTAGAAGAAATTTTCTCCAAATTTGAAGACACTCATATTGTACCATATTCTTTCAGCTTACCCTAACCGTTCTGCGTAATCCTAATACGCAACTATGGAGTACCAGTTAATTCAAAAGCTACAAAAATATGTATAGGGAAAGAAGTGTATACCTTCTTTTCTGCTGACAGATTAGCTGTGGTCAACAGCTCATCTGATATTAAGGGATGGTGTGGTCAAAGATGGTAAAGTCATCTAACCTGGCATGGAACCGGCTCTCAAGTGAAGCTGCCAGGACACATCGTTACGTGCTTGGCGTAGATTTTTATCTTGAGGGTGGTAGCTAGCCAGCCGAGTACTAGAAACCCTACCACGATGCTGTGGTTTTCTCACGATGATTTCTTTCATCGGCATCGGAAGCTTGTTGTTAGGGTTTGAACCCAAAAGATTTCGGCGTATCACCCGACCGCACTAACCACTGAGCTATCATTGGTACGAAACTTCAAAAACAGCGGAATCTTTACTTAGCAACAGAATCGCAATTAAATTCGCAATTCTCAATTATTTATTTTATTAATATACCTATAACTTTGGGAAAGAAACCCTAAAAAACTTTTAAATTCCACGTAATCGCTCAAGAAATTAAGAAAACAAAAATCAATGTTCAAGCTTTTCTTTCAATGATTAAAACTAAATAACGAGGTTTGTAAAGGAAACTCTGGTACAAAAGACGTAAATCTTTTCCCCTTGATTGCCTCTATTGAAACGAAGAAAAAACCAAACCCTTTCATTGGCACGTTTTGCAAATCAACTTAGAATTTTTCATAAGTCCGATTACTTCGGAACAAGAAATAAGGATAAGGTATTTTAACTTAGAAATAAGAAGTAAGATCTAGTTTTTTTTGAGTACCTAATGAGATATACGAAACGTTTTCCTATTTTGATTTTTTTTGATGGTCACGGATTGTTCATGACCATTGCAGCGGTACACAGAACTTTAAGTAACAAAACAAAATCCAAACAAAAAGTAGCAAACATACATACCTACACATAGACAAACTTTTACTTTTATGGTGTTAGTGTGACGTATGATCAAAGATATAGTTGCTTGGTGGTAGATCTCCTCAGCAGAAGGTCGTCTAGGTACCACCGCAGTACCAGATATTCTGCCGCCAAGCAGTAGTGTGTAAACATTACTATGTTCCGGTTTGAAGGGTACAGCTAACAAAGTTACAGGGCTGTTGAGACTAACCATCGAAAGTCTCAAAGTAATGAGCGCCAAAGCAGCGATGCCCTGGACTTTAGTTTGCTATAATTGATTGATTCAGGCGTTACTTTCCGGAAGTTCATTTTGAATGTTCAAGGTACATTATATTTTTTTTATTTCCGCTTAACAGACTTTTCAGTTTAACTTACTTGATAACAATTTAAAAAACTTCATTTCGGAGAGGGTGCTTCAGAACTACATGGTCTGATTCCCCCATGCCCATTTTTCTATAGGACAGCCAGAAGCCCAAAATAGCGACATCGTTTCATGGTAGATGTTCCAAAAATTCGAAGGAAACGATTTGATTCCACGTTCATTGTGCGGACCGCTAGACAGTGGAACGCGCAGCCTGAGTGGGTGTTCCCCGTTGGATATAATCTGGGTGTCTTCAAGGCAAGCGTGCTCCATCTTAGGCCGCATCATCACTTACATAAGATCAGGTGAGATGGCGGTCAAACGAATCAAACGAAAATATTTCTAATAAAAAATAAAAAATCCTATGCTTAATATCTAAAACTTAAAAGCTTAAACAAATTAAACAAAAATCTAATTAAAATAAAATAATCACAAGTCTTTATATCGTCTTCTCGCTGCAGTAACCAGTTGTCGACACGTGTTTCGCCTCTACACGAGGCATCCTCAGGACGTGTTGACTCTTCAAGCGCTTGGCCGACTTAGTTGCTGGTTTAGTTTGCTACTCAAAATTATGTGTACCGTTGCAATGACCATGGACATGCGTTATCTTTTACCATCAGGAGAGAATCCCATTCATCATATTACTTTTATATAAAAAAAATATATTCTTAATCTTTTTTTCAATACAATAATATGAAGCAACAACTCTCCCACCCCTTCTTCCCTCAAAGTTGATTAAAATAAAAAAAGCTAATAAATCATTTGAAAATTAATAATTAATAGCGCGCCGGTACGCAGAGCCGGCGCTAAAATCGAAACGTTTCTAAAGAGTATTTGCATAAGAAGGGATACTTTCGACGGTGCTTTTTCGCCTTTTTTAATTCACTTTCCGATTTCTGATCCGAAATATTAACATGGATAAGACGACGACGTAGTTACTTGTCTGACACTTTGGAGAGTGCGCTTGAGATCTGAATGAGAAAATTCCGCCCTTCATACCATACTATCGCACAGTTTAAAAAGTTACACCGTTTCATGGTTAATATTCCAAAAACCCGAACTCGACGTGTTGTTCCGTTGTAGGATTTTTTTCCTGCCGTCAAGCAGTAGTATGTTAACATTACTGAGTTTCAGTTTGAAGGGTACTTACAGCTGCTAGCGAAATTACATTGCTGTTGAGAATCACCATCGAATGTCTCAAATTAATGAGCGCCAAAGGAGCGATGCCCTGGACTTTATTTTGCTAATCAAAGTTCTTTGTATCGCTGCAATGGTCATGGATAGGCGTTATCTCTTGCCACCAGGAGAACCTTATTGACATCTTTCTAATTTACATGTTGCATTAGGCCACAAAAATGATATTACTAAAAATCTTTCACTTTGAGAACCTTCTAAACTTCAAACAACCATCTAAGAATAAATACAAATTTTATTTTTGTCCAATACTAAAAAAACGTATCCACATTATTCCATCTGAAACCCTTCTTTATGCGGGCGGATATCGAGGGACAGAAATGAACAGATGTTTTTAATATCAAGACGCTACACCCCCCCTCCCCCCTTCCGCCTCCCCCTCCCGCCCCTAATGTTTGCACTGTGTACATTGTTCCTTATTGCATCTACTGTTTGCTCGGGCTTTAAAAGACTGTGAGAATCTTCGACGACAATTCTCAGTCTGACATCAACAGAACTAACAATCGTCTTTTTTAAAAACAAAACTAAAGACCCGTTGTTTGTCACATAAGGGTACTGCAGCTAGCGAAATTACAGGACTGTTGAGACTAATCATCGAAAGTCTCAAAGTAATGAGCGCTAAAGCAGTGATATCCTGGACTTTGTTTTGCTACTCAAAGTGCTGTGTATCGCTGCAATGGTCATGGACATACGTTATCTCTTACTATCAGAAAAGTTTCTTGTTCGTCTCATTACTTTACAAGTTTACAACCTGAAGAGCTAGGCTAGGAGCTACCACTCCCAAGTTGAAAATCTGCCGCCAAGCACCTAACGGTGTGATCCGGCAGCTTTAAGAGCCAGTTCTATTTCAGGCTAGGCATGCTTTTCTTCGACCACACCGTCACTTAACATCAGGTGAGCTGAGGTCAAACACCTAGCTTGTCAAAGAAAATGACTACTTTTTAAGAGATCATCAAGCCATTGTTACTCATATCTTACAAAAAAAAAACTTCGGAATCAAAATAAAACATGATTGTAAAAACCTTGTGAAACTAAGAAAAATGCATTAATCTACCGTTGCTCAATGATAACAATTGCTATTCAAATAATACAATAATTTACCCGACAGACAGAAGACAATTATGAGTTTGGGTTTGGTACAAAGTAACGGCGAAATGCTTCTCTTTATCTTTATGACGAAGTTAAAAGCGGTCAAGAGCAAGTCAGACTTCCACATCATCATCATCAGCCATAAAACGTCCACTGCTGGACATAGGCCTCCTCCTGCGGTGGTTTTGCCAATACTCGCAACGCTTGGCAGGCGGGTTGGCGAGCGCAGTTAGGTGTGATTGTTCAAGGATGACGCTGCTGCCCATCTTCCGGATTACATCCCTTAGCCGACTCTTACGACAACCACGGGTTGAAAGGGTGGGGTACTATTCTTACGCCGGCACCACCACGGCTCGCCTAGAAGTAACCGATTCAGTCGCGATTTGAAGATATTGGTTGTAGACCTTAAGACAATACACAGACATGGATAAAAATCTGGGTCTCGATCAGGAAACGAACGAACGAGAACGCGAACCTATTCTGTATAAAAAAAAAAAAAAAGGGAATACACACTGGAGCAGCAAATTCCTTTGCTCAGCGGTTCGTACTATGAAGATAGATTCGAACCTTCTTCCGAAGACTTGCTTCTTCTTCTTTGTTGATGAGCTATCTGTTCTAGCACTTTTTTGATGGATTTTATCATCGTCATTATCAACCTATCGAAGTCCACTGCTGAACGTAGGTTTCTCCTAAGACACGCCACTGAGCCCGATCTTCGACTCTCCACTCCATCGAGTCTCAGTGCGTCCTACACTACGTTTGCTAATTCGCGATCTTAGTCTACCCGAGCAGTTATCGATTCTGCAACAGTTTTTTTTTTTTCAATGTAACAGTAATGAGACGAACGAGACGCTCTCCTGATGTTAAGAGATAACGCATGTCCATGACCATTGCAGAGAAACAAAACTTTGAGTCGTAAAACAAAGTTAAGGGCATTGCTGCCTTGGCGCTCATTACTTCGAAACAAGATGGTTAGTCTCAACAGCCCTGTAAGTTCGCTAGCTGCAGTATCCTTCAAACCGGAACACAGTAATGTTTACACAGTACTGCTTAGCGGCAGAATATCTGGTACTGCGGTGGTATCTACCTAGACGACCTCCTGCTAAGGAAATCTACCACCAAGTATAATAATGTATATATTATAATACCCATTACACCTTCAGCTTGTTGCTGTAAGAATTGTTCTTACAGTTTACAAGAACTGGATATAGTAGCTGGTAATTCTCTTGTAACTTGAGCGAGTATATCTACTAATGTCGTCACCGGACTCGTTGCGACTCCGTTGCGTGTACGCAGTTTCTGTTAATTACATTCGCACGATCGACAACCATCTAACTGCTTACCTACTACCAACTGCCCTGACTAGTAGTGGCTCTGCTTTCTGAGCTGTGGGGCGATGGTTTAGTTCCCACTCAGGACAAATACCTATTTGTGTGTAGAACATAGTTTTTTTTGTTTTTGATACGGATAAGTCCGCTGACTATTTAATACTGATATTTAAGATAAAGCGCGACAATTAAAGTACTTTGCGTAATCGCCGTATTTTTATTTCACTAAATTATGCAATAAATAATCAATATATGTACATATATATATATTTTTTTGCATTGAGATCCAATTCCATTCCAGGATAGGTATGCTTTCCCATCTTCGACCAAACTGTCACTTAACATCAGGTGAGCTGTGGTCAAATACCTAGTCTGTCAACCACAACATAAAGCGATGAAACTTGTATTTTCGTATTGTTTTCAGAACGGTGTAGAAGCTTCTTGTGAATCCACTACTTCTTTAGATTAGATTAGCCTTGACCGTGACTTGCTTTGTATGACTTTGATTTATAGGCGTAAATCGTGAAAAACAGAGTGCATAAATAGAGATCATATATTTAGATTAAATCATAATTAAAATTAAACGAGTATTAGCAAATGAGTTCTTTGATTAAATTATTTTTTACCTCTACTCGAATGATCTTTATTTCCTAAAAAAAATATCCGTGGAACTTTGTATATAAATCAACACTTAGCTGTAAGATTTCCATTGTTTTAGAAATAAAAATAAAGCATACATAGGGATATAGGGACAGAGAAAGCGACTTTGTTTTATACTATGTAGTGATAGTGATGTACAATTACTTCGCCTATTACGGATCAATTTCCGAGTTACTTTATGTAGATAATGTTCTCAAAAAGCTGGGTATCCTTTCGAAGGTGCGACGGTACTTCACGCCGGAACTGTTGCTTACATTATAATACTAAGCACAAGTTCGTTCATGCATGGAGTACCTACCGTTCTCTCCTTTGAGACGGATCGGCCAAGTACCAGCTTGAGGCGTTGGAGTCCATCGAGAAACGTGCTAAGAAACTTATAAGCGATGATGCGCTTATTCTAAAAAGGCTTCTAAGCCTTGATCATCGTCGCAAAGTCGCTTCTCTGTCGGTTTAGTACCGGATACACTTTGGCGAGTGCGCTTCAGATCTGCATGACCTAATTCCACCCTGACCATTCTACTATCGGACAACCAGGAGCTCTAAGAAGCGACACCGCTTCATGGTCCATATTCCAAAAGCTCGAACTAAGCGGTTCGAATCTACCTTCATTGTGTGAACCGCTAAAGAATGGAATTTACTGCCCGAGTGGGTGTTCCCCGATAAATACAATGTGGGTGCCTTCAAGTCGCAAGTGAATCGGTTTCTTCTAGTCAATAGACCGCATCATCGCTTAACATCAGACGAGAGGGCGATCAAACACAAGCCAATTCGAAATATTAATAATTAAAAAATAAAGATCCTTAGATTGAAGTAAAATTTGTCGTACATCGGTACTTAAATAATCTGTAAGATTTTCTTAGATACATAACCCCCTAAGGAAATATTTTTGTAGTTTTTAGAGTATAAAAATAGTCATACTTTTTGAGTTCACTCTAGTAATGTCGGCTTAATCTTTCTTCCCGGACAAGAACTCCAAACTTTCAACTTCTAAACCAACCCGACAGCGTTTAGGGTTCGTATTGTAATGTCTCGTGAACAGTCCCCTCGGAAAATGCGATAAAATGAGGAAAAACGCCGCCTCGCGCCATCTAGCGGCGAGGAGTGCGCAACCTACATTGAAAAGAAAATACATTTTTAGTTATATTGTTAATTAAGTTATTTCAAGCTTTACTTATTGAAATCGAATACAAATCTTACGGTATTGAAATAAATTTTACCTTGAAAGTTTGATTTGAAATCAAGAATATATATTTTAGTTCAAGTATCTACAAGAAAAATAGCGAAAGATTTATACTAGAATCGTATCAAGTGATAAAATACCTATAGTAAAACAAAGAAAAAAACTAACATCTGTTTCTTCGACTTAATAGTAAAAATTTAGTCTCTCTTTTAAAATAAAAAAATTAGATGCCTTAATCCACAAATCTGAATGCAATTATTTTAGTCAACAATGAGTTAGACTTAATCAAAAATGAATCAGACTGAACATTAATTGACTTACAAAAGATGAATGCCGACATTATGCCACCGGTACTAGTAACCGAATTTCGGGTGGCGCGAACAAAAACTGACCTACATTGGCGCCCCACAAAGTTCAGCCACCCTGGCAGAGACGCTACCCTACGTCTTCCCCTCAAAACGCAGCTTCTTGCACTTTCCATTATTTTTATATCTCTACTAGAACAGTAAAATGTGTTGTTATCGTTACCTTCTAATTTTACTTTGGTTTTTAGTGTAGTGTAATTTTTTAAATAAAATTTGAGTGTTGTCTAAGTATTTTTTTTTGGGAATATGGTATAGTGAAAAGAAGGCAGAGACCGATGTCAATAAATTCCGGTATAGAAAAAGTGTAGGCGGTCCAATTAACGGTTATTTCGACTGTAAACAGAGCCGGGTCCAAGGAACCAGTCGATCGCGCCGCAAAAAAAGCGCATCCTATTATCGACTGTAACAAAAGGAGTTGTGCAGTGATACCTAAGTACACATCTCGATTCATCGTCTCGACTCGATCCGACGAACCGATGCTATTGGCGCGCCCCACTGTCGCCGCGCTAGAGCGGGATGGATTGAGTGAATCGGACGGTGAGTGAGGGGGAGGGAGACGGTCATCTTAGCTACCGAGTAGCGTCCCACTGGGCGGGGCCGCGCCAAGGAGCGAGCCTCAGATGCGCGTAGTGTTGGTGGGGTTTCGTGCGAAGGATCGCACTGCAGTCGTGTGTCGCGACGACCACGCGCGCTCGCCCGCTTGGCGCGTTCCGTTTGGATCACCTTACGTAATAATTACTAATCGGATCGAAACCCCTCTTCCGATCATCGATTGTGAATGTGTGAACTGTCAATTTAAGTTAACGAATACCGATTATTTCCTCATTTTAATTTTTTTGCGGCAAGTGAACTTGAGTTTGTGTACACTGTGTCTCATGTTTTTGTTTTGTTTCTGCACGGACTTGAGATTATTTTTGGGCGTATCTGACTGTTTCTTTTATGATTCTGTAACGTTTATGTTTTGTGACAGTGATGATTGGACCGTTTTGAAGAAAGACTTCAATTTGTTGTGACATTATTGACTTATCAAGTGCATAGTGGACATGTTCAAAGAAAACTGTGAATAAAAATCTTTCGACTGAAATCACAAGTAAGTACTAGAAATCTGCGTCGCTTAGGTTTAGGATAAGGAAATGTTTAGTGACTGGAAAAAAAAAATTATCAACTCAACTGCACATCTCATATTCAGAACAAGTTCTTTTTCAACAAAAATCTGATAAAACACATCTGTCACTTGAGTGAAGGGTCAAAATAAATATTAAACAAAATAAATTGTGTTTGTTTGTGTTCATTTATTTCTGTTTTCATTCACTCACTTATGCTATTTCAATAAAAATTGTCAATAAATTGAAACAAACGACAATGGTACCGTACTAAAATTTTGAAACTCCGCCAAAAATCCATGTTGAACTTGATGAATAAATCAATGCCGACTTGAACTATTCGTGACAGATTTCAAGAAATCCGACAAAAATGTTTGCTCATTAAAAATAAAAAGTGGACTTTGTAAATCGAGCTCATCGAATCAGTACATCAGGTGATCAATTAAATCGAATAAAGTTGGAAATTCGAACACACAAGTCTCGTCGCGATCGCGTCGGACGTTTGCCGACGACGATTGCATCTCTTTAATCGACACGTTCTTACCCTAATTCCGGTATTTTTGTTCCATCTACTTTATTCAAATAAATTGATTGATCATTTTCAATTATTTTGGTTTGATTTAAAAACGGAATTCTGTCTCTGACACAAAATCCTTATATTAAAGATATTTTAATTAATTGTTAAGGTAAAAATAAATATGAAAGATGATTTTCTGAATAGGTGTATAGTTTAACTAAATATACATTTGAACTAAATGTAGTTTTAAAAACATGTTAGTGAATAAATTTTGTAAGATGAATGTGCACAGAAAATTTATTCTATTAATTATACCTACATGCTTAAGTACTTTTAAATACCTAAGTAGTATGAAATCAAAACAAACAAATTAATTAATAAAAATATACATTAAAACATTCCGATAAATATGAATTTAAATTCTATAGTTGGTACTAGATAGAAATTCTAATTAGAAAATAAAATTATTATAAATTGTGAATGTAACCTTATTAGATATTAGAAGATCTAGTAATTATTATTGTTATATTTGTTGAATAACAGTGTTACCTGCTGTCTGTTCTAATTAACAAGACAGAAGTTCCGCAAGTGTTGCACAGATGGCGTTACCGAGGTCATTGACCTTGTACTTTAATCTGTATTTCCGGGATAACATTATTCTTAAAATTTAATATTAAAGAGACTTTATTATAATCTAACTATTTTTTTTAAAATTAAGAATACTGCGTCATTATGTATGATAGCAACAAATTGCTAATGTAAAGATATGAAAAAAGAATAAGTTACTAATTTTTCAGAAAAAAATACACTATTAATATTAAAAATATTAGTTGAAATCGTTTTCAGTAACTAATTTTAACTAATACTATTATGTAGGTAGGTACCAGGTCGTTGACAGACAATAGCAATTCCAGTTAGAATCTAAGTTAAAAACTTAATCGAACATAAGCTCTATCGATTACCAGTGAATCGAGGTACGTTCTCGATTGTGGGATATTCGAGTATATTTCTATTGTCTCAGAATTTTTTGTTATGCTTACTGTTTCTACCGATTTCTTGCGAAACATTAATCTGTTAGCACATTTGGTAGTATATCTGCTTCAAGACCTGTTGAGAGTGGGTTCAATTCCCACACAAGAAAAATATTTGTGACGAAAATAAATGTTTGTACTGGCTGTTGCATAAAAAGTACTAAGTATTCTATCAATTATCTGGTTCTCGTAGTAAAAGCTTTGGTTAGTTTGAGGCTAGATGTCGCTTTAATATATTATTTTTAGTATGTTTCTAATATATCTAAGTATTTTGTTATAGTACAAATCACAAAGAAAATTTCACTAAATAAAAAATCTAGTGTTAAACATTATTACAAATTTTAAAATAGTAATGATTTAAGAAGATAAATACTTATAAACATTTAAAGTCACATAATTTAACTGCAAATTTTTTGTCCGAAAATTAAAGCTCTATTTCCATTAGAGGTAGATACTTAATTAATATATTTATTTTAATTATATTAAACGTATCGACTAAAGTCAAGATTTAAACAATTAAAATATATTTGATTATTATTTAAGATATTTTTGACTACTTTAAAAAAAAAAAAATTCGGAACTATAATTCGTTTAATGTAAATAAAACTATACTTGACATGAGTTTATAATTTCAAATAGTTTAAAATGGTTGTAGACTATGATTATAAACACCTTTAACTTATAATCGTTGGTTAAAGTTAACGAATGCTCTCAATGTTCTGTCAACTTTTCGCCGACCGACGTAAAATGTTGTGAGTGCACTTTAAGCATAAATTGACTTAAGACAATGTTTACAAGTGAAGTTTCGGTAGCATTGTTGGGAGTCTGGCTTCCTATCTAAATGTTCTGGGTTCGAATCCCAGCACGCATGATCTATCTTTTTTAAGTTTTCCTATTGTCGATGACTTCAAATGGCGAAAGAAAACATCGTAAGGAAACCTAAATATCCGCGAGTTCTCTAAAAAAAAGTTCTTGAAGATGTGTTAAGTTTGCCAACCCGAATTAAGCCAGCGTGGTAGCCTTATCCTTCTCACAATAAGAAGAGGCCCCCACAGAAAGGCAGCAAATTTATAAAAACAGGGTTGATTAGGAATAATTATAATAATCATTATATTAATATAACAATACAAATTACAAATAATAATACAATTCAAAGTCAAAAAGGACACAAAACTTTACGAAAAGTTAGTCACAATGATCTAATTCCTTCTTCACAACTAGCATAGAAACTGGCTCTCAAATGTTTGCGACGAAATTATCCATAGTTTTATTATTGTTGCTTTGTTTTTGGCATCGCAATTTGTGCATTTTTTCAATGACAAGTAATAAGATATTTTCAAGTTTCTCGTGAATAATCAAGTAAAATTATTCTTAAGTCAAAATCACAAAAATGAGTTAAGGCCAAGTCCAGTTATGCTCTAGTAAAGTAGCATCAACTTTACTACAAGTTTTGTACTTATTTCACAAAACTTTAACCTTTTCCCACCCCATTTTCAGTACCTTAATAAACACTACTATTTTTATACTAAGATATACAGTGTTTTTGGAAAATACATATAATATAGTGATATGATGTTTCGCTTCCCCGCCAAAAGTACAGTTAAAAAATGTATGTACACTGAACAGTTATATTACCTATATCTTGTATTACAACCCGGAACAGCCTTACAGGGTACATAACTATAATATTTTCTTACACGATCAGATAAAAAAAAAATGAGACATACTAAACATTCTTTTGTTAGTAAGAGATATCCATGACCACGGCCATTGCAGCGATATCTAGAATATTGAGTAACAAAATAAAGTTCAGTGCATCGCTGCTTTGGCGCTCATTACTTACTCGATGGTTAGTCTCAATAGCCCTGTAATTTCGCTAGCTGCCCCAAACTATGTTCACACATTACTGACTTTGATAGCCTTATTGGCTCATTGGTAGTATCAAAGCTGTATAGCGTGGGTTCGTTTCGAGCCAGGACAAACATTTTGTGGTATAAACAAATGTGTATTCTGTGTCTGGGTGTTCTGTATGTATTTAAAAGCATTCTATCAGTTATCAGATTCCGATAGTACAAGTTTTGCTTAGTTTGGAGTTAGATGGCGCTGTAATATCCTGCGATATTTATTTATTTATTTAGCTAGGCAAATCTACGACCAACTATATGTGATAAACGAAACAAGAGTAAAAAACATATTTAAACTCTTAATACCTACTAGCTATAGTTGAAATAATATCAGCAAAAGTGTCATATCTTTATAAATTACAAAAGTTGGGGTCAGCAAAAGTTCACGTGCAAGTAGGTGTCAGTTCAGTACGAAGTAACTATTATTTTCAAACTATAGTACAGTTGGCAGATAAACCGTGGGATGCGGTACCGTCAGGTGCTCACATACCAGGTTCGATTGCTGTGACGTCATTATTGAATATATAGGGTGTTTTTTTTTTAAACGGTTGACAAGCTAGATGTTGGACCACAGCTTGATGTTAAGTGACTAGCCTTCAAGTGAGGCTGCAGGAACACACCGTTAGGTGCTGGGCGGCAGATTTTCAACTTGAAGGTTAGCTAGCCAGCCAAGTACTAGATAATACCCTACCACCATGCTATGGTTTCCTCGTGATGTTTTCCTTCACCGGCAGCTCAAGCTAATTGTTGGAGTTTGAACCTTCGACGTGTGAACCGACCGCGTTAACCACTGAGCTATCAGCGCTAAAATCTATTGTTGATGAGCTGTCACATTATTGAATAAATTTAAGGCCAAATTATATTCATATAGTAATAATAAAACATATATTTAGAATATTCATAATTTGTGTTAGTTTGCAAGACAATTGAATATATCTGTGAAAATCTGTTTTTAATTTATTCAGGTACATTTAATTTAAAATTTAGTAGTATATTTAATAGAACAAATATAAATAGGTTCTTTGTATTAAGGAACCCTAAAAACTACAACACAAATCTTCTGTTTTTTTTTAATGTAAATGTATTGAGACGAAGAAGACGCTCTCCTGATGGTAAGAGATAACGCTTGTCCATGACCATTGCAGCGGAACACAGAACTTCGAGTAGTAAAACAAAGTTCAGGGCATCGCTGCTTTGGCGCTCATTACTTTGAGACTTTCGATGGTTAGTCTCAACAGCTCTATAATTTCGCTAGCTGCAGTACCCTTCAAACCGGAACATAGTTATGTTTTCACACTACAGCTTGGCTTGGCTTCTTTCTAGGGATATCTACCACCAACTAAAATAAAAGTAGTTAATAAAAAATTGTTAATTATATAATTTCACAATGACAAGTTAATATTTTTTTTTTAATTATTATTTAGTTTTCGGGTAAAAAAGAAGAATATCTTAAAGCCTACGAAGTTGTTGGCAACAATTCTTTTATAATGGTAGTCATAATTTATATATGTTTTAAGAAATACAGAGAGCATACGTAATAGGTAATGAGGCCTTACTTATACACGTTGCAAGTTAAACTATGTTTAAAGCAGCCAGTCTCATTTTTACTCTTGACATTTTAGATCTGTTAATAGTTGTCATAAAATATTGAATATTATAAATTTTAGCACGTAATATTTGTTTTGTTAGAAAATTTATCAACGGTCACCAACAAGAGACGGTGCGGTCGAGGATAGAGCACGTTGGTTTAGAAGAAACATATTCTCTAGCTTCACATCCCATCATCAGCCATAGGACGTTCACTGCTGGACTTAGGCCTCCTCCTGGGGGGGTTTTGCCAATACTCGCCACGCTTGGCAGGCGGGTTGGCGAGCGCAGTTAGGTGTGATTGTTCAAGGAAGACGCTGCTGCCCATCTTCCGGATTACATCCCTTAGCCGACTCTTACGGCAACCACGGGTAGGGTAGAAAAAACACAAAGATGCACTGAGTTCCGTTCATGGGCTGTACGCATCAAGAAAGTAGTAACAATAGTAACAATAATTTTAATTTAAAACTTCTGTAACTTGATTTTACTGTGCCCGGCGACTTTACCCGCCATCGTCTTCTAAAAGTCGTATCGTGATGTTAAATAGCCTATAACCTTCTTCAAGGAATGAGCTATCAAATTTAAAAAGAATTTATCAAATCCACTTGATAGTTTTTTTTATGTTTGTCAGGCTGGGTGTAACAACAGCTCACCTGATGTTAAGTGACGGTGTGGTCGAAGATGGTAAAACACACCTAGCCTGGAATGGTACTGGCTCTCAAGTGAGGCTAAACACACCGTTAGATACTTGGCGGCTGATTTTCAACTTGAGGGGGTAGCTAGCCAGCTGAGTACTATAGAGTACCCTACCGCCATGCTGTGGTTTCCTCACGATGTTTTCCTTCACCGGCAGCTCAAGCTCATTGTTGGGGTTTTAACCCACGCCTTTCGGCATGCGAACCGACCGCGCTAACCACTGAGCTATAATCGCTACAAAAGTAGTGTAGGTGTAGTAGTGGGAATCGGGGCAGGGTAGTCAGTCCGGTAAGTATAGGTACATATATATGTGTAACGATTTGACGAGCTGTAGGGCGTAGGTTCGATTCCCGCTCAGGGCAAACATTTGTGTGACAAGTAAAAATGTTTGTTATATGTCTGGGGGTGCTCTATATAGGTATTACAAGTATACTTTTACAAAAAAAAAATGTCATTTATATTTATTTATGTATGTCTTATTCATTAAATAACAAATTAAAATAAGAATATTAGTTAGTTACAGTCATTATATATGCTTTTATATATTATTTATTTTAGAGTAGATGGGTACCTAATTCATTCAATACGTATTTAAACATTACAGACGGACCTAATCGTTTCATAAATATATGTTTTAATTATATGTTATTTATATAGGTATGTATAAGTATAGGTTAGAGTAACTTGATTTCATGTGATATATGTATTTTTTAATATTAATCTATACTTGCCCATCTGATAAATAGCATAACGTTCAGAAAGTTATTTCCCCGATCATTAATTATTAAGCTACTATTTTTAAACAGAAGGAAACGGAAATTACTAATACATAGTATCATACGCAATAAACACAAAATATTGACAGAGCCGTCATTATAAATGTATTTACATTTAATTAGTGTAAACAGGAATTATTTTTGTACAGATTTCGCTGTGTTTTTATCAACACATAAATACCAAAGGCGCCTACATCAGAACTTGTTTTATATCAAAATAAATGTGACGAACGAGATGCTTTCCTGATGTTAAGACAAAACGCATGTCTGCTTTTATTCTGCCGCCAAGTAGTAGTGTGTAAACGTTACTGTGTTCCGGTTTGAAGGGTACAGCAGCGAAATTACAGGGCTGTTGAAACTAACCACCGAAAATCCCAAAGTAATGAGCGCCAAAGCAGCGATGCCTTGGAATTTGTTTTATTACTCAAAGTTCTGTGCATCGCTGCAATGGTCATGGACAGGCGTTATCTGTTACCATCAGGAGAGTGTGTCGTTTTTCTCACAAACGTTTATGTGACGATAAATGTTTGTTCTATGTCTGGGTGTTTTGTATGTATTTATGTAAAAGGAGGATAAGGAGGCCTTTGCCCAGCTGTGGGACATTAGAGGCTGAAAAAAAAAAAATTTAAGAAAATAGGTATTCTATCCTATCAGGTATCTTTTAGCGATGATAGCTCAGTGTTTAGCGCGGTTGATTCGCATGCCGAAGGGCGTGGGTTCAAACCCCAACAATGAGCTTGAGTTGCCGGTGAAGGAAAACATCGTGAGGAAACCATAGCGTGGTGGTAGGGTACGTTCTGGTACTCGGCTGGCTAGCTACCACCCTCGAGTTGAAAATCTGCCGCCAAGCATCTAATGGTGTGTTCCGGCTGCCTCACTTGAGAGTCAGTTCCATTCCAGGCTAGGTGTGCTTTACCATCTTAGACCACACCGTCACTTAACATCAGGTGAGATGTGGTCAAACACCTAGTCAGCCATTAAAAAAAATCTGGTTCCCATAGCTTTGCTTGGCTTAGTTTGAGGCTAGATGGCGCTGTATAAATATTAAAGACTATATTATTGTTTTTAAACTTTTTAGCTTGTTAGGTTATAACCGAACCCCCTGTATGTTGCAGCTCCTATAATGTTTACACTGTTATATCTCTGTACAGGGTGTAATCTGATCCGACGGATGATAAATCGATTATGTTCGCTGTAATGTTCGTTTGTAATTGTTTTTATTATGGGAACGTTGAACGGTAGGACTGTGCTCTATGTGGGATCATGTTGGGACGACTATAAATGTTTATTGGAATATTTTAGAGGCATTAAGTCTGGATGACGTAAAATATGGATCGACTTCAATAGCAGGGCTAGCGTGGGCTAGATTAACGCACTTATACAGAAAGTGCATAGTTATGAAATCGTGAAAAAAAATTGCTATTTCATTGGTCAACTTTATTTTTAACCCCCGACGCAAAAAGAGGGGTGTTATAAGTTTGACGTCGATGTCTGTTTGTGTGTCTGTCTGTGGCATCGTAGCTCTCAAACGTAAGGACCGATTTCGATGCGGTTTTTTCATTTGGAAGCCAGCTTCCTTGCAGTGGGTCTTAGTTATGAATGATTAATTGCGTAGGGGGTTTTTAAATTTTTTAATTTAATTAGTGTTATGTTGGTATTTCAATATGCCACTTGTTAACCTACTTTAAAACAGAAGAAGGTTCTCAATTGGGTTTTTCTCAGAACCCTAAGTGTTCTGGTGTGTTCCGGCAGCCTCATTCGAGAACCAGTTCCATTCCAAGCTAGATGGGCTTTATCATCTTGGACCACACCAGATGCGGTGTTGTAAAACAACCAGCCTGACAAACTTATAAAAAAAGAGACGCGATAACGCATGCCCATGACCATTGCAGCGATACACAAAACTTTGAGTAACAAAACAAAGTCCAGGGCATCGCTGCTTTGGCTCTCATTACTTTGAAACTATCAATGGTTAGCCTTGTAAATTGTTATTTGAGCATGGTAGCTAGCCAGTCGAGTACTAGAAAGTACCTTACCACCATTCTATGATTCCCTCACGATATCTTCCTTCACCGGCAGCTCAAGCTCATTGCCCTTCCGCACTAACCACTGAACTATCATCGCTACGAAAATCTTTCATCATATTACTTTTTTTAAAAGGCTATCTTACGTTTACAAATGTCGTCAAACATATAGATTACCTGTCCAACAAGCCAGTTTTGTTTTAAGCTTTTGAAAGTAACCCTGGACGGCAACTCTCTCACTTCCTATTACTCGACCCGTATAACAATGACGTAATAGGTAGCTGCTACAGTTATAAGTCTAGCAGTGCATGGGAGAATTCCACTGTCCATTCAGCGACACCGTAACAGTACACCATCAATTGATTCATCGATGCCCTGTTTATGTTTACTTAAGCAATATTTTTATACTCAACACCTAGTGTGGGATGAAGTACAGGCGCAAAGCGGATTAAGCCGAGAGTTTTTATTAAATATAAATTTGTACAAAGGTAGCCGCAGTTTTTTTTTTTTTTTTATATAAATGTAAGACGAATGTGTCTTTGACTATTGCAGCGGTACCCAGAACTTCTGATACAAAAAAAAAAAACAAAGTTTTTGCTCTCATTACTTTGAGACATTTGATGGTTAGTCTCTATATAGCACTGCAATTTCGCCATCTGAATCTTAATTATAAATAAATATCATAAACAATTCACGCAGCGCCAAAAAAGGTAATCCCATACACATCACACATCATCATCAGCCATAGACGTCCACTGCTGGACATAGGCCTCCACCTAGTTGGGGGTTTGTCAATACTCACCACGCTTGGCAAGCGGGTTGGCGAGCGCAATTAGGTGTGATTGTTCAAGGAAGACGCTGCGGCCCATCTTCCGGATGACAGTCCCTTAGCCGACTCTTACGGCAACCGCGGGTAGAGAGGGTGGAGTACTATTCTACTATTCTCTCTGCACTTGCATCCCCCTGGCTAAGTGACAATTGTAGTAAGCATAATGTATGTATTAATATTTGTAACTGTAAATTGTAACCTAATATGAAAAGAAAGATCCACAAAAAATGCCTTGCTGATTTTCTTGCCGGAGTCTTCTCAGTTGAAGTGTAATGACGAGCCGGTGGTAGATTCAAACATGTAACTTAACGTTCATAAGTGCCTTACCAGGGCCTAAACTGAATAAATGACTTTTGATTTTAATTTTTGATTTTAAGCTGGCACCTACTATATGTTGTATTTTTAGAACTTTATAGTGTTAGTGTACATCTCCCGTCCATCCTAATCAGTACCGTGTGTTCTATTCTTAGCTGGATTTTATCGCTATAAGCGATAAGGCTGCCACTTGTGGCACTAGCTCATAATTTTCTTTTGTACATTTATTTTTTGTGTGTAAAATAAAGATATTCTATCTATCTTGTACTTTGGGAAACATATCTCATAAAAAACAGATATATTTATTTTGTGTAAATATAATGCATACAGAACACCCGGACACAAAACAAACATTTGTCATCATTTAAATGTTTGTCCCGAGTGGGAATTGAACCCACATCCCACAACTTTTAAAGCAGATATAGCACTTAATGAACTAACAGGACAGCCAAGGCAAAAAATTTATACAATAATAATTTATCAAATATACACATCTCATGACTTGATTTACCCGACTGCCCAAGAAGGAGGGTAACTATAGTAATAGATTTTCATTTTATCGGAGAAATTGTGCAAACACTAATATATTAGGTTTTTTTATTCTCATAACGCAATTTACTCGTTCCATACATGATTGCACAAATAATTGTTTATTTATATTATTAAATTCTGTTAAATATCGCTTTCGCTTATAAACTACACCACGCTCACTTCCTTAAAACATCTGCTGACCTACTTTGAACCTTAACTTTGTTACGAATAAAGTCTTTAGTACAAAGCTGATATATGTAAAAACTGCCGATATTACTATTTTAACAAATTGATAAGAAAGTAACTTGACACGTTTTTAAATGTTTGTTTATAGGTAGGCATTAACAACGCTTCTTGGTATTGAACTCTTTGAACTTTTCAGCTATTATAATCATTTTTTGGGTACCGTGCCCGAAGTGTCTAACAGAACCCAACTACTGAACCAACAAAGATTAACAGAACCCTACTACTGACGATATAGGCTGTCCTATCTTTAATGTCCTGTATATTTTACCCGACTGTCGATAATAAAAATATGTTCATATAAGCTAATGATGAAAAAAAAATTTTGATCATCGTAATTTTGATCATTGTAGCGATGATAGCTCAGTGGTTAGCGCGGTCGGTTCACACGCTAAAGGGCGTGGATTGCAACTTCAACAATGAGCTTGAGCTGCCGGTGAAGGAAAACATCGTAAGGAAACAGTGGTCGAAGATGATACAGCACACCTAGCCTGGAATGGAACTGGCTCTCAAGTGAGGCTGCCGGAACACACCGTTAGATGCTTGGCGGCAGATTTTCAACCTGAGGGTGGTAGCTAGCCAGCCGAGTACTAGAAAGTACCCTACCACCACGCTATGGTTTCCTCACGATTTCCTTCACTGGCAACTCAAGCTCATTGTTGGGGTTTGAACCCACGCCCTTCGGCATGCGAACCGACCGCGCTAACCACTGAGATATCATCGCTACAAAAACTAACATATAATGGTGTAATCATTTAAAAAAACCACCCTTTGTCTGCGTTTTCAGTACAAAGACTCGTTTATTTGTACCGAAACCCTAGTAACCAATTTTATAGCGATCAAAACACATGTGGCAAAATCGGTGCCATCGATGATGTAAAAAAAAAAGAAAAACATCGTCATCCCTTTTACTTGTATAGTTCTGTCCCGCTCTATCATCACATGTGGTACCCTTCTGCGATCAATGGATACTGTTTTTTAACAATAGTTTATTTTTTTATTCGATTTTTATCGTCGTACCGTGAATTTGTCGGTCGGTCGATTATTGAACATAAATATTGGTTATGGGCCTGAGAACTGTGCAACTACTTGTTGCTTCTGACAGCCTGTTACTCAAGTGTTAGGTACAGTACAAAATTAGTTCATCATCAGACTATCGAAGTCCACTGCTGGACATAGGCCTCTCCTAAGACACGCCACTCAGCCCGATCCTCGGCTTTTCGTTTCCATACACCGCCAGCTGTCCTACGTATATCGTCACTCCATAGAGTCTCAGGGCGTCCTACGCTACGTTTGCTAATTCGCGGTCTCCACTCTAGAACACGTCTACCCCAGCAGTTATCGGTTCTGCGACAGATACCTATTGCCACTTCAGCGTGCTAATATACAAAATTAATTTAACTACTAATTTGTTATTAAAAAAACGACTAATTTAACTACTAATTTGAGGGTGAACAAAGTCCGCGACGATGATCACTTACCATCAGGTTGCCCGAAGCTTGTTCGCCATTTTTTCACATAAAAAAATAACTCCACATATCAGAAACTATTATATTCATAAATCAGCTTTTCGCATCCCACAGTTGGACATAACTATCCTTTAAAGTGATTTTTAAAAGTAAAAGTACATGATGTTCTAGTTATTGAAAGATATATCGCCTGACCATGACCATTGCAACGGTAACTAATACTTCAATAACAAAGCAAAACACCATCGCTGCTTTGGCGTTAATTACTTTGAGACATTAGATGGTTATTGAAATAGCCTTGTAATTTCGCTAGCTGCAGTGCTCTTCATTGCAATATAAGGAGGACGAGGCGTATGTCCAGCAGTGGACGTCTTAAATAATGGCTGATGATGTGTGTCAAAAAAAGCAAAAGTAAATTTAATTTTTTTTTTAAATTGACTTACGAACAAATTTTAATAAAAGTAGGTTTTCACCACTTGTGGCACCGAAATAAATAAATTTGTTTTTGTATTTATTATGATTTCTTATATACATAATAAAGAGTTTTTATCTATCGTGTCTATCTTTTTTACTGGCGACAGGCTAGGTGTTTGACCACTGCTCAATTGATTTTAAATGACAGTGTGGTCGAATATGGTAGGCACAGTTATGCTGGATAACTGTGATGAACCAGAGTAGACAAAGTACTAATCCAGAATCTCTTAGGAACACACCGTTCGGTGCTTGTGGCAGATTTACACGGAATCTGCTAACTGTAGTTGAAATATATGCCTTTCTTCTTGGCAGAGTGGTCGTGGTTGCGTCCCGTCGCCATCGCTGTCTTCTTCGTCTTCTCCACTTGTGGCGATTTTCCGCATTGCAAGCACACTGCACACTACCCTATACCCTACTACCAAGCTATACCTCACATTTAAAACTACCCTCTTCTACCACTATCCTCTAGTAGCAAAATTGCGCGACGTCAATTGGAACAGTGTCTAAACGGTGTCCAACAAGATCACCTCTAAATATATCCACAGCATCATTCATATCATTCCCAGTCACCTGTTCGTCGTTGGATCAAGATGTACCGCACATCCATCTATAAAGACTGGTTGTTGTCAGCGGTATTGCTTGGCAAGGAAATACATCAATAAATTAAAAACTAATAATCACTCTTTCGCTAAAATAGGTTAATGTAAAAGGGGAACACTCCCGAAAATGTTATTTATATGTAAAAGTAATGAGACGAATGAGACGCTCTTCTGATGGTAAGAGATAACACCTGTCCATGACCATTTCAAAGAACTTTGAGTAGCAAAACAAATTCCGGGCATCGCTGCTTTGGCGCTCATTACTTAAGACATTTGATGGTTAGTCTCAACAGCCCTGTAATTTCACCAGTTGACCCTCAAACTGGAACACAGTATTGTTTACATATTACTAGGTCATCTAGTATTCAGCCGCCAAGCAGTAGTGTATAAACATGACTATATTCCGGTTTAAAGAGAAAAGCTAGGGAAATTACAGGGCTATTGAGAAGAATGTCTTAAAGTAATGAGCACCAAAGCAGCGATGCTTAAGGCTTTTTGTTATGCCAAGTTTATACCGCTGCAATGGTCATGGACATGCGTTATCTCTTTCCGTATAATCTTAGATAAAAAATATACGTATATATCCAGTTATATATAACTCGAATCCACTTAGAAATTTATAAGCTTGTCAATCAAAAATGGTAACAAACATTCACAAATCGCACGAATACTTTTTTATGTTTATGTTATTAAATGTGATGTAGCGATGGAGATATCTATATTTGTTGTGTCTGTCCGTTTATCACTGTCATGTGGCCAACTCCGGAGAATGTCAATGGGAGATGCTTATGACAGCTATTATTTTTGGAGATGTCATTGCAAAAGTATGAGCTGGTTCCATTCTGTTGGATGAAGTATCTTACTAGTTCAATTCTGCGGTTATGCCGAGACGTTTGTTTATCTGAAGCATTATCTTTATTTTGCTTTTTAATATTAAGATATTTGATTATTTGTGTGTAATTTTTTGTATTACTAATAAAACATTAATCTATATACACACACATCTAATTTTCACATTTAATTTGAATTTGCATGGTGGTAGGGTAATCTAATACTCGGCTGGCTAGCTACCACCCTCAAGTTGAAAATCTGCCGCCAAGCATCTAACGGTGTGTTCCGGCAGCGTCACTTGAGAGCCAGTTCCACTCCAGGCAAGATGTGTTTACCATCTTCGACCACACATCAGATGAGGTGGTCAGACATCTAGCCTGTCAGCTATAAAAAAAATCTACTCAACATTGTAATACTTATGTAAGTGCTTGTTAATCCTACTAACATTATAAACTAGCGACTCGCCCCGGCTTCGCACGGGTGCAACGTAGATACTAATGTGGTACATATGCAAGTATTATACATATAAACCTTCCTCTTAAATCATTCTGTCTATTGATAGAAACCGCATTATAATCCGTTGCATAGTTTAGAAGATCTATAAGCCTACAGACGGCGGGAAGCGAATTTGTTTTATATTATGTAGAGATTTACATCTCTAGGTTTGGATGTTTAGATGTTATTCGATCATGCAATAACGGCTAGACAAATTTGGATGCCTGGAAGAGATCCCTCTAAGCAATAAGACCGCCGACTGTTGCACTTCATTTAGACGTTAAATGTTTGTTTTATATCTGTTCTGTAATCTTGGTGTGAACAATAAAGAATTATCTATCTTTCCATATATTGGTCCTTGAACGACCGGGATATGGAATCTGAGAAAATGGTTGATTGATGATGATGATGATGATCATTTAGTGAAAGTGACTTTCTTAGTCACGAGGTAGGTAGTTATTTAATAGTGCTTAGCTAGCCAAAGCCTCAATTTGAAAATAGTTTGGCCGTTGTGTTGCGTAGTAATTTGAAATCTTTATTCGACCCATTTATATTTACCAACCTCGATATACTACAATAATAACCTTAACAAACCGGCAAGCAGAAGAGACTAGTTGATGACTATGATTCCAAGAAAGCATTGTCCTGATTAAGAAAATTAATCAACAGGCGAAAATACATGACATTTGCGAATTGGCAGGCCATCAGATCGAAGACATTGGCAGGTCTGACTAATTACTGACCATCCGACGTATGTGCGCACTTGAACGAGGGAGCCACAATCATACTTTCGTAACAAAACGTCATTGGAATCTTTAGTTTGTTTATTAGTTTATCTGTCCAGATAAGTTGGTAGTTGGTACCACCGTTGACGTTTCACCAGGAATGCGTCCGCAATTAGTTCTGTCGTGATTGATTGGGATCATAAGCCAATTGTAGCGAAGGAGCCAAACGATGCATCTTCCACTGTCAGCGGAGGTAAATATAGTTCAGTTGTCGATTCTGCTGTGAACCCAGTACTCAATTTAAAATCAATTCATTATTGGCTTCTAGACATAATAGTCATTGATGTTTATAGTACTTGTAGCTAATAAAGAACTTCTTCGATTCAATTCAATTGCCATTCAGGACAAATATTTACGTGATTAAGATATATTTCAACATGCTTGGGTTGTTTATAAGAAATGAAGTAACCCGTGTGAAGAAGTTAAAAAGTGTCTGTCGATCGGATATCGGCACCCAAAATACTCGGTCCCACGCGAGGGTGTAATGACATACGGCTCAGGATTCGGGATATGTACGGTGACTGTGCTGTACCGCATACCAGGACATATCAATAAAATTTCAGATATTTTGCTATTTAATTGTTTACTCTGTTTTTATGGTCACTCTTTGCTGATTGTGCTGATGTCGTGCTAGTGATATAATGTTAACATTTACACATAGTACCAAGCAATACGCCGAGCTCGCGTTGTACTCAGCTTTGTCTCCATGAAGAAGGCCACCGATCCAAATAAGTGAAACAAAAATGTAGACAAATAAAAAAATATTGTGTAATTTAAAAAGTTGACAAAGGTCACGGGCTCCAGTGTCTGTGGAGCGTAAATATTAAATAAATAAATAAAGACATAACTTTTCATGTTGCTTACAAGTAGGGTTACCAATATCTCAGGATTTGTCCTGAGATTTCAGGATTTTTGGACTCTTCTCAGGATTGCGGTTGGCTTTTGCAAATCTCATAAAATCTTAGGATTTTTAGTATTTCGATTAATATATTTTTGATTTTGATTTTGATCACGGCGGGGTCGGGTGCCACTAACATCCTCCCCCGAAGTAAGTACTGCGACATGACTGGGCTCAACGTTGACTTATCTCATGTGACTTATTTCACTTGTCTTGATTTCACATGAAATACTTAATATT
The DNA here is from genome assembly GCA_950106695.1 of Biston stratarius. NCBI lineage: Eukaryota > Metazoa > Arthropoda > Insecta > Lepidoptera > Geometridae > Biston > Biston stratarius. Next base: position 12,080,230 of record OX467106.1, read on the forward strand.
ATCGAAATTGAAACTGGAAAAAGAAGATTTTCTGCTGACTAGGTACTTTGTAGAGTTTTTTCCGGATCATTGTTATATTTCCATTTGTGTACTTTCGAGTATGTATGTTTAAAATTGTAGGTAATGTTTTTAGTATAAAGTGCTGAATAATGAGCACGAGCTCGGACAAGTGTTGTTTCCAAAATGTTGTAGAAACTTCTTGTAAAGTCACAACTACTTTACTAAGTCATGGACTGGACTCGACCGAGACTTTCTTTGTGTGACTTTGACCGTGACAAAAACTGGATGCTTTCGTCATTGATGGTGAAAACCAACGTGTTTTTTTTCATCAGTACCATTGTCACCTTAATGGATAGGGGATCTAAAAAACATTTGTAAGTCGTATTTCGTTTGCCGATGCCTTTTTGAACTCCCCTTTCTTAAATATACGTAATCGAAGAAAATCTTTCCATACATCGCAAGTTGTGTAATAGTGTTGAACTTTTTCCTTTTCTTCTTTGTTTCTGCCGTCGTTCTTTGTGAACTTTCTAAATTAAAGAGCTTCTAACACAAAATTTATTTTGACGCTTATGAATAAAGAATCAAGTTAAATAAAGCTAAGTCACAGTCAAATTCACACAAAGTTAAGGTCGAGTCCAGTAGCTCTATTAAATTAGTTGTATCTTTACTACAAGCTTCGACGGAGTTTTGGAAGCAACACTAAACATCTTGTTTCACTACATTATTCCACTTTCACACATTTGGTACTTTATGAATAAAGTTTGAACTCACGCCGTTCGATGTGCGATCGCACCGCGCTAACTCTTGAGCTACCATAGATAAAGTCTTTAGTGCTTTGGTGGATTTTCGCTTCTTTACTTTATTTTTAGCTTGCTTCGCACGGGTGCAATGTAAATATTCACGTAGTACATTATTTTGATCTATCTCGTAAGGTTTAGCCAGCGTTTGCAATGCAAGCGCACAATAACATGTTTTGTACACGACATGGCATTACAAATCTTTAAATTCTAGGATTTTCTCTGCTAATATGCATGTATTATACATATATGCGCCGTGGTGGTGCCGGTGTAAGAATAGTACCCCACCCTCTCTACCCGTGGTTGCCGTAAGAGTCTGCTAAGGGATGTAATCCGGAAGATGGGCAGCAGCGTCTTCCTTGAACAATCACACCTAACTGCGGTCACCAACCTGCCTGCCAAGCGTGGCGAGTATTGGCAAACCCCCAGGAGGAGGCCTATGTCCAGCAGTGGACGTCTTAAATGATGGCTGATGATAATGATGATTATGCATATAAACCTTTCTCTTGAAGCACTCTATATATTGATGGCAACCACATTAAAATCCGTTGTAGAGTTTGAAAAATCTCAGTGTACACACGGCGGGAAACGACTTTGTTTTATACTATGTAGAGATAGAGATGTTAATACGAAATTATTAAATTATACTAAAGTTACAAATAGATCTTATAAAAATCACGTTCACGAAAATGCTTAAAATATTAAATAAATATTGTCCAATATTTTATTGTTTACAGTATAGAAACATCAACACGTCGGGTTTAAATTATAATATCTTACTATAATATCGTAAATTACTATATCTATCAGTAAAAATAATAAAATAGTAAAATACCAGAGTTTTACACAAACAATTATAAATCAAATTAATCTCTTGGGGACAGATGTAGGAAATATATTTATTTCAGTAGCTTTCATGTTGTGTGCGGTGACATAATTAAGTTTTGAAGACATTATGAGAATTATTTGAATGCAGCCTTGTTTTAGACGTTAAATTATATGAACGTGAGAAGGAACAATCTTTACGGATACTGACGTGGCTTAGAAACATTTCTGTTCAATCATTATCACTTACGTTTAATTAAGCATGCATTTATTATGTGAATTTATTGCTAACATATTTTTTTAATGTAAAAGTAATAAGACGAACAAGGCGCTCTCCTGATGGTAAGAGATAACGCTTGTCCAAATCCAATGCAGCGATATAGAGAACTTTGAATAACAAAACAAAGTCCAACGTAGAGCTCATTACTTTGAGACTTTCGATTGTTAGTCTCGGTCCTGTAATTTCGCTAGCTCATTATCATCAGCCGTAGGACGTCCACTGCTGGACATAGGCCTCTGCCGTTGATTTCCAAAGACCAGTTGGAAGCGGCTCGCATCCAGCGCGTTCCTGCGGTCTTTATTAGGTCGTCTGTCCTGCATCTTGCGGGTGGACGTCCTACGCTGCGCTTGCCGGTCCGTGGTCTCCACTCCAGAACTTTGCAGCCCCATCGGCCATTAATTCTGCGTGCTATGTGCCACTTCAACTTGCTAATCCGCTGGGCTACTTCTAGTTCGCCTACGGATCTCCTCGTTTCTGATTCGATCTCGTAGGGTAACTTCGAGCATAGCCCTCTCCATAGCTCGTTGTGCTACTTTAAGCTTACTAAGAAGGCACATAGTCAGAGACCACGTTTCGGCGCCATAAGTCATCACTGGTAACACACACTGGTCGATGACTTTCGACTTGAGGCACTGAGGTAAATAATATTCGCTAGCTGGTACCCTTCAATCCGGTACACAGTAATGTTTACACACTTACACACTACTGCTTGGCGGCAAAATATCTGGTACTGCGGTGGTACCTAGCTAGACGACTTCCTGCTACGGATATGGACCACCAAGTAAGATGTCTCATATTAGTGTCTCATGTCATTTACTATGGGGATGGTAGAAAATGCTTTAGCATTTAGCCTCCCTTTTGTACATATTACAGTTCTAAGTGTGCAATAAAGAATGATGAAATAATTTTGTAGCGATAATAGCTCAGTGGTTAGCGTTATCTGTTCACACGCCGAAGGGCGTGGGTTCAAGCCTTAAGAATGAGCTTGAGCTGCCGGTGAAGGAAAACATCGTAAGGAAACCATAGCATTGTGGTAGTGTATTCTAGTACTCAGCTGGCTAGTTGAAAATCTGTCGCCAACCACCTAACTGTATATTCCGGCAGCCACACTTGATAGCCAGTTCCATTCCAGGCTAGGTGTGCTTTACCATCTTCGATCATACCGTCAATTAACATCAGGTGAGTTGTGGCCAAACACCTAGCTTGCCAACAAATAAAAAAAAAAACTTTGCAATATAGCGTCAATAAAATATGACAAGATTTTTTTTACGAGTATTAAAATTCAACACATTTTGTAACCTTGAAATATTCAAATTATGTAATAAATATTAATAGAAACATAAATTGTTTATCGGCATCGGAATTTTGTATATTTTATGGTTATTTTATGTAAGGTCGGTCAATAAAAGTAACATAAAGTAATAATTATATCATGCAAGTCTCGCAGCACGAGAAGATCAGGATTCGTTAATGATTTGTCATTAATACTGATATTAATCTCTCGAATCTTATATAACGTTTAAAAGAGTATATAAATTAAAAGTCAATTAAATATGTAATAATATATTATAATGGCAAAGCAATAAAATATCGCCTACGCGAATTTTATGAATGCAAAATTATGAAGATCACGCACCAACTAAAAATTGTTACGTCTATCTGTACCTACAAACTAACTTGACTTTATAGTCATTATCTTTGATTATGACTATCAAGTAGGTCGGCCCACTGTAGGACGTAGACAAAATTTAAATAAAAACTTATTTTTTTTTTTTTTTGGAAATAATATAGTTGTATATATTTTTGTTATTTATGTACTAGCTACGCCCCGCAGCCAAAAAGCAAAAAGCCTATGAGTTAATCCAGGATGTTAACTACCTCCATAGCAAATTTCATCAAAATTGGTCCAGCCGTTTAAACATGAAGTAACAAACATTCAAACACTCTTACACACACAGAAACTTTCGCCTTTATATAATTAATGTTATTAAACCTAAGCATTGTTTAAAATTTGTCTTAAATTGTGTTTTTAAACACACAAAAAACACAATTTATAACATGTTTTAAACAATGCAATTTTAAATAAAAAACAGTTTCGTATCTGTGTGTTGTGATCATGCCAACTTTAGCCATAGGCCTCTTCTATTGCACGTCACCAAGCCTAATCTTCAGCTTCACTGCTTTACATATATCGTCACTCCACCGAGTCACATTGCGTCCTACATTACATGTATTGATATACATTCTCAATTCTAGAACACAAAACAAACAAACAATAATTAATTAATTCATTGACCAATTTATATCAACCGTTACTTTAAAACGTTGCGTATATATAGCTATAATAAAAGCATCGATATTTAAAGAAGCAACCAATGACACAACTATTGTCAAAAAATTAAATAAATTTACTTTCAGCCGCACCTGCCCTTGATAAATACTGACACGCACGCGATGTCTCGATTCAATTGTATCGAATAATCGAGCTTTTAATGTAGTGTAACATCACTATCGTGATAGGTGCCCGTTAAAAATAGTGCGACACTTAGCGCTATAGATATGATCATTTAGACGGTCGTTTATTGTTCAAAGATAACTCGAATAATCGGTTTAAAAAATCGATAACAATTACGAATGTATTATCCGATTAACGGTAAAAACCAAACAGTGAAAGGGAAAACATAAAAAAAAGTCGCTTTGTACGTTCAAAAACCACTCAATGCATTCGCGTAACGCAAAAACAGCAAATAAAATCCATCAATCAAAGAACAGGCAATGAAATAATCGAATTTCAGAACGAGTGCCGTTCAAAGCAGAAACGAAGAACCGCAACAGATTTGGCAAATTGGAACGGGCAAAGAGACGAAGGCAACATGACTAATATCTGGTACAAAGTTCGTGTCGATAACCCAAACAAAAGGAGTATTCAGAACGACTGGGAAACGAAGAAAATGAAACAACGCCGTTCGCTTTGTTTGCGATGTCATATCGATTAATGCAATTCGAAGACAGTTGCATGTAGATGAATAATTAGGTTACAAAGCAAAACCGGTCGATTCCAAAGTAAAGAAAGTTTGACGTCACGAAAGCGCGCCACTATCCGCTTCGTTTTGCAATATCGACTAACAATTTACAAAATAGTAACTACCCTCATATTATTGGAATTTCAACTTTGAATGTTCTCGAATAAGGAAGTGGAGTTTTTGTTCGTAATAGTTTGTTCGATGTTTGAAGTTTTTTAACGTGTGTGAGGGTAATCTTAGATTTGTAATATTTATGGGGGCGATAAAATGTTTGCGGCGTTGTTCGACGGTCGGACATTTTAGAGCACCTGTCTCTTTTTGTAACTGCAGTCGTTAATGTTGATCGGTAACTGTTTGATATTTTTAGTGTTTACTTAAATCATTGTAATGACGCACGCGATGGCATTTTTTAAGGATGTGGATTCGAAATGGCTAAATTATTTTTGGAAACTTTATGGTGTTTAGCTGTAGGAGACGATTGAATGTATCATCAATTTTTATATACAGTAAATCCGAGCAGGAGGTCGTCTAGGTAGATACCACCGCAGTACCAGATATTCTGCCGCCAAGCAGTAGTGTGTAAACATTACTGTGTTCCGATTTGAAGGGTACTGTAGCTAGCGAAATTAGACTAACCATCGAAAGTCAAAATAATGAGCGGCAAAGCAGCAATGTCCTGGACTTTGTTTTGTTACTCAAAGTTCTGCGTATCGCTGCAATGGTCATGGACATGCGTTATTTCTTACCATAAAAGGTTCTCATAACATGTAAATTAAAAAAAAAAAAAAAAAAAAAACGAAACGGTTAGAAATTAATAGTATATTGCTGGAAAAAGCATAGCATTGCCATTCAACGTGGCAATGCTTCCGACCACATATCCCGCCTCTGATAGACTATTAGATTCGGTTGATTTTATAAATTTGTAGTGTTAATACAAATTTATAGTATTAATATTTTTTTTGTTTTTAATTTAATTATGTAACAAAAATTTTGTGATATTACACAGAATAAAAAAAAGAAAATAGCATTATTAAGGGCCTATTTATATACGTACGATATTTTTTTAGTAAGTGAACTTAAGAACCTCTGTACGATACGGAAAAATTTACAATTCAAATTAACGGTTAATTCAAAACGATTTATTTATTATTTCTAAACGTCTGACGTTTTGGATTTGACGAAAAATAAAGTTGTTAAGGACCACGTTAATAAAGGGAGCCGAACGGCCACCGACACGCGACGGCTAGAGATCACTATCGATACATAAATTTAACAATGCCAACTGTCAAACATCGAATAATAATCGTATACATCCCTATTTCTTCTACCGTAAGGCTAAAATTCCTTAAAAACTACGACAAACAAAAGAAAGTTCCCTTGTCGCAAACTCGAAGACGTTCGATTTTCAAACTGCTCTATAAGTTTTGTAAATGTTCGATTTTTTACAAACTTTCATTTCAAACAATCAAATGTTGTATATTTATGCTTTAGTGAGATTTGTAAAAAAAAATATGCAATATACCTCAAAAGACGCCTATGGTTAAGTCATCTGTGTAAGAAGAAAGGGTATTTTGCTTTAATTACTATATACCTTGTTTTTTTTAATACACATTTCAGCTAATCTTTGGTTTCCGTATCCTGACAGCTTGTAAATGACAGTGTAGTCAAAGTTAGTAACCATAACCTAAATGGAAAGTGGCATTCTTATTTGAGCAGAACATCTTTGAATGTCATTCACTGATTTATAATTAAAGATAAAGATCAATTTATTTTATTATTGTACCCCAAATTAAGCATAGGGTTTGCTAGGAGGCGATTGCGTTTTAATTGAATATTCTGTGACTATTAACAACATATTAAGATGAATTTTACTTAGAATAAACGCAATAATTATGCTCAGTAATTAAGCACTAAGACCACTATTTTTAATCATAGGTAAATACAAAAAATATATTAGAAAATAATAAGTACAGTGAAGCAAGATGACTACCGCTTTCCCGCCAAAACTTGAGTAAATAGAGATGTCTCTAGTGATGATAGCGCAGTGGTTAGCAAGGTCGGTTCTCACGCCGAAGGGCGTGGGTTTAAGCATCAACAATGAGCTTGAGCTGCCGACGGAATAAAAATATCATAAGTAAACCGTAGTATGGTCGTATGGCACTTTGTAGTAAGTACTCGGCTGGCTAACTACCACCCTCAAGATGAAAATCTGCCGCAAAGAATCTAATGGTGTGTCTCAATTGAGAGCCAGTTTCGTTCCATTACCATCTTAGATCAAACCGTCACTTATGGTGAGCTGTGGTCAAACACCTAGCCTGTTAACTATAAAAAACTTAGTTCAATCAATAATGTTTACCATAGAGATGATATACTACGAAGGCAGCCATGTGCTACCGAATGCTTGAATCAATAATTACATGCGATTCCGCGTGTCTGCTTGAATGGTATACAGCGGATACATGCCCAATTACTTAAATACAAGTAGTGTGCGCAAGTGTTTTTGTCCTAATATTTCCACACTTCGTTGGTCAATGAAAATCGTACTTAGTGTTGTACAAGTTACTGGCAATTTTGATAGATGGCGCTTATTTTCAAAGCAGCTCATTTACGACGACGAAGGACCATCATCAGTGAAATTATTGTCATTTTCTTATAATGAAAAGTTGAGTTGTCAAATACTATTTTCCCTTACCATTATTACGCTTTATATCAATAGACTAATAAATAAAACAGTCTGTGTGGCCCTTATCGGCCATCTATACTCCCCCCTCTAATGAATATTAACCAATATCAAACTGTAAAGTGACTAACTTGGAGTGGCAATAATTTACCGTTACGCGTCTATGACTCATTCTCAGTTCGAAAATTAATAACATTCTATTTTTAAAACTGAAAATCTATTCAATTACCACGTATCCTGCTATACATTAACAGAATCTGTTAGTCGTTTTTGACGGGAACGCGCAAAACATGTCGCCACAAAGTGCCAAATTACATGAGTAAAAGTGGAAAAAATTATATAACATAGTTATGTCTTTTTGAGTTGTTCCCATAACTATAACAAAGCATAAAATTAACACTATTAGGATATGACTGGACTTAACCTTGATTTTCTTTGTGTGATAGACTTATTATATCAAACTTCATATTTGTAAAAAAGACATATTTGACACTGGCAAATGCACAAAGTTCGTTGCCAAAACCAAAGAAAAAACTTTTGAAAAGTATGTAAGTACATACGTGTACTGAAACTGCCAATTTTTTTTTTCATTCATTGTCATAGAGACGTTTATAATTATTTTTCAATAGCTTCATACCAATTAGACAAATTTAAAAAAAATACACGTTTTCTCAAAAGAACTCTTAAAAATACACATATCAATTTCAGGTTAGGTCACCACAGCTTTAGTGTTGTTATCGGATTGAGAAGATGAGACTAGGGAGTGCCTTTGTCTTAGCCCGTGAAAGACGGAATAGGCGACGAGGTCCCTAGCTTTGTAACTGGGCTTGTCTTACCTTTGATCATCACAGAATATCTTGGCGTTCATATCTACCCTCATGTCATGCACATTCGCAACCCTCTCTGACTGTACTTGTGAAACAATGCGTCAATCTTCATAAATATGTTCACGATTACTTTATCGATATCGATATATTTCATCTAGTTAATTTATGTTTTTTTTCTTCTGTATTTTATCGGTGCAGACATGAATTTTGTATCTATAGATAAAATAACGATTCTTTCATATATTTTTTTTGTTATTTTTGGTCTAATAAGACATTAACTCTTTAATTTATAAACTAGAAATATTATCATCGATATCGACATTTGATTCTTAAAAAGATTGGATCTTTTTAAATGTTAATGAGAGTCATTCATAAATATAACTATTAAACTTTTGCGGCTTCCACACAGTGTGTCCTTACGTTTTTATAAGACAAAAATGAAGGTAGGCGATAATTATACCATAATTTTTTCATCGATACAACCCGCTCTCTCCAGTCAACTCGTAACCACGGCTAATGCAACATGGCCGAAACGTCGAGGTAAATAAACAAAACTAATTTCATTGTATTTTGTGCGCGATTAAGACCCGATAATAAACTCAATTATGTTATTCATAAACTCGATAATCGATGGTATTTTTTTTTCAATACGGATAAGTTTAAGTTTGTCCACTAACTCGCCCGATAGTAAGCAATGATGTGGCGGAAGACGAAACAGATTTAGAAGATACCTATGTATTAACATTGGAAAGATCAAGTTTAAAAATCTTAATTGTCATATCGATATTTTTTCTACTAAAAGTCGAAAAGTTTTACAAAAAAATAGAAAGCATAGTGCGGGGACAAGTCGATAGAATCGATAGCAGCCCAGTAAGTCAGCGTGACGTGTAATCCTGTTTGCATATCGGGGCACGAACTGCACTTATCATGTTTATTGATTGACACGCTAGTAATTCACTCGAGTTACCGTGCAACTTGCCAGTTGTAGACGCACAAGTTTCGTTAACTAAATAACTTCGTGACAGCTGAGTGGTCAGTCTATTTACCACTGCAGTAACATGCATATAAACCCTGACAGCCCTGTTGGCTCATTGGGAGTATGTCTGCCTGAGCTGTAGGGCGTGGGTTCGATTCCCGCCAAGGACAAATGTTTGTTTGGTATAAACAAATGTTTGTTCTTTGTCTGGGTGTTCTGTATGTATTATAAGTATGTATTTACAAAAAAATAAAAGTATTTACGTATTCTATCAGTTATCTGACTTCCATCACACAAGCTCTGCTTAGTTTGGGGTCAGATGGCGCTGTGTGTAATGTGTCCCACAATATATTTATTTAATTTAAACCCTCCCCTCTATCGCTAATATAATATACTCCAAGCCAATATTACCCAGGCCAATTTCAACAACTTATTCTTCCTTCCGTTCCATAAAAAAAAAAACAGAAACAGCTTTAAAATCTTTTTCGTCATCCACAAAAACAGTGGAACGCTGGCTCCAAGCTCGTATTTTGGAGCTAGTTCACGATTTACAACTCTTACTTCAGAGAGCTTGGTTTTAGGTGGCAATAACTTAGTTTTTGCATGTTTTTCTATTGTATTTAGTACTTCAGGCCAACAAATTCCAGAACGCCAGCAATAAATTACTTACTCTTAGGTACTTTTACGGTGACCTCGTATTTACCTGTTTGTTTTAGCCAGTACAAAAAATCTATGCATATAGTTCACGATAACATAACTTTATTGTTAGATTTACTGAAGGTTCCTTTATCGACGATAAAGACGAGTTCGGATTACTCAGTAAGTTTTGTTTAATCTGTGGCGGATTCAGACTGCTTACAGTCACGGCCTCCATATCTAACTGCTGATAGCTCCCTCGACACGCCATTCTATCTAGGGAGCTGTCAATTTTCTTTTTGGCATCGCTATCGCAAGCATCGAACCGAACACCCAAATTAGTTTCGACACGAATACGATTCTTGACAATCGATACAACGCCGCCTTTTTCTGTTACAGGCCACTAAGAAAAAGGAACGGGCACGCGATTCGAAAACAATCGAACTGGCTGAAAGGGATCGTTACAAAAGAAAGAACAATCGAGCTGAAATTCGAACGTTCGAGGTTTGAAATGTGGTGTGTTTTGGTGGGGGTGTTTCGTGCCGTGCGCGTGTCGCGTGGGTGATTCGGCCAGAATGCGCGGGGCGTGAGGCGCGGACGGCCGAATGCACCCCACGGGCGCGGCAAGTCTGCCCGCACCGGAAGCGGAGGTGCAAGCGATGCACTCCATGGACTGGCTCTTCAAGAAAGAGAGAATATACTTGCTCGCACAGTTCTGGCAACAGGTAAGCATTCTGTGCCCGCCTCTCTTGGCTTTTTGGCATGGCACTTTGTGCATTTGCCAGTGTCAATCGTTTTTATGATGAAACAATTGAAATGAGTATAAGTCACCGTCAAAATAGCACAAAGTCAAGGTCGAGTCCGGTCATACTCATGTCAAGTAGTGGTAACTTTCTATCATGTACTAATGAGATAAATAGAAACTCTTTTTTGTGTACATCAAGGACTCTTGAAATCAAAAAATATAACACAACTACCACTAACCAGTACTATTAACTTAGGACCTGGTACCACTTATCACTAAAAGCGATCTCTTCCAGGCAACCATAGGATGACAATAAAAAATATATGACAAGATGCCAAAACACTTATCTATATAATTATATACATACATTGGTACAAAATACACCATATACAAAATGGTCATCATCATCTATAAATATATATAACTCAAAGGTGACTTACTGGCTGACTGACTGACATAGTGATCTATCAACGCACAGCCCAAACCACTGGACGGATCGGGCTGAAATTTGGCATGTAGGTAGATGTTATGACGTAAGCGTCCGCTAAGAAAGGATTTTGATTAATTCTACCCCCAAGGGCATAAAATTGGGGATGAAAGTTTGTATGAAACTTTGTCAATTTTAAACCGATCGGGCTGAGACTTTGCATGCATAAAGCTACTATGACGTAGGCATCTAGCGCGGGTGAAACCGGGGGGCACAGCTAGTCAATATATTAAAAAAAATTAAATCCTCGGTACTGTTGTAAACGAAACTACTTTTAAGCGGAACACACTAAATATACCTTGAACACTCAAATTTAAAATTCAATTTAGACCAAATATAAAACTTTAAGTGACACGCTGAACTAAAGGAGATAATACAAACTATATTTAAACTAACACCAATAACAAACAATAAAGCAACAAAATCAATTAATAGTTCCCCATTAACCTGTATCTGACCTAAGGGTCGAGAACTGAACAATTATGTTATTGTTCGAACAACTATTGTTCTGTATGATAATGACTATCGAATAATCGTAATGGAAGTTACAGATTCAAATAGTGATGAGGTAGGATTGGAAGATAATGTTTACAGTAAAGATATTAACTAAATTTCATATACAGAAGATAAATTTTAAAATATATATAATATAACACGATTATGTTCTTTGTAAAACTAAAAGATGTCTTAAAAGTTCGTTAAAAAAAGTCTTTTCTAGGATTACCTATTATTGTTCCTTGAAGAAGTAAAATCCTGTAGCAAGTATGATATGATGTGTAGATGTTTATATTATTCACTGGTTTTCTCTGCTATACCATTCGGTAAATTATATATTTTAATTATATATATCTTACTCATTATTAATATTATAATTGTTTTGGTTTCGATAATAATTTTAGGATGTTTCAAATATATAAATGAATTAGGTATATAAATATCTTAATTGGTACATTTTCTAAATGTTTTAGATATAAGTAATATTAGGAAAAAAAATATTAAAAAATTGTAGCTCCATTGTAAAAAACAACTACAGTTTTATGTTACATTTGAAGTTTTTTTTTTAATTTTAATGAAGACTTAATTTGAAAATTCACATATTGTAAGTATATTTTTGAAACACAATGATGCTATAAAGAATTATCTCTTCTTGGTAAGTTTGGCTTAATTACTAAGCAAGACGGGAATACTCCAAATTCACAGCTAAGTAAGCATAAAATTAATACCTAATAAATTAGTGAGCTAATAGTAATTAGTAGTTTTGTTGTAGTTGTAGTTATTGTTAATATTTTTATGAATTTTTGTATTTTATACCTAATATGTTTAGTGTATAATAAAGTTGTATTGTATTGTAAAATTGATAGATTGATTGATCTAAAAGTATCTCAGTTTTAAGAAGCAGCTATAGTTTTATGAGTATTAATATACTCTAGCAATAGCGATAGTTGTCACCTTTTGTTTTCAAAAAAAATGACATTTTTAATATCTTTATTCATACTTATATATATCTCTACACAGTACCTATAAGCAAGGTCGCTTCCCGCCGTCTGTACGCCTAAATCTTTTAAACTACGCAACGGATTTTAATGCGATTTCCACCGATAAACAAAGTGATTCAAGAGGAAGGTTTATATGTATTATATATGCATATGCACCACTATAGTATCTACATTGCACCCGTGCGAAGCCGGGGCAAGTCGCTAGTATACAATATAATGAAGTGGATGAGTTTTTTTTTATGAACTCGCTAATCTCTTAAACTGTTAGTCGGATTTAAAAGATAATTTTTTTAGCTCATTTCTTGAGAAAGGCATGCTATTTCATATCGCGATATGACTCTTACAAGCCGCCGGCGGGTAAAACCACCGAGTACAGATAGTATATTATATTTACCGTAATCATTTTCAGGGCATAATGTCTCATTGCAGAGCGTCTCATGATTATCTCTTGTAAAAATAGAATATAACTACAGATAAACATGAATAATTACAGATAGATATAGACAACAATCATCCGATTGTGTATGCTATCTCCGATCTAGAGGCCAATCATTGAGGAGGGTCTTGAAGGCCGCAGGATGAGGATGTTTGAATCAAGCTGGATTGAAGAATGTGGTGACGGCATCTAACGGTACAGATCGGGTTTTTATCGTCTTTTAATATTATTATGAAACGCAATTACCATTCTTTTGTTCAAACAAGTAATGAAACACTTTCGTAGAGATAAAAGTGTCCATAAATAAGTCAAAGTCAAACATAAATTAAGTATCAAGTCCGGTCATAGTCTAGTAAAACAGTGACAGCTTTAGAGCTGCCAGACTTTTTTTTTAAGCAACGTTAAAATTCAGGTTTACATTTTACCACACAAACCTAATTGGACACTTTATGAATAACACATATTACACACTCGAAAAAACACAAGTGTTGCATAGTCTCCAGAATAATGAGCACCAAATCAACGATGCCCTGCACGTCGTTTTGTTACTCAGAGTTACCTATGTGTATCGCTGCAATGTTCATTAACAGGCATTGTCTTCCCGCCAAAATACGTACCTATATGTCGATATAATTATAATGTTTTGGAGTTTGTAGGTTTAGGCAAATGATTATTACTTCAAGCCTGAAACAGTCATGTTAACACACTACTACTTGTAAGTAGAATATCTGACACTGATTATCTCACTAAATACTCTACACTTAAACAGTTCGACAACCCACTTTTGACTAAAATGATAACACTATCGCATCGTTCAGTGAACATCATAAAAACCACATTACTTAACATACAATTATTATAGTTAGACAATATATAGCAATCAACAATATTTAGCATTGATTAACTATAATCTAGTCCCAGACATACAGACACCTTCAACACTATCATAGATAATGGCGTGTGATCTATGACATTACGAGACACTAGTTCAACTGTCGCAGACTTAAACGACATTACTCAATTACAATACTCGAACAGACACTAAAGGTGCAGATAGACGTAAGCATCCGATCTTTGAACATTTGATAACAATTCAGGTAGCTGGCACATTCGATTCACTGCGCTAGGCGTCGTTTGATCCTTTTTTTTTTGTCATTTCACATATCGCCATTTAACCTCAAACTAAACAAGGCCTACATTGGAACCAAGTAACCGTTGGTGGGAATTGATCCCACAAGAAAAATCAAGAAGCATCTTCGATCAAGCTACTACTAAAATAATTTAACAGACCATTATTGTGATCTATATCATGAAAGTACTTTACTTTCATGTGTTTACTGTCTTTTACCACACCAACACTAAACGTCAATTGAATTATGGTTGCAACGCACGAACAAAACTGCATTCCTTATGTTATGTTTTTTTTCGCTTTAAGTGTTTTCTATCTATAAACTCCAAAACATTCTAATTATATTGACATATATGAATTTTGGCTGGAAAAAGATAGTCGCTTTTTTTTTGTAAAACTAATGAAGCAAATGAAACGCTCTCCTGATGGTAAGAGATAAAATCCATGTCCATTACCATTGCAGCGATAAACAGAACTCTCTGAGTAACAAAACAAAGTCCAGAAGCATCGCTGATTTGGCGCTCATTACTTTGAGACTTTTCGATACTTGTGTTTTCGAGTTAAAAATCTGAATGTTACTGTTGCTTCTAAAACTCGGTCTGTCAGCTCTAAAGTTACCAAAGTTATACTAAACCATGACCGGACTTGACCTAGATTTAATTTATATGACTTTGACTTATACTTACTTAACACTTAAAGAAAATATGGAAATACTTGACACTAGGAAAATGCAAAAAGTGCAATGTCAAAAGTAAAAAAGAATTGACCTGTAGTTTAAACCTGTTTATTCAGTTTATGTAACGAGAAAAAGTTTAATGTCAAATTATGATGAAAATATATATGCTCAAATTAGTACTATATGCGCCTTAATGTAAAGCAGCGTTGTCTGAACCCTGATGCCTGATAATCGCATCGATTCTAAATGACATGCACGTAGAGTGAATTAGCATCAATATGGCGCCTACGCGGTCATTTCTGTCGGTTACGACGCAGTCCTCAATCAGACCTATGACTTGAGACGTCTATGAATCAAACGACACTGACAGATTGCAAAGCTGAACTATTAAAAAAAAACTGTGAAGAAATTGTTACCAGTAAATTATAATAATTGTTACCTTCAAAAGAGAAATGCGATGGTAAAATTTGTTTACAACATTTAATAAAATAATTATTTTTAAATTCTATTTATGTATTCTACTTCTTCTTTATTTTTGGCATCTCACTTTATGTATTTGACAGAGTGTTTTAATATTTTAAATTATCATAAATTAATAAGTCTCAGACATATTCAAAGACACACAGACAAGTCTTGGTCATGTCTGGTTATGCCCTAGTCAAGTCACCACTACTTTACCATCGCACCGACTTGACCTTGCCTCTGGTCATATAAAAAGTAGTAGCGACTTTGTTGTTTTAGTAATATACCAGATTTGATTTTTAGACTTACTTATTTTACAGATTTATACTAAAATATTAGTTTTTTTTATGGTTGACAGGCTATGCGTTTGAACACAGCTCACCTAATGTTAAGGTGACGTTGTGGTCGAAGATGGTAAACATACATACCCTGTAATGGAACTGACTCTTAAATGAGGCTGTCGGAACACTGTTAGGTGCTTAGAGACAGATTTTTAAACTTAAGTGTGGTAGCTAGCCAGCCGAGTACTATAAAGCCCCAATCCCACTAAGCCATCATCGCTACAAAGTAAAACAATAAATTTCTTTGTTGTACACGAAGCTAATCGATAGACTTAGTATTCACCTTTTATAGAGTAGTAAAGCAAAGTAAAGAAATTAATTCAAAACGTCCTTGCTACTTGTAATCGATAAGTGCAAGTCTAGGCACGGTATATGTAAATTTATTATGTAAATATGCTTTTTAATCAATGTTAAGGTTTAGTCGGAGCTCTCCAGTACAATACTATCGGAGCCAGCATTCAAATGCAGTGTATCAGTGGGACGCATCGGCCAAGCCTTTCCTTCGAACGAATGAATATTTATTTCACAATGCCATTTATATCATATTCTATTGTTCGTAATTTGTCGCTAATGTCACCCACAATATGTGTGTTTGAATTTAGAATCACATCTTTTCTTCTTTGTTTTTGGCAAGGGTTTTGGCGGGAACGCGGTAAGAGTCGTGTCGTTCCACTGTATTTTTTTCCAAAGCTAGTGATTTTTCGAGTGTTTATGTATAAAAATAGTGGTGTTTTATTCAAGATGACTTTTCGTGTTGCTTCCAAATCTCCATCGAAGCTTATTTTAAAGTCGCGACTACTCTACTAAAGCATGACTAAATTTGACTGAAACGGACTGGACTTGACCAAGACTGGACTTTGACTATAAAGATAAAGAAGCTGAAAACTGAAGACTGCACACAAAATACAGAAACATTGACACTGGCAGAATGCACAGAGTGCGAGACCAAGAAGAAAGAGAGAAAAAATTGTCGCTAATGTCACCCACAATATGTGTGTTTGAATTTAGAATCACATCTTTTATTCTTCTTTGTTTTTGGCATTTTAATTTGTACATTTTCCAGTGTCAAGTATTTCTATGTATATTTCGGTGAAGGAAAACATCGTAAGGAAACCACAGCATAAGATACTTCCCTATACTCGATTGGGTAGCTACCACACTCAAGTTTAAAATCTGTTGCCAAAAACCTAACGGTGTGTATCGGCCTTCCTTGAGATCCAGATCCATTTCCACGCTGTCGACGAATGAGGAATAGAGAACCACCTCCAATTTTTGAAGTCGATTGAAATTAACTTTCCAACATTGTGTTTGAGTTTTAAGAATCGTACAAAACGTAATAAAGTAGCTTATCGTTTATCTTCAGACAATCCTTTATTTAATTAATCACTCGGTCGTAAACATAAAAAGCCAAAGCAATGCAAAACCTAACGAGCTCGAAACATTCGAAAACTATAAAATATACGAAACTCTTCATTGGAACATGCAACGATAAAAGCTAAGTACGTAAAATCTATCGGCAAAAATCATAACTAGAAAATGTTTACCTGCGACATTAAACTTTCATCAAAATTATACCTACGTGAGCAACCCATCAGAATTCAAATTGCAATTTTTTTTATGTTGATATGCTAATATGCTAGGTTTTTTGACCACAGATCACATTTTTTATGTTAAAATAATGAGACGCACTGGACGCTCTCCTGATGGTAAGAGATAACGCCTGTCCATGTCCATTGCAGCGATATACAGAACTTTGAGCAACAAAACAAAGTCCAGGGCATCGCTGCTTTGGCGCTCATTACTTTGAGACATTAGATGGTTAGTCTCAACAGCCCTGTAATTTCGCCAGTTACCTTTGAACTGAAACATTTAGTACTGCGGTGGTACCTACCTAGATGTCCTCCTATCTTCGACCACACCGTCACGGAACATCAGGTGAGCTGTGGTCAAACACCTAACTTGTCAACCTTAAAAAAAGAACACAGTGGGATCAAAACCAACGACAATAAACATCCTATTAGCCACCCATCTCTGGTGAAGCTGGGTTGAACACTATACTTATACCTCGCAGAAGCAAACTCTCAAAGGAGCTCTTAATAAAACTAACAATTAACAACTATAAAACCCTTACGGGCCTATAGCGCGGCATTATGCGAGCATTTATTGTTCTTATAATTGAAAACGGATTCGATTTTATCGTCTTCGTAAGCTTTTAGTGTCTTTGACGGTACGGTGATTATTTTAGAGCAAATAACATATAATGCAATATATGCAGAGTTCACAAATTTGAAAAACATTTTTTACGAACTATGTGGGGTTTTTTTATGTACCACGTCGATTTACCTCTTCAGCGAATTCTATAAACTAAGGTTGCCTGGAAGAAATAAATAAATATAGAACATTTCACACAGCGCCATCTAGTACCAAACTAAGCAAAGCTTGTACAACTGTATATACATTTTTTGTTGTAAATTCATACTTATAATACATACAGAACACCCAGACTCAGAACAAACATATATGTGACAATAATGGTGGGAATCGAACCCACAAGATTCTATTCCAGGCTAGGTGTGCTTTACCATCTTCGACCACACCGTCACTTAACATCAGGTGAGTTGTGGTCAAAAACCTAGACTGTCAGCTATTAAAAATAAAAAAAAAACAAGAGACCGTTCCAAGTGATAAGGCTGCCCATTTATTGCACTTCATTAGATAATAATTTTTTTTCTGTTTCGTAATTTTATTGTGAACAATAAAGGGTTATAGATGAAAATAGAAGTTATGACGGTATTTATTCCAAATTTTAAAAAAATATGTAAAAGTAATAAAACGAACAAGACGCTCTTTTGATGGTAAGAGATAACGCCTGCCCATGACCAATGCAACGCTACACAGAACTTTGAGCAACAAAACAAAGTCCAGGGCATCGCTGCTTTGGCGCTCATTACTTTGAGACATGCAATGGTTAGTCTCAACAGCCGTGTAATTTCGCTAGCTATAGCACCCTTTAACCGGAACACAGCAATGTTTACACACTACTGCTTAGACGACCTCCTGCTAAGGAGATCTACCACCAAGTAAAGTAAAAAAGTATAACAAATATTATCTACTAGCTGTTAGCCGAGCCATCTTTCGCGTGGAATTTAATTAAATGTTTAGTTTGCAGTATAAAAAGTATCTTATATCTTAATCCAGGCCATAAACTATTTGTGTTACAAATTACATCCAAATCCGTTCAGTAGTTTTCGCGTGAAAGAGTAACAAACATCCATGTTCACAAACTTTCACATTATTAATATACTAGCTGTGCCCCGTGGCTTTACCCGCGTGGTGATAGATGATGATGAAAAGTATTCCAGAGTCTAAAGTATCTACATGCAAAATTTCATTCAGATCCGTTCAGCCGTTCTGACGTGATTGAGTAACAAACATCCATCCAAACTTTCGTATTTGTAATATTTTGGGATAAGTAGGAAGGATAGAATCTTCAGAATAGATTTGGATTTTGGAAATTGATTTTTGAATATTCCACGTTAATGAGGGCTGGTCGCATTCGCGGCAAGCATTTTGACTGTAATTAATAGACTCGGCCCATCGGCGATCGTATCGTGTTGGATCGTAAAAAGAGCATTTCCCTAAGTCACAAATGGAATGCAATCGGTTCTCACAGCCTTGATGCTCCGAAGAATGTGTCCCGTTCGGAGCAAAAAATCGCGAGCTTTCCCAGGCCCGTGTCAGTTGTGGGTCGGGGACGAGCCGTGACGTCACCAAGGACACACGCAACAAAAAAAAACAATATACGAGTGTGTCTTCAAACCACAACGTGGACAGACGACCTAATAAAGACCGCAAGAACGCGCTGGATGCGAGCCGCTTCCAACCGGTCTTCGTGGAAATTATTGGGGGTGGCTTATGACCAACAGTGGACGTCCTACGGCTAAGTTTTTTTTAATGGTTTTCTGGATAGATGTTTTGACCACAGCT
Organism: Biston stratarius; assembly: GCA_950106695.1. Taxonomy (NCBI): domain Eukaryota; kingdom Metazoa; phylum Arthropoda; class Insecta; order Lepidoptera; family Geometridae; genus Biston; species Biston stratarius. Next base: position 12,100,033 of record OX467106.1, read on the forward strand.
CACCTGATGTTAAGTGATGGTGTGGTCGAAGATGGTACCTAAAGCACACCTACCCTGGAATGGAACTGGCTCTCAAGTGAGGCTGCCGGAACACACCGTTAGATGCTTGGTGGCAGATTTTCAACTTGAGGGTGGTAGCTACCCAGCCGAATACTAAAAAGTACCCTACCACTATGTTAAGGTTTCACGATGTTTTCCTTCAGCTTAAACTGATCGTAGGGGTTTGAACCCACGCCTTTCGGGATGAGAACCGAACGCGCTAACAACTGAGCTATCATCGCTACAAACCTAACCTATTATTATCGGAACGGCGAACGTTTCCGCGAACATTCGAAGTCAGAAAACGAAGACCTCCGCAAAAACCTCAACCTGTATTTAAAAATCGATTGCAACCAAAAAATTGTCACTGACAAATGGTTCGAACGCCTTGCGGTTAAAATTACGAATTCAAATCTTCCGAGTTTTGAACAAAAACCATCATTAATGACGGTTGTTACCTTTTTTCGACTGTCGATGATTTTCGAAGCTAATCGTGTTTTTTGTCGATACGTTCGAGGTTAATCGATGTATCGGCCTCACTAATTCGATTTGCGCTCCTCCCACTGCACTATAAGTGGGCGTGATCTATCGATCGTCTAGCTCGATTCGAATAAATCAAATATGTTACAGATCGTCTCATTAAATCTGTTAAGAAAATCGTGCGGTAGCGCGAAATCGCTTAAACCGCGAACGAATGAGTTTGATGTCTCGATGATTTAATAACAAAAATACGTAAAAAATCATGAATCGATTGAAGTTAATGGTCGACCGCACGAATCATCAGCCCGTACAGTCAAATCATCAAGCCTTGATGGTTTTTTAATGATATTTTTCACAATCGGCCCGATCATTGATGGCTATTAGGTATAGGCGAGAGCCTCAAGACATGAATGTTAAGTCTTCGACAACTCTTAATTCTCACTTCACTCTAATCTCGGTCTTACTTGCTAGTTTTAAGTGCGGTAATCCCGTGGATGGTCCAGTTATTACAAGTAATTTCTCAGTCGACATCTGTAATGTGGCCAGTTTGATATTGTGGGAACGATTTCTTTTACACATTTGTGAGGAAGGACTAAATGATTAGTATGCACAAAGATTTGTTATTTTTATGTAAAAGTATTACGTCGAACAAGACGCTTTCCTGATGGTAAGAGATGACCTAGGGCCATGACCATTGTAGCGATGCACAGATATTGAGTTACAAAACAAAGTCCAGGGCATCGTTGGTTTGGCGCTCATTACTTTGAGATTTTCGATGGTTAGTCTCAACAGCCCTGTAATTTCGCTAGCTGTAGTATCCATCAAACTAGAACACAGTAATGTTTACACATTACTGCTTGGAGGTAGAATATCTGGTACTACGGTGGTACCTACATATTATACGATTTTCTGCTAAAAAGTTACCACCAAGTAAACAAATAGCCTTTACTCTCATAGCTATCTTTGTCAGAAAACAATCTATGAGTAGTACCTACATACATATTTTATTTTTTCATTATGTTTCAAAATTATTAAATAATAAAAGGCGTACCTATACTATTCCATCTATAACCTTTTTTTTACTTCAAAAATATTGTGGCCTCAGAGACAGCGAAAATATTAATTTAAAACCATATTAAAACGCTTTTCAAAAACCACATTGAAACAAAAACATGTTCAAGTTTAATATGATTTACTTCGTTGCTAATTTTATAAAAAAAATCTAATTATATAAAAAGTTGAAAAGCTTCTGAACAAACTTCTGCGTTCTCTTGAACTAAAATTTCCAATATTAAAATAGTTCAGCCAATATCCACTACATATTAGACATTACCACTCCTCGGGGTCGAGTTGGCTCATTACCATAATCTTAATCGTTCGAAGTGGCTCGACGATCCGACTAATTTTCTATTCTCGAGTCGCGTGTCGAGTCTGGGAATCGATACCAGTAGCAATGTTGGTAAACACTAGTAGCTGAATGACCCTCATCGAAAGAGATGGGGTGTAATCAAAATAATGTTCAAAATCGAACAATTAAAAAAAAATTCAAAAACGTCGACACTAATAAAATCATCTTAACTTCTTTTAAAGAAGGATGTTCTCAATTCGAAGTATTTAGTTTTATGTGTGCTATATCATAACTCTGTCATTTATAAACCAATTCTTTTTTTAAAATTTAAATAGATATATCATAGAGAATTTTATCCAAATCAGTTTGATTATTGGATTTTTAAACTAAAAACTAATATATGCATATTATAGTCGAGAAAATCCGAGAATTTCAAAGATTTGTAATTTAATATTGTAAAAACTTTTTTTTTGTGCGCCTACATTGCAAACGCTGGTAAAACCTTATAAGATAGATCAAAATCAAAAAGTGATTTATTCAGTTTGGGCCCTGGTAAGGCACTTATCTATCTATATCTTTAAACGAGCAATTCTTGTATATATATATATATATTCTGAATCTCGGAAACGGCTCCAACGATTTTCATGAAATTTTGTATCCAGGGGGTTTCGGGGGCGAAAAATCGATCTAGCTAGGTTTCATTTTCAGAAAACGTCGTTTTATCCGTGTTTTCAGCCGAGCAATGCTCGGTCAACCAGGTACTGAACGTTAAGTTACATGTTTGAATCTACCACCGGCTCGTAATTACACTTCAACTGAGAAGACTCCGGTAAGAAACTCAGCAAGGCATTTTTTTTGTGGATCTTTCTTTTCATATTAGGTTACAGTTTACAGTTATAAATATTAATACATTATGCTTACTACAATTGTCACTTAGCCAGGGGGATGCAAGTGCAAAATAATTTACTACGTTAGTATCTACATTGCAAGCCGGGGCGAGTCGCTAATCAAATATAAAATTATTATGAACGTTTATTAGTTTGAATTATTATTTGAATAAACGTTACTAAGTAGTGATGTGTTGAAATGATTATGTTTCCGTTAAATTGAAAGACGTTCAAACGGTCCCGCATTATCGAGTTATTACGATCGATTGATATGATCGATATAATATTTTTATGTTACAATAAAGATTTTATGCTTCCTTTACCCATTTTAAATCAAATCAAGATGGTAGCCGTTCGGTAGCCTTTTTTTTAAACTGATGCAGGTTTGTCAAATGGGTAAGTAATTAACTCTATGAGTTTTTATAGCAATGATAGCTTAGTGGTTCGGTGGTCGGTTTACATGCCGCAGGGCGTGGGTTGAAACCCCAACTATGAGCGTGTGCCGGTGAAGGAAAAACATCGTGAGGAAACCATAAAGCGTGGAAGTAGGGTTCTTTTTATTTTTATTTTATGGTAGACAGGCTACGTGTTTGACCACAGCTCACCTGATGTTAAGTGACGGTGTAGTCGAAGAACAATAGTAGTAGGTAAAGCACACCGAGCCTGGAATGGTACTGGCTCTGAAGTGAGGCTGCCGGAACACACCGTTAGATGCTTGGCGGCAGATTTTTTACTGGTAGCTAGCCAGCCGAGTACTAGAAAGGACTTTACCACCACGCTATGGTTTCCTTCACCGGCAGCTCAAGCTCAATGTTGGGGTTTGAACCCACGCCCTTCGGTGTGTGAACCAACCGCGCTAACCAATGAGCTTTCATCGTTACATATTTATGCTAATAGAGAAATATCATACAATATCTAACAAATGTTACCATCTACACGCACCAAAATCAAATCTATAAATTAAAATATCGAATTAAATCGATTCTAGAATCGAGTGCCAACCAAATTTACGATCGCATTACTTTAAACGACACTAAACGTATAATTAGGGATGTCTCCGAAAATAACTAATCGTTAAGTTTAATGTAAAGTGCGATATATCGAGCGGTAATAAATAAGAGTATTCGAATAATAGTAACTATTTGAATTGAAATACGAGATTTTAAATATATCATTTACATAAAGGGAACGGCTTAATAACGTTTAGGAGTTAAAGACGATGTAGTAGATATGTAGACGTGTTTATTTAAATCGATGTTAATTTGTATCGATTACATAATTAATCGATATGGTTATTTTTAACTTGATTTTATTAGGCCGTATTAGAGGCCTAACAAAGGGACCACGGACCGGCAAGCGCAGCGTAGGACGTCCGCCCACAAGGTGGACAGACGACCTCATAAAGACCGCAGGAACGCGCTGGATGCGAGCCGCTTCCAACCGGTCTTTATGAAAGTCAATGGGGGAGGCCTACGTCCAGCAGTGGACGTCCTACGGCTGAGATGATGATGATGAGAGGCATAAGAACTCACACACGAGAGATGTTCATTCAACTTATAAGAGCTTACTATCAAAGAGCTTAACTTCAAGTAGATAGCTAAATGCATCTGACAGGTGTATGCATTAGCGTTTTTGCTTGCTGTACTGACGGTAATGCCCCATTGTTTCACCATAGCTGATGGTATCAAACTAACTATTAGTAAACTGTGATACTCGCTTGGTCGTAGAGACTATTATTGAAACTGTGGTGGGAATAAACTTAGTAAGTACTGTGAAGTTTAAGACTAGATATTTTTAATAATAAACTTAAAACCGATCAAGTGCGAGTCAGACTCGCGCACGAAGGGTTCCGTACCATTATCTATGAAAAAGGCAAAAAATAGCGTTTTTTCTATGGACCCTTAATTATTTTGTTTTTAGTATTTGTTGTTATAGCGGCAATAGAAATACATAATTTGTGAAAATTTCAACTGTCTAACTATCACGGTTCTTTAGATACAGCCTGGTGATAGACAGACGGTCGGACAGACAGACAGCGAAGTCTTAGTAATAGGTTCCCGTTTTTACCCTTTGGATACGGAACCCTAAAAAGGAACTCCATTCCTCTAAACCCAAACACAAGGTTACTTCCGATATAATTAAACGTGAGTAATCCCACATAAATAAAACAAAAATAAATAAATAAATACCGTAGGACATTACACACAATATAAAAAAGGAGTTTTTTTTTTAAAATTGGTTTATAACTGACAGAGTTCTAAGGTAACAAACAAAAAATAATAGAACCGTATCAAAACCTCTTTTTTAAGTCAGTTAAAAATTAGTCTAATTTGTTTTTTATCTAGTTAAAAAAACATCGAATTATGAAATGTAGAAATAAAGTTGGCTGAAAGCTGGTGGTCAATAAATTAAAATTTAATTAAAAAATCATAGTAAAAGGTCATAGAATTTCGGCGGGAATAACTGCAGCTAAACGCAACTTGTAAATATGACTTCAATAAGTATGGGCGTTATAATGGACAGGTGGTCATAGAGAGGGTTAAATACTTTCACATTTATAATAAGAGAGACGTTGTCTATCAATAACGGAATTTCCACCATTCACATTCTGCGGTCATAGCAATAAACTGAGACGTGACTTGGACAGCATTCAAAAGATTATAGGAAAGCAAAGAGTTACGCGTATTTTACGTTTCGTTTTACGTTTAGTGTTGCAATCGTTATGGATTAAGAAATTGGCCGTAGCATAGATAACTTTTTATTTCGTGTTTGGCATCGCACTTTGTGCATAAAGCCAATATCACGTATCTATTTTTACAGTTTTGCTAATCAAATTCTGCCAAAAGCTATAGTATTACAATTGAAAAACCCGTATCCATGCCCGAACGCTCGAACATGGCTAGATTTTAGATATTTAGGTTTAAAAATCAAACTACTCAACCGATTTTTCAAGTAATTTCTATAGGACCAATCTGAAAGTAATAATCCTTTAAAATTAAAATATATAAAACACATGCGACCCTATAAAAATTTAAGGGTTTCCTTCGATTTTTCTGGTATCCCATAATCAGATCCTGACTTGGTGCCAATGGATCAACCTCAGAAGTATCCCTTTTTCAAATAAGATAATTTCTCGAATCGATGAAGCCGTCTTCGAGCAATCGGTGAACATAAAAAAAGATTCCGACGAATTGAGAGCCTCCCCCTTTTTTGAAGTCAGTTAAAAATACTTCTTACAAAAACAATATCAATTGTCATTTATGTATTTTTCACATTTAGTAGGTATGTAAAGTTAACAATAACGGGTAGAAACGCGAAACATTCTTAGTCATGAAATTATTATTTCCAGTTTAAACTCTACCAAGGCGTATCCATTACAAACTAATCATAAAATAATTCATATTAACGGAGATTACACTAGTAAATAGATGCTAGTTTATTCTAATATTGAGAAACTAAGGTGTATTCTGAATGCATGTAGGTATTGGATGCTTTGACTAACAATTACTTTACAAGGACATGGTAAAATTATTCTCGACGATGCCAACTTAGTGGTGTTGTGTTTAAAACTTTGATTGGAAGTAATTCCGCTTTGGGGTTTTGTATGCATTAATGTAATTTTTATGCATTTGTAGCATGGCTGACTTATATTTCTACCATGGGTACATATTGTCACAGAATAAATACTAGATAATTGACTTTTATTAGGTTTTACTTACGAATCCATTCCGTAACTCAAAATCATTACACTGACAGGCATCGTAAAGTACCGTGAAACGGAACGCATTCCCAATCCATGGTTAAAATTAAAACCGAACGACATATTTTTAAAAGTTCGAACTTCGAACGAAGACACTTAAAACTAATCGCTGTTTTCGATTCTAGAGCGTATTTTGAAAGAGTTCGAACACGCGTTCTAAATTTGAAATGTATTTGAAATGTTTTTGATTTTCGAACGCCCCGGCTGCTTCGACGCATCAATGGGCGAAAAAAAAATGGCGGGAGAATTATGAAAGAGGTTTATTTTGTTTTGCCTAGTTTCTTTGATGGCATCTTGTTTCGTTATTTAATGTTACCTCTGTGTTTATTATGAAAATTCCCGGACGACGGAAAGGAATTTGACGTGTGGCGATTAATTTTCTTAATAATCGCTATGATAAATACTCTGTGGAAAGTTATTGGTTTTGGTAAAATGAATCATTTTGCCAAATTTATTTATTTTTGTTGAGTCCGTGGCGTAGCTTAGGTAGCCGGTAGCTTCACAAATTATTTTAGTTTTAAGCAATTTGCACCCTTTATTCGATGGGTGACCTCATGTAGCATTTACATATGGCTACTTAAAGGTCTTAATTGATAATGATTTAGTCATGTTAAAGACTTTTTCGTGTCTAAGCCTACATTAAAGTTTTCAGGGTTCCGCAATATTGAATGTTGACAGGGGTATAAATCTGAAATGATAACTTTTGTAATCTTGCGACTAACAGTTGTAATTCCCAACCCAAAATCATTTGATACATTTCAAAACAACTGGATTTATACAGGCATATAAGCTTCGGGTGTACTAAACCGAAAGAGGTAATAATACCAATGATTATAAACCATTTTGTACAATAGGAACTCGGAAACTCGGAAATTGCAACAAAAAAACAGTTATCATAAACATTCGGTTAAGAGTCTTCTTACTTTTATTATGGAACATCCGATATTTTTCTTAAAAATTCGAAGACAATTTAAAAAAAAACTGTTGTTAAAAATAAATACTTCCACGCTAACGATCAAATTCCCTGCGGTCTCAAATTAAAATTACAAAAACTGTTCGATTCGATTCGGTTACGCACATAAAAGTGTCATCTTCTGGTAGAAAATTAAAAAGAAAAAAAATATTATTTATGGCATTCATTTATAACAATCAAACGAGAATACAATGTCTGGTCAAAACATGTGTAACGCTATAAAAATAATATTTAGCGACATTCCGAAATGTGTTCGGAATCGGAACGCTGCTGTAAGATTTTGTAACAGGCCTACTTTCCGATACAAAACAGTTTATTTTCATCCCATTATTTAAGTTAAATTAATGCTGGCCACAAACAAAACAGATTGAAATAAATACGTTTGAAAATAGAACTCTTAAATGAAGTCGATAACACTTTTTAAATTAATGAAATTTTATTATCGCTCAGAGGTGACACAATTTTAAATGAATATTAATAAAATAATTATAAATCGGTACATGAGTTGTACGTCTAACTAGCTCGGTGTTTTGTAGGATAAAAAGCAGGCTATAGGTATGTTTATACTATGTGTTTACTTGGTTGTATCACAGAACGAGATATTCCGCTAAGCAGTAGTGTGTAAACATCACTGTGTTCCAGTTTGAAAGGCACTGCAGCTAGCGAAATTACGGGACCGTTGAGACTAACCATCGAATGTTTCAAAATAATGAGCGCCAAAGCAACAATGTACTGGACTTTGTTTTCTTACTGAAAACTCTGTGTATCGCTACAATAGTCATGGATATGCGTTATTTCTGATTATTATCAGGACAGTGTGTTGTTCATCTCATGATAGATAAAAAGAAAATTCCAAAATAGTAGCAAACACACAAACTTTGACTTTTATAATATTAGTTCGATTTTTTTAATAGCAGCTAATTATTTATCTTATACCTTTAAACGAGCAATTCTTGTATATTTGTATATATATAATCTGAATCTCGGAAACGGCTCAAACGATTTTCATGAAATTTAGTATGCAGGGGTTTCGGAGGCGATAAATCGATCTAGCTAGATCGATTTATCGCCTCATATCTATCTATCGGTTTCATTTTTAGAAAACGTCGTTTTATCCGTGTTTTCAGCCGAGCAAAGCTCGGTCATCCAGGTACTAATCATAAAATTACTAGTAAAAATAAATAAACAAATAGAACAAAATGAGAATTAAAAATAAGGTAAATCGGAATACGTCAAACGGTAATTACAAATAAGCGAAAATAAATTTGAATTTACTAAAAATAGGTCGCATTCTGTTTTGTTTCATTGACACTCACCCACTTGGCACGCGTGCTTCTCTAAAGAAAACAATTTATAAGTATTTTGTATTTTAAATCGTTATTGTTCATTTCAATCGATGACATATTTATTTAGTCATTATACCACAGAATAAATATATGTCACATGCGCTTGATCTGTCGTTTATTTTGAAGTGAAAACTTCTTTAGGCGAACTGTGCACTTTATTTTGTAGGTTTTTTATTTTAAATACGGATAATTCCGCGCTTGACCACCAACTCGCCTGATCAAAATCAAAAATCATTTATTCAGTTTAGGCCCTGGTAATGAACTTATGAACGTTAAGTTACATGTTTGAATCTACCACCGGCTCGTAATTACACTTCACCTGAGAGGACTCCGGCAAGAAACTCAGCAAGGCATTTTTTGTGGATCTTTATTTTCATATTAGGTTACAGTTTATACAGTTTACAGTTATAGTTTTTTTTAATTTTATATAACAGTAATGAGACGAACGAGACGCTCTCCTGATGTTAAGAGATAACGCCTGTCCATGACCATTGCAGCGATACACAGAACTTTGAGTAGTAAAACAAAGTCCAGAGCATCGCTGCCTTGAAATTTCCCTGTAATTTCGCTAGCTACAGCAAACCTGATCACAGTAATGTTTACACACTACTGCTTGGCGGCAGAATATCTGATACTGGGTTGGTACCTACCTAGACGATCACCTGCTTAGGAGAGTACCAAGTAAAATAATAATTACGAGTATTATCGTTATAAATAATTCGACGGCGTCGTATCTCTATTTAAACATTTTAATTCGTGCCAGTAGTGTTGGCACCTGCGCTGCAGTTTATCGATAATTATTACGCAAGTAACCATTCGATCATTCTTAATTATAACGTAATTATTCTCGATTGATCGCAACATTTAAACTACTAGCTATAAAGTTAGAGCGTGCTATGTGACCCAATAAACCGCATGAAAAATACATTGCAAATTAATTAGTGATGCTAACATACTATGCACCTACTTATATATGAACTTTCTCTGAAAATATACATACAAACGGAAACCGTGTCTGATTTATGTACTTTTCTTTTTTACAAATAGGCTTGCGTTTGACGGCCATCTCACCTGATGTTAAGCGAAGATTGTAGCGATAATAGCTCAGTGGTTAGCGCGGTCGGTTCACACGCCGAAGAGTGTGGATTCAAGCCCCGATAATGACCTTGAGGTTCCGGTGAAGAAACCATACCATGATAGTATGGTACTTTCTAGTACTTAGCACCTAACGGTGTGTTCGGCAGTTTCCTAATTATACTAATTAGTTACCGATTACTTAAAAACCGTTATTAAGAAAATATGACAAAAAAACAACGATCCTCGAAGAAATATGATCAAAATTAGACAACATAGATTAAAAGTTTACTTTGTCAAATATTTAAAACGACTTCGATTCTATTTTCAATATCAACCTCAATAATAAAAGCTAAAAGGCGATCCAATATCAAGTCACAAACATCAAAGCTCGCTCCTTATTAAAAATGTCCAATCGACTACTCATGGCCTCGTTTGACCGCCGCAATATGTCCTCGCAAACGTCAAACATGACATCAATAACAACGAACAAAAAAAAAAGAAATGTGCACGGAGGTATATGAAAAGAATGAAATGGAAAAAGAAAAAGAGCGTTCTAATTTTAAAAATCGTAACGATCCCCTCGGATAGCGTTCGATTTCCGAACGCAACGTAAATAGCCACGACAGCTGAGAGACGACATAGCACTGTTTTTTTATTGCCTCCACACTGTTTATGAGCACTTTATGAGTTTTTATAGATTTTATACTCTAATCCAATGAGACGCATGTAAGTAGGTGCCCAGTGGATCGGATGCGTTACTCTGTCTCTGTATTTACGACTCGAACTGTTGGCACGATATTTACGAGTGTCAGACAGTTTCATGGCTTTTTCTTGTCGATAGTGTCGGATAATCTCTAATGACCGCGCACTGCGCAAGAGTCTATTGTAAAATCGAATTTTTTTTTTAGATGTGATTATGTGAATCAAATACTTGACATTATTTTTTCTTGGTGGTAGATTTCCTTAGCAAGAGGTCGTCTAGGTAGGTACCGCCGCAGTACCACGGTAACTGTAATCCGTAACTGTGTTCCGGTTTGAAGGGTACTGCAGCTAGCGAAATTACAGGGCTATTGAGACTAGCCATCTAGTCTCTAAGTAATGACGCGACCAAAGCGTCACCCGTACATGGTGGACGTTCCCCATGTGCGCACTAAGCGCTTCGAATCCACATTCTTTATTCGCACAGCGAAGATGTGGAACTCTTTGCCGGAGTCTGTGTTTCCCGAAAAGTACAATATGAGTGTCTTCAAATCAAGAGTAAATAGGTTCCTTCTAGGTAAGCGTGTTCCATCCTAGGCCACATCGTTGCTTAACATCAGGTAGGATGTGGTCAAACGCGAACATATTCAGTATAAAAAAAAAAAAAAAAAATGAGCGCCAAGGCAGCGATGCCCTGGACTTTGTTTAACTACTCAAAGTTCTGTTTATCGCTGCAATGGTCATGGACATGCGTTATCTCTTACCATCCAGAGAGCGTCTAGTTCGTCTCAATACTTATACCTACATATAAAACAAATTACTAATTACATTCCATCAATAAAAACTAGACAATATAATTTTTTGTTCTATTTAACTTAATAATTGATTGTATGAACGATATGTATGTATAAAAAATAAATTCACACATCAAGAACCGTCAGCCCAGCTGTTATAAAAACGACTGTAAAAACATCGATAGATCAAAGATAATAAATATTTACATAATTATCGATATTACTTATTAGCATAAGCATATCTCTAGCAGAACCGTAATTATTATGACTAGATTACTATACTCGTCCGCATTGAAATGATTTCCCCTCCAATTGGATCAATTGAAGCTTCAATCGATAAATAAGCGATATCCTTTCCAAACGAGGTCACTTATCGAATAAATCTATAATCGAAATTCGAATCTCGTGTATTCAAATTACCGATCGAGTTCCGCACTACGGTCGCATTCAACATATTAAAAGAAAAACCTCAAAAGACGCTTCTGTTTGAATTATGAACGGAAATCAACCGTCGCGGCTGCTTGTTCCAAGTGTGAATCGATTCGAATTTTGAAAGGGGTATTTTTTACTTTCGCTTATTGACATGTTACGTATTCTTTTTTGAATAAATCTATTTTTTTCTTTTCTGCCAGTATTGTTTGTTGTGTGTTCGGCGCTGGCAGAAACGTAAATGAATTACTCCGGTTACCATAGAGTGCATAGGCTGTTTGATTTGTTTCACTATAAACTAGAGCATGGATTTAAATGGAAAAGTTATAAAATTATATTTTATCGTTTATCGAGCACTTAATGAAGTCAAATTAGGGATTTTTGGCTCCCATCGGCGGGTCGTTAAAATGGCTGTAAAATGGTTAGTATTGATTATGGTCAAGTAAACTATTTTATGTTGTTTTTATTGTTATTTATAGGGGAATAAAACCGTTTTTATTATTGTCATCGGTTCATAAGGACCGCGTAAGGTTCTGGTGTAGATAATTAAAGATTTGTTTGGATTCTCGCGCTCTGGTGGGTCCCTAAAAGTCTATTAATGTTACCTTCACAGCTTTTATCTAACCTTTACTTGTCGTAGCTTTATTGCCGGTAATGAATTCATTGTAAACTAATATTGTCTTTCGTATTCAATAAAATACATATTGAATAACCTTATTTTCTATAGCCTTGAGAAGTGTAGCTCGAAGGACCATTTTTAATATGTTCTGCAGAAATACTACCAAATATATTTTTTTATTTTATTTCACGGAACATCAATTGATAAAAAGTATCGAAATTTTAGTGATATACTACTTAGGTACTTAAAAAATATAAGTGTAAAGTCAAAGGTTACGTACTGGAGGTTTTTCCAAAATGTATGTATTTTCTAGTGTTTTTTTTTTTTTTTTATAGCTGACGGGCTTTGTGTTTGACCACAACTCACCTGATTTTAAGTGACGGTGTGGTCGAAGATGGTAAAGCACACCTAGCCTGGAATGGAACTGGCGCTCAAGTGAGGCTGCCGGAACACACCGTTAGATGCTTGGCGGCAGATTTTCAACTTGAGGGTGATTTATACGTAAAAATAGAGATATAATAATAAAGTGCTGAAATACATACGCGAGTGAGGGAAAGTAATAAAATGTGGTGAAACATAACTTTTCTTGTTGCTTCCAAAACACCTTCGAAGCTTCTAGTAAAGTCAACACAAATCCATAGTAAGTAAGCTTCTAATCCCTAATCTCTACCTAAATTAAACATGATTGGACTCAGTTTTTATGAAATACTTCTTCCGCTTAAAACAATACTATATAGTTGGATAGTAGATATAATAATATAGTAGAAAGTAGGTTTACAGGGCGATGTGAAAAATGAATTAATTATTATTTTTGATCCTAACAGTGTTACAACATCTCTCGTCTGTTCTTAAGATGAATCGTGTTTCCCATTCTTGGTTGCCTGGAAGAGATCGCTCTTAGCAATAAGGTTGGCTCATAAGCTCATAAGATTTTCTAAACTTTTTTGAATTCTATTTTTCGTGTGCACAACTCAGAGTTTCTATCTACCTAAATACTTGACATTGGCATATGCACAAAGTGTTACGCCAAAAACAAAAGAAAAAGAACAGATTATAAGATACATCTATTAACTATTCCACTGTAATACAATCGAACGTTTACTGCCAATAAAATAATCCAAGAGCAGTAAAGCAAAATTAATGTAATAGCATTAGTTATCACTTTATGGTTACGCCCGCATCAGAATCCTTTATGGCATTTTATCACAGTGGTCATAGAGCCCTATTCGAGCAAGATAACATGTCACTTTTACTCTTAAGACATTTCCAACAAGAGTAACTCTGACAGATAACTCAAAGTGCCACAAACCTACTAGAATCTACCGACTGGAATGGAGATCAAACGTCTAACCTAATCTGGAACCTAACTGGCTCCCATAACATTACTAATTTTTGCAGTATAAAAAGTTTAGTAGTTTTTGACACTACTACATTCCTTTACTTTCCAGGACATACCTAAGTTATCTAGAGGTAACAAACATAAGTGTATACAAACAGACAAACTTTCGCATATATAACGGTGTAAAAAACGAGACGTAACTTACTAAAAAATTGTGTTTTTTTTCCAGGTAAATTAAGCTTCTAAATTCACCAATTTGATATTGTAAGTAAAAGTACTTATATTCACCTATAACATAATAGTTTTGGAACGCACCCTTAATGTACTAGAAAGTATTGTTTGACACAAACTCAATGGCTTCATCTCCAAAAGGATTTGAACATCCGACTACGAATTTTTTCTATCTCGCTTTCTGGCACAATGCAAGAACGTGCTATTGTCGAAAAAATCTCTGGCTTTGACATCTAAGTTTAAAAACCGTTCTATGATTTCGACATTCAAACGTTCAAACTTTCGTATATCGAACGCAATCAATATCACGCACGTTCACAAAAACAAAACAACCAACAACCGAGGGAGACAATTTTTTCCAACTTTAGAACTCCCGGATGAATTTTGAATTTAACAAAACGAGATCGAACAAATGCCCCCAACTTCGTCGTGTGCTTGCCGCGTGAAAATTAATTATTAATTTGTTTCCATTCCCCCGGAGACGTGTGCTGTTTTGTCTATGCCCTTTTTTATACTTTTTTCGCAATTTATTTTTTAACGCTTCAATGATGGCAAAGGTAATTTGTATCAATTGCGTTTTTGCTTTGTCTTCTTTTGTTTTTTTTTTGTTGTCGCTGGTCAGTGCTTGTATTCCTATTAATTTCGTCCAGTTACAATATTAGGTGGTTGCCAGATGCAAAAAATATTGGTTTTACCACGGTTTAACTACCTAAGCGTATTTTTTAATTCATTTTTTGGCTTTACACTGCTCACTTGTAAACGTTGAATAAATTTAAGTTATAGTAATCTGGTTTTACGTTAACATTTTAAATTGACAGCATTTAATTAATTTTAACGTTTATAAGGCTATAAGGTTTATAAGGTTTATAAGGCTCATAGTGTATATTGTATACTGCATTTTGAAGTGATAACTCATTCGTTTAGTAAGTTTTTCGGTTCCGTGTGAGGTGTGAAGGGATAGGGAAGGGAGAACTATCGATATTGACAAGTTTTGACGTCCCTTTCGGCGCTAATCAATTTTACAATTGTGTTCCCTCACCCTACGGGTGTGGAACTTTAGACATATTTTGTCAATCAAATCAGTTTTAGACAATACGGAGAGAATTTTCTACTTATTTTTGTTCTATGCGTTTCAAATAGTTTTGTATAGGACGGAATAGAACTGACTTAACGGCAGATTTTCAACTTGAGTGTCATATAGCTAGCCAGTCAGTCAGCCAGACTACTATAAAGTATCCTACCCCCATGCTATAGTTTCCTCACGATATTTCCTTCACCAGCAGCCAAGCTCATTGTTGGGGTTTGAACCCACGTCCTTCGGCGTGTGAATCGACCGCGCTAATCACTGAGCTTTAATCGCTACAATGTCAGGGGAATCATTCATCAGGGAACATCCAATCTAATACTAGAAAGTATTACCACCATTCGAAAAATTTAAATCGTTCTAAGTTTTAAATGTTATAAATACAGAAAGAACAGAGAAACAGAATTAAACAATTCGATTCATTTCCCACAAACTTTTTATTTCTACACGGGTAACACTCGCAAAGTTGGCAACACCGTGTTAAGTGAAGATCACACACTGACTCGATATAAAGTTGGTTTCCCTTCGAAGCTATTATATCGTTCTTTTGATGTTTTTACTGTTCCTCAGGGGTTGGAGCGTGACGTACACTGTGAAACTTATAGGTCAATTTTATTGTTTTTTATCTATGGTCTTCACGAAGATTGCATATTGCCAGTGCCATGTCGACTTTTTGAACCAAAATTATTATTTGTAATAAATCTTTGTTTTTAGCCATTCAGGGGCATTTGCTTGTTTATTATGAAATTTGAAAAGATCAAATCAAAGCAAGTTATGTTTTTTTTTTTAAATATAACTCACTTTGTTTTTATAGTTAAAAAATAAAGATAAACTTATTTCACAGAAAGGAGTACAGTAAACAGAAAGGAATACAATGAACTTAATACTAGAGGTACTAGAGTTGTAATAATTTTAGTTCTAACCTATTGGCTACAGTTATGTTAATCGATTGCTAATACTCCGCCCAATAAGTCATAACTTTCACTATAGCAAATGTATTTTTTACACTGGCAAGTTTTCGTAAAAAATGTGACTGTTATTTAACCTCACAAAAACACACACAAAAATGTTTGAATTACACCGAGGCAATTAATGCATTTCACAAATGCAGCCAGTTAATTTATTTTGACACAAATTTTATGAAAAATATGCGTTTTAAATGCATTATTTATCCCATATAAGGAGAAACGTTTTGCGCCTGGTTTAACTTTACACTCATATAAGTTCAAAATGTTGCAAAAAAAATTACGCGTTTTGCTTAATTTCTTTAAACGTATATCGTTTTTTATGTTCTTTTACACTGAAAGGTTGATTTTGACAAATGTTCACTTTCAACAGTTTAAACGGAAAAATTATATACGATACAGGAATTTCGATTGAATTAGCAACACTGTCGTTTTGAACTGTTATAAGTGATTTTTAATTTTATTGTATAAAACCCTTTCAAAGTTATTCGTACTATTTCCAACAATGAACTTATAGATGTTCTTAGCAGGCCGAGGTCTAGTAAAGATTATAGAGATATTTTTCTGGAATTGCACTCACTCTCACATCTACTGTGCCTATTTAAATTGACCGTGTAATCATTTAAGGTCAACTCATTTGTAAGATCATATTAACTATTTAGCTTTATAGTATGGAGTGTAAATTCTTGCAAAATTGAAATTACAATAAAAATAAAATCTTCACATTTTATTAGCCGACCATATTCCATAAGCCTTGCAACACCGTACGCTCGAACAAAGAGAGACATCAAGACTGAGTATCCAGTTGCCAGTAAATTAAAAAAAAAGAACGTGATTACGCTAGCACAATACTTCAAAACACGAAAGCCTTAAAAAAGAACAAATAAATTCGATTTGTATCAACACCAGTGTAACAAATAAAAGTTTGCCACTGATTTCGTGACGGAATAAAGTAATGCGCACACCATATCGACTCAACACCAATTCTACTCATAACAAAGAAATTAATATACATCATTTCATCATTTTTAGCACGTAATCTGCTGAGCATATCTCTTAGAGCTCTTCTTGTACGCCACCTATCCCGATCTTGTGCTAACCTTGTCCAGGTCCGCGACCTTTACGATATTGTCGACCGAACGAGGTAGGCATCCGACGCTTCATTTTCCGGTTCATTTGACATGCCCAACTAACAACTTTAAAGTAAATCAAAGGATGCCGTCCTGTCACACGCACATCATCAGCCATAGGTCGTCCACTGCTGGACATAGGCCTCCTCCTTTTGGGGGGGTAATACTCGCCACGCTTGGCAGGCGGTGTGATTGTTCAAGGAAAACGCTGCTTACAGCAACCACGGGTAGAGAGGGTGGGGTACTATTCTTACGCCGGCACCACCACGGCTTATTATAACTATGTAATGTATAGGTTATAACTATGTCATGAAACAATTTTTAAGTAAATCAAAGGATACCGTACGATGCGATAACGATAATTAAAAAAAACTATATAACACTAATGCCTACAAGTTAATGTTTTTTTTTTAATTTGGCCAGTCTCTCGCAATAAGCACACTAACGATACTTAAATCCAAATACATCCAAAGCTGTTCAGGCATATAAAAGATCATACATACATGAATCCTGAAAACATTACACTCCTTTTTTGGGCAGTCGTGTAAAAATACTATGGTAATGTTGACCGTAATTTGTAAAAAAGAAGTTAAAATAGAGTTCTTTGAATTTGGCGTCGAACTTAGTGTATTTGCCAATCAAGTGTTTTATGAAAAATCAAGTTTAATAGAATAAGCCACACAAAGTATTTTAAGAGTCCGGCCATGCCATCGTTAAGTAGTAGCTAATTTACTGCAAGCTTGGATGTAGTTACAGAATGGAAATGCAAAAGTCATGTTTCACCACATTATATCACTATCCCACGCTCCCAAATCAGTGTTGAGTCGATATGATGTGCGAGGACCATAAGCCGTTGTTTTTAAGTTAAAAGAAGCCCCCTTAACCCCAGGTAAAGAGGTGCTTAAAGATATTTTTTCGGAAACAGATCACGTGCGCCCCTTAAGTGAGACATCTTAAGACCCCCTCGAACGTTTTGAGAGAGAAAGAAATCGGAACGTGGTTTATTGATTCTGGGCTAGGATGCGTCCGAAATTTGAATGAGGACTGATGTTCGAAATCCAAACTTTGTATTTGATAACTGGAATAGACAACGGGAGCATATATAAAAACGCCTTTTTTCATACAGTTGTTTGTTGTTTTTGATCTGGGTAAAATTTGTTAAAAAATATTTTGAATATTAAAAAATAACAAATTTAAAAATGTATAGTTTTATGATAGGCTGTACTTTAAATATTTAAATCTGATTTAAATATTTTTTTTTTTTTAAATTGAATTAATTTTAAACTCTATTAAAACTATTAATCTGAGATAACCTAACCTATTCTGATTCTGTAAATTTATGGTTTAGGCTGGGTGGCTAGTCGTAGTGTCAGAGTTAATATGCCGCCCTAAGGCCTCCGACATGACTTGACGATCACTGTTATTCAAATTCAAAAATGTATTGACTAAAATTAAAAATAATCAATATGAATCTTAATTTTATAAATATACTAGCTGTCCGCGGCTCGCGTAAAGCTTAACAAAAATCGCAGAATATACTTACGGAAAGTCAATAGTTATGTATTGCAACGAAATGTCAATGCCAAGCTTAACCTCATCCTTTTTCAAAAAAATCACGTTTTTTGCTCTTTTTTGATCGATATTGAGAACGGCAACAGGTAGACGCTTGAAATATTCACAGATTAAATTTAAATAAAACATACCTATTTAAGGGGGGCTCCCATACAACAGACATGATTTTTTTGTCGTTTTTATAGATAATGGAGTCCGACTCGCACTTGGCCGGTTTTTTTTAAATTTTCTTCCTGCTTAGCAGTCTTTACTCTCACATGCCATACCCTCGTGATCCAAGATTGCCTCACAATCGCTCGCCTATTATCCGATCATGCCGATCAATCTGTCCTGATTGAATAATCAATCGTTAGCCAATTGAACTCGATTCAGCATATTGCTTTGAACTCTGAGCTTTGCTCGTAACAATGTTGTTTTGCTTGTCACAGAATATCTGACAGAAACCCTAGAATAAATCTGATATAAAGAAAGCCCAAGGGCGTGGGTTCAAATCCCAATAATGAGCTTGAGCTGCCGGTGAAGGAAAACATCGTGAGGAAAACATAGCATGGTGGTAGGGTACTTTATAGTACTTGGCTGGCTAGCTACCACCATCAAGTTGAAAATCTGCCGCCAAGCATCTAGCGGTGTGTTCCGGCAGCCTCACTTGAGAGCCAGTTCCATTCCAGGCTAGGTGTGCCATCTTCGACCTCACCGTCACTTAACATCAGTTGTGGTCAAACACCTAGAATATCAGCCATAAAAAAAAAAAAAAGTTACTAATAACTTCCATATTTCTCTCATTAAAGTGAGACTACAACATTACACGGCGGGAGAAAAGGAAAACTGCACAAGTTATAAAAATTAAAAAAGCAAGCAAGCGTTGAAAGTTGTACGAGAACAAATCGAACCGGTCTCGGATCGGGAAAAAGGGACAAAAGGCCCTAACATTCCTGCCAAGGACACGCGATCTTGAAGAGACAATGTGCGCGATGCGTAGCTTTTTAATTGTCAAAATTACGCGCCGAGCCGCTTTGAAGTCGCCGACGTATTCACTTATACATACTGCTGTATAGTCTGTGGTAGAGGCGGTTGATACGCGGTTCAGTGTTTTGGCGGGAACGCGGTGAACGTCATATCGCCCCATTGTATTTTTTTCCAAAAACTAGTGTTTTTTATGCACCAAGGTCACAATGTTTTCCTTCACCGGCAGCTCAAGCTCATTGTTGGGGTTTGAACCCGCGCCTTTCGCCGTGTGAACCGACAGCGTATATCTAGTACTGGAGTGATACCTACCTGGACGATTACACATAATTGCGTCTCTTTTTATTGCGTCAGAGTTGTTTTACGATTTCAAATTTACCAATAGCAATCATACGTTTAATCACGTAAATTTTTACGACAACCGTTTTCATCAAATCTCATACGGCATAATAAAAATCATCAATTTGTTATATCTACAGTGATATAGGTAAAATCATATCGTTTAGTTTTAAACCGCTGTAAATAACAAGCTTCGGTCGTAATATCGAATTTTTAATGTGAATTTCGGTCGGATGCGTGGCAAGTGCCAACGGACCTTTCGGAATAAGTCAACTTTTTATTGATCGTAAAAATTTAGTAGCCTCGTAGGTGACTCTATTCTATGAACGATCGATTTTTAGAACCCTATTGGACTCGAAAAAAACTTTAATTAAAAGATTATAATCTTCAATCGTAAATTTTATGGATAGTTAAGACCATAAATACTTGTCAAAAACACATTTTTGGTCGAATATTGATTTTACATTCGGTAGAGCGTGCTGTTAAAGGCTATATCGATATTTCGATGGGGACACAAAATTAACTAATTCGTTAGTGAGAGAAATGACCAAAACATTGCTTAGAAAAATTATTTCATGAACCGTTTCCCGTTTTTTTATTTCTTAATTACAATTTTATACAAATTGTACCTAATGGCACATATCAGAAGAAAAGCTGCCAAAAGTATTTTGAAGTATGTTCGTATAGGCCGTGTTACCAACCTTAATTTATCTCCAGAAGGTTATTTTGTTATCCTACTAATATTATAAATGTGAAAGTTTGTATGTTTGGATGTTATTCAATCACGCAAAGACAGCTGAACAGATTTGTATAAAATTTAGCACGCATTTATTTGTAGTTTATCACCTGGATTAACATATAGCAGATTTTATTTAAAAGCTTATTCATTCCTACATTCGTTAATTCGTTCATTCAAGAAAATCGTTCACCAAACATTGTGTCTAAGAGATGTTAGAGCATTTTAAATGTTTGACACATATTGTTTATTACCTGGATTAACATATAGGATACTTCTTATATTACAAAAAAAATGTTAGGTACTTATCAAATAACGAACTACAGAACGTATCCACTTGAAATTATTTACAGATGCATCTATCTTAATCTTATAATAAAACTAGCTGTGCCCCGCGGTTTCACCCGCACTAGATGCCTACGTCATAGTAGCTTCATGCATGCAAAGTCTCAGCCCGATCGGTTTAAAATTGACAAAGTTTCATCCCCTATTTTATCCCCTCAGGGGTAGAATTAATCAAAATCCTTTCTTAGCGGATGCCTACGTCATAACATCTACCTGCATGCCAAATTTCAGCCCGATCCGTCCAGTGGCTTGGGCTGTGTGTTGATAGATCACTATGTCAGTCAGTCAGTCAGTCAGTCAGTCAGTCAGTCAGTCAGTCAGTCAGTCAGTCAGTCACCTTTGAGTTATATATATTTAGAAAGAGATATCGCAAGTTTCATAACTATTGCTTATTAGTTACTTAAACATGTTTCATTTATCTCTGAACCTAATTCTAAAGTTAACGCAGACGAAGACGCTGGAGTAAGCTAGTAAAAATATAAAACCTAAACCTACATTTCCATTACCAAAGCCACAAAAGCGCTTAGAAAAAAAATGCAATTGACGGTCACCCATCTGAAGACTGGCCGGATGGTCATTTGCTGAATTTTGGTGATCGTTTTTGAATACTTAGTTAAGTCACAACACAAGCGCGATAGAAGAATAGAACTTGACAAACTGAAGTTAGTCAGTGTCATCACTAAACAAAGCATTGCTAGATTCCGGATTCATTCCTAAGGTAAACACACCTACTCTAAAATGGGAACTAGCTCTCAAGTGAGGCTGCTGTAACGCACCGATAGATGCTTGTCGGCAGATTTTCAACTCGAGGTCGGTAGCTAATCGGCCGAGTCTAGCATTCGACTACCACGTTTGCTGCCTTTTTACTATTTAAATTAATTTATGTCAAATTTATTTGAATTACCTCATATTTATTTTAAAATACAGTGAAAATATTATTTGGTTTGATAACTTAGGTGACAATTTAATTTTAAGACGCTTATTTATTGTTATAATCGTTGTTATTTATGGCTAATAAATGATACTGATTCATCAGCAGCTCAAGCTGGGATTTGTACCCACGCCTTCCGGTATGTAAACCCACCGTGCTAACCGCTGAGCTATTACCGCATTAATTAGTATTTTTATTATTGTATTGTTTGTCCTTTTTAAATTGCACCGTTAATCTAGCTGCACATAAAAAGGCTTGTTCTTTTTAAATATAAAAGCTTATAATAAGAAATCTTTAAGAAAATCCTTAGAGTTCCATTTTAGTCTTAAGGTCATACAGTTACGTATTGTCTGACCGTACCCCACTTCCTGCGCGGGGTCATGGCCGTGCGCACACACTAAATGAATGTTCGATGTATTATTGCTATGAATTAGATTTTTTTGTTATGGTTGGTAGGATAGTTTGACCACAGCTCGCCTTAAGTGGTAGATCTCCTTATCACGTGGTCGTCTAGGTAGGTACCACCGTAGTACAAAATATTCTGCCGCTGATATAGTTTGAAGGGTACTGCAGCTATCAAAATTACAGGGCTGTTGAGACTAACCATCGAAAGTCTCAAAGTAATGAGTGCCAAAGCAGCGATGCCCTGGACTTTGTTTTGCTGCTCAAAGTTCCGTGTATCGCTGTAACGTCCATGGACAGGCGTTATCTCTTACCATTAAAAGAGTCTCATTAAAAAGTGACGTCTCAAATGTAACTAGCTGTCAAATGAGGCTATCGGAACGCACCGTTGATTGGCGACAGAATTTCAGCATGTAGGTAGCTAGCCAGTAGAATACTGTACCCTACTACCACGCTTTGCTTTTTTTAAATATGAAATAGATCTATCTTTGTTCGTTTTTATTGTATGCTAAAACATCTATCTATACTGTAATCTTCATCATGATAAATAGATTTTTAAGTAGATACGTCCTTTTGGATATGAAACACGCGATGTCAATTAAGAACTAACCTACTCCGTGCAATTTGCATGACTGGCAATAAAACTCAATATAACGAAACACATACGATGTGCAATTATAAATTTGCCAGGATTGTCAGTTGAAATTATACTTTTTGGAAAAGCAAAAGGGCTCAGAATTAAGTGTCAATCAACTAAGACATCTGCAATTATAAAAAAGGTTGATCTCAAAATATTTCGGAGTCGAGCACGCTTCTTTTTGCTCAGATGCCGTCGATTCGACGTGACGTTCTCACGGAATCACTAAACCTCTCCCCTCTCTTACCTCTCCTTTCCCTCTCTCTCCCACTGAACATGATCACCGGAATAGGACCTCTCAGGAATTAAGACGGATTCCTTTTACGAATTAGCGAATCACCTGTCTAATTACTGGCTCCGATTCCGAATCCGGAATTTCAATCGTCCATTTTTATTTTGATTCTCAAAGACCCTTAAATCAATCGGTGGTTCGACGCAAAAACGCAGTAACCGAGGAAATGGGGCAAAAAAAAATTGGCGAGAAGAAACGACATTAGCATAACAAAAGTGACGAGAAGTGTTTGTTGTGAATTGACAATCTGACAAATTTACAACCGATCGCTGCGCAAAACACACAAAAGTGCCCCTTTCGAATGCAAATTTGTCTGAGGGATTCTTTTCCGAATTTTTTTTCTCCCCGGTGTGAAACTTCCGCCTATTTTCCCGCTCAACGCACATCCGGCGGGGGCGCCGCTTCCGCTATCGGTGCTCGTTCGGAAATCGGATGAGCTTCCCGACGATACCGTCTACTGGCAGCCCTCGCCCCATTGATTCTTCGTAAAATAGTCATATTTTCTATTGCATATTTTCATTGACTTCCAATTTTTGCACCCCAAGTGAACAATAGCTTATTTTTCTTAGACGTATTTGGATTTTTCTTGCGATTTAAACTATTTTTTTTAAACTAGATATCCTTGCAACACTGTTACTTAAGTGGCCAATTCTCTAATAAATAAATATCGGAGCCATATAACCCCAAAATAAACAACTTGACTGGATCGTCTAGGTAGGTACCACCGCACCACATTCTGCCGCCAAGCAGTAGTATGTAAACATTACTGTGTTCCGGTTTGAAGGGTAACTAGCGAAATTACAGGGCTCTTGAGACTAACCATCGAAAGTCTCAAAGTAATGCGCGCCAAAGCAGCGATGCCCTGGACTTCGGTTTACTACTCAAAGTTATATGTATTGCTACAATGTTCATGGACTAGCGTTATCTCTCACCATCATCATTACATTAAAAAAAAAGTATATTACTTCAGTGAAAAAATTTGCAAAGAAACCGTTCGTTCAAAAATATATCAAAGCGTGGCTTTGCTTTTAGTTGCCATTGTAAAAAAAATTTTTAACAAAAAATAACGTTCGATTTGATTTTGAACAGAGTCCCGTTTCTCCCCGATTGCCATTTCAATGTAACCGAGCAATGCGAGCCGATTATCCCGATTAGCGCAGCAAATACCGGCTAACCACGTAACAGGAGAACCCGATCGGAGCCCGTGACCGCAGACCGTCGATTGGCAGTTGCCTTCGACGGAACCCTGTGATTAAGTGCTGCTACAGTGTGAATATTTAATTTGACCCCACTTGAGAAATTTGGTAGTATCTTAGTAAATACGTAAGATATGGTCGGGCTCCGTTGAAACTTCATATGAAACGCCAAAAATAGAAAAACAAGTACAGAAAATAAAAGAATCTTATGAGCTAATGCCACAAGTTGCGGCCTTATCGCTAAGAGCGATCTTTTCCAGGCAACTAAGAATGAAAATCCCAAGTGTTTGACCACAACTCACCTGATGTTAAGTGACGGTGTGGTCGAAGATGGTAAAGCCTAGCCACACCTAACCTGGAATGGAACTGGCTCTCAAGAGAGGCTGCCGGTACACACCGTTAGATGCTTGACAGCAGATTTTCAACTTAAGGGTGGTAGCTAGCCAGCCGAATACCAGAAAGTACCCTACCACCACGCAAACATTAAGATTAAAGATTAAGAACAGATGTAACACTAATAGTAGTGTAGTAAATGTTATCATATCATCAAGGAATATAGTTAAAGTCATCATCATCAGCATCAGTCTATTCTTATCATAAACTAGTTGGGCCCGCGACTCCGTCCCTATGGGTGTCCAGTATGAACGAAATTAAATTACACCGAAATCAACAGAAGCACGATTCTAAAAAATAACCACCACCAATGTTACAAGTCAAATGTAATAATATCATTTCAAATAAGATTTGAAATTGAAAAGATCGGTGAAAACCGCATTCAAATCTGTTAAGCAGTTTCTGAGAGAAGCGTGCAGAAACAAACAAACATCAAACATACATATTTGTATCCTGGTGGGAATCGAACCCACGCCCTACAACTCTTGAAGCAAATATTCTACCAAATGAACTTACAAGGCAGTCATTTAGCCATTGTAAGCCAATTTTTTTAAATTTGTTCATAATGATACAATAATCTCCTTTCGGCTAAGTAGGTATACCCAAAGCTTATAATGTAATACAGGCCGTGTTAATAACCTTCATATATTTTAAGTCGGCTAAAAACTAAAATACAAACCAAGTCAATAGTATTAAATATCGGTCGCTAATGGCTCGTAATCGAAGAGTTTCAAAACAACAGGTGTTGGGAATCAAACCCGCTGACAGTAATACAACGCACATGCTCTATCGACTGTCGACTCGCTATTTCTGGACTTGGAAGCGTTTCTCTTTCATTTACTTTTAATTTATTGTCTCGTATTCTTGTGCCATCAATAAATATATATGCCAATTAATTAATTAAAGTAATTTATATTATAGATAGAATAAACAGCCTATTGTCGGTCTCGTCTGTGTCTATATTTTTTTAATTATTTAATAGGCTTGCATTTTACCGCCATCTCGACTTATAGACGACCTCCTTTTTAGGGTTCCGTACCTCAAAAGGAAAAACGGAACCCTTATAGGATCACTTTGTTGTCTGTCTGTCTGTCTGTCAAAAGACCCTTTTTCTCAGGAACGCGTGGAGGTATCAAGCTGAAATTCATATCAAATACTCAGGTAATATGTCCCTTGGAGCTTTGAAAAAATCAAACTTCTAAGCCAACGAAATCAAAAGATACAGCCGTTTATGCTGCAAATTTTCGACACTCTCAAGGGAATCAAACCTACAGGGTACTTCCCGTGAACTCAGAATCTTGAAATTTGGTACGAAGCGACGTCTTATAGCACAGATAAAGGAAACATTGCGAAAAGCTTAAATTACCATTAAAAAACCATAACTTTTACTTATATACCTACAGGTTTGTACGGAACCCTCGATGCGCGAGACCGACTTGCACTTGGCCAGTTTCTTTTTACATTTTTTATTTTGTTCGCCTTTGACCACACTGCCTGATGTTAAGCAATAGTATGGTCCAACAATGAGCTTGAGCTGCCGGTGAAGGGAAACGTCGCGAGGAAACCATAGCGTGGTGGTAGGTTACTTTCGAATACTCGGCTGGCCAGCTACCACCCTCAAGTTGAAAATCTGCCGCCAAGCATCTAACGGTGCCGTCACTCGAAAGCCAGTCCATTTACATTATGCTTTAGGCACGCATCGCCTACTGAAAATGATATTTATTTCCCAAATAGATATATAGTATCTTTTATAACGTAAAAACTCCGCAAAAGATAAGTTATCGCATTTAAAATGTATAATAAAACGTATAGAATGTAAAAGCCTATCAAATAGTCATCGCAGGTTCAGCCAGGTGCATGCGCTATTAAAATGACACATCCAATGTCAAGGCATTAATTTTATTGCAAATATATACAAAGTGAAAGTTCTAGAATGTTTGCAACTAAAAGGTCTATACAATATTAACTTTTTATGGCTGACAGGCTAGGTGTTTGACCACAGCTCGCCTGGTGTTAAGTGACGGTGTCGAAGATAGTAAACACACCTAGCCTAGAATGGAACTGGCTCTTAAATGAGGCTGCCGGAACACAATGTCAGGTGTTTGGCGACAGATTTGCAATTCGAAGGTAACTAGCCAGCCGAGTAATAATAAAGTATCACAGATCAAGAGCTTATTGTTGGGGTTTGAACCCACACCCTTCAGCGTGCGAACCTACCGCGCTAACCACTGAGCTATCATCGCTATAACATCGAAACGAGCCTTGCCTTCAATTCATTACGAAACACGAATACTCACTATAAATTAACTTATTCTACCCGCAAACGAAAACATTTCAAAGTCCAATTAATAGGAAAGTAACACCTTTCTGCAAGTGACGTCCTGACCCTTAACGATACAAGCCAATATATTCTAAATATTTATCGCGATAGAGGTGGAATTTCTCTGTCGGACGTCCAGACACAAAGGGACAAAAGGGTAGAACAATAAAATACTTTTGGTCAACCACAACTCAATAAATACTTCATAGTATCGGTTAAGGGCGACTTGACCGGAAGTCCGCCCTTCGATCTCTGCCCTTAGGGTGGAGGGTAGGTACACGCATTTTGGTGTCTTACAGTAATTTATAGTTGGTATTAACTTTAAATTAAGCCAACGGCTGGTTTTAACTGTCGTCATTATGGAACTGATAATTGGTACTGGCAGGATCGTAAAATGAAATGGGCTTACTTACATTTTTGGATTTTGTTTCTTCTTACCTGTGGACCTAGAAAAAATGACATTCGAATAGCGATAACGCTAGTAGAAAAGCATATATTACAGCAATACCATATACCACATCTGTAATATACGTGGAAGGCGTATGTTACAGATGTGGACAGATTATCACTACATATTATAAAACGAAGTTGTCCGCCGCCTCTGTCTCTCTGTTCGCGATAAACTTAAAAACTACTGCACGGATTATCATGCGAGTTTCACAATAGATAGAGTGATTCATGAGGAAGGTTTAGGTATATAATTTGTCAAGGTTTTGTGTAAATTGATTGAAATATAATGATAATTGTTGGAAGTGTCGGAAAAAATCAATCCACCTGGGAGCTTTCATCGAAAACGCTTGCTTATTTCCTTTGAGATATAACAAAACAACGCATGGTGGGATATATATCTCTTTTATAAATCTACAAATCTTACTACCCGTGCGAAGCCGGGGCGAATAGCTAGTTATTTGATAAGAATAAACTCTTATCAAATAACTTGTTTATCTACAAAACAAAATAAATAATATAAATGGTTTGGTTTGTCAAATAATCCACACTTTTTAATTGTTGTAAATAATTTCGGGAAATAAATAACAATTAAATAAATATAGTAGGACTTATCACACAGCGTCATCTAGCCCCACACTAGGTAAGTAAAATGATTATTTTTTTGCTATTTGTAGAATAACTCTTAACTATTTAAATTTCCAAACGATAGTTAAAAGGTAATGAATCTAAAGATTACCACTAAACCTCTTCTTAAACCGTTGTGTTACAAGCTTACTAGAGATCAATGACGAGGGTCCATCAAGGGAGCTTGGTCCGGTCAAATCCGATTCGAACCAGTTTGATCCAGATATGCACCAGTATAACGTGACCCCTGGATTATCTATTCAAGCGTTGTTTTTGTTTTAGTTTCTGAAACTGGGGGGTCACGAGTAATGGATGTAAGTGCGAAGATGCTGGGCCGGTCAAGAGGTGTTTTATTGGAATAATCCCGGATTAATCCGTTGTATTCTGTCACGGGCCATCGTTTTAATTATAAGCACTTTAGTCTATAATAGAGTTGAGTCAATGTAGCTACTTTCAAGGGCACAAAACTATTATAAGTAGGTATTTCACAAAAGTATTTCATGACTATACTATAGGGCTTTCTCCGAATTTCAGAAATTTTATTTTTTTGAAAAATACTTACCTAAGTACTTCATTTTATTAAAATCAATCTTACATTTAAGAACTCCTTAAAAGTAGAACCTAATTTAGTTTTTTTAATGTAAAAGTAACGAGACGTACATTCCTGCTGGTAAGAGATAACGCATGTCCATGACCATTGCACCGGACAGAATTTTGAGTAACAAAACAAAGTCCAGGGCATCGCTGCTTTGTCGTGCAATACTTTTAAACTTTCTATGGTTATTCTTAACAGCCCTGTAAGTTCGCTAGCTGCAGTACCGTTCAAACCGGAACACAGTAATGTTTACACACTACTGCTTGACGGCAGTTTCTCTGGTACTTCGGTGGTACCTACCCAGACGACTTCCTAAGGAGATCTAGCACCAGATATAATGTATAAATGTACCTCAAAGTACTTATGTCATTAGATAGTAAAAACTTTTAGTCTTCGACAACCGTGAAGCGGTATCTGACATAATCAGATAACTGTCAATGAGACAGGGAAGTAATAAACTCTAAAGATAAGTAACGACAGCCTATTAGAAGAAGACTAGTTTATAAGTACCAATAAAGAAATATAAAGACTTAATCCTGACTACGGTTTCCGTCTATTGATCTCATTCATCGATCACGGTATCGAAGAACCAAATCAAAATGTCATAAGTGATGTACGATATTTACACAAATTTATGCTTTGTTTTCGAATATTCAGAGTAACGTTTAGTTTGTATTTTGTATACATCAAGTAACAAAAGATGTGAATTAAAATGATGTAACAGCAAAGTTAAATTTAGATAAATTTGTTTCCTGTATCGATAAGTTTAGAGATATATTTTGTTTGCAGGTTTTAGTACACGTGCAATGTGTTTATAAAAGCAAACGGATATAGCTTATTAATGTTATGACTGTATCAGACTTTTGCCAATAGAATCGGCTGATTGACAGGATCTGTGCTCTTGAGAATGTTTACTTTGGAATAATGCATGATGCATAAATGTTTTGTTTAGATTAATAAGAGACAAGCAAATTCTTACTTATCGATAATTTTTGTTTTACTTATGTGGGATTTTTAATTATATCGGATACTCCGATTAGAGTTTCGTCCACATCCGGTGGCCTTCTTCATGGAGACAAAGCTGAGTACAATATGTGCGCGGTCTCGTCTTGCTTCGCATTGCGGGTCGCTGCGCGACAGCGGTTGGTACGCGGGCGCGGGGGTAGTAAACGTGTAGTATATGCGCCCGTGCACTCTGAAGTCCTTCCTTACGAGAGCCCTCCTCAACGGTGTCAGGAATATTCCTGCACACAGAGCTCACTGCGACGTATTAAGATCCGCCACCAGAATAGTAATGAGACGAATGAGACGCTCTCCTGAAAGTAAGAGATAGAGCCTGTCCATGACCATTGCAGCGATACATAGAACTTTGAGTAATAACGCATCGCTGCTTTGGCGCTCATTACTTTGTGACTTTCGATAGTTAGTCACAATAGCCCTGTAATTTTGCTAATTGCAGTAGGCACCTTTCATACAGGAACACACTACTGCTTGGCGGCAGAATATATGGTGCTGCGGTTAGACGACCTTCTGCTAATAAGATCTACCACCAAGTATACAATCACTCGATGTATAAATTTGAGTATGAAGTTTCGTATTCCTACTTTACTTGTTGGTAGATCTCTTTTTGGAGATTGTCTATGTACGTATCACCGCAATATTAGTAGTTACCAGATATTCTGCCGCCAAGCAGTAGTGTGTAAACATTACTGTGTTCCAGTTTGAAAAGTACTGCAGGTAGCGAAATTACAGGGTTGTCCAGACTAACCATCGAATGTCTCAAAAGTTAATGAGCGTCAAAGCAACGATACGCTGGACATTGTTTTGTTACTCAAAATTCTAAGTATCGCTATAATGGTCATGGACAACCGTTATCTTTTACCATCAGGAGAACGTCGCATTCGTATCATTAACATTACAGTCATGATAAAAACAGAAAAAGAAGGTCAACGACATTTCTCTAAAGAGCAGCTCATTGTAAAAGTTACTCAAAACGATGAGCACAATAACCTCCTTTCAACTTTGTGCTACCGATACACACAACCCCGTATTAACACAAAACGCTAAACTAACAAAAGTCATGAAATTCTCAACAGTAACTTTTTTGTATACATTTTTTGACAGAACATAAAAATCTTTATAAACAAAAGAGTTCATTAATAACTTCAACTAATTACCTCCAAAAACGTAATAATAATTACTTACAACATAAATAAATCTTCATAGAATATCAAACACAGACGATTGAGATGCCACATGTATCATATTTATGTTTAAAAAGTTATTTCTAGTTGAAACCAAATAACGAACGAAGCTTGAACAAATATCTTATTCGAAATAAAGATAACATAATAAAATAGATCGACGTTCTGAAAATATTGAGTTTTTGAGTTATGATCGTCTGCGTGTTGACGGCGGCGTGTTCCACGGTGTTCGAATTTCAAAAGTTTGAATTTTATATTTTCTTTTTTTTTCGTCAGCCAGTCGAATTTTGATTTAATTTATAATAATGAATTGTATTTTAACGATATTTAAAACTGACATAAAACAATTGATTTTATTTATTATTGATTTGCAATAGGTAGGTAAGTAAGTGCAATACATAATTTTATTATTTCTTTTATGCTGAGCATTTCTCTAAGGGATCGTATCCGGTTGGCAAACGTAGCGTAGGACGCCCTGGGATTCGATGGAGTGACGATATACGTCGGACAGCTGGATGGAATGGATGGAAGCGTAAAGAAGATCGAGCTGAGTGGCGTGTCTTGGGAAGGGCTTGTGTATAACAGTGGACTTTGATAGGCTGACGATAATTTCAAATTTTACTTACAACTAAATTTGTTAACTAACATAAAGCTTAGAAATTTAGAAAGCTCATTTGTTAGAACATATCTTACAAGCGATTAAAGCAGGTACAATTATAGACCCTAACACCGATAAGGTAAGACATGACCCAATTAATGTTTCCAATGACCCAAATAATCTTGCAAAAACCATTCCCGACCACCCATCGAAATCCTTACCAACCTTTGAGACAATCTATAAAGAGCATCACAAATTGTCCCGAGATAAAATGCCGTGGTAGTTTAAAATTTATTCATATTTTGTTATACTATACAATGTAAATAAAAATGCAATTACACAAAGTACCAGGACATAATAAACGTGTAGCGATTTTAATACATTTCATTTGCCCATTATTGCTTGATAAGAAAGAATGCGCAGACATTCTGAGGACCTGCGCTGAAGAAAGAGACGCATACATGTAAAAAACTCGAGCAAGAACGGGATGGAAGCATCCCGATAACACGTCAATACATTCTTTACGCCGGACACATACGATATTCCACCTTACCTGCTGAAAAATACGGTTGAATTCAGCATGAATTGGCTAATGGAAAACCGATATGGCATCAATATGTTTTACGACGTCACGTCTCAAGATATTCTCGTTTTTACTTGTTAAGAAATAAGGTCTATATTGAGTTATATGTAGTTTTATAAGAAGGCGTATTCCAATATCTTGTGAGATAGTAAGGGCGTTCGGAATCGATCGAAGACCGATACGGGTGTTATCGGAAAAAGACCTTTATTTTATGAGATTGAAGGTTCTAGATCACAAGGCGTGCCTTTCGACGACACGCCCCGATTGTATATGAAAAAATAAGGAGTGACGAGATTTTTATTTCTTACAATAATATAAGATAGCAAGATTTATTTCATCGTTTTTATTGCTCTCTATTTTGAAGATTTCTTTATCTGTATTATCTATGTATTCCTTGGTTACAGGTACGCTAAGATGCTGTGTATTTTTCAGGTAATTTCTTATTACATACGTATCTTTCTAAGATTTAGTAATAAGCCATACTTTTCCTAGAATTTTAGCTAAAGATTACTCTACGTGCTTAGGTATGTTGCCCTGGTAACATACTTAGGAATTCATAAAGAAGTACCACGTCTTTTAACTTATCAGTCGAGCAGTAATGTGCAATGTGCATACATTACCTAATTGTATAATAATGTAAATAAATTATGATAATTTATTTATATCATATACTAGTTGTACCGTCGTAGACTTCGTCCGCGTGGAATTTAATAAAAAGTTTGTTCAGTTTGCAATATGAAAAGTGTATATGTTAATCCAGGCCATAAACTATATGTGTGCCAAATTTCATCAAAATCCGTTCAGTAGTTTTTGCGTGAAAGAGTAACAAACATCCATCCATCATCACAAACTTTAAATAATATTAATAGGAAGGATAGAATAGAACTATATTTCCAGTAATATCTAAGTATATGTACCTACAGTCTTTACCTATATTGGTTAGCGCGTTCAATTAACACGCAGAAGGGCATGGGTTCAAACCCCAACAATGAGCTTGAACTGCCGGTGAAGGAAAACATCGTAAGGAAATGGTGGTAGGGTATTTTCTAGTACTCGGCTGGCTAGCTACCACACATCAAGGTGACAATCTGCCGCCAAGCACCTAACGGTGCGTTCTGGCAACCTCACTTGAGAGCTAATTCTATTTCTGGCTAGGTTTGCTTTATCAAATACGAACACACCGTCACTTAACATCAGGTGAGCTGTGGTCAAACACAAAGGCAGTCAAACAAAAAAAAATTAAATTCGAAATAGTAAAAGTAAGGTCGTGTAGGTAGGTAGGTAGGTACCTACTTAAAAGTGATCAATGTCATGTCATCAAAACAATGTGATGTAATTTAACATGAACAGTCTTAAAAACTTTTTACACAGAGCAATAAGTACGATAAAAAACATTACGAAGGTAAGTACCTTGGTACTAAGTAAACATTTGGTTATAAAATACACATCCAAATTCAATTTATAAATAAATCGGAGTCATTCCGTTAATTCGTATTGAATTACAATCGTAATGTTCTAACACAATTCCAATTTTTAAAACAATCCAGAACGTTTAATAATCAAATAAGCCTCAATGCAATCCAGCTAGAACAAAGATTTAAAAATAAAAAAGCACAATTCGAAAAACAAAAACATTAAAAAATAAAAGATCGAAACAAATGAAGTGAAAGAGCTCGATTAACGATTTTGAAAAACGAACGCGTTCATTATGCGTTCGGGATTTTAAAACAATACCGCATTCAGGCATTGGCCCGTTTGAATATGGAATGTGATGGACAGTTCCGCGGGGTTCCGTTTTACGCTTTTAACTGTTTTTATTTTGGTTTGAGAAGGATTCATTATTCTGCAAATTGATTGACGTTTGACACAGATCCCTGGCACGGTCTGTCAATATGACAGATTTAAAGATACCCCGGCCACCCTTTACTTTGTCAAAGCATTAAGTACCTACTTTATTCATTAATTTTGACAACGTTCCGATTACTATCTAGAACAAGCTAAAGAGTTTAAAAAAATCTATAATCCGACTGTGATTAAACTAGCTATAATTAAAGGAAAAAACTTTTTAAACAAATTTCTTATTCCTAATTAAATTTAAACATAT
This sequence comes from Biston stratarius, assembly GCA_950106695.1. NCBI lineage: Eukaryota > Metazoa > Arthropoda > Insecta > Lepidoptera > Geometridae > Biston > Biston stratarius. The sequence goes on from OX467106.1 coordinate 12,134,517, forward strand.
AACTTATATTTATATATATATATATATATTTGTAGTCCACTTTTAATTTTCTATATTTAGATATGCTATTCAATAGGTTTTTTTTTATTAACGTATTATATTTTGCGCCAAAAATCCGCCATTTTTATCAAACGTCGTAAAACATACACACAGCGCCATCTCTTGAGAGCGTTCAAAACTAACGTTATTCAATTTTTTCTGCTGAGAAGGGTTGACTACATAAGTATTCGGTCACTTGTAACTGTCGGAACGATTTGACATCAAATTCTACGAATTATCTAATCAGTTGTGAGTCAGAGCGATTAAAATCGACAATATTCTTCCTTACTCTGTCATCATAGTGATTCATTTGGAAATAAATCAAGTTTTCCCAGATTAGTGGCACAATTTTTGAAACAGACTAACATATAATGTTAAATGCCGTGTCGAAAAAAATATCTTGTTTGAATCAAAATTGTAGGGTTACTTTGTCAGAAACAATAACAACTCGACTAACTATATTTTTATTAAAATTTCTTTTTTATGAGACATCCTTGGAGTTTTACCTCAGCTCACCTGTCAATTGACGGTGTAGTCGAAGATGGTAAGCACACTTATACAGGCTGTCAAGCAAGGCAGCTGAAACACACTTTTAGGTGCTTGACGGCAGGTTTTTAATTTGAGGGTAGCCAGCCGAGTACCCTACTACCATTCTACGGTTCTTCCACAGACAGCTCAAGTTTATACATAGTTGGGATATGTACCTACGCCCTCTGGCGTGTGAACCGACCACGCTAACTACTGAGCTATTATCGCTACAAAACAACATTCATAATATTTCAAATTTGGTACTGTAACTGTCGATTTGAATAATGAAACTCGATTTAAGTTAATTCAAATTTCGAACTACTCCCCTCCATTCTTTCATTCACCCAATACTCGATAGGCAGCACAAAGAGCAATTTGGCCCAGCAGTGATTGATACGACCGATACATCACTAAAGGCGTTTTTCTATGAAAAATTGCTATAATCGACTTAAAAACTCATTAGAGACGAGACAAAGAATCCGCCGCCCGCCATTTGTCTAATTTGAGTTCCGAATCGAAATTCGTGATTACCGCTTCCCTTTTTTGTGATATTAAAAGGTATTTTGATTTCAGTGGTATTTGAAGGAACCACGGATTGGACACAGTACTTATCTACCACCATTTAATATCACAATACATATATTACTTTGTGGTTATACCTATAATTTCACAATTTTTCCCAATTTTAATAGTGCTAAAGTTTATAAGTCTTTCATTTTGAAACACGTTGTTTTCTTGCAAAATGTAATCAAGTTTTGTTAAGCTATTTGATCATAAAATGTAAACAAACCTGGAGTTCGTATCGGAATTAATTATGTATTTATTTTTAGTTAAAATTGTAATACAAACTCGTTTGTTTCGAACCAGCCTTACTAAGCCAAAAAAAAAAGAAGTTTGAATTTCAAACATGACTTACAAATCAATCACGTTCGATTCTAAAATCAAAAATTCAAATGTGAGACAAAGCGACACGTCGCCTAATGAGCCAATAACTCGCAAGACAATGGAACGCGCGGGCGTTCCAAATTCAAATTATCCACAAAAGAATATTAATGCAACACTTATTCAAATATTGTATGATACATATTCAGAAATTATTTTGTCGTATGACAAACTTTGATTTAACATTCACTATAAAGATTTAGATTCAAGCTTTCCTTTTTCAAAAAAAGTTTCTACACAGACAATGGTAGAGATTTATAATGTTTTTAATCGAAATTGCATTTCCAGATAAAAATAAAACACTTTGACATCATTGTAGTATCTTTTTTTTAATAGTTTTGTCTCGTTACAAATCATATTCATCCATTCATTACAAATTAGCTCGATTCTATTTTCGAATCAAACTATAGAGGGCTGTCTAGATGTCAATGTGCTGTATTCGAATGAGTTTGTTTTTATGTTTAATTATTAATATGTTATGATTGTGTGTGTGCATGCTTTATTACGACTTCCTGTGCCGTCAGCGGTAATGAATGTGACGTCTACTGACACGTACTATAAAAATGTGCTTGTACCTACATGGCGGTTCCATTTGGTATATCTGTTTGAAATGTAAATAGGTATAGGATGATGTTCCTTATCCTGAAAGTGGTTTTTTTTAAAGTGAAAACTTCTTAAGCCGATTTAATCTGTTTAGTAGGGGCAAAACATATGGGTTCCCGTGTGTGGCGTGTTTTAAATATTCACAACTTTTTTATGAGTAACTTACTTATAAACATTACTTATAAGGTAGCCTGTCACATTTTATTTGATCGATCAGATTCAGGTAAAAACAGGTACTTTCTAGGTAAGCGTAGCTTAACATCAGGTAGGATGCGGTCAAATTAGAAGTTTAAGTTTTATTTTTTCAAGTAGCGTAATGTGTTATAGGTATTTGTAAAAAGCTATCAATTAGCTATATAGCGTGGTGGTAGTGTACTTTTAACGACTGGCTAGCTACTTCAAGTTAAAATCTGTCGCCAAGCACCTTATGTGTTCTGGCAACCTCAATAAAAGAAAGAAAGATCACACGTTTATTAAAAACATATATGATGCCGCAAAACAGCTCTCATCTCAGCAAAAATGTTGTTTGGCCATCTGCCAACAACGCTGATCTTCCGTCAGTTCCATTCCAGGGTAGGTGTGGTTACCATCTTCGACCACACCGTCACTTAACATCAAATGAGCTGTGACACTTAGCATGTCAACTATAAAAAAAATAATTAAGTAATATAATATTGTTCTCTAGAAATGTCTTAACGGTTCAATAAATTCTTAACTCTTAAACTTAAATCTCTACCAAAACAAACGTCAACACACTAGTGACGCGACAATCGAGTAATCATCACACAATCGATCGATTATGCTGACTCGAGATCGACTCGGAGGTCCAACGGAAGGATTACAACTCTCATTATCATACGTAATTTGTGAACATCTGTCCGTGGGCGAGCTTATTGTTCAAATAAACTTGTTCGAAATAAGAATCTTGTTCGAAAATCGAATAAATCATTTGCTTTGTTCGATTTTAGATAGCGGGCAAATGTGGGGGCCGTTCTTCGATGACTTTTTAGATATTTCTGTTGAAGAAATTGCTTTTCTTTATTTGGTATTGTTTTTAATTTAAACTACTTACTTATTGACTGCCATGTTGGATAATTTGGTAGTGTATATGCTTCAAGATATGTAGGGCGTGAATTCGATTTCCACTCAAGACAAACATTTGTGTGACGAACATATAAATATTTGTTCTGTGTTTAAGTGTTATGTTTATATTTTAAATATGTAAGTATTTAAAATATGATACATATATTCTATCAGTTATCTGGTTCTCATAGTAAAAGCTTTGCTTAGTTTTCGGGCTAGGTGGCGTTATATGAAATGTCCTACGATATTTATTTGTTTTTTTGATTAAAAATTAATACAAAAAATCTGTAATAAGACAAGTAGGTATACCACATCCGTCTTCAATCGATATACTCTACACAATTTATCAATAAAAAACCTTATACCAAAAAATACCAACAAGACACCCGTTCTCTGTCAAATTAAACAAATCGAATACCAGCTATTTATTTTTATTTGACAGACAGAAAATGCCATTCCGCGTTTTTATTATACGATATGACATTTGACGGGAACCGATATGAAAAGGTAGACGCAATGCTAGAGATTAACAGTAAGGGCAAATTAGATGATTGGACTCGACTGTGAATTACTTTGTGTGACTTGACTATGACTTACTTAACTTAATCTTTCATGATATGGATACGTGCAAAGTACGACGCCAAAAACGAAGAAGAAGGATTAAGTACCTTAACGATCTTTTGGCGGGAACACAGAAAAAATAGCGATGATAGCTCAGTGGTTAGTGCGGTCGGTTCATACGTCGAAGATCGTGTGTTCAACAATGAACTTGAGCTGCCTGTAAATGACAACATCGTGAGGAAACCATAGCATAGTGGTAGAGTGCTTTCTAATACTCGGCTGGTAAGCTGGGTGGTAGCTTACCAGCCGAGTATTAGAGTTGAACAAGTTGAAAATCAAGCACAACACTGTGTTCCGGAAACCTCATTTGAGATCCCGTTCCATTTCAGGCTAGATGTGATTGCCATTTTTAACCACACCGTCGTAACATAAGATGAACTGTGGTCAAACACTTAGCCTGTCAACGATAGAAAAAGAATAAGGACCAAAATTGGAACAGGCAGTGTTAATAGCAAAAGGCTTAATTTTTTTAATCTTACCTTACTCCTTGGTACACTGATGTTCAATTTATCCAACTTTTGTGTCACCCCTTACTGCGCTGTGTGTGTACTGTCAGAAATCAGATTGACATTAAAGAGAATCATATTTTATGAGTTTTCGCGCTAAACAGTGGCATACCATCACTCCCCATCTCTATGTGTACTTGTAAAAATAACTGAAGTAAATATATTTCGTATTACTGTACTAGAGACCAATATACAAACACATATCGTTCAGTCCAACTGCAGTGTTAATTACTACTAGTTTTTTTTATTTTTTTTTTAGTAGCTGACAGGTTTGGTGTATTACCACAACTCACCTGATGTTAAGTGACGGTGTGGTCGAAGATGGTAATGCACATCTAGCCTGGAATGGAACTGGCTCTCAAGTGAAAATATTAATTTACTAGCTGCACCCTGCGGTTTTACCCGCGTAGTGATAGATAATGATGATGATGGGGAAAAGTACCCTATGTCTTATTCCAGGGCCGTACTTAAATGCAAAATTTCGCCCTGATCCGTTGAGTAGTTTACGCGTGAAGGCATTCGCATTTATAATATTAGTTACGATTTTTATAGTTAATAGAGAGAGATTATAGTTAAAGATAATTAATTATTTTGTAAAATGACAGGCTAATGCACACCTTCAATGAACATCAGGTGAGTTGTGGTCAAATACGTAGCTTATAAAAAAAATACAATTAGAAAACAATTTTTTTTTTAATGTCAATGACATTTATTGGAGTCGCGCAAATTGTTTGCAAAAATTAAGTGTGTGAAAACACAGCTCACGTAATGTTAAATGACAGTGTGGTTGGAGATGGTTAACACACCTAGCCTGGAATGGTACTGGCTCTCAAGTGAGGTTGCCGGAACACACCGTTAGATGCTTGGCGGCAGATTTTCAACTTGAGGGTGGTAGCTAGCCAGCCGAGTACTAGAAAGCAGCCTACCACCATGCCATGGTTTCCTCACGACGTTTTCCTTCACTGGCAGCTCAAGCTCATTGTTGGGGTTTGAACCCACGCCCTTCGGCATGCGAACCGACCGCGCTTACCACTAAACTATCATCGCTACAAAAGACAAAAGTCTCTAAGTATGGAGCGTCAAAACAGCGATACCCTGGATTTTGTTTTGTTACTCAAAGTTTTGTGTATCACTGCAGTAGTTACGAACAGGTGTTATCTCTTACCATCAGACGAGCGTCTCGTTAATCTCATTAATTTTACATTTAATATAAAAATCATGTGCTCAATAAAAAATGCATACTTTTTGTTGCATTGTCGATAGCTGTTCTACTTAGTAAACTAGAGTATCGTATCCGTACTCTATAATCAATATAATAGCATACATTCATTTTAATAACTACCCACACATTCGCACAAAATGACCTATTATTAGTTATTATCATAAATTTCCTGTCAATACAACTACTGTCACACATTTTTATCAATAGAAACGTTGCGATATTTCGTTCGAAATTAGAATCAGTACAGTTTCCGCTTCCGTTCGATATTCAAACGTTCGAATTAGGAGCGCGCTCCAAATGATAACAGCCGATGTGATTTGTAATTGGAATTTAATTCTTCACTTGATTGTTTACTGGCCAGAATGCGCTAATCGTGTTTAGCCAGTTAAAGATCATCCCTCGCCAATTTGGTCGTAGACAAATTAATTATCTGTGCATTGTGCACAAAAGAAAAATAACAGCCAATAAATTTCGTTCAAAAATGTTTAAACATAAAACTAGTAAATCGTGTACCGTTATTACGCACCCTGTTTAATCCTCAAAATGTACGAAGCAAGGAAAAATCTGATTAGCTTCGATGATATATCGCTCGAAATGCTCGCTTTAGTGCCTTAATTTGAATATTAGACGCGTTATTGAAAAGAAAACTTTGAACGGCCCTCGTTTTAATGGTTATTGCGTCTTCCCTTGCTATCTGTTCCGATATTAACGGTTCAGGTGTTTCTGAACGATATTTTTATGGTATCCTAACTAATCGGTTATGAATCTTTGTGAACATAAAAATCATTGTTTTTTTTTTAAATACTTACTCTTAATAGCTAACAAGAAAACTAAATCTGATCAATCAATCAATTGTTCACTTAATCATTTCGTAAATTGCGATCTTCGAATAAAATTTAAGCATAGCATTTTTTATTTTTTATTTTTTATCATGAACAAACATTCGAAGTCAAAACTTTTTATAAAACTAAGAAAACAAAATAAAAACCGTATCGTCAATTTTTAAAATTAGAACAAACGATTTCCCCGCCAACTCAACATAACCAACCTCCTTCGCGTCGCGTTCCTCATTCAAAATGCACGAAGTCAAACAACATAGGCAATTTCGATGCGGATTTAATCCGCGCTTGGCGAACTCTCAATACACTCGAGCGCCATAAAAAATAATTTAAATTGCTCTTCGTGTCTTACAGTGTTGCTATCTTCGAACATTTGCATACTAAAATAATGCAGAAATCTATGCGAGTCGCAACGAACGCGGTTCCATTGTCGCACGGGATTTATGACGTAAACCACAAAACCGTTGCGATTTGGCAGTTATTATGAGTTTTGTGGTAGTTTCGTCTTGGCAACATTCGGTTGTTAACTTTATTGTGTTGTATTCCAATTGAAATGGAATCGTTAGTTTGTAAATATTCTTGGAAAGTTTTTCATGGCTTGATATGTTACAAAATTTCTAGACATAAAAAAACTATGAAAGATTTTACTTTTTTACTTTAATGCTAGACTATATAGTAAAAATGACATATAGATTAAGATCTTCGATCATATAGTCACACGATGTTTTGCCTATTATTCCTTAGTATTAAATAAATATTGTAACACACTTAAAAATGATAGTAATGACAGGTCTAGAAAATTCACGAATGAAAAAACAGCGTAACAAAGTAAATTACGTGTTAAATGTTTTTTTTTTTTTTTGTAAACAGGTATATTAGTAACAATGAAAACGTTCTCCAACATTAGACGCGTGGGGCAAAGAAATTTTATGTGTTATTTTTTTTCTTGTTTTGAAATATGCGCGCCATTTTGTTATTTATTGCCTCCATAGAGGTTATATTTCGGGAAGTAATGAGGTTTCGTTCGGAAAGGGCGATCTAAATGCGCGTAGATTGAGTCGTTAGGGAGAACTCATCGGTTACTTTACAAGGGATTTCTTTCATGCCCCTTTTAGCATTTTTCCAAAAGCTTTCTCGGTTCGATTTAGGGTTTATAGCTGCGGTGATGTGAAGCGATGATGCTAATCGTAAAAATTGAAAACTTTGCAATTTTTTACGAAACCAAAGACAAAATAAAATACCACGCATAATATATATACTTAGATAGATAGAATATATAGAAACTTTTTTATTGTGAACACCAAAAATAAGAAAAGAGTACAGACAACAAAAGAATCTTTATATTTTTTAATATGAATGGAAAAATTACCTGTAACTTTGGTGTTATCAATAAAATATTTGTATTTGTATTTGAATCTTATGAGCTAGTGTCACAATTGGCGGCCTTCTCGCTAAGAGCGATCTCTTGCAGGCAACCAAGAATGGAAAACAAGATACTGATTAAGAACAGACGGGAGATGTTGTAACACTAATTTATTTTTTACAAAATAGGTTCGAGTTTGACCAAACTCTACCCGAGCTACTAAGCATCTATAAAATATAAATCTACTCTTAAGCAGTAGTCCGGTCTAAGGTGGAGCACGCTTACCTAGAAGAAATCTATTTACTCTAGATTTGAAGACACCCTTATTGAACCTAACAGGAACACAGACTTCAGCAGCGAGTTCCACAACCTCGCTGTGCGAATAAAAAATGTGGAATCAAAACGCTTTGTGCTTAGGTACATGGGGAACATCCACTATATGGATGACGTTTTGGCCACGTTTGTCTGGCCGTCCGGTAGTAGAAAGGTGCAGGGGGAACCAAATTGTGCAGTTCAAGTGCACACTCTCCGAAATTTCTTTGCCGTATGTGTCTAAATGTTACTAATCTACCTGCTTACGAAAAAAAAATTACATTTAACACGTTTTATTTTATTTTCCTTCATGATTTTTAGGCCTGATATGATTATAATTTTGAAATATATATGTATATACTGGTAACTAGTAGAAGCTAACTGGATAGTCATTTTAAGTGATTTAGAGGTGTTTTGATAACTCGTTGCCGTTATTTAATATGAAAATCGGGGCTGGTCACTGATGAAATAAAATGGACACGGTAGATAAATTATTAAATCAAATACGTCCACAGAGCAGCGAGCAACCGCTAGATTCCAAATTGTGATAATGAGTAATAAAAACGTTATTCATAATTTTTATTTTATAATAATTAAATAAAAATTGTTGCGATAAGTGTACCGCGACGGGGTCGACGGACGTTATAGTCGCGTTCCGGCCGAAAACCTGTGTGCAGGCCCCTTAATGTTAACCCTGCTATTGGGATTTTGATTAATATTAAATATTTATATTACAATTGATAAAAAATTATTATTATTTTTTACATTTCACACAGCGCCATCTACCCCCGAACTAAGCAAAGCTTGTATTATGGGAACCAGATCATCATCATCCCACTTTAGTCCACAGCTGGACATAGGCCTCTTCTAATGCACGCCACCTTGCCCGATCTTACGTTTTTTTGTTTCCAATCACTATCCACTAGCTTAAGAATATCGTCACTCCACCGAGTCTCAGGGCGTCCTATGCTACGTTTGCCGAACCAGATAGCTGATAGAATTTATTTTTTACACCCACATGTAGAACAAATATTTATCGACACATAAATGTTTGTTCTGGTAGAAATCGAACCCACGCCTTACAAGCTCTTGAAGAAGATGTACCAAATGAGCTAACAGACCAAATTGTATAATACGGAATTTTTATTACATTAAGATTTTTTTATAAAAAAATATTAAAAAGTTAAGTTTTTTATTATAATGATATATTAGGTGAATGTTATATCAATAAAATTTAAATATCTGTTAAATGTCTTGGTTTGCAAGTTTTAAGTATGAAATTTAATAAGACATTTATACGAAATTTATTATCTGAATAAAGCATCAAGGTCAATAAATCTATCTATCTATATCTTTAAACGATCAATTCTTGTATATATATTCTGAATCTCGGAAACGGCTCCAACGATTTTCATGAAATTTTGTATCCAGGGGGTTTCGGGGGCGAAAAATCGATCTAGCTAGGTTTCATTTTCAGAAAACGTCGTTTTATCCATGTTTTCAGCCAAGTAATGCTCGGTCAACCAGGTACTAATACTAATATTAACAAATTCGAAAGTGTGTTACTTCTTCACGTCGCAATGCCTAGGAATGGTATTGATTCGTTAGGATTCGAATGAAATCTAGAATTCATAAAGCTTCTTTCTGACTTCAACAAAAGAAGGACGTTCTCAATTCGACTGTTTCTTTTTTTAAAGTACGGCGGATCCCCCTTTACGTAACTAACAAATAAATAATCAAACAACAATATATGTTGAAACTTAACATTGTCTAATATTGTTAAAATTTCAATCTGCAATTTGAAATGCTATCTGTATATAATTTTTAGTCTTTTTGTCTAGTACCAAATCCATTCGGAACGGATTTATTGCTTAGAATTCATTAACAATTAAATCATAATTTAAAATGCACACAATCTTTCTAATTCTTTTCTCATCGCTTCAAACTAAACCGTTCCAAAATGAATCCCAATTACTTTATCTAGATGCTTCCAAATTCAAATTGCGTTAATCCGGACAATGATCGCGCGCTCATTCATTGGCCAAAACAATATAATTTCTCATAAAAAAAAATAACCATTCGAATCTAAACGTTACAGTTATGGAGATTAAACCCAAATTTGCTCGTGTGTTTATAGCGTATGATCGTAATGCTGATAATTAATTAAAAAATATGTATTCACTAAAACATTTCCAAATTCTTTCGGAGTCAACGAATCGTGCATTGAACGTGTGAGATCGTGCTTTTTAACGGCTATTGTATTTTTTTTTTATTGTGCCGTCCCGTTATTTTTAAATAATTATTTTGGTAATTTAAACTCAATTACGGAAATTAAAAGAAAAAAAAAGTTATTATCATTGAAATATTAGGTACGATATAAAATAAATAGAATTTTTTTAATGATCAACTCAAGTGGTGAGTGGATTTTTCATGATGGCACATAGCACGCAGAACTGATGGCCGATGGGGCTGCAAAGTTCTGGAGTCGAGACCTTGTGGGTGGACAGGCGACCTCGTAAAGACCGCAGGAACGCGCTGGATGCGAGCCGCTTCCAACCGGTCTTTATGGAAGTTAATGGGGGAGGTCTATATGTCCAGCAGTGGACATCCTACGGCTGAGATGATGATAATGATGATGATCCGCTAAACAATGTGATTTGCTACCCGAGTGGGTGTTCCCTGATAGATACAATCTGGGTGCCTGCAAGTCGCGAGTGAATCGGTTTCTTCTAGGCGAGCGTGCTCCACCGCAGACCGCATCTTCGCTTAACATCAAGCGAGATGGCGGTCAAACGCAAGCGTATCTAATTAAAACAAAATGTATTAATTATTTAATAGATCACTAACAGTAATTTTTTTAACCCTAATTGCGGTGTCCTCCATTCGATTGTTACAAAATATAATAACGACAATTATAATTCAGTACTGAGCAGTGAATCATCCAATATTTTACTCTATTAAAATTTTTCCACGGGAAACGTTAAATTCCCTCTTCCTGCACGTGGGAGGTCAAAAGAAAGAATTATTTTTGACGAGACAATTCTTATTATAGAATCACTATTTACGCAAATGTACTCGTAACATTTTTATTGATGTCACCTTCATCTTACATGACGGCCAATAATATATTTTATTCTACCTGTGCTTTTATATTTTATGCTTTACAGTTTTTTGCGTATACCTACCTACATATGTCTGTGTGACAAATTGTAACTTTTTACAGCGCTACAACTCTTTATGGGTAATTGGTCTTCTCTACAATTTACTTCTATTTCATTGTCTCTGGCCTCCCTTCTCCAAGTTGTTTTCCAGCCCATGTTAAGTATACAATCTAGATCTTTTCAAGCCCAGAGTGAATAGGTATCTTCTAAGTCTGCTTGCTTCATCTTCGACCACATCATCGCTTACCATCAGGTGAGTTGATGCTCAAAGGCGAACATATCCGTATTAAAAAAAAAGTAACAAAATAACGGAGTGGTCGAATATGGTAAACACACCTAGCCTGGAATAGAATTGGCTTTCAAGTGAGGCTGCCGGAACACAGCCTTAATTTCTTGGGGCAAATGCAAATCTTCTTGAACTTTTATATATTTAGCCGAGTACAAAAAAGTATTATACAATCATGCTGTGATTTCCTCAAGATGTTGTCCCTACCCCGCAGTTTAAGCTCATTGTTGGGGTTTGCACCCACATCTTTCGGTGTGTGAACCGACCATACGAACCACTCAGCTATCATCGCTACAAAAATTTGTTACTCAAATTTCTGAGTACCGCAGCAATGGACACAGCTATCTCTCACCATCAATTGAGTTCTCTCTCGTCTCATTACTTACTATAAAAATGTGAGAAAAAGAAAGATGGCGACTTTTAGCTTATTACTTCCAAACTGGTCCAACAAAATCAAAATAGTAATTAATTCAAAATCCATGAGAATCGATCTCGCTTTACAGATATTCAAATCGGATCCAACACATGAAAGCAATTTAATCAAGCGTAAAAATAATAAATCTTACAATCGACCCTACAACACGAACTTTCTCACAAAAAACCAGTCCGAACCATTATCTGGCATTTTAATATGCAAATAATTGTACCGAGCTATCGAACTTGCAACCTCCGACCTGTATGTAGGTCAATAAATTAAAAATAAAAATAAAGTAACCAACTAAATCCGGTTTCAACTGGTTCTGATCGTACCCCTTCGATTGTTCTATGATTTATACGCATCGATATGCATATGCTAATACCTACGGGGCTTGTATAAAAATAATTATTAAAATTACGAACCGAGGACGCTTCGAACTTCGTCTACTTAATATGCGAATAATAATTAGTGTTTCCTTATTTTCTTGAGCCATTTTCTCACGAAAGGGTTGATTGATCGAACCGAGTGTGCTAATTAACTTGCCTTTATTCCGAAATTATTTATTTAAATCGTTTATTATTCAAAGAAAATATTTTTGTAACATTTGCAGAAATTGTTCTTAATAAATTAAAAACAATTCACGTATAAAGCCAAACTGCCTTAAATTATTTAAAAAAAAGGATCATTAAATATTCGAATCACAACAATTTATCACGACTAAAAAAGCATCTTTAAAATTCAAACGTCATTTTTCTCGACCGATTATGTCAAAATGACAATGCGTAAGATATTTCGAATACCAAAACTCTATTAGAAATGCGCAAACACGCGATTTAAAAACCCAATTTCGAAATTCGTATCTCTCACAATAAACTAAATGTCATTGCTACATTGACATCTGTAGGCACGAGGGTGAGCTTTTAACCCTAATCCTTTGAGCGGGAACAAAGACGCGAGTATTTATTTCTTTAAAAAAAACTCGTTTGAACGATTGATAGGTACGTTCCGATTTCAAACTAACAAAAGCGTAAGATGCATGCCTCATATTTGCATACGTTTTCTTTGGCTATGCAAATGATTCGATACGATTTTTATAAGAGCGATAGTATGGGAAACTGTCTGGTGTATGATAATGAGGAGATAACGCAAGACGCTCGAGTTTATCTCGCCCAGTCAGTTGCGCGCGCGCTTTTGATGTGTCAACGTCACGAGTGGCGCGAAACGAAAGCGATACGTCCCGACTTTCGACAGTAAAGCGGGAACTAATTAACGGAATTCAGAATTTAAAATTTCATATTCGATTTCGATGATTCATTTGTTTTTTTTTTTATTTATTTAAGAAACGAAACATTTTGTTATTACATCGAATATGAAATTTTAAACTCAAAGCGCGTAGATTAGGATATTTTTTTTAGTTTTGCATGTGTGCGGGAAGTGACTTGAATACTTTTTTGTTTAGTTTTAAAAATAAAATCAGTGCATATGAATGAACGATATTGTGTTAAACTGAACTCTCTCTATGTTGAAATTATGAAAATACGGAATTTCTATCATGAGGTATGTCTACTTTTTTCTCTATTACTTTTTTATACTAACATTGACGCACCGAATAAATGATATTTGTCTTTTAAAAGTAGGCCGATTAAGGTTTTTTTTTTTTAAATGTTCTTGATTCTTTTGTATATGAACAATGTGTTTTGCCATCATCTCATCTCTAGTCTTATAAGTACATTATAAAGAGTGGGTGTGTATTCTGATCACAAAGTTGAGATTTTAACCCTGTTCGTAACTCACGACTCCTAATGAAAAGAGAATCTATAATGGACGACGTTAACTATAGCCGTACGAAAATCCGATGCGGTACTTTTGTATCGAAAAAATATTTTTATACACTTTATTGTATATTGCTAACTTTGTCCTACGTTTGTAAATACATACTTATAATACATACAGAACACCGAGACAGAACAAACATTTGTTTATACCATAAAATGTTTTGTCCTTGGCGGGAATCGAACCCACGCCCTACAACTCAGGCAGACATACTCCCAATGAGCCAATAGGGCTGTCAAATCTCTCTCGAGGTCTTAATGTTTTTTTTTAGTTCGACTGCCCTGTTAGCTCATTTGGTAGAATATCTGCTTCAAGAGCCGCAGAGCTCGAGCTACTGATTCGATTCCCACCGGAACAAACACTTATGTTAAGATAAATGTTTGTTCTGTGTCCGGGTGTTATGTGTGTAATATTAGTATGTATTTACACAAAATAAAAGTAAATAAGTATTTTATCAGTCATCTGGTTCCCATAATACTAGCTTTGCTTTGTTTGGGGCTAGTGTGCACTGTGTGAAATGTTTTACGATATTTATTTTTTAAATAATTTATATATAATTGGAGTAGGTACCTACCTACTTATTCGATGTTTTCCGGCCATTAAACTAAGAATTAATTTATATATCTTATTATTTATTATATTAACTTAATCAAATGTGAATGCATGCAAAACCACTTCGCAGTTTTTGATTCAAGATACATGGTTGAGCAACTCTGTTGACTTTTTTTGTAAATACACGGTTTTTTTTTTGATAAAACAATTAATTTTTCATCAGCAACATGTTTTATTTTAAACAAAGTTAATGTTTAAGTGTACCTACTCAAGTAATTAATGTCGGTAATAAGTGCCTATTTCATATAAAATAAATTAGGTAATTTTTTGATAACTCGCTTGATGTTAAGCGATGATGCAGTCTACGATGCACGCTTACGCTTAAAAATCGAAAACGGAAAGTGCGAAAAATGGCGCATCCAAAGATTTCTTATCCAAGCGCATCCCTACATCCACGGTAATTAGGGAGGGCGCAAATTAGCGACACGAAAGGCGACTGTTTTTCCTTCAGCTCCCGACATGCGGGCCGCCCTGAGGTTTCGGAAATGAAACTGCATTTTACGTGTCTTTTATAAGCTCTTTGTATTTATACACGTATTGAAGAAGTGTAATACAAATTAAAAATGTTGCCAAATCCATAAAACCAATACAGTCCTGTTTTTACAAACTGTCCCATTGCTGGGCGTGGGCCTCTTCCCATTGTGGTCATAGATAAAACCATCGATAAAAAGTTAAGTTACCTACACGAAACACCCGGTATATACAGGGTTAATTAAATATACAAACATTAACCCCAAAAACATTTTTTTTAACACACACACATCACATCTTCAGCCATAGGACGTCCACTGCTGGACATAGGCCTCCTCCTGGGGGGTTTTGCCAATACTCGCCACGCTTGGCAGGCGGGTTGGCGAGCGCAGTTACGTGTGATTGTTCAAGGAAGACGCTGCTCCCATCTTCCGGATTACATCCCTTAGCCGACTCTTACGGCAACCACGGGTAGAGAAGGCGGGGTACAATTCTTACGCCGGCACCACCACGGCAATTTTTTTAATAGTCGTGTAATAAAAGCTATTTGCATTCCAAATTTTAACCCAATCCGTTAAGTCTTGACATTATAACGAAGTCACAAACATACGCCCATTAAAATTTTCGTAACTCAAAATATTAGTGAGCTAAGTTAAGCTAGTCTTCGATGAAGAACTTACCTGATCATTTAACAGTTAATATTTAAGCACCTCAGAATTCGAGCTTACTTGTAAATTACTTAAAAGTTACTGCCAAGTTGCGACGACACCCGGTACATATCGACGTTGAATCTCGACAAAATTCGTTTACAAATTAATTATGTTTCGTTCAAAATTTGTCTAAAATTCGAAACTTCGCTTCTAATCCGATCGATCCCTGCCCTTTCATGGGGTAAACATGGATAATTGCGTTAAAGTATATTGATCTAGTTATGAAGGATTTGCCTTTTAAAACAATTAATGTCATAGAATTACCGCGTGGCGACTAGAGATGTGTTATTATTAATGGTTTAACAAAGTTACACGTAAGTGATATAAAAATGTATGTATGTTTAATCATCCCTATATATACCGGTTGTTTCGAAGAAATGTGGTAATATTGAAGGTAGCTAAACTCCTTATCAATGTGAACTTTTACTCAGAGAATACTTTGAAATCACAGCAGATTTTTCGCGATTTAGAAATAGATAAAAAAAAGGAGGTTCTGTGTTTCGTTGTATACTTTTTCATAGACAATTATTCTTATATTATTATAAATGTAAAAATATAATGCAAGAGAAAGCTTTGAATGTAAAACTTACTTTAAGTCCTAAAAAAGAGTATAAAATAAATAAATAAATATTGTAGGACATTACACACAGCGTCATTTGACCCCATACTAAGCAGAGCTATAGAAGCCAGATAACTAATAGAATACATAAATACTTTTTTTTATTTTTATGAATACACAATCAGATACAGAACAAACATTTGCTTATACTATAAAATGTTTTGTCGTAGGTGGGAATCGAACCCACGCCTAACAGCTCTTAAATCAGATATACTACCAAAGCGCCAACAAGGCTGTCAAAAAAAAGACATTGCAAAAAAAAACAGGAAATAAGTACCTACACTCAAAAATCAAATTCGCTTAACCCCTCAATGTGATCAAACCTGAAAGAAATAAGACCTCTTTGATCAAATAAAGGCGGGAAATCGAAGCAGGTGTACTAAACCTTTAAACTTAATTAATACCTTATCCCGTTTAGCCTTTGAAGCTAATTTTTTCGGCGATATCGCATCGGCTGTGGTCTTTTTGCCCATACAAAGCGAGGGTACATAAAAACCCCTTTAACTTATGATGAATTAGCGATCTCCTACGTTTTATGTCTCCCGCGTTATCTGGGGTGATATACCCCCTACGACCCCCGGGGGGTGATTCCACCCCCTGGTCACCCTGTGTACATCAATATTAAGGAATTAATATGAGTGGCGAAAATTTCCGACCGGTCATTATGGCTTTTTACTTACGAGGAGAGAATAATTAGAACGGGTTGGGGTGTTTCATTTTGGAAATTTTGATATTTGGGAAAAAATTAAGATGGATAGACAGACGTAGGACTTATATTAATGAAGATAAAAGTTAATTTTGCATTTACTTAAACAAAATAACATAATATTTGATTAAAGGTAGTACTAATCGTGGTAGTAGTCATATATTAGTCATAGACTAACCTGTTAACTTATTCGGAAGTAGGTGTTCATGGGCTGAGTGTTGGTTTGGGACAATCATTTTATGTAACAAATAAATAGACAGAAACGTTTTTATTGTGCACACCAGAAATAGAAAAAACTAGTAGTGAAAACAAAATAATCTTATGAGCTAGTGCTACAAGTGGCGAACAACAGGAAACCAAGAATGGAAAACATGTAATGACAGC
Organism: Biston stratarius; assembly: GCA_950106695.1. Classification (NCBI taxonomy): domain Eukaryota; kingdom Metazoa; phylum Arthropoda; class Insecta; order Lepidoptera; family Geometridae; genus Biston; species Biston stratarius. The sequence goes on from OX467106.1 coordinate 12,151,775, forward strand.
CCTGTTGGCTCATTGAGAGTATGTCTGCCTGAGCTGCAGGGCGTGGGTTCGATTCCCGCCAAGGACAAAACATTTTATGGTATAAACAAATGTTTGTTCTGTCTCGGTGTTCTGTATGTATTATAAGTATGTATTTACAAAAAAAAATGTATTTATGTATTCTATCAGTTATCCGAGTTCCATCACACAAGCTCTGCTTAGTTTGGGGTCAGATGGCGCTGTGTGTAATGTGTCCTACAGTATTATTTATGAAATACAAGCAATGTATGTATTTACAAAAATGTAAGGCCTTATTCTACCAGTAATCTGGTTCCCACAGTACAAGATTTTTTTAGTTTACTGATAGATGGCGCTGTGTGAAATGTGCTTCAATATTTGTTTATTTATTTATGTAAACTTTTATCTTTTAATCATATTTTAATTCTGAATAATTTTAGTAGAAATCTTTAGTAACGTCGTAACTTATTTGGTTCAAAAATTTCTTATTGCTTATGAAAAAATGCTGTGACATGCTATTTATCAAAATTTTTTATCTAAAATCAATCCAGTGAAGCCACATCACCCGAAGCTTCAAAAGGCCTCCTAATCCTTTTCCCGAAAACTTGGACCCGGGTACGTTTGATAAGGGCGATGTTTTGATATCCCCCATCATTCACTTATAGGGGTGCTCTATAGAAAAACATTGACGTAAAAAGTGGGTTGAAAATTAGGGGTGGGGAGGTACGGTTAAGGTTGGCCGCTGTCGAAGTGACCGCTGAGAAGGGTCGGCATTATGTGGGTAACGACGTTATGTGTTGATCAATTTTAATGCGTGAAAGAACGTTTTTTGGTCCTTTGAGCTTTGGACTTCGAACTGTAAGAGAGACGAAAGTGACTTTTTTGAAGTAAAAGAATTGAGACAAACGCTTTTATGCTGGTAAGAGCTATCTATCACTGGTCAATGTGGTACCCAGAACTTTGAGTAACAAAATAAAGTCCAGTGCATTCCTGCTTTCGAGCTCATTACTTTGAGACTTCAATGGACTTTTAATTTCGCAAGCGCCACCTTTGAAACCGGAACGCAGTAGAGCTTACATACTACTGCTTGGCGCATAATATCTGAAATTACTGTGGTACTTAGATGACCTCCTGTTAAGGGGTTTCACCACCTAAAGGTATTAATTTTAGGGACTTTTATCCTTAATTTTTTAAACTTCTCTTGGTTTTTGAGGTCAAAGTTTCTTTATGTGTTCGTAAGTAGCTTCAATGGCTTGTACAATGAGCTAATGCATGACGGTTGGTGACAGATTTTCAATATTTTCATTTGTAACTATGTTGCATGTACTAAAATAGTTGCTATTTTTTCACTACAGTCTTAGACTGCAACAATTTTTAATATTTGTCATACAGTCTTCAACACTAGCCTTAGTATATCTATATATGTACAATTGTACATATATGAGTAGGGTTGCCACACATCCCTTAAAGTTAAATCAATTAGGGCGCGTTTTAAAATCGTCGTTGAGGGTGCGGGGAGAAAAACTTCTAACGAATGTCCACGAAACCCTTTTTAATCAATTAATTACTCAATGCCGACACATTGTTCCGACCCATTGTACTCTATGGGACTCTATTTGAGTTGTGTTTTAATGTACCCTCATATTATAAAAAGTTAAGTTTCAAGTGAAGTAGAAGATTGTTTTAGATGCTTTCATCTGATCGATTGGCCTTTCATATTCTACTTCTGGACATAAGCCTTTTGTGGACAAGATTTTCGGCTTAAGCTTCTAACACCATCAGGCCGTATCACCACTCGATCGAGGACGTCTTTCATTGCGTACCATTCCATTCAAAGCCTTCATCATCTCATCTACGATATCTGGTTCCCATCGTACAAGCTTTGCTTAGTTTAATACTAGATGACGCTATGTGAAAAATTCTTAGATAATTATTTTATTTCTTATTTTATAGATATCTGTTTTCTTTCTTCCCCCTAAATTACAATTAACATTTTTGACCGCCATTCTGCGTAATGCGGTCTACGTTGCACCAAGCGTGCTTACAAGAAATCACCTCAATCACCACTGTAAGACATCCAGATTGTAACTGAAATCACACACTAAGGAAACCCATTTCAATATTTATCTCGAATTCTAAGTATTAGACAACTAGGATTCAATTCAGACTAAATAATAATTTAAGATGTTTGTGTGCACTTTTATACTTTTTATTGACGGCAGTATACATTTCAAAGGCTGATTTCCTGGTACCAAACAACACAAAGAGTACAATGGAGTGTCTATTCTGGGCAACACGACGGAGTATAACAACAGAGAAACAAATAACTCTTACGCCAATATAAAAATATACCAATACAAAATTTATAGTAGATTATACTCTTAGGGGTTTACTAATAAACGCGCTTAATGTTAATCAATGCTTAAATTGCTCTGACGTCTATTGACGTGAAATGTGACGCGTGGAAATGAAACAGGCCTCTTTAAGTAATGTTTATAAGTAAAGGTCTTAATGAATTAGCAAAAATGAAATCATAAAAACACCAAGGCTGATTTTAAAATTAAATAATTTAGTCTTGAGCATAAAAAATTGTATTTAGTGTGAAAACCTATTTTTTTTTATTGGTAGCTTAAACCCTTCCTATAGATTGTTTTTACTTTTTGATTGTCTAGAACTATTCAATAACAAATTTAGAACATTGCAACGCTTACCAAGGAACACAAAGTTTTTTCTCTGATATTTTCTATTCCTGGGCGAGGCGACGAGTGACTGCGGCCGACCATTCGATCCCAATTAGAATCGAATCGCGGCTAAATGAGATGCGAATCGATGACAACCCTAGTCGTTTTTGTGGCCTAGTGATGGGACATGAGACCGATAAATAAATTTAAAATCAAAACCAAACGTATTACGGTTTTACGGTTGCCATTTTGATTCAATTGTACAATTTTGTTTAAGATTTGTTTACATAATACAAACACAAATATTATCCAATTAGCAATGATTATAAATTTAAGGAAAACGCTCCCAAAAAGTCTGTGGCAAATATTGCTCGAGCGACAAGACACAACTTCAGGGAACTTGGAGAAACTTCGAGACGGAAGTTCGACGAAACTCAATGAGGTACAAATAGGCATCGGAATTAAGTTTCTGTCGGTTTTCTGCCGGCCTTTTAATTATTTCTTCTGTAACCCTTCAGGTGGGACGTTACCCTCGCATCTCATCCCACTTCTGATTTTGTTCGGAATTCGACTGATAGGCACTTATAACTTGTAATTACGTTTGCCAAAAAGGCTGGTCGTTTCTTTTGAGTCGCGGTAAAAAGTCGAACTTTGTCGGGGAATAAGTTATTTGAATTTATTGGATGCTATTTAAAGCTTCATGTTAGATCAAGGCTCTTGTTAGATCAGAAGGGGTAGCATAACTGTTTGCGAGATTCATGTACTTCACCATTGATTTATATTATAAAAAAAAAAAACTTCATAAATTATACAAAAAAATATGGGATATGGGACAGCGTTCCTCGGGGGAAACTATGTTTAACATTTAGGTAATAGTTATGTAATTTTAACAAATTAATATGTTACAGCCATAGGTTTGCTTTAATCTTACTTATGTATCTTTACTCGTACATTCTTAAAGCACATGTTCTTCAGATATAAAGAAAGAGTGAACTTAAAATTTTCAACTTAAAGTCATTCCACGTGAAACTTCTTGTAACAAATTACAAAATAAACGGAATTAAATAATAAAATTAGTGTAAGATATAAGTAAATTAATAAAATAAAACAATATCGTAGAACATTTTGCACAGCGCCATCTAGCCCCAAACGAAGACAAGTTTGTACTATGGGAACCATATAACTGATAGAATACTTAATAATATACTTATATAATATACTAAATACATAATTGTGTAATGTAGACTGCTAGTATGTTTTAATTAAGGCTCTTTTAATTAAACATAGTTATTTTATGCATTACAATAACATTCAAAAATTATATTAGCAAAACCGTTCCATTGTACCTACTCGGAAATCACTAAAATCGAAAACAATAATAAAAACTAAAGCTCATCACTAAATCCTGAATAAGCCGGCGAAGCTGCCAACATTAAAAAACGAATTCTCCAACCGTCGCCACAGTATCGCCAACAGTACAGTGGCACGGCTCCAAGACGCGCGCGCGGCGATCAATGGACCCATTCACGGCACATCACTATCGATCCCAGAAACCATCATCTGTTATTTTAGAATCACATCATCAGCCATAGGACGTCCACTGCTGGACATAGGCCTCCTCCTCCTCCAGAGTTGGCGAGCGCAGTTAGGTGTGATTGTTCAAGGAAGACGCTGCTGCCCATCTTCCGGATTACATCCCTTAGCCGACTCTTACGGCAACCACGAGTAGAGAGGGTGGGGTACTATACATTCTTACGCCGGCACCACCATGGCCTTTATTTTAGAAATACGTAGGGAATATTATAAAGTAAATCAAAGAGCCAGTAGTATTCAATAGCCAGTGAAAAATATACAAAAGTTGATGTATTGTCATTTTTGTGGTACTAACACACACTACTGTAATGTATTGAGTGTGTTTGTTCACGAACCCTCACACACGCACTCACTCCAGTGTTACTTGTCCCAGATCAAAAGAAATGTCAAAAGACTTCTTATGTCTCAGATCAATGAGCGTTACCGTCTTTTACGGTTGACAGTAAGTGATTGACCACAGCTCACTATTAGTGACGGTAAGGTCAAAAATTATAAGCATTCCCAGCCTGGGATGATTCAAGAATACAGATGTCGGTAAATGTTCAATTCTCGAGTGAAAACTTTTGAGTTGTCTGGAAGGTATTGCTCTTAGCTATAAGACTATTTTTGTAATATCTTTTGTGACATTATAAAAAAAAAATGTAACAGCATGGTTAGGTTTCCTATCGATGCTTTCCTTCACGGGTTACTCGAACCCGTTGTTATCTAAAAAAACTTAAAATTAATACCAATACCAAATATTAAACACAGGCATAGTGAGAAGACTAAAAAGGACAAAATCTTTTGAGTTAGTGTATTAAGTTAGTTAATGTCAGTGCAGTGAGTACTACATATTATAGAACACATGAACAATATATTGTGTCTTCCCCTTGAAAAGTGTTGATGGACGCATTCTTCTATTTACACAACAAATCAATTTAAGTTATATCAAAATTACTTATTAGTCTCGACTTGGCTAGATTGTAATAACAATGAGGTATCTAACAACAAACAGGTACATCATTAGAAGGTAAAAAATACCATATATTAACAAATTTTCTAAAACAAAACCTAATCTAAGAGAATTAAAAAATATATATCATAGAAACACTATTTCTTTTACCTTGTTTAGCTTAAAAATGGAAACAATTAAAGCTCACTCGACTAACTAAGAACGGTACTCCCTAACCTATCATTAGCAATGCTCAAATTCAAACAATATTTAACTAAACTCATTTAGATGCGTATCGCCCATTGTGGCGCTACAGTTACTTAGATGCGCCCGATAGATGCGACGCTAACAGCAACCAACGCAGAAAATAAAGCTTAAATTTCGCATATACCTACTATGGATAAAAAAAAAAGTTTTTATATACTGAATGAGCAGGCCTCAGATTTTGTAACTCACACAAGATTCCTTGCTGAACGCAATGTTTTATTTTGACAGTTCAAAACGAGCTCCGAACGCACCACGTGACTTCTTTTAAAATTGACATTGGCTATTGTAGTACCATAGATTGACGACTGTCTTAAGGATACACGTTAGTAATTTTATTTGAACTAATAATTATTTATTTTGACATTAATTCCAATTATTATTAGATCTTAAATTTATATTTCATTGGCTTAATTACCTAATTTGAATTGTATTTTATTCATAGTTTAGCATAAGACCTGTACTATTAGTTATTCATGTTTGTGCAAATAAATTTATCTTTAACTTTATTTCTCGTGAAACAAACCTGTGGTTACGTAAACGCGGCAGGTTATGTTTTCATGTGCTTGTAGTGAATAAGAACCCTGCTCTACAAGCATCTAATATGTCTTGACGGTTGTTATTTAATCTGTACTATATAAATAACATAAAAAATAAAAGTCCGCTACCAATGGGAATTCCTAAAATCCCCATAGCGGCTAATGGTTATTATTTTTTTTTTTTTTCACGCTGCGTTATATACAATTATGGTTACCTACTAAGCTTTAATTATTATATGCTTTTTTAATGTTTCTTTGCCAAAGTAGGTTCGGAATTAAGACAATCCGCTGGTCAGACTACAAGATTCACATGGTCTTGTTAGTGAATTAAGTTCTCATCTATTTCGGATTATCTTTAGAATCTTTATTTTGTGTTAGACTCACTGAGTTACAACTGATTCTTTCAAAACTAACTCGAATTGAATGCTTTACGTATCTACTTCTTAGAGAGAAAGGTTCTCAATATAGTGGCTTTTTAAATCCATTAGGTACTTTTATGTAAAAGTAATTAAACGAACAAGACGCTCTCCTGGTAAGAGATAACGCATGTCCATGACCATTGCAGTGATATACAGAACTTTGAGTAGCAAGGCGTAATCCGGGGCATCGCTACTTTGGCGCTAATTACTTTGAGACTTTAGATAGTTGGTTTCAACAGTCCTGTAATTTCACTTATTTATGAATTAATTTTATTTCCCACAGAGTTTAGATTTGACACCTTGGTTCAATTTCAATGACAACGCCTGTTTATGGTAAGCATGGCCTGATTCTACATCCAGTGATGGCTCAAGACGAAGTAACTCCTCAAAGATCAATATACGTCGAATATAAAAAAAAAAGTAAATATGTAATAAAATGTAAAACATCAACATTCGTCATAAATTAAAAAAGAAAGAATAAAAATAATTATCGATTTTTATTTTATTTTATTATTTTCAATTTTTTTGAAACGAACATAAATATATGTCAAGGATGATTATTCAAAAAGCTAATATCAATATGAGATTTCCCAATATCCCACGTGTAATAAACGTGTAAAATATTGTCTGGCGTGTTCTTCGCGTGAAAGCGCTGCTGTAATAACGCTTCCCCTTTTGTATCGGGGCAAAGATAAGGTAACAGAAGGGGCATCCCATTGTTAGGCACTATTTAGTATTTAGTCACCTTTCCTAATAGTAAATTTTGAAACAGCGGTTAGACTACGTTTAAAAAAAAGGAGAAGGTTTTAATTCGGTTGAATTTTATTTTGTTTCTACTCAGAACTCCTTCATTTATAAACTAATTTGAAAGGACATTCATACGTTCAGATTGGTCCCATATAATTTCATGATAATTGGTTCAGTTTCATATTTAAACCAAAATACCTTAAACCTACCGGTGTAGTGACTTGAAGGCACTAATTCTACTGTTTAGTGGAGATTTGGCAGCAAATTTCACTGTATAAAGTTTTATTAAAAAGATTGCTTATAGTTTTACAGCAATGATAACTCAGTGATAAGCGTGGTTGGATCATACACAAAAGGGCGTAGCTTCAAACCCTAACAGCTAGCTAGCTAGCTTAGGCTGCCAGTGAAGGAACACATCGCTAGGAAACTATAGTACCTATAGCATTGTGATAAGGCATTCTCTAGTATTCGGCTAGCTAGTTACTAAATTTAATATCTACCGCCAAGCATCTTACAGTGTGATCCGACAGCTTCATTTAGTGAGTTCCATTTTAGACTAGGTGTGTGCTTACCATCTTCGATCATACTGTACCTTAACGTCGGGTTCAAATAGCTAGTCAATGATGTCTGTTCTGTTCTCAACTGACAACTTATTTAGGTAAATTTTGTTATAAAATCAATCGTCATCTCTATTAATTTCTAACCTTCGCAGTCTTTGCCACCACTTTAACGCACAGTTCAAATTGTGAACATGATAGAAGATAAAAGCTGAGCTAATAACGCGCCAATAAAGCCTTTATTGAGCCGAACCGAATTAACGTACGGCCAACGTATATAGAGCGTTCAATGAGGGCGCCACCAACGCATGTTCTAAGACAAAACTGTCACGTCTGAGTAAAAACAATAATTCAGTTTTAACCAACGGTTTTTTTTTAACTTGGTCGATCTAACAGCTACCGAATATTGACGAATATATCCGACGCTGTACGTGTTTTATTACGTACTTTTTGAATCAGGTGTTTAATTAATGGTAGGTCTAATTTAATTTTAAAATGAGAACGCTTCCGTCACCAAACTGCATTACAATTTTTGAAAAGTATTTCGAGCAGATAACTTAGGTTACGATGGGGCTGTTGTAGCCTTGCAGTTTAAAAGCCACATAAAATAAAAGAATTTAAAAAATCGACAATTTTCGATACTAAAATGTATTATAAAATGATCAGCGCCCCCAAGCAGGTGTAAAAGAAAACTTAATCGAATATGAACCGGCAGCAATTTTTTATGAAACATGAAATCTGCATTTTCGCAAATAGTTTAGCTAGACCCACTTTAAAAAAAAAACAGCTTTTCTACGTAAAAGTACGTTGCCCCCAAACGCATGAAGTAGTTGATTTTTTGTCGCGATTTCAGAGTTGTGCCCATAGAAAAGTTGTTATTAATATTGAGAACAATGACCCCCTTTCGTTGTAATATACCTCAAGCTTGAATTATTACTTATTCTTCTGTATATAATTTGACAAGATTCTACTTTATTTCTATTCTACTTTTAATACAGAATTTTGTAAAATGACAAACATGAGGTTAAAATATCGCCAATCTATAAAATAAATAACACACGCATAAAATGAACAAATAACAACACGCGGGTTCGAAGTTTAAAACAACCTAACAACCTTACCGACGCACAACTTTGCCGACGATCGACCGCATTCGATTTGTGAACTTTTGAATTCGAATTGGTTGAAAAGGGTTTATATTATTCGAATTGGTACATACCTATCTAGTTTAATGTTGAAATTTTGGCGTGCTAGTTTTGTAGACAGAAATTAATTCCTAATAAGTAACATATTTAATTAGGGAAATTAATAATAAATAATGCCTGTAAAAAAGTTTATTTTTTCCAAAAAAAATATTCAGGATGATGCAAGGATTCTAACGACACCCCATACATCCAAATCCGTTCAGGCATTTAAAAGTTATGGCAGAATATTTTTTTGCGAAATGCAACTCATTTCGAAATAGTTGTTCAAAATAAAGTTAAACCAGTTTAAAACCAATAAAAAGAATTTCCATTTTCAAACGCTACTTCTTTTTTTATAAATACTCACTCAGCCAGTTACCACATTTCCATCTAATTCGATATTTCAAAATCTCAACATCGGATCAACACATCATTTCACGAGCCATCAAACCGTTCTATTTTCAAATCTCGTCAACGTTCGATTTTTCAAATGTCCAACATATTTTTTCAGCGGACTGTCGAAACTCGTTTCCTTTGCCTAAATAAACTTCGAAAATAAAACTCTTGGAAGGTAATTCGAACCTGGGAGCAAATTAAAGCTGACATTGAGAGATTAAGTGCTCGGATGGGAGACTCTAGCAGAGAGACAGATTAATGCAAACTGTAGAAAGGAGATACCACACTACAAGCGCACTCACATGCGTTAGATGGAATCATAAAAATAAAGATTGTAGTATGAGATAGTCTAAAAGTGCTTTTAGAGTTTCTGACATATTGTTACACTTTAAACTATGTACCCGGTGGTAGATCTAGGTAAATACCACTGTAGTACCAGATATTTTGCCGTCAACCAGCCACTTATTACTTTGAGACTTTCGATGGTTAGTCTCAACAGCCCTGTAATTTCACTACCTACAGTAGCCTTCCAAACCGAAATACAGTAATGTTTACACACTACTGCTTGTAGCAGAATATCTGATACTACGGTAGTATCTACCTAGATGACTTTTTCCTTAGTAGAACTTACTTAGAATGATTGTCACCAGGTACCGTTAAATTGTTTCATGATGGGCTGTCTCCATTTCGGATTTCAACCAAATTTTTCAATCTATTACAGCCAAAAGAAGTAATTTGATACGTAAAATTTGTCATCACATATTATAAAGGCGAAAGTTTGTGTGTGTGTAAGTATGTTTCTTACTTCTTCACACTCAAACGGCTGGACCAATTTTGATGAAATTTCGTATGGAGGTAGCTGACACCCTGGTTTAACGCATATGCTACTTTTTATCCCGAAAATATGTCGAGAAACACCGCGGGACGTAGCTAGCTTATGATAATAATGTGATCTTTAGCTGAAATACAATTATCAATGACTTGTATTTCTCTGAAGATTTTCTGCTCTGTGCATTAAGTGCTTTGAGTGTGTTCTATCGGGACAAGCAAAGGTGCTTCTTAATATACAACAGTTTGTAATTTGATTAGTCTATGATATTGGATGGAAACGAACGATATTGCTTTTTTTATTGGGCTTCGCAAGCTTTTGCGTTCAACGATCATCTTTATCAATATATTTGTTAATACAGTGACAATAAGATGATTTCTTTGATTCAGGTGTTACTTTGCGGAAGTTCATTTTGAGTGTTCAAGATATATATTTTTAGTGTTTTTCCGCGTAAAAGTCTTTTTGGTCACAAGTGACGAGGCTTTAATTTTGACTTGTGGATATTTAAATTAGTTATTTTTTATTTATTTAGATTTTAAGTTGATGTCAGATTTTAGTTATAGATATAATAATATAAAAATGTAAATTAAATCCACGTTACTGTTTGGAAACCAATCGACTTTTAAGCGGAAATACATTAAATATTTATCTCTTAAATACTCAAACTGATAATAGTAGAGTTGACCAAATTATCGAAATCTAAAAAAAAAATTTGGTGACCACGAAATAAATAAATAGTTAAAAAAACTTGTGTAAGAAATAGCCGTGTGAAGCCAAAATCTATTTTAAAAAATAATATAAAACGTTGGTATGCAAAAAAAAACTAAAATAAAATTTAAGAAATATCGAAATGTAATGCTTGAGAAGTTAATGTTAAAGAATTTAAAGTTCAAATATGTAGCATATTTACGCAATAGTTAGACCCTCAAAACGGTCCAGAATAAACATTATAAACGTGCAAACAAACAGAAAGAACCCTATTGATTCAACAATGGGACGAAACAAAATAGCCGAAGCATGAAGTCAGGTAGTCGATAAACAAACGACTTTGACAAACATCGATAAATATCGGCCAACATTGACAAGTATCGACCAACGTTGTCTACTTTGTGTTACCTCTTTAAATAAATAGGCTTGTCTTTGATTACCATTTTGCCTAAAAAATATAAAAAATATATTATTTAAAGTAGGTTTGTGTTTGACAACATCCTGTTTGATTTTAATTGCTGGTCCACTGTTGTTTATCACTAGCGGTCTCATAATTACCTGTTATTTCTTAACTGATTTCAAAAAAGGGAGGTTCTCTATTCGACTTTTTTGTATGTTTGTATGTCCACGGTTTTCTCAAAAACTACTGATCCGATTTTGATAGTGTTTCGTTATTTAATTCATATTTTTCGGGGAAGGTTTTAGTGTATATTAGGATCAGTTGATGTTGATTTTATTAAAAAAAAAAAAAAACTCTGTTTACCCCATACCCATCTAGATAAGTACAACGTTATTGTTTCCAAAATTTTGGCATTTCTCAGATCAATCAGATTACCATTTTAAATAAACTAATTCTACAACACCGCCAATCACGATAGCCAACATCATATCGGCCAATGTCGACAAATATCTACAAACATCGACCAAGCTCCAACTCGATCGCTCAACTAAATAAGTACTTAATCAAATTTAGAACAAAGTACGATTGACAAATACGAAAAGCGCCGTCTATCGGCAGGTACCGACTCGATCATTATTAGATATTGAATTTTCCTAACTTTGGACTCATCCCGTTCTAATTTACTAATGAATCCGAGTGGTACTGCTATTACCCCCTCCCCCTCTCCCCCCAAGGGGGTAAAAAGGGGTAAGAGAGTAAGAACGCGGGTATTTCGTCTTTTATACGTGTAGCGATAATCCGATTGGCGACTCGAGCGTTCCACATTTGAATTTTCGTGTGTATTCGTTAATTCTCGTGAATGAATGTAATATAACGGCTTTGTGTATTACAGGGATTGAGGTTCATGATTTTCTTTTCTTAATTTGAAAGTTTGGTTTCGAAGTTCATGAACTTTTTATTCGATTGCTCTTTGAAATTTTAACACAAATTTTTTTGAAGAATATTGCTCTTTCCTTACATTTATAACCACCATATTTTTATTATTATTATATTTTTACGAACCATAGCATGGTATTAGGGTATTTTCTAGTACCCGGGTGGCTAGCTACCACCCTCAAGTTATAAATCTGCCGCCAAACATCTAACGGTGTGTTCCGGAAGCCTCACTTGAGAGCCTGTTCCACTCTAGGCTAGGTGTGTTTACCATCTTCGACGCCGTCATTTAACATCTGGTGAGCTGTGGTCAAACACCTAGCCTGTCAGTTATAAAAAAAAACTTAGAAAAGACAGATGTGTGCAGTGGGATTTGAACCCAGGACCTCCGAGATTCGAGAGGACAGGAGATCCGAGACCCGAGATTGGAAGCCAGACTGTCTCCTACGTAGGCTGCCGAAACGTCTAATAGATTTTTATTAATAGGTATACCTAAATTATTTAAGTAAACAAAAATACCAACCCTGTTCAGTCTCGGGGGTATTACAGACCCCATTTTTCGAAGCGTCCTAAACAGTCTGTATTGCTCAACAGACCGACGGCGATCCTCAACCCGATTTCAGCTAATGCTCCAAATTTTGCGTCTACTTTGGAGAAAAAACGATGCGATGCCGCTATTTGCTGATATTTAAATTTTATTAAAGCCCCATCGGCCATCAGTTCCGTTTCAGTTACAGTTCATAAATTGTGTACTCTTAAGTAATTGATCTAACACCACTGAAAATAATTCCATAGCAACTCGAACAAGTTCAAACAAACAAAGTTCTGGAGTGGAGACCGCGGATCGGCAAGCGTAGCGTAGGACGTCCACCCACAAGGTGGACAGACGACCTCATAAAGACCGCAGGAACGCGCTGGATGCGAGCCGCTTCCAACCGGTCTTTATGGAAGTCAATGGGAGAGGCCTATGTCCAGCAGTGGACGTCGATGATGATGAACTCGAACAATGAATCGAATCCTGAAACCCCATCGATATGCCCAAAACCCGAGTCCACCGATGCCGGCCCTACCCAAAAAAAAACAAAGCCGTCCGTCCAGACAAGGCCTCCCTTTATCATATTTATTTTATTTCAATTCGGTACGAATTTAATCCTTTTCCATTAATTAGTGACCGACCCCGCATAATGCGGGGACTAAGAGACCCCTCACGAGTGTGCGTTAATTTTTCTTCCGCGACAGACATAGGGTTTGCATGGTATGGTACAAGTCATGAGAGAGACCAATTATACGAGCGATTTTCTACAGACTATTATAAATTACACATATATTAAAAACACGGATGTTAGTGCACATATAATAAGTCTGTTCTCACTAATATTTATTTGTTTCAAAATCAAAATCAAAAAGTCATTTATTTAGTTTAGACCCTGGTAAGGCACTTATGAACGTTAAGTTACATGTTTGAATCTACCACCGGCTCGTTATTACACTTCAACTGAGAAGACTCCGGCAAGAAACTCAGCAAGGCATTTTTTTTCCAGTTTTTTGGCAACTTGATTACAAAATATCAATAAAGTCTACACCTAAAAAAAATTCATCATAGGACATTACACACATCACCATCTGACCCTAAACTAAGTAAAACTTGTGCTATGGAAATAACTGATGGAATACATATAAACACTTTTTTTTTGTAAATACATACTTATAATACATACAGAACCCTCAGACACAGAACAAACATTCGTGTTTACCACAATACGTTTGTTCTGGGTGGGAATCGAACCCACGCCCTAACAGCTCTTAAAGATATACTACCAATGAGCCAACAGGACTGTCGAACAGTAGTTTCATTAAAAAAAACTAATTGATAATGAAATCCGTATCAAAATCCGTTGGTTAGCAGACAGACGAGAACAGCGACTTTGTTTTATACTATTTAAAGATACTTACCGTAAATCATATTCAGAGGAAGTAGATTATACGCTGTTAATGCTAATAAACTTTTTCTATTCGTCAGCGAAGCGGGAACAATAACCAAAACGTTAGTAGCCACAGACCCAAAAGACTATTACAATATTACGGACACAGAGTATAAATACAGAGAAACAACTCGACATGAAAATTGGCCTTGATTTTATCAAGGACAATTTAAGCATCCTCTCAAATAGGTTTTTAATAATGTCTTTTTGACAGCTCTGTAAGCTCGCTGGTAGTAAAAAATGTCTTAACACACTTTATTGTAGAACTTGCGATATAATGTTTTTCACCTGTTACACGTATTTAAATTGACATAAGAGTAACAGAGAGAAAAATCAATGCTTTTTTGGAAGGGCCTTCAACGAGATTTGGGCGTGTTCTACCCAACAACAATGACGACATGCATTCACGCACACTTCTAGACGCCTATGCATGTAGTGACGTTTCAGCATTGCACATGAGCGCTATTTAAACCTCTGTCGATTTCCTACTCAGTGATTACAAAACAGAATTTTAACTGTTGAAAAATCGTAAAGCCAAAATTTTAATTAGAAATAATGACCAATTAATATGATGCATGACCACAGATCAGATAACTGTTGAATTTCAATGAGTTATAAACTCAAATTTCGTTCATATAACAATAAAGTTGGAAATGTGAGAGTTGCCCACAGAGCGCTGTACGCATTGTATTTTAATCAATTTTGTAGTGTTTTTTTTTTAAAGTTTAGGTTAAGCACCTACTAATTAGAGTGTGACTAGTACAGCCAGAGCTGTGGATAACTCACCGCCGTCCGTGCAACGACAATGAAATATATATAATATATATTCACTACACTTTACTAATACCAACTACTACTAATATATCACATACACATCATCAGCCATAGGACGTCCACTGCTGGACTTAGGCCTCCTCCTATGGGGGTTTTGCCAATACTCGCTACGCTTGGCAGGCGGGTTAGCGAGCGCAGTTAGTGTGATTGTTCAAGGAAGACGCTGCTGCCCATCTTCCGGATTACATCCCTTGACCGACTCTTACGGCAACCACGGGTAGAGAGGGTGGGGTACAATTCTTACGCCGGCACCACCACGGCAATATACTTATAACACTAATATATTTTCTGCTCTAAAGCACATTTGATAGAATACTTACCTGCTTAAAAAGTTGTAGGGCGTGGGTTCGATTCCCACTAGAACAAACATTTATGCAACAATAATTGATGGTTCTGTGTGTGGCTGTGGGTGTTCTGTATGTTTTTACAAAAAAATAGGTATATATGATTTTATTAATTATCTGGTTCCAAGCTTTGCTTAGTTATACCCTACAGCAGTAACAAGGCAGTTGTAAAAACAATCAAGGAACTGACAATTGACGAGGGCGGCAAAAATTTAACAGCCTATAACTTGGTAAATGTGTTAGTCCGCCACTGGCTTTAATCTACAAAAAAGTTTGCACACTACTTCACGACTCAATAAACAACATCATCGAAGTGTTGCGGCTACATTAGTAAGGCATGTCTCATTTGTCGTTTCATCTAACTCATTAAAGAGATATGCCGTCTCCGATATACAAAGCAAACACTGGCTGCCGTTCGTATTCTAAAAAGCAGCTAACTCACATAATGGCCCAAAATAATTCGACCTTCCTCTAGTTTGTATACTAAGTTAGAAGCTGTAGTAGTTTGTATACTAAGGTACTACAATTACTGTGCTTCTTTATGATAAATAAATACCGTAGGACATTTCACACAGCGCCATCTAGCCCCAAACTAAGCAAAGATTGTAGTATGGGAACCAGATAACTGATAAAATACTTATAATGCATACAGAACACCCATACACAGAACAAATATCTATCGCCACATTAATATTTGTCCTGGTGAGAATCGAACTCATGGATATACTGTCAGATTGGTCTCGTTTACCTACATTTCATGAAAATCGGTTCAGTGGTTTAATTTTCAAACCAAAATAACTAAAACCTAGCCGCGTTTGGGCTTAGGGGCATGGTGTCGGTTTTTTTAATTATGTGTGTTTGTATGTTTGTTACTTCTTCACGCTCAAATGGCTGTACCAATTTTAATGAAATTTAGTACGAAGGAAGCTGATGTCCCTAGATAGACATGGGCTACTTTATCTCGAAAAATTATTGTGTTCTCGTGGGAACAGCAGCTAATACCGCGGGGCGCAGCTATTCAGTAAATAAATAGAAGCGTCATTTATCTATTTATGTATGATCGCTATTAAATGAACATTAGTATACATATTAGAAGAATAACGGCAAAAAACTAGTCTTAAAAGTTCAGTTAATGAACACCAGAGTTCTGTCGGTAGACTGCATTTTAGGTTACGAACGGCAGCTTGACTCATTTATTCTGAAAACTGTGCCAATTTTTTTTATGTCAACGTCTGAGAACATCTAACACGTGTCACAGATTAAATAATAGTCGGACAGTGTCGGTCAATTTTCTAAAATATGAAGTGGGTTGTTTGTAATAAAAACCTGGAACTCAGACAGGAATGGACTGATGACATTGAGATTTGTAAAAATTATTGTCGTTGGGACACCTTGGTTACGCTTCGCGCCGCGTCGTCGGGGAATGAAGGTGATGGGTAAATTTCAATTCAATACAATTGAAACAATAATAATAATTTGAATAGTACCTAATTGTTGCATAGCATTTCGTCATGTACGACTTTTCTAGTACATGCGATAATATAGAATTATTATGTCTTATCTTTTTATGATTTCCTGATAAAAATATTATTCTTTTCCTCACAAAAACTTTTCTTTGCAAATGATTTCCCATTGTGCCCAAATCTTTGAATTTATTAAATAAAACAATTGATTGATTAATTTAGTTTGAAAGAGAAATTAATACAAGTTCGGGTGCTATCGAAGGGCGCCATTGTCCCAAACGTGGCCTTTGTCTTGTCTAATCGAGTTCGATTTGTTTGCTTTCTTTGATTTTGTTATTGTTGATTTGTTTAAAATATTTCGACAACTTTTTTAAGCCGAAAACTCTATATGGGTTAATTGAAGTTTCGGTTCGTTCCGTTCCGTCTTTTAAGTATCAAAATCGTCAAAATAATCTAAACTAAATATCACATCACTTTTCAAATAGAAACGCGAATTCATCACCGTAATCACTACATAATAACCTAAACTCAAAGATACTTAATCGTTTCAAAATAGAGCGGCTCACTTCCGGCCAACATTTCTCAATTCATAATCATTCAATGAATCATTAACTCTACTTCCGTTATAATTGCTTGAGATCCGAAATAAGCAACAATTACTTTAGACTTAAGTTGCTCAAACATCTTCACCAAACAATTACAGTAGAGACGGCCATAGCATATAACTAACAAGAACTACGTATCAGAGTCGATTTTTCATAGAAAATACGAGAGTAGCTCCATCAGATAAGTTGGTTCTGTTGTAAAGTAGCGATGGTTTCAATAGATAATTCTTTATTTCGGAAAGTTCTGGTAATGGTATAATTGTAGTGTTGACGTTGATTTTCGAACTAAGTTACTGTTTTGCATCAAACTGTTTAGTATATCTAAAGGATGTGTGTGAATTTGTAAACAATAGATCGGTTACAATAGTTACAACTCTGCTCGCCTCGATTAGAATAAAGATTAGAATTGGATTTGGAATTAGAATAGAGATTGGGTTATTTTTGTATGTAGAAGTAATTAGACGAACGAGACGCTCACCTGAGTAAGATATAGCGCCTATCCATGACCATTGCAGCGATACACAGAACTTTGAGAAGCAAAACAAACTCCAGGGCATCGCTGCTATGGCACTCATTACTTTGAGACATTCGATGGTTAGTGTCGATAGTCCTGTAGTTTCGCTAGCTGCAGTACCCTTCAAACCAGAAACAGTAATGTTTACACACTACTGCTTGGCGGCAGAATATTTAGTACTGCAGTGATACCTACCTAGACGACATCCTCCTAATGAGATCTATCACCAAGTTAAACATTTAGAAGAATCCATATGAAAGGATACCTAAGCTACAAATAATATACCTCAATTACAATGACTGTATTATTATATAACATTACGACTTTGTAATTTTACAAAATTGTATTCGTTAATATAATTCAACATGTCACAATGCTAATAATAAGAATGTTAAGAATATAAACAAGTTTTTATTTTATTACTTAGAGTAATCTTAGTCTAAATTAATTTACTTTTAGATATAGACACATCTCTTAATCATTGTACGAGACTTCGCACAACAGTCAAATTTCAATTGATTCATCATTCGTTTGAATGTATTTTAGCACACAATATAATTCTTCAACTTTAGGTGTATGTTTTTAAAGTTTATTCAGTACAAAGATGTATCATATCATATATATATATTATACAGTATCACACGCCGAGGACAAATCGTCTTTCCGTATATTTGGGAGTGAAAAGACCTTAACCATTCCGGCAATACTACATTTGTATAGGCTAAGTGGCTATATCTAATGCTATATTTGTTCAGGCAGCCAAATCTCTTGACGATGTTTGATGATTACTGTAAAGTACTATAACATTAAAAACAACAATTCCACGTAAATAAAATTAGAGTAATGATATATATCTACTATTTAAAATGCCTTGCTTCAGTATAGCATCATAAACAAATCTTTCTTTAATATTGTAACAAAACAAACATTATCAAAAATTTTCCCATGTGTGACTCTCTACTTTCACACATTAAAAAAATCTTAATCTGTCATACCATTCACAATTAAAAAGAAATGTTTATTATCTAAACTGTATTCGGCCATTTTGTGATAAATAATTATCATTTCTGTAACAGTTCACACGTCAGATAAATATTCTAGGTTTTATAGAAGCATTCTTCTAATGAGCGCAACGATAATCACACTTTCAAATTTTTCTCCACTTTCTAGTTGTTGAACATTATATTTACCGAAATTATTTAGATTTTTAAACGTACCATGGTTATCGTTATAGTTTTATATGATTACTGTAAAGTAAAATTGCAATTAGTTGTTAAGAAAGCGTGTTTAATTTGTTTGTAAGTTTTTGTTTACAAGGGTCTCGCAAGGTTACATGTTGGGGCCAAAACTATTTCTTCTATTTTGTAATACAGATGTCTATTTGTTTTATCTATCTTTTGTTTCATTTATATGGTTTGTAGGTTAAAATTACTGGTCACACTCGTAGCATTGAGAAGAACACTATCGATTGTTCAAGAATCACGTCTCAGTTCACCTAATAAATAATGACTACTATGATGCCAACGATTTCAGTAATTCGACATTAAGGTCAATAAAGGTACTTCTAAAAGGTCGTAGGCAGTAAATAGAGTAAAAAATTTGTCATCCCGTGACGTCATAACGTAACCATAGTGACCATAGACAATTGACCGTGATTGATCGCTGCTTGATTGTCTATGATTCACATGCTGGTCAGGTTACCGTCTTAGCTATTTGATTGACTGCATCACTAGTTGTCAAAGAAACTTCTAGATGTACTTTGGTTTTCTGTGCATGAGGAAGGGCACCGTAATCTCCATAGGCAAGCTTCAGTACCCCCTAGCGCTTTGCTTACGGCAACTTACTATATATCATGTGCCCTACCAGAGTTCTTTGTAATTACGTATAGATTTTTCTCCTACCACCTTTTGGTGAATGAACTATTAAAAAATCTGAAGAAATACAATAGCGTGTGTGAATTCGTTATTACGTGGTGAAATATTCCTACGTCCACAGAGTTAAAGGTCGATGGAGTTTGTAGTATTGAACAAAATCAACACACCATAATTATAATTTTACAGCTATATTTTGTATTATTGAAGATTTTGTAACGATGATAGTTTAGTAGTTAGCGCAGTAGGTTCAAGTGGGCAGAGCGTGGATTCAAACCCTAACAATGAGCTTGAGTTGCCGGTGAAAGAAAACATCGTGAGGAAACCATAGCGTAGAGGTAGGGTACTTTATAGGACTCGACTGGGTAGGTACCATCCTCAAATTGAAAATCTGTCGCCAGCAGCCTAATTTAAAAGAGCCAGTTCCACCGTATGCTAGATGTTTTTACCAATTTCGTCCACACCAGGACTTAACATGAAATGAGTGGAGACTGTAAATCAAACACCAAGACTGTTAACCATTAAAAAAATGGTATAAAAATCAGCTGTTATTTGAACATGCCTTTACTAAATTTCAAAGTCATAATCCGCTGATGTGGAATAGATACCGATCAGTATAATAATAAACTTTCAAAGGTTTCGTCCGAATTTGCTAATGAGGCGCGTGGAAAGCGTGCGTGCGTCTCACGCTTCTGGACAGATAGCATCGTCTATACTCGCTCGTCTGTGGTTAGGATGAGTTATAATACCACTACATAAAAATTAAATCAGAGAGTGCTATGAATAAAACTAATTATTAAAATTACTTTTCGCTACAGTAAATGACAGGAGACAAACTCGATGAAAAGATAAAAAAGAAACATATATTTTCAAGTCAATGGACTAGGTTTTTAGTACCACAATCCACATAATATATCCATGTAGTCCTAGATGGTAAAACATTTTACCTAAAACAAAAACTGATTCACAATCTAGATTAAGTGTTAAGACGCAAAAACGAATAATTTGTGAAAAATTCAATCATCACGGCTTAAAAGATACAGGCCATAACAGAGAAACAGTCACAGACAGACAGACAATTAAGATATATTATGAAGAGTACAAAAGTATTGGACAAATAGATAACATAGAAAGGTCCTACCTGTGCTTCTTTATAGTTGCAAGATATGGGTCGAACTCCAACGGCCCGTCTATCAGCCACGCATCACAGAAATGAAAACGCTGCACTAGATGCGGCATTGCCTTGTAGCCAACAAGAGCGGCGATGGCTTGAAGTCGCAAGAAAAAAAAGCCAGACGGTTTCCCAACTCTGCTGTCGAATCTTCAAGCAAATATGTACAAGTACATGCTCACCATCATGCGAAGATATTGTTCAGCAGGAACACGGATCCCAACTAAACCATATAACTTCTAAGCAAAAAAGAAAGATGTCGAAGACCTGCAATAGGGTCTCATTTAACACCATCCGAACCCCAAGAAAGAAATTTGAATCTCATTACGTCAGTCCCTAAGTACTCTCCGCATGTGAAAGCGCCCTAACCGCAAGCATTGTCCGCTGTACGCACATTACTTAAGTTTCTCGATAGAAATCACCGATTTGGATTAACAACCGTTTCTAATTCCCCAGCTCGACCGATGGCTGCACTGGCTATAAATATATAATGTGTAATTATATTTAAAATACCAAAACGCTAAGAAAAGTATAAGAAACAAAACTCTTGACCCTGAAGAGTTGTTCAAGTGGCCCATTTGTTTATCACTCTATTATGTATAGAAAGGAAGTCAGGATGGTAACAATTTGGGTGCCTTCAAGTCACGATTGAATCGGTTCCCAACGGCGAGCGCGCTCTGCCGTAGACCGCATCTTCACTTAATATCAGGCGAATTGGCGGACAAACGCAAGACTATTAGTAATGATAAAAAAAACGACGTTTTGACCTCCCCTTGCAGGAAAAGACATGTTATTTATAAATATAAAACGAATCAACGTACTTCTGATGGTAAGAGATAAGCATTTCCATGATCATTGCAACGGTTCCTAGAGCTTTGAGCAATAAAAAAGAAACTAAAGAATCGTTGCTTTGATGCTCGTGACCGAGACATTAGATGGTTAGCCTCAATTATCATAATTCACCAGCTGCAATACCCTACTAACGAAAACACAAGAACGTTAACATACTACTAACCCTGAGTGTATGACTTTGCCCTTTAAACACGGTGGAACGACCAATTTCATACCAATAGCAATCATCAGCCTCACACATCCGCCGATGCGATCTCTGATTGCCCTCAAATGACCGAATGAATAAACAAATGAATGCGATCACAGGAAGCCCACACAAAGCCCACCGGTGGGAACCTGATAATTAGATTAAAACTATAGAAAAATGATGCGTTTGTGATGCGAAACCAACGAGTACATCCTCTTTCTGATGGTTGTTTTAATAAATTTGATTGAAGTGATGTACCGGTATCGCTTTTAGTAATCAACTCTATTCACCAATTACATAAATCCTATTCGGAAAGTTTTGGTTTACCAGAATTATCATCGAATAACTTTTCAATGGCACTTCTGTTTCTCTCATCGGTAAGTATTATTACATTTAATTTTGATTTTTAAATTTCTTTTTTGCTATAAACAAATTAATTTGTAAAATTCGATCAGCGTTCGTGATTAGCGTACAATCACTACATATTATAAAACAAAGTCGTCCGCCGAGTCTGTCTGTTCGCAATAAACTTAACAACTACTAAACGGATTATCATGCGAGTTTTACCAATAGATAGAGTGATTCATGAGGAAGGTTTAGTTATATAATTTATCAATGTATCTTAGTATACCCATTCTTGCCGCGGTGGTGACGGCGTAAGAACCCTCTCTACCCGTAGTTGCCGTAAGAGTCGGCTAAGGGATGTAATCCGGAAGATGGGCAGCAGCGTCTTCCTTGAACAATCACACCCAACTGCGCTCGCCAACCCGCCTGCCAAGCGTGGCGAGTATTGGCAAAACCCCCCCAGGAGGAGGCCTGTGTCCAGCAGTGGACGACCTATGGCTGATGATGTGATGTGATGTAACCCATTCTTACTAACCCGTGCGAAGCGGGGCCGGGTCGCTTATTTATTATAGTGTTTCAATTTATAGTCTAGGAGCACTTTTTAAAACTTAGGGCTAAACAAAATTGAGGGTAGTCACAATAAAATTAGTAATATACTACTAGGCTTGTTCATATGTTACCTATAGGCTAGATACAGTTAATGATATTTTCTGATCAATAAGTGTTTTTTTTTGTTTCTGATTCTCATATTCCTGCAAAATTCGAGAGCACATACAAACTAAACATTTATATTTCTAATACACTTTTTCTAATAAAACAAAGTACTGCTATTAAGCTATTTCATTAATTAGCAGTGGACTTCGATTAGCAGAATATAATTCCCGAAGTAATATTGTACTTATTACCCACACTCCAGGGAAACAAATTATCTCAAACTAGCTACTCTTTGCGGCTTCGCCATCAATATTATTGCTTAAAAAAAAAAACTAAGTTGACAAAGGACACGGACCTCGATGTCACTTTTTAAAACCTTGTTTTTCACATAATTTTTAGAGATAAAAAATAATACATAAGTAATAAGTATGTATTTTGATCTAAAAGTTTGACCACAACTCATCTGATGTTAAGTGACGGTGTGGTCGAAGATGGTAAAGCACACCTAGCCTGGATTGGAACTGGCTTTCAAGTGTATTTTCAACTGTAAAGTATTGCTATGGTCTCCTCGCGATGATTTTCTTCACCGGCAGGTCAAGGTCATTGTTGGAATCTGAACCCTCGCTGTTCGGAGTAAGAACCGACCGCGTTGACCTCTGAGCTATCATCGCTACATTAGACATCGTTTCTAAAATCTATTTGACATGACAAACGAACGTAATTGCAATGTTTTTACTTTATTATCATATTATATGACTGCTCGACAATACACTTGGGTATTGTGCTCGTACGGGTCGATAGTTAACAATACCTACTTGTATGACAAGTGGTAGGTATTTTAATATCGTTAATAAATATTATGAGTTTCAGTATGAAAAGGTGTGGTCTATAATGTTTTAAGTACAAAAACAAAAATATTTCATTGATAACACCAATGTTACAAGTCAATTCCGTAATATAATTTCAAATATATCATTAAAACAGTTTCTGATTACACGTCAATAAATAAAAAACAAAATGTCAAAATAAAGTATGTCAATATAAAAACATAATATAAAAAATATTGTCAATATAATAAAATGTCAAAAAAATCATAATTACTTTTTTTTTTATTTTTTTATTGCTGACAGGCTAGGTGTTTGATCACAACTCACGTGATGTTAAGTGACGGTGTGGTCGAAGATGGTAAAGCACGCCTAGCCTGGAATAGAACTGGCTCTCAAGTGAGGCTGCCGGAACACACCGTTAGATGCTTGGCGGCAGATTTTCAACTTGAGGGTGGTAGCTAGCCAGTCGAGTAATAGAAAGTACCCTACCACCACGCTATGGTTTCCTCACGATGTTTTTCCTTCACCGGCAGCTCAAGCTCATTGTTGGGGTTTGAACCCACGCCCTTCGACATGCGAATCAACCGCGCGAACCACTGAGCTATCATCGCTACAAAGCTGTCAAAATCGTCAAAAAAACCGTGTATGAAAAACTTTTTTCACTAACCTCATTTTTCTATTGTTTCAGAGAGCCACACTGGCCGAAAAAGAAGTGACTTCGCTCAAAGAACAGCTTGCCACCTCGAGCCCTATACAGGCGAGTCTGCCCAAGAATGGCGGCCTCATAGACGTGACGCGCGACCAAGCCACGGAAACCAGGGTGTTCAGCCCCGACATCAAGGAGGAGAAGTTTGATGAGGAGAAGATGGAGCTTGCCACGGGCAGGAGTAACAGTAACTCCTGTAGGAGCAGCCCAGTGCAGGGCGGCTTGGAGAACGAGCTCGCTTCGAAGGAGAAAGAGGTAAGGTATCAATTGTGCTATGAAAAATGACATGAGTTTGATACATTTAACTCACTTATAAAGTGATCACTCACGCTTGATCACGACGACGCGTTCTGCATTAACTCCTTGAAAAAGGCCACTAGATGCAACTGAAACTATACGTGACTGTTTAAATAAAACAAAAAGGTTGGTATGTATACTAGTAGATACATATGTATTAGTGTAGATAGAAATGATATCATCAGCAGGAAAAGAGAACACGCACGCTGCCCTTTGTCATTCCCTGACAAAGATCACTGAATGGGATAAATACTGTAGCTGAAGTAATTAAACAAAAGCAATCTCATTAATATTATTTTTTCCAGTCTTGGTTGACTAGAAATGATTGCTTTTAGCGATAAGGCCGTCACTTGATGCTAGCTCACATGATTCTTTTATTTTCTGTACTTTTTTGTCTATTATTGGTGTGCACAATAAAGATTTTTATCGCTCTATTATAATTATTATACAAAAGTTTGTGTATTATTCTGTTGAAGAAACACGAAAAGTACAAGATAAATTACTAACTACTTATTAAGTTGCCACAGATATCTAGTATAAAAACCGACTTTCAGCGCAGATATATGTACGGTCACCTTAAGGGGATAAATCCCCGTTAACCCAAAGTTATGTCTCCGAGGTCAGTCAGTCAAGTAACCGGGTGAGTTAAGGATGCACCAACCTTGTCCTATCGCGTATCGAATGTAACATACGATCAATAAATCAATTACGTGCCCCCGCGCCGCTCAATTGGGTTTGACAGGATAAATCTAGGGATGTCGAAATATCGATAAGATTAAAAAGCACTTAACGGGTGCAATGTAGATACTAATGTGGTTGATGGAAACTGCATTAAAATCCGTTGGATAGTTTTAAAGATCTAAGCGTACAAACGGCGGGAAGAGACTTTGTTTTATACTATGTAGAGACTAGCGACTTACACTGCCTTAGTAGATACTAATGTGGTGTATATGCATGTATTTATACATAAATAAGCCTTTCTCTTGAATGACTCTGTCTATTGATGGAAATCGCAAGATCTAAGCGTACAGACGGCGGGGAGCGACTTTGTTTTATACTATGTAGAGAAGTATGGTTCACTATCGACACAACTTTAGCAGAACTCTGCTTCCCCTCCTTACCTAATCTTTTAGTTTTAGGCGAATAAACAGTCTCGTCGTATGCATTTAGATGTGACATAACCTAAAATACAAAAACAATATCGAACTAATATTATAAAGGCGAGAATTTGTAAGTGTGTTTGTATGTTTGTTACTTTTTCACGCTCAAACGGCTCAACCAATTTTGATGAAACTTGATATGGAGATAGCTGACACCTTGGATTACACATAGGCTACTTTTAATCCCGAAAAAATTAAGCGTGTAACACTGCGGAACGCAGCTAGTTGTTAATAAGAATTTGTAACCATGAAATAAAAATAGAAATTTAAGTTAGGATTGTTTGTAAAACAATTACCAAAAATCTATCGATACTTATCGATACCCAATCGGCTGTTCCCGCACTAGCTGGCTACAGGATACTCACAATGGAATGATTGATCGGCATCGGACGAACGGTAATCCTTGTACTAAATAAATATCGTCCGTTTACTATCGAGACATGCGACTACTGGACTATTCAACTATTGTTTATCAACGATAGGGTTAAAACTGAAATGACAGCGTATAGACAATCGTAAAAAACTCGATTAGAGTTATTGAGATTTGAAAATGTTTTTGTTTAAAAATAAGTAACTATATACTTAGACCACACACCACACCACCGTTACTTAACATCAGGTGAGTTATTGTCAAACACCTAGCCAGTCACATAATTAGTGACATAATTTGTGTTTGGATGTTTGTTACTCAATTACGCAAAAACGGCTGAACGGATTCAGATAAAATTGGGTTCAAATTTAGTTTATTACCTGGATTAACATATAGAATACTTTTTATATCAGACTTTATTTAAAAGCTTATTAATTAGTTCATTCGTTCATATAGTCATTCGATCATTCATTCAAGAAAATCGTTCACCAAACATATACACATATTGACAGCCCTGTTGGCTCATTGGGAGTATGTCTGCCTGAGCTGTGGGGCGTGGGTTCGATTCCCGCTAAGGACAAATGTTTGTTTGGTATAAACAAATGTTTGTTCTGTGTCTGGGTGTTCTGTATGTATTATAAGTATGTATTTACAAAAAAAAAAAAAGTATTTATGTATTCTATCAGTTATCTGACTTCCATCACACAAGCTCTGCTTAGTTTGGGGTCAGATGGCGCTGTGTGTAATGTGTAAAAAAAAAAAACCCCCCTATAGATATTTTATTGACATCAATACAAGAAATATTTTAAAAGCATCTATTCGCAAAGAAAAAGAATGAGGTTAAGCTTAGCATAGGTATTTTGTTATACATAATTATTAACTTTTCGTATATTCTGCGGACTGAACATTATTAAATTCCACGTGGACGAAACCGCGGGTAACAGCTAGTCATTAAATAACTGCTCTAGCTTGTCCATCTGAATTCTGTTAGTCTATACTATATACTATACTATAACAATAAGCTACAAGTGATGAAAATATACTGAAAAATCACGAAGAGAAAGAAAATTACATTCTACAAAAGTATTTATCTCTATCTGTAAATCTGAACATTTCCTTTCAGCATTCAATTTAATTATGTTACGCCGTATTTAGCTTTCAACAAAATGTAGTCACAGTACAAAGGTACAGAATAAACGATAGTACTAAAGGTAGACTAGAAGCTCTTTAAATTCGGCGATTCAATGGAGTAATGATTTTGGCTTGAATGGGTGCATTTCAAAGCCTACTCGTTACCAGTTTTATCTTTAGTTGTTGGCAGTACTGCAAGTTTGGACAAAAAAGGTTTTAGATTTTTTTATGTGAAAATAATGAGACGAACGAAACGCTCCCCTGATGGTGAGAAATAACGAATGTCCATGACCATTGCAGCGATACACAGAACTTTGAGTAACAAAACAAAGTCTAGAGCATTATCGCTCATAACTTTGAGACATTTGATGGTTAGTCTTAACAGCCCTGTAATTTCGCTAGCTGCAGTACCCGAAACACAATAATGTTTACGACAGAACATCACATCTTTCTAGTGGTATACAGAACACTGAATCATCTCTATTACATTTCTTAAGAATCTCCTTCCAAACTATACTTAACCAAGTTATATTAGAGCCTATTATAAGTAGAACCTGACATTGCAAATAAATAACTATTCTATAGATAAAATGTAACCTTCAAGAAAATGTATAAAGCAGCATATTGCAGGTTGTTAGCATTGATAAATGCATTTGCTTACCATTAGGTGGGATAACTGCTTGTGTACCGCTGTTTTTTATACATAAAAAAGCCGAAGTTACTTCTTGATATACATCGTGGGACATTACACACAGCGCCATCTGAATCCAAAGTTAGCAAAGCTTGTATCAGATGGGAATCAGATAACTGATAGTTTTTTTTTTAAATACATATAGAAAATAACCACAATATGTTTATCCTGGGTGGGTATAGAACCCACGCCCTACAGCTATTAAAGCATATATACTACCAATGAGCCAGCAGGGCCGTCAATCAAACATCAGACAGATTAAGAAGCTGTTTCGCTTGACTAATTAAAAAGAAACTAAATTAGCTATTTTTGGTTAAAAACGAAGTGTGTAAAATTGGAAGATGAGTTACTGCTATCATGCTGTAGATGTGCAGTCTTTGAAACTCCGACTGGCTGGTTTGATGTGGAGAACTCTTGAAGCGAGGGCGATTCTTTCAGGTTTTGTGCTGATTCCGTGCTGTTTTGTCTGTTCATGCTTGTTTGTCCTATTTTGTGCCGCTTGTTTACTGTAGTAACGCATCTCTTTTGATACTCTTTGAACGTCAAAAAGATGCTGATTAAATTGTTGCTGATTTGATACTAACATTTTTTGATAAAAAGTTTCCTCTTTTAATAACTATAGCTACATTTATTGTGTAGTTCGTGTTGTAGTTTGATTAAATGTTCTTAAAAACGATGTTAAGCAACGATGCATCTGGTCAGTCTTGAGATGGGTGACCGTTGCGTTAGCGGCAATTGTTTCGTTTTTTTATGATTGACAGGCTAGGTGTTTGACCAGAGCTCACCTGATGTTAAATGCCGGTGTGGTCGAAAATGGTAAGCACATCTAGCATGGATTAGAGTGAAACTATCGGAACTGACTGTTAGATGCTTGGCGACAGATATAAAATATAGCACGTTTTTTATATTATATCGTAATGTTAATCTTTTGTAAATCATTTTCCAAAGGATGTTTATTGGTGCCAGGTAGCCTGTGTTGCCCTTGCTGTGATAGCTTAATCGGGACTACGAAAATATTTTAGGTCGGTCATAGTTTTAGTCAGAAAGTATATTATAATCAAATATACCCACTTTTTACTGCCGTTAGAAAGTTTTAAAGCTTGATAATTTGAAATTAAGGAAGTAAGTTCAAAAGGCCACACACAATTCACATAATGCTTCTTGGTTCTTGATTTAAGTTTGCGTGTAGCCATAACGCAGAAAAATCAGAATGGAAACGTAACAAATTTATTTTATTTTAGTTTTTCGTTTTAATTACAATTGGCAAGGTGATTCTACACTGCTACTATTAATTAGGTAGACGTGCCAAAAAGACTGTCTTTCTGTCAAGGTGACACGATAGGTGTTTTTTTTTTTAGTTTAGTGTATGCAATTTGTATGGCTTTGTGTGTCTGTACAAATTGACTTCTCATGTTTGACAACTCTGGATTGTCGGTTTGCTAATCGATTCTCCGTTCTTTTAGCAAGCATGTTACAAAGTTTGCAAGGTCTCAACTACTAAGCATAAAAGTTATAACTGTATGCCTAATTTAAGTATAGGTAAATGAGACTGTCTTTGATTTACTTAAACAACATTACATAGTTTTGTTTTTTTTTTAAATTTTAGCAATAGCTATCGTTCAAGTAGAAAGACCAAAAAATTTAACACATTAATTACTTGAATTAACATCGTAGATTCGTAATCAAAATAATCAAAAGAATCATCAATCGTAATCAGAAGTCTCTATCTGGTATTTTTTAGTTTGACAGGCTAGGTATTTTACCACAGCTCGCCTGATGCTAACACGTAGCCTGGAATGGAACTGACATTCAAGTAAACTGAAACACATCACACTGAATCACATCGTTAAGCATTGCGGTAGATTTTCAACTCACTCTGTGGTAGCTAGCAAACCAAGTACTAGAAAGTACCCTACCACCATGTTATGGTTTCCACATAATATTTTCCTTCACCGGCAGCTCATTGTTGGGGTTTGGACCCACGCCCTTCGGCGTGTGAACCAACCGCGCTAACCACCGAACTATCATAGCGTCAAATAACTTGGACAAAATTGACACAAGACCATGATGAGTGGCATACAAACCAGTACTTCGCTCAACAGTAGGCGTTTACAGGCTGAAAATGATGATGAAATAAATTTCCATTACAATATGATTCAACTACCGCCTTGTTTATTATCCAAATAGCCACTTGAAACAACTATACAATATCCGAAGCGAGAACTCATTGCCGCCCACCGATCGATCAATCAATATTATCGATACACTCAATTTATCGTAACTCGACGCGGGCGCAACACTAATTGAGAACGATAGCGCAGCGCTGGGAAGAATCGTGACTTTTGTTTTTTTGAACTCGCTAAATGGACCAATATAGCTTAGTGTTTACACTTATTAAAGGTAAATGGAGAACTTCTATGCTGATATGATCACCCATCCAAGACCCTACTGATCATATCGTATTGTACGAAACTCAACTTTTCCATTTCATAATCTCACTAAATATAAAAAATTAAGTCGACTAAGTAGTTCTTGAAATACTGCCTCGTTATTATGCAAGTCAATAAGGAAACATTAGTAAATATAATGACCAAATCGATAGTATCTCGTGATTGTTCTTTTATAATAACTTTTCATTACAATGTTGAGATTTGATCAGTGATGATAATTTGATACACAAAAAATTTGATCCTTTAATCGATACTGAAATGGTATCGATGTCTTCACTACCAAAAATGATATATCGCTACAAGCTTCTACATTGATATAGGAATGACGATGCATCCGACCCATTGAGTAGATATTCAGTAATCGGTAGCCATCAAATCCAACTCCCACGGTATCCTGGATGGATGACCAGCAGAGTTTGATGTCATCCATTTATTGGTCGAACGATGGACGGTTAGGTCATACGAGAATTGAAGAAGGTAATCTGAATGATGTATTGCAAATAAATAGATGTGATTTGCAAACTCCGTGGGTTTAATTTGATGCTCGCAAGTCTTATTATCAGATAAGTCTAGACCGTATAGGTCTTCAGCCTTCAGAAGGTGGAACATTCTTGATGGCCATCATAATGGATTTCATGTCGATAATTATATAGAATATAAGAATAAAAACGCTTACGAGCATACAATTTATTTAAATTCTCTTAACAATACCAAATGCAATTGGCAAGTGACATTTAAATTTGTATCAAAGATGTCTTATTGGACATCTTTTTAAAGCTAAACTTTTTAAAACTCAAACTTTTATTTTTTAAGTTTATCCAAATGCTGCTTAAATAACTTTGTTAAAGTATGTTTTTGCAAACTCAGCGGTTTGAACCCACGCCTTTCGGCATGCGAACCGATCGCGCTAACCACTGAGCTATCATCGCTACAAATGATAGGATGTAGATAATAGCTGCAACACCAAACCATCCCTCGCCTTTTAACTGACTTAAAAAATGGAGTAGGTTCTCAATTCGACGGAATCTTTTTTTAAATGTATTTCCCCGATTACTCAAAGACACGTGGACCGATTCGAGTTTTTTTTTTGGCACCAAATTAGTATCTGTCTATGGGTTTAAGGCCATGGAGTCGGTTTTTTTAATAGTTAATTTATGCTTGTTTTATTATCAATTGAATTTCCTCCCACTATGGAAGCAAAATTATACACATAATCACATCAAAATGTCGAAAATAAACATCAAGAGAATTATTTATTTAATGACTAATCTAAACACGTGTTTGTTCAACAAAATCTGAGGAACAATTCAAAAATTTTACAACGTGACTTACAATTCTTAATTCAATAGAAGTGAAAAACAAGAAACCACATCAATTCTATAAGAATCTCATAGAAAGGGAGCAAAGGTACTTATTTTGTAAAAAAAAGAAATTTTTTTTAGACAATACCGAAACTTAACATTATTGAGGGGTAAACTTTTCGACAAAGCACTTTTCCTGTTTTTACGAATAATTTTATCTAAAAAAGGGTTGAGTTATTTTATTTTATTTATATTGTGATAGGAAAACTTACAGCTAAGTACACAGATGAATACAATAAATAAGAATGGAAGGCCAATTAAATGTTTTCACAAGTAATAAATAAGAATATAGTAGGAGACGGATTCACACAAAAATACGCAACATACTAAATCAATCAATCAATCACTTTTAGTTTGAAGCTAGATAGCGCTGTATGTAATGTCCTAGAATATGTATTTATTTAAATCCAAATTTATCTTAATTTAATTTAGTGATATCGAGTATAAATATAAACATACACAAGTACATCTTTATAGACAAACTCTGAAATTTTATTAGAGAAAAAAATGTGGCAATTTATTTTGTTACGTTGTTGCAAAAGTTATGACTTCTTATTCCTTCTTGATGACAGCCGATAAACGTTTCCCAAACTTTTCTGATTAGCCCTACCCTCGATAGGTTTTTGATCAAAAAATATTTTTTTCAACTTTTCACCCTTTCGCTTTCTTTTGATCTGTTTCATAACGTTTCTATGAATCAATTACTGCGGGGCTAGAGATTGATATTGATGTGGATTTAATTGATTTACTTTGATTGATGGTGTTTGGTCTTTTATGGTGGTCAGCATACTTCGGACGGTGTTGGCTGGTCAGCGCAAATCAGAATTGCTTACCGAGTGATCCGGAGTTTGAAATTAAAATCTATTTATGAGATTTTACACGATTACCCCAAAAAACTCATCCGTACGGTCAAGCTGCTGACTTCTTTATTTCCTGAGGGATATCACTTTAATTTCAAGGTCAGAGTGAATAGAAATCTCTTAAACCTGCGTGCTTAATCTTCAACCACATCCTCGAATACCATCAGGTGAGTTTTCGTCAATCGCGGATTTATATGTTTAAAAACAAGTGGGTTTACTGATCCTACAACAATTTGATTTAGTGATTTTGATGCGAGTTGACTCCTAGACTATTGTAGTTTAAGTTAGGTTATCTTATATCCGAATTAGTCTTGTTTTTATAAACTGTAGGTAAGAAAGGGTAAAGCTATAGTCCACCACGCTGGCCAAGTGCAAGTTGGCAGACATCAAATTTGACAACTTTTTAAGATGGACATGATGTTTCCTCACAATGTTTTCCTTCGCTATTCGAGGTCAGCGACTTGAAACACATAACATATAACTTGAAAAGACCTCTAGATTGAGAGCCAGATGGTCTCCTACAACTACGCCTATCACTAAACCACTATCTCACTATTCATATACTAATATAATTATATAAATCTTTATATAATTATAAACAGGCGAACATAGATACATAGACTGCTAAAAACATAATCCTTTTTTGTATAGTCGGGTAATAATTTTAGTCCGATCTGATCAATTCAGTGTGCGATACAACGGAATTCACGTCATTGTTTCTTTAACTGTGTTTTTATATCGAGTAAAATGTTTACTACGGTGTTCGCCGACGATAAATCCTAGCGTTCTACGCTCGTTATTCGACAAACAGTGGAATATTATTTATAACTTAGGATCTTTCAAACACCTGCCCGCATCACGGCGCACGCGCACCTGACTTTAAAATAATGTAAACATCACATAAATCCGAGCAGCGACGTCATAAAAATACCAAAAACATTCATTTAGTATCGGAACGGGTGCTACTATTTAATTTCAAAAAGCAATAATAGTCTTACATAAATCATATACGGCTTTCTTTTTGAAGCAATAAACCGTCACTTTCATCTCCCGCTCATAGATGGCGCTGACTGTAAACCCTGACTGTAAATTATACTTTAATGTCACTCGAGCGCGAGACATGAAAGAGTGATGACGCTATTTTTGTACATACCAAAACGAAAACACTCGAAATTAGTTTATGACGTCTGTCTGTCGTTCGATTTATTTTAATTTTGTTATTTTTGGGGGAGGCGAGCACGTTTCTCTTATTAAGTCTCGGACGTCGTAAAATCTCAGTTCGACAGTGAATTATACTCGAGCGAGTTGACTAACGACGTAGAGGAAGAATATCGTCTAATTTAGTTCGTATTGACATTAATCGATGATAATGGTGGTTAGTAAGTGCCGGATGATAAATCCTCGGCTACTGGAGCGTCTTATTGTCGCCGCTTGGTCAATAATTTATGTTCAACGACGTGTTGCCAAAACGCATTAGCGTGACGTCGTAAAGAACGCTAATATACCCATCGATTGATTTACAATACGAAATTTTGTAGCCCGTGACGATCCAAATAGAACACGAAAGGTCAAAGAGATCGGCTGCGGCATGCGATGTTAAGCACCGGTTGCGACCGCCATTACTAATCCAATGTATATTTATGTCGAGTATCTAATAAGAATAAATAAGAAGTATCTCATCGCCAACATTGTAGCTCGCATTGTAATGAGAATATCACTGACGAGCGTGAGCTTGGACAGCAAACAGATATCACGACCTTTACATACGATTTCCAACGCAGTCAATCAAAGTGAAAGCATCAAATAAGAAATGTCGACAAGAGAAGCAATCAGACGCCCCATCAAACCCAACCTATCATCTTGTCAGAAATCGGCACGCACGATAATTTAATAACAAAAAAGAAGCTAGAGTTACATTAGGAAAAAAGGACGGAAATAAACTTTAAGTACAAGACGGTAAGGCGGCGGTAATTACGGCCCAAACACGCAAACCGACATGAAAGCAAATGTCAAACTCACATATTTATTTCCAAGTATTGAATGCTCGCCGCTTCTCGGAAGACACCGCGTAAACAGCATCGTGTCGATGATGAAAGCGATCTGTTTCTTTGTACTCCATGCTGATTAGTCTAATTTTGGCCAAAAAAAATATAAATATGTAATTTGGTATCCGTGACAAGGCAATGGCGTGACCGCGTGACGCAACGTCGATAATGACGAGGAAGCGGCTCCGATCGACGGCCGATGTTCCCGCACTCGGAGATGTTTCTTTAATAACCTCGTAATTAAGTAAAACGAACGACGGCTCGTCGGATTCGTCCCGGTTTATTTATACGCGGCGCGCGTCGATATTCAGAAGCCGACTTGATAGATTCATAGCAGCGAACATCAAAGACGGTACATTAATCATAACACACATCAATCGCCGGTGAAACAGTTCTGTTTTTATTGTAAATCAGTATTAAAAAGCGACAACGTAAGCGCATGAATCAAACGTGCGCCTCGAGACGTCGACGTGCGCGATAAATTCGTGAAATGTAAATAAAAAAGTGTAGCGGTCCGATCGGACCACCCTGCGGTACACCTGTTGAATCTATTAGCGTTGCCCGCGACATTACAGCGCGGAAAGCAGATAAAATCGGAACGCGGTTTTGTTAAGAAAATAAAGTGTCATATATCAGAGTACACGATGCGCACAGAAAAATCTAAGCGATCACTTCAGTCGATGCCGCTCTGAACTCGAGATAGCGGATCAAACGAATGGCTTTCCATGCAAATTGTGCGTGGAATACATTTTTAAATTGCCGTAGGTGAAGTGAGACTACGAGCTAATGATAACTATACTTCTACGAATGATATTTGTGTACGTACGCGTCTGGCTTCCATCGGTTTACGATCGTCAACAGTTACATATTTAATGTTCGATGTTTATCAACATTTCTTTCTTATGCAGGTTTTAGTGGCGCGATAAATTATTTATCATCAAAGACTTGCGTATTTTCGAACTTTTGTTTCTCGCTCGGTTCGCTTGACGTCATTAGCATTATTAAGTAAACCTTGTTCTTTATTATCGAGCGATTTCGCAAGATCTCCTCATAAATTTGTAGATAGCGAGGCTTTGATAAGAACATCGACACAGTCGATTAGAGTATCGAGTGACATCACTGTGTGTACTCTAGAGGTAGTCACAGAGGTTGCGGTTTAAATAACTGAGTCACGCTGAAAATCTCTGAAACGGTGACGCATTGTTAATGTAAAACCATTGTTGATTTAAGTGTTCGGTAAATTCGCTTCATTCTCTTCGTTTGTAGTATCTTTCAACGCTTGAGCCCAATAAAGCAAAATAACATTGGCATCGATTACTTTAAGTACTTTGCGGCAATAAAGTTTCTCGAAATCTGTTTGTGATTTCAAAGTGAACTTATTTTCTTTAAAAGCTCTTTGTGTCAAAAGTGCTTCGTGTTAAAACACATCTGTTTCAACTATATTTTCGGGACATCGTCTTTGAGATGTCATATTGAGGAAAAGCTTTAATATTCAGTTACAAGTTTATCTTTATAAGAATTTGAGCTCTCCGCGCTTGAAATAAAGGTCGATAAAACTTGAGCGTACAAATCGTTTCACATCTTTTTGCATTGAATTTAGCGAATCAAAAATGGATCCCACGCGAATAAATCGAATCGTAAAAAGCTATTTTATTGATGCTCACTCACGACTATAATAATAGGATGTAAAGAACAATAAGATAAAACTTACCTGCATTGAAATCTATTTTATTTGTACAGCATTTTATCTGCTTGAGATAATTGTTTGACGTCATTTATTTTCGAGTATGTTAATTCTTTGATAAAAATTATTGTCATCTGGCTCATCAAATATTATAAATGTATTGAAGATGCGACCTACTTGAGAACACTCACGTACACAACTGTAAATTAATAATATTTCATCATATCTGTGAAAAATTCAAACTAGTCGTAATTCCTTTAAGCTAAATATACTTTTTATCTTAGCCATATTGTTAATTTGAAAGTCTACGTTTAATGTATTAGTAACGTATTAGTAAGTCCAATTCAATTTGGAAACGACAACTTAGTTCCAGATTTTGTTCAAAGCCATTGAATGAAATTGTATGTAAGTACTCAATGTAATAAATAATCACTTCGACACCAAACTTTTATTTGTACGGTGAGGATGTAAAACTCTCGACCTCTGTTTCTGATATGTTTCCCGAAAAGTACAACGGTATCTTCAAATCCAGAATAAACAAGTTCTATCTAGGTAACCGAACTCTATCCTAAACCGCATCGTTGCTTAATATGAAGCAGGATGTGGTAAAATGGGAAGTTATTAGGAATTCAAATAAAAAACATAAGATGCCTATATCGTAAACATCATGTTTCGTGTAAAACGCGGGGGGAATGTGACGTAACGTATTAAAATTGAAAAATATGTTTTTGGTGAGCGCATCTCTTGAGAACTTGAGGCTAGATCGATTTAGCTTTTGTAAATATTCATAATAAGGTTTTTAAGAAAATAATAATGCCCGGATTTCGTTGAACTCAGAAATTATTTATACGGAGTTTTTAAACGAACACGAGACGATCTAAAATAAAAGTTTTTTTTTTAATCGATATTTTTAAATTGATTGAAACAAATAAACTGACTTTAATTATTTTTTGCCTTAACCAGATAGCGATATATAAATAGAATGATCTCAATTTTGGAGGCTTTAGTTAACAGTTCTATACTAACATTGCAGTTTGTTAGACAAAATCACGGTAAAAAAAAAACCATAAACCATAACTAATTGCAAATACATAATCCATTACCAATCAGAACATAATAATCATGAGTGGCTGTCACCTTCAAATACAAGTGGAATATTAAGCCATGTTTGATCGGGCAATGTTTTATGTATGGCCCCATAATGAGTCCGATCCTGGTTCGAGACATCAATATTAATCATCTATTACGTGTTGCAATTCAAGAGCGATGTGAACATTGCTTGTGTTATGTTTAGTTGTGTTACACACTGCTTAATGGTTTTTAGTTGTCTCTAATGCATGAATACGATGCATGATTTGAGGTGGTACTCCAAATTTACTGGGTGGTAGATCTCCTTAGCAGGAGGTCGTCTAGGTAGGTACCACCGCAGTACCATATATTCTGCCGCTAAGTGTGTAAACATTACTGTGTTCTGGTTCGAAGAGTACTGCAGCTAGCGAAACTACAGGGCTGTTGAGACTAACCATAGAAAGTCTCAAAGTAATGAACGCCAATACAGCTATGCCCTGGACATTGTTTTGCTACTCAAAGTTCTGTGTATTGCTGTGATGGTCATGGACACGCTTTATCTCTTACCATCAGGATAGCGTCTCATCCATCACATTACTGTTACATTTAAAAAATACATGCACTCTCTTGATGGTAACCGATGATGTCAAAGATGAAGCATGCAGAATTAGGAGGTACCTATTCAGTCTGGCCTTGAAAAGATTCTGATTATATTCCTCGGGAAAGAAGGAAGCTGGCAACTTCTTCTAAAGACCTACGGATGAGAAACGTAGAGTCAAAACGTTTGGTACCCAAGAAAAATCCACTATGTATGGGTGGTAGTGGGCCGTCTTTCTACTTGTACTGTAATAAATAGGGGATGGAAGTATACGGTCGTACAGCTCAGTAGCACTTTCTCCGAAATGAATCATGTAGAAAATTGACGGACTTGCTACCTTCCGGCGGTGTTCAAGGCTTAAAAGTTGTACTAACTTACACATACTGGGTTACACAAACTATAGTGCTAAGGCAAAAGCTCATTATACTACTCACCAATGTGAACAATGTGTAATGACTCTGTAATCACAAAAAAACCCGCTTAATAATATTTTGTCCAAAGTAAATATCATATTTCTATGTAGCAGCATATTTTTTTACTTCAAGTTTCCGACGCATTTTGTTAAAGAAGTTTTATCGAAAATTGCCAAGCTAACCCTCAAGTTAGCTAACCGCAAGCGCCCATGAATTGCAACTTACAGTGCGCGTCTCTCATGATTAGATTCCCGATTATTTGATTAAGTTTTAATTCGATTTAGTTTCTTGTCGTTTCTGTCACGCTCCACTGGTTAGATCTGCTTCCAGTGCTACCGTCATTGCTAGAACGTTCACTGACGGAGCCATAATCTTAGTATGTAATTTATGTATGTATGTAAGTTCATGTATTATCTTGTGGCTCTTAAAGTATTGATTGTATTTTGACATATAAAATATCGATTGCCGCGTCTTATCCCTCCTTGAGTTTCGAAGTACATAACGTCATCGTAAATCCAGTATACTGATTTTATAACCTAGATTAGCAAAATAAAAATTTGTTTTATCAAAAACTTTTTTTCACTATATTTTGAATGTGTATTTTAGTAACACTTTTGTAATTTTATTGTATAAAATAAAGAGTTATCTATATCTCATGAACATATACCAAACATGTAAGTATATTTATATATCTTTTCAAAATATATACCTACTTCGGTGATTAAAAAATATGGAGGTGCGAATTTACAAAAATGTGGCACAGCCTAAGGAAGTAGGCGGGTTTTATTTTCCGATCTAAGTATATCTTGTTTACTAAACAAATCTACATAACCATAAATCTAAAATTTTGTTGCACAATTTTGCCACTTCTATTAATATATTTGTATATCTGTATAATGTAGAAAGTGTCATAGTTATTTAATGAAAATATGTCTCAATCTATCTTGTACTTTATTACGATTCGATATTGGCGTGATTTCAATTTTTCCCCCGTATCTCATAGACGATAACCATTATTTTTATTAAGCATTAGAATTGGAATTTTTATTGAGTATGTTCCAAATATTTTACAGAAATATTCACTTAAGATATATCGGTTATAGGTTATAATTTGTTTTTAATACATTTTTTTGCACTTCGAATGTCCGGGATAAAATATTGTCGATAAAAAAATTAAAAGTTATTTCAGTTTTCCTTAATTCTACAGTACATAAAATAAAAAATTACGTACCATAAATAACATTTATGAAATTTGTATTCATAATAGGTACTATATTTCATTTCAGAGTTAGTAACAAGCAAGCTGTAACCTCGTGAGCCAAAAATTCGAATGATTTTGCCCTCATTTACTTGTAAGTTCTCAACTATACTTGATGAAATTATTTAAAATCTTGTATGAATGTCGGCTTAAGCCTTTTCATGTCATCGCTGAAGATACGCCTAATAGTCGATATCTTATTTCTGTTTTGTTCAACAAAATAAAAAGGACAAAGACAAAAATTTCATAAAAACGATTAAAAATAGATCATACCGAACTAAGCCGTTACTATAATCTAGAATCAAATAAAAACCGATTGTAATCTCAAGATCGTAATTTCCAATTAGAATTTCGATACATTCGCAATCATCATCAATATTAATAACATTAACACTACCAACACTTATTGGAACATCTACAACAACTTCACTATCATCTACATTACAATCTATATCTAGTGGTTTATCAAATACGTGCCAATTTTCAATATCAGTAATAGATCGTGCATGTGCTTCTAACTGTTTAGCTATAGATTTCAACTGTATACTTTAGCTGTTACAAATTAAGTGTCAATTTTCAATATCAGCAATCGATGGCACATGTGTTTCAAACTGTTTGGGTTTTACTGTATGCTTATAGAGTTTAGTTTCGTTTGACGTATTCGGGAACACATGTCGGCGTTTACCGAGAACCACGTGTGGTGAATGTCAATTCATTATAAACTTTGTGTGATGATTTGTGACATATTATAGGAATAGAGCCCTATCTGTTCTTACATCCATTAAGGAGAGTATTGTGTACGAATTCTAAGTAATTGTATGTAGAGATGGTTTCCGTTTCATTAATTTGGGTTTGTTAATTGTTTTCGCAATCGATTCTAGCTATTTTGATATATTACTCTGAGGCATCTTTTGATATTCTTGTGACGAAACCGGGGAATCACCGTAAACATTACTCATAATATGTATCATATTCATATTATAAATCCAAAAGTAACTGTGTTTGCATGTCGCCAATGACTGAACAATTAAACTGACTGTTTGACACATTCCGTCAATGTGTCAAGGAAGTTGTAAGTCAATATAGAGCTAATACAAAAAAAATAGAACATGGAATGTCTCAAAGTAATGAGTACCAACGCAGCGATATGTTGATTTGTTATTCTAAGCTCTGCATGCCGCTGCAATAATCATGGACAAGCGTTAACTTTACTTTTACACATAAAAAATCTAGAAAAATTATTTAAAAAGCCGCCATGATGTATCATAGCATTTTGTGTTTTCCATTCGTATTGTTTGCAAGAAATTTTGTGAAGCACACCTTAGCAGAAGAATCCAACAAGTTTTTTAAAACTTCACCCCCATTCCTGCAAAATGCAATTATAAAGTGTCCAAACCACTCCGACTATTGTCTTCATTGAAATTAATGCAAGAATCAATCAATTTAAACTTTCCATCCCTTACTTCATCCCCCTCATTTTTAGAGACAATGGGAAAATGGTTATTAATATTCTGTTGTAAAAAAACAACGTTGGATACAATAGGTGTTGTTAATTTACTCATTAAGATTCGTGGGGTGTGCTGAGCAGGGAGCGGAATTAGTTTGGAATTTTGAAATTAATATTGATAGTTCAATGGCCTTTCACAAATTATGATAGCTCGCCATTAGAGAACTGCTTCAATCTTCAACATCCCATTGATCTTCATACTTTCTTTAGAATTTTGGTGGGTTGGCTATATTGGTCCGGTCTAGGTTGACAAATTCAATCGCGCTTAAATTTCATTTTCAGACTAATGTAGTTTCGCTCGCAATAGATATTATTTTCACCAAAAAAATCATGTTTAATAATACCAACTTGAACTTGAAGGTGAAAAAAGAAACTTAAAAAGATATCTTAAAAATAATACTACTTACAAATTTAGATTTTCAACTTAAGGGGGTAGTTAGCTAGCCGGGTACTAGGAAATACCCTACCGACATGTTATGGTTTCCTCACGACGTTTTCCTTCACCGGCAACTCAAACTCATTGTCAGAATTTGAACCCACGCGTGAAACCCGCGGTAACCTGACTAAATACTAAATTTGACCCGTGAAAACACACAAATTTTCGCTATAATTATTACACAACAATTTATTCCTGTAAAATTTCGGGTAAAATTTGATCTATAACATAACATTGCTTGTAATTCTTCTGCAATTCAAACTTCATCAGAAAATGCATACTGCAGACCGATCGCTTTCATCATCGAATCGATTCATATTTAACTTAAATTTCAGCTATTCAGTAGTTTCTGCATAACGCGTCTTACCTCAATGAAGACAATATGAAAGGCATAATTGATAGCTAGAGTGATATTCTCGACGAAAACTGTGACCCGTTTATAGGACAGTTTCTGGTGAACGAGCTGGATCGTAAAGCTTCAAAGGTTTTAGGCGATAGATTTCAAATTTATTTAATGTCTTATGAAACTTTAACTGAATCAATAAATA
Source organism: Biston stratarius (assembly GCA_950106695.1). Taxonomy (NCBI): domain Eukaryota; kingdom Metazoa; phylum Arthropoda; class Insecta; order Lepidoptera; family Geometridae; genus Biston; species Biston stratarius. Next base: position 12,194,185 of record OX467106.1, read on the forward strand.
TTAATTCTTAAGTATCTATGACGAAAGTTGAAAAAGATTTGCTAGTTACTGAATTTTTAAAAGCATCAAAGTTCTTATTATTATTTAAAGTAACTCACGCTATATTTTTAAAAAGATTCAAGATATTTATTGCTTCCACACAGTACAAGATGGTATAAATACAAAGTAGTACACAATCAAATCATCCTGTCGGGCACAGCAACGTTGAGAAGAGAGGATGGCAGCATTATTTTAAAAGTCAAAATGTACGATCTTCCAAACAATTTTTTATTACCAAATTTTTTGACAACTATCTGTTGAGAGCCAGTTCCATTCCAGGCTAGGTGTGTTTACCATTTTCGACCACACCGTCACGTAATATCATTAACTTATTTGTAGCAATGATAGCTCAGTAGTTAGCGTGGTCGGGTTACACGCCAAAGGACGTGGGTTCAAACCCCAACAATGAGCTTGAGCTGCCGGTAAAGGAAAACATCGTGAGGAAACCTTAGCATGGTGGTAGAGTACTTTCTAGTACTCGGCTGGCTAGCTACCCTCAAGTTGAATATCTGCCGCCAAGCTAACCTAACAGTGTGATTCCGACACTTGAAAGCCAGTTCCATTCCAGGCTGTGTGTTTTACCATCTTCGATAATCACATCAGGTAAGCTGTGCTCAAACACATAGCCTGTCAACGATAAAAAAAAATCTTGCTATCATTTATTAAAAAAAAGGTTATCAAATATAACCAATCACCAATCATCATTGACCACCTTTGATTCTTTTCCATCGAATTGCAAACGGTATCAACCCCCTTCTAACATCCCATAACTTCCTCAAGGGGCTCCGTATGGAGGCCCGCATTCCGCATTACAATAACAAAGGCCCGAATTACACCGAATATTAAAAACGGGCCGCTTGTTTCGCGCCAAAAAATTAATATTAACGATATCTTCACAATGAAGTGTTGAAAAAAAAAGCGGAATAATAATTTATGCAAGAGATTTTCTTTGACGCCTTTGTTTTGATGGGGTGCTGTTTGCTGGCTAATGGAACTTACTAATAATACGGTGCACCACTAATCATTTTTTATGATTGACAGGCTAAATATTTTACCACAGCGCGCTCGGCCAAACTGCACCGCACACTTGATCTTGCCCAGATTTTCCTGTTTTGCTTTTCTAACATATACGTTTACCATACATGTATGTCACTATCATATAAGTCAATAGATCAATTGGGAATACATGCATCTTTTTTCTATATTTTAACTACGATGAATGTGCCAGCGGTCAAAAATATCGACCTAATGGCTTTTTCATGAACAACTAATATTTAAAAATTTAAAAATTCAAGATACCAGTTACGGAATAGGCACCAAATTTCGACTCGACCAGACTTTATCACATCAACAAGAAAAGAGCTGATAAAACCTTCAAACAGCATCACAGATTATTTTTAATAATAGCTGAGAAAACTCGATCAAGGCATCCATCAAACAAAAAAACTAAATCAAAATCAGTTCAGCCGTTTGCGAGCTACAATGCTATATACACATTCTGATACACATTCATTATTCATTTATTGTCTTTGTTAATTAATAATATGTTACAGACAATAGGAAAAATATCGGGTAAAACCGTGAACTTAAAGTAGTTAAATAAACGTAAACCAAAGACCCAATTCAAATTCAAACATTAGATTAGATTCGCTATAAAACTATAAAAAAACTTATCAATAGATCTACTTCGATCGAGCAAGCAGCTGGGCGTATAGATTAAAAAACTTGAATGGGTACATCTTCCGAAATATAACACACAGCTATTCACATATTTACACAGAAATACAAACCGTATTTCAAAGCGTCAGTTGTGATAATTGCATGATAGCTTTATCGATATTTCGTATTTATTAGTGATGGACTGTACTCGATTGAATGGTTTAAAAGACCGGTATAAACTGGTTAAACCGGTTCGGACCAGACACGTGGTCAATATGTTAAAATTATCGGTCCTTTTGTCCAGTCCGCATTGTAAAAATCAGTGATTTATTCCTTAACATTATTTAATTTTAAATGCGACATATTGTTTTTTGTTACAGTCTGTACAAAGTTTGAAAAACCCTATTGAAATTATTTCGATTCGGTCTTTATTTATTTATAATATGTAACAATTCAAAAAGCTGCCATACTACCCGAGTGGGTGTTAAAACATTAAACTAATATATACAATCTGGGTGCCTTCAAGTCGCGAGTGAATCGGTTTCTTCTAGGCGAGCGTGCTCCATCACAGACCCCATCTTCGCTTAACATCAGGCGAGATGGCGGGCAAACGCAAACCTATCTACAGTAAAAAAAAGCTAAAGTGGGACTGGGCTGGATACGCTTGCTGAACGCGAGCGAAGCTATGAACGAAAACCACCACCGACTGGGACCCGAAGGTTAAACGGCCACCAGATGACGGTGGAAAGATAAGCTATGATACTCATGATAAGGATTGGACCTCAAGAGCAGCAAACATAGAGCTATGGAAAAGAGGAAGAGAGGCCTATTCCGAACAGTGAAACAAAACAGGCCAATATAATAATATGATAATAAACAGTTATAGAGGATTGAAATTTCAAAAACTTCTTTTACTGAAAAACTAATTAGAACTTTTTAAGCTAAGTGGGACAATACTAAGACTACCCACTGTTGCAAAGCTTAAAGAGAAAAAATCATGTGACTACATTTTTTTATTTTCCATGTCTTGTATTTTTCGAGGATTTAAAAATGTCGAATTATACGCATGCGTGTGAAGTAAAACATCTTTTCGCGTTGTTTTCAAAACATTTTAGAAGTTTCTAGCAATACCACTACTTTATTATGGCATGAACTGGACTTGACTTTGACTGAATCCGGTCAACATGAATAGCGAAAAGCAGTGTGTAAATAAAAATCTGGCTTTGAAGACTCGTTATTAAGTAGCCGATTAATTATTTAAAAAAAATCTTAGTATCAAATTCTGACGCAACCCAATTCGCGGCACGTGCAAATCGCCAATTCGAACGAAATGTATAAACAATCGATTGATAAGAAGATATCCGAATTAAGTCAACGGCCGGCGTCTATCTCGGGTCAGGCGTTCCTACAGTTTGTTGGAGTTATCTTTACTCACACGCGAACTCAGTGGTTCTCAAACTTTGTAAAACTATCCGTATTATTTTATTAACTAAATACATAAGGTAGAATAAGTTAAACCTCGATGCAAACTCTAATGTACCTTATTATGCAATAAATTGATTATTGAATATTTTTATCACTGCAGAACTCACTTTATTAAACAGAAGATATGAACAATGCCTAGCATAAGCATAATGTACATTCTTGAAGCAGCCATTTTTATAAAAAAAAAGGATTCCAATTTCTTTAAAATAAGCAGTAATCTATCAAAATTAAACAAAAAGAGAGCAGCAGAACTGTAATTAAAAGTAGCTAAGTACCTACTTAATAGTTATATAAACCTAACATAATATATAATCGCATAAAATAATTACCTTACAAAATTATACAAGCCTACATGTAAAAGTAACAAAATTTGTCCAGTACATTTTTCACAAAAATAAATTACGTTCAGTCAGCATAATGTATTAAAAATTAAAGCACATATTGATTTAAAAATTGATTTTAAAATTGTACAAACGTACCATTTTGCAAATTTAAGCATAATATCTTTTTAATAGTTTTGTCATAGCGCGAATTTTATCAAAGTTTTTGGATATCTGTAACAAAAGTTTGAGAACCTCTTCCGCGCCAATCGATTCATCCGCTTACATTGTGTACATAGTTAGTTGATAATGAACTCTTTATATAACTATAATAAAACAAATAATGTTTGTTCGGGAGTTTTTTTTATTAATTTCGACATATCTAAGTCGGCGGTCGCAGTGGCACCACTCGCCATCCGTTGTGATAGTGTTGTGACAGTGGGATATTATCGATGGATCAATTTATTACAAGGTCAATTTGCTTTTTTCTATATTTTTGACATAATTATTTTTTTGAGTGACTGCAATCTTTAAGTCTCCATTGATTAGATTGTAAAATCTTTAATTACTTCAAGTTTCTTTAGTATACGAAATGTATTTGAAGAATTTGACAAATAATTTCTGGTATTGTAATTCATATTCATAAATAAGAAAAAATAAAGATAGAAGTGAACCTGTGACAATTTCTAATTTGGTACGACTGCATACAAAGAACTTTGCAAAACAACGAAAATCGGAAAATCCCTAATTTTTAGTTAACCTCCAATACTGGAATTAGGCCTTTCCTATTCCTCTGTCGCTCTTCAGGTTGAAAATGATTATAATTATCATTGCCAACTTTTGGGTTGAATTATTGTATAGATTGAACAGTAGTACACGTCCTATTTCAAAAGATATAAAGACTATTTTCCCTTGTACTGTTTTGCTGAAGCCTCTAAATACAGATATTTAAATTCAATTAATAGAACAACAACAAACAAACGACAATCGAATAGTAACGTTCCTAAACAAAACATTCTCCTTCGTCCGCTTAAGACATTAAGCAATTTGCTTAATATCCTTTAAATGCAAGTAGTAAAGGACTTTCACTATCAATTAATAAGATTGACATTCGATTGGATATTTTGTATCGTCCTTGAGTCCTGGTTACGATACCAAAATGTCTCAAGTCAAATTTGAAACTAAGGAAATTCCAGTCGTATTTCATCAAGTTTTGGGTTAAATTTAGGTTGTAAGAAGATGGTGATAAAATCATTAATTACAATAGGCGTTTGTGACCAATCTATCGGAATAGTTGTGTAGTAGTGAAGAGCTATCTAATGCATTGTCGTTAAATTAATGCGAGAATTTATGACAAGAGGAATTAGCTGAAGGGATGGATCGTTGCTTATTGATGGCTTGTTTGAATTTAGATGGACTGGGGCTCGATGCTTACCCGAACTGACAGAATTAGGTGACGTTGACGTAACAGCACCAAGGAACAGATACCTACCTCGTTCTGTTTTTATAAACTGTCCCACAGTTGGGCACGTAACAAACCTTACTTTAAAAAAAAACACTTCTCCGAACTTGTTGTTTTCCTTCACCTAAAAGTATCTTGTATTTATCTAAATTTAAAGGGAATTGTCCCCAAACAAAGCCTTTCGATAATTGAGAAGGGAATCCCGTTAATAACCTTCGATTATTTATTTAAGACTTTCGCCACCTGCGGCTTTCCGACAAAAATCGTACTTAAATATTGTACAACTTGATTGCGACGGGATATCATCTTTGTTGTTAATGAAATTTAACAAATTTAATTGGTTAGTTTTAGATTTGACTAATTTATTAAAGTTGAACTGTAAAAGAAAATTATGATGAAATTTCTTGCAATTAAGTCTATGTACAATAGAATGTTGATCTTCTCGCTTTAATTTGGGCAGAAGAGGTTATGCCCTTATTTTCATTTAATTTATTTTTTCTTCTTTATCATTCTTTTCAACTAAAACCTTTATACTGTTCACATCCTAGTTTTACATATTAATAAAAAACTCTCTTTGTCTGTCCGTTTCCTTTCCTTATGTTGTTCTAGATTGGCCTTTTAATCAAATATGTGTATACTCTTTATACTCTTCAAAAATACCAGGAAAACATTAAAAAAATTTAGTACAGCCTTAGCTTACAAGGTGTCATTTACTAGACCATGACTTGAACTTAACTGTATCTTATTTGTGTGACTTTAGTCGCGGCTTGTTTTACCTGAAATCATCTAAAAATTTAAATAAACATATATGTTATTGACACTGGCAAAACATATAAAATTCGAAAGTGTGATGCCAAAAATTGTAAAAATTCTAATCTGATTGCGATTAAACTACCCTTACATAGTCAGCCCCACGTTCTAAAGACTCATACAAGCTGTACTAAGATGTATACGATTAAAACCTTCACAATGTTCCACTGCAATTTAAAAACGACTTTACAAACCAAACGTATACGAAACTTCGCCGCGCGGCCGTATAAAGGGGAGGTTCGCCCAAAACCGATACACAATTAAAGAGCAAAACAAGGAGACGGTAAGTACTAATGCTAAGACGAATGTTGCGGAAAATCGAAGCCACCCCCACCCTCTGTCTGTAGGGACGTCTGATTTACGATTTGAAATTCGAACGGGGTTTTGTTTTTAAATTTTTTTTTAATGGCCACGGAACTTTAGAATTTGTAATGTTTATTCATTAATTTAGAAGTTTTTGTTATTGTGCGGTGTTTTCTTTTTTTTGCATTTTCTTGACATATTTTATAAACTTTTACATAATCAAAGTTCATGTCATACTTCCTTATCATTAGTAGCTCTAGTAACCTCTTTTATTGTTACAATACTGTTTTAAGTATTTTATTTATTTATTTTGATAAAACAGAATACAATCTTAAGTAGATGACAAAAAGTATGAAAAAGCAATGTTTATTTCTTCTCAAGCCAATATATGTGCTAGACATATATTATAAATTTATTTACAATATCAATGCTTTATTTTGCAGCCATGAGCTATCTTTAATCCGTAAGTGCTGAGCAGGTGTTTTGTAAATACCACCAGCAATCTTTATCTGTAATTTGTACAACTTGACGTTTTATGACATTTTAAATTGATTGAGTTTGATATATTGAGTTCTTACTAACCTAAACAATATTGCAAAACTTCTCTTTGTAAATTTCTCGTAATGCGAAGTGTATAAACACAAAATTTAGTATTCTTCCATTGTATTTCTATTTCAGGCATAAGTAGGTTTCTTTTCAATCTTTTTTTTTTACCAAAAAGTAAAAAAATTGGTAAGGGTTTTTATCGAGCCAACGACCTTACGATTTATTGAGTATTCTCCCAATGAGCTATTGCTGATACTCCACCGATACTTCAAGCTTTTAATCCTATTAAACCACGCGAGGCAACCCTACTCGATTCGACGTTTTCTTTCTCTAATTGATAATTCTTCCGCATCCCTCATCGCTCGTAGAATAATACAATTAATTCCCTTATGCCGAGACCTACTTATACATTTCTTACGCGCAGCCCTTTTTAGGAAGACTACACACTGTAAACGTGTTAAAGTATGAGACAAATAAACGTTCTCCTGATAGTATAATACAACATCTGTCACAAGAGTTCAATGCATCGTTAATTTGGAGCTGATTACTTTAAGACCTCCGTTGATTGGCCTCAATAGCCCTAATTTCGCTAACTGCAGTAACCTTCAATCTAAAACACAATTTTTACACGCTTGGTGCCAATAAAGTACAATATAGGAGCGAAAACTGAGAGTTGGAAACAAAAGCCACACTCAATCTTCTACTAATATAAATCACTTTGTAAAATGTCACCATTTAACTAAGATTTTAGTCATACGTGCACGATTTACTTTCAATTCATATGTTATTTGTGTACGAATTCTATAATTCACATTCTCAGCATTATTATATATGTATATTGCTAAGCAAAAAAACTCACGCAGTCTTTTATATTTTGATTCTATTTTCGACTAACTCCTAAATATTTTACTATAATATTTTAAAGACTTCGTTGATACTTATTAATAGTTTATATGAAAGGTCAAAATGGACACTCTTTACGTTACCCTTGTATTTAATCACTTTAGCAACATTAAGAAACAATTAAAAACCCGTACTTATAATATTAATAAGAATAAAACGCAAAAAGCTACAATAGCAGTAATTTTAATTCTATTTACCAAACTACATGTATTGTTTATTTTATCAACTTCAATCAAGCTAGTTTTTAATGCATTAATATTCTACCACCTTAATTTATATTTAATTAGACAAACTCAGATATTTTATTTGGTGTTTTTTTTTCCTACAAGTGTACATTCCCCCTGTCGGCATGTGTCGTGTTCACCCTTTCTGATACTGGAGTCGTCGGTAATTGCTTCATGAATCCATCTTTTGTTATACGAACACTAGAACAAAAACATATTTAAGATGAGCTTACGAAATTCTACTACAGTAGAATTCTCTAACCTCTAGTGGTTTAGGGATATATGTAATATAATAATTGAATAAATCAAAGTAAGTTGTTCAATGTAAGACTAATTAAGACTTAGAAAACAACCCACCCCTGTCCGTACCTGATGAAAAGATACTCATAACGCTGGTAGTATTGTCGCGTGGAATGGACATGGCCAACCTTTGCACCAGGTACGAGCTAGAGCAGGAGTCACTTGTCTTTTTTTATGGCTGACAGGACAGGGTAGGTGTTCGACCACAGCTCACCTGATTTTAAATGCCACACTGCTCATTCTACTATCGGACAGCCAGGAGCTCCAAGAAGCGACACCGCTTCTTGTTCGATATTCTAAAAACTCGAACTAAACGGTTCGAAACTACCTTCAACGGAATTTACTGCCCGAGTGGGTGTTCCCTGATAGATACAATCTGAGTGCCTTCAAGTCGCGGATGAATCGGTTTCTTCTAGGCAAGCGTGCTCCACCGTAGACCAAATTTTCGCTTAACATCAGGCGAGATGGCGATCAAACGCAAACCTATTTGTCTTAAAAAAATATCTATTATAAGTATATATTTACAAAAAAAAACTATTAAAGTATTCTATCAGTTATCTGGTTACCATAGTACAAACTACTTAGTTTGGGGATAGATTGCGCTGTGTCAAATGTTCTACGATATTTATTTATATTATATTATATAATATAGTACCGCGTTTTTTTAATTTTTTACTCCGGAACAAAAATAATAATAATTGTCAGTGGTTTAATAAATGCACTTAAATAAATGTTGAAAATGTACATGTTTATGAATCGAATAAAAATTATCGTGTAAATAACAATAAATTTTAAAATACCGACTTATCTGTATCCGCACAAGTCTAACATTTATCTGACCTTAGTTAACCTTCACTAACCACGTACCAGTAAAATCGCGTATCAATTTAATTATTGTCACACGCGATAATCTCGCAAAAATAAAATAAAATCGATTATATAATTGCTTTTACGATTTGAGTTGTATTTGAAATACGAAGTAGTTATAAAAGATGGGATGTAAAGTAAAGTAGGTCAACAAAAAAGTTTACAACAAAATAATCCACCACAACCACCAACAAAATAATCAGAATTAATAAGTTTTTTTTTTTAATTTTCTATTATTATTTTATGGTTCGTTAAATAATTTTATGGAAAAGAGATAATGTATTTATTGTCTGAAACTGTTTATTGTGTTATGTTTTTCACCACAGCTCACCTGATGTTAAATGGCGGTGTTGTCTAAAATGGTAAAGCACACCTAGCCTGGAATGGAACTGGCTCTTAATTGGAGTTGCTGTATCTTTAGATGCTTGGCGGCAGATTTTCATCTTAACTGTAGTAGCTAGCCAGCCGAGTACTAGAGAGTAAGTACCCTAACACCAGGCTATGGTTTCTTTACGATGTTTTCCTTCACCGGCAGCTAAATCTCATTTTTGCGATTTGAACCCACGTCTTTCGATGTGTCATCCGATCGCGATAACCACTGAGCAATCATCGCTACTAAAAACTGCGTACAATATTTTTGTAGCAATTTTGAACAAGTTTGTCCTTATGTACATACAAGAATGTTAGTCACATTAATATTCTAAAGGCAGAAGAAAGGCGTTTGTAAGTGTGTATGTATGTTTTTTACTTCTTCACGCTCAAACGGCTGGACCAATTTTGATGAAATTTAGTATGGAGGTAGCTGATATCCTGGATTAGTACTGCTACTTTATATTCCGAAAAAAATTTGTGTTCACGTGTATGTAAACACGTGAACACAATTTTTTTTTTAAAAACAGCGGGTAACGCCGCGTGGCGCAACTAGTGTGGAAATATTGCTTGAACAGAAAATATTAATAATTTTTAGTTACAATTTCAGCCACATTTTAAGGATGCCGTTAAGGATGGTACGAACCAGCCTTAACGCGCTTTAGTTCTTAATCTCCTAAGTAGGTTGTATTCTGCGACAGATCGCCGATAATTCGGTTTTATAAATTGTTCCGATTCCCCCCAGGCTCCCCGTCGCGACTTTCCAGATGGTTTGACGATTCGCCTTGCTGTGTTGTTACATTTAAATATGGCCGTCGTCTAATAGCATTTAAATGCTTGCCATTCCCTTATTGATTTCTATGTTTCCAGGTATATTACAACGTGAAAGTCAGTTATGGATTATAAGTACAAAAACTGTATAGAGAAAATCTATATGAACTACTAAAAGGTTCATCAAAAATACAGAATTAAGAAACCCTGTACTTAATTATTACGTACCTATTTATTAATTTGTTTTATGATTACACGATTTCGTAATATCGATGATTTTTATTAAATAAGTACATTAGTACACAAGTAAAGTGATTTTGTCTAATTCTCTTGAAAAAAAAACTAAACCGGTGAAATTTGGTTAAATTCACTTTTAGCCAGTTAAAATTGGTTTTGACAAAAGACATTTTGACTACAAAAGTCAGTTAAAAGTAGTATTTAGCAATTATTTTCTACTAGTAAGCTAAATTCCATATAGCAGTCAAAACTACTTTAGACTGAGTTATGCAGTCAGAACTGGTACATAAATGTATTTGTCCAACAAGTCGATGTTTCAAATTTAAGACAAAATTTCACAAAAGCTTTTGGTTTCACTGTGTTTTACAACTATAATCTAAAAATAGCATAAAATTAAACGTTTTTCTTTTTTTTTCAGGTAAAAAATCAGCGCCAAAAAATGTAGTCACAGTTTAGAAGTGAGTGTTTAATGGCTGCAATATAACCAAAAGAGTGAGTATCTACTTAATCATCAAAGAAACATTAACAAAAATGACAAGAACAATTGATGATTACCGATTAAAAGTCGGATTACTGAGTAACCAACTTAAATTTAGACGTGTCCTAATGTGAAATTATTAACTGATCTTCGAAAGCTGTCAACTCTGTTGAGACAATGCTATGGTGGCTCCCAACCTGTGACTGTACAGATAAGTTGGCCACAGGCTATAAATGGATGGCATTTGTCAATAATCTATTCGAAATATTTTAAATACTGGCCAGTAATGCGGTGTGTTAATCTCGGGCTGTCAAACGGTTACAGCGAATCAGGACTATTAAAAGGTTCCATTTTTAAAAGGCTATAAATATATCGACTGTCGACTGTGTCGATAAGTGATAGGACAGCACTAGTTATTTTTACTGGTAACATTGTTTCGACGGTTTTAAGTTGAGTTTTGGCGGGAACGCGGAAGAAGTCGTGTCGCTCTATTGTAATTTTGTTCAAAGTTGTGTCTTTTCGAGTGTTTATGTATAAAGTAGTGGTGTATTCATGAAGTGTCGAATTACAAGCGCAAGTGTGGGAAAGTGATATAATGTGGTGAAACATAACTTTTCGTGTTGCTTCCAAAACTCCATCGAAGCTTCTGCACTACTTTACTAAAGCATGACTCGACCGCCACGGACTGGACTTTGACTGTATAAGTCATAAATAGCAAAAACTGAAGCGCATATAAAGATTAAATTTAGTTTTTTTTTTAGATATGAAGTTCTTATCCACATCATATCATCATCATCAGCAATAGAACGTCCACTGCTGGACATAGGCCTCCTCCTGGGGGGGTTTTGCCAATACTCGCCACGCTTGGTAGGCGGGTTGGAGAGCGTAGTTAGGTGTGATTGTTCAAGGAAGACGCTGCTGCCCATCTTCCGGATTACATCCCTTAGCCGACTCTTACGGCAACCACGGGTAGAGAGGGTGGGGTACTATTCTTACGCCGGCACCACCACGGCAAACTCGTATCCATTCAACGATAAATTTAAAAAAAGGTTTCGAGTTAAAAAAAAAAACAAATCTTTATATACCTATGTACAAGATTTTTGTATATTTCTCTAAATACAATTTATATTTTAGCATTAATCAAGAAAAGAAAATTATTGGGAAAATATCCTATGTTAATCCATGTAATAAACTATCTGTGCGCCAAAAGCTGTTTTTGCGTGATTGAGTAACAAACATCCAAACATACAATTTTTTTTAATATAGGTACGTGTATACTGTATAGGTATTATAAAGGACGGATAAATGAGCGAATTGCCCCTTGCCGCCTCACTCCAAAATGAAGTCACGAAACAAAAAAGTTAAATCAATATCGTCTCAAGTGAAAATAACGATAACGAATAACGAGCAAACGGGTTATTAATTTTCGTTATCGCTCTAAATATTTTCTTTTTGTTTTTAACGGCGTGAATATGCAGATGGGCCGCTTTAACGTTTTTTTTTATTGACACTTTATGGTTTGGAAACTGAAAATGACTTGAGATACGATTCAATACATTCTGTTAATGGGCGCGAACTTTCCAAGGATTTTTAGTAAAACAAAAACCTATTCTTAAAATTATATAACTTTTTTTTCATTACCGCGAAAACTGTTTTCATAATCCTGCCATACGTGACCGGACAGTAGTTTCCAAAAATGACAAAAAAAAATTAAAGCTTGGAGCCAGACACACTTCTTTTACTCAACTTGATTGAAGATATTTTAATCACAAAATCTAAACAAAATTGCTGATAAATTTGTACAAGATACACAGAACTTTGAGTAGCAAAACTAAGTCCAGGGCATCGCTGCTTTGGCGCTCATTACTTTGAGACTTTCGATGGTTAGTCTCAACAGCCCTGTAATTCTAGCTGCAGTACCCTTCTAACCGGAACACAGTAATGCTTACACACTACTGCTTGGCGGGAGAAAATCTAGTACTGAGGTGGTACCTACGATCTTCAAGGGATATAGATCTACCACAAAGTGAATTAATATATCACACTAATATTATAAAGACCAAAGTTTGTGTGTAAATATGTTTGCATGTTTGTCACTTAACGGCTGGACCAATTTTGATGAAATTTGGTATGGAGCTGACACTCTAGATTAACAGTTTTTATTGCGAAAATAGAACAGCAGGTAATACTAAAAGAATAGTGGTACGACTAAACACGGGGTACCTGAGCGAAGCGTGCGCCTGGGTTGGGAGGTTCGCGTGTCTAGTCAGTGTTGTATTTGACACGAAATCGTCCAGTTTTCACACGCAAATTTTCACGGCAAGTCTTGTTTTCGGCGCACAATTAACGATTGTTATCATTTGTTCTGTACAGTTGGTGGTGTTCTTATGTTATAGCCATGGCTTAATGCTGTTTCGCTGCAGTTCTGGCAAAATGCTTTTTTGTATGTTGCACAACTTTTGATTTGAAATGTTTATCTTTGTTTTTTCACGACTACCCTACAATGGAGTGTAATGTTTTAAGGGGTTGTGTATGGATGTAGGTTTCTTTATCCCACAATAACTATCTTTAAAATCCTGACATTATCACTAATTAATTTGTTGTGGTCTTTCATATTTTTTTTAAATTTTCTGTTTTTAATAGATTTTCGTTTGACCTCTATCTTGCCTGATCTTAACCGAAGACGCTGCCTACAATGTGTGTAAACATTATTGTGTTCCGGTTTGAACGGTACTGCAGCGAAATTACTTGAGACTAACCACCGAATAACCACCGAGCCGTGGTGGTGCCGACGTAAGAATAGTACCCCAACCTCTCTACCCGTGGTTGCCGTAAGAGTCGGTCAAGGGATGTAACCCGGAAGATGGGCAGCAGCGTCTTCCTTGAACAATCACACTTAACTGCGCTCGCCAACTCGCCTGCAATACAATCTAATTGGCCAGTAGTATAAAATCATGAAAAATAAGAAACAAATATATCAATCTTTTCAAATAACAAAATCAAAAGTCCCGCTGTTTTTTTATTACGGCGGCGATTCTTCGAAGCTGTACCCACATTTAAATGATTAATTATACACATTTATTAGTAAAATTTCGCCTCCGATTCTGCCATAGGGGTAGAAGAAAGGGTTAGTTCGCCGCGTCTGTGTGTGTGTGATTCATTAATATTTATTTCGCATACATAAGTTATTTTATCGCGCGGGATTGATTGCTGTAACAAAAGGCTTCGTAACGATTGAAACTGTTATTTTAAGGAATGAAATTTAACTATAAAAATATAATCAAGGTGCATGAGACGAATTCTACAAAATACTATTCCATTATTAATTTAAGGTATATTTATCGTAATGGGGTATTTACAATCTGAGGGCCTTAAGCATGGTGGTGGTAAAAAATGTGGTAATTTTTTTTATGTAATGGTAATGAGATGATACACAGAACTTTGAGTAGCAAATCAAAGTCCAGGGCATCGCTGCTTTGGCGCTCATTACTTTGAGACTTTGGATGGTTAGTCTCAACAGCTAGCTGCAGTACCTTTCAAGCCGGAACTCAGTAATGTTAAAATGTTGAAATGTTTGAATACTAGTCAGGAAAAGGTATTTCCTCTTTTATTTTTGGCATGGTGCTTAGTGCAGTTAGTTAAATAAGTAGTTTTTGAGTTTTTTGAATTGCTAGTAAGTAATTTTTTTTTTTATTATCTATTAATCATATTGACATATTAGTATATTGACTTTTTCATTTTATTGACATATGTTATGATTTTGATATTTGAACATTTGAATAGAACAATTACCTGTAACTTTGATGTTATCAATAAAATATTTGTATTTGTGCATTGCAATGTCAAGTATTTCGAAATTTTCAAGTATTTTATAATAAATCAAGTAAATGTAAGCCTCACAATGGAAGTTTTGGAAGCAACACGGAAAGTGTTTTTTTATATTTCGAAAACTCAAAACTAAACATTCCACCTTCATTGTACGACCCGCTAAACAATGGAATGTGCTACCGGAATGGGTGTTCTTTAATAGTTAAAAAAACTTACACACACACATTAAATAAATGATAAACTTTTAAAGTAATGCTTCCTCCTTTCTTCTTAACGTTGCTGTGCCTGTTACTTTGTATTTATAACATGATCACTTGTAATATCTTGAATCTTGAATTTTGAGATACAGTCTGGGTGCCTTCAAGTCGCGAGTGAGTCGGTTTATTCTAAGCAAGCGTGTTCCATCGTAGACCGATTCGATCCTCGTTTAACATAAAGAAAATGGCGGTCAAATGCAAACCTATTTATATTTAAAAAAAATCATATAGAAAATGTTAAACATATATTTACATATAGTTTCCATTTCGCGCCGTGTTTGCGCCACGTTATAATCGTAACGCGCGATTATCGATTTCACGTTATTCGGCGGCTGTCATTAATAATTTTAATTAATTAACATGCGGGGGTGGGTCTATAGATGGTTCCTATTGTCGTGCGTCGTGTGAGATGATTTATGCGCGTCTAACATCTTCGGCTATAATTATCATAGCGGTTATGGGCTAAAACTGCGTGACGTCTATCGTAGGGTTAACGGCGGATGCCTCATTGATTTCCGATGACTGTGTCTATTTTCCATCATCATTATCAGCTAACGTTATCATCAGTCGTTCTGGAACGGTATTTCGAAATTTTCAAGTATTTTACAATAAATCAAATAAATGTAAGCCACACATAGAAGTTTTGGAAGCAACACGGAAAGTTTTTTTTTGTATAATTTTTGTATTTCGAAAACTCAAAACTGAACATTCCACCTTCATTGTACGAACCGCCTAACAATGGAATTTGCTGCCTGAATGGGTGTTCTCTAATAGTTAAAATAAGCTAGCCCAATTACTAATGAGAGTAAGTTTCGAATGTAATAAATATATATATTTTTTTTTATTGTGAGGTGTCTTTTGGACACCTGGTGGGAACGCAGCTCCTTTAAAGGCTTTATTTTTTTAATTATAAAATATTTTTGCATATTCTCACAATTCACGGCAAGCAAGTTTTAGTTCCCTAGGTATTTGGGAAGTAGCTAAAAAATCTCAGCAAAAAAAATGTCGGTTTTTGGTGTCGTTTTTCATTGTTACTCATTTTCCGGTCTAGCCCCTCAGCCCGCAAACAAATCAGAACGATAACGTGCGATAAGGAACCACGTTCCATAAAGTCTAAGTACTTTTCTTGACATGGTATCGTTTTTCAAAGTTCTGAGTCCCGTTCTGTATCATTCCTATTGCTATGGCAGCGTTATTTGCTGTCAGAAAGGCGTTCCATAACTATAATTATTTTTTACTTTAAAAAATGTAACCTTGTCGACCCTTTAGTTCTCCAGACAAAACGTTACATAAGTTCATGTGACAATATTCGTATCAGCCCCTAGCGATATTTTTAGTTACCCCTTTATCGGTCCCCTTGATTCGCTCCGATCAATCGATGGCCCTGACCATCCCTTATTATTTACTAAACCACTCTATCGTGCGTACATCTCTACATTTCAAAATCGAGAGTAATTTTAACAGACACATTATTGATAAGTAACAATTTACAAGTTTTAGAATAAATGCCCTGTTGGCTCATTGGTAGTATGTTTGGTTCAAGAGCCGTAGGCGTGGGTTCGATTCTCACTCAGGACGAACATTTGTGTGACGAGCGTAAATGTTTATTCTGTGCCTGGATATTATGTATGTATTAAAATTAGGTATGAGTTTTACAAAAAAAAAAAGGATTTTAACTTGGTATTTTTAAGTGACTATTAAAAGTCATTTTGGTTATGACAGTGACAAGGATTAAATTACTTTTTTTTATATTAAAAGCATAGTTTTTCTTGGTCGCAGATTATAGAAAGAGTTTGTTCCCTTGAAGCAGAGCTAACAGGCCAGCCAATATACATTCGTACTAACTATTCGTTCTTGTAATGTGTCGCTTTGAAACCAATGCATTACTAATTAAGGATACCCCATAGCAGTTTCACGACCCAAGGGCGCAGTTTTAATTCCTACATAATGTACTATCCATGTATGTATAGTTAAAGGGTGGGCCCTCAAGGGACCAAAATTTCGGATGAGGGCTCAAAAATCGCAATCGAGCCCTATCGAAGTGTCTTACCTTGTATGTGTGTCTTATTAGTTAGCTCTCTATGTGTGTGTCAGCGATCTGCAAGGGTGTCAAGGGGTGACAGTTTAGGGGTTGATTTTTAAAATCCTAGTGCAGTATTGATTTGGGATTATCGGCGGTATCGATATGTTGGCTACGCCCCGTTTTAAATGCACGTGTCTATGTAAGTACTTATTTACAGAAATACTAACATAACTTCTTGCTTAGACGGAAGTAACAATACGTTTTTTACAGTATTGAATCAGCCCTATTTTTATAAACAGCTTTTAGAACAGCTGCTTGCTTGCATGTAGATACTTTAGGCCCTGGAATAAAACATTGGATACTTTTCATCATCATCATCATCATCATCAACATCATCACCATCACCATCATCATCATCATCAACATCATCACCATCACCATCATCACCATCATCCATCACCACGCGGGTAAAACCGCGGGGCGCAGCTAGTACCTACGTATATACTTTTTTCGTAAACACATACCTACTTATTATACGAATATTGAATAATGAAATAGTCCTGAGTGGGAATTGAATGGAACTGCCAAATAAGCTAACAGTGGAATCAATATTAAATCTAATCAATGTTTAAATTACGTCTTAACATATAACAACACAAATAACTTTTGGTTTTCGTATGAAAATATTGTTAGATTCTTTAAGATTAGGTGCTTACATGCCTGAAGGAACATTAACCACTTGCACAGTCAGCTAAAAATAGCATTAATCAGAGTGTTCTTAATAATTCGTTTTACATATACCATAGACAATATTTGAACCAAAAGGGTTACCATATCTTTCATTAAAATTAAAAATAAGCCACCACAATACAAAGCGATAGTCTAACAGGCATCCCTTCAACCCCAAAAATAATAAAAACGAAAACATTTCTGGCACGCAATACCTCAAATATACATATAAAAATGATCGTCCGTCTGACGCTACCCTTTAGAATTAACCCTTTCGATAGGTGAACAACCCGGTAAAAAGAGACCTTCTTGGATCAGTGGACGACGCATGAGATAAAAGCGATTTAATAACTTAGACCACACGCGATTTTACGCGAAGACAGAAAACTAAACGAACGTGACGCTCTTTGCACTCTTTAGATAGTAACTAGCGACCCGCCCCGGCTTCGCACGGGTGCAATGTAGATACTAATGTGGTGCATATGCATGTATTACACATATAAACCTTCCTCTTCAATCACTCTGTCTATTGGTGAAACTCACACGATAATCCGTTCAGTAGTTTTTATGTTTATCGCAAACAGACAGATGCGGTGGACAACTTTGTTTTATAATATGTAGTGATGTCTGCCCATAACCATTGCAGTAGTTTGCGCTTAACTTTAAGTAACAAAACAGTAAAATTCAAGTAAAAAATTATGTCGTTTCGTTCAATTAATAATTTAATTTAAAAAAAAAACATATTTATCTGTCACAACTGATTTTTAGTTTTAAAATGATAAATAATTATCAAAGGAGCAATTCAACGCTTTAGCTATTTATTTCTATAGGAAAAAGTATAGATTATACTATAGAAACTGACGTGACGTGATTACTCACGTTTATATATATCGGAAACTCCGACGTAAGTTATCCCGCATAAGTAAAAGAAAAATTTGCGTAAAATTATATATTCTGGCCACAGCTCACCTGATGTTAACCTGTGCTAATGTTGTTGAAGATGGTAACCACATCTAACCTGGAACAGTATGTCCTGTAAAAGTTCATATTTCAAACACTTAAATATAATTGACAAAAGAAAAGATAGATTCGTTGATAACGCTGTCTCCTACAACTTGTCCATCAACTTATCCGCAGGGCGACACGCGTGGTAACGAATATTCATATCGCACGAAAAAAAAAGCGTTCATTAAGATAAAGAACATTCTGGAAGCGTTCCAAACGAGCTCTAGATGAGCTTTATTAGTTTTGACATCGCGACGTTTAATTAAAATTGTTATTTGTCAATTGCAGGAATTTATTTGCTCTGTAAAAGCATTCCGCGCATTGGCGAAATGACAAAAGGAAAAAATATTTTTAGTAAATACATTTAATCCTTTTTATATCGGTATCGATTACATTTCTCACCATCAATGACGACCCGAGGTGATGCATTAATAAACGATAGAAAATTGTATGAAAATTGGGACAGTGCCTCTAGCGGGAGTAAATGGAAACTACTTTTCTTCATAAATTTATTTGTCCAAATGAATATACTATGGCCACTTTAAGTTGGAACAATAAATTGTACACTGTTATCTAGGTTCTAATGACTGTGATCGAAAGTAAAATAAAAAGATGTAGACTTATATTTAGAGTTAAGGGAAATGAATTTCCATCATTAATGTAGTTATCTTCATCAATTAAAAAAAAAAATGTGTACGTACTTCTTCATGAAAAATATCGATAAATAACAACAAAATATACCTAGTACGAAATAAGTCGTAATTCACAAAAAAAAACATCGCTACAAATGAAAAGTATCGAATCTTCTCGATTCATTATAACTCAATCTGTCATTTGTTAGACGTCTGTTCACGGCGACAGCGGGGCTAAGAATGACGTTGACAGGTTGCTAATGAAATCTGACATGTATTGTAATGCCCTCTTTTCGACTGGTTCGAATGACATTTAAATTAAAAACATAGATTACAAATCTAAACGATATTCACAATTATCGAAATAAAATTAAAAATATTCGGCTATTCTTAAAAGGTACATTTTCGAGACTTCGTCTAAAATTATTATTATATTTAATTAAAGTGTTTGACCGGACCTAAAATTTCTAAAACGATTCCAATCTACACAAAATATCAAATATCAAATTTGTACTTTCATATTCGTTTAACGGAACGCAAATCATTAAATATCTGCTCGCGATGGCTGCCGGATGTGGGAAATTAATTCAAATGCCGGCAAAAAATAAATCATTTTTATTGGAAAACAATACCAAAGTTCCTTGGAAGGAAGCCTCGTCGCATATCTACAATTAATTAATCGTTGGACGATATTTGCTTTTTTACTGTATTTTCATAGACCTCTTTCTAATTACTCAAGTAATAAATACATATTTTTTTTTCATAAAAACACAACAACTAAACCTGAAGTCATTACGCCTATGATACCTAGATTAAATTTTTCGAAAAACACCCATTCATCGCGTTTCTCGCGTGGTTGCCGCATTGAACGTGGAATCAGATCGCTTTGTAAGGATGTTTGGCATATCAACCATTAATCAATATGTTTTCAAACGCTTGGCGATCCTATTTGAAGACAAATGTATCAAATAAGTAAAGATTACGTAATCAGTGTTATAAAAAAACACACAGAATTGTTTCATATTTATAGATGGAAACAACACAGGGGGTGAGATGCATCGGGCAAAAGATATCGGCGTCCGAAAGGGGTTGATTTTGATTGAATATCTGTTATTAAGACCCTCCCTTACACACACAAACGCAAATATTAAATAATATACACGTTTACTTTATAAATATGCATGAGTTGAGTTAAAATTTGTGTGCAATCGAGTTTGTGCGTGTGTTGGTGAAGGGGTGCTTATTAGAGGATCGATGCTCGTAAGAAATCGTATTCGAAATTTCAGATTTGATAATACTACACATTGGACCTTTTTGTTTCAAATGTCATTGAACATTTGACAGCTGTGTAGCTATGGAAAGATTTGTATGTAGTTGTCAAAGGAGTTTTGGCGGTAAAGCGAAAGAACCATGTCGCCATACTAAATTATTTTCTTATTTATAATTATTCGAGGGTTTATGTATGCAGAAATTACGCGTATCGATAAGTAATATATAACATGACTTTTTGTGTTGCTTTCAAATCTTCATGGAAGCTTGTAGTAAATTCAGCATTACTTTGTTATTTGTATGATTGGACTCGACTATGACCTGCTTTTTGTGACTATGGCTGTGACTCATTTAATTTGGTTTTTCAAAGATTGATAATATTGAAATACTGACACGGGCAAATACACAAAGTGCGACGCCAAAAACAAAGAAGTTATTCAATTTGTGAACTGTCAAACTCTATTGACAGTATTAAAAAAGTAACTGTAGAAAAACTATTACGTCATCAAAGATCGTTGTCGATCGACTACCGAGTGCCAAGCTACACAACTATTTGCATATGAATAACTGTTCTAACCCTTACTTCAGGAACGGTTGTTCAAAAACCCAATTCATAACTAATAGAGCATAGCTATTATGAGTTCTTATAATGTTAGTTCGAGTTATGAAAAAAAAATTACCACGATAGCTCAGTAGGTAACGCGGCTATTTTTTTTTTCAAAATGTAAAAGTAATGAGACATAGGTGACAGTCTCTTGATGGTAAGTAACAAAGTCCAGGGCGTCACTGCTTTGCCGCTCATAACTTTGAGACTTCCGATAGTCTCAACAGACCTGTAATTTCGCTAGCAGCAGGAACCCTTCAAACCGGAACACAGTCATGTTCACTTGCATTTATTCATAAATATATAAGTAGTATTATTAAAAAAAAATGCGCAAAGTGAGGCCTGAATCAATCAAATATACGTTTTAGTGTTTTTTTAAATATAGGATTTGATGCGCACCTACAACGTCATCTCATTTACTATGGGGATGACTAGTAGAAAATGCTTTAGAAATTAAGTCCTCCTTAAGTACACATTGCTATAAGTATGCAATAAAGAATTAAACAAACAATATCTGTTTCAGGTTTAATTAAATTCTCATCCTTGTAATCAAATGTTTCAGCGGAAGTATTCTAAAGATAACACTAGATTACCATAAATATAAACTGTCATGGCTTTACTTCACTTCGGCTCATTACAATACTTCATAAAAAAATCCACAATTAAACCCTCAAACACGAATCGAGCCAAAACAAAAGAGCCTGCCAGACAAAATAAAAAGTAGAAACATATAATGCATCGGTGAATCGTAGAGTTTAAACCATATCACATATGATAATGTGTATAAATCTTGCGGCCGGCGGTGTGAGACCGTCTGGACTGGACCTCTGTCGTATTTATGTGTAGATATAAAATTATTCCCTTTGATTCGGATGATAATTTTGCTCGCAATCCGCTACGGGTTGAATTTTCACATCGTCAACAAAAACAACTGCCACACTACATTAAAAAAAAAAGGATTTAATTCACATGAAAACCTGAAAACTGGCTCAATGCACAATCGTGGTATGACTAAAGAAAAAAAAAGATTCACTCTGCAGATTAGAAAACTTTTATACATATAGAATTTTGTTTAGTCGGTATACATATGGGAAATACACGCATTCAAATACATTGATTTATGAACACAAATTGCAAATTAAATTTGTAGGATCGAGTTTTCAGCTATTTTCTACGCAACATTATTATCTGAGACACTAACAGACGTTTTTGGCGGGAATATGAAAAAAATAACCGTCAAAATTCCCATTACAATTTTTTTTAATCTGTGAATGACATCTGCGACAAATCAAAATTCAAAATTGGAATCTAAACTATGCCGCGTCGATATCGCGATGACGTTCAAACAGATAACACAAAAGTACCACAGAGCAGGCAAACTTTTTCGCCGTCAGAGTGCGTTCGAAAAGTTGTACGTGGCTTTGTTACCAGCAATCATACGGCGTATTGTAAGGATGCGATGCAATGCGACGAACCGCGATCTCCACTCATCCTTTTGCCGACTGTACTTTGATTTTCGAATCGCTTTGATTCAAACTTTTAAGCAGCGTTTCGACGTTGAATATTGCATTTCTGTGTATGTTTGTTTTAATATTGGAAACTTCTAAAGATTAAATTCGAGCCGTAGTAATTTTGAGCTCTGATTTCGATTCTAGTTGTTTCGATAAATGTTATTTTAAAATTGTAAATCGTCCCCAATCGGGGCAATAACACTTGGTTTCTAGTTATTCCTATTGTATACAATCTCACCCCACGTAGTCGCCCCTCAGAGAAAAAATAATAAATTATTTTAGTTAGTATGCAAATAAGCGCGGGCCGATATTTTCTACACCCCATTGGTGTCGTACTATTTTTTTTAAATATCAGATCTTTATGGTTCGGAAGAATGCACCACATAATTCTTATTTTAAACTTTTTTTAACTCAATTTATTGTATGACATGAAACACTTTTTTGAAAGTTTGGCTTGTCACAGTTTTCTTATTCAGCCATGATCGTGGTCCGAGTCGAAGATTGATCGTGACACGTCATTTTCATCATAGAGTAAAATCAATGGTCCTTTTAAGCATGACACCCGACCCTTCAACTTTAATCTAGATCTTATTTGCGTGTGTGCGTGAGACAGGGCAATGATATTTAATTCGAAGGGTAGAACTTCTCATCGATTTTAATTTTATGCGCACATCCCGTCTCGGCGTGTATTATTTGTTTTTTATGTAAATATTCAGACTTATTCAGACGAGTGGCGTCCATTTCGCGGGGTTTTTTCCTTAATATTTAGAAGGATATTTTAATAATGGATTTTGCGAGTGATGCATATTCATTACGCTTTTATTTCTGGTGGTAATAGCATCGTTGTCATTGTTTAACAAATTCTTAGTTCGATTGGCGGACTTCCAACGTTTCCGAAAGTTTTATTGGGAATACGAGTATTTCAAAACACGCGTTTATTGGATTAGGTATGCTTTCATTGTGAACGCTTATTGCCAGTTGTTATTCAAATCTCACTTTGACGCCATCTTTAAAAACAATCACAGGGATTAAATTAGTTTCCTGGAAGAGATAACTATCATCTATCTATTATAGTTATCTATTTATGTAAATTACTCTAACTTTTGAAGTAAAATGGCCAATCTGTCTTGATACTTATGTAGCTCATAATCAAACTGAAGTGACCGACAACCGCTGGAAAAGAAGAGTTCTTGAATAGAAACAACGAATTCGCCAACGTAGTGTAGGACGCCCTGACAATCTTTGACCCATCTTAGACTGCATCCTGCTTAACATCAGACAAGGCGTGGTAAACGCAAAACTATTTTTAATTTAAAAAACACTCGATGAAGTGACGATTTACTTAGGAAGTGGCTGGAAGCGAAAAACTGAAGATCGATCAGAGTGGCGTGTCTTGAAAGAGAGTTTATGTCCAGCAGTGGACTTTAATTGACTGATGATGATGATGATTGACAGTTGAAGTATTTTTTTTGTAAAAATAACTTTTTTTTCACAGACGTCGTCGGTCTAGTTGAATCAATTTTAATAAAATTTAGAGTAGGCAAAAATTTTATGAGTTATCAGAAAGACTTGATCATAATTATGAAACTGGTAGTCAAAAAGGGAAAGCATAGCATACCTATATTACAATGATTCTTCATTATTTTAACCAAACTGCTCGTGTGTATTATTATTTTAACCGAATTCGTCGAGTATTTTTGACGCGTGTTTCTAAGAACGGTTTGTGGTCTGCTATTTTCAAACGTCACGTCAAAGCTTTTGATTATTTATACAGAATTAATTGGAGTTTCCATTGTAACCAGCACACGTGTAATTAAAAAGTAAGTTTCACGCAATTTGAGTCAATGTATTACAATTTGTTTGTTCGTCGTAACCCACCTTACTTACAAACACAGAATATCTAATAGTAACATTTACTTAGAACTCATATAACAAAACAAAGAAAAAAAATCAATACTTCTTTTTTTGTTTTTGGCATTGCACTTTGTGTATTTGCCAGTGTTAATTTTTTTAATAATTTCATGTATTTTATGATGAATCAATTGATGTATGTTTTAGTCATACAAAATAGTCACGGTCAAGTCGCGTTATGCTCTAGTAAAATAATGACTTAAGTACTTTAATTACAAAATACAGAAATGATTAGTGTGTTTCATTGCATTTTAAAATTACAAGGCTGTTGAGACTAACCATCCAAATTCTCAAAGTAATGAGCGCTAAAGCAGTGATGAAGCTCGATGATGAAGCAGTGATGGATTTGTTACTCAAAGTTTTGTATAACGCTGTAATAGTCATGGACATGCGATATCTCTTGCCATAAGGAGAGCGTCCACTTCATCTCATTACTTTTATATTAGAAAAAAGTTTTGATAGTAACACGAAAAGTTTTATGTTTCATGTTTACTACATTATCTCATTTTCACACACATACGCATTTTAAAGATTCGAAAAAAAAACAAGTTTTGCAAAATACAATACGGCGATATAGGCAATATACCTATTTATAAATGTCTAAAACAAAAAAAAAGTTTAGCAAGTAGCCTTTTCTTGCATAACTAGTACTTGCGAACATGCTCTTTGCAAGCAGTTTATATTTGTTTTTCTTTTTTTTTTAATCCAATATTCTAATCAAATAGGTAAAAGAAATGTGGAACTCAAATACGAAACTTAAAGCACAACATTAAAATGATACTCGTGGCCAAGTCTCACATCCGAAAATTGACTCACATAAAGCTAGCACTCACATATCTAACATTAAATATAATCGTGGAAACCTGCGAAAATATGTAAATTGATCCTCCGAGATGCCGGACCAGCGGACTGAGTGAAATTTGAATATAAACTTTCCATACCGTATAAAGTATTACCTATCGTCGGTTAGATTGTCCTTTTAAATAACGTATCAATATGACTAAGACCAAAGTTAAATTTAAAAAAGGAATATCTATTTTTGACCCATAGACAATATTTGATCACAGACTTTAAAAAAAAGTTTTAGCGGGAACACTGAAAAATTAAATAGCTACATTGTATTATTTTCGAAAACTTGTGTTTTTTTCTTGTGTGTATATTTAAAAATAGTAGTTATTCATGCGAGGGGTAGTCACATAAGTGATGTAATATGATGTAACCTTACATTTAAATGTTGTTTTTAAAAGCTTCTAGTAAAGTTAACACTACCTTGCTGAGCGTGGATTGAACTTAACATTACTTACATAATGTAACTTTTTTTTTATGGCTGACAGGCTAGGTGTTTGACCACAGCTCACCTGATGTTAAGTGACGATGTGGTCGAAGATGGTAATGCATACCTAGCCTGGAATGGAACTGGCTCTCAAGTGAGGCTGCCGGAACACACCGTTAGATGTTTGGCGGCACATTTTTCAACTTGAGGGTGGTAGCTAGCCAGCCGAGTACTAGAAAGTACCCTACCACCACGCTATGGTATCCTCACGATGTTTTCCTTCACCGGCAGCTCAAGCTCACTGTTGGGGTTTGAACCCACGCCCTTCGGCATACGAACCTACCGCGCTAACCGCTGAGCCATTATCGCTATAAACTAAGACTTATTTCACTTGATTTTATTTTAAGATGCATGAAAATGTGAACTTATGTACTTAACATAACATAACTCTTAAAGAACGAGGCCAAAATGAAAAAAAAAACGCTACATAAGTTTGCCAGCGTCGCGAACCCAAAAATCAACATGTACCAAAAATCGCTCAAAGCAGCTAAAGAATTTTTACTTCATAAATTATGACGTCAGTTTCTCGTACAGACTAAACGCTTCGATTCCACATTCTTCATACGTACAGCGAGGATGTGGAACTATCTGCCAGCGTCTGTATTCCCGCGAACTACTATTTGGGTGTGTGTGGCATGTATTGTTACTTATCATAAGTAACAACTTATCACAAGTAACAACTTATCATAAGTAATAACTTATCATAAATGTGAAATTTCGTAAAAGTATTTATTTGCAGTCAAACTCGCAGGTGACACCACGGGGCGCAGTTAGCTAGCGTATAAGTTCACGGGGTCCGTATAAGCGTCATTTATTTCAGGCGCGCTATAAAATATAATGATTTTTGACGTACCTCGACCGGTATTAATTTTGCGGGTGTAACTGGAGGGGGTATCGACAGGTATCCCTCTTAATTATACCATTAACCTTTTGTAACTAAGACTTCGACCCGAAATTAATATGTACAGCTCGTGGCGCGGCCCAAACATCCCATTACGATCGGTCAGAGAAATGCATATTTTTTTACGGAAATTGATGTAATGTCATAAAACACAACTTTTCGTGTTGGTCAAATTACTTTACTAGGGCATGACCGGACTTAGCTTACTTTTTGTGACTTTGACTGTCACTAGGACTTGATTTATGAAGCATGAGCCTAAATCTTTAGTAACCTCTTTGCCGGAATCCGTTTCCCGAAAAGTATTTTTTTTTTTTTTTTTTTTTTATCGCTGACAGACTAGGTGTTAAGTGACAGCTGCCGGAACACAGCGTTAGATACTTGGCGGCAGATTTTCAACTTGAGGGTGGTAGCTAGCCATCCGAATACTAGAAAGTACCCTACCACCACGCTATGGTTTCCTCACGATGTTTTTCCTTCACCGGCAGCTCAAGCTCATTGTTGGGGTTTGAACCCACGCCCTTCGGCATGCGAACCGACCGCACTAACCACTGACCTATCATCGCTACAAATGCTATGGGTTTGTCCAAATCAAGACAAAGGTTCCTTCTAGGTAAGCGTGTTCCATCCAGTCCATATCGTTGTCTATCATCAGAATGAAATGGACAAATGCGAAACCATTCCGTATAAAAAAAAATTGTTTGAATGCAAAGTGTTCCAAATGGTGTTCCATAAAAATCTCATACTGATTATTCCCCGTACCAAGATTGTTCACAGAACTAGTAAACCACAAAGACAATCAAGCAATTAAAAAAAAAGTATAACATTACGTCATTTAAACAAACTGTTTTCTAACAGAATGTACCTACTTTGAAATTATATATATGATATTTTGAAAATAACATTACATCTAAAGACAAATCGTTCAAGTCGTTTAAGCTACAAGAGATAATAGAAACAAACCTCTAAAAAAATAAACCCTCTAAAAAGTCAGGTAACTACAATAACCCTTTTCAATATGAATATCGTATAAATCCCAAATTTCGTATTGCCTTTCCCGCCATATTGGAAACCATAGAGCAACATTTATACCTCATCGAATAAAGGTAAAGGCAAGTAACCGCAGAAACTATATTTCGTTCCAAAATCAATTCCCTACGCGAATTAAGCGCATTAATATTACAAAATTTGATTATCCCATAAAAGAGTCGGTCCATAAAATTCATAGTTGGTAGTGTGCGTCGAATGTACGAATTAGAAACCCTTTTGGTCGCAATCTCGTGGAAAACAGAGGAAAAGTTTCCTATAACTTAAAACAAATATTTAAATAAAAATTACATTAAATCTACTACCAAGCACATACCAATGTGTTCCGGTAGCCTCATTTGAGAGCTAGTTCCTATTCTATGTTAATAGTCTTCAACCATACCGTCATTTAACATCAGGTGAGATGCGGTCAAATATTAAGCTTGTCACCCGTAAAAAAAATATTATCCCATCTTATTTCTTCTTTCATGCCACTCTATTCACACTACTGTAAATAAAAAAAGTACCTAGTTCAAACACAAGATCCAGAAGAGACTAATTGTTATTAATAAGTAAGCCTGTTAATATTTCCGACTATATTGAAGTGATGTTATATTCGGAAAATAATTTAAAAAAAACCCTGGAACATGATCAGAAAGAAACAAAAAAAAATCGATCGAAGTAAGATTATTAAATGCATAAGTATAATGGATTAATGGAATTATGACAAGTCTTGTGTGCTTCGTTTTTTTACCCTTGCAACATTTTCTGAAGGACTGCGAGAAAATTTGTTCTCTGTAGAGTCGATTTAAATTTAGAACTGGCAAGTCAATCATATTGTCTTTTCTCTGTGTGCGCGTTCTATATTTATGAAGCTTGCTCACTGCCTCACACTTATATTGCCGTTTTGATCGTCTACCTCCCTCTCCCACTCCTTATCCCCCCCTGGTCCGCCTGCCATTCATTTTCATAATAAAATCGTAACAAACGGCACAGGTAACAAAATATGGAGAGAGAATCGCGATTTATGCGAACGCAATGTTATTATTTATGTGGTAACTTGAGATACGGCTGATGATGGGTTTGGCGCCGACTCTGAACGATGGCTGTTTCTACGTATGCCACGGACACATGCATAGAATAACAATGAATATTTGACACTGGCTAAATGTAAGCGGTATCGAAAGCCAGAAACAAAAAAAATATATAAATGTTTGACATTTAGAAACTTTTTGAATAGTCAGTTGTTTATAATATTTCAACAAAAAAGTTATTTGTTTAATGTTTGGGACATTCCATACTTTGCTTTCGTCTTCACAATAGTTACAAATAAGTTTGATCCTCGCCGAGCGAGGCGGGGCCCAATCAATCTGTCTGAGCGCGATACAGCCTCTAAATCTAACTATTGTTCACGAATAGGGAAATTTCCATTCGGATTTATTCATTTGTCTAACCAACCTTCCTATATGTACCTACTGATAATAATCATTCCACCACGCCACTGTTTTGAGTTTTTGACGTTCCTAATTCAATTTTTCCGGTTTTTGTAACTATAATCGGTAGACCATAGACAATTAAACTCTTAATTACCGATCTATTCTAATTTTAAATTATGAAAATTGAATTCCACGTTGGTTTTATTGCGTTCGTAATTTTAGATTTTAGAGAGATTCCAAATTAGAATTCTGATTAGAACGCGATCATTGAGCCGTTCCGTTCCACGTGGAAACCGAAAAGCCGCTATTGTAATAATAAATTTAACGACAAATTCCGATAAGAATCGAGCAGGGAACGCAATTTTCATAGATATAGCTCAATTAACAATTGGTTTCAATCGTGAAGACATTCGGGATAATAAAGTGCCACCCTCACACCCCGGGGGTGAGGGGGGTGGCTCCAGGCAATCTTATTTCTGTTTGTAATATTGTGGTGTCAATTTCGCATATTGAAGTGTGAGCACGAATATGGAAGCCATTGTTAGAATCTATATTGTCTATGAATTTGAATGTACCCTCCTTATCCGTTAAATTGGATGTTCGGAATTCAAGTCGCGTGCTTACTGTTCTTACCTTAATTTCAACTTTTAAGTTTGTTTCTAGTGCTTTGGGCAGCCAGAGCTGACCATGACACAACGTCTAAAATACGAATTACTTACGCTCATACGAACTTATAACCATGTGATCTGCTCAACCTCTTATTAAATAGGTATAAGATGCTGCTGTCTTGTCACCACAACATTTCTTCTAGATACTTTAATGTCTTTTTACTTTTGACACTATCGTGGTTTTGACAAAGGTTTTATTTATGACCGAAATTGTAGCCGGAGTAAACCTAATCAAACCTGAATAATCCCATAAAAAAAAACCTTTTTTTACACTTAGCGGTTGTCCAGTATACAAATCAATCATTTAATTTAAATAAAACTTGTTGGCAAAAAATCAACTCTTAATCACACACAATAATCAAATACATTGTCGGCATAAAAATCAAACACGTAAAAAAAATGCCAATAATTGCCCGCAACAAAAATCGGATATCCATTGTGTGAAAAAATACACAATTCAATTGTGGTTGCGTCAACAAGATCTGTAATAAAAAAACGCCACCCCACGGAATTAATATCAATTCATCAATACTCAGGCGTGATCAATGATCAATAAAAAAAATAGGGTACACTTTCCCCTCTCTATTAATAGATTATCGACGATCGCAACCGTAAGTTGTTTTGATTGGTTTTATAGAGTTGTCTATTCAATTATGGAATATCGAATTTGAATTCTTTCATTCCATTTTTTAATTTAATTTGGTATTTCATAGCTTTTAAAGCGTGCTATTTTTATTGCATTTTTTTTTCTTGGTTTGGCGTTGCACTTCCTGTGCATTTGCCAGTGTCAAGTTTTATTTATAATTGATTTAAACAGAAATGTCCGTGAATTACTTTGTGTGACTTTGAGTTATTTAACTAGATTTTTCAAGATACGTGAACAAATCTAATTACTTGATGCGGCACCAAAAACGAAAAAGAACTTAATAGTTTTTTTGTTGTTTTCTTATCATTTGTTCTTGACGCAGAACGTCACTTTAGCAAAATTAGTGTGGATTAGTGTGATTAATATCTCTCTACAAACATAGGTGCCTCAATTGAGCGATTTAAAATTATCTACATTCCTAATTCCAACGAATCGTTTGTAACTCGCTGTAATAACTCCAAGTTTGCGAAGTACGTTCCAAACATTATTACTTATCGCTCACTCCCAATTCACATGTACTATCCTACCAACTTAACTGTAGAGATGAAAAAGGCGCCTACATCGCATTTTCCAAATTTCCCTTAAGAACATTTACAGTTTCCCCAACTCTGCCGATAAATCGGCATTACTTAATTACTCTTCGCAAACACAATGACGTCACTATAGATAAATGTACCTATCGATATAAGAAAGGGGGAGGTAGATAGGAATCGTATGTTTTCGGATTAATTCGTTCGTAAAATCGTCATCTCCGATAAGAATGGCAACTCTGCTACTAATTGAATCTACAATTGCCAGCATGTCTGATTTCATTAGACGTCTGTGTGTTGCCAGTGTAGGGGTGGAGTGTGCTTGAAAGTTTTGGCGAAAAATTTCGGCAATATCGAACGTAGACAGCACTAGAGATGAGCTCATGCGTGTGCTGCCAGTCGTATAATATTGATGTTTTTTTCAGTGAATGTTTGAAACAGATGTTGCAAACTAACGTAAAAAAAATATCAAACAGTTTTTGGTTTGAAAAAATATTAAATTGATTCCTATTTTCAACTTAAAATTTGCTGCGTAGGTATTGAAGATAGCCAGATACTCGGAATAAGCTTTTCTCTCGATTTTTTAATTATAGAATAGATTGTAAATTTGAGTGCTTGATATCTTGTGACGCACGTCAAAAAAAAAGTGTTCATACGATATTTTTAAAGAACAATAATAACACTGCAAATTAATTTAAAAAAAAATGTTTCTCTCAACATTTAAGTTCATGATTCAAGATTTCCAGTATTTAACAAGCACTCGTTCTATTTTACAAGTAAACACGACCCCCAATTTCTCGAAATTGTAAAATGAAATATCGACAAATATCCGAAAATACCAAAGTTTACACCCTGCTCGGAGATCCGTGGATTGTTCCAGAATAATGGTGTTTATATGCTACATTGGTTTCATGGGAAATCACTCCGTGAATCGGCCGTAACTGGATCTTCGTTCGCTTCGGCATAGAAGAGAAAAGACGTAAGAGCTTTCTTGGCAATCCTTTCTTGTTAACCCCACAGTCATATTTGACAAAAAGTATAAAGAAAAGGAAAGTTGTTAGGCTTCATGATACCATACTATTGCTCCATTTTTAACTTATATGTGAACTTGGTGGGAGCGTCAGATGACTGAAAAGCTGTTTTTTTTTAATTCTGCTCCACAGACACCGGGGTCCGTGACCTTTATAAACATGGCACTTTTTAAAAACTTTAAATAGTCTTAAACTATACGCAATACAGGGAGAAGTAAGGTAGTCTATTACTAGTTTGTGTGCATACCGCGAGAAGAGCAGCGACCCGCGGTATGCACACAAGCGAGCGAACAGCGACGACAAGCAGAACTCGATCACGACTGATTCGAGAAATATTTTTTTTTCTTTAAAATGATATACTTCCCAGGTGGTCCCATTAGCACCAAATCAGGATCTGATGATGGAATCCCAGAAAAAATAAAGGACAACCCCTCAAATTTTATAGGGACGCATAATGTGTTTTAGATATTTTCTAAAACTATTCGCGTCTGGTACTTATCATCTCATGTTGCTGAGCTGATGATGGAAAATATAACTCCTTAACTATTAGGAGTTAGTGGATAATTCTTTAAATATTATAGACCCTACATATGTTCCTCTGAGTTATTCAGGTGAGCTGATGATGGAAGGTCCAACTCCTTGTTATTTGAAAGGATATCTTTCAGATTGGTCCCCATAAAAATTTCATAATCGATTCAGTAGTTTGATCTTTAAACCTACAACCCAGCCGTGTTTGAGCTTAGGGTCATAAAGTCAGTTTTTTTTTAATTGTAAATTTTGATGTTGACATTTATTTTGTTTTTGACAGCCTTAGCTGGCCGAATTAATCACTACACACATATCTGGAGATGTCTCAAATTTTTTCCATTGAATGTCGACTACGTCGCTTACACCGTTATTCCTCTCACCTGTCCCTATTACTTACGTATTGAAATTCGGGAGGGGTGGCAAGATTTCGAATATTAAACATTCACATTTATTAGTTTCTCCCCGTATTTGGTAGTCTAAACGGGGTAGTTGGAAGGAAACTCCAAGATTCGACTAGTTTTCAAACTTAAACTGTGTTAACGATTTCCCTTACTTTCTAATGGGGTAAAACAGTTTTGTGTTATAATGGAAATGAGTGCAAAGATTTGTTTATGATTGACGAGCAAGGCAACTCATATATCAGTAATGAGACGAACAAAATGCTCTTCTAATGGTAAAAGAACGCATACCATTTCAGCGGTACCCAGAAATTTGAGTAATAAAACAAAGTTCAGGGTATCGCTGCTTTGCCGCTCATTACTTTGACACATTGTATAGTTAGTTTCAGTAGCTCTGTAACATTGCTAGCTACAGACTCTTCAAATCTTAACACACTACTACACATAATATCTGATACTGCGGTGGTTGATAATTAAACAAAATTAAAAAAAAAATTGTAATTTTTTTTTTATTTGCTCTGCTACTAATTAAATAAGTAACAAAAAAGCTTTCGTCTTATTGTGACCGTAGTGTATAAATGAATACAGGTCAAGTGCGAGTTGGGATCGCATTTCTTTCTTTTCTAGAAAACGCTATTAGGGTGTGAAGTATGTAAAAAAATAGAGAAGGCGGTTAAACGCAAACTTATTGTCAAATCACGAAAGAGTACACAATATACATACATTGTGACTACATTATTGACTGCCGTTTTAGCTCATATGGTAGTGTATCTGCTTCAAGAGCTGTAGGGCGTGAGTTCGATTCCTACATAGGACAGTGTGACTAGCATAAATGTATCTTCTGTGTCCCAGTGTTATGTATGTATTATGAATGAAAAATATGTATATATATATATATATATATGTATATGTGTTCTGTCAGTTATCTGGTTTCTATAGTACAAACTTTGCTTAATTTGGGGTTAGCTAGCGCTGTATGAAATGTGTTACGTGATATTTAATTTATTTAGTATTTATGTCTATTTGTTTGTTTATTTCTCACAAACTAGATAACAGATTTTTAGACCGCTTATAACATTATTTGAGAATTTCTCCAATAACAATTCGTATGTCCGTTAAAAGGCGAAGAGCGTCCCACTATTAAAACAAAGCAGTCGTGGAGGCTACCGATAGAAGTAAAATTTTAAAATACGTCACATTAGCGCATCGATGATGCGAATAAGTTTTGCCCCTACCATAAAATCGCTCAAAGCGTTAGCCGCTTTGAGCGATTCACTTCAAAGAAGTATTCACTTCAAATATTACAAATCAAAGATGCGAATTTCAATATCACATGAATCCTCCCTAAAACCATCAAACCTCAAGCACCAATCAGATCAAATCAAAAAGAGCAAAGCATCAAACGTGTATTTCTATATTCTTCTCAAGCCGGCCGCAAACTCAAAGGTTTAGCTCTCTGTTGCTTTAATCGATGGTGCTTGGAAAACGTCAAAAGAAAAACGATCTATCGTTTGATCTGTATGACGGAGATAACTAGAGGCTGTGGAATGCAGAACGTGAACTTACTTCGTTACTCGTAAAAAGTAGTACAGACTTGGTGGTAGGTCTCCTTTGCAGGAGGTCGTCTATGTAGGTACCACCGTAGCACCAGATATTCTGCCGCCAAACAGTAGTGCGTAAATATTACTGTGTTCCGGTTTGAAGGGTGGCAAAAATACAGGGCTGTTGAGACTAACCATCGAAAGTCTCATAGTATTCGCCAAAGCACTTCGCTGGACTTTTTTGTTATTCAAAGTTTTCTTTTATGTAGTAGTAATGGGACGAATGAGACGCTCTCCTGATGGTAAGAGATAACCTCATAACGCCTGACCATTGCAGCGATACACAGAACTTTGAATAACAAAACAAAGTTTAGAACATCGCTGCTTTAGCGATTATTACTTTGAGACATTAGATGGTTAGTCTCAACAAGTTTTGTGTATAGCAGACATGCGTTATCTCTTACCATCAGGACAGAGACTTGTTCGAGCCAAAACTTTAAAAAAAAATGCGTTGGAAATGGTTAAAATCCTTTCAGTTCTACAATTTCATTTGTTATACGCACACAAATATCTTAATGGGATTGTATTTGTATGACTTAACGTCTTGATATATTTGTATAATTAACGAAAATTGTAGTATCAAGAAATCGCCTATTCTGTAGTAAATACAACCTAGTCGTATCTAGAAAATAGTAGAGAAGTTTTCCAGCAGCTAAATGTACCACAAATCGCTTTAAACACCTAGTTACAGTTCATAGCTCAACGATGTTGATGTTCAAGTGATTTTACAATGACCATTCACGACTTATGTACTTAACCTAAAAAAAACTTGGCATTTTATTTTTCCGGAATTTTATGGCTTTTAATAGCCATAAATATTAAAATTAAAGTTAAATGAATCATCTCTCAAACTAATTACACCTAGATATTACAAAAAACACGACTAATTTACCTTTGTCTCTGGTTTCTATAACCCGAGTGCTGTACAAAGGCAGCTATCGGAAGGAAAGCGAAAGGGTAATGCGGGCATAAGATGCGCATCGGCACACACGGCCTAATCACGACTTGCCCCATCCTCCCCCACACAACTTTTGCATATTGCCCGACTTGTCCCGATAGACTTTCGCGTTGCGTGAATATTGTGGTGCGATTTTCCTCTAGACCTTTTTTTGAATGAAAAAGTTTTCTTCCTCTATTGCTGGTTTACAAATTGTTTAAATGTAAGTAAACAATACTCCATTCAAAAAATTTCCTTATTTACGTAATTAAAAAACAAAACTTTTCATTGAACTTATATAACTTTGACCAATATTCCAGTTAACAAAAGTTTTTGTTATTACTTAATTTACTTACTGTTTGTGTTTTCGTCGTCGAATCATCGTCGGTCGAGTCGTCGGAATCTATTTTTTTTTTTTTTATGTTCCCCGATTACTCGGAGACAATTGAACCGATTTGAGATTATTATTTTTTTTGTTTAAAATGGCGGTCCCATTAGCACCAAGTCAGAATCTGATGATGAAATCGACGGCAAAATTCAAATTTTATAGGGACGCATAATGTATTTATATACTTTTATTTTAAAGGATATACTTTCACATTGGTGCTATAGAAATAACATGAAAAACGGTTGAATAGTTTGATTTTGAACCATAATACGTATTGTGCATTGCATCGTGTCGGTTAAATATAAATTTATAATTGTTTTCGTTTCTTTTAAATTTGTACATATATTTATTTTTGTCAATTTACTCATAAAACTAGTTAATTCAGTCTCCCATCTTTGCTGTAACATCCGAAAATATTCTCAACCCAATGACCAAATGTGAAACCTTCACATTTTTCCTAGCGAGATAATTCTTTACCCCTTTGCGGTCCCAATACAAATATTCAAACAATTTCGAACCCTATGTTGTTGACACAAGAATCACCTGTTGTTTCGTGCGTGAGTTAAGCACACGTAAGTATAGTTAAGGGTGACATGACGTTTGAGGGATGCGAAACTCCTTAATTGTGAGGGTGTATCGATTTTTTAATGCGTCTCCTTGTAGGGTGGTAATTAGGGTCGTTTGCAATTGGCAGCAATGTGAAAGGGTTTTGTGAAATTTTTGAAATTAGTATAATCGACACAAAACTGGCTGTAGAGGAAGGAATCATGTTAAAAGTACGAAAAGTGCGACGCCAAAAAAAGAAGTTAAAATAAAAAAATATAATCTGAGTTTATGGTGAGTCAAGTATTTATCAATCAGCAATTCAGGATTCAGGAGGTTCAAATAAGTACTTCTATTAACATTGATTCTTTTTCACAAAAAGTACTTAAACAAGGTCGCAAAAAACCCTTATTCACTATAAAGCGCGTAAAACGAAGATAAACATTTGCGGACAACCATTTCATACTACTTATTCGCTATTAAGGCTTCAATGTACTTAATTAACTACGAAACAGTAAAAATACCGCGCAAAAAAAGCCTAGTTGTACCTCAAAATCATAGAGTAAGCAAAATAGATGGGGCATTGTTTAGGAAGACAAACCTCATTACTAAAAAACACGATATCTACTAATAAGAAACTCTTTATTGTGCACACGAGAAATATAAATGAACAAAAGAATCTTATGAGCTAGTGCCACAAGTGGCGGCCTTATCGCCAAAAGCGATTCTTCCAGGTATGCAAGAATGGAAAAACACGTGACTGATTAAGAACATACGGGAGATATAGTAATACTATCAAGTTCAAGTTTTTTTTTAAATTAATTTATAGCCTGTGTCGCTCAGATGTAAAACACTTCTACCCCATACATCCAATCCTATTCAGGCATTTAAAAATCAAGATGAAACAAATAAATTCACATACATAGTTATATGAACCATGAAAACATTATACTCTTTTAGGCAATCGTGTAAAAAGCGCAAGGCTTAATATTTTTCGAATGTAAAAAAAAATTGCATGTCATACTATAGAGATATCTTTATTTGAGATTTTTGGTATCAGTGTTGATGTTATAGATGTAGGCAAATTATGAAAAACCCGCATCACGACGAGGAAATTCTTTATATAGACCGGTATCATAAAGCTATTTTAGTTATTAGTGGGCCCATTTTCATGTTTGTTTACTCTCTGCCTTTAATCTCTATCTCGTAAAATTATAATAATTGCAACGTTTAATAACTGCGTTTCATTGCACGTCTACCTTCTCTCGTATTAAAGGGAATTATTCCTAGAAATTACTAACCCACTTTATAAAAACACGGAGTCTCGCAATTAATGTCAATTTTATTTATAATTGCCCGGTGACTTGTGCAAAAACAGGTAGCAATATGAGCTTCGGAGAAGATTCAAATATTTCACGTTTTTCTAGTAAAATACTTAGTCGCAACTGTTTACATAGTCTTTGACCGCATATTTGGCTTACGGCGCGTTGTTATATTTATAATATTGCATTTACTTGCATTTTATGTAACCGATATTAATTTAAAAATACTTTTGTTGTAAAAAGGTTACAAATCATGGTTAAGCTAATTTTTAGCCAATTATTTGAATTAAAGAGATAATAATCGCTTTATTGTCGCAACATAACAATAGCCGGTAGTACGCACTTAATATATCCACATGCATACACACATACATACACACATACATACGTAACACGTTTGGTGGTCAGTATATTGTCTTTTATTCTAGTTAATTTTATTTGCAGATTGTTAATTAATACAAGTTACTTTAGTTAACTTGCAGCTATAGCTAAAATTTAATGTCTGCCCTGTTATCTCATTTGGAAGTATATCTACTACAAGGGATTTAGACCGTGGGTTCGATCCCTACCCAGGACAAACATTTAAGTGACGAATATAGTTTGTTTTGTGTTTGATATGTTTTTACAATATATGAGATATACGTTTCCCATAAACAAAAAAAATATAGTAGAAGCTTTACTTAGTTTGGGGCTAGATGGCGCTACGATGTTTATTTAATTACCTTCGCAAGTACTTTTCGAGAATTCGTAAAGCTTTTTTATGTGACAGTAATAAGACGAATGATACGCATTCCTGATGGTAAGAGATAACGCATATTTATGGCCATGACCATACACAGAACTTAGAGTAACAAAACAAAGTCCGGGGTATCGCTGCTTTTGCGCTGATTACTTTGAGACTTTCGATGGTTAGTATAGCAAAGCAAAGCAGCTATACCCTGGACTTTGTTTTGCTACTCAAAGTTCTGTGTATCGCTACAATGGTCTTGGACAGGCGTTATCTGTTACCATCAGGAGAGCGTCTCGTTCGTCTCAATACTATTACATAATGCTAAAAAAGTATACTCCACAAACGATTTCGATTTGTTCTCCTATATTGAATGAAAAATATTTGCTGTAACTGTACAGAAAATTCTAGACGACAGAAACGAGCGGGAATCTTGAAACGACTCCTAGATTTGCGACCACATGGCGCGATGTAACGACAGCTTATTAAAGGCAATCAAGGTAACATACCATATTATTACTGATTCAGACCATCTGATACTCACGTACGCGGTATAGATACCTAGTATATATTGACGTGGGTACTTAGTATACTGCCTATTTGATCTATATAGAAAGCGCAAGCGATTTTTTTTTTTTAGTTTGACTGGCTAGGTGTTTACCAGAGCTCATCTGATGCTAAGTAACGGTGTGAACGAAGATCGTGTGTGTATGTTTGTGTACGTATGTGTGTGTGAGAGAGAGAAAGTGTGGGTGTGTGATATATATTTATTGTATATTTCATATTTGATTATTGGTTGCATTATTAATTTATATCACTTACATTATTATTTTTAAAACATGTTAAAACTTAATAATATTCAACTGTCAATTAATTACAAGTCACTTTTAAATAATAAAATAAAAATAAATAAATGTCAAAATATTAATTACAAAAAGAAAAACACGTCACAAACAATAAAAAGAAGCTTTATTGTATGTACTTATTTTTTATTTATAGTATGTTTTTGTTATCATGTAAGAGTATGTATGTATTTAAATATGTATGTATATATATAATTATAATTTTATATATTAGTGGGTTCGATTCCCGCCAAGGACAAATGTCTGTTTGGTATAAACAAAGGTTTGTTCTGTGTCTGAGTGTTCTGTATGTATTATAAGTATGTATTTACAAAAAATAAAAGTATTTATGTATTCTATCAGTTATCTGACTTCCATCACACAAGCTCTGCTTAGTTTGGGGTCAGATGGCGCTGTGTGTAATGTGTCCTACAATATTTATTATTATTTTATTTACCTATTTTTCTGTTTTAGGTGGTTTTTCAACACCACCTTAATAGCTGGCCATCATTTCATCATTTCTATCCAACCAAAGGTTGTCTGGAAGAAATTGCTCTAGGTCATAAGGCTGCCATTGTACTACCACATATAGGTCGATGTGGTTTTTTTGTCTTGTTATTATCTTTTTTCTTTATCTCTTTTTTGCGTTTTTTATGTTCTTATGTATGTATATTTGATGTATAATCTATTCGAACCTGTATAGATAAATCGTTTAGTTTTAGGATACAATTATAATATTTTTTCATGGCCACTCAATTTGCGATTAGCTTTTTGGCTTTGCAAAATTCTTACATTTCGCCAGCATACTACCTTATCAGCTAGAACTATTCCAATAGGTCGTGGTATTGTTAGCGGAAAGGATAGCCGCATCGTTTTCTATTCTCATTCCCTTG
The DNA here is from genome assembly GCA_950106695.1 of Biston stratarius. Classification (NCBI taxonomy): domain Eukaryota; kingdom Metazoa; phylum Arthropoda; class Insecta; order Lepidoptera; family Geometridae; genus Biston; species Biston stratarius. The sequence continues at coordinate 12,234,474 of OX467106.1, forward strand.
ACATATTATTTGTTCACGAAGTCTGCATACGGGTTTGCATAGACCTAAAGTCCACTGGAAGTGATTCAAAATTTAAAATGGAAAATATTTAACATGTAAGAATTCTTGCATAGATAACGATGTGTTGTTGTTCTTTTATTCTCAACATGTATAAGTTTACGTATAAATGATGTGGTCGATGATGAAGCACGCAAACTTAAGAGATGCCTATTCACTCAGACATTGAAAACATCTAAATTATATCTTTCAGGAAACAAGAAAGCCAGTTCCGTTCGGCATTTATTTAAGTTATGTAACTTATATATAATAGGTATAGAGCACAAGCTGTGTAAAGTGAAGGGGAGTCGGTAGCTTAGGTTGAAATTTTAAGAAACTTAAAAAAGACTTAGAGAGGAAGCAGTATTAAAAAATTATGATATATGGTGAAAGACCCACATTATATTTGAATATAAATTAAGACTCGAAATTCTTTAGAAAATTGGCTGCTGATGATGATGATGACGATGACATCCATGGGTTCTGGTCATGTCTAAAAGACTAAGTCAAATCCGTTTCATACTGAGGTTGCCTGGTTCGCTATTAGCGCTAAGGCCGCCAATTGTTCCACTAGTGTTAAGTATTTGTTTGTTAATCATCATCTATAATTATTTATGTTAGCAATAAACAGTTACATTATAATGATTAATATTAAAATAATGATATAGGTAAAATGTACCTTTATTCTTGAGCATTGTGGAATGATTAATTGTGCTTGATACTTGACTAATAGGCAAAAATGAAAAAGTAAAATTATCAAACATAAATTCTATTACAAGCATGTTTTTATTATATCTCGCCCTATGTTAAGCGAAGATGCAGCACGCTCGCCTAAGATTTTAAGTGCATTTGATAAACACACTTTTTGGCATTTACATTATTTTCTGATTCTATAATAATTAGTAAGTAATGATGTCACTTCTAGTGCTTCTTATATCGGTGATCTACATTACATTATTATCTATAGCTCTATCCGATACCCTTCCGTCTATTCTGTTTGCACAACTCTTTAATGCTTTATTTCGTTTGTTTGCGCAGCCTAATTAGAAAAGTCCCTGTTAACGACTTACATGATGTCCCTTTGTCTTTCGTTATGTAAAGAATGTACTGTTTAAAAAAACGTTGTTCTTAAAATTATTTTTTAAAAAATACGTCTACATTTATAGTCCATTTAGAAAGCTCATAATTCTGTTATACCTAGAAAAGTTTTCGTAAAAAAAAAACCATAGCCAATAGGCTTTTTTTTTGTTTTTGGCATAGTAATCTGTGCGTTCCGCCATTATCAAATATTTTAATTAGGTAGGTATATAATGAAAATTCAATTTGAAAAAAATCAAAATTATAGTCAAATTTTATAAGAAGCTTCTACGGAGTTTTGGAAATAACACGATAAGATTTATTTTTTACCATAAATAATACAATCAAGTGACATGATTTTTTTGCATTCCCGCCAAAGATATTTTTAAATCTCTTTTCTCTTTAGCTTTAGCACGTTTTGAAGCAAGATTTGAATTCATAATGCTTGTTAAATAGTTTTAGTAGAATTAAACAAAAACGTTAAATCATGACTAGGTAAATGTTTGTTTTATCATAACTACAGTCAATTTTTTGCACGTCTTATCGTTCTTTTAATAAGACAATCATGTTCGAAATTATATCAAAAATATTATTCCATCGTCATATTTCGCCCAGTGCCGCCGAGCCGAAAATAACTCTTCTCCTTTCAAGCTGTCATGTCTGTTTGGCGCCATCTTAATTCCGTCAATCTCCGGCGTTTGACGAATGGCATCGAGACTATGCGCGCCATTACGTTCAGAAATCATCGGTTTACGCGCGAACGTTACTTTTTATTGCTATTTTATTCCGTTTGTAGTCGTGCGTTTTCTACATTGAATACGAATTAAATCAAAAAGGAGACAATGTCAATTTTTTTTCAAATGTTATGTGTTAGTCTAGTGTAGTGTTGTTTTATTTTTGTTATGTTATGTTTAAATGTGTCAAAACTACGTCTGTTTCCATAGTGCCGTGGTGGTGCCGGCGTAAGAATTGTACCCCACCCTCTCTACCCGTGGTTGCCGTAAGAGTCGGCTAAGGGATGTAATCCGGAAGATGAGCAGCAGCGTCTTCCTTGAACAATCACACCTAACTGCGCTCGCCAACCCGCCTGCCAAGCGGGGCGAGTATTGGCAAAACCCCCACAGGAGGAGGCCTATGTCCAGCAATGGAATGGATGATGTGATTCCTTTTCTGCCTCATTTTATATCAATGGAAATTGACATATGTCAATTGACATATGTCAATTGACATATGTCAATTGACATGTGTCAATTTCCAAGAAAGTGATATATAGTTTTAAACACTGGTTGACTTTTAATAACATTTATGTACGTAGGTCCTTTTATTTGTGCTTGTAAAAATAACAGAGTTTTAATAATGGTAATTTTTTAAACTCCGTGTTAGACTTTTCAACATTTACTCTAGCAGAACTATTGTTAACGCTAACTCGTAGTCAAATTTAAAAAAGAAAAAAAGTTGCATTTTACTCCCGCGCTGTTCCACTTTCCATACAATTTTCTATGATTATCGTGATATGTAAATCTCGCAAATTGATATGCTAGCTTCTCTGCAGACAAAAGTAAAAAAAAAGATTTTGTTTTTTTGTACAAAATGTCACTTTAAATGTAATTTAACCTACACTTGTTACGTAAATTCGTTTGCTTCAAACATAATTTACATCTTGTCTCTGTTAGTGACGCAACAAAGTACATTATATCAGTGTTCATGAAATAAAACAAAAAAAAAATTGAGCTTAAAATATAGCAACATTATTTTACCTTTCTCATACCTAATGTTATTTTGAAAATTGTAGTTTAACCTGGAAAACCAAATTAAAGTAATTATCTGCAATGCAATTCGGGGTGTTGCAAGGCTGAACCGACAAATCAGCTGTTTTTCTTCACGAACGTATAGTAGCGACGTCGCGAATTGCCCATTTGACATTGTAAAGTAAATTGTAGTCAATAACGACAGCGAAATAACTTATTGACAAAAAAAAACTAAATTTATTCGGTTCTTATACCTTCTCATTCATTTAAGTAAGCATAACAGAAGAATAAAAAATGTCGTGCTTGACACTTCTTGTCAGCGAAAACTTGACAGATAATTAATTTTGTGCCAAAAATCGTTTTCGGGCGTGTTTAGAAATATAAGCTTAATATAAACGCATTCTGTTACATGTATTCTGTTGTGAATAAAAAGCTAAAATTTATTCTCCACCTACGTAATTATACAAATACCACAAAGAAATGCAAAAATGCTATTATGCCGGCAACAAAACGACCAATGCACGACCATAGACAAGCACTTTTAATTGCACCACCGAAACGATATTTTATTGTCTGTGGTCGCTTTTTTCCACCCCCAGCCCGTGGATCGTTACTCAAAATTATCTAACTTAGATATCTAACACCCTTCACCCCCGCTCGTGATATATTCCCTCTAACAACGTGAAAGAAATATGCTCCAACAGATATTTTTCTTTTAATCGAGAATGACGTCTGCATTGTAATTGGCTGGATTCGCGTGCAACCGTTTTTGCGCGGTGTTAAAATTTGAATTTGGAATGTTTTACTTTTTTTTACATTAGTCATGTGGCCAGCTACTTTTTGAATCACAGACACAAAATGTAATTAAACTTAGAAGTACCAACATTGTAAAAATAAATAGTACGTTAAAGCAGCCAACTGAAAGCATGAAATCCAATCAAGTTGCCAATAGTCTCGTGACCGCAACGAGCAAAACTTAGTTTTCCGTTTTGGTTTTATAACTGGAAACGATAGACAGGTTATAAATGAGCTTCCAGAACTTCTAATTGCTTCATTCCGGTGTTTACCGGAATCGAGAATTGGACGTATTGCAGCTTTAGTCAGTCGTCGAACAGTACAGACTTGATAAGGTCGTACGCATCATTATACCACCGCTCACAGACAAACTGTTCTACAATTCCTTTTCACAACTATCCTTCAATCTTAGTAATATACAGGCTTGCGTTTGACCGCCAACTCGCCTAATGTTACTTCCACAATGTTCTGGAGAAATATTACGGGACCGCTTATAATTATCTGAATTATTGTAAATTTTAGATTCTAGCGTTCTAAAAACGTCAATATATCCTATTGATTGGAATTTATTACTTTACAAATGCTTAAAAAATCGACATCTAAAATCATTTATCTCTCGAATAAAAAGCCTTTCTACAAAGTGGTTAGCTTTTTAACCGATTTCAAATAAGGGCGAGGTTTTGTATGTTTGTTACCTCAGAACTCATTTACTTTCAGATTAGTCCCATATAAATTTCATCAAAATCGGTTCATTAATTTGATTTTTAAGCTATAATAACTTGAAACAATATAGCATCTAAGTAAACTAAATTGCGTATTTTGCTCTTCTGTGTCTTTTCCGTAGTGCTTTTACGGGCACTAGAAAAGTCCCAAAGATCTCCGTAACTCTGTAATAAAACAATGTAACCTGTGTTTGGGCTTCTAATTTTCGAATAAACAAAAGCGTAAAAAAATATGTTGCTATAAATACATACAATATAAATATATTGATTGATTGAGAACGGCACCAAATAAAAAAAAACACATTAAAGCGTGTCTACTTTAATTTTGCAACTCAATAATCAAAGCGATCACGGTTCACCGCCATATTTATCCGTGCTAACACATCCGTTTCAAAACTGCATGGACAAGTTCCCGCCAGTTTCGCCGTCATATTTACAAACGTCAAAAAATCCCTGCTATTTTCAACCTTGCCAGTACGCGATACAGAAAAACGAGTTTGTCAAACTCTATTAATTTTTACCATTTGCATCTCGTATTTTCGATTTGACACTTGATTGATGATCGTGACATTTATTGTCAATCAAATCTGTCCGTAAAAGCTTGCAATGTGAATATTTATGAATTGCCCTCATAACTGTTGTGGCGATTCGTTAAAATATCATTTTAATGCCGATGGGACATCAGACTTATCATTATCCGCAAGCGAGAATCTTTTTAGGGTTCCGTACCCAAAGGGTAAAAACGGGACCCTATTACTAAGACTTCGCTGTCTGTCTGTCCGTCCGTCTGTCTGTCACCAGGCTGTTTCTCAAGAACCGCGATAGCTAGACAAGTGAAATTTTTACAAATTATGTATTTCTGTTGACGCTACAACAACAAATACTAAAAACAAAATAAAATAAATATTTAAGGGGGGCTCCCGTACAACAAATGCGATTGTTTTGCCTTTCTCATAGATAATGGTACGGAACCCTTCGTTTGCGAGTCCGACTCGTACTTGGACGTTTTTTTTAACTGCACGAAAACTGGCTTCAATCATTCACGTCATTTATCACTTTTAGGGACAAAGTCGAAACTAGACAGAGCTATAGACGGCACAAAAAGAATCAGTTGAAAGTTCTCGAAGCTCGAACGTCTTTTTGCTCGTACAGTTGGTATTGCTCATCGTGGCGCGTTTGAATTTCGAACTCTACTTTTTCCCACCAGATTTCGGGCTCGTCATCAGTCCGACTTTATGTTTGACCAGTTTGACAGATTGCCGACTTTTTTTGGCTTCTCTCGGCTAGTGTGTTTAGCCAGAAATCGCGAACACGAATTCTAGTTTCTGACGGTAAAATGGCGCATTATGCATTTTTTATTTGACCACTTGTCTTTCAGCACTTCTTTTGTGATCGAGTTTGCGGATGCCGATGCATTGTCAAAGGGAATAGAATTGGTGTACGCTTCTTTATTTTGAGTTTTAAATTGCTATTGATGGATTTTCTCGTGTATTGTGTTCCGTTTTCGTTCCATAACCTCTGGATGGGAAGTTAATTTTCCTCAGTTGTCAGCGCTATTGTCTATGAAATGGAAGAACAATAAACGAGTTCGAATTTCAAATTAAAATCCGTTGAATTTTTAATACAAAAACTGAAGTACGCAATTATAGTATACCTCCAGGTGATTATGATGATTGACTATTGTACTGCATTTAGATGTGTTCAGTGAAAAAAATGTCTAAAAACAAAAGTAACTAATAATTACTTTCTAATATTATTCTCTACATCCGCGTAGCGCCCTCGTAGCAATTCGTAGCACCGTAGCCCTTCTACGATTAAGTCTAGTAGCCATTAAATATTTGCAGTAACATAATACTTATCAATGATTTTATTTTTGATGTGTTCAAAAGATTGATGCGATAATTTAGTAATAGATAGTATAGTAATAGTAGATAATTTTTTTTTGTAGCGATGAAAGCTCAGTGGTTAGCGCGGTCGGTTCGCACGCCGAAGGTCGTGGGTTCAAACCCCAACAATGAGCTTGAGCTGCCGGTGAAGGAAAATATCATGGGTAAACCATAGCGAGGTGGTACTTTGTAGTACTCGGCTGGCTAGCTACCACCCTCAAGTTGAAAATCTGCCGGCAAGCATCTAACGGTGTATTCCGGCAGCCTTACTTGAGAGCCAGTTCCATTACAGGCTAGGTGTGTTTACCATCTTCGACCACACCGTCACTTAACATCGGGTGAGCTGTGGTCAAACACCTAGCCCGTCAGACATTAAAAAATTAATCGTTACGAACAACTTGTAGCATGCGCATATTTACGATTTCAGAGTTCTTTTCCTAGTAAAAGTTATACATAATGTTAAGTACAATGACCCCCTTTCGACTTAACATCCCCCAAGATCATAGCCCTGTATATATGTTTGCATGCAATTTTTTTCTTTTTTTTAAAGTTTATAGTTATCACAATTACAATGATCTAGTTTCTTATAGTTTATTTTAAAATTTCAAAATTGTACATGCGAAATATAAGGCAAAGAGAAGTAGAGAATCGAAGATAGCGCGGCGGAGACACACGGGAGGATTTATCGCCCCGCACTTTGCATACGTCGCGCCGATTCGGGAAGAATGCACCTCGTGTGACGCGATTGCTGATGCTTTATTGCTGTTAGGTTGGCAACGCGTTATCGTGAAAGCAACTGATATATTATCTATGGTTAGATACACGCATTTAGCAACTTTAATTAACCACGATAATGTTAATATAAATGCAGTGTGTTTTAAATAAGTTTTATAAAAAACCAAATATAAACGTCAATATAAAAATGAAAGAAAATTAAAGATCTACAACACTTAATTTGCTATTTTCTCTTTGTGCTACTTTCATAGTTTTGTGTAAAAGTAATTAGACAAACAAAACGCTCTCCAGATGGTAAGAGATAACGCATGTCCATGACCATTGCAGTAATACACAGAACATTGAGTAGTAAAACAAAGTCCAAGGCATCGCTACTTCAGACTTTCGATGGTTAGTTTTAACAGACCTTTGATTTCGCTAACCGCCAAAATAATGTTTACACACTACTACCTGACGGCATATCTCGTACTGCGGTGGTACGTATCTAGACGACCTCCTGAAGGGGGCATGTATTGTAACACACCAAATGTAGATTGTGTTTAATTTCCATTGCTGTTATCAACGCATCTCAAAATAAAAATTAATACTTATTTTAAATCGAAACTCTGTCTATTTTATAGTTTTTGACGGCTTTCAGAGTCGCCTTAAAATATTTTCTTATCTTGATAAATTGGTATCTGGTACATTTAAAGCGAAGTCCCGGTATATTGCTAGTTTTCACACAAAATATCCCTAAAACAAAAAACATTTCCTGTTACGCGGATAAATTAAACTTCAACAAATTAGAGCTACCAACATTACCAACCTAACTCTTCAACGGAACATTTACACGTGTACCAACATAACAACAATACAACGTTTGACATTAGCCAAATCTCATCTCCGCGTCCAAATAATCTCTATTTGCCTTAAAATAATCTCTTTTAGCCTAAAGTCCACGTCACACTCGTTTAACACAGCCCTTGCAATTAAACTAAAAATGTGGTGTGGAGCAGAATGGTGGATAAAAAGCTAGCTGTAGTAATCATTGGAGGTAATTGGGGGTTGACCCTTAACCCTTCGGAGGAACATCGTATGCCGTGGACAAAGTATAAGAGGAAGCGAGAAAACAGTCCTTTAGATATACGTACAAAACTTTTAGAAAAAAATAGAAATTAAAAATTAGAGTTGGCAGTCAAACGCAAGAAATTCGGTACTCCGGTGATAAAAAGCACATCAAAACATCTCTCCTTATACAGAATTATAATCTTGGGATGCACTAAGGTGAAACAAGGACATTCTAAGCGGCATTATCAACACCGTTTACTATGGTAACGACCCTGAAATCAAGAGAAAGGTCGATGACATTTATTTTGTCTATGAAGCAGCTGATATTATTTTCGCGATTTGAGATTTAATTCCATTGTTAATTGTAATGTAATGTAATTAATTATAATGCAATAATTCCGCCTATTATGAATCGATTTTGATGATTCTTTTTTTGTTTGGTAGATCATACTTCAGAGGTTGTCCCATATAATAGTTTATCGAAATTGATTTATTCATCGCTGCTTCAATGGAGTCGGTATTTTTAAATTGTATATTTATACTTGTTATACTAATACCCGCTCGCGTTTATGCCTTTCGTCGTTCCCTTAATGGCGGTCACTACAGGGCCGAATTAAGACAATAATTACTCGCGGACAGGGCGTTCGTTTCGCCTAATACTTTTTACGGCGAGTCCGTCGTTCGACCCTGTGTTCTCGCAGTAGAATACTTTGAATGACTATGGGAATAAGGGTTTAAAAGTCAATGTGTATTGTCATGTTCACTCCGCCATCTACAATAGAAGACCTAGCGAGACAACTAACCGGAGTGCAAACTACCTAATTCCATCTTGCCCATTCAACTATTGGACAGCCAGGAGCTATAAGAAACGACACCGTTTCATGGTTGATATTCCAAAAACTCGAACTAAAAGGATCGAATCTGCCTTCATTGTACGAACCGCTAGACAATGGAATTTGCTGTCCCTGTGGGTGTTCCGTGATGGCTACAATCTGGGTGCCTAAAAGTCGCGGGTGAATCGGTTTCTTTTAGGCGAGTTAGCGGTTAAACGCAAGCCTATTAGTAATAAAAAACCTCATAACACAGATCATCCTAGTGTAGGCGATATATAACCACTAAGATACATGCTTTGTTCTCCCATAACTTGAAATCAAGTCAAGTCAATAAAGATTTTTTTAAGTTACGATTGTCTAGAATAACATTGTAAATTCTCCAGCATCCACTTTATTTCTAGTTCAGTCAGTATATCAGTAATGCGAAATGCTTGCATTATTTATTTATATACATTATTATACATACACACGTATATATGTATGCATTATTTATCAGTTGCGGGTAGAAGTTAAACCAAAAATCTGTGCTACAAATACATTCAAACAGTCGGTTATATTAATCACTCAAGGCACGTACGTTAATAATAATTATCAGGAGTATTGTATAGCATGAGTAAATCAGGAATATGTTTAAAAAATGTATGAAAATTGACAATTCAATTTCAGTTTACGTCCGCCAGGAGCGTTGGTCTTGACCATTAATAAATTGACCCGGACCATAAAAAAGGGTATCTTTATCGCGTGTCTTTTTATTATTGAAACACTCCGACAACCGTTTATTGCAAACTTGCGATGAAACAAGAATATCGCTCGTGTGGTGGTCAGTATGCTGGTAATACACGTCCACTGGTGAGCATAGGCCTTGTACGCCACTCAAGTCGCCCATGGTCAATAATGCAATCGCAAAAACGTCTATGGAAGTTACCGCGAATTTTTATTGCCATTCAGGTTAGACACACACGAAAATAGCAACGTATGCCCGCACAATAAGGTTCGTAGTTGCGTAAATTTCTTATGCGATTAACTTAATAGCATTAAAAGATTACGGCAAACCCCTGGTGTGACCTGACCACTCACAATTTTCAATTATGACTACGAACAAAATATATTTTAAAACTAGTTTACTTGTTTTTTTTTATGTTAAAAGTATCGACGGGCCACCTGATGGTAAGTGGTCACCGCCGCTTTTGGACACCTACAATACCCGGGGCATTGTCAGTGCGTCAACATTTGTTTGAAGCGAGGTAGATCAAAATTATTTAGTTTGAGAACAACGACATTTTATTATATTTTTCAATTTAATGATCTGATAAAAAGTTTCGACGCAGTTGATAATGGTTTTTAACGTTCATAAAGCTTATAAAATAAAAATTAATTGAAAACAACTTCAACGGCCACTTTATATAAATAACTTGCGAAAGAAAGGAACTAAAATAATCTACCAATTTTGTTATCAAAATATGATTGTGGCGCCACCACTCAACTCCGCTGACAAGCTGGTTGATCTTTAACAGTTTGAAATCTTCAATACACATCCAAGGTTTCGTCTAATGACAATATTAGTTAAAGTATTAACATCGCTTGTCTAGACAAAGATATCGATGTCAAGGTATTAAACCTAATTATTTTCAAGCTATTTTAAACTGTAATTCTGTTAATATAAAGTCAAATTTACTGAAACGTGGTTTCGTCTTTGTTGTCAATGACCAAAATCTCATAGACGTGTACTAGCCTTGGAAATGACATTTAGTTGAATCAAAGATCGTCTGTCATTAGGCGATGACGGAAATATTCCTGCATAATAGTTCATTAGTCATTTTATTGTCAAGTTATACAACAATGAAGGTTATTTTCACATTTTCCTTATTAATTACTATAACATAAATTTTAATAGTACGAGAAATCGTTGTCGCCGAGTTTACTACTGCCCTATTAACTCATTTAGTAGTACTTCAATAGCTAAAGAGCGTGGGTTTGATTGCCAAACAGGAAAAAAAAATTATGAAGAAAATAGTGTTCTTTGCCTTGATGTTTCGTATATGTAGAGATAAGATTTAAATTTCCAGTGAACAAAAATTGCTCTAGTTATATAGTTCTATAGTTTTGTAGGACCATGGAAAAATAGAATAAGGTTACATTTTATTCGTAAACGCACGAAAAAACACAAATTTTCGAAAACAATACGATAATTCTTCCAATCCAAATCTCCCAACTCTAGTTTTGTTCCACGTCGCGTAGTTGCTAAATTCAAATATTTAATTTATAAACACCTAAATTACAAGTCAAATTCCGTAATATAATTTCAAATGTATCACCAAAATGTCAAAACTGATTCCAAGTAAAAAAAAATGTCAAAATGACCATTTACTATAGGCCATTATTCAAAATGACGTTTGGCATTTGATGTAGGTAGATTTAAAATACGCTTGATAACTATTCGAATTTTATAAATCAAAGTTTTAAAGTTGGAATCCTCACGTCGTCGTTCCAATCACGCTCAGGCCGGGTGGTTTCCGTCGCATCCATCTTGGACGTGATACGATCTTCACGCACCAGCGCGCCGACGCCCCACCTTGATGCACCTACAATTGATATCTTCCGAAGGTCGACAAATAACTGCCTGCGAACACTACATTACAAACAAAACACACACAAAATTCAACTTTATACTGTAAGCAATAAACGTGTATTTCAGTTATATCATTCCGTTCGATCATGTGCTGATTTTATGAATAGATCGTCGATTGTCGAACGGAAACGTGAGCCGCAAATTACTGGCTGTTTAGACTCCGTTGTGATTCAAAATTGGAACGCAATTCTATTGATTGTTAACTTTTTTAAACGTTACTGCCATTGAACGTTTTTTGACGTAAACAGCTACGCTTTTTTTGGCGTCAAACATGTCTAAGTATTAATTCAGTCTCACTTTTTGTGCCTAATGTGCCTTTTTAGCTTGTATCAAATGTTAAAATAGCACCAATTTAATTGAGTATTTGCTCGAAACAAGTTTGGACGGCAGTTATCTCTGAAATATAATTGAAAACATCACGTAAAGGATATGACACATTAGTGCGACTAACTTGTCTGTGTAATGTAGAGTTGCGCGAGGGAGCCACAACCGTTTAATCTAAATCAAAATGGTAAAACTTTTTTAGTTCCTTTATGTTACCAACTCTGTATATAATGTTATTGTGGATCAATCTCGACCCAAATGTCATATGATAGACACTATCTGAAGAGCAACAAACACTAAGTTAATATTTGCATTAAAATCTGAATTATCGCTGTTCGAGATTCCTAATTAACGAAATAATGCTAAAACAAATATATTTCCTTATCGCTGTTTTTCCGTTTTTAGTTTTTGTGACGAATTTTTATTGTGTATATAATTTTATAATGATCTTTTACGATATACTTAGTCATTAGATTTTCCAGTATTTTGGGGTGGAATAAACCTTAATAATAAATTATATTGACTTTTAAACTAAATTAGAGAATTAACGGTTTAGGTTCAAAGATTGTGAAAAACACAAAAAATAACGTCATATCTATTCACGATAAGTACTTACCTATTTGTTTTGAGAACATATTCTAGTTTCAGGCTTCGCGTGTTCAAACGTCAATTATACATTCAATTTAGTTGATCAGTAGTCAAACACCTAGTTTGTTAACCATAAAAATACATTTAAAAAAAACATTAAAGCACACTAAAAATGTTATCCTTTTTTACTCTGAACGATGTAAGGATTCTAAAGATATCTCATTTATCCAAATCTGAGGTATTACAAACACCCTGAAAACTTTACACGAATGAACTAGCACGGTTTTCTTTTTTTTCTTTCTTTCTTTTCTTGTAGGTACCACCGCAGTGTAAGATATTCTGCCGCCAAGCAGGAATTTGTAAATATTACTGTGTTCCGGTTTGAAGGGTACTGCAGCTAGCGATATTATAGGGCTGTTGAGACTAACCATCAAAATTCTCGAAATAATGAGCGCTAAATCAGCGAAGCCCTAGATTTTGTTTTGCTACTCAAAGTTCTGTATATTGCTGCAATGGTCATGGACAGGCGTTATCTCTTACCATCAGATAAAAAAACAAGCATTAATCATAAGCTCCCATTAGCTACATAGAACTTATGTCCACGTGTTGTTGTCCACAGATTGCGCAACTAGTCGAGGACGTTCGCCGGCTGCAAGCGTCGCTGTCAGCGCTGCAAGAAGCGCACGCGCAGCAGTTGCGACGGCTGGAGGAGAGGCTCGACGAGAAGAAGCAGCACATAGCCCGGCTCGAGGCCAGGCTCGACGGCCAGAGAGACTACGACGACATCAAGCGGGAAATCAAGTAAGCAATGATAACCAAGAAATAATAATTAACTCTTTTTTTGTTTTATTTATGCGGGTAATCCCGCATAAATAAATTACATTTAATTTTATCGGAAACTCCGACTATAGTTTCGGCCACATCCGGGGGCCTTCATCGTGGGGACAAAGCTGAGACAACGCGCGCGCGGGCTCATCTTGCTTCGCACAATGCACTTCGCGAAGCAAGACGAGATGTTAAGTGACGGTGTGCGTCACTTCAGGTGACCTGTGGTCAAAAACTAGTCTGTCAACCATTTAAAAAATTGATAATTGTTTGATTCAGGCGCTCCTTTGCAATTCATTTTAAGATATTTTAAAGTTATATTTAGTGTATATCCGTTTAGCTAAAGTCGTTATGCTAAACTAACGAGTATTTAATATAATTTTAAATATTTATCGGAAACAAACTTAAAAACTGTTTATTTTTATGTTTGCCAGGCTAGGTGTTTGCCCACAGCTCACCTGATGTTAAGTGATGGTGTGGTCGGCAAACACACCTAGCCTGGGATGGAACTGGCTCTCAAGTGAGACTGCCGGAAAACGTGAGATGCTTGACTACAAAAAAAAACGCGTTTAATCGGTTTTATTTCGTTTGCTACATAACTCTGGCGTTATAGTTCAGTTCTTAATGTTAGCTTCATTAACGGCTGTCAACATGGGGTGCCACACTCGAAGTAATGGTATCGTTTATATTCGCTCGGTAAAACTCTATATCAACCATTCTTCTAATTTCAAAACTGTTAACAAAGCGTGCCATTCCCAACTAACCTGAAATCAGTAGATAGTCACACCAGTTGATAACACGTTATCAGGCAAGGGTCGTTCACCGCTCTGTTTGTATGCTCACTGCTTGGGCAACAGGCCTTGGGTAGAACTAAGGAACTACCTACAAAACTGTGCTCTCACTCATAAACATTGATCAAAGTTATGATAATTATAATGCTTGTTTTATTTTTGTATTGCGCAGAAGCGTAATTTTAACTAATGATTTTAGCTAAACTTTTATATTTTTATTCCTTTAGTATTCGAAAGATGTATACAACGAAATATAGCCGTGGTGTTGCCGGCGTAAGAATAAGTACCCCACCATCTCTACCTGTGGTTGCCTTAAAAGTCAGCTAAGGGATGTAATCCGGAAGATAGGCAGCAGCGTCTTCCTTGAACAATCACACCTAACTGCGCTCGCCAACCCGCCTGCCAAGCGTGGCGAGTATTGGCAAAACCCCCCCAGGAGTCCAGCAGTGGACGTCCTATGGCTGATGATGTGATACAACAAAAATTTATATAGACAGCTACCTACGCTGTCTGTCTATAAAGAGTTGTTTTTTGTTTTTAATATCAGGTATCAAATAAATATCTTAAAACACTTCACACAGCGCCATCTAGCCCCAAACTAAGCAAAGCTTATACTATAGGAACCAGATAACTGAAAGAATTATTTACTTATTTTTTGTAAATGTTGTTTTTTATTTATAGTAATGAAACGAATGACATGCTCTCCTGATGCTTATATATGGAGATAACGGTTGTCCGTGACTATAGCAGCGATGCACAGAACTTTGAGTAGTAAAACAAAGTTCAGGTCATCGCTGCTTTGGCGCTCATTACTTCGTTCGATTGTTAATCTCAACAGCCCTGTAATTTTGCACAATACACTTTGGTGGCAAAGTATCTGGTACTACATACAGAACAAACATTTATCTTCGTCATACAAATGTTTGTCCTGGATGGGAATCGAACAGCTCTTGAACCAGATACAATACCAAATGAGCTTACAGGGTAGTCTGGACATAGGCCTCCACCATTGACTTCCATAAAGACCGGTTGGAAGCGGCTCACATCCACCGCGTTCCTGCGGTCTTTATTAGGTCGTCTGTCCACCTTGTGGGTGGACGTCCTACGCTGCGCTTGCCGGTTCGTGGTCTCCACTCCAGAACTTTGCAGCCCCATCGGCCATCAGTTATGCGTGCTCTGTGCCCTGCCCACTGCCACTTCAACTTGCTAATCCGCTGGGCTATGTCGGTTACTTTAGTCCGTCTACGGATCTCCTCACTTCTGATTCGATCTCGTAGGGAAACTCCGAGCATAGCCCTCTCCATAGCTCGTTGTGCGACTTTTAAGCACGTTTGTCTAAACATTTATTATAGCGGATTTCATAAAACATACTTAAATGAAGGATACATGCAAGAAAAGTATTTATTTATAACTTTTTTTAAAAATAAGGAATACTTAGAAGTGACGAACTTGGTATAATTATGTAGCAGAAACTTTGAGAACTCTTACAAACAAACCGAAAGTTTGAAAAATACAAAGCGTTTCTGCTTGTTTTGTATAAAAATTAGCTGCTTTATACATTTTATTAATGAAATTAACGAAATTTTTCCATGAATTAGTTGTAGCAAAATTTTTGTATGAACCAGCTGTAACGAAATTTTTCTATGAATCAGCTGTTTTTGTTTCTCAGGCCAATTGGAGAAACCGAACATTTGTACCTCTTACCATCAAGAGAACGTATCGTGCGTCTCATTACTTTTAAATAAATAAAAATAAGCTTCAAAGCAGAACACAGTAATGCTTACACACTACTGCTTGGCAGAATATCTGGTACTGCGGGGTAAATAAAAAAAAACACGGAACGGATAAAATTATACGGAAAAGTGAAAAATCCGAGTTAAAAAATCTCCTTGTAAAAAAGTGGCTGAGTGATTGAGACAGAAGATAAGAGAGATCTTAAAAAATATTGTCAAATTTTATTTATTTTAAATTTTTATTTAATTATCATTTTATCTCATTACATGGTCATACTGTAAAGGAAAGATTTGGTCACATTTTCTGCAATAGTCATCACGTGCGAAGCCGGACATTTAATTTGAAATAAAAATACTTGGTTTCATAAAGGATACCGTCACTTATGAATGGCGCAACAGCTCTTCTTCATCGCAAACATAATAATAGCTATTATCACTCTACAAACAATTAACTTATTAACAAGTCATACAAAAGTTCAAGTTTCAAAACAATAGTACCTGACTCAGAGAAAAGCAATCCCATTCTAAGCATACTTATCTATAATAAACTAACTTACGACATATTAAACAGAATAAAGCTGTACACTCATCTATCTGTACAGTCTTTCACAGACTTCATTCGTTGTTTTTCCTTAGTGCTTGACATCAAGCAAGTCAGTGCTTGACATCAAGCAAGTCAATGCTTGACGTCAAGCACTAACATTGGATTTGCATAGTTTACGTATATAAAATGATTTGAGTAAAAATTAACTTCAATCATACCAACCGAACGGACCAAACATTTAACTAAATACATAAAGACGTTAGGTAAAGTTGTGTTCAAAAACGCCGAGTTACGTTATATGGTATATTTATTACATCTACGTTTGACCCATCAGCGAATTAATTCCAATTTTTTTTAAACTTAGGCGAGGTGTACTTACTGCTGTAATCGATGAAAGGATTTCTTGCCTTCAGGAGAGCGCCTCGTTAGCTCATTACTTTTACATTACAAAAAGGTGACATATCTAAAGACAAAAAGTTATCAATAGATTTTTTTATTACAAGTAGGCTTGCGTTTGATTACCCAACTTTCCTGATGTTAAGCGAAGATGTAATCTACGATGAAACGCGCTTGCCTAGAAGAAACCGATTCACTTGCGAGGAACACCCACTTGGGCAGCAAATTCCATTGCTTAGGTCAGTAGTAGAATGGGAAAAGTGAAATTAGGCCATGCAGATCTAAAGCGCACTCTCCAAAGTATATCCAGTAAAAAACTGACGGACAAGCAAATTTGCGTCGATGTTCAAGGCTACAAAGTTACAGAGGTGAAAAATATATCATCTGCGCAAGCCTTAGTTTATTATTAAACTAACTTTACAACATATAAGTAATTGTTGACTTTGACTGTATACAATTGAAGAAGGGTGTATAAAGAGAAATCCTTGATATAAGTTGTCATCGTAGCTTGCTTGCCTAGCGTGTTTGCTGACCCTACCTTTGACTGATAAGGAACGCACTGATAACGTGGCGCCGAGGCTAAACATTTACAAACATACCATACCTGCATTATGCGTGCATTTTAAATTAATAAACCTTAAAACGTAACTCGGCGTTTTTGAACGCAACTTTACCTAACGTCTTTAAGTATTTAGGTAAATGTTTGGTCTGTTCGGTTGGTACGATTGAAGTTGACGTTTACTCTAATCTTCATAAGTACATAAACTGTGGAAAATGAATACCTACTAACCAATAGTGACTGCACCCACTTGTCATTGGTCAACATTCAGCCATTATTGTTTACACTTTTGGACAGGTTACAAAACTATATATTTTTTATGGATGACAGCCTATCAGCCAACCTTACATCTATAAAAATATTATATATTTTCAACTTGAGTACGAAAAAAGTACCCTTATACCTATCATGCTATGGTTTCCTCACGATGTTTTCCTTCATCGGAAACTCAAGCTAATTATTGTTGGGATTCGACCGCGTTACCCACTGAGCAATCATCGCTACACATTAAATGACACAGTAAATCTTTGCTATTAATAAAATTAATTGATGTCTAGATTATAAAAAAATTGTTATACTATATACTTCTTCTTCTTTGTTAAGTAAAATAAGTCAAAGTTACACAAAGTAATCCAAAGTCAAATCCAAACAAGCTCTAGTAAAGCTGTAGCAAATTTATCAGAAGCGTTACAAATAAATCATCCCAATTTGTACTCATAAATACTCAATAAACAAAAATAATAAAATATTCTCCCCAAAATATACTTAAACTAGTTCAATTCGTGGCATAGACAATATTTATGACAGCAAGGCTTTGATATAGAACCGAAATGGCGGCCACGCGCCATGTTAGAAAATCAAGACGTCACACTTCCGTCAAACTGACGTTTTGTTTCGTCGAAAGTCTTCCTCCCTAACTCACAACATCTCAATCCAATTGTTTAAAGAACTACAAACAATTGTTCGTCAAAAGAGTGCGCAAGGATGTGGCGCACAAACAACACATAATTGAGTCTTGGAAAGTAAGCCAAGCTGAGAAAACAATGTTCAAAGGGCTACGTTAAGTGTGTGACTTAAAAGAGTCGTTAAGGACCACCCCATGTTATTCGATGTTAATTGACTTTTACAATGTCTTGGAAATGAGATGTCGTAAATGAGGTTTACATACTGTATATTCTCTTGATGTGCCAACGAAAAAAAAAAGTTTGAATCACCTTTACAGTTCCATTCTGTCACATTCGATTTTGAAACATTTAACTCTTTTCCATGAAGACCCAACTTTAGAAAAAAAGACTAACGCAATCAAACTCCAATAGTTTTTAATTTGACGACTTATTTATTTAGCCACTACTTTTCTTTGAAATCAATTGTTTGTGTAAAAAATATTACGCTGAAAAAGTATCAACCAATTATCACAAGGAATTGATTTTGTCCCAAATAATCTTTATCTAGGGAGGATGTTGACAGATTACTTACTTCCTTATATGCAGGTATATCTATCCTATACCGTTACTGATTAGCATCTTCACGATTATAACACCTGGGAATGTGTTACGTAAACAATATTATCAAAAATAACGAAACAAAACCGAAACCTTTTTCTTTTTTCTTTCAACTTTAGCCCCTAACCGTAAATATTTAAAATAAAACACTCGTTTTCTTTCTTGTCAGCAATAAGTAAATGTTCAATTTTAACGCAATCAGAAAATACTTAGAAATCAGATGCCGATCGTGCAACGAAGAAACTAAAAAAAGAAAATGACAATCCATAGACAAAATTTACTTTCCGTGTCCAGCCCACTCGTTCTAAAACCAAAAAGGTCTCACGGAGGAGGTCCCAACCTTTTTTTGTGGTGCCCTCTAATCGGAACCACTTGTGACACAATTCTATTTTGACATCTCTACGCTAAACGATTCGAGATATGGAATTTAGCATCCGACCACCGTGTTTGAACTAGTTATTGGGATCGCTCCCTGAGAACTCTCGGGACCGTCGAGGTCTTGAGAACAAAGTTGGAAACCAGTGAGAAATATAAATAGGTTTATCGACGGATGTGGTGAATTATTAAAAAAATACAAACAGAGGCAGGTTGACGATTCCTGGCGGAAGTATCGTTGTGAAAATAATTAAATGATAAAACTTTAGATAAAGTCCATCGCTGTTTTGGCGCTGCCCTGTTTAATCTCAACAGATCTGTAATTTCGCTAGCTGCAGTATCCTTCTAACCAGAACACAGTAATGTTTACACACTACTGATTGGCGGCAGAATATCTGGTTTTAAGACGTTACCTACCTAGACGACCTCTTGCGAAGAAGATCTACCACCAAGTAAACACCTTATGAGCTAATCACACAAGTGGCGACAAAATCTCTTCCAAGCAATCATGTTGCCAAAACCACATACTTATTAGTACCTAATATTAATACAATTTTATAATTATATTATCGTATATTAGGTATAGGTACTTACTAGCAAAATACCCATTAATGACATCCGAAATAACATAACAACACCAGTCATACATTTAACAAACTGTTATCCATTAATGTGTTATTTTTACCAATACGTGGACCGATGGGCGGCCCTTTTGATCTCTTCAAAGGTCGGATCAAAGCTGCCGCCGACGAAGACACTGCGACATAAAATCAAACTCGTGAAAACAGTAAACACCTAGTTTAATAATAGTTTCGTTAATCGATATATTTTACAGCGGAAAACTGTGTCGCCTACTAAATACCCAGTAAAATACTTAACGTTAATTTTTTTTATGGCTGTCAGACTTGGTTTTTGAACATAACTCCAGGTGAGTTATGTTAAGTGACGGTGTGGTCGAAGATGGTAAAGCAAACCTACCCTGGAATGGAACTGGCTCTCAAGTGAGGCTGCCGGAACACACCGTTAGATGCTTGGCGGCAGATTTTTCAACTTGAAGGTGGTACCTAGCCAGCTGAGTACTAGAAAGTACCCTACCAGCACGCAAAAATAGATAGAAAGCCAATATCAACTTAGGTACCTACTTACTAGTAGGTACATTAATTTATCTTATCGTAAAATGTCTTAAAGGTGATTGATCTCTGAGAAAAAACTAATTTTCCAAAACTGTTTTTCGAAATAACCATAACGTTTTAAAGACCTCATTTCTTCGATGAAAATAGAATAAATATTAACCATAAACAATAAAAACGCGTTCGAAATTCAATAACAAGCCGTAATTTCCTATAAGACCCCCATAAAAACACACCAATTGTCAAAACATGACACACAATCGACTCGCACGAAGAAATAACCGAAAATAGACGAAAAAATCGTATTTCAATTATTGCTTTGAACACGCGAAACAACATTTGTCCGTTCCCATGATCTTTTCTATTAGTTTCCGAACGAAACGAAGACTTTGCAACTATTTGTAATCTGTGCCCGCAGTAAGGGAAAGATTCATAGATTCTATTAATACGTGCAAGGAAATAATCCTGTAATACCCGATATAAACAGTGGAAGGCACCTGTAGCGGTTTATGGCTTATTTATTCCGGCTCTCAAGTCCGGATTAAGTTATAGCCAGCCTCCGAAGATTAAAGCTTAATGGAGGGAGCGAATGGATTGATTTCTGAACGATACCTCCCGTTCCCGCCAAAATCTCCCGCTTTCTTGTTTCTTGGCCGTGATTGCGTTCGATATTTCAAATTTTGAATATCTGATTTCTCCTTTTGAAATTGGAATGTCCGATCTTCACTGTCAGTATTGAATAGATTTTATTCTCTACTCAATTTCACACTGGCAATTTGTATTTAATCAAATCGTTGAAGTTTTAGATATTAATTATTATACATTTACGAGATATGATGATATGATGATAAGGAACAGATCCTAAATTAAGTTTTTTTATTCATGCATTCCAAAAATGTTAAGTTGACAAGGCGTAAAAAAGTTCCGAACTAACGATGTTGACACATCAAAGTTTTAAAAAGCAAATAGACAACGGCGAGCTATCTTGTTTAATTAACGTCTAAGCACACACCGATTTACATATTTCGACGAACGCACTATATTATGTATGTTTATACTTTATATATCAATACTCCGGCCTATAGAGGACACCTGTCTCCATTTGCATAGGTCTGTTTATCTAACATTTAACGAAAGTTTAGTCTTGACATGAAATTATCAACTAATTTAGTGTTGCCCGTTTCTTTACAGTGTTTACCTTTTTTGTGTCAATATTGTTATGTTGGTACGTTTGCTCGGACCGATCGGAGTAGGTCGTCCGGCGAGGCGTGACGTAACCGATCGATCGCCGATGATTGGTCAGCGGGAAGTGGGCGGGGCGATTGGAGACCGATAACAACCGATCGCGTGACGTCACAAGCATTGTTCAATGATATCAGATATCTTATCTCCGACTTCGGAATCAAATGGCTATTGTAGGAGTAATTTTCCGATAAGATCTCCACTTTGAATTGATAATAAATCGTGTAAATTATATGCAGTGTTTTCCAATTAAGAGGAACGGAAATGTGTTGAGAAACTTGATTGTTGTGTTATGTTGGCAAGTCTTAGTATGGGAAATGAATAAGTAATGATGTCCTTCAAAATGTATACCTAACAAACAAGTTTTAGCATAATATCAGGGAGATGAAACACCGATAAATGAATGATGACGGTCAGGTAATTACAGGGCTGTTGAGACTAACCATCGAATGTTTAAAAGTAATGAGCGCTAAAGCAGCGATGTCCTGGACTTTGTTTTGCTACTCAAAGTTCCTTTCAAATTTTCAAAATCGTTTCGATTTTTAAAAAAGAAAGTTTCGAAAGAAAAAGAACGTAAAAGATTTTTTTATAACGTAATAGGGTTGCGTTTAACCAGCATCTCGCCTGATGTTGAGCGAAGATGCGTGGTTGCCTAAAAGAAACCGATTCACTCGCTATGATGATATAAAGATAACCTAACGGTGTGTTCCGGCAGCCTCATTTGGGAGGCAGTTCCATTCCAAGAAGGTATGCTTTACCATTTTCGATCACACCGTCACTTAACATTAGGTGAGCTGTGGTCAAACACCTAGCTTGTCAACCATAAAAAATAGATATGAAAAAAGCCATTTTTTCATATAATTTACACGAGTTGCCGTTCGCTCGCGCACGTGGCGCTGTTCTGCGTTTCTATCTTTTATGTGGGTAGTATAAGAATCTCACATAATGATATTTTAGGTCCTCTGTGCCATACATCAGAAGAGTTTTAATTGTCATTCTGTAAACGAGAACTCAAAAGGAATTCATAATTCGGCAATCGATCGCGCATCCTTTGCGACCGCGTGGCATGTCTTTGAACGCTCTTTCTGGGGTGGCTTAGGGTGAGGTCACACGAGCGTAATTTCGTCGTGCTCTTTACGTCGAGCTTTGAAGTCTTACAGCTCACTTTTATTTATATAAATGTAATGAGAAGTGGCCGTGGTGGTGCCGGCGTAAGAATAGTACCCCACCCTCGCTACCCGTGGTTGCCGTAAGAGTCGGCTAAGGGATGTAATCCGGAAGATGGGCAGCAGCGTCTTTCTTGAACAATCACACCTAACTGCGCTCGCCAACCCGCCTGCCAAGCGTGGCGAGTATTGGCAAAACCCCCCCAGGAGGAGGCCTATGTCCAGCAGTGGACGTTCTATGGCTGATGATGATACTTAAGGAGATAGATTGTTTTAATTATAACCTATTTTCTCGAAAATGCTTCTGAAATCTATTCAAGATTTTTTGACCTCCTTTAAAATAGACCAACAAACCAATAAAAAAATATATTTATAGGCACCGTATTGTAGGCCCTTGATAAATAAACCTTACAATTTCCTATTTATATATTACCAGCAAGCAACCCGCGAATGTGGTGCATATGCATTTATTATACATACGTATAAACCTTCCTCTTGAATCACTCTGTCTATTGCTGAAAACCGCATTAATATCCGTTAAGTAGTTTAAAAGATCTAACAATAAGCGTACAAACGGCGGGAAGCGACTTTGTTTTATACTATCTAGAGATTCTGTATATAATCGTACCATATAAATATAACTACGAATATACATATATACATAATTGTCGCTGCAAATTAAGCACATAAAACTAACAAACTTACTCCATATTGACGACAAACTGAGGTTTTTTTCTATATCTGACAGGCTTGATGTTTGACCACAACTCACCTGATGTTAAGTGACGGTGTGGTCGAAGATGGTAAAGCACACCTAGCCTGGAATGAAACTGGCTCTCAAGTGAGGGTGCCGGAACACACCGTTAGATGCTTGGCGGCAGATTTTTAAACTTGAGGGTGGTAGCTAGCCAGCCGAGTACTAGAAAGTACCCTACCACCACGCTATGGTTTCCTCACGATGTGTTCCTTCACCGGAAATTCACCGTTCGTTTGACCTCAGCTTAACAGTGGTAGTTCACCCCTTAATTTGGTGCGGAAGCATCAATCAGAATTTGGCGGATATTTAATGGCAAATTTCATATAAATTGCGAATATTATATTAATAGCGACTTTGGAGAAATTGAGTTTCAGTAATAGCAACGTGACTAGTTAGAGCTACAGAAAGTTCTGTTAAAAAAGTTGTCCAAAATTTATATTATGAATGACTTACTTGGTGGTAGATATCCTTAGGAGGTCGTCTAGGTACTATCGCAGTACCAGATATTCTGCCGTCAAGCAGTAGTGTCAACTAGTGTCTAAACATGAGCTGTTGAGACTAACCATCGATCTCAAAGTAATGAGCGCCAAAGCAGCGATGCCTTGACTTTGTTTTGCTACTTAAAGTTCCGTGTATCGCTGCAATGGTCATGGACAGGCGTTATCTCTCACCATCAGGAGGGCATTTCGTTAGTCCAATTATTTTAAACTAAAAAAAAAAAGTTTTCTGTAGTCAGGACATTATCTATCTATATTTAATTTAATTAATCCGTTTTCCACTATCATATATAGATAATATTTACGAATAGTTTGTATACCTATACATCATCATCATCATCATCTGTTTCGGTCCTGTGCGAATCTGGTCCAGGTTCGACCCGCGACGGTGACAATATCGTCGACCCATCTTGCGGCTGGACGGCCAACGTTCTGCTTACTATTCCTGTATATTCAAGATGTCCTAATCAAACTTTTCTATAAACAGAGAAATTCTATGTTTCGCAATCAAGTCGCCCACATAAATCGCATCCGTGCAAAGCCGGGGCGGTCCCCTAGTTTCCAATAAAAAACAACTGAACTTAAGTACGAAAGTCCATGTAAGCAACACGACAACAGCTCTCTCCCGCCCAAAAAGTTACTTAACTGTAACTTGGCCGCTTCCGTACCATAACTTATCATTTTCCCAACTTCAGTAATCTCCTTAAACTTAAACATTTACAACATTTTAAAAACTGTTACATAATAAACAAGTGCACTTAAACTGGGTGACATAGTTATACAAGTATAGGTTAGTTATTATAACTTAACAGTAACTTCGCGACTTAGCTGTGTAGCGCTTAAACAGGGAAGTGACATGATAGCATCGAGTTTTAACAAACGACGGGAGCAATAGAGATGCCTCCACGTGCTGCTTATAAAGACTTGGAAATATTCCTAAAATGTATAATATTATAATGAAGAGGTAGGTACTTACAATACAATAACACTTTATTGAAACAAGTAAAAGTAATGATAACTCAGTGGTTAGCTCGGTTGGTTCACACACCGTAGGCTTGAGTTCAAACTCCAACAATGAACCTTTGTGTGAATTGTGAATTTTGTTTTCATATAATTATAAATTAATTAATTATTTATCATCATCAGCCGTATGGAGTCCACTGCTGGATATAGGCCTCCCCCATTATTTATTTATAATGTGACTTATTTTTTTTATTGTAATTTAATTTATTTTTTACTATATAATTGACTTGTAACTGACATTATTACTAACAAACTAGGACTAACATCAGCTGCCGGTGAAAGAAAACATCGTGAGGAAACCATAGCGTGGTGGTAGGGTACTTTCTACTACTCAGCTGGCTAGCTACCCCCCTTAAGTTGAAAATCTGCCGCCAAGCATACAGTATGTTCCAGCATTCTCACTTAAAAGCCAGTTACATTTCATGTGTGATTACCATCTTCGACCTAAGCATCACTTAACATCTGTAAGCTGTGGTCAAACGACTAGCCTGGCTAACACAAAAAAATTAATACCACGCAAATAAAAGTTAAGAACAAAAGTTAGACACAAAAATAGTCTTGTCGCTCTTCCGCAGACAACTCTTGGATATTTGAAATATGGATTGTGCTATTGTAAAGTGGTAGGTATATAACTACAAGTCAAAAATGACAAACTGTAACCAACTGTATCTCCCTATTTTGTTATCAAATATTTTTTTCTAAATTGCCTTGCTATGGAAGCTAATTTAATGTCAAAGGTACTAACATAATTTTTTTTTTAAATATAGTTGACAGTCTTGTTTATTAACCACAGCTCGCCTGATGTTAAGCGATGATATGATCGAAGATGGTAAACACATCTAGCCCGGAATAGAACTGGCTCTTAAAATTAAAGATGATAATATTTCCAACGCTACTCTACAAAATTTCTATTCCAACCGAAAGCTTAAAAGCATCTTTGTCTTCGGCCAAAAGCCTTCGTTTAAGGCATGTTACACACTGAATATTTTATCAGCCAAACTCTGTAACCGATGTGCGGGGGACGCGAGCCTTGAATTCATTATACACCTTTATTAGGTTTAGTTAAAATGTATGCGGTGGGAGTAAAGTAACTCTAAAAGTTACTCAAAGAATGTATACCGAACACTTTTGGATAGAGACAATGTTTGTTTTACTTATGATGAATTGCTCACGTTTAATTATATCAGATACTTCGACTATAGTTTCGTAGATCCGGTGGCCTTCTTCAAGGAGATAAAGCTGGCAACGCGCGCGCGGCCTCGTCCTGTCTTGTTGTGCGAAGCAAGACGAGGCCGCGCGTGCTACTGAGCTATCATAGCTACAAAACTATATACGGTTTTACAATTGCCTGAAAGAGATTGCTTTTAAGGTAGCCAGTTGTTACACTTATTACCTACTTTCTTCTGTATGTAATCTTTGAGGTGGACAATTTTAGTTAATCACTCAGTCACTGTTTTCTTATTACTTGTAATTATTATATCCTATTCTTCTTTCCCTTTCATTTGCAATTCACCTTATTTCACAAACAAACTAAACAGTTTCTGATAGGGTATTCCTTCGGGTGCCAGAAATTAATAACACATAGCGTAATATCTTCGCATTACCCCAAACGGTGCATTTTGTCGAGTGTTGCCAGTTGCTATCGATTCAGTGCTGCCAACATAAAGTTATCACTGGAGACAATAGTAGCACACAATATGTGATACTCAGAATCTCAATAACTAACTTTTTGGGTTTGGCGGGAATGACAAGTCAAAGTTGTGTTGCCCTGTCATATTATTTTCCTAACTTGTGTTTCGAGTGTAATGTTTTATTCATAAAGTTTTTTTTTTTTCAATAGTAGTGTTTTATTTATGAAGTGGAAAAATGATATAATGTGTTGTAACATGAGTTTTCGTAATTTTTTCTAAACTTCTTTAAAGCTTGTAGTCAAGTAGCCACTACTTCACTAGGGCATGGTCAGAGTTGACCTTGACTGTGACTTAGTCTTATTACTAGATTTATCTTAAAATACTTGAAAACTCAAAATACTTGACGCTGGCAAACTGTTTGATTATATCGGAAACTCAAGTTCAAGTCCTGTTTTTTTATAAACTGGCCCACTGCTGGGCCTCTTCTCATTGTGAGAAGGGTAAGGCCATAGTCCACCACGCTGGCCAAGTGCGGGTAACCAGACTTCACATTTTCGAGAACCAGACTTTTAGGATTCCTCACGATGTTTTCCTTCACGGTTTGAACTTATCGGCAATACACACATAACCTAGAAAAGACAGACGTGCGTGCCGTGAGATTCGAAATCAGGACTTCCAGTCAAGAAGTCAGACTGTCTCCCAACTGGGCTGTCGAAGTTTCAAGTCATTTAATAGCGTTAAATTGTGGTTACATACGGTCTTATGGTTATAACTCCGACTATAATATCGGCCACAGTTTTCGGTTTTCATTTTAAAAGACTTTAATAAAATATTTTCTAATCTCGACATAGTTTTCCATCTGTAACTAATCTAATCTGCAATCCTACTCACCTGTGGCAACTCTCACAGGGACTGTAACAATGGAGGTAGGACACCGAATTGGATTCACTAAATTGCATTGCACTTAGGACTTTTGAGTTTAGAAACTGCCGGTTAAGTTAATCACGGTCGGATTGGATGTGATTAATTGCTAAGCAAATTTGTATATTTAATCAGCGAATTTGTATCCTGTACCACCTAACAGTCTTACTTTGATAATCTTATCTACATTCAAGCGAATCGTAAATTAAAGTATCTGAAATTAGACTAGTGGTTAGAATTCTTATCTGTTACCTACCAGTTCACCATCATCTTAGCCGTAGGATGTCCACTTTTGGACATAGGTCTCCCCCAATAATGTCTATGAAGACCGGTTGGAAGCATCCAGCGCGTTCCTGCAGTCTTCATTAGGTCGTCTATCCACCGTGTAGGTGGATGACCTACATTGCGCTTGCCGGTCCGTGGCCTCCACTACAGAACTTTATAGCCCTATCGGTCATCAATTCTGCGTGCTGTGTGCCCTACCCACTGCCACTTCAACTTGCTTATCTCTTGGGCTATATCGGTAACTTTAGTTCGTCTACGGATACGATCGTTTTGCATAGCTCATCGTGCTTCCTTGAGCTTATAAATGCCACGTTACAGAACCAAAAGCCGTTACTGGTCAAAAACTTTCGACTTGAGCCACTGAAGAGGTTTTTAGGAAAGACCTGTTCTCAGTTATGAGTTAGTCATTCTGAACTATTACTTACATACTGTATACTCAATTCCTCGTCTAATCACAAACATCGTGCAAACAACTACACAACAAATCTCAAAATCACCCCCATTACTTACGATACACTAGCATTACAGTACGATACAAACAGTAGTACTAATATAGAATTCAAATTACTGCCGCTACCGACGCCTCTGTTCCGATTAATTGGCTATATATTAAATCGTAATTAAGGTACAACCCTATTGTGCGAGGTGCGAAAATCTTGAGTTTCTGCGACAATTCGCTCGATTGGTTAGTCGATCGGTCGATGTTTTAACCGTTGGTTAGATAAGAATTGGTCATTATCATTAAGTCTAAATTGTATCCGAGTAACTGTTTAATGTTCAGACATAAAAACAGACACGACACTGAAATAAAAAAACATATTTATTCACATTTGAAAAGCCATACTGCTGCCGTATTGATTTTTTTGAAGTGAAAACTTCCTCAGACTAGATATAGGCAAAACTTATGAGTTCGCATCACCGATATGCTAATGTGACTGCGTCACCGACATACTGCTATCAAAGTTTAATTATTGCTAGTTTCACTTAGGATAATGTATGCGTTCTAATGGTACTCTATACATTCAAACCTGTTCAAGCATTTAAAAGTTATGGTGGAATGAAGATACATACATAGGTACATAAAACCTAAAAACATGACATTATTTGAGATTAATTTATTTGAGAAGTCGCGTAAAAAAGAAAAAGCAATTTCAATAATTTACACAAAACAGAATGTTTAATTATTATGCATTTATTTATTCATCCATGCTAATCAACAGTTTGGTTTTCTACATAATCCATGTTGGTGTAACCCGTCTCGCCGTTCCTCCCATACTGTTTCCAAATTCGAACAGAGGTGTTAATAATGCTAAACCTCATTATTAGAATGTACACACACGTTGTATTGAAATTAAAACGAGCTGAGACTCGAATAAGTAATCATATGAAAAAAATTTATTGAAATTTAAATATTCTTTATAACAAATTAATAATTATTAATATGTAAAGTCGTCGTAATTTCAATTTTGTAAACTGATGAGATAGATAGATAGAAACTCTTTATTGTACACACCGAAAAAAGAAAAAGAGTACAGAAAACAAAAGACTCTTATGAGCTAGTGCCACAAGGCGGCCTTATCGCTAAGAGCGATCTCTTCCAGACAACCAAGAATCGAAACACAATATAAAATAAAGAGCAGACGAAAGGTGTTGTAACACTAATAAGTTAAAAAAATAAAAATAAAATAAACTAATAAAAATAATACATATAGTGAAAGTGTGTGTGTTTTGTGTGTGTATAGTGTCAGTGTTGTTTATGAAAGGCTAAGCATACTAGATGGCGATGTATAATGTTAAAACTCGATGATGTTTCGTGACTTTTTAGGACCATTTTATTATAATTTTCGAGCTGATTTAAGGCACCTAGCTTTTTCCTACACATATATACCTATAGATTTTGTTGCGTTCTATGTATTGATAAGGTATGAAGTGTACAAAGTACATAACGTAAAATTTGTACATAATTATATAGAAAAAGAAATACTCGAAAGGTTTGAAATGCTTCTAACGCAGTAAACCAAATAATTTATCGATAAAGATTAAAATATTGAAACACGAAATAAAATACGACATCAGTGAGCATAAAGCGGTATTATCAGAGTCGGCGTAGCCCACCTTATCTTCTAATAGCCCTAAGGTACCCTTCTGAAGGGACCGATCTCAATAAATTTATGAAAGGAATATTGCCAATAAGGGTACGGGATATCCTATTAATTAAAATACTTAATTAATTCACCTGGAATGGTTTTAATCAATTCACTCGCTCAATTTATTAAGGTATATCGGAAGGTCACCCCCTAAGGATAATTAAGGGGTTTCTTTACGTTTTTACTTGTTTATTAGATGTTTTCCGTATTATAATTATTATTATCGTAATTATATTGAATTAACTTTATTTCCAACAATTTTTAAATTAAATACAGACTGATAAATTATTGTTTGAAACAATAGAACACATTTCGATTTCCAATAAGTTTGAAGTGACCATATAAAATCTATAAACCAAATGGCATAATCTATACTTTTACAAGTTTTTCTAGTAGGCGTGGTTCATCTTTTATAGACTTCATCCTGCTTAACATCAGACACGGCGTGGTCAAACGCAAATATATTTTGAATATAAAAGAAAATTATAACAAAACTGGCAGAGGTCAAATTCTGTACATCTAAAAAATTATTTGAACGGCACTCTATTATTTATTTAGATTCTATATTCACACTATATAAAGTCTATATATAAACATGAATGCATGTTTCCCTAGGTCCCGCAATAACTTGATAACGACATTACCGATTCCATTTTTTTTTTAATTTTCCTAATACTTTGTGGAATGTTCTTACGGAAAGAAAAATTACGAAAATTGCGAAGAGAAGTGAAAATTTTCAAAAAGAAATTTGATAAATTCCACGACGACGAAATCGCAAGTATATAGCAGCTAGTGTTATAAATAATGACGTGTGAATAGATGACTCATTGACATAACCTACGTATTTGACAGTCAAGCAAACAATGATGTATCTAAGCCATGTCAGTTTTATCAGTGAAAATCAAGAAAAGCTGCCAAAATCCAAAATTATTTTATTAGAAATGATATTGAATTTATTTCTAAGTAAGTCTAACTGATGTTTTCTTGTTTTCCAGCATGCTCCGTTCACTAGAGCTGGGCCCGAGTGAGCGAATGGAGCGGAAAGTGGAACGTCCCCCGAGCGCCGCGCCAAGTAGCGTGAGTGAGCGAGTGAGGGAAGAACGGAATTCCATGGAGCGGGAGCGAAGCGCCGAGCGGAGAGACCAAGGTACGTCATCAGTGGTGCACTGTAACTTGACTAAAAAGAAGCTAGACAAATAAAAAACTGCCTATAAACCTTTTTTTTAATAGATATAGATTAGACAGAACAGAGACGAAATTAAGAAAACATAGACGATAAAAAGATGACAATAGCCTGTAGACAAATACCCAATAGTGTTGGAGAGATATATAACGAAACTAGAAATATTAGATATAGTGTAGCTTTAAACTAGGTAGATATTAGCTTCTGTTATATCAAAGCACAAACGAATCTTCTAACAATAAACAAATTGCTAGCAACAAAATGATAAATAGTTTTTAAAGTTAGAGCTATATACTAGCAATTTTATTTATAGCATAGAGACGTAACACAAGTTCTTGTAGTTAAAAAAGACCTACATATGAATCGTGTTGCCTAAAAGAATTAAAGTCAACATGAGGAAGACCCTTGACCTTCTGATTCGGTTTACTCTTAAGCAGGAAATTCTTGGAACCATCATCACAAGATTCTCACTTAAGATAGCCCGCTACGGAGATGTATAGCCCGATCGAAATATTACCGAGTTTACATGAATGTTTATGGATATCGCGAGATAAGTGCATTGATAACTTCAAGCGAAATTTATAGCTTAAAACACGCAAAAGGAATTAAAGTAAAAACGACCTATTCGTTTAAGGCGGTTACCATTCTGTTGCGGTTACAAGCGGTTTTAGTCAAGTTACGGTGGAGTTAGAAGCTTGAGGCGTCGGCGTCGTGCGGAACTCGTCGACTAGTGAGCATGGCAGCCTCCCGAGTCTGGCTGTCGCTAGCCGTGTTCGCTTCCACTGTCGAGCGAAGCTCCCACCACCTGTTCATGCTGGTCACGGACGCGCGTAATCGTTGCACGAGTTAGGCATTCGTATCGGCGAACATGACAGCCGCCGCGCTCATTACAAATTCGCCAGCGACGCGCGTTCCCCTCCCGTCCCCGTCCTCGTGTCCTCGTAACCGTGCTCTGGGTGCAGGTGGCGAGGAGTGGCCCGGGACGCCGCCGTTGAACAACAACACGACGCACCACAACAACAACGGGCCGACGCCGCTACCGCTGCCGCCACCCAGCCCGTTCCGTTTCGAGGAGCACCGCCCCTACCGGTTCGCAGAGGACATGGGCCCGCTGCCGCCCGGCGCACTCGTCGGACGCCTCGGAGACTCCCTCATACCCAAAGGCGACCCCATGGAAGCGCGCCTCCAAGAAATGCTCAGATACAACATGGACAAATACGCGAATAGCAACCTCGACACCTTACACATAAGTCGAAGAGTCCGAGAGTTACTGTCGGTCCACAATATTGGACAGAGACTGTTCGCGAAGTATGTCCTGGGTCTCTCACAAGGGACGGTGTCGGAACTGCTATCGAAACCGAAGCCCTGGGACAAACTGACGGAAAAAGGCCGGGACTCGTACAGGAAGATGCACGCGTGGGCCTGCGACGAAGCCGCGGTCATGCTTCTGAAGTCTCTGATCCCTAAAAAAGGTATTCCGACTCTCCATTTCTGTGGCTTATGTACCTGTGCTTTGCCGAGACGGAGTGATTATCCCGGAGTAACCGGTTGTTTGTAAACTTTCTCGAGCCTCGCTGACAAATAACTTTGAAAGGAGTCCGGGCTGGTTGCTCCGTCGCATGTCTTAGACTCTAATCATCAATTAGGGCCCTTTGGCCTATCTTCCGAACGGTTGCGTCGCTATCGCGCCTGCCACCTGACAATAGATGTCATCAATCAAGGCGATAGCTGGCACATCGACCCATTAAATT
Organism: Biston stratarius; assembly: GCA_950106695.1. Classification (NCBI taxonomy): domain Eukaryota; kingdom Metazoa; phylum Arthropoda; class Insecta; order Lepidoptera; family Geometridae; genus Biston; species Biston stratarius. The sequence goes on from OX467106.1 coordinate 12,267,352, forward strand.
GTTTACAAAAGATGTATTCTATCACACTTTACAGCTTAAGCATTTAAGCGTTGATCAATCCATACCGTGTCACCGACGCCAGTTATCAAAGCCCTGTCTTAGATAAGAGCTGTCAAAAATTTCAATATGGCGTCGATGAGCGATCGGCGGCCATTTTGACAGTTGTTATCTTCGATTACCGATAGATAGGGTACAGATTCGTTCGAGTTTCTGCGATTGGTCAGTTGCAATTCGATTAGTGCTCAATTGAAATCGATTCTAACAGCAAGGCTTACTCATGTAGTGACTCCGCACTTTTTTTTTTGTTTTTCTCTAACACATTAATTTTATTTTTATTTGTTCCCCGACCTTGTCCTATTTCCGATCCTGGACCTTTCCTAGTTTCCCGTCGCGTGCGGATAGTGCATTTCCATCCTTGGAAAGGGGGTGAAGGGTGGACATGTAATGAAGTAGGTCAGTTTTCAGTGTTACTCTTGACTTCTATAGTTTTTTTACGCGTTTCTTTTTATCTGTGAACGTTTTCGGATAAAATAAACACAATAATATTTAGGTTAGGAAGAATTTTATGAATTTTCATTTAATTCTCTAAACGTTTACGCGCGTCTAAACTTTTTAATGTAGGATCTAAGCGAACTCAAGATACCTTGTCGAATTTATAGTCCAAAAACCGATCAAGTGACGAAACAAGGACGACGTAAGCGGGCACAGCCTAGACTCGGCACTGTGAATAAATACACAAATAAAGTAAATAAAAAAATTGCAGTAATAAAGTCTTAAGCAATAGCATACGTTAAAAGACTTTAAGCAGATTTTTTATATGCAGGTTTATAAACTTGTGGTCGATAGAGGGTCGTTGTACTAATTACAGTGGATAACCTTTAACTATTGGCACAACTCTAAAATTAAAAATTTCAATTTAATATAGCAGATTATTTTCGCGATTTCAGAGATGCGCCTATAGGAAAAGTTGTTTTTAATGAGGAATAAAAGGACCCTTTTGGCTTTATATACCCGATGGTTATGACCTTATAATCATGTAATATTGACATCAGATACATACACAATTTAATTGTTATAATTGAAGATGCATCTTGAGTAAATCGAGATGAGCTTATGAGCTAGTGCCACGAGTGGCGGCCTCATTGCTAAGAACGATCCCTTCTAGGCAACTAAGAATGGGAAACACGATACATCGATCGATTTAATGACGTCTTTGGAATTGGGATACTTTTTAATTCTAATTTGATACTTTACTGTGTATTTAAATAATGAATTCGATTTTTACATAACTAATTATACAAAACCTCTAAACTAAACCTTAACATACAAGTAACCGGAATCAGGACTGGCAACACGAAACTCGGTCCTTATTCATAAACATGGTAACACTGGAAAGCTCTCGGAAAATTCAGCAATTAAAAAAAATCTTTTGTCATTGTAAGGCTGTGTACACATTAGCTGCAAAACACGAAGTATAAATCTGCGGAAGACAATAGCTCTTCCCTTTGTGCCATCGATGCCATGAGCTCAAATAGATTGAATTTCAGATAATACTGCGCCGTGTTCCTTCTTATTTTTGGTCGTTTAATGCGTTGTTATTGTGTTGATTCGTGGATTTTGGGGTTGCAATTCTAATTTATCGTAGCGGTTGCGTTGGCGAAAGTGCAATGAATTTATTCATATACTCACGCAAAATATTCGTCGCTGGAATGACTATTTAGATTATTGTTATAACAAATGAAAGTTAGTAAACAATAGTGACGTAGCGATGATAGCTCAGTGGTTAGCGCGGTCGGTTCGCATGCCGAAGGGAGTGGGTTTTTAAAACCCCCAACAATGAGCTTGAGCTGCCGGTGAAGGAAAACATTGTGAGGAAACCACAGCGTGGTGGTAGGGTAGTTTCTAGTACTTGGCTGGCTAGCTACCACCCTCAAGTAGAAAATCTGCCGCCAAGTATCTAACGATGTGTTTCGGCAGCCTCACTTGAAATCCAGTTCCATTCCAGGCTAGGTGTGTTTTACCATTTTCGACCACACCGTCACTTAACATCAGGTGAGTTGTGGTGAAAAAATAGCATGTCAGCCATAAAAATAAGAAATGCGTGTAGATAACTGTTAGACTCAAATACTTATTATTTTTTTTTAATAATTTCCGATATTTATTTGTTACGAATTTATAATCCAATAAAAATAGAAAACAAAGCCTAATATTATAACAAGTAAATTATTCATAATTAAAAAAACCCCCGACACACAATCAAACATAGCTAAGAACACACCCGACTAATTCACCTTTCAAATAAAAAATAAAAAATCGTTTCATCCGTTTGGGAGCTACGATGCCACAGACAGACACACACACAAACAGACACGTCAAACTTATAGCATCGTCGTTTTTGCGTCGGGGGTTATAAAAGGTGTTGATATGAAATGAGATGTGCGAAGCCACAAACAGTGTCAAAACTTAAAAAATAATTAAGTTTTGGCGGGAACGCGGAAAACGTCTTTGATTTGTATTATTATCTAAAACTTTTTTTTTTTTTAAATGTTATAAAATAGTAGTGTTTCAGTCATAAATTGCAGAATTTTACAATTATAAGCAAGTCTACGTGGTGTTTTCAAAACTGTAAAGTTATTAACTAAGTCACAGTATCTAAGGCATACTAGACTTTACCGTGACTTTTTTTGATTAAGATTTATTTTATTGGATTTTATTATAATACATTTGATAATATTTGACACTGGTAAATACACAAAGTGCGATGCCAGAAAAAATAAAGATAGAACAAAAAATATTTTCAAAGTCATTTCTGTAGTCAGTTTAAACAAAGAATTGAGACTGGTATTCACGGTCGTTGATCAATATCATCCGTTACATATATCACAGATTACATAATACTGTACTAGGTACTTAGGTAGATGTGCTGTGCATAATAATGGTATGTAGCGCGTCACGCTACTACCGCCGCCGTGGGAAATGCTTTCATTCATAATGGCAACACTATCGATTTCTATGCACATCTACGACTGAAGGACTATCCATGGCCAAGAATAAATTTAAAAAAATCGATGCACATCTTTCTCTAAGAAGAACATAAAATAAATTGAATAAAAATAAATATATCAAGAAATTAAACCCACTTTGTCACTTTTTTTTAACTTTATGTATTCTTGTTTAAACACGAATAAAGTAGTGAAAGTTTTTTAAACCAACATATTTCTTAGTTGAAATTTACAATTTTGTATATGTCTGAATTCTCTGAAACTTTTTTTTTATTTTACCTACTGACACAATGTGCACACCGTGTGTAGTAGACAAACATAACTTAAAAAAAAAAAATTAAGTCGCACTTTGTTTATTGTGCCAGTGTCAAGTAATCAAAATTATCAATTGTCTCATAATAAAATCAACTTAAAATAGTCTTAGTCGCGGTCAAGTCCAGTATTCTAGTAAAATAATATTGACGAAGAAGTTATTACGGAGTATAAAAAAAAAAAAAAAAAATTTTTGCCACTTTATATCATATACTAGCAACTAACAGTGACAAAAACACAACTATCATTAAACATACACATTCAAAAAAACATGCGTATTGAAACATAATACAATGCAGTGACATGATCTTTTTTTGTAATTATGACATCCACCTACGAACCACAAACAAACGTCAAAGGCAAACTAAAGAAAACCATTTTTCGCAACGCAATTTGCTTCGTATACGTCAACAATAATTTGCATGCCTGCAAATGTCACGTGAGAACATCGATACAACAAACGTTTCGCAACGACGGACAGACGGACATTGTGTATGTGTATCGTGGGAAATAGGGAAATTGTGGAAATCGCCGCTAAATGACACGCCGTTTGTATGGTCGGCATGTAATCATGCGTGCCGCCATTTTGTTTGGTTATGCAATTTTGACGTTGGCTGAATGAAGGTTTGAATGAACCACCCATAGACAATATTATTTTCTGCTTTGTTACTTTTTTTAACTTTTTATGCACGGTTTAAATAGTAAAGTACCTGGTTGACCGAGCATTGCTCGGCTGAAAACATGGATAAAACGACGTTTTCTGAAAATGAAACCTAGCTAGATCGATTTTTCGCCCCCGAAACCCCCTGGATACAAAATTTCATGAAAATCGTTGGAGCCGTTTCCGAGATTCAGAATATATATATATATATATATATATATACAAGAATTGCTCGTTTAAAGATATAGATAAACCAGGAGTTGTCGCATTTGTATTACATTATAAATTTTGTATTTTTCTAGTCTTTTTGTACATTAATTGTCAAATTACGTACGCGAATGTGAGAAAGTAAAAACACATTTTTTCGTGTTGCTTTCAAAGCTCTACCGAATATTGTAGTAGTCGAATAGTATTGTAGCTTACAATTAAATCTTATTTATAAGCTATGCTCGGAGTTTCCCTACGAGATCGAATCAGAAATGAGGAGATCCGTAGACGAACTAGAGTAGCCGACATAGCCCAGCGGATTAGCAAGTTGAAGTGGCAGTGGGCAGGGCACATAGCATGCAGAACTGATGGCCGATGGGGCTGCAAAGTTCTGGAGTGGAGACCGCGGACCGGCAAGCGCAGCGTAGGACGTCCACCCACAAGGTGGACAGATGACCTCATAAAGACCGCAGGGACGCGCTGGATGCGAGCCGCTTCCAACCGGTCTTTATGGAAGTCAATGGGGGAGGCCTATGTCCAGCAGTGGACGTCCTACGGCTGAGATGATGATGATGATGATGATGATGATGAAAACTTATTTCATTTGATGTATCGTAAAATACTTAAAAATATCGAAATGTTTGACGCTGGCAGAATGCATAAAGTGCGATGCCAAACAAATATCAAACAACCAATTAATTAAATTATACAGTAGGATTAACGAATAACGATGATTTCATAACTATTTCACGCATAAAATGATAATTATTGCAGATACCATAAATAGATTGTAAATTGTAACAAAAAGTAATGAGATCGCATCGAAGCTAGAAAACTCGACTTCCTTACAAACTCACGGATACTGCAATGTAAGAGTTATTTTAATTCACGAGCGCGCTGAGATTTGCTAAATCTGCGAGCTGATTCTCAGACAATAGATACAGTAGTACCTATTACAGTATTTTAGGATGATAAAATCAGCCCGCCAGGATTTATATACTTATAGGAATTTTAAATCAAAAACTAATGTGGGGAACTTTTTGGGGGAAGCTTTTGCATTTCAATAATAAATATAAACTTTTTAAAATTTCAAATTGACAACAAAAACGATTATTTAAAACTGAATGCATAATAATAGTATAAAACCTGACAAAGTGCAAAAAGCTCGATATCAAAAAAAAAAAAGAAAAAAGACAATCTGCAATATTAGAAGTATTATAACCAGCTTGTACAGTTTCAACTCTAGACAGTCACGAACAAACTAGTCGCGTAAGCTTGTGTATTGCAACTATACAATATTTATTAGAAGCTCATTGACCAATTATCTACAGAGCATCCACGCTTCAAACAAAAGCAATCGTATCAATTACCTCGCTTTGCCGCCCTTACAATTTTTTACAAGAAGTCATTGAAAAAAAAGGTTTTAAAACGCATTCTATTAATTACCGCGAACGCAAGATTCACTGGCATATACGAGCTTCTATTTTTAAATTTAAATTATTGCTTGTTTTTGTTAGACAGATTTAAAATCTTTTTTTTTTTAATAAACGCACTGTTGTGTTGTAAATGGATAAACAATCGTTGATCCATAAATTTTCGCTAGGCATCCGTACTACTCGTATGTCAAACGCAAATTGTAAATCCAAGAAACTTTCACCAATTTTCTATACAAAATACTATCTACTATATTATTTTTTCCAATCTATGGTTAGACATTATCACTTTGAGAAACTAAATTATTTTTTAAACGTTCAAATAAATTTATTGATAACACCAAAATTACAAGTCATTGTTTCATTCGTTTTTAAAAATAACATTGAAAATGTCAAAAGCATTGACACATAACAATGTAATGAAATGTCATATGGTAATATAAATGCATTCCAATTCCAAAACACCAATTAATTTCGATTGTATTATACAGTACGGGTAAATGCATAGAAGTGCGATGCCATAACAAGAAGAAAAAAAACACTACGGTTGCACATACATTCTCAAAATTAACGATAAATTAAACTCGAACGACCACGAATTTGAAATTCAATTTTTTTTTTTAGATCGAACACGATATCCTTTGTGCCATGATCAGTTAATATTGGTTTAAAAAAATTAAAAAGCACATGTTTTAAACACGGAGCCCGATTAAACGACCTAATTGCACGTCAAATAGTGATGTGCTTACCAGTTTACAGTTTTTACCGATTTTCATGCCGTGACTGCATTCAATTCGAAATAGAGCTGCCAGAAATAAATCGGTAAACCTCATCGTAAGTTAAACATTTTTTCCACGGTCACTAAGCTTCGACGTGAGTTAACTGCTCATAATTTATGCAGGTAAGCCATAGATCCAATTACGTGTTGTTACGCTGTAATTATTGCTCTTATTACTGGCAACACGCTTCACTGGTTCAATGTGCGACCGAATTAAACTCGGGTACTTTCTTTACTGGCCGTACTTAAAATTGTAATAATACCTCTTATATGAAAATATAAGAAATCTCAGTGTCTATTTTTAATATGGCAAATAGGTAGTACTGTTTATTAATTTTGATTTATTATTATAGGCAACACTTTTTTGTGGATGCATTAGTTACTTAGTTCATCTTAGTTTTTGGCTTCACACTTCGTAAATTTGCCAGTGTCAAGTATTTAAGTGTTTCGTGATGAATCAAGTGAAATAAGTCAGGGTCAGGGTAAAAACCACAACAAAGTAAATCAATGCCAAGTCCGAACATGCTCTAGGAAAGTAGTGGTGAGCTTACTACATGCTCTAAGAGTTTTGAAAGCAACACTAAAAGTTTCACTACATTATACACACTCACGTACGTAATTACTAACAAAAGAACCACTAAACATAACACTTAAAAAAACACTAGTTTTGGAACACTATGCAATGCGTGGACTGATGATTACGTCAAAACTCTTTCAATAGATAAATAAGTCGCGCTAAAAATTTCGTTACTTACTTATCCGAATTGAAAAAAATGTAGTAGCATTTTTTATTGACTCAAATAATATTCAGGTTTAGTAGTCATCATAATTATTTTTAATAATTACTTTCAATACACTCCCTTACTGTTGATGGTAAAATTGCTCCTATCCAAAATGGGACATAAGCCAAAAATAATTTTTAAAAAGTAATGCTAAAAGTTTGAATTTCGAAATTATAAACTTTACAAACCAAAGCCAGCGTGGCACGCGTATCGATTAATTCGAACTCTTCATTTGAAAAGAGCAGCAGTCACAATTAAAAAGTTTCAATATTCAAATTGAGAACACGTGAAGTGCGTTCGAAAGCACCCGAAAATTTCGAGTGGACAATATTTGGACTAAGTTGGCCTCAAAGCATTTGAACCGCAGCGTGAAAATCTATTTTCAATGGACCACTATCGGGCAGGACACTCGGCAAAGGGTTTATGCACGAAGTTAACCGTGCTCCTGCTTACAGATTAGTTAGTAGTAACTATGGTCCGGCTAAACTATTTGTAAAAATGGCCAAATCAGGAACTAAAATTTTCTGTATAAGTTTTGTTTAGATATTGCGCTGGTAGCTCTCTCACTTAGCTGTCTAGATGAAGTTGGTCACATTATGTTGTGCCACAGATTGAATTACAGTCACTCTGTCTGTGGTCTGTGGAAACTCTTGAAAATGGTCTTAGTTTAACACAGAGCAAATTTTAATATTCGATTGTGCTTTTGCATGCCTGAGAATTGTTGTGTGAAGTTGGCATTTAGTTTCATTGAAAATTTACATTTTTACGAGATATAAGTTGTTGACGTGAACACTGAGAGTCTTACTTATAAACGTTGCTAAAGTTAAACAGTGCTTGAAAATATATGTATATCTATCTGAAATTAGCTCGTTGTCACTCGCGTAATAACGAGACAGTATATTTAAAGCTCGCTTATTTAAAGTTTAAGTGATGATTATAAGCACACTTTACATTAGCAATAATCCACTCTGATATTTAATACATATAGGTACGATGCAGATTTATGCCAGTGACGCGACAAAACCTATAGAACAAAGAAAATGTAGGTACTTACTCCATTCGACTAAACATAGCTAAAATCTGACATCCGCGCATTCGTTTGATATCAAACGACTAACAACATATCCGAACCCCTTTCACAAAGCCGAGTCCTTTATCAATAGCGGGTCACGTTCGAAACTCGCGCGGGGACTGTCACGGTCGTTTAAAACTAAAGCACAGACTATAGCAAAGTTTCCAAGTGTATTAACCGACGCTAATGCAAGCATCGAACGCGAACGGCCGCCGTGTTGGTCATCTTTCAATTCGGAACTTCGGAACGCACCCTAGCGTATTTTGAATTTCGAATGATTTGAATGCAAAAGTAATAAAGTCGCGATTTTTTGATGCGTTTGGAACGATGACCTAAAGTGTTCTTGATTTTTGTAGTTTTTTTATTATTAATTGGCTTATGTATAAATCAAATTAGACACATTTAGACATTCTGGGAATTGAATGCTATGAACCTGGTTGTATTCAATGATAAAGAACGTACGTTTAGATTACAAAATCGTGGACAGAAAAAAATAACTCTTTCTTGTTCACACCAAAACATACACGAAGATTGTCTTCGAATGGGTGACCGTGAGTGGTATTTCTGACCGCTACCGTGTGTCGGTTGTTTATATAACAACAAAGGCTTAATGGATTCAGACGGGATGTAAACTCTGACACTAAGGCCGGCTACTCAGCATAAACTTACCCAAAAACTCGCAAAAAAGCGGCGAGTCGTGGAAGGGAAAGCAGGTAAATCTAAATGATTTATTAGGAGAATCGTGTTACTTTACGTGGGCTGTAGGTAGATGTGTACCTACATTAGAATCGTATTAGTTCATCTGACGTGTTGAACCCTCGTTAAAATCATAAAACGACGGGCGGGTAGTCGAAATAGCGAACGGTCTGAACTAATACACATAAATCACAAAGTTTTGGTGGAACACGAAAATTCGTTGATACCTAATCACATAATAATCACCTACCCGATACACCCGCGGGAATCAAAGGTTCGCTCGCGCCAAACTTTTGATTATCGAACCCTTTCGAATGCATGAACCTCGTTTCCACCTCTATGAAGTTTGAATACCGAATGAGTTTTGTTCTAAATTCAAATTCTTTGTGTCTCATGCTAGTTTTATTTTTAATACTGGCTGCAATTATTGTCAATTAATTAGAATGTTTCTTTTTTTCTAGCAGGACTATCAGCGCCATCTAGCAGTAAGTAGCGCAACTACAGACTATTATTATTTTTTCGTTCGCCACGTTTGATATTATTAGGCACGTTAAGACTTCAGAAGTCCATAATTGAACTCAACTTATACAAGAACACCTCATTTATGAAATTACCGCGAACGAGACAGACTTAATTTACGACGCAATTATCGCTAAAGTATTATTACAAAGGACATTTCCAACAAAAAATACTCCTCGTCCACTTAGAAAGCACCTTTGAAAAAGCGAATAGCCGTTTAAACGCTTCGTAAGTAGAAATAACTCGAAAATGTGTCCGGAAAAAGTGCAAGTATGCGCGCAACAATGTACACGTAACGCCATCTGTTGTTGAGTAGCGTAACTGCGTAAGCTAGTAGAGGTCAAGAAATAATTTTGCGAAGAATGTGAGTGGCACGGCGGGTGCTTTGACGGGTTCCGACGAAGCAATCAGCCCTGTTTACCGACATATTTACGATTATAATACCGACGCTCATTATATACTTTATGATTTTATACCTAAACGAGTGCAAGGCTAATAATGACTAAGGACAGAATCACACAGCAGGAAATGTCGCTGGAGTTGGACTGAACTACTAAAAGATACCTTGAACCGCGAGTTTAGTTTGGTCTTCATTAGTTTCAAATTTCGGTAAATGGCTTGGCGTTCGAAAATCGATTATTAGTATTTTTTTATTCATAAATTGGCTGGCAGTTTATACGATGATTGATTGATTGATTGTACACACAACAAAAAAAATATACAATACAGAAGAAATAAACTAAGTTAACTGGTGTAACAACTGGCGATCTTATCGCTAAAAGCGATCTCTTCCAGGCAACCTTAGAATGGAAAGGATTAGAGGAAGAAAAAGACGGGGTGTGTCAATAATGAGGACATACATATAGGAGAATAAAAATATACATAAATATATCTACATTCTAATAATAATATATCCTAATACATAGATAACTAGAATAACTAAAAATACAATAATATATAGGTATAAAATGAATATTATTTAAATATAAAATAAATATTTGTGGGCATAAAGAGAATAATATATTTATATAAGCGACAGATAATTTTAACATCAATATAATTTCTTAAAAGTTCTGGGTAACGCTGCAATAGTAACATGGATAGGTGTTGTCTCTTACCGTCAGGAGAGCATCAAAATCGTCCCATTACATTTATACGTATAGTAACGCTTTATTCATTAGTCAGGACGAGCGAAGCGAGCCCTATCACTATCCCACAACCTGAGCATTTTTGTGGTACATTTTACTGAAAAACTATCACGCCTTTAGATTTGTGCTTTAACATAGTAATTTAACTTCACATCTAGATGTGTTATCTGTCAAAAAAATAATAATTTTATAACCATAAAAAAAAATTTACATTAACAATTCTGTATTCATTGGATATAATGTTATTGTACTAACGTCATCTGTTAGACAACCAAAGAGTTAACATCGCTGCAACAGAACTAAACTCAATTTTAAAAAAAAACTGTCTTAAAAATTATTACCCGTTAGAAAAACTACGCGAGCTCTCACAAAGCTCAGGTTTTGGCTAGTTTATCTAAGTCAAATGCATTATTGTATTATGTTTCAATTCAAAGTGTGGCGGTCCCGGTGTGGCCCCAGCCGATTGTCGTCGGGCGTCGCGCCGAGTCGACGATCACAATACTTGGTGACATGTCTATTTGGTCGCAGCGACTCTCTTTACGCGTTCCATTATTAGTCTTTGTATTATTCGCTAATTTACACATCCTGTGATTATTCTCGGGACGGTTTCAATTGCTCCCTGCATTGCAACAGTTTTAGAAAAAGTTAATAATTTCTTAATGTAAAAAATGAGAACGAAACACTCTCCTGATAGTAACAGATAACGCCTGCCCTTGAATACTCAAAAAGGGGGTAGCGGGTTAAGAGGGGTCTGCGGCCCCCACCGAATTTGCTATAACCGACCAGAAAATCTTGAAAAGGGTCGAAAATAATAATTTTTGAGATTTTTTCAATCCCCATGGACCCAAGTGAAAACCCCATAATCGCGAAAAAGAGTAACAAAATAAAGTTCAGGGCATCGCTGCTTTGACGCGCATTACTTTGAAATATTCGATGGTTTTTTACAAAATTTAAGTGTAGGTTAACGCGAGTAACGCGGTTAATACGAGTAGGTACGCACCGGGAAATATCTATTCCTAGCTAGTTATTATCATTAAAACCTACGTTAATCTTCAAAATTTATAGAGAATTGCCTACACAACACGAATATTTTGCATTTAATTAATAGTCGAGAATCACACTGCGTTTCGTTATTGCATCTGGAATTAGAACAATTAGTTAATCCAGTAAAGTCGAAAGGAATTTGAGCTTTAGTGATTATTACGTTTTATTATTACATTGTATGTATGTTTTGCGTAGGGTTTAGATTATTTGTATGAAAACTTTTTATAACATATGTAGAATGATTATTATTTTATTAGAATAATTCCTGATGAAATTGATAAAGAAATCAATTATTTGGTGACCATTATGTGAATGATGAATAAGTTACATAAAAAATATATCTAAGAAACAGGTATCTATTTGTAAAAATATGTAGATAAAAATGAAATATACATGATTTAAATTAAATTAAATGATAAATATAGGTATGAATTTCGCTGCACATTTGTCGTTTTATAAGTAGATAGTTAACAATGCACATCCGCTTGGCACGACGCCAATTCACAAAATTCGCGATAGCCTTTCACAAGACGTCTCGACTGAGGCCGGACTATCAGATACAACCCTGAATTTCAGCTAGATAGATGCATCTAGATTCATTCTATGCTACATTCGTTTTATTATTCACGTATCACGTTGACAGCTATTCACTGAAATATATTTGAAAGTGCAGTAATAAAACGCAACAAAATTATTGCCAGCTTCAAAAACAAGAGTGCTTGATTGCCATAATTTAGCATCTTATTTTAGATCGCTATTAAAAGCTAATTGTGTTAAGGACTATTAAGACCACGTTCACACCCGACGATAATTTGTCGCGACAAACGGACGAGATGTCGACACCGCAGATAAACTATAGACTCTCATTAAACACTATTTTAGTCGACTATTCAATTATTAGTTGTTTTTTTTAAATTTTAAAACTTTCGTCGCTCTTCATAATGACGGTAGAAAAAGCACGGTTAACAATGTTGCAAGCTCGGAACTTGTAAGTGGAGCGAAAGCATCTAATAAAAATTCTAAGCAATCGTAAAGACGTTTAGTGCTGGACCAATCGGCATAATTCGTCAGGAAGGGCGAAAAAAGAACGAGACATGCGTACATCACTGCGCCGGTCGGTGGGCGATGCGCGGGTAATTATTTTAATGAAGTACGCGGTCGCTGCTCGTAAACACGTCGCAACGTCACGACCCTCTCGAACGCTGCGTTTTGTCGCAAATCCGATACAAATATTCCACCGACACCCAATATCTCTCTACATTTGTGGCGCCAAAAGTGCTTTTGTCCGTTCTGACAGAATGTAGCTCGATTCGCTTTATGAATCTTTGTCCCGCGAACTGGCCTAATTCGGAATTTGGAAACGTTCCATGTTTCCATCTAACATTTGAAGTCGATTGTCTTAAATAGATACATTTTATTTATTTGAAACTATAATAATTCCACTTTACAATAACGAAGTCATTCACAGCTACGCATTAATCCTGACTAATTATGCAAGACAAGGAGCAAAGATGTAAAATGCCCGGTCACAAATCGCGTCCGAAGAGACAGGTTAAACAACCCATCTTGTGTGACAGAACTGTGATATATACCGTCGCGGTCGCCGAGGAAACACATGTAATTAATTACTGAGAATAATACGTCAAGATGCACTTAATTTCCTATTAAACTGTACTGAAATTTGCCGTAACAGGCCAGACGCTCGAAAGACTTCTCAATTTTTCAAACTTTTTTATCGAAATCCGATATTGCATCGTGTTACAACCCTCAAAGGTAATTACAGACAATATAGACAATAATTTTGCTTTTTTAGAGGGAATCTCGCACTTTCTGCTTGTAGCTGTAAATTTTTCCCGCCATTTCTTTTTTTTTTCACGCAACCTGGCTTTGACCAGGGAGCATAGAGCCGCGAGCTCGCGTGCCTTGTAGCAATCAATCGGTGCTATAATCAATAAAGCAACCGTGCACAAATCAATGCATTAATAACCGCCATATCGCAGCATTTGTGAAAAATTGCCGCTTTTGACACGGCATGGCGGTAGCGCTACATATTTTAGTCATTTATTATGTTACGCGGAAACAAATAAACCTATTGTATTATATTTTACTTATGTACTTCTTATTTTATTCTATTCAATTATAGATACGTAATTTTATCTTGCAATACCCATGAGATTTATACTCGTATCTTAATAAGACAGTTTCTGTCTTGAACATATAGGTACAATAGACAATGCAGCCAAAAATTTTTAGAACGAATTCTATTATTTTCTTTGGTTAGTTTTGTTTTTTTATACATCGAACTCCTTACCTATCAACCATAAAAAAATAAAGACATGAGTGACAGTAACGACTGAGCAAAGTTGTTGCACGTATTCTAATATTTAACATTTAAAAAAAAGCATGATTAGAACACAAATGTTTTAAACATAAAAGTTTGTATCTTTGTATGTATGCTTATATATATGCTATAGATATGCATACTAAATATAAATATATAGAATATTTTTTAAAACTAAAAAAGTAATGCTGTGATTATTGTGCAATTGATTCATCATCTGACAAGGATGCACATATTTATGTCAATTTATGTTTATTTATGTGTATATTTATTTTATAATAGTTTAGTATATATTTATTAATATTTGGTACTATTATAATTGTTTTTTTATTTTTATTTATTTATATGTATACATACATTTGTTTTGATGCGCGCCTACAACCACATCTCATTTACTGTGGGGATGGCTGGCAGAAAAAGCTTTAGCATGAAGTCCTCCTTTTGTACATATTATTTTTTAAGTGTGCAATAAAGAATTAAATAAATAAATACTATAAATGGCTAGATGAATTTCGATGAAAGCTTGTACGCTACATTATTTATTACGCACAGGCTATTTTTTTTTATTGCGATTAAAACCACGGGATTCAACAAATATATACTAAAATCCTGAGCATGAATGTAGGTAATTTAGGGCTCAGACAATCGGTCCCGACTCCCGACTAACGCAGTTAAACGCAAATTCCGTTATTTCGTTAAAAAACTTTACGCTATCGTTAAAAGTTTGGGATAAGCTCCCGTGGGCCGATAGGGGAAATTCGGAGCGACACGAACTCTCTTTTCCTCGGATGACGACTGACGTGTAGTTTTGTAGCGATGATAGCTCAGTGGTTAGCGCGGTCGGTTCGCATGCCGAAGGGCGTGGGTTCAAACCCCAACAATGAGCTTGAGCTGCCGGTGAAGGCAAACATCGTGAAGAAACCATAGCATGGTGGTAGGGTACTTTCTAGTACTCGGCTGGCTAGCTACCACCCTCAAGTTGAAAATCTGCCGCCAAGCATCTAACGGTGTGTTCCGGCAGCCTCACTTGAGAGCCAGTTCCATTCCAGGCTAGGTGTGCTTTACCATCTTCGACCACACCGTCACTTAACATCAGGTGAGTTGTGGTCAAACACCTAGGCTGTTAGACATAAAAAAAAAAAAATGGCGACTTCCATCGGCGACATTCTTTACAAATCTATGAGTAAAACTAATTTCCATTCGCGCCCGCTATCCGAGGCGCTGCTATCCCAATTTCACGTCATCTACATTACTACAACATGACTGGACTTCACCTTGACTTATTTCGTGCGACTTAGATTTATTTCACTTGAATTATCATCAAATATCTATTTGTAAATATGAAATACTTGACACTGGTAAAACGCACAAAGTTCGATGCCGAAAACAATGAAAAAATATTAAGATTCACGGTTCTCTAGGAATTCACGGTTAGCGAACGTATTACTTGCCTACAAGTTCTATAACAGTTTTTTGGCGAGAACGCAGAAAGAGTCGTGTCGCCCCATTGTATTTTTTTCCAAAACTAGTGTTATTTCGAGTGTTTATGTATAAAAATAGTGGTATTTTATTCATAAAGTGCCGAATTACAATCGCGAGTGTGAGAAAGTGATATAATGTGGTGAAATATGACTTTTCGTGTTGCTTCCAAAACTCCATCGAAGCTTATAATAAAGTCACCACTACCTTACTAAAGCATGACTAGATTTGACTGGACTTGACCAAGACTGGACTTTGACTATAAAGAAGCTGGAAACTGAAGACTGCACACAAAATATAGACACATTGAAACTGGCAGAATGCACAGAGTGCCATGCCAAGAAGAAAAGAAAAAAAAAGTTCTATAAAACGACCCCGTCGCAGTTGTTGTAATGCTCTTCAGACCTAATTAAGTTTTTGCCGAGTAATGCAAGATATTAATGTGTTTTATCAATTAAAAATTACTACCACTAGGATTAGAAAATAACTAATTGAATTAAAGCTACGGAAAAATATGATTGCACAAAAACTCCTGTAACACGCGCCTGCAAACTTAACAATGTAGACTTTTAAAAAACTGGGCTTTATGTACATATTTTTTGGCTTAGGTTGGTTTTTCTTTCTTCCTTTTATATAAAATATGAAACTTTTTAAAGAAGAAAATTATTTTTAACGTTTTACAAACTGTAACCTATAGGCAATTAGGTACACAAAGATATTTTTCCTTTTAAATTTGTAAATTAAGTTTGATATTTGGACTTATGTAAGTATGTTATTAATAGCCCAAGTAATGAAGATCGTCATAAAAACATTTATGTTAGTATGCCTGTATCTTGTTATCTCCTTGTTATAGAAAAATAATTCTTTTTTTAATGTTGGCGAAACTGCATTAAAAATTGGGGCGCATTCTCGGCGGGCTCGCAAAATTGATTATCGAATCTAGTTAAAAACTACCGGCGTCCGCGAACTCAGCGTCTACCTGCGAGGGAGTTTTTGACAACTCAGTTTCGAATTTCGAACGTTATCTTTTTTTTATTTTCATTCTCAATTTAATTGCAGTGGAAAACGGTAAACATGAAACGTTTATTTTTGACATTTCTTATTTCAAAGTAATTTTTTTTTAAAGAATGACATTTATCTACAAAATTTTTAGCACTTTTCTATTTTAACTGAAGCACTTAAAATTATTTCAAATAAAACGGTTTTTTTAAGTCCCACACAACCTGAGTAATAAAATCATAATAGTTTCCTGAACTAATAAAGGTTCGTAAAAGTTCTTTACAAAATAGTAAATCATAAAAATCGTTTTATTGGCGACGCATTTAATGTGTTTATTTTTGTGTGGCGTAGAAATGAAGATTTGTGGTGACGGTTTAGCGAAAGAATCATTTTTTTCAAACACATTACGTTCGTACCTGGAAAAAAATACATGTATGACAAAAATTAAATAGAATCTAATAAAATTAATGAAATCGACAACTATTTGACATACATTTCGTAATGACTTTGGACTGATAAAAAATTAATCTACAGGGGTGGTTAACTAACCGTTTAAAGGGCCGCATTAATACTCATAAGTATAGCATACAATTGGGCTGTGGTCAAACTATTCTAATTCAAAATATTTATAACAAACAGTACAGAGTATTTTACATAAAAAAGTTCTTCATAGCTGGCTCCTTCCAACTTGTTTATTTATTTGATATGACATAATCAGACAAATGCTGACAATCACTTCTAATTGTTATTAATGCAATTATATTAGAATTACAAAAAAAATGTCATAAAATTTCAGTCATATCAATTAATATCTAGGTGACCTCAAAAAAATATAAAAAGCACCCTCATACTACAATATCTAACTTTCTAAATATCGCATCGTATCGAAATGACCAGTCGTTAGTAATGATGATTTCTTCCAAACGGAGGTACCTAGATAGCTCGTCAGCCGTTTCGTCTCGAGGTGCGCGAAACCCCCGCGGGCGCCGATTGCCGTCCGACACGCGAGCCGATCACGGCCCTTCGCACGCACGCAATAACAAAAGAAACTTCTCCGATCGAAAAATGTATCATTACAACGCTTCACGTCTTCATTCCTCAGAAACCAGCATTACCGCAAACGCGCACACCTTTCTTTCCATTTTTTATCGACGCGTTTCTTATCCCTCTATCACGTTAAGTTACATTTCATTGTTGCAGCATTTAACACCTAATTTTCCAGATGCCTGTTAATGCGGCTATTTTCTACGGAATTAACAATTCAAATAGCGCATTTTTTCTGGTCGTGTGCGACACTTTCGAGCGGCGCTGACGTCCACGTCGGTCGGCGACTCGAATGCAAATAAGCATCGATCCTCCACGTGACGTATAGAGCGCGCACTTCTCACCCCTTTCTTGCGACTACCCGCCAACTTGATTTACAATCCCGGATACGCATTCCCCGTTCGAATCCGGCCTATACGCTTAAATTACGGTGGTTTTTTACTATGTCACAGTGACACTATAATTTAGGGCACCGCCCCCTTACTTTCCGAAGCCTTTGAATATTCATACGACTGTAGCAATCAATAACGGTCACAAAGAAAATAGTTTTCGCGTGCACGCACGCGATATAATGTCGCATAAACAAATAATTTCTTCGTTTTTATTGTTATCCTTGAATTATGTTATTGCCACTCGAATTTACACTTCCCCCTTCCAACGGGGCCTTCTTGTACTCATGGAGCTGGAGGCGCGCGCGGTCACTTCGAAGCGATCACACTCGAGCCGATAAATAAAACTTCCGTGACCGGACGACGTTAATTGAGCGCGTTTTTTAAAAATATCCATCAAAAATGCACATCGTAATGGCCGCTATAAAAACTGATATCGTTACATAGTTTATAGACGTCCAGATAAGAAATGAGGAAAGCGAAAGAAACTGGATCAATAAAAATGTAATATTTGAGAGACGGCGGCCATGTTGTCTCGCGATGCGTGGACAAGATGGCGGCTTGCGTCATCGCGAGTGGAAACGACCAGACTTTTGGACAATATTACACGGCACGTCGCGGTAATTGTCCGCAGCCGTCCACAGAATAACAAAACCTCAGCAAGAAGATCAAAGGCATTAATAGACGTGTGTTGAAATTTATCGACGGCCCGTCTGTCGAAGGACGAATCTATACATACAAATGGCGCTCGTTTGTCTGTACGATATCAATAACATGCTTTTTTGCAAGTCGGCTCCGTTTGTGAGATCGACAATAGATAAAATTAGCGTCTCATTTTTATGTTCATACGGTTATGAAATACTAACGAGGTGTTCCAAGCCATGTTAATGGCGTCTGGAGGAAAAAAAACTTGCGGTAACGAGATAAAGTCTACAATGAAGTAAATGATTGTTGATGATACGTCGCCCGCAAGGCCCCGACGCCCGCGCGCGTGCCTGACATGTAAATTCGCTTGATCACTCCGATATCGGCATAATAAACGTTCCTAACGCCAAAAACCCACATTTGAGGCCATGGATGGCCAGTGTCTAGATTGGTCGTGTCTACTGTCAGACAAAACCCTAAGTCTAATAAGCTTTAGTAAGATACTAAATAAGTAGGTACTTCTCGACCGAACGTTCCAAGAGTCAATACGTCCTGAGGATGCCTCGTGTAGAGACGAAACACGTGTCAGCAACTGGTTGCTGCAACGATAATGAGATATAAATACTGATAGTAATATTTATTTGAAAAAACTTGGAATTTTAATTATAATTGTATTAATTTACATTAAATCTGCGTCCTTGTTGAAACCAAAATGACTTGCGAAAACACACTAAGGATATAACTCTAGTAAAGTATCATTATTTTACGTTGCTTTGAGTTTAATAACATAGAATAAATAAACATTATTACTTAGACTAAATGCCTATATTAAAAAACTCTCACTGAAACAAAAAAAAACAACAATTTGGTGTCAGAATACTTCGAGTGGAGCGATCTAGATAATTTATATCAATGTATGTAACTTATTTGGTCAATGCTAAATATATTCAAACATTACATCATTTCAACCAAAAAAAATCGATTGACAGGAAACCAGCCAATTCGATTTTCGTGAATTTTTATTTATATCTATCAACCACATTCATTCATTTCATATGCCATATTCAGCCAAGTTTTATTCGTCTCATATGCCATATTCAGCCAAGTTTTATTCGTCTCAAATTACGTAGAACTGTTCTTATATGGTTTGAAATTACTTTTGTCAAAAACAAAACTTAATTATTAATTTAACTGAACATTTAAAAAAAAAGACAATTATGAAACAAATCACGTATCTAGAGTTATTGTTGAAAGTCATTATGTGGACATTCAAGATTATGATCTCGAATGGGTCTGACCATTTTGACATTTAAGTATTTTCATCACGTTTGCTGCGTCATAAGTCGTTAAGAGCGTTTCACTAAAAAAAAGCAAGTAAACTTGTCTATGGTAGAGCCAAATTCAGTTTGAATTTCGAAGCGGAACGTGAGAATGGGATTTGAAATTTTGCGAAAGCGACATTTTTTTTTTGTAGATTGATAAATAACTACTATTACGTTTTTATTGTTCAAAATAGGTTCGTATTATTCGAGTAACTACCACATATGATTCAAACCAACTTGCTACATGAGTTATAATAAAGAAACTGGGAGCACCTTAACTAATGAGAGCATGCCTCTTAGTACTGTAGTTAAAAACTAAAAAGCATAAAATCATAATTATATTAAAATTAGAATATGATAGAACACAACTATATTGTACATAAACAATAGGCACATTATAACATAGTGTAAAAATATATTGTATTTACTAATTTAATTAATAGTAGGTACCTGGATGACCGAGCTTTGCTCAGGTGAAAACACGGATAAAACGACATTTTCTAAAAATGAAACCTAGCTAGCTACCTATTTATCGCCCCCGAAACCCCCTGCATACTAAATTTCATGAAAATCGTTGGAGCCGTTTCCGAGATTCAGATTATATATATATATACATATATACAAGAATTGCTCGTTTAAAGGTATTAGATGTATTAAAATAACAAATAAATATATTTAGTATTTTGTATTTATGTACAGTTTTTGTAGCGATGATAGCTCAGTGGTCAGCACGGTCGGTTCGCATGCCGAAGCCCGTGGGTTCAAACCCCAACAATGAGCATGAGCTGCCGGTGAAGGATAACATTGTGAGGAAACCATAGCGTGGTGGTAGGGTACTTTCTAGTACTCGGCTGGCTAGCTACCGCCCTCAAGTTGAAAATCTGCCGCCAAGCATCTAACGGTGTGTTCCGGCAGCCTCACTTAAGAGCCAGTACTATTCAAGGCTAGGTATGCTTTTGCCATCTTCGACCACACCGTCAGCTGTGAGCTGTGGTAAAACAACTAACTTGTCAACCATAAAAAAGTATAATTTTAAAGATTACTTTAAGTGTTTTTTTCTATAGAGAAAATGTAGAAACGTGTTTCGGAAACAACAGTTCCCTCAGAAATATTATCAAAAACCATACATTTTTTTTACTCTACAAAAAAAAACATTCTGGTAGGCGTGGGCACATGGGGAGGGGGTAGTTATCCACTCAACACAATAACATTCAAATTTAACATCATAGTTTGCTATGGTAACTCATTCTGTCTTTTGTATCTCTGGTGCTCCTGCTGTCTCTTGATAGAGAATCACCATCTTAATAGGAAGCTATAAAATGTTTTTATGGTTAACAGCGTAGGTGTTTGACCTCACCTGATGTTGATGATGATGACAAGAAAGGAAAAAGTACCACCATGCTAATACGACGATTTCCTTCACCGCATGCTCATTGTTGAAATTGAACTGACGCCCTTCGGTATATGATCCGACCGCGCTATCACTGTGCTATCGTCGCTACAAACGGATTGGCCTAGAGCGCATTGCAATAATATAAACACATACCTACTTACCAATGTAACTAACGGTGATGAACCATAAAATCCTCTGTTACTTTCTTTTAAACATATCTCAAACAAAGAGGTTTTAATCGGGACAGATATTTAATTGTGTAAGAATAAAGGCCTATTCAGACGTACGCAGATTGCGGCCGGCCATTGCGCGTCGAGATTCGCGTTCTTTCTCTTAATGCCGTGCTAGCCGCGAATATTCCCATTTCTTATATAGGATACAAGGGATGGGGACAAATAAGACTGTATGGAAAAATCTTCAGTCCATATCAAAGTACAATCAATGTACGAAAACAATCCTGCGAGACTGCTTATAGCAATCCATGTACATATTTCCATCACGATGCCTTGTTTTTTATTTTATTCTATTTTTTTTATTTTATCATTTTTAAATCCTATATGTCTTTTATCTTATGTATTATTGTTAAACAAACCTTGGCGACGTTTAATAGTGTGTATTGTTTGCTTGAGAAAATTGTAATACAATATTAAATAAAAATAAAAAAACATTCGATATAAACCCACGCCCTTCGGCATGCGAACCGACCACGCTTACCATTAAGCTATCATCGCTACAATAATAAGTATTTGATACTTAGTTGCTGCGTGGCACTTGGCTCTTACACGCGGTCTCAACGCTACCTTACATCTGAACAGGCCCTTAAGAAATCAAGGTCTCCCAATGAATCAGCGAGTCCCCTGCCAAAACACACTACACTCGAGTATTATCTCAAACTGGCGGTTAATTCATTTTTAATTCACAATAAATAAAACGCACTTTACGTTCCAATAAACGCGAGAGTTTTCGAAGAAAAACAACTGTTGTAAGTATTTACATTATAATTTTACAATGCGATCAATCAAGGTTTTACATCGATTTACTGCCCGGGTCACACAACAATGCGAACATTTGCATGCGTGTGTGAGTGACTTTTTACACAACTGCCCAAAAAAAGAGTGTAATGTTTTCAGGGTTCATGTATGTATGTAAGCGAGTTTCTTTATTTCTACTATCTCTACATAGTATAAAATAAAGTCGCTTCCCGCCGTCTGTACGCTTAGATCTTATAAACTACGCAACGGATTATAATGCGGTTTCCATCAACAGACAGAGTGATTCAAGAGAAAAGTTTGTACCTATATATGTCTATACATGTAAATATCATTGTATGTTCTTTCCTACTCACTTATCACGTACGTTTTAACGTGTGGGAGACCCAATAAATCAGTGAAAACCAGCCGGTCAAAAATATCTGATGCAAAAGAATAACTTGAAATTAGTGAACGTGAACGTTTTAAAATAAAATTTAAGGACGTAGTTAACAGTTTGTGATCCTTTAAATTAATACGTTAACTTGCGGTGGATCCGCTTTTGGAGTCGTTAAAATGCCGCAACCACCTACTTAGCAGTTACCACCCGCGCCCCGCGGGTTCTCTTACAAAAACTGAACGTTTGGCCCCTGATTCTCCAACACGAGAATCCTTGTCGATAACGCGTTAGATAGGAAACTCATCATCATAATACACACACCCAGTCAGAACAAACATTTATCGTCTGGGAATCGAATCCACAATCTTCAGCTCTTGAATTTGACTGAGTCTGTTGGCTGACTGACTTGAGTGGCTCATTTGATAGTATACTTGTAGCCATGATAGCGCAGTGGTTAGCGCGGTCGGTTCGCACGCCAAAGGGCGTGGGTTCTAACCCCAACAATGAGCTTGAGCTGCTTGTAAACATCGTGAGGAAACCACAGCGTAGTGGTAGGGTACTTTTTTAGTACTCAGCAGGCTAGCTACCACCCTTAAGTTAAAAATCCAGTGTGTTCTGGCAGCCTCATTTGAAAGCCAGTTCTATATCAGGCTAGATGTGCTTTACCATCTTCGACCAGACCGTCACTTAAAATCAGGTGAATGGTCAATTATAATCAACAACGTAAAGAATATTTTTCAATTGTTTGGAATAGAATCTAAATATAATATAATACATACAGAATTAAATGAAAATTGCTCACCGAGGTAAGCATTATCAAAACGTTACACAGTACAAATGGGCACAGAGAAACATCCAGCACCTATGTACGTCTAAGCTGAGATCATCTTTCCAATTATTATAACAATTCATAAGAGAAGATAAACGCACACGCACCCGACATTTTACGTGAATTTAATACCGAAATTTCTTTGAACTCAAAATAATACTGCAATTATAACGCGCCAGAGATCCGAGTATCAGAACATTAAACCACTGAGCAGGACATCTACAGAGAAACAGATAAATCCAACCTGTAGCTACGTCACTACCACTCGCAGCGATGTGTGCGGGCGCTGTGTTATGTTATAAATAATTTTACATACAAAGAGCAGATGCGTCGCAATTATAAGGTTATATGCGTCCTATGCACGCACACATGTATATCACTACATATATATGTAAGTAAGTTGCTATAGAAATGCCCAGTCTGGACCTTGAGTTTAATATATTATTTTATTATTGCGTTCAAAATTTCATAGTAGTCAATATAACAGATGATATTCCGTAGAAATGTCTAATTCTTGAATCGATTGTATGCAGTTGGAAAATCATTAGTAACGAACGAATTTTATTAAAATGTGAACCTTTTAGTTTGTTTGTTTAAAAAGTTAATAATTTTAAAATTTTTACTTGACATTGGCGTATACACCATATTTCCAAAGACTGCGCGCAAGTTATTTCTCTGTGAACTCTGTAATCGGTGCTTAAACTCAGTTCTATAAGCATCGCACAGCGTCTAAAACTAATTATGCGTCTTAATTAAACTAATTCCATGCGTATATCACCATCTAAATAGTGTTGTTTCATTGTGCGGCCAGAGACAATATGTTGACAGGATGAATGGCCGCAATATGGCGGCCGGTTTCGCGTAACTCCGCTTGTTTATGGTTGCGCAGGCGTTGCTTTAGGCTCGCGGCTTAGGCGACGAGTGCCCGCTCCCATTCACCCGATTATCTTTAAAGCAGTATTCATTGCAGCACCGTTTAAATGACTCGCCCAATTTCAATTGTACCAAATATAACTTGCGTATTTATTACTTGGCAAGAGCTGGCGCTAACATACACAGCGGGTGCGTGTGTGCGTAACAATTTAGCGGCAATTAAAATATCTTGTGCGAACATACGGTGTTGCTATATGATCATAGAAATCATAAAACGGAGCTGACTTTCTAACAAAATATGATGGTAATTACGTTGACTTCAATGTAGCGATTTTATTATATAACACTGGTAAATACTTCCGCGAAGGTTAAATTGTTGACTGCAGTACAAATAGTACATCTCACTTATCTACTCATTGACATTCTTTACATTAACACTGCATTGATGTTAGTCAACGTAGTGCTAAGACGGGGGTATTGGCACTGCGTTGACGCTAGGACGTTGTCGACCTAGGACTTTGGTATAGATCCATAGAGGTATAAGTCGTATTTAGACAACTTACAGTAACGTTATGATGTCCAGAGACAAGAGTATTAATTTGCGTGATTTATGCCACTTTAACAACATAAAGATGTATGAAAACTGGCACATCGTCTTTGGCGGAAGTTTTTTTGCCATACAATTGGTCATAAAATAAATATTCAGACTCTGGGCATTCTCACAGCACCATCTAGTCTCAAATTAAGCGAAGCTATGGGAATCAGACAACTGATAGAATACTTAATTTACTTAACTTTTTTGTAAATAAATAACTTCTTTATTCGTCATATAAAAAAAATTCGTCAAATAAACACCTGTTTATATTAGTATAAACAAATTTATTACAACCTCATTCTCCGTCTTTCCAGTGGGCACCAAAGATGGCAGCATTGGTCCTGGCTTCGGGCGGTCAGAAGCCGACGGAGATGAACGGCTGGTTCACATGCTCGAAGCTTCCCACTTGATGAAGACTCCCTCGCAAGTCAACAACGACGACTCCAGGAGCAATGAAGACTCCAGCTCGCCTAGAACACAGTGCCCTTCACCGTTCTCCAATAAGGTAAGTATTTTCGCTAACTTAGACATCAGACCATCCACTCTACAGTGCAAAAATAATAGTAAACAAAGTTAAAAGGGGCCACCCATAAATTGTGTCACATCTCATGGAGGAGAGAGGGGTCGACAAAGTGTGACATCATGTATCAAGGGTCCCCACCCTTATGTATGTATATCACAATGTTGTATGGTTTTGGACATACATATTTGACATAACACATATTATGAAAAAATATTCAGTATGAAAGGTAACCACCGCACCGGTGGGAAATTTAGGGGAGGCTCCAAAAAACTGACGTAGTTTATGGATAGCCTCAAACTATTTGATCACCTGGAACTATATAACCTTGAGACCTCTCTACATCATTACTCCCTGACCAATATAGCTCATGTTTTAACTGGAAAATTATAATTACTCCGACTATTTGCCTACGAAATTTATATAAAGATCGAATCAAAAGTTCGCTATCGACGAACTAATGTACATCCAAACGTATTATTGTAAACATAACAAAAAATACAGATTCGTCCAACTAGACTCGAGGCCCTTCTAGTTTTAAAAATCCGTCTGATTTGGTAAAAGTATTCATACTTAAATTTTCATTCATACTATAATACATAATAATATTAAGTAGCTTTCCTCATTTGAAAAAATCTGTTTCTTTTTACTAGGACTCAAGCCAAAACAGAAGAATAAAGAAGTACGAGAACGATGACATTCCGCAAGAGAAAGTAGTTCGTATCTACCAGGAGGAGCTGGCGAAGATCATGAGTAGACGAGTCGAGGATATACGCCACAATCGAGAGGGGTTCCCTGGGTAAGTTTCCTTTCTGTTTCTATGTCTTTAGTCATTCGAAACTTGTGACCTAAAAGTAGCTACCCGTCTCTTTTCAAACTTCTATTTCAATACAAAGTAAATTATTTCAACCTAAACAAGAAAGATTGGTACTAAGTAAAACTGAAGATTGAATAGTGTAGCCTGTCTTAGGCTCGATAGATCTACTTTTGTCTAGTGTTGTTCTGATTAATTAAACCCCAAATACAAACAAAAATTTGTAAAATTTTAGCTTGATCGAGGACAGCAAACTAGAACTAACCAACAGCATGTTTCCGCCTTTTTTCAGCGGCGGCATGCCCCCACACATGGAGCGGCCTCCCGAGGACATCCGCATGGCTCTCGAGGCGTACCACCGCGAGCTGGCCAAGATCCAACCTGGCTCTAACATTCCCAACCTCCACAACTTGCCTGGTATGCCTCCCTTCCCCAACTTGCTAGCTCTCCAGCAGCAAGCTATGCAAGCTCAGAGCCACTCTCAACACTTGAACGGTGCGCAAGCCGTACAAGACCTCTCTCTGCCAAAGGACAAAAACGCCAAAATGAATGGAATGACTGATAGCGATAAGGAACGATCTATGGATGCAGAAGAGGCTATAAGACACGCGGGCAGTGCGTTCTCACTTGTGCGACCAAAATTAGAGCCGGGACAGCAATCGACTGGTTCATCTGCGTCGAGCCCGCTTGGAAATGCAATCTTACCGCCAGCGATAACACCCAATGAAGATTTCGGCAGCTCAGCGGCGGCAAGCCCTTTGCAAAGAATGGCGTCAATAACGAACAGTCTGATCTCTCAACCTTCGAATCCTCCACATCATCCGCCTCCACAACGACACATGAAAGCAGTTCTTCCACCAATCACACAGCAACAATTCGATCTATTTAATAATTTAAATACCGAGGATATTGTACGAAGAGTGAAGGAAGCCTTGAGCCAGTATTCGATAAGCCAGAGGCTATTTGGAGAGTCGGTACTTGGGTTGTCACAAGGGTCAGTAAGCGACCTGCTGGCGAGGCCGAAACCCTGGCATATGCTAACGCAAAAGGGTCGAGAACCATTCATTAGAATGAAGATGTTCCTTGAAGACGACAACGCAGTACACAAGTTAGTAGCATCGCAGTACAAAATAGCGCCAGAGAAACTGATGAGGACAGGAAACTATAGCGGAGCACCTAGTAAGTGGCTTTTTTAACTTTTACAAAATATGCATGGAGCATACACTTAACATTATGTTTGCTAATTTCTACTTCAATATTGCATATAACATTATCTTACTTTATCCAAGAATGAAGCGATAACTTAAGCAGAGCTTACCGTGGATATGTACCGGAAAAATTCTGAATGATAGTAAAAACTATATCAAAATCTGTTGCGTTGAAAATAACTAAACGAAGACGTCATAGACACACACGGAATGCGACTTCATTTTTAACTACTTACTAGTGGTGATTGCGTTCCCTCGTCGATCGGAGTATTTTGCCTGTATTTTATAGTTGACTACTAAGTTTACCATAGTAGCTCATGTATATACCTATCCCAAATATTCAACAATATTATTCGTAAAAAATCATTACACATCATGTTTACAATTCCCTTTTTTCTTTACAGCATGTCCGCCAAACATGAACAAACCGATGCCTCCTACGCAGAAAATGATCTCAGACGCCACCTCTCTGCTGAGCAAGATGCAGCAGGAGCAGCTGCTCGGTGGGGGACACCTGGGTCACCTGGGGCAGCCGCCACCGCTATTACTAACACCCCCGGGATTCCCCCCACACCACGCCGTCACCTTGCCTCCGCAACATCCACACCACGATAACAACAACAAAGAACGTAAACCTCCACCTCCACCACACCACCAGCAACCCGTGCTCCGCAGTCTACATCAGCACATCTCTCCCAGTGTGTACGAAATGGCGGCGCTTACACAAGATCTCGATACTCAAACCATCACGACTAAAATAAAGGAAGCATTACTCGCAAACAATATCGGCCAGAAAATCTTCGGCGAGGCGGTGCTCGGTCTCTCGCAGGGTTCCGTCAGCGAGCTGCTTTCTAAGCCCAAGCCGTGGCATATGCTCAGCATCAAAGGTCGGGAACCGTTTATCAGAATGCAATTATGGCTAAGCGACGCGCACAACATCGACCGTCTCCAAGCGCTTAAAAATGAGAGACGAGAGGCTAATAAGCGGCGAAGATCGAGCGGGCCCGGACAAGACAATTCCTCAGACACGTCTTCCAACGACACAAGCGAGTTTTACCATTCCAGCTCGCCGGGGCCCGCGGGGGGAGGCGGGGCGCCCTGTGCAAAAAAGCAGCGGGTCTTATTCTCTGAAGAACAGAAAGAAGCACTGAGACTAGCATTCGCACTCGACCCTTACCCCAACATGCCGACCATAGAGTTTCTGGCAGCGGAGTTGGGACTTTCCACGCGAACTATAACTAACTGGTTTCATAACCATCGCATGAGGTTAAAGCAGCAGGCGCCACACGGACTGCCGGCTGAGCCTCCTGCACGAGACCAGGCTGCGGCACCTTTTGATCCTGTTCAATTCCGATTACTGCTGAATCAGAGATTGCTGGAGCTTCAAAAGGAGCGAATGGGACTCGCGGGGGTTCCTCTCCCTTACCCTCCGTACTTCGCAGCGAACTCCAATTTGGCGGCGTTGATCGGGCGCGGCCTGGCGCCGCCCGAAGAAGCCAAAGACTCCGCTGGAGGCCTAGACTTATCTATGCCGCTAAAACGGGAACCCGATGCGGACGATTTCGAGGATGATGACGTGGACAGTAATTTAGGGTCCGATGACTCGCTGGACGACGATGCAAAAGCGGAGCCAAAAACGACGTCAACACCGTCGGGCGGGGGAGGCAGGTCGAGCCGGCGCAAGCCCGCTGCGCCGCAGTGGGTCAACCCCGACTGGCAGGAGGATAAGCCTCGCAACCCTGACGAGGTTATCATCAACGGCGTGTGTGTGATGCGAAGCGACGACTTCCGGCGCGAGGCAGCGCCGTCCCCCGTGCGCGTGGAACCGGCGCCCGTACCGCGGGACTCCTCGCCGTCTGCGCCACTCGCACCTCCCCGCACGCCCCTCACGCCGCACGATGACGTCATACCTGAGGACAAAATCAAAGCGGAGGCGGACGACGACCGGTGGGAGTACTAGTGACGCTCGCGAATGGACAATGCCGCCAGATCATGTACCAATATGGAAGTGAGCCGAGTGCGGTGGAGTGAGGTTGACGCGTATTCGATTGTAAGGCCAAAGACTCTGTACATAGGACCCTCGTAGCGCGATTCTCGTGATATGCCAGGCATACGTCCGTAAGGGGCGAGAAACTAACGATACAAAAATGTGCATTTCGCTTTAATTATAAAATTATAAACCCGTACCCTGATTAGGTACAAATATCTGAGTATTTATAAGTTACGGCTTTTTATTTTTAAAGTCTTGTTGTAAATAAATATACCAAATAATGTGTCGGATATTGCCGTCGGCCGCGACTGTATATAGGTAGGGTAGTGACGTCATGTAAGATAGGATCGTTGCCGATTATTATTATTTAGGGGTAGTTAAGAGTTCATTTAATTGTTAATGAAAAAAATATTAAAGTGCAATCAGATGTAAATTTAAGCTAAGAATTACTGACCCCAGTTGAAAAGTATTATTATGTTTATATGAACCGAAGAGGTTAAAAATATTCTAATTGGGTTATAAGTTTTAAATTTAAATTATGAATGTTTTATTTTATACTATTGTATGTTTTCTATTGCATTATTTTATACGTGGAAGCCGCGGGACCGCTCAATGTAGAATGTGATGTCGACACATTAGCTGTCATTTTTATACTCTTGCTCCATAGACAACGCCTCCCAGTTTTTTATAGATTTTTTTAAAATAATTTTCGTACAAATCGAACACAAAAAACAAACGTTTACGAATAAGCAAATAAACTTGTGGTTATAGTTTTATTTTATTTTTAGCAATAAATTTGCTTTTAATTATTTTACGTTCATTTTATTTATTTTCTTCCTTGTTTTCCTTGTCTTAGGATAAGATCTTGTACATTTTGAGGAACCGTATTCCTTGCATCACGATGTAAATAGGTGAATCCAGTAAGTGTAAATATAATTGCCACATAGATAAATAATTAATTAAATAAGTAGGCAAATAGCGACCCAAGAAACTTCGTAAAAGGGTAAAATTCATGAATAATCAAAATTAATATGTATCGGAACATGTAACGAAAATTACGTAAAATATAGATTTTAGGCCTCGAGAATTTCGGAACAGTTTGAAAAAATTTCAATTTTACAATGAATAAAAATCTCTTTATGAATCCAGTTTTAGAAATACCAATCATACATATCGATGTTTTATTTAAATATAAACCAATAAGATAGTAGGTAAGGAATAGCAAGTAATAGTCAATATTGAACCCCATAGGCTGTTAAACAGTTTCATAATTACATTAATTAATTTTGATATATTTTAAGAAAAACTTAAATTTCCTTTTGTGTAAAATACATACTTATTTAAATATTGTGTAGCTTTGCTTTGAAAAGTTTTATGATATCAATTACGTACGTTTATAAAGTATATTATAATTAATATAATATTGTTATAATTCATGAAAAAGAAATATTTTTTTCTTTCTATTTCGTGCTATAATTGTATCGCCTCGAATTTGGAAACACAACGAAAAATAATGTTCTAATAAAAAGTTATTTGGTTGATATAAGTACACATATACAAATATGCAAACTTGCGTTTATTATACTAAAGATTTGCCTAAACTTATAAAGTAGGTATTGTTGACACCGAACAAGCACGACACATCTATCCAACTCAAACTTCAAGTCCTACCAAACTAAACCAACTGACTCAGGCGTCCTACCATCTGACCACAGACATATTATATACTATTGACCAACGAAAGAGAATCTATTTACATTCCATCTCATTTACTTGAACTGCATGTCTGTTGACAATAGTATTAGAAAGCGATTTCATCTTGCCTGCTGAGCCGTAGAACTGCGAAAAAAGGCATGAAACAATCGTGACTACATGATATAAGAAATTATATAATTGCTACACAATGTATTTTAAAGAAAGCAGGCCATTCTAAGACCAACAAATTCTATATTTTAATTAATTAATTCTGTGGCATAAATATACGCGAATTGTTTTATTTACGCGGGTAGTTATTTAAAAAAAGCATGAATATATTGCCAATGGAAAATTCGAGGTGACATTTATAATATCCGCCATCTTTGATTGTTACGTTGTTGCCAGGTTAGAGTGTTGTAAATAATAATTGTAGCAAATAGACGATTATTAATACGTTATCTCCGATATTATTAATGAATAGTATTAAATATTATAGCGATAATTATTATTGTTCATATCATAATATTAATACCTAATGAATGCTGAAACCATTGTCTTCTTTCTGAACAATTTCTAAAGTTATTAAAATTAAAAATAAAGAAATTGCTAATCAATGTTTGTTTCATTCTTTTCGTTTAAAAAAAACATATTAGTGGTAAACGTGGTAGAGACTTGCAGCTTCATAAAAATAGTAAAATTGTATCAAATTCAATAAATTTGGTCTTCTATCATTTATCTAGGTACTAAATACCTACCTACCTACTAATTAGTCCTATAAATAATTAACTTTTCGATATCAAATTCTGAGTATTTAGGCAAAAACATGAAAACCAAACATGTTGTTGGTAATAACTATTATTAATAAGAGCAAATATATAAAAGCACAAGACATAAGACCTTATACTTAGCTGTGGTTGTTTTTTTTAAATTATAATAAGTATGATAATTCGTCCCAGCTAGCCCTAGTTTTTCATATATAAATATTACTCACGGTCACCCATCCAAAGACTAACAGGATCATTTATGTTACTTAACGTCGATGATCGTTAGAAAACACCCTGGGAATTATTATAGCTGGTAATATACTAAGATAATAAATACATTTTTGGATATTTAATACAACGCCAAACTAAGCAAAGCTATAATCTGTACTATGGAAACCAGTTAACTGATAACTCGGTACCGATGATAGCTCGATGATTCAGACCGTACACCGAGTCACGTAGGTTCAAATCCTAACACTGAGCTTGAACTGTCGGGGTAGGAAAACGCCGAGAGGAAACCATGGCATGGTGGTATAGTACTAACTACCACCCTCAGATTAAAATCTGTCTCCTAGCACCTAATAAGTAGTGTTCTGCCTCATTTGAGAGCTAGTTTCATTCTAGGCCAGGATCGGTTAGGAGTGTTTACAATCTCCGACCATACCGTCACTGTTTGTAGCGATGATAGCTCAGTGGTTAGCGCGGTCGGTTCGCATGCCGAAGGGCGTGGGTTCAAATCCCAACAATGAGCTTGAGCTGCCGGTGAAGGAAAACATCGTGAGGAAACCATAGCCTGGTGGTAGGGTACTTTCTAGTACTCGGCTGGCTAGCTACCTCCCTCAAGTTCAAAATCTGCCGCCAAGCATCTAACGGTGTGTTCCGGCAGCCTCACTTGAGAGCCAGTTCTATTCCAGGCTAGGTGTGCTTTACCATCTTCGACCACACCGTCACTTAACATCAGGTGAGTTGTGGTCAAACACCTAGACTGTCAGCGTTAAAAATAAAATAAAAACTTACAACTGAGCTGTGGTCAAACACCTAGCCAGTACCCAATTTTTTTCTTACTAACAAAAAATAGGTTACTACTTATACATACGATTTACTTCTTTACTCGAAATCATATTACCTATCCTGAACTTGAATATCTAATAGAAACTTGGTATGAGGAATTTCTCAAGTGGTTGTAAAACAAAGGTTTGTCCCTACCGATGCTGGCTATTTTATAAATCAACCTTAATCAAATGTGTTACATATAGTTAGCCTACTAGAACTTCCTATTACCTGAAGACTAGTTTGTAGAATTAGTTTCTTGCCCCGCTGAAGTTTAATAAAATAGCACATCTTCAAAATAAGTTTAATAGAATTCAATTAAAATCAAGAATCAAACGCATAAAACTAATCAACTTCTTCAATGTGTGGTCCATTGTCTCCACCGTGCTCCTGACGAAATCCGTGAAGTTTCTTCATCAGAGGAGCACACTCCCTGGAGAGAGCCCTGTACTTGTCCTCGAATTCGTTTGTATCGGCGCACGTGTTTCCATCCAACCAACGTAAGGTTTCGTCACACTTGCGACGGGCTTTAGAATGCTCGGATTCATTGAGCTTGTTTCCGCATTCATCCAAAGCCTGCTTCACTCCATAAGCATAAGATTCGAGCTTGTTCTTCGACCCAGTACGCAATCTCTGTCTATCATCCTCTTCTTTGAAATTCTCCGCCTCACATAACATGCGGTCAATCTCAGCCTGTGACAGTCTGCCTTTATCATTCTTAATAACTATATTCTTGCTCCTTCCAGTGTTGTTCTCTTTGGCAGAGACATTGAGAATGCCGTTAGCATCCAGGTCAAAAGTAACATCTATCTGTGGAACACCTCTAGGAGCCGGTGGGATGCCAGTCAGGTCAAAGTTACCAAGCAAATTGTTATCTTTAGTCATCGCACGTTCACCTTCGTACACTTGAATGGTAACAGCTGGTTGGTTGTCTGAATATGTAGTAAAGGTCTGCGAATGTGTGCAGGGTATTTTCGCGTTGCGTTCCACAATTTTTGTCATCACTCCTCCAGCCGTTTCTATGCCCAAGGATAAGGGTGCAACGTCAACGAGTAAAACATCTTGGATTTTGGAGTGGCGTTCTCCGTCCAATATAGCAGCCTGTACAGCGGCCCCGTATGCAACCGCTTCATCAGGGTTTATTGACAAGTTCAGTTTCTTACCACTGAAAAAGTTTTGCAACAAATTCTGTATTTTCGGAATGCGAGTAGAACCGCCGACCAGTACTATGTCATGAATGGAGCTTTTGTCCATTTTAGCATCTTTTAAAGCTTTTTCGACCGGTTCCAAAGTCACACGGAACAGGTCCGAATTTAATTCTTAAAACGAGCTCGTGAAATTTTGGAGAAAAAGTCTATTCCTTCGTAAAGTGCATCGATTTCAACACTGGCTTCAGTGCTCGATGAAAGCGTTCTTTTGGCGCGTTCTGCTGCGGTACGAAGACGACGCAAGGACTTGGGATTGCATGAAAGATCTTTCTTATGCTTCCTTTTAAATTCATCAGCCAAGAAATTTACCAGACGGCTGTCAAAGTCTTCGCCACCCAAATGAGTATCCCCTGCAGTAGCTTTAACCTCAAAAAGAGAACCCTCATCGATTGTCAGAATCGAAACGTCAAAAGTACCACCCCCCAAATCAAAAATTAGGACATTTCTTTCCCCTTTCAAGTCTTTGTCTAACCCATAAGCGAGAGCTGCCGCTGTAGGCTCGTTTATGATTCTGAGGACATTGAGACCAGCTATGGCGCCGGCATCCTTCGTGGCCTGTCTCTGTGAATCATTAAAATAAGCTGGAACAGTGATGACAGCTTTAGAAACGTTGCGACCTAAATAAGCTTCAGCAATTTCTTTCATTTTAATCAAGACCATGCTGCTTATTTCTTCTGGAGCAAAACGTTTCTGCTTCCCTTTGTGTTCCACTTGAATTTTTGGCTTCCCTCCATCACTAAGAACTTTGAATGGCCAGTGTTTTATATCTTGCTGAATTTTGGGATCGTTGAATTTTTTTCCGATTAGTCGCTTGGCGTCGAAAATGGTATTTCTAGGGTTTAAAGCCACTTGGTTTTTAGCAGCGTCTCCAATAAGACGCTCGGTGTCTGTGAAAGCTACGTAAGAGGGCGTTGTACGGTTTCCCTGATCATTGGCTATGATGTCCACGTTACCATGCTGCCAGACGCCCACACAGGAGTATGTAGTTCCAAGATCTATCCCAATAGCTGACATTTCAAGTAAAAGCTAATTATAGTAGTAAAGTAGGTATAGGTATAGTTATTAGTAACTATATTATAGTTTGTGAGATTGAAAACAAATCACCAATATTTTCTTATAATGTGTTTCTTATTTTATTGTGACATCAAAATATGACAAATCTATGTCATTTTTGTTTATATTCGAAAAAAGAGGTTTTATTAAATGTATGTGCAGATCACAGTGGCTTTCAGTCTATGTGCTTAGTCATCATCAACATCAGCCATAGAACGTCCACTGCTGGACATAAGCCTCCTCCTGGGGGGGTTTTGCCAATACTCGCCACGCTTGGCAGGCGGGTTGGCGAGCGATGGGTTGGGATGTGCTTAGTGCTAACTCAGAGGAATAACAAGTATAGAGAATTCGTATTTAATTGAACATTTACAATATATTTGATCGTGTTCTTCTTATTTACTACGCAACGAGAGAGACAGAGAAGGAGGTAAGCAATCTGCCCTCACTTGAAATGTCAATGAAGCCGAGTATGCTCTAAGATCACTATTGTTATGTATGACTATTATAGTGATGTGACAAAGTTTGTCGGTTTATGAATCGGAACTATCGGTCTTTTTTAAGAGGAAAGCAGTCAACTGAGACATTTGAAAATTAGGTATTTCACCAAGCTATTTCTGTCGCGCCGCACGCAGCACCCGCGTACATACTGAGCGAAAGGGACAACTGCACCTCGGGCTCATTAACCCGAAATAAAATAAGCAAAATCGAGGTTTCGTATTCCTCTGTTTCCTCCTCCAAATTTAGACCGATTTTAGTATTTCTTCTAACAAGTAAATAAGAAGGATGTATTCTTTGCCTGTGCGTTTTATTTTTATAAGATTATGTCTATGAGATTATGAATTTGGACGTTGAAACTAGGTAAATTTTAAGATTTTTGAAGATTCCTAGCTCTTATTAAAAAAACATATATCAAAAAATCAAAACAGAGGGGCATGAAACTAGCAAGTATCTACTCCCTATCTAAAAATTATTGCTCTAGTATCAAAATCCTGGTAGGAAAATGGGGAAAACGTTTGTATGAAGAAAATGACGACTTGTTTCCTCTTAATGTCAATCAATGTAGCTTGGCCGAATTACAGGCGTAAATTAGAAATATCACTCAAAACTTCTAGAGAATATAATAGCTTTTCGTAATAATAGTAACGATAAACAAACTCGTAGACCAGGCAGCACTTTCTTGCGATCAGAACTAAGTGTTTCCCAGTGGACAGATTCGTGGTTAGACTAGTCAGACCAACGGAAATTTTTGTTTCTAGTAACCTAACCACCAATCTGAGTGTTTCCCAGGAAACATTCAAAATGAATGTGTAAATGAAAATGTAGTATTATACGCCTACTGGCTATTGCTTATGAGCTCGACATATTCCCAACCACACCCAAAATGATGTATTTAATTAAGTAGTCAAGCTATTTCTGACGATCTTCTTATCTGAGTATTGACTGATTTTTAGGTTTTAATGTTTTTGACATATTGTTTTTGAATTTAATAATTTTGACAGAATATTTGATTATAATGCATGCCGTCTTCGCCTATAATTGCTGTGGCACTTAACTTGACATTTTGTAATTTCTAAATTAAATTTTTA
Organism: Biston stratarius; assembly: GCA_950106695.1. Lineage (NCBI taxonomy): Eukaryota > Metazoa > Arthropoda > Insecta > Lepidoptera > Geometridae > Biston > Biston stratarius. Next base: position 12,304,171 of record OX467106.1, read on the forward strand.
ATGTATTGGTGTACACTGTGTTGGCGGACTTATTAAATAAATAAATAAATAAATAAATCCTAGCTATGTCTGTTTGTGGGACACGCTCAGGATACAAAAATAAAATTAAGCAGGATATTCAAATAAAAACATTGATACGAAAAAAAAAACTTAAATAAAAATATTGATTGAGTTATACTTAAAATACCTACATATTATTCAAAACAAGCTCTTACAACACAGTGGTGCTGTACAAGTTACATAATATATTTCAAGAACTAAGACCGCAAGTGTTATAGAAACGAATCGGTAATAATGAACGATTGTGCGTCATGGCACATCACTATTAATCAACAACAAAATTACTTTCTAAAATTTACAAGAATTTTGAGATCGGATAGACATTATTATGTTATTGGATCAGTCTAAAAACAATGAATTTAAACATATTCGAATATTTCATGGAAATTTTGAGTGGTTCCGCAGAAAATCCAAAAAACTCTTACCTGTGAAATGTTCCACGTTGATTTTCTCCACTTTTCTTTGAGCTATGGTTGTTACAGCCAAAAGGTACACAAGCCATCACAACTAAAATTGTTTCAAGTTATTATACAACAAAGTATTTCACACCAGAACAAGAAATAATCACAATATTCGAAAATGCAGAGTCACCAGCTGGTCACTTTGACAACTAAAATGTGGCTTCACAATTCACATCGTCTAAGACGATAGTTGCTGTATGATTACGTCTCTTTCTATCTGACGTCAAACCTGTGTAAGATTAAGCAGTAGCAAGAGAGTAGCAACTATATGTTTGATGGTTCAAATTAATAATGCTTGTGCTTGAGTGCTAACGTGAAAGTCACATTATTTTTCTTCTTCATTTTTGGCATCGCACTTTATGCATTTGCCAACATCTTCAAATTATTTAATGATGATTATCAAGTGAAGTAAGTGACGATATCTTGCCTTGCTGAAGTTGTGGTGATGGAGTTTTATAAGCAACACGATTTTGTAGCGATGATAATTCAATGGTTAGCGTTATCGGTTCACACGCCGAAGGACGAAAGGTTCAAGCTCAAACAATGAGCTTGACCTGCTAGTAAAAGAAACGATAGCTTGGTGGTAGGCTATTTTCTAGTACTCGGCTGACTAGCTACCACCCCAAGTTAAAAAAACTGCCGCCAAGCATCTAACGGCGTGTTCTGGCAGCCTCACTTGAGAGCCAGCTCTTTTCCAGGCTACGTGTGCTTTACTATCTTCAACCACATCGTCCCTTAACATCAGGTGAGCTGTGTTCAAACACCTAGCTAGTCAACCATAAAAAAAACTTGTTTCATCACATAAATGAACAGATCGGTACTCTATAAATTACTTATATAGGTAGGTACCTACATAATTATTTCGTATTCAAAAGTTATTATTTGAGTGTCTTTGTATAAAAATTGTGATACTTTATTCATAAATTGTGGAATTACATGCATGAGTGTGGGGAGTGACACAATATGGTGTAAGTAACATGACTTTTCGTTTTGCTTCTAGAACTCTATTGAAACTTGTAATGAAATTAAAAGTAGAATAGTGGTGACTACTTTACTAAGGCATAATAATAGGCCGCCAATTGTTAGACTGCTAGATGTTTTTGAAGCGGATCGTGTTAAGCGATTTTTGTTTATAGCAAAACTCAGGGCAAAACCGTTCGGGACGGCCTGACGGCACATGCTATAAATGTGACGTGTTTAAGTTTTTACTTTTGTCAGAACTCCCCATTGTGTTTTAAAATTTTTTCTTATTGTAATAGATATACAATCTTGGGTACAAATGACAATAAAGAATTTATCTATCTATCACAACTGGACTTGAGATAGACTTAATTTGTGTGACTTACAATATCGAGATATTTGACACTCCCAAATGCACAAACTGTGATGCCAAAAAAAAACGCAGCATAAATTGTCAACTGTCATGAACTGTCACATCTTTTTAGTTAAAACTTAAAAGTCAAAACCAAAGCGAGAAAACATCATTTAATGAACGAAAAATGCTATAATTACTATCTCAAGATATCGTTTATTTCTATAAATAAGTACCAGTTGTTTATTATTATAGGTGGTTTGGGTCATTACATGGAATGATACAAAGCAGCAATACAAATTGATTAGTAAAAAGAAAGTTTAGTAACAACATAACCTAATCTTGTTGTTATATTTTGCTCGATATCTTTATCTTTTATGCATAACAAAAACTGACTAAAACGATATGAGATACGCTCAGTTAGTAGTTGGACCTGCAGGCAGTGGTAAGGTAAAGTAAAATTTTATAACGACCCCGTATACAGATTCGTAACCTGAGATGTGATTGATATTCAACATTTATCAAAATTGCAATGTTTTCTTATTTAATTCTACTTGTCTAATTTTTCACATGTATGTTTCAGTCCACCTACTGCTCCACAATAGTGAAGCATGCGAGTGACTCGAAGCGTAATGTAGAGGTTGTGAACTTGGACCCGGCCGCAGAACACTTTGACTATGAGCCACTCGTTGACATAAGGGAGCTCATTCACCTGGATGACGCTATGGAGGATGAAGAACTACAGTTCGGCCCCAATGGAGGCCTGGTCTTTTGTATAGAGTAAGTTTTGTGATAATGTTAGGCATACTTGTAGATTTTGAAATTTTCACAATATAATGTTAGTTTGTATTCATATCCTAAAATGTCATAAACTTAACAGACCTGTACATAAAAAGCTATAATATAATTAAATAACCACAATTATAAAATCATATCTATAACTAACTAGTGTTAACACATTTTCAAAGGGAATCCTAAGTGTTTACTATTTTAACATCAAAGTCTGTGTACTATAATTATTATGCTAAAATAACATCCCAAATAGAGTATCACACCCCTGCAATACTTTTAGAAGCAAATAGTTCCCTACCTGGAAACATGACAAAGATAAAATATGTTTGTCTCATATTTACTTACTTGTAGAAATCATGTCATGAGCTATAAGCCTGGACTTAATATCACCCTCATCTCAGCTGAAAATAAATCTAAAATAGTTACAGTACCCTAATAGCAGTTCTCTACACCAGTTGATAATTTTTGTTTTACGTGTGATATAAATATATATTAGGACTCTCCTAGAGAACTGCGACTGGCTGGAAGAGCAACTCGGAGATGTGGACGATGACTACCTCTTGTTTGACTGTCCCGGGCAGATTGAGCTGTATACACACCTGCCTGTTATGAAAAAACTGGTGGACCAGCTGGACAAGTGGAATTTCAGGATCTGTGTGGTGTTCCTAATTGACTCACAGTTTATGATTGATGGGGCTAAGTTTTTATCAGGTATGTAGGCATACTAAAAATATCACTATGGCGAAGACTTGTGCTATAGAAACATCATTACAAATGATTTTATCTATTTTGTTTAATTCTTTATTATATATAATATAACCAAATAATATGTGCAATAGGACTTAATGCTAAAACATTTATACCAGTTCCCTGTGGTAATAGTGACTGGGGTAATCATACTTCAATAATACACAAATAAAATATACATTTATGTATATAGTAAGTAAATAAATAAAATATAATTACATATGATGCTACTTCATACCCATAAATAAAATAATTTTAATACATTATCTGCTTCAAGAGTGGTAGGACGTGGGCTAGATTACAAAGACTTATGAACATAGATATTTGTTGTAGGTATATGGGTGTTCTGTAAGTATATAAGTATGTATTTACAAGGAATTTTCCGAGTTGTTTGCATGCCTATTGTTATTTAGTATTAGTAGGGTATAACTGAATATTGCAAAGAACAGTTGAAAAGATTAAAATTATAATCAAATAATTTTATTGATTGTAATATTATGTGCTGACATTGTTGTTCAACATGTAAACACACACATACATGTGAACACTACTGTTGTGTTGTTTGTTTGATGAACTGTACTTTCAGTAAATATATCTAAACACTATATATGTTGTGGAATTTTAACTAAATTCTTGAATTTTAATGATATAACTTATAAAGTACTAAGTACATTATGTTAGCAATAATCTATGATTGTGTTTCAGGTACAATGGCAGCACTCAGTGTAATGGTAAACTTAGAGTTACCACATGTGAATATACTCACAAAGATGGATCTTCTCAGCAAATCTGCCAGGAATCAACTCGATAAGTGAGTTTCTTGAAGTTTTCTTTTAATTATTTACTGCCGAAGGTAATCTAACTTAATAGATAAGTACCTGGTTGACCGAGCATACACCACACTACGCCACAATGTCAATCCGAGTACAGGAGCAGACTTCGAAGGCGATTCCATTGAAAAGAGGCGTAAGATAGGGAGACGTCATATCTCCGAAACTGTTTACTGCCACAATGGAAGATGCCTTCAAGCTCCTGGAATGGAAAGGATTCGGCATCAATATAAACGGCGAATACATCACTCACCTTCGATTTGCCGACGATATCGTGGTCATGGCAGAGTCGATGGAAGATCTCGGCACGATGCTCAAAGACCTCAATCGAGTTTCCCAACGGGTGGGCCTTAAAATGAACATGGATAAGACAAAGGTGATGTCGAATACCCATGTTGTGCCCACCCCAATATCAGTTGGGAGCTCGGTTCTTGAAGTTGTTGACTCATACATTTACCTAGGACAAGCAGTCCAACTAGGTAGGTCCAACTTCAAGAAAGAGGTCAGTCGTCGAATCCAACTCGGCTGGGCAGCGTTCGGAAAACTGCGCAACGTTTTTTCGTCTGATATACCTCAGTGCCTCAAGTCGAAAGTCTTCGACCAATGTGTGTTACCAGTGATGACTTATAGTGCTGAAACGTGGTCTCTGACTATGTGCTTTCTAGATAAGCTCAAAGTCGCACAACGAGCTATGGAGAGGGCTATGCTCGGAGTTTCCCTACGAGATCGAATCAGAAATGAGGAGATCCGTAGACGAACTAAAGTAGCCGACATAGCCCAGCGGATTAGCAAGTTGAAGTGGCAGTGGGCAGGGCACATAGCACGCAGAACTGATGGCCGATGGGGCTGCAAAGTTCTGGAGTGGAGACCACGGACCGGCAAGCGCAGCGTAGGACGTCCACCCACAAGGTGGAAAGACGACCTCATAAAGACCGCAGGAACGCGCTGGATGCGAGCCGCTTCTAACCGGTCTTTGTGGAAGTCAATGGGGGAGGCCTATGTCCAGCAGTGGACGTCCTACGGCTGAGATGATGATGATGACCGAGCATTGCTCGGCTGAAAACATGGATAAAACGACGATTACTGAAAATGAAACTTAGCTAGATCGATTTTTCGCCCCCGAAACCCCCTGGATACAAAATTTCATGAAAATCGTTGGAGCCGTTTCCGAGATTCAGAATATATATATATATTTATATATACAAGAATTGCTCGTTTAAAGATATAGATATGTAAAAGTAAGGAGATGGACTAAATACTTCCTAATGGTAGAAGGTAATGTCTGTCGATTATGTTTGCAGCGGTACCTAAAACTTAGAGTAATAAATCAAAGTGTGTCAAACGCATCACTGCTATGGCATTCATTTTAAAAATGTAATTATAATGAAACAACCAAGTTACTCTCCTAATGGTGAGAGATAATGCATGTCCATGACCATTGCAGCGATACACAGAAATATGAGTAGTAAAACATAGGCCAGTGCATCGCTGCTTTGGCGCTCATTACTTTGAGACTTTCGATGGTCAGTCTCAACAGCCCTGTAATTTCGCTAGCTGCAGTACCCTTCAAACCGGAACACACTAATGTTCACACACCACTTCTTGGTGGCAGAATATCTGGTACTGCGGTGGTACCTACCTAAACGACCTCAAGCTAAGAAAGTCTACCACCAAGTTAAGATATTGATGGTTAGTTTTAATAGCCCTGCAATTTTGCCCTTCCTATAACAGTTGTTTGTTTATAACCCATCTTCGAGCTATTTTAGAGGCTTCTAGCAGCAAATCTTCTCTGCGTTATAATTCAGGACTCGCATTTATTTATCAAGCATCTAATAAAACTCTTGTCACTTTCCAGCTACTTGGACCCAGATCCCCACGTGCTACTAGCCGATATGCGAAACGCCAAATCGAAGTGGCATGAAAAGTACGCCAAACTCACTGAGGCAATCGGAGAAGTTGTCGAAAATTTCAGCCTGGTGCGATTCTATCCGCTCAACATAAAGGATGAAGAGAGCATAGACAATATACTAATAACCATAGACAATATAATACAGTACGGGGAAGATGCAGACGTGAAAATAAGGGACTTCGACGAAGAAGAGCCGGAAGAAATTAATGTTAGTGAATAGTCTCATGAAGAATAAAATTCTGTAATTTTATCCTGTTGTTTTGTATACACTTTACAATAGAAATTAGCAGCTATTAAGACTAACGAGCGAATGTCTCCAATTAATGAGCGCCAAAACTATGCCCAGGACTTTGTTACCAAATTCATACCGTTGCCATGGTACAGGTTGTCTCTTACCATTTCAAGTGTTTCGTATGCGTTTCGTTAGTCTTCTTAGTTTTATGTCTAGCGAAGCTATTGTCTACGATTGACCGCTCACAATTAAATAATAATAATAATAATAATTTTTATTCTACAAAAAATATAGTACAAATTTAGTTCCATAGGCTCCCGAACTAGTCAAAGACTGTGTGTCAGGAGCCAGTGGCTTCTCCTAAAACAAGATACATATCATGTCTAATAAAACAATATTGAGCAGCGAGTTAACTAATTTTGAATTTATATAAAGTTGCCAAAGATAAATATTAAAGAAATAAAAACAGTATAAGTCTAAGAGGAATTTGCCTGCAGATCATAGATTGTGCGTGCGTGTTGGAAATATGTGTGTTGTGTATGTGTGAGTGTGTGTCAGTGTGAGTGCATAAGTGTCTATATATGCTCATCTTTTTGTAAATTGGCAGCCTGATTGCATCTATTGGGGAACACCCACTCTTTTTTATGGTTGGCAAGCGAGGTGTTTGACCACAGCTCAGCTCAGTGACGGTGTGGACGGTGATGGTAAAGCACACCAATCAATCACCCACCTCTTCGCATAGTCGGTAAAAATAATCTACTGTTCGGAAGAATGGCACTGAACATTTAATCTCGTCATCAAAAGAATAAGATAAGTCTTTGGATGAGTGACCATGAGTGATATTTCTTTCTTAGAGCTACCGTGGATCAGATGACACATAATCGTAGGTCCCAGTTATTTATGTAACAACCATCAACCATCTCGGCCCTCCGGCGGCATATTAACTCTGACCCTAGGACTGGCCACTTACATGACATAGTTTAGGAACAACTTAATAATGAAACAACTAGATGCTTAAGGAATATCAACTTTATTAAAAAGACACAATTATTGCTTTCGAATACATATGTATATTCATAGCCAGGAATAATTATTATTTTATGTATGTAGTACTTATAGTTATACAATATATAGATGTATATTAATTTTTTATTTACACATAAGCGCTAAGCGTTCCAACAGCTGGAAAAAAATGCACAAATTCTTAAATTAAAAAACAAAGAAAGCAATAGACAGGTTGTATTTTATATCTCAAATTAAATCCACACTACACTGGAGAAAAGAACAAAAACATCATCATCATCTCTTAACAAGAATATTGAATATAGTCGGGATGTTTGACAAGCTAAGTGTTTCTCCACAGCTCACCTGATAAGTGACGGTGTGGTCGAAGATGATAAATACACCTAACCTGGAATGGAACTTGCTTTCAAGTTAGGCTGCCGGAACACACCGTTAGGTTCTTGGCGGAAGATTTTTAACTTGTGGGTGGTAGCTAGCCAGTCGAGTTCTAGAAAGTATCCTACCACTATGCTTTGGTTTCCTAACGATGTTTGCCTTCACCGGCAGCTCAAACTCATTGTATATTGACAGCTCAGTGGTTAGAGCGGAGATCGCACGCCGAAAGGCGTGGGTTCAAACCCCAACAATGAGCTTAAGCTGCCGGTGAAGGAAACCATAACATGGTACACTCTAGTATTCGGCTGACCAGCTACCACCTTCCAAGCATCTCACGGTGTGCGTGTTACGGCAGTCTCACTTGATAACCAGTTCCATTCCAGGCTTGATGCTGATACCATCTTCGACCATACCGTTACATAACATCAAGTGAGCTGTGTGTTTTTCATTTAATTTTTAATATTTTCTAAGCGATTAAATTCCGACTATTTATTATGAATTTAAATAGATAAGTTTAAGAAATTGCAGATATTAGACATATAATACAATACTTATAGTTTTATCTTAAAACAATAACATAACAAACTAAGCATTTGACCATAGCACAGGGAAATAACTCGTCCAATGCTGTGAGCCATCAATATAGAAATACAGCAACATGTTTAATAGTACACCATTAATTAAAATTAATAATAACGTTATAAGTGTCGGTCAATAAAAACTTATAAAATAAATAAACATATATCCCCAAAACAGATTGTACAGTTGAAACAATGAGTTTACTATACTATAGAGTCACATTCTCAAAGTGAGAACAGTCAAAAAGTGTCCGAGCGCCGTATTACATACCTATACATCAACTATATAGTTCACATTGACAGATGTTTTTCGAAATTAGATGTTATACGTCTTGACATAGTGTTCACTGTCGTTTGAACGCCATAGCTCTTCTGTCAAACACGCTTCGCTCTTGAGCAAAACGGCGATACCATGTGTCTCATTTACCACTTCAACTGCTGAAAACACACACGTTGTGTTTTTTCTAATGGGTCCGCAGTGCGGCTTCACACGCCAGGCGCGTGAAGCCTACTTTCAATACAACAGTGCGCAAAACACATCCGACGGCAGTGCGGCTTTACGCACCTAGCGTGTTTTCGTAAACACGCCCTGCGTGTAATCCCGCACTCGTGTTACTCGACCGCCGCAATACTCGACGCCAGTGCTGCGGACGCGCCTAGCGTGTAATTTTCGTAGTTTTGGATTTTGACAATAAACACCTCAGCAGTAAAAGTGTTACTCTTACTTATTTGATTGGCGTGTAAGAGAGATAGGCTATCGCAGCGCTGTAGTCGAACTATTACCATTAAATTGTGCCAAGAAAATTTAAATTATTTAAAATAAAATAGAAACATACACTGTGGTAACATAAATTCGTTAATTTGTTATAATACGTACCTAAAATATGAAACACCATGTTTTTTACGCACGTAGTTTGTGTTATTTGAGCAGTTTGTTACCGAGCACTTAGACATGGCGTGGCGTTGTAGTCGGTCCACGGTTGACTTACAACTAACCAAAAAGCGTGCATACTGCGTAGCGGTGCACTCTTTTGGTTCTGACATTTATTTCGTGCGTTTGTGACTCTATGGGTATAGTAAACTCATTGAGTTGAAATTTTAATTGGAAGCTTCATAGGAAAAGTGTATAATTCATTTAACTACAAACCCATTTTTTTAACCCGTAAACCACAAAACAGGGTATATATTACCCCACGGTATTTTTGCTCGTAAATTCAGAAAACGTCAATCTTATAAGTACATGTTTTTTTTCGTTTTTTCATGCCAAAGAAAGTGGTAAGGAACTAATCCAATTTTATCAAAGTTTAATTGGCTATTGATATTTATCTTCAGTCGACAATGTAACTGGCTAACTCAGAATCGTAGTTCAAAGTTTACCTGGGGTTATGTCTAACTCGGTTTGTAGTTCCAGGGTTAAAACATTACTCTTTAACCCTTAACCAGGCTATGGATAGAGCGTCTCCCACATTTTTTTGATTTTAAGATGTTATTACCAGGTTTTGGCAAAGTATCTACCACAAACTGTCAAAAACGACCAAATTAAAATATTCCCCAGGGCCACAAAAAAAAAGTTGTCACTGTCATTGTCAAGTGTCACTTTTACGGCCAAATCTTTCAATGGTCGTCCGTGTAACGGTTGTTTTTGTGAAAAGTGCGGAGTATTTTAGTGATTATGGCGAACCGGAGAAAGGTAAGTCGTACGATTTTTTTATATGTTGTAGAATTAGAGTTTTTCTAGTGATATGTGCATAAATTATAAGTAAATATTTGAAAAAAATCATGATATAACAAAATAAAACATGTGGGAAACCATTTACCTTAGCCTGTGAAACTTAGAATTATTGTGGGAGTTATATGTGCATTGCCCGGTAAATTGAAATCTTTATTTTATACTAACTTTTTGCAGCGGGTTTTCTTTTTTGGTTTGCTTACGGTTATTTTACATTAAAAGTTAAGAAGATATTACTTACCTACGTTTTGCTTTATGGAAAATTAAATATAAATTGTGGGCAGACTTTTGTCATTGAATTGTTAATCAGTATAATATTTACCTACTTTAATAAAAAATTTTGTTATACAGGTATTACAAGATCATCAGATCGAAAATGTGCTCAGTGAGATGTTTTCATCAGAGGACGAAGATGACGAAGATGAAGATCCATATTCAGATTATGCCCCAAAATCATTCAACGCAAGATTGAACGAAATTCAAGGTATTTCAAATCGACAGTTATTACACATTTTAGACGACGATGCACGTCAATCTTATGAAGATTCACCTAACGAGGAAATTCCACCTTGCGTTGCATTGACTGCGCCATCGCCTGACTTTCCTGAAGTGCTTGCACCTGCTGTTTACCAAGAAATAGCACCTTGTGTTCCACTGTCTCCACTATTCCCAGACTTACCTGCACATCCTGAAATACTTGCTCCTGCTACTAACGAAGAAATGGCATCTTGCGTTCCACTGTCTCCACCACCATTTCCAAACTTACCTGCTGAGCCTGAAGTGTTTGCACCTGCTGTTTACCAAGAAATATCATCTTGTGTTCCACTGTCTCCACCATTCCCAAACTTACCTGTTCAGCCTGAAATGCTTGCTCCTGCTATTGACGAAGAAACAGCACCTAGTGTTCCATTGTCTGCACCATTGCCTGACTTACCTGCTGTTGTTCCAACTCATGCTGAATTGCAGGCCCGGGATAGAACATGGACTTCACGTGTTGAAAATTTTGATGAGTTCAATTTTTCCAAGGAATTTGAACCCACTAAATCCTATAGCCATCAAAGTCTCCCCATTGAATATTTTAGTAACTTGTTCCCTGATGAGATTTTTCAAATGATCGTCGAATACACAAATAAATACGCGAGGATGAAACAAAGCAAATTCTGGGGAGACACCAATGTAGATGAAATAAAAGCATTCCTAGCTATAATCATTCTCATGGGAATAAATCCTCAGTCAGATATAGAGCTATATTGGAACGCAGATCCTTTTTATAATAATATAGAGATTAGTGGGACAATGACTTGCAAGAGATTCAAAAAAATTCTTGAAAATCTACATGTTTGCGACATTACAACTCATTTGCCCCGAAATCACAAAGACCACGATAAATTGCAAAAAGTAAGACCACTGTTAGATTATCTCAATAGGACTTTTCAAGAGAATGCCACTAACTCGGAATCCCAATCAGTAGATGAAAGTATGATTAAATTCAAAGGGCGCGACTCTAAAAAACAGTATATGCCGGCCAAGCCCATCAAAAGAGGGTTTAAGGCATGGTGCCGCTGCGATTCCAAGACTGGATATATGTATCAGTGCGATATTTATAGTTATATATTTATATCCCAATCCTTTATCATATGCCCCAGCTTGATCCGTCCCATATTTCAGCAAAGAATAACAGCTGCAATCTTGACAAGATGATCTCTTATCAATCATCTGTAATTGAGCTGCTAAAAAATAAAATAGGATCCTTAGTGCCACAGCACCGAACCGGTCGATCCAAAAGATTCATAGCCTTGATAGCTTTAGGGGGCGCAATTGCATGGAATAGGGCCTCTATCATATCCTTAGAGAACTCGATGACAGCTTTATCCGATCAAATAAGTGATATCCAAAAAACCAAAACGGCCATCACAGAAAGCACAAATAGGCTGGCAGACAATCAGCAGACAGTGTTTCATGCTGTGGACAGACAAGCTAGAATTCTGAGTAATGTCATGAAGAAAATGAATTGCGAGGATGTAAGGTCAGAATTTTTCAGATCTACATATGCTACGTGGCTAGCTCTGGCACCCAATGACTTCACTAGGGTTGTTGACAATGCACTATCAGGCAGGATCACACCTGATTTGTTACCCGCAACAGATATTACAAGAGTATTGCTAAAAAATCCTGCAATAGCCAGAACTGCATACAATCAGGATATGTCACTCCTCTATGAATTAGGGAGATTCACACTTCACAAGGTGGAATTTGATCCATATCCAATTGTTTCTGGGATCATGATCTTCCCAAGAATTCTAACAGATAGATCTGCTGCGTTAATGCGAACCAAGACCACGCACTTCTGGTCTGGGGTTTCCTATAGAAGATTGATCCTACCCAGTGCAGTCGCTTGCAAAGATTCTGGAAGATGTTGGGAGATTGACTATGAGACTTGTCGGGACACTCTTACATTGATGCTGTGCTCGAAAAATGCCAAAATGAGGGAAAATCCCTGTCTAAACAGTATTAGAGCATCTCATTCTCCTTCTGATGACTGCAAGTGGGAGGTTGTGAAGTCTCCTGATATCGACGTAATCCAGTTCGACGGAGGTATACAGTGAAGGCTGTTATTGCAGCGTGCAACAACGTCAAACTAGACGAAATCGCGCAAATTGTCGATAAAATAATCGAGACATCGAGGACGGCGTCGGACGTCTACCATATCGACAGACCGGCCACCTCGGTCAACGAACAGCTAGCCGCAATAACACAGGAATTGGCGGCGATGAACAGGAGGTTCGAGCCATTGCTCTCGCAACGCGGGCGACCACAACAGCGCAATACCCAACCGCGGAGACCGCGTTCCCAGTCCCGAGCTCGCGCACGGGAAAATCAAGAAAAGTACCGCGAACAAAAAGCAAAACCTGGGGACAGCAATTTCCGGTGTTTCTATCATTACATATACGGGGACGAGGCGATCAAGTGCGGGGACAACCAGTGTTCGAAGGCGTTAAACTAAAGTCGGCACCAACCGTGGCGACTGTTGGTGCTGGAACGTCGTATCGCCTATGTGTCACAGATAGAACAACCGAGATACAGTTCCTTATAGACTCCGGCGCGGATGTGTCCGTCATTGCCTGCAAAAAGGGCCGCAAACAACAAACTGACTATGTCTTGTATGCGGCTAACGGCACACAAATAACAATTAGGATCTTTTACAGTTCAGTCTTGGGTAAAGAAAGCTGAATTTGGAATGGTTCCTAATGTAAATATAAGAAACGCATCAAGACAACGAAGAGTCGGACAAGAAAAAAAAATGCTGACATTAGATAAATTGTTTGATAACATTCCTAAATTGCCTTCCCATTATGCAAGGAAAGATACAACAAAATTGTTTATTGAGCCTATGTTCCGCTCTCTTAAAGACTTATTTAATGCTTATAAGGTTTACTGTACTGAAAATGAAAAACCTCAAGTGCGCAGATATACTTTTGAAAAAAGGTTTCACGAGAAAAACTTATCTCTGTACACTTAAAAAAAAGACATGTGTGAAGTATGCTGTGGCTACAAAGCTGGCAACATAAATGAAGCCGACTATCAGATTCATGTCATCAAAAAGAACCGAGCGAGGTTAGAAAAAACTGAGGACAAAGAAAAAGTAGCCGCTGGAGAGTTCATATTCCTTACGATTTACTCCTTGGATTTACAAGCCGTTAAGATATGTCCATACCCTACGGCTAGTGCCTTGTATTTTGAAACGAAATTAACTTGTCACAATTATACTGTGTACAATTTAATATCTAAGCATTGCACTTGCTATTAGTATGACGAAACCGCCACCTAATTAACTTCAAGAAATTGTTTGCCACAGAAAAAACCCATTGTAATCTATTCAGACGGCTGCACATACCAAAATAGAAATGTGGTTCTATCCAATGCGCTACTAAATATTTCCTAAAAACATGGAATTACTATAACCCAAAAGTTTTTGGAACCAGGACACACTCAGAAAGAGTGTGATTATGTTCACAGCGCAATTGAAAGAAAACTTAAAAATAGAGAAATTCACCTGCTTACTGACTATATGTCTGTAACAAAAGAAACAAGGAAGGAACCATACGAAACATTTCAAGTAGATTACAGTTTTATCAGAAACTATGCAGACTCTGACACATGGGCTTACAAAACAAACCAAATGGGCGTAAAGCATGTGATCCGCAAGTTGTCGACATTAGAGCAATTATTTACAGCCCAGACAACGCTATAGAAGTAAAATTAAACATTGATCAATAATGGATTGACCTTGCACAGAGACCAAGAATACAACTCGATGTGGTTAATAATTATCACCAACTACGTTTTAACAAACTTCCAATTACATTGGTAAAATTTAACTGAAATCTGTTTTGCCCTCCGATTGTCACGGATTTTACGATTCTCCTACATCATTTTCTTACCGGTGCGGTGAAGTGAATTTCCAATCTGAAACAATCTTATCTTCATTATATTTAGATTTTTGGTGCTTAACCCAAAATAAATTAATAAAACTAAACATTTCGTGTTTTTTTTTTAAACTAAATTTTAGTTTATAATACATCCTATATCCCTCCAATTTTCCATAATTTAATTAAACTGAAACCAATACCTCCTATCTTAACTAACTTGGTGAGCAGTGGGTTTAAAGTAAAAACGAATGACACTATATACATATCCCAATCGTCGAATTATTTAAATGTTAAAGTTAAAATATTTAAATAAATAAATAAATTAAACTTTTTTTTCGCTTCCTGTTGCAAGCGGCTCGCATGTACTTGGAGTATAGTTTATCTTCCTAATACAACACCAAAGCAACCAAGATCAAAGTGCACGCACCCAGGCGTGTACAAACATTAAAAATGTCCTTAGTTTGCCAAGAAGAAGACTTGCTTTATGGTGAAAATTGTGCAAAAGAAAACATGATTCCTGAAATGACCGAGAAACAAAAAAAAAACACTTTTTTAAATAATATGCACAAAACCAATAAAAAAGGGAATTTATTGAAAAAGAAACTGTACTGCAAAGTTCATGCGGTGAATGGCTTGAATTGTGGAGGAAATTGTTAAAGGCCACAAATTTTGGCCGTGTAATCAAAAGATACCCAGATGTAAGTTGCAATAACCTTGTTAAAGATTTATTATACAAAGATAGCATAAGCCATGTAAAATCAATAAAACTTGATAACCAAACTTTATGAATTTCAATTGCTATGTTTTGCTTAGCAAAATCCTTCATTTTGTAGATAATTATGATGAGAATCAGTCATTACGAAGGGTACGAATAAGTTATCATGATCAAAAAAGTTTTCCTGACTTTACAATTTGCAGAGACATTTCTATTGACAAGTCCTTGGTCAAAGCTTACGAGCTCTGTGAGTCAGAAACGTCTTTATAAATTTCAAATTTACAAGGGGAAAACTCAGATCATGGTAATAACGTCCCGCCTGCCTGACTGGATGGCAAGAGAACGGGACGGAGAGGCACGTTGTTACAGGTGTAAATAGTTACACGCATTTTTACCGAGATTTAGAAGAGAAATTTCTGGAGACTTCCAATCGGTTCGTTATAACATCACGCATTACGTAAAAACGACCAGTAACCCGCCGAACGGCGTGCCGACAAGTTGTGTGCACAAGACTTTCGCTCGATATTTTCACGAAGCGAGAAAAATCGAGAAATCCACTTCAAGTTGAGAAATATTGCCTCATGAAGTCGAGAACTCGAGAAAACAAATCCTGCCGTTTGTTTAGAAAAACTCCTTTTAAACACGGCACTTGGCAAAAATATGCAAAAGAAGAATTAGGCATTAAAGCCCAACTCGACTGAAAATGAAAGATTTTAAATATCGGGGAACAATAGATTGTCAGAGAAAACGATGCTCTAGTATTTCTAAAAGCCTTTTTATAAGGTTTAATAAATAGAACATGTATTGATTAGCTTAGCTAGAAATAATAGTTGATCGATCTAAACATTGCATGCATCCAACATCACGAAAAATACTTAAATATATAAGATAAAGTTGAGCTCATGTCCCCGCAATAGGGTCATTCACTTTCGATATGGATATCTTATATAAGATACTTTACGTGGACGATGTATGGTTAGAATTTTTGTGCACTCATGGACATTTACATATTATTTAGTATTTATACGCTCAGGTGGACAGATTATGTAATAGGTGTGATGCTCACATGGCCAGTTTGGTGACGTTAACATACGACAGAGCGGCAGGGCGGTCAGAGCGCAGGCTCCTCCGTGTCGGCACAGAGTGCGTCGGTGATGCTGAACACGAAGGCCTGGCAGCCGAACTGCAGCAGCGCGCCGTGCGGCACCAGCGCCGAGCCCTCCCAGGCGCCGCGCGCCGCCGCGCCTCGGCACCGGCACCCTGGCCCCGCCGGCCCCGTCGTCAGGGAACCGTTTATCCTGGATAATACAGTTACTAACTTACTTTCTTTTTAACCGACTTCAAAACGGGGGCGGTTCTCAACTTGATTGTTTTTTTTTACAAACAAGTTTTTTTGTTAAACAAGTCCCCTCACCTGTGGGGCGCCGGCATCCTGTCGCGCACGATGTCCCGCAGCGCGGCGGCGCGCGCGTCGGCCTCGTCGGACGCGCGCGTCGGGCTCGCGCTGCCGGTGACGTCACACGCGTACGTCACGCCGTTCACGACGCTCCCGAACTCCGAGTAGTTGATCAACTCGAAGTGGCGAGTCACCTGGCCAGGGCAACGTTACGCTCAATAATTTTTACAATTTTGACAGCCCTGTTGCTTGCCGTGGTGGTGCTGGCGTAAGAATTGAACCCCACCTTCTCTACCCGTGGTTTTTTTTTATGGCTGACAATGGCTGGGTGTTTGACCACAACTCACCTGATGTTAAGCGACGGTGTGGTCGAAGGTGGTAAAGCACACCTAGCCTAGGATGAAACTGGCTCTCAAGTGAGGCTGCCGGAACACACCGTTAGATGATTGGCGGCAGATTTTCAACTTGAGGGTGGTAGCTAGCCAGCCGAGTACTAGAACCCTGCCACCACGCTATGGTTTCCTCACGATGTTTTCCTTCACCGGCAGCTCAAGCTCGTTGTTGGGGTTTGAACCCACGCCCTTCGGCATGCGAACCGACCGCGCTAACCACTGAGCTATCATCGCTACATCGCATCGGCTGCCGTAAGAGTCGGCTAAGGGATGTAATCCGGAAGATGGGCAGCAGCGTCTTCCTTGAACAATCACATTTAACTGCGCTCGCCAACCCGCCTGCCAAGCGTGGCGAGTATTGGCAAAACTCCCAGGAGGAGGCCTATGTCAAGCAGTGGACGTCCTATGGCTGTTGATGTGATGTGTTGGCTCATTGGTAGTTAAGAGTTGTAGGGTGTGGGTTCGATTCCCATCCAGAACAAAAATGTGGTAACATAAACAAATGTTCGTTCTGTGTCTGTATTTATTTTAAGTATGTAATGACAGAAAAAAAAGGTGTTTACGTATTCTATCAGTTATCTAATTTCATACAAGCTGTGTTTATTTTAGGGTTAGATGGCACTGTGTGTAATGTAAAAAACCGGCCAAGTGCGAGTCGGACTCGCGCACCGAGGGTTCCGTACAAACCTGTAGTATATAAGTAAAAGTTATGGTACTTTTTTTATGGTAATTTATGCTTTTCGCAATTTTTTCTTTATGTGTGCTATAAGACATTTCTTCGTACCAAAAAGATTCTGAGTTCACAGGAAGTACCCTGTAGATTTTGATACCCTTGCAAGTGTCGAAAATTTGCAGCATAAACGGCTGTACATTTTTATTGCGTTGGCTTAGAAGTTTGATTTTTTCACAGCTCTAAGAGACAGTAGACTTGAGTATTTACCACCACACGTTCCTCAGAAAAAGGGTCTTGACAGACAGACGGACAACAAAGTGATCCTATAAGGGTTCCTTTTTTTTTCCTTTTAATGTACGGAACCCTAAAATAATGAATGAGTAATAATGAATGAGACGGTAGCCGTCGTGTAGGGTGTGTACTGAGTAGTGCGCACTGACCTCGTCCATGAATATGACGGCGTGCTTCCTGCTGGCGGCGCGACACGCGGGGTCGAGGCGCACGTCGCAGCCGCTGTCCGCGCCCACGGTCACGTGCGAGCCGCGCATCGGGATCAGCTGCCCCGTCCACTCGCCGCTGCCCACTCTGCCAACAAACCGCTAACTACTATACGGGAAGTATACTATACTTCCCGTTACAGGTTAGGTACCTACGATACTTCTGTGCCTCAGGCTTTTAAGAATATAGGTAAGTATCAAGCCAAATACTTACAAGAATTTATTTTTGAATTTTTAGTTCATCGTCCCAGATAAACGCTTGTTTTTAAATATATTTTTTTACGTTTAATTTATTTTCATACATATATTTGGAATTGTTTCGGGATGGTCTGCATTTAACCTTTTTCTGACCAGAATTCACATATAGCATATGAACCCTGAAAACATTACTCCTTATTTGGAGAAATAAGTACATATAAAATAATAACAAATTAAAAAATTTAAAATACCCACGACCCCAGCAGCGCCCCCTGGTGAGTTGTCACCGTAACACCTATCTCAGAACATGCACCAATCAAACCCAAACCCATCACTGAAAACTGCATCAAAATCGAACTAGTAGTTTTGGATAAAAATGGCAACATGGATTTGCACAAACATCCTCTCACCCCAAACGCATATACCGTCTCCGTTCCGTCGTGGGTAAAAGGGTAAATCGGAATATTCTTTAGGTGGTTTCCGTCATGAAACGCAACTAGATGGCGACATTGTCTGCGAGTGTTTCCCGGTGTTTTGGGTTCACATTATAGTAGTGAAGGGTCCAACCGATAGATGGCGCTTCTTGTAGCCGCGACACGGGTGCCTCACTTGTACTCACTTGGCGGGACAGAGCGCCGCGCGGACGGTGCCGTTCGCGAGCCGGGCGGCGGGCGGCATGGCGGCGCGGCGCGGCGGCGGGCCCCATACTGCGGCCGCGATGCGGTCGCGGTCGGCGCCCGACAGCAACTCGGAGGGCAGCGGCCGCGAGCCGCGCCGCGCCGCGGGCAGCGCCTGCACCACGAGCCGCGTGGCGGCCGCGCTCATCGGAGCGTGTCGGTACGCACCGTAACACTGCTCGCCCACCAGCACCTGCACACGTTAGCGCGATCGGTTCACACACCGAAAGACGTGGGTTCATTGTAATTCAGCTTTCGGTGAAGGAAAACATTCTATAACGTGGTGGTAGGGTACTATCTAGTACTCGGCTGGCTAAATATATACCGTGAAGCACTTAACAGGTGTTCTGGCAACCTCACTTGAGAGCCAGTTCAGTTAATTTTTGTTTTATTTTCTTTTTTCCCATGCTCCCTCTTTCTTTTGATACCAAAAAAAGGTGCCACTTCGCTATTTAAACTCCTGTTTAAATCCACCAGATGCCCTGATCTTTTATTTGACTGAAGCGACTCCACAGTGGTCTAAAATAAAAAAACCGGCCAAGTGCAAGTCGGACACGCCCACTAAGGGTTCCGTACCACTATCTATAAAAACAGCAAAAAAAATCACGTTTGTTGTATGTGAGCCCCCAATATTTATTTTATTCTGTTTTTTAGTATTTGTTGTTATAGCGGCAACAGAAATACATCATCTGTGAAAATTTCAACTAACTATCACGGTTCATGAGATACAACCTGGTGACAGACAGACGGACAGCGGAGTCTTAGTAATAGGGTCCCGTTTTACCCTTTGGGTACGGAACTATAAATACTAAGTCTGTTTATCATAGTCTAGTCCAGAGGCTCTCAAACTTATTTCATCTACCGCCCACTTTGAAAATCAATTATTTTTCAGCGGGTGCGCTCATTTCTTTTTACTTTACCACATCTTAAAAATCACGATGACATTAGTTTAATTAATTTCTGGGCCCCTCACCGCCCCTCTCTAGGCCTCCAGCGCCTACAAGGGGGCGTTATCGCCCACTTTAGAAAGACTGGTCTAGCCGTACAAAACAGACCTGTTGCAACCGCTGCCAGGCGAGTATCCTGACGAGCTTGTGGTCGATCTTCCGGAGCTGGTCGTCCACCGCGGCCAGCAGCTCGTCGGCGCCCTCGCCGGCGCGCGCCGCCACGCGCCGCGGGGGCGAGGCCGCGCTGCGCCGGCGGCGCTTCACCGACATCGTCAGGTACTCCAGGTCCGAGTCGGAGAGCTCGCTCGAACACTCCGACGTCAGCTCCATCTGGAGGCAACAATCCCAACAATGAACATGAG
Source organism: Biston stratarius (assembly GCA_950106695.1). Taxonomy (NCBI): domain Eukaryota; kingdom Metazoa; phylum Arthropoda; class Insecta; order Lepidoptera; family Geometridae; genus Biston; species Biston stratarius. The sequence goes on from OX467106.1 coordinate 12,324,506, forward strand.
CTACTGGTGAAGAGAAATCATATTTTTGTAGCGATGATAGCGATAGTGGTAAGCGCGGTCGGTTCGCATGCCGAAGGGCGTGGGTTCAAGCCCCAACAATGAGCTTGAGCTGCCGGTGTAGGAAAACATCGTGAGGAAACCATAGCGTGGTGGTAGGGTACTTTCTAGTACTCGGCTGGCTAGCTACCACCCTCAAGTTGAAAATCTGCCGCCAAGTATCTAACGGTGTGTTCCGGCAGCCTCACTTGAGAGCCAGTACCATTCCAGGCTAGGTGTACTTTACCATCTTCGACCACACCGTCACTTAACATCAGGTGAACTGTGGTCAACACCTAGGCTGACAACCATAAAAAAAATTAAAAAAATTACAGGGGGAAATTGAACAGAGTATGAACGGATAACTAATGATGCAAAAGCGTGCAATAAGGATATTAACTAGAGGTTTACAAAACATCCAGACAGCATTATAAAGCGCTACGAATATAATATTCGGATACAGACGTATCCGTGAAACACCGTGAAAGTTTGAACATCAGCAATATTGATACGGGGGGTTCATTATTCGATTGTCGTTCTATAATTTTTGTATTTTTTCCTTTATTTGTGCTGTAAGACCTTATTTTTTTGCCAAATTTCGTGATTCTAGGTCAACGGGAACTACCATATACATAGGTCTTCGACACAAAACATATAGGGTACTACCGGTTGACCTAGAATTGTCAATTTTGGTTAAAAGCAAGGTCTTACAGCACAAGTAAAGGAAAAATTCCAAAAAATAAAAATTGTTGAAAATTAAGGTAAATTTTGGTACTTAAAAGTTTTCGCGAAAATCTAAAATTGCCCATCTTTTTATCGTGTTGACTCAGGACCTTGATTTTTATACACCTAATAGGGACTATAGACCTCAGTATCTGGTATAAATTTCAACTTGCTAGGTCCACCCGCTGTACCTGTGAAAATCGGTGGTGACACATGGACAGACAGATGGACAGACGGACAAGACAGTGATCTTATAAGGGTTCCTTTTTTACCTTTTGAGGTACGGAACCCTAAAAATGTTACAAATTAATTCCAACTATGATGTTCTCTCGTTGGAACCAAGAGAAGAGTTATTGAAGACAGGCTCACCTTCATCTGTTCATCATCAGTCTTGTCCTCAGATTGTCTTCTTTCCTCATTCCCATCTTCGCTTTTCTCGTCTCCTTCCCCTTTTTCATCTCTGTAAGTCTTCGCGTAACTTGTATCATCTTTTTCTTCTCGATAAGTCTTGGTATAGCTATGTTCACAGTCTCCGGCTCCCCTGTACTCGGGGCATGAGAGGTTCATGCAGATGGTGTGTTTTGGAGAGTCTTCATCTTCTGATTCCGAGTATGTCCCAGCAGCTTTTAGTCTTTTCAGAGCTGAAGATTAGAAATAAGGTTTTATGGTTCTTTTTTTTATTTACGTAAAGTAGCAAGACACTCTCCTGATGGTAAGAGATAATGCATGTCTATGACCATTGCATTGATACACAGAACTATGAATAATAAAACAAAGTCCGGGGCATCGCTGCTTTGGCGCTCATTACTTTAAGACTTTCAATGGTTAGTCTCAACAGCCCTGTAATTTTGCTACCTGCAGTACCCTTCAAACCCGATAACAGTAATGTTTACACACAACTGCTTGACGGCAGATTCCTGGTACTACAGTGGGACCTACCTAGACGACCTCTTGCTAAGGAGATTTGCTAGCAAGTAAAGTTGTTCTTGACGGGTGGCAAATAAGGACAATTTATTACTTGGTAAATTTAGTAAATTGTTCATAATGGTGAGCTCAGCAACCTCCTTTCGGCTTACTACACTACAAGCTTATAACCCTGACTAATATTATAGGATTCTGTAGCCTTAAACATACGAATAAGCCTAGTAGCTAGTGATTAATCACGAACTTTGTGTGACTACCCTCAATTTTATATTTTTATGAGTACTCATTTCTTTAGCCCTAAGTTAGCCCACCTAAAATGCGCTCCTAGACTATAAAACGTTATTAAGATAAATTATTTATTAATCACGAACGCAGTTTTCCAAATTATTTTGTATATCATCACACACACATCATCAGCCAAAGGACGTCCACTGCTGGACATAGGCCTCCTCCTCGGGGGGTTTTGCCAATACTCGCCACGCTTGGCAGGCGGGTTGGCGAGCGCAGTTAGGTGTGATTGTTCAAGGAAGACGCTGCTAGACATCTTCCGGATTACATCCCTTAGCCGACTCTTATGGCAACCACGGGTAGAGAGGGTGGGGTACTATTCTCACGCCGGCACCACCACGGCATTTTGTATATGACAATAAAGAAATTTAAAAATCAATATTGTAGGAGGGCTAACCGTTGGCGCAGCGCACGTACTCGCGGCGCGAAGGCATCAGGGGCGGCGGCGCCGCGTAGTGCGCGCGCACCATCTCGGGCACTAGCACCCGGCCGCGGCACGACGCCGGCACCTTCAGTCTGCAATGTTTCAATATAAAATATGATATCACAAAGACTTTGATAGCAAAAAAATGTAAAAGAAAGAAAAGATTATTAGCAATGACAATTCTATGAGGCTTATATTGTCAATCTTTTATTTATTTATCTGTTTTTCATTTAACATTTTGTTTAAATTTTGAATTTATATTTATATGTGTATAATAATATGGTATTCTTACATCTGTCCCCGCGCCGGCGGGCGCTCGGGTCACTTAAACCTAATTTAGTTAGCATAAGTGAAAACTTTTTTGGCTTTTGTATTATCACTTATCTCCTATTTATTTTACCAATTAGCAGCTGTTCGTTTTCCATGTAAAATAAAATAAAATATAAATAAAAATCAAACCAAATTTTACACAGCACCATCTACCCTCAAACTGAAGTGCTAAATTGTGTGCACGAGTGTGTTAAAGCGGATCATAACTAGATCATTCATGCCCTGACCATGATAGTGGACCATAGTAGTACTGACCGGAACATGGGTCGGTGGTTCCTGGCGCGCCGGATAAAGTCAATCTTGATGGCGTGCTGGTCCACGGGCGCCTGGAAGCGGTCCCACAGCGCCACACGTTCCGTCATCGATATAGAGTTCACCAGCTTCCAATCCTACACACACCAGCAAATTAAGTCAAGCACCTAATTGTACGTTCCGGCAACCTCACTTAAGAGCCAATTCTATTCCAGGTTATGTGTGTTTTCTACAATCTTCGACCACACCGCCACTTAACATCAGGTGAGCTGTGGTCAAACACATAGCCAGTCAACCATAAAAAATACAAAAAAGAATTTTATTTCAAATTAAGAAAGAAAACATAATTTAAAACTTAGGTACAATACTACTTTGGGCCTCCAAGCTACAGGTTCACTGAAGCTGATAGAGACGATGCACAATATTACAATCAACACCACATTGAATCTCCAGTTTTTTTTTAATGCGTATAATAGTATACAAAGAATAGGTATATATCATCAGTTTTTTGAATTGCCTCTTGCAATGTAAGCTAACTTAAAGACAATCACATCAAAAATATAATGAAAATAAAAGACAAGATTACAAATTCCTTAGAAATAACATGTAGATAGAAAGAGTACTTACGATAAATTTTTCGACGTGGTTAGGGCACATCCAACGGCCTGTGGGCAGTGCTGTTAGCGGCGGGTCCAGGCAGTCCTGACAAGTAAAGCAATTCCTTCTCATTCTTCAGATATGGGGATGACATGGCCTCTCACGCCGGGTCTTTAACCCATTAACTGCTGAAGTATTTTAATTTATATTTTTTTTTTTTTTTTTAATTATGAGTATTATATTAATTTTGATTATGGTGTTAGTTATGAATTTTATTTTGATTATAGATTTATTGCTTTAATTTTGAATGTAATTTGTTTTTAATTTTGAATTTAATTTTTGTTATATTAATTGTTGTTGTGATTGTTATTTAATTTAATAGATTATCCTGAATTTCATAATTGCATGTTGTGCAATCTTGTTTCTTGTTGTGCTTCCTTAGATAAGCAACACATTTAGTAAAATTAGTTAGTATTTTATGTATTGTAGTTGTTATTGTGAAGACTAAAAAAAAACTAACCAATAAAAAAACTAATAGAGGTATACCTAGGGGCTTAAAAGTGATCTTATCGCTACTTGCTATCTCTTACACCCCTTCATGCCAGACAGCCCTTAGATGAATAAATAGTATAATTTTTGTATATTTTTATCTCAAGACAAAAAGACAAAAATTTACCAGTGCATTCTACATGTAATGACCTAAGAAGCCGATGTGGATACTTACAGTGGGAATCATCCATAAGTCGCTCAGAGAGCTATGAAAAGACCTATGCTTGGCATTTCTTTAAGATATTGCATCCGGAATGAAGTAATTTGCCAGAGAACTAAAGTCACACATAGCTAAACATATTTACAAGCTGAAGTGGTGATGGGCTGGACTTATCTTTCTCAGAACTGATAACTGTTGGGTTAAACGTTAGTTCTAGAGTGGAGACTGCAAATTGACTAATGTAGCATAGGACACACTGATACTCAATGGAATGACATGACATAGGATAGCTGGTGGACAAACGGAGCAGTAGGACAAATGTTAGCAACATTTGTCCTAAATATATCATTATCAAGGAAATGAAAAGCTGAAGATCGAGCTAAGTGGCGTGTCTTGGGTAAGACGTAGCAGTGGACTGATAAGCTGATCATGAAGAGTCCGGGTATTAAAGATGGTAGTAATGTTACCAGATGGAAGAGCAACGGGCAGTAGTCACACTGCAGCAGCGGCGCGATCTTGCACGTCTGCAGGCACACGTAGCAGGACTTGCTGGGTAGCGGCACGCAGCCGTACGAGTCTGTCGTCACCACTGACGCTGTACTGTTCTTGCTGCCTTCTGGAGGGTCATACATACATATAAGGAAACTCAAGTCCAAATGTTGTAAAGCATGAAATGTAGAATTGCCAAATAGATGTTTTATTTTGGTATAGTACATCCTAAGCTTATAACCCTGTATACACAAACTTTTTGGTAACACCAAGCAGGTAGCAGGTCCACCGTATTGCAGGGACAGACATAGGGTCAACTTTTTTATGGTTAACAGGCTAGGTGTTTGACCACAGCTCATCTGATGTTAAGTGATGGTGTAGTTGAAGATGGTAAAGCACACCTAGCTTGGAATGAAACTGTTACGTGAAGATACCAATGAGCCAACAAGCTGCCAATATGGCTAAATGGATCTTCATGAAAACTGAAATTATTATAGTGATTATTGTGATAGACATAGGACTAGATCAATGGTAGTGTTTATCTTAAGAGTTGTACTGGTCTGAATCATCTTTTGAGTTAGAATAGTTTAAAAAAAGGCCAAGTGCGAGTCGGACTCGCGCACCGAGGGTTCTGTACAAACCTGTCTATATAAGTAAAAGTTATGGTATTTTTTTTAAAATGGTAATTTATGCTTTTCACAATTTTTCCTTTATCTGTGCTGTAATTTATGCTTTAATCGTTGTTTAAAATTGGAATGTGTATATGTATGTATGTAGTTACCACCATTGGTGTCGAATGAACCAAAGTTAACTTCATACCTTTGTCAGTCCCTGGAAAGATGCAGGGCACTTGCATCTGCTTAGGCAGCTCAAACTGAGTTGGATTCATGATCTTGGCTGCTTTCACCAGCACCTCCATCGGAGTCAGCTCAGGCTCCTCTTCTGCCTTCTTTTTCTCTTCTTCTTCTGCATCCGAATCATCCTTGCTTCTCTTCTTTGAGTTAGATCGGTTGCGCAGTGATCTGATAAACAAAATGTGTTTTAATGAGTGTTTTTGCTGAGGCGAATATGTTGCTCAGGTAACATTCTATACATAAGTTTACAATATACTATTTTATTTCTAAGGCTTAGATTATAAAGCATTCTGGCTGCGACTGAAAGAGGCTCAGCCAGAAAGCTGTTACAGTAACCAACTTGTAGTTTATGTGATACTTGTTTGTTTAGGACAGTTGTTCTAATTGATTCACTCCGAGCACACTCCATGATAATGTGGTATATGTCATCCAGTGTTACAGACTAGATATTTGGGAGTAATAGATTTTCCCATCAAATAGGAGAATTTATTACATAGAGTGTGCCCGGTACGAAACCTTAATGCTACTAGTGTCATGCCTGCCTAAAATATTGGTATTGATCCATGGATGTATCATTGGGTGGGACTGGATCGTGTTTGATTAGTTACTATTGAATATAAGTATATACATATGTTTCACTTTTACAATTAGGTGAATTAATAGCTAAACAAACTTATATACAAAAAAATCTCACATCAATGTAATGTTTAAGCTACAATTGACTGTTCTCAAAATACCAAAATGTATTATTAGTCTCCATGTGAAACTAAATTAATGAGAACCCCAAGATTAAAAACAGTAATTAGAAAATAAATGGATGGGTATAAAAAGTGTAGTTTACAATTTTTTTTTGATAATTTTGACATTGAGGTTCCTACCTACATATAATAGTATTTAAATATACCACATCTTTTTTTTTAAATATTTTTTTACTGGATTACTCAATCTCCTATAAAATTTTACCAGCAAAACTAAAAAGTATGTTACTGTCATCACCTGGTCTTCTTCTCAGTATCAGACTTGCTGTCCGCAGGAGACACGGCTCGGCTGCTGCGAGAACTGGCAGGCTTTTCAGCATCAGATGCTTTACATTCCCGACACAGCCACAAGCCAGCTGGGATGTCATTCTCATCTAGAGGTGGATCACTAGAAAGCAAACATTTTCATTTACAACGCCAGGTTAGCAAATTAATGGCTGGTTAAACATGGTTAAGTAGTTTATTTTCAATTGAAGATTGAGTCGCCTGATTGATAAAGGTTGCCTATGGATATGGATAATTGCCTGCAACATTAGAGCAGAGGTTAATGTGATGTCAACCCAGAGAGGTGTTTAAAAACACCCTTTTTAAAGTGCTTCATTTTAAACCTTTGTTTGTAGTTATTACAAAAATTCTGAAAATGAATAATTAACTAATGTAGGTTGAGATTTTTACTGATCTTTTAAACATATTGATAAATCTATACATTTGTACATTGATATGTTTGTATATACAAATTTATATCAACAATAATTTTTCAAACACTACCAAAATATGAAAAAATATTTTATTCAATTTTCACAGCACAACAAAATGCTTTTTTTTCGAAAAATTTATGGGGTTTTGATATGTACCATAAGAAGTAACTATTAAAAATATGTGCATTTTCAGTGGCTTTCCGATGCAATATTAATTTTAGGAATATAATATCCATTGCTGTGGAAGACTGTCATGTTATTACAAAGGTAGAGTATGCTACTCACTAGCAACCGAGATGAAAGCTTGCAGGACAACGGTCGCAGCATATCAGATCTCCTCCTTCGCCGCACGCGTCACACGAATCATGGTTATGTCCCTTCCCTGGTCTCTTGTAGTAAGGATGTTGGGGCTTTTTGGCCTTCTGACCATTACCTTCTTCGTCTGGGGGTTTTATCAGCGCACGGATGAGCTAAAACACATCAATACATCCAGAAAATTAATAAAAGTTGACGAATAAAGTTAGTAGACAACGAACTAAAAATGGCGCCAATTGCTAATAGCTATCTATTACTTGAAATAATTCGAATATTCATCGCTTATTAACTCACCGGCATCAGCCCGCCTGAAGTATCCAAGTCATAGCTAACGTTCGACATTGTATAACATCAAAAGTAAAAAAATTAACTAGGTACTATGCCGACGCTATGCCGCTTTCGTATGTCGCGAAACAATCACCAATGCTAAATACAGAAACATGAAAAGCCCATTACAGGCACAGCTGAAAAGATAATGTCTGAATCCTTCAGAGTATAGCTTATTCGATATCTTAACTTTTGTTTCAATATTGCGTGAAACTCTCGCACAAAAATATGAATAAAAAATATATAAAAACTGAAATAAAAATGGCCCCGGTCAACCCCAACAGCAAAAAAGGATAGTGCGGTGTTGCTCCGATGCTGTTTACAATCTGATAAATCGATTATTCGATTATTGCACATACCATTATTCTGTCTTTAGAATCAAAATGTAATTAATGTGACGTGTCTTCTAAATGTTTAGCAGTGGATTGTTAAAAGGTATAATCAGGAATAATACTATAAAATTAAAGATGACGAATTTCGACGATCAATAAGTACAACTATTTTTTGGAACTGGCCTGTATTGCTTGATTTTAATCATTCTTAACTAAAATTAAGATAATTTATAAACCTAAATCTTGTGTCTAATCTGAAAAACAATTTTACAAAGGATAAAACCTGCCACAAACAGACGTAATCTGGGGTGGTAGCCTGTAGTTAGCTAAAACTGTGACTAGGTTTGTCCAAACAGCCAAAAACATACGGCAGTGTATGCCGATGGTAAATCATTGACCATTTTCCACAGAACACTATTTTCTGAGCCAGTCTAGCCAATAATAGAAAACCGAATGTGGCCGCTGCCGCTGTGGTCCATCGTTTTTAAAAGATGTTTCATTTATGCGGCTGAATTCCAAGTCTCTAGCACAGCCGCCAAGCCGCAGTTTTGTGGAAAAAAACTTTCAGCGGACGCATATAACATATATAGCTTCATGGCTACGACAGGCTATGAACGATAAATCAACTAAAAATAATAATAAAATTAAATCGAAACGCAGTGTCCGTATTAGCATCGAATCAAACCAGTCTTAAATTCTCGCAGTCTCTCTCGGTACAGCCCTGGCGACAGGCCGAACCATAGACATAGTAACATCAATGTCAAATTGCCTCTAGAACGTCAAAATTTAAGCTCTCCGTTTTCGGCTTTTCGCGGGAATGCAAAAAAATCATGTCGCTGCATTGTATTAAAACTTAGCCAAAATTTAAGTTTGTGGTCTTTGTTCATAAATTAGTGTCCATTTATACGTATGCGTACAGACAAGTGATATAATGTAGTGAAACATGTATTTTTGTGTTTCCTAAACTCAGTTGAAGTTTCTAGTGAAGTCATTACTACTTTGCTAGGGCGTAAGTAAGACTTAACTATAATTATGTTACTTATTCAACTAATTTGAAATTATCTTGAGGTACTTGAAAATTCAAACTATATAATTACCACTGACAAAAAGATCTTCAACTATTATGCCAATTTTTTTTCGAAATCTCACAAATTAGTACTCAGAAGTACTAATTGGTAGTGTTTCATCTGAGACTAATTGTTATTTGTTTAACGAGGCTTCAAATGCAACATCGATTTTTTTAGTGACCTTCGAAGAACCTAGAGATCAATATATGAAAGAAAAAAGTATTAACATTGGATTAGAAACTATACCAACATTTCAAGTTCTTTATGCTTTCATCAGTGTTGCCGTCTTTTTATTGACGGTTAATAGCTCAGATCAAACACTACGTTAATAGGCAGCATTCACACGTCAACGCCAAGGTTCGTTCAACATAACATGGTTTTGCAGTGCTGGCGCGAACACTTTTACGAACATTGGACAGTAATTGTTCTGTATTGGTTTCTTCAAAGAAAATATTTGCCTTAAAAGCAACTCGTGGACAATTTATTAATTAAATTGTAATCTTTGGTGTAAATCAATGATAACAATACTTATTGATATTTTAAGATAAGGACTGATGGATCGAGATTGACCGGTACATCGCAAAAATAACGTTTTTTTAACTAAGTATTTCGCAGTAGTCCCTCTTTGTGGTCAGTCAATGAAATTCAATTTGATTTCTAGAATGATTTAATCTACGTAATATTATTATGATCATTTATTTTTCTTTCTCATTTTAAAGTTTTTTGCAATAAAACCTAAGTCTAGAGTGCTGCCGACAGAGGGGCAGGGCTCAAGTCTCCGGTGGTTAAGGCTGCAGAGTGCGTGACTCCTTGACACGTCACAATGTATGATGTGACGAGCAAGGATCGCTGCTTTTTGGACTTTGACCTAACATCTAGCGAGTCTCGTAAGATGTTGATTGAGACTCTTTTTTGTTATTAGTTATTGTTATCAAGTGAGGTATGACGACCACAGTTCACTTGATGTTATGTGACAGTGTGGTGGATAATGGTAAACACATCTAGCCTGGAAAGAAACTGGCTCTTAATGCTGCTGAAACACACCATTAGGTGCTTGGCGGCTGATTTTCAACATGAAGATGAAAGTTAGCCAAGCTATTTTGGACACACTTGTTTTATTTTTATTTTCTCTTTCTAGTATCATAAAAAGCTGCAACACCAAACTGTATCCCCCGATTTTATTTTCATCAGTTTTTGTACTGCCTTCCACTATGGAACCAAATTTAAAGATTTATCATCGTCAAAAAAGTTACAGAAATAAGTCACGATCAAGTCCAATTATAGAATGTGGATATCAAAGAGTAATGTAATATAGGGGGAATATGGATATCCTCGTATAAATTAGCCCTAATAGTAGAAATATAAAAAATAAAATGGCAACAATTTTGATAACGGAAGCTGCCATTTCGATGACGTCATGGGCGGAGTTTAGTTGAAGATCGAATTTGGATTCGGTTGGCGGGCGCGGCCATCTTGGTGAATTAGTGACCTGGCGATTCGGTTTTAGTTAGTGAAAAATCATTTGTCATCCAATATGTCGGAAAGGGAAGATAATGTGTATAAAGCTAAACTAGCCGAGCAGGCTGAGCGGTATGATGGTGAGTACATATTTTTGTTATATCTTCTGTATTAGGATGAAAATTCAATCGTATTTTCGCCGACAGTTGAAAGACAATTTGGTGATAGTTTAGGAAGTTTCTAGATGAAAGCTGAAGATAAGCCCTATAATACCATTATTTCATGCGGGAGAAAGTGATCTACTGCATTCAGCTTACACGGTTTTTCAAGCAAAGTAATAATCAATGGCATTCGTTAGGCTTGGTCAGCGATCGATGCGTCATCCGCCGGTGGGTTGTCCTTTACGTTTTTTACATTTTCAATGTCTTTAAATAAGTATCAAATGAACGAGAAAACAATCTCGATCTATCTTGACGTGTTTAGCTAACAGTTTTGGTTTATAGAACGCAGTGCTTATGCACTCGGCGGTTATGAAGTATGAAAAAATCTGTCTCCTATTTTCGCATCTCAGAGTAATGGAATTTCGATCGATGTCATTAAAATCGGTCATGCATATCTTGGTCAGGCTCCTCCATTGGAGCCTGCAGAATGTTCTTCGTCGGTGCACTCTTGCTATCGCTTTGGATTTCACCTATTGTTCATGAATAGCATCACGGGAACTTATCTGAAAGCTCATTAGCCTTGTATCGCAGCATCTTTTTGTGCAATGCGGTCATTGTAAAGGTTATTAGTGCATTCTCATAGTTTCTGTGAACTTTCATGGTTCTAAATTGCGTCTAGATTAACCTACTACGAACTTACGATGTAGATGCCGAGGTCGATGACCTCCATTAGAATTATCATTGGAAATTATCAATTAGGTTATTATCTTATCATTTTACACTCATTGTCAAAGAAAGAGTTAATGACCCAGTTTAAAAGTATAGAAATCACAGTTAATATCTAGTTCAATGTGTCATCATCAGTATATTATTAATTCACTATGCATCTACATACTACAGTTTATAGAATCTTTAATGAGGGAGTGACCTTAGGTTGGGCATGCATGATTTCATTCTGCAGGCTTGTCAGAAATTGTGACCTTGAGCTCATGATTCAATCTGATGATTGAAGACTTTCAGATTATACCACATCTATTATAATTTTAGATTAAATATTTATTAGTAGATGAGGTTAAAATAGCTATAGCCAGGGCCGTCTTAGGCCATGCTGGGGCCTTGGACATACAATAAATTGGGGCCCTTTTAGAAAGAAAAGAAAATGTATGATACAAATATTTTTCTGCTATGATCTTATAGGTATTTATTATGGGTTACTCAAAACTTAATCAGGTTATATCTACCTAACTAGAAAAAAATAATTGTAATGTAAGCAAGTATATCAGGGCCCTCATGAGGATGGGCCCTGTGTGCCCTTATTATAAAGACAGTATTGGCTATAGCATAGCTTTTATGCTATAATATAAAGTAAGTTTTTACAGCAGACATGCCCATGTAAAGGCACAAGCCTTTTAGCATGGAGTTACTAATAATAAATTTGCTAAAAGAATAGGCACTGTATTAATAAAGCAAGCATTTTATGTTTATGCAACCTAGAATATCATGACTGCATAACTATGACCTAGATAAAAAACATGAAATCACTAAATTGAAGTTTGATAGAACTATTGATTTTTATTTGACCTTAATTTTTTGCAATGTACATCATGTACATTTAAGTTCAGATACAATAATTTAGGTAGGTATTTTTGCCATAAAATTACATTAGATATATGAAACAAAAATTCAGATACAAAGGTGTAAGAATTAGTCTTAATTTTTTTCAGCTGCTTTTACATCAAATTGCTCAATAATCATGAGTATTTTTTATGGATATGGCATTGGATGTAGTGGATTCAACTACCAATAGTGGATCTGATTAACTTTTTCACTTCTTTTTTTCTCTAAGAAGCATACATTATGTACAAAATAAACTATCTATTATTCAATATGCTAATTATATCAAATTCAAATGGTATCCAAATTTACTACTATATATATTTTTTAAATTTAATTTGTAAGCTTGCTTTTAATTTGCATTCGCAAATAAAAGAAAAATTAATGATTCAGTAAGTTTGTGCATGTAGGTTTGTTTGTCTTTTCTTTTTGGTGTAATTGTTCAATCTCTTAAAGTTTTAGTGACATTTGTAACCCAAACATCACTAAAACATTGGCTTCTTTTTGTCCTGGAAAAGTAGCCAGTTCCAATAGGATAGCTGGAAAACCACAAGCCACTACAAGCATTTCAATCCATAGTTAAAAAGAACTTGACTGCAGTATATGAAAATGAGTAGTCTTCATGTGCAACTGAATGTATTCCAGAAATGGTGGAAGCGATGAAGAATGTGGCTTCCCGCAATGTCTCGGACAACGAGCTCACAGTGGAGGAGCGGAACCTTCTATCAGTTGCTTACAAGAATGTGATAGGAGCCCGTCGTGCATCCTGGAGGATCATATCTTCCATCGAACAGAAAGAAGAAACCAAAGTAAGTTATATACACAGTTATTCTGGCAACTAGCCAAATTACAGGGCTATTGAGATTAACCATCAAATATCTCGAAGTAATGAGCACCATATCAGCAATGCCCCGGACTATGGTTTGTTACTCAGAGTTCTCGGTTCCAGTACAAGTCATTGACAGGTGTGACTTCTGCAGAAATGTTTCTATTGTCTCATTACTTTACAAGTCCTGTATAGATAAAAGTTATTTGACTCTAATGACATGTAATAATGGTGCAACCTGTACAAATAGCATTAATACATACATATTTTATTAAATAGTTGAAATAAAAAACATAACTCCGAAGAGGCAGGCAACTATAACATTCCCTACTCAGACTAAAGTTTGGTTAAAGGATATCTGGTCTTTTCTGTTACTAGGCTAAGGATATTAAGGATTTGCGAAATGGTCAACTACTGCTTGATGGTTGAAAAACTAAAAAAGCAAGCGGTATAGAGAGATGAAACACGTCATCTTTTCTCTGCAATGCAGTTACTTTTTCAATCCCACCAGAACGCGTCTGGGGTGCTAGGAATTGGATACATGAGTCGTTATCGCGAGTGGAAAGACTTGTCACTGTTCTAGGTTCAAACAGGCAGGCGCACAAAAAAATACCACTACCAATAAGAAAAATATGGAAGAGAATGTACCAAATGTACAAACTAATTTACTACATCAAGTGTCATTTTAATCTTTATCAGATAAGCATATCACCTATGATTAAATTGTTAAGATCGCGCGTCACAGTGACGATAACGTTTTGCCATCATGCCATAAACCGCGGTTATCTTTGTGTGCGGCTGCTTAACTACCGATCAAAACTATTAACAACTTAAAAAAGTAATTAGGATAATATTTTACCTTCTTACGCTAAAAGAAGGTTATTAATTTTAATAGTCTATGTTCATTTGTTGTATCTCCCAACTACTAATCGCGTCTTAACAAATAGGGTGTCCATCGACGCGTCTCATAGGATATATGACGTCTAGTAAATCCAATATGGCGGATAATATAATTCATATCATAATTGTTTTTCTAATGTGTCATGTATGGTAATGAATGGAAGGTTGGGTTAATACATATTTTATATATGTATATTTCAAAAGTGGTGTGTTCTATGGTGTCATGTTTCCCTAAACAGTTCAAGCATTTCTGATTCAGTTATTTTGTTTGAAAGCTTATTTAATCGAGAAACCAATCTGTTCAGCCATTGAAGGTAATTAGCTCTTTTCTGGTTGATGAATGGATGTGATCACCTTCCACAGGTCTGATCAAGTCAAAATTAACATTTGAATGACAGGGACAATCCAATCAAATCCAATGACAGGGATTTTTTTAAATCTTTCATTCATAACTGTTGATATTGTTAAATGTATATCAGAAGTAAAAATAACGCAAAAAATATTAAGATTTCATGATATTAATTTTAGACTTTCTATTTCAGACCTATGTAGTCTACTTACTATGTGATATAATGGTGTTTTCATGCATTGTCTAAAAATAAAACTTGCTAAAAGGGAAATCCAATAGAAAACCCAATTCTTCTATTATACTGCTAGCAAGAAGCAGCCATTCGTGAATTTTAGTCACCGGGCTTGGTTATGCGATGGTGTACTTTTTTTTTCCATCACAAAACTAGGATTAGTGTGTTCCAGATGTAAACAACTTTGTTACTCGCAATATGTTATGGGTATTCATGTTTCAGATGTCTCTTTTTATCTTTACATATTTCCAAGAATTTGTGTTTATAAATGTTTTTAAAGGAAATCTTTTTTGTGTTGTATTTGATAGATCTTCTTATATTCGACCTTTAAAAGCGGAAATTTAAACTTTAGTAATGTAATATATGATAGCTAGATGAAACAAATGACACGATATTCACACTTGTTCAAAAAAGAACACTTGCAAGAGAATAAAATGCTGGCAACGCAAGAACTCTCCTTTCTCAACCCGTTGTCTGTAATCTTGTCTCCACTCGTTTCAGAGCTGATTCTCGACGCTCGATGTAATTGCATCATCTCCCATAACTTCGTTGTAGTAAATAGGTTAGGCGACTATAACGTGGAATAACGCGTACCTTGTATCGATTGTGAACAGTGAGTCTGTGACCTTTTGTGTATGTAGGTGGTCCCGGCTCCCCGTTCAACCGTTCATATAATTAGCTATTACTTTCATCAGCTACCGACGCTGATTCGAGACGTCACTTTATTTGCTTTCTTTTTTTGAGAAAAAAATCTCGGAAATCTTGAACGTTATCTAGTTTTTGCAAATGTCATTTCAATATGCTGTACAAAAGAACTCGATCATCGCGCTTTTTTATCGGCGATCGCAAAAACGTGGCGAGAGGAACTGCCTCAGTCGCCGCGTAACAGGGAAAATGACTCACCGGCCGTTATCCCTTCTCGTCGGTAACGCCGCGGCCGTATACCATTAAAGGATACACTCATACTGGATTAGGGTTATTACATTATCCTAGATTTGATTCACAAATGAAGTCTCCCCAGCTACCTACCTACCGGTCTGGCGTAACTATGTCGAGAGAATGTCTAGTCTGGCGACCGCGGGCACCGTTATGTTTTTGAGCTAGATGTCTCGGTAAAAAACCAGATGGTCATTATTAGAAATCGTCGCTACGAGTCTATTTTTGTATCGGTTCTATAAGTTTTTATTGGGTGGCGATAAGTCAATCGGCTCCAGTGTTACGTCACGGTAGCGTACTACACGCTACGTGTCAGTACGCCGCCGGAGATAATTTGGCGCAGGCTTCTGTGACCTCGTGTAACCTAGGCCCTGCGGGCGCCGGCTGTCCCGTCCATTGAGATATTATGTAATAGAAATGACAGTCATCACAACGCATTTTAACACTTTCAATTACTTTTTTTTATCAAAGTCATAACTAGCTTTGTGCGATTTTTAGTAGGGTCATAACTTATGGGTTCGCAACACCGCATCATGCTAATGTGATAGTTTTTACTTTTGTCCTGTCAGTCCCCATGACTAACCGACTTCTAAAAAGGAGGATGTTCTCAATGCGGTTGTATATTGTTACCTGAGAACTCCGTCAAGTAGAAACCGATATGAAAAATTCTTTTTTAATTGAGTGCTTTACGTTGGCTTTACCCAAAATGTGTCGTTAGTATACAGGCATAATGCAACAACCTAACATGATCACTGCGGACGTCAAGTGACTGAGTAAAGAGTGGTGATATCGCCATAACTAAATGGGGCATAAGCGTTAACCGTTGTCGTTTCTAGTACATAATATCTCTGTGGTTCCATCTGGCGGCCGCCTCGCAGACCGCCGGCGCGGCAACAAATGCCACCACATTATGAGACATTGATTTTTCTCCTAGCGCCGTCCCGGTGAAATCCACATGGAAATTGCTTTAGAATAGACTTATTTTTTATTGGTTTTGCGAGATACGAACGTATATTCCACATCTACCTCTGTAAGAAACTTC
Organism: Biston stratarius; assembly: GCA_950106695.1. Classification (NCBI taxonomy): domain Eukaryota; kingdom Metazoa; phylum Arthropoda; class Insecta; order Lepidoptera; family Geometridae; genus Biston; species Biston stratarius. The sequence goes on from OX467106.1 coordinate 12,341,147, forward strand.
GACTTGAAAGTGTTACATTATTGTTTTACTTATGCGGGATTACTCACGTTTAATTATATCCAATACTCCGACTATAGTTTCGACCACATCATACAATAGTGGGAGTATCCGATATAAGTAAAACAAAAATGTGAACACGTCAGATTTCATAATAAAATAGTGTTACATTTATTGAAATAACAATCTATTTAAGAGAAGCGCGCGAGAAATTTTGAATAGAGTGCACGTGAAGTCCGTTTAGCGGAGCTACTTCGAGTGGAAGCTCCACAATGGTCGCGTGCTTGTGGGTAGGAACTTATCAAAGCCTGACCTTATGCTTGAAAGGGCACTTTGTTGTACGGCGGGTGACGTCAGCGCTACACCCGGCCGGGACTTACGTGTCACTTATTTGCTGACTTTGCCGGTCGTTAGTTGACGCGGTAGATAGAGATACCTTCTAAAAAGGTTTATCGCATGTCAACATTTTCGAGGTCATCTTGCGAAGTGTAATTGCGGCCGTGGTTACCGATACCAACATGTCTAGAATTTATGGACCGTGAATCTATAAAATATGAGTCACCGTGGCGTGACATCTCTCCTACCTAACTCTAAAACGGATCTGACATCGGAGGCCGTAGTCGAGAAATACGACTATGATAACATCCAGTTTCCAAATACTTGTTCTACCCCAGCCTTTAAGACCCGGCCCTGAAAAAAATCCTACGTTCGCTCAGCCCATACGCTATTCCCTAATCATAAAAGACTAAAGGTGAAAATAGGTTTTACCGCTTGACTATTGTTGCTAGGAAGTATGATGACGTAACTCGCAAACCTAATTAAATTAATAAATGTGAAGTAATTGGTCTAGAAAAAGTGTTTTCTTATAAACGGATAATGAATAGTATGCTCCTTTCGTTAGTGTTTCTTTTTTTATTGTTAAAAAAGCTATAATATCTGTCTATCATGTAGCTAAACAGAAAGAGTTTTGAATGGTAACGTTTTAGTTTTACTTGGATTCTAAAAATAAATGAACTATATCTTTTTTTTTAAGTTATCATGTATAATCGCGCAGCCTCTTAAAATCCCATTGCTGGTCATAGCCTACGCTCCCAGGGTGACTGGATCGTAGTAATATCACTACGCTATCCTAGCGCGGGTGTGGTTATTTGAATTTCTTCAGTTTCATCACAATGTTCCTTCCTTCACCGAAAAGAGAGCGTCAAATAAGTTTCGATTTCGAGTATTGCTAATTCCAAAACTCACTTCATATTATTGCAATCATAAATTACAACATAGTGTCGCAACTCGGTGAAACTAATAAAAATAACAATGTATGAGCTTTTCCAAGTTTGTAAGTACATAATGAGGCGGCGCGAAGTAGACGCGACAAAACTTACACGATACAATCTACGCTAAGGTAATAAAGTAATAATGTTTGTTTATATTTTATTACGCTTTCGCCAAATTACGGTGCGGCTAGTACTGTCACCGCACGGAGGTCACCCGGGAGGTTAATCAGCATAAAATCGATGAAACGGCCATAAAATAGACCATGTATCTGCAATGGCATTTCGCTAAGTGGGAAACACTACGTAGGTAAACTGCATAACATGCTTCGTCGATCTGTAACTATTTCTCTTGAACTTCACTACCAGACCGTTTGAATCAGATACATAAATCGATATAGTCGGAATATTCAAGGACCTTTCACTTATCCGAAGGCTAAAACTCTATTGCTTTTCAGGCGAGTCACAGGTGTGCATGATTATGCAGTGGCTTTGAGAAGTGCAAGTAAACTTTATGATCTTATATATAAAGCACCGGTCGTATAAACTTGAAGCTAGGACGCGAAACTTATCATGTACTATAGGTATACTATGTGAATTATATTTTTAAGTGTTTACCGTTAAAATGTGATCATATTTTTCATTTTTGTTGCGATGATAGCTCCTTTTAAAAACAAATTCCAACAAAGAACTTAAACTGCAGGTGAAGGAAAACATCGTGAAGCAGCCAAGGCATAGTATAGTGGTTTTTTTTTTGTATTCGACTGGCTAACTACCACTCTCAAGTTGAATATCTGCTGCCAAGCACCTAACGGTTTATTTTGGCAGTCGTTAATTATTTCGTTACTGGCAAAATATCATAAGTATTGAGTTGCCACATTTCTCGGCCGGAATCTGACGTCAGACTTTAGGTGGTCCCTGGAATTACCTAATGATAAGCCTTCGTTGTATTTCGGGGGCCACCCATTAGTTACAGGTACACAATGAACTATTATGCGAGTAATATAATCTAGTTTGTATTTATTTTTAATCAAAGATACATTTTCACTCTGATAATAATGAAAATGGGTAAGTTCGCTGTGGTTGCGTCGATTTAACTTGCGCAAACCCTCGCAACCACTATAAATAGTATGAAGTACAGTATAGATATTTATAAACTAATGGAACAAGTTAATAAACTGGTCAGTATGGTCTGATGACGTCACACTCGTGAAATAAAGTCTCAACTCGAGAGGAATAACGAACAACTAGCCTATAGTACATACATAATGTATTTCCACAGATTTCCTCTTTGGGAGTTTTAAACTATAGCAATTTTATTAAAGTTCAGATGTGATAATAAATAAATATTGTAGGACATTTTACACAGCGCAATCTAGCCCCAAACTCAGCAAAGCTTATATATTTTTTTCTTTTAATGAAATTACATACTTATCGTACAGAACACTCGGACACAGAAGTAACATTTATCGGCACATAAATATTTGTCCTAATGGGAATCGAACCCACGCCTTACAGCAGATATGCTAATACCACCAAATGAGCTAAAAGGGCAGTTCATAAAACTTGATCATTATCATGTTACCGTTCTGCTCGTTCTTTGATAAATGAAATATAGAAAATTCGATGCGTCGTGTGTCGATCGAGAATTGAAATGGTTTTATTCAGTAATCTAAAGTTCTACAGTAAACTAGCGGCGCCTTGCGATCTTGCCAAGTAGGACAAAAGTATCCAGCACATATCCATGCTAAGGATGCACACTACTGCCAAATCTCAACCATAAAACACAATCGTATTCGTATTTATGTAACGTTCACGGTAACTTGTGAATTGTAATGCGACTGAAAAGGGATTCAAATACTTTTTTAATTTATAAAGAAGTTACACTCCAAAATTCTTATGTTCCTTATTAAAATTTTACATTACTGTTTTCATTATCGTTGAGCAAGCCTTATGGTCACCCCATTCCTACTTCCCTTTTCCGTTATTACCTTATTTTACCCAGTTTCCGAGTCAACCTTAGCAAAGATCGTTTCATTATTTACGCATGAAATCAACAGTCATTGGCAGACATACAAAAGCCTTGCAAAGGATGAGCAAACACAGAGTTTTTAGCACTTTTTATGGTTCATCATCATCATCATCATCTCAGCCGTAGGACGTCCACTGCTGGACATAGGCCTCCCTCATTGACTTCCATAAAGACCGGTTGGAAGCGGCTCGCATCCAGCGCGTTCCTGCGGTCTTTATGAGGTCGCCTGTATACCTTGTGGGTGGACGTCTTAAGCTGCGCTTGCCGGTCCGTGGTCTCCACTCCAGAACTTTGCAGCCCCATCGGCCATCAGTTCTGCATGCTATGTGCCCTGCCCACTGCCACTTCAACTTGCTAATCCGTAGGGCTATGTCGGCTACTTTAGTTCGTCTACGGATCTCCTCATTTCTGATTCGATCTCGTAGGTTTTATGGTTATACGAAACAAATATTTTAAAGATGTTTTTTCACTGTGATTTTCTTGTGGAGGAATCAGAATCTTAGTCATATTTCGCATATTTTGTTCGCATTTTCACTATCATTTACATAACTTGTTCAGGAAAATTTTATATAATCGTGGGACGTCTAGTACAAAATAACTCGTTAAAATAAAACGTTTTCATTATTTTGAGACATTTTTCATTAGCTTTGTAGTAACTTAGGGTTTTTCGGAAATATCTAAAAAACAAAACGATAAAATCCGAAAGTTGAATGTTATAAAGCAGTTAATTCAGTAAAGGCATCGTCATGAGATCCACGTATTCTCTTACACATCCTCATTATACGAGTGAAATGCGATATTATGTAACTGTAATACTGTAGGTACGCTGCGCTACACCGCGCGCCGGTCGCCGCCTCGCGCTTTGAAAGTATTCAGAGCCCTTTATGCTGCCTTTTGGTCACATAAAGTATTCACAAGCTGTTTTTTATCATCTCTAGTAGACCGCTTGCAAGACATGATATTTAGGCCGATCTTTCAGCTTTCGCATATCGTTACTCCACGGAAAACTTGTAACGTTATACATTCTAAGTTTACGTTAATTAGTTTCTAATCTTACGTTTTTTTGTAAGTGGGAAATCTTTTTTTAAATTATTTCTGTGACTATTAATTTTATATTGATTACAACTTAATTATTATTAGAAGCGCCTCGCGGTTTTTACCCGCTGTTCCCACGAGAATACTAAATTATTTACGGGATAAGAAATAGCATGTGAGTTAATCCAGGGTGTCGGCTACCTCCATACCAAATTTCATCAAAAGGGGTCCAGCCGTTTGAACATGAAGAAGTAACAAACATACACAAAGTTTCGTTTTTATAATATTAGTGTGATTATTGCATGCTCTCTTTACTTACTAACTTATTTCTTTTTACTCGTATGTATACAGTCTTGATGATCATAAAATAAGTAAATAAGATAGGGCTGTGCACTTCTCTTTCCTCTATATATAACACTGCGCCGTTCTCATGTTTGACCTCCCGTAAGTCCAACTATGTATCCGTTGAAAATATATATTCTAGGGCGTCCACTGCCGCTATGCCATCGTGAGGGTCAAACCTTTTCGGATCCCGTATAAACAGCTCTCTTTTGCGAGATGTCTGTCTCATACCATTCCACCATGGCCTTCCTTTTAATCTACCCCCTACCTTAGTTATTCAGTTGTTCGGCACACACTGCTAGATTGGCCTCGTGCCGTCTGAGTATGACCGAACTTCAGTTATAATAGTTTCACAACTTGCAAATTGACTCGTCTCTGCCATATTGGTACTGCTGCATTTGTTTGTCGAATGTCTAATCAATTATCTGACGACCTCCTTCACACCTCCCTTGTGTCATTGCGCGACGATGCATGTCCCGAACGATTTCCTTATTCAGAATATCCAAAACTTGAATAGCAGTTTGTTGAAGCGTTAAAACTGTTTGCTTGTCGAATTGTATCATGTATTGTTATGCAGTAGGTATATAATGATGCCACCCTGACAATAAATTGATAGCTGTCATTATCAGCGCACATCTGTTTGGGGATGAGCTTTTCCAATGCACTGGTATCCCAGTGAATACAATTTTATAATTATTCTCAACTAACGTTTGTTTTTATTGCGATTAGTCGTGTAATTTGCAATCCACAAATTTATTAAATCTAGTCCAAACATCATATTTGACATTGTCATTAAATTATTCATTATTAGCTGCGCCCCGCGGTTTTACCCGCGTGGTGATGGATGATGATGAAAAGTATGTATTATTCCAAGGCCTAAAGTACCTACATGCAAAATTTTACCCGAATCCGTTGAGTAGTTTATGCGTGTTTACAAACAAACAAACTCACATTCGCATTTATAATATTAGGTAGGATTCTAAGACAGCATTACCCGATTTATAATTTGACTTGTACTATATAGTGACATAGATTCATATACCAAAAAGACAAATGCTAAAAATAAGTATTATTTGTATTTTCTACCATCCTGTAAACTTAGGTTTAACCTATAAATGAATAAACTATGGATTTGTGTAATACTCATTTGGCTACTACAAACGTAAAAACAGAAGTTTACATATCCGATAACGTTTCTACCTCGACCCTAAATAGCTGTTACTTTTTCAAGTATGATGAAATAGATTAAATGGAATTAGTATATCGTTAAAACGCATGTTTATATGATTATTGTTATGACAAATGTAGGTCTGTTGAGACTAACCCTCGAAAGTCTCTAAAAAATCCAAAGCAGCGACTGGACTTGGATTTGCTACTAAAAGTTCTGTGTGTCGCTGCAATGGTCATGCGTTATTTCTTACCCTCAGAAAAACGTTTCGTTTGTCTCATAACTTTTAATTTAGAGTGGATCTAATGTAATAGAGTGCTAATGACGTCGGTGCGTGTTCCAGGGCGCGGAAGACAAACTGAACATGATCCGCGCGTACCGCAGCCAGGTGGAGAAGGAGCTGCGCGACATCTGCTCCGACATCCTCGGCGTGCTCGACAAGCACCTCATCCCCTCCAGCCAGACCGGCGAGTCCAAAGTCTTCTACTACAAAATGAAGGTATCCATCATCACCGCCACATTTGATTTTGTCATCGAAAATATTTGTTTTTATATTATAATGGTAAATGTCCTTTTTTATTATTTAGTTTAGCTTTGCAGATTGCAGTGTCGTGTCTTCAGTATTATTATTAAAATAATAAGTTATATATATAACTTATTATTTTGTCAACACTAATTAATTAATTTATAACTAAACTCCCGCCCCGGCTTCGCACGGGTGTAATGTAAATACTAATGTGGTGCATATGCATGTATTATACATATAAACCTTCCTCTTGAATCACTCTGTCTATTGATGGAAACAGCATTAAAATCCGTTGCGTAGTTTAAAAGATCTAAGCGTACAGACGGCGGGAAGCGACTTTGTTTTATACTATGTAGAGATTTGCGTATATACGCCGAGCAAACAGTTCAGTTTCCGCAAGCGGCAAATGTGTAGTATTAGCTGCGCCCCGCGTTTTACCTGCGTGGTGATGGATCATGATGATGATGAAAGTATCCTATGTTTTATTCCAAATCCGTTCAGCTGTTCTGGCGTGATTGAGTAACAAACATACATCCATCCAAACTTTCACATTTCTAATATTAGTGGGATTAAAACGTATTTCTTGTGTCCGCATCGTTCTTATATACTACGCAACATTCGTTAACTAGCGGTCTAGCGGAGCAAGACATGGTCAAGAGCAACATTAGAGATGCTGTGGACGCAATTGATTGTGTGGCGTGTTCCCTAGGGCGACTACCACCGGTACCTGGCGGAGTTCGCGACCGGCAACGACCGCAAGGAGGCGGCCGAAAACTCGCTGGTCGCGTACAAGGCCGCCTCCGACATCGCCATGACCGAGCTGCCGCCCACGCACCCCATCCGCCTCGGGCTCGCGCTTAACTTCTCAGTGAGTACCCACAACACTGCACTACACCACACTCTACTCTACTCTCTGCCTGTACTATGATACACCTGGCCATTATTTTAAAAACCGACATCATATGGTTTTCTCATGGATGCCATTGTCAGAACTAGACACGGGAAGCACCAGCTTTCAGATAAAAAAAAGAATCGTCAAAATCGGTTCACCCAGTCGAAAGTTCTGAGGTAACAAACATTTTAAAAAAATCAGTCGAATTGAGTACCTCCTTTTTTGAAGTCTGTTAAAAACATTTATTATGATGAAATATAGTTTTCATGCTGAACTTTAGGTACCACCTATTTCTTTTTCCTTATTCCCCAAACGATTATATGTATGTGAATCACTTTTATAACGAAAAGGATACAATTTTACTATAAGGAAACTGTTTTGACACATTTTTGTTTTATTTATGCGGGATTACTCACGTTTATTTATATCGGACACTCCGACTATAACCAAGACGACGCCGCGCGCTGCTTTGTCTCCATGATGAAGGCCACCGGATGTTGCCGATACTGCGGAGTACGGAGCTTCTGATATAATTAAACGATAGCGATGATAGCTCAGTGGTTAGCGCGGTCAGTTCGCATGCCGAAGGGCGTGGGTTCAAACCCCAACAATGAGCTTGCGCTGCCGGTGAAGGAAAACATCGTGAGGAAACCATACCGTGTTGGTTAGAGTACTTTCTAGTACTCGGCTGGCTAGCTACCACCCTCATGTTGAAAATATGCCGCCAAGTGCCGGTGTGTTTCGGCAGCCTCACTTGAGAGCCAGTACTATTCCAGGCTAGGTGTGCTTTACCATCTTCGTCATACCACACCGTCACTTAACATTAACATCACCTGATGTTAATGTTAAGTGACGAAATACCTAGTCTGTTTAACAAAAAAGGATAAAATTGTTCATTGAACAAGTAAAATATTAAATTGTAATAATAGTTTAGGTAGACATTTACGACCAGCTACCGGAAATTCGGCCTCAAACGGTAATACAGTGAGTAATCAAATGTCGCAAATATGGAAAAATAAACGAAACATTAACTAGCATCATAAAGATTCGTCAACTAAACCTACAAATACTAAATCAATTAGAAAACTGGAATGTATTTACTCTCTTTTTAGAAATAAATTATACATTTTAATTCTAACGTAAGTCGAAGTGTGTGTCGAAGTTTTGAAGTGTGAGGTGTCATTAGATTGTGCTTCAACACTGGAATGGATAAGTTTAAAATCCGTATGATGTGTTTTGTAAGTTTAAACCGTGTTTTGTAGAAAATGCCACAGTCCCAGGTGATTTCCTTCCAACACTTCCTAATATGGCATATCGTTGCGGGTATAGTGTGACGTAATGTTTGAAAACGTATTTTCATGAGGCGGCCGTTGGACGCTTAGCTAAGCAATCATGTGCAAACTTACACATACGTCATGCGATGACTCAAGCCACTGAAGCGAGGCAACAGTGTGGGTGGACTAGCTTTCTTGGAAAAGCTTTTTGTTATGTCTGCGACATTCTAGAAATCTAGATCGTTAGTCTGGACTTTTACAGAATAGTCTCAATATAACTACAGACATCGCACTGTCGACAGTAAAACCATGGTGCTAAGCGTATAATTGATTACAATTTTGTCCCGCTTAATTTGCGTTGCACGATTTTTCAGTAACTTAGGTTTTTATTTTTGCAATCATGCAGCGATTATTAAACTATGTTAGAGCCCTTGCGGTATATTATGAACTTTGATATAATGCCTGGGCGCCTATGCAACCTAAACTCCATCATTAGATAGATAGAAACTCTTTATTGTGCACACTGAAAAAGAAAAAGAGTACAGAAGAATCTTATGAGCTAGTGACACAAGTGGCGGCGATCTCTTCCAGGCAACCAATAATGGAAAACGATATAAAGTAAAGAGCAGACGGGAGATGTTACAACACTAAAAATAAATAATAATAATAATTAAAAAATAAATACACTAATAAAAAATAATACATACTTATAGTGTGTAAAAATAATAACGAATATATATAGTAAAAAATATATATTAAAACATCAAAAAAATAAAAAATCGTCATTAGTCAAAATATTATTCGTATTTTGATATTACATTTAATTCGGATTTATTCTAATCACGCATGAATTGTAGTGTCAAACGTTATCTCAGTTCGGCGCGGTCTCGTATTGTTCTCGACGTGTGAACCGTACTCCGCGTTCGGTGTACACATGCACTGTCACCGTACAAAGAAAAGCGTATTTGCTCAGTGACGTCACCAACCTGGTTTTGAGTTTGCGTAAATAGTAAAAGCGATAGTACGACGCGTATGGGCCGTGTCCGACTTCTGTTTAGACAATATGCCCGCTCTCTGTAATAAAAGATATGTACATTCATTTAGTGTCGGAGGAATTTTTATAACTCAATTTTATCACAGTTTGTATTTAGGATATTAAAACTATTATTAGAATGTTGAAAACTGCGTACTTTTAAACAATTCTTGCTTTTTCCATATGATAAAATTGGCAAGATTTGAATCTGCGTATGAATCATATTAATGAGTGTTTCAGTACGTGATTCACAAGTAATTGCAATCGGTGTCCAAGACGGCAATTGACGGTCTCTGGCAATAATAATTCTTGTAAATTCAAAAGAAGCACATTTCGTAAGAGTTAGGTGGAGCTTGCCAAGCTGTAGGTGCGGCTATTGAGCTGGGTCACGTCCCAAGTGAGAGTGGTTTCTAGAAAACTCGAACCTATTCAGACTTAAATAAAATGATCAATCTCGCTTACTCATACAATAGTAATATTTTTCCTAGAATAATTGCTTTTCTAGAATATTTTGACACTCGCTACGTTTTTCCCTGTTAGTCTTTGAATAAAGAAAGTCGAGTACGTACGAATTTTTCATGGCGTTATATTGACGATTAACTTCCCTGCTGTTGAGCGATAATGCAATCGAATATTGAACAGGTTATGGTTGTAAATATCGGTATACACTTCTACGGGGTACTGACGAGGTCTGCGGGGACATATTTAGCTGCTGTTAATTATCAAAATTAATATTGCAACAACGAGCTATGAGTGAATAATGACGTACTAAATTAAACGTTGAATTTCTCTACACAATTTAGGTAGGATATATTTGTATATACAATTATTATACAATAAAATATCCAAATAACAGTGAGAACCATATCAAAATCTGTTTTGTGGCTTGAAAGAAGTAAGCGGAGAGACAAGATACTGTTTTATAAAATTTAGGTTACTTTTTTTTATTACATATTTAATATGGATTTAATAGAAATTAAATGAGTATGCCGTTAGTAATAGGGCCGCCATTTGTTAAACTGTTCAAGTAATCTTTAATAAACATTATCTATTGTCGACAAAACGTATGGAAACCCTTTTGACATGATTTCAGAATTGTGAATAGTAAAATTTCATAATGATGAATACAATGGCCATTTGCCGTGGTGGTGCCGGCGTAAGAATAGTACCCCACCCTCTCTACCCGTGGTTGCCGTAAGAGTCGGTTAAGGGATGTAATCCCGAAGATGGGCAGCGGCGTCTTCCTTAAACAATCACACCCAACTGCGCTCGCTAACCCGCCTGCCAAGCGTGGCGAGTATTGGCAAAACTCCCCCAGGAGGAGGCCTATGTCCAGCAGTGGACGTCCTATGGCTGATGATGTGATGATGTGTGATGTGAATACAATGGCTTCGCAGTACAGTTCCGAATAACTATAATGTTGTTATTCAATCGTTGATCACATATGCCTAGATAAATTTTATTTGCAAAAATAAAGACTATAATGTTGTACATGTTCACATTGCAGGTATTCTACTACGAAATCTTGAACAGCCCGGACCGCGCGTGCCGGCTGGCGAAGGCCGCGTTCGACGACGCGATCGCCGAGCTGGACACGCTGTCGGAGGAAAGCTACAAGGACTCCACCCTCATCATGCAGCTGCTGCGCGACAACCTCACGCTCTGGACCTCCGACATGCAGGGCGACGGCGAGTCCGGTACGTTGCCGTCGCCGTTACCACACCTCGTGGCCTGCCGTCACCTGTGCTTATGCTTGGCCTCGTGACGGCAACCAGAGCCGGGTTGACCCTCTGCTCCTCGTGCTTGCCTAGACGAATCATTGCTGTTACATCCTAGATCTGCATCGTTCACCGACTTTAGAAGTGAGGAAAGGGGTGTGATTGTAAGCGAAGCGGGATGAAAAGAAAATACTTCCTACTTAACGTTGCCTACACGTGAGGCATAGGGAGAATTCTTTTAATAACTTGTATTGTAATTTGATTGTTTCGCATTTTGTGTTATGATTTATGCCATTGCTGCTTTGTTTGGTCATGGGATTTAACTGTTTAAACAATGTGGTAAGTATCTCAACATTGCTCACCTACTCTGATGGTGCAGAAATTAGTATGTCATGAAGGTTACCGCTATGCATGAAATTAACCTGGGAAGTTAAAAAAGATTGGACGGTTCTGGCACTGGCCAGGGACAAGTGGAAGAGAGAGAGACCTTTGTCTAGCAGCGGGACGGTGTAGGTTGAATAAAAAGAGTTACTGCTAATTGCATTCCATGGATTATATTTTAAGAAAAGTATGCTTTCCCGAGATGACATGTTCTGTCATTCAAATGTGTGTGTGTGTGATTTAACGTCAGCGGTGTCTATGTACTTAGGGTGTCATCAAAATGTGGATTGTATTTGTTATCCGTGAGCACAGAGTCGTATGTACATAGTGTTTGTTGGTCGTTCGTCGCCCGGACGAGTCGACGGATCCCTAACTAGGTTTCACTGTGCGTAGGGAATGAGGATCGGGGAGCGCGCGAGCCGCGGGAGGCGTGCGCTGCTCCTCCCCAGTGACGTAGGTGTCAGTACTCTGCCTTGTTGATTCGCGCGGCCCGTTCATGTTTCACTTCATTTGTCAATACTTTTTGGGTCAGACGGGTTTATTTTCGGAGAAGGGTGAAGCGCGATCGATGTTGTAACGGCTCGTTTGGTGTTGCAGGTGAAACCGAACAGAAAGAACAAGCGCAAGACGTGGAAGATCAGGACGTGTCGTAATACTTTTAAACATTCTATTTAAATATAATAAAAAATAACTATAGTATGATATAAGAGCCAGCCCTCAATGACAACCGGTCGTAAGGAACATGCAAGTCGCCGCCACCTCGGAGCGCCGCCGTCGACCGCGGACAGAACACTTCCGTTATGTATCGTGTCAAATCTAACTGCGAGTATAAATGTATGTACTTCTTTGGAAATGTTGTTTTCAATTATAATGATGTTGAGAAAAGTAGCCGCGTGCGGGGCGACTGCGGCAGCGCGTCGCCCCGCGCCGCTCTGCTCCGCGCCGCTCCACGCCGCTCCACGACTGTCGACCACTCCAACGTGGGAATTGTAAATTTTCTAAGTGTTTTATACCGCGAGCTGCGCGCGGCGCGCCTCTCCCGCGCCATCGCTGCGTTTGTATACATTTGAATCATTATTATTATGGCATATTTTAAACGATTACATTATTAGGGTGGTATTATGTAGTTACTTGCAATATTTAGCTAAGTGATAGTGGCGTCACCCGTCGCTCCTCGTCTGTCGTATCGAGCGTTTCATACTTGTATTTATTGCAATAATGAGTTTGTGTAAATTGTGACTACTGTGTAGTGACATTTATAGGAGCGCGCGCGGCGGCGGCGGCCGCGGCCGCGGTCGAGGTCGCGGCGGCGGCCGCGGCCGCGGTCGCCGGCACCGCGCGTCGCATACAACATTTGGAGTATTCACACTTGAATTGCTTTAATTACTTACGAGTATTGTGATAGAGATTTTGTATATTTTAATTTATTTGTTTTTTTAATTTCGCAAGTTCTCGAAAATTGCTGTAGCGCTACATCTCTTACGAAGAATACAGGACAAACGGTAGTTGTAAAGTTGTGCTAGTTGTTAAGGTGATGCACTCGGAGTTTGTATTTATTGGCGGCCGCCGCGGGCCGCCCGCGCCCTACATTCCATCGCCTGCGCCCGCCCGCGCGCGGCGCCGCGTGGCCACGCGCGGCCGCGTCTCGCGAGACCGCGCGCCCGCGCGTGCCCACGTCGCGCGCCCACGCGTGCCCCTCGGTAAGATATTAGCGTTATTTTCATTTGAATTTGTAATATTGCATATATTTTGTTAATTTATCCCCAGGAATACTGATGCGATTAGCCTTAGTGTTATGCAATATTGGTTGATGTCCTACAAACAACATAAAATTTATTGTAAATGACAGTGTAAATCTAATAATAAAATTCAAAAAGTCCAACGCTTTGTTTCATTACCCCTCCACGGTCACCGCGGTCACGTGGCACCCACTCTACGCTCGCCAGCAGCACTGGGCTACATGAAACGATAGGCAGCGCCTGCAGTAACGTACGAGATATTAAACCGCAGGGCCTGAACAAGTAACAATCGATTTATTCGATGTGTAACGCTAATACAAGTCTTATAATTTGCGACGTTGACATCTTACGTCAATCGCGTACATTGACCCTACTCATGTCCTACGTTGTCCCGTAGAGTAGTTTATGCGGTCCGGTGCTGATTCGCAAGTCGCATCGCAGCTTGTCACTCACGTAGGACGATGGGTGAAGGTATTTCAATGGATTTTCAATCAAGGCTTGCAACTATGTCAATAAAGTAATGACCTGCGCAGACGAGGGACAGCGCTCGGGATACTTTTTGGTCCTTAACACTTTAACTGCTGAAAACACACACGTTGTGTTTTTTCTAATGGGTCCGCAGTGCGGCTTCACACGCCAGGCGCGTGAAGCCTACTTTCAATACAACAGTGCGTAAAACACATCCGACGGCAGTGCGGCTTTACGCGCCTAGCGTGTTTTCGTAAACACGCCCTGCGTGTAATCCCGCACTCGCGTTACTCCCCCGCCGCAATACTCGACGCCAGTGCTGCGGACGCGCCTAGCGTGTAATTTTCGTAGTTTTGGATTTTGACAATAAACACCTCAGCAGTAAAAGTGTTAATATTGCTCGTTTTGCATAAACCACACGAGGGGCGACAAGTACCACGTATAAATAGTCCCCTGAATAACCAGGGACGTCGACAAACCGGACCATACAAAAGTACGCGGAAGTCCCCGAAAAAAATAGAACTTGCTTGTCAGGGAGTATCAAGGCACAGCGTATTATAGTTTGTTTAGAGCTCTAGTACCTACCTATGCACGATGACGCTAGAAATCTACTAGAAAATATTAATAGACGAATTATGTATAAAATATAACTTTTTCTTTTATGATTGACAAGTTAGATTTTTGACCACAGCACACCTGTTGTTAGGTAAGTGACATGTGGTCTAAGATGGTAAAGCATATGACTGGAATAGAACTGACTCAAGTGAGGTAGCTGGAACAAAGTTGCGTGTTTGGCGTTAGATTTTTAACTTGAGAGTGGTAGCTAGCCAGTCGAGTACTAGATACTACATACCTAACCACCACGCTATGTTTTCCTTCACTGGCAGCTCAAGCTCATTTTACGTCGAGAATCAATAAATTTTTACCATAAGGCTCCGTCTTAGTGAAGCAAATCTGAATCTTTTCGGTCTAGAATGGTTTGCTATTGTGCTGCCACCTGTTTTTATCTAGAATCTTGCACGAAGGTTCCGCCAGCTAATGTTGCCGAATCATTCCGGTCTGCATGTATATGTAGTTCACGCATGTTCTCTATAGAAATCCGCGATGAATTTTCAGTATAGTACCTAGATTTAGCATCTTGGTACTATAGTAGTAGTAGGTAGACTAGACTAAACCTATTCTATGACTTCTGTCAGATCAGAAAGCTGGACTCCTATGTCGTCCCAAAGAAGGATAGTAACAGAAGTGCTCTCTCCTGAATCTCTTCTCTTGTCAAATTAAGTCATTTGTCAGAGCGAGGTCTTCAAATTTTGTAGATTTGCTCTGCACCTGTCAACTGTTTCAGTTTGACATGCCAATGCAAATTCACCGCCCACGTCAATTGGCAGTTCCTTGATTATTTGTATAATTTAATAATTTTGTTAAAATCAAACAACTAATAGTTTCTGAGTACATGTTCAATAAAAAAGTTAAGTAAACATGAAATTAAAATCGATAAAATTATTCGATTAGTGTTTTTATTCATTTGAACCGTTCAAAACGAAGAACAGAAAAATTCTATACAATATTTTTTTTATTGTTACACCCAACTAATTCTAAATAGCAATAGGCACGCAAACAGCTGTTTGCAGCCCCCAACGGACTAGTCGACCTTCACTTGTATTAGTGTTAAATATATTACCTGGTTCCCTAAAGTCAAGCCTACACAGCTTGCTGGTAAATCTGCCATTGCAGTCCCCGTTCTGTCCCTCCTAGGTCTCTGTAGCTATACTTTAAGTCTGCCTTCAACCACGCAATAAACCACCTATGCTTCAGCCTCTCAAAACTTGTTCTTAGGTTTTAAGAAACTTCATGCGCTTAGACCCCCACTAGTAGGTACGTAGGTATAGATTCTGTGGTACGAAGATACTTGCAAATTGAAATGAAACCCAGAAAACTATTTAGTCTAGTGTTAAAAAAAAAAAAACAAGAATACATAAAAAAAGAATTTATTGCACAGGGATATTCAAAAATACTTATGTTTATTAACATTTCGATATACGACGCGCAGGCGTGATTTTATTTTATCAATAACAAGGCGTGGTCGCGCGGGTGCAGCAGAACGGGTACCGTCGTACACTACACTGGTTTGCCTTCGTCTTACGATCTAACAACGTACGCTGTACATACAACGCTTCGGGTTGTCCACAACACCAAGCTATTAAGATTTTATTAAATCACATGTTTTTTTCTTTCCGCTTTGGTATACCGAAAACTATTTTCAATGGCACGATTCGCCCATGCTTGTCTAAACAATAAAATAGATGCAGTTTCCGTACCTATATTAAGTGTATGATACTAAACGCAAGCCACTAGGTATGATGCTAAACGCAAAATTATGACTAAGTGTGAAATTGAGCTAAGTGTTACGGGGTATATACAATATGTATTCATATATAGTATGTACATTAGAACTGCGAAGTATTAAAGTATGAGGGTTACGCGGAACGGTAGCACTAAGCCGATAGAAGCTTATTGCACTCGTCATCACACTAGTATTATACGAAAGATTGTGAGTGGGTTTGTTACTTTTTCACGAAAAAAATGTAGAAATAAAGAAAATATGTGCAAAAATGTTCAATGCTACAAGACGTACAAATTCAATCAGCTGTATCATTTTACTTTTAAAGTAAGGAGATGAACGAGATCTCTCTTGATGGTAAGAGATAACAAATGTCCATGACCCATGGTCATGGACATTCGTTACTCAAAGTTCTCAAAGTTCTGAGTATCGCTGCGATACTCAGAACTTTGAGTAGCAAAACAAAGTGCAGGGCATCGCTGCTTTGGCGCTCATTACTTTGAGACTTTCGATGGTCAGTCTCAACTGCCTAGTAATTTCATAATAACATTTAACACACTACTGCTTGGCGGCAGTATATCTGGTACTGCGGTGGTACCTACCTAGACGACCTCCTGCTAAGGAGATCTACCACCAAGTTAAAAAAAGTTAAAATGTAATTTAATCACCAGAGAAATAAAACTGTTGAATTTTTCTTGATTTTTTGTAATAGTTGTTCTCATTGCATCAATGCATTGTTGAGTACAACGACCCCCTTCCGACAGTACTACCGTTCACGTGCAGCCCCGCATGTTGGATCAACGATACACAGCAACATTGTAATATCATTCAAATAATAACCTAGCGTTAGCGTTGATTACATTACATCTAATACTTACATCCCATCTCACTAGAATACCAAGCATTACCTTGTGCCCTAAGCGATACAATTATTATTGGTATAAAATATAAATATTGAGGCTACAGGGCTCTTAATATAATAATCATACGTGACATATTTAAATAATTTCCGATAACATACTTTATTTCTAATTCTGCGCTATAAGAATATATTATTTTTATTTATATAATTATGTATCTAATTACAACAAAATATAAATTCTGAAATGATACATGCTAGCTAAAATCATCAGACAATAAAAGGTATAATATGACCAAGTTGATTATAGAGAACTAGCGACTCGCCCCGGCTTCGTACGGGTGCAATGTAGATACCAATGTGGCGTTTATGCATGTATTGCACATATACACCTTCCTCTTCCATCTATTGATGGGAACCGCATTAAAATCCGTTGCGTATTTTGAAAGATCTAAGCGGGAAGCGACTTTGTTTTATACTATGTAGAGATGACTTCTCATAATCTTGCCGGTACTTAGAACGGGCTTACTCTCACTTATTTTGAAGAAAGAAGACAAAAATGTCGAAAGTCTCAAAGTAATGAGCGCCAAGGCAGCGATGCCCTGGACTTTGTTTTGCTACTCAAAGTTTTGTGTATCGCTGCAATGGTCATGGACATTACCATCAGCAGAGCGTCTCGTTCGTCTCATTACTTTAAGTATATTTAAAAAATAATTGAAATCTCGACTGAATAAGATTAGTATCGATGATAGCTCAGTCGTTAGCGCGGTCGGTTTCACGCGCCGAAGGGCGTGGGCTCAAACCCCAACAATGAGCTTGAGCTGCCGGTGAAGGAAAACATCGCGAGGAAACCATAGCGTGGTAGGGTATTCTCTAGTACTGGGCTTGCTACCACCCTCAAGTTGAAAATCTGCTAAGTGTGTTTGAATATTGAAGACGATACCGGTAACTTTAGAGATAGAGAGACGTCGGCACCCAGCTGGCATGTATCATCACATTAGAAACGCATAATTAATAATCTAGACTAAATAAAAAATCTAATAAATGAGTAGATATAGCACGCCATACTATCATCACATCAGTCTCGATTACAATATAACTAACCACCATTCTGTACAGATTAAACACGTATATAACACATAACTGACGTAGACATAAAGGAATTGACCAATCGAAACGTAGTCACTTCATAAAACAATTTAAAAAAAATCAATTCAACGAAACAAACAACATATTTTTTTCATAGCCAACAAAAAACGGAATGCTTTGCACAACGGAACGTTTGAAGGGAAGGCAGACCTTATAACTGTTCATTATAATTTTAGATCTGGTAAAATAACAAGTGAAACGAGAGCATTTCCCAATAGATCATGCATCACACAGTATTCACGCGTTAAAATAGCGGATTATTTTAATTATTAATTTATTACAAAAAAAGCAAATATCTACGCAGGTAAATCGTACAAATATCTATAAGTTCCGAGTTTGATTTTGTGCCAACTTTAATAACAGCTAAATATAGGCAGTAGAATCATTCGGAACTACTTTACCAATCATTGACAAACTATGAGGCTGTATGATCAAACCTCTGTAGATATAGTATAATAAATCCTTATTTGTAGGAACAGAAGCTGGTTTTATGAAACAAAGTTATAGGTTATTACGTATAAAATGGTTTATGCAAATAAACCAGTTTTATAAGTACGCGTGCTGCTTAATAAGAACTTTGATTTAACAAAACTGGACAGCAACAGCGCGACAATTTGCGAGTTTTCGACACTACATTGTATGAAAAATGGAGCGCCTCTGGCGAGTGTAAACTGGCACTAAAATTAACACAAAATCGCAGCCATTTTTCATACACCTTCCTACACTGTAGCATTAAAAACTTTACGAGCTTTTTTCATTAAATACCACGTTATTGTAAAAACTTCAACTGTAAAATATGTTCATAGTTGCAATGTTTCTTAAATAAGTCAAAGTCACACAAAGTAAGTCACAGTCAAGTCCGATCACGCCCTGGTAAAGTAGTAGTGACTTCACTACAACCTTTGACATAGTTTTGGAAGCAGTGCGAATTGCACACTCACGCCCGTAATTCGGCATTTGATGAATAAAACACCACTACTTTTTTGTGTAGAACACTCAAAAAACACAAATAACATACTGCAGCGATATGATTTTAACGCGTTCCAGTCAAAACTTCCCTATTTAAACTCGTAAGGAAATAATAAGTTATTTCTATCGAAATACTTTCGCGGTGTGAGTAAATTTGTGAATCGTTCCTGTCTCAGTTTTGTTATCTTGTTCCACCAAATCAATTCCTAACAACATGACACTTGTGTTGCAATCGCAAACCGTTAATATACTCCCAATAACTTTATACAGTCTAGTAATTTCACTTCAGTGTCTGTTGCATAGCTCAGTAAAAAGTGTTGAAGCGGGAATATTTATTACTTCTGGCATTTTTTTTTTTATCTGTCTTAGTTTGACTCGCTGTGAGTACAGAACGATTTGCGATAGTGTTGTCCCTATTATTTTTACCAAACTATGTACAAGTACATAATAATACTATTTATAGATAGTATCCAGCTTAAGCAAGTATAAAGTGGCAAATACGTTTACCGATCGACAAATTTCACATTAATAAAAACGAAATAAGTTTTTAATTCGACTCGCATTATTTTTCTTAAAGACAAACGTAAAGTCTCCTAAAAGGTGTAGATTAAGGGCCTTACTTATATACAACTAGGGACCCGCCGCGGCTTCGCACGGGTGCAATGTAGATACTAACGTGGTGCATATGCATGTATTATACATATAAACATTCCTCTTGAATCACTCTGCCTATTGATGGAAACTGCATTAAAATCCGTTGCGTAGTTTAAAAGATCTAAGCGTAAAAACGGCGGGAAACGACTTTGTTTTATACTATGCTATGCTTAATTCTCTGCCGATATGATTTCACGCATAAAAACTAGACAATAATTTAAACATAGATTAACTTTAAGTATTGATTATAAGTAAAATATCAAAATTATGCATGTGAGGGTAAAGTAACGAAGTATGCTATGCTGATACCGCAGCTAGCTTGTGAAAAATTATGACAAATGTCAAATTTGTCAATCGAAAACATTTGTATATACTACAGTCTTTCCAAACCGTAGTCGAAGTAGGATCTATAATGTGTAAGTAAGAGAACCTCGCATGATGTCTGGCCAGCCTCCGTCGCGTTCCCGAGTGTGTTTGTGTGTGGTTTAAGAGATGACGCACATCTTCTTGAGGTCGCTCTCGTCAGGATCGAGCGCCTCCGAGTCCTTCACCACCGGCTCCTTGCCCTCGATGTCGGGGAGATAGCTACAAACAAACAGTTGATTTAATTATACGACCGTCTTGATTTAAATAAACTCAAAACGCAAAAAATGTATCCTCCCCATGGTTTCTGGCGTGTTGTCCGGGATAAAGAGTAGCCTATGTTATCCAGGGTATGTGATCCAAATTTCAATTAAAGTTGTTAAGCCGTTACAAAGACAAACATAGCTATAATGTCAAAAAGCGTAAAATTATAAACAGCAGCTAATTAGAGATTTTTTTTTAAAGTTAAAATGTCTTTGTGAGCTTTGAGTATTTTTAATTTCGAACGCTTCATATCCCACAGGATAGGCGACAGTAAACATTGTAACATATCTTATAGGATAAGTGATAGTATACGTATAATAGTAGTAGTGTAACTTATCCCACAGGATAGGCGGTAGTATACCATGAGTGGTAGAATACAACTGAATGTATCTGACAGGATACGGGAGGTTACCTCTCGTAGTCGAGCCCCTGCCTCTCGTAGAAGAGCAGGTAGGCGGCCGCGGGGTCGATGGGCGGGCGCGGCGGCGCGGCCCCGGCGGCGGGCGGTGCCGCCAGCTCGCGGCACGACGAGTCGTTGTAGCACAGCCAGGAGCCCGAGGGGTGCCGCGCATATGCCACGTAGTGCCCGCCCGACATCTGCCCGCTGTGAGACTGCAAGTACAAATAATTTATTGATAACACCAAAATAACCTTTTACAATGTCAATATTATGTGCATTTAAAATATTTATAATAATTAGTAATCATCATTTATAATACACGGTCTCTGGTATCTAAGATCTTAGATGTATACATGCGAGATATGTTTTAACGTTACAAGTTGCTTTTAACCGAGAAATTTTGGCAAATGCACAGGAAGTGCGACGACAAACCAAAACGATGAAATTGTTATTGTTTGTAATTGGTGTTAATAATGAAGTTATATTATTATTATTATTAAGATAAAAAGATGATATTTTCCAACAAATAAAAATTGTATTTTGTACTC
Source organism: Biston stratarius (assembly GCA_950106695.1). Lineage (NCBI taxonomy): Eukaryota > Metazoa > Arthropoda > Insecta > Lepidoptera > Geometridae > Biston > Biston stratarius. The sequence goes on from OX467106.1 coordinate 12,362,567, forward strand.
GCATCTACTAAACTATAACATTTAAATTAAAAAAAAAAAAACACTTTCCTTAAAATTTATCACATACAGAGTTACGGGAACTCAATTTCATTCAAATCAGTTAAGCCGTTACAAGACACTCGCTATTATAATATATATTAGATATATATATATAGAAACTCTTCATTGTGCACACCAGAAACAAAATAACCTTATATGTTAGGGCCACAAGTGGCAGCCTTATCGCTAAAAAAGATCTCTTCTAGGCAACCAAGAATGGGGTAACCCGGTAATATTAGTGTGTAATAAACATAATGGTATGTAGAATTGTGTATTATTATAGAGTGGGGTAGGTACTGACCACGACAGCGTAGAGGCGGTACTTGAGGTCGAAGGGGTCCTGGTGCGGCAGCAGGCGGTGCTGGTGGAAGTCCACCAGGTTGTCGGCGGTCACCGGCGTCGCTTGCAGACTCGTCGACTCCAGTCGCTCGCGCCTGCCACACACACACTTTATACTTAGACCACAGATATTAAAGGTATTATGATGTTGGCTATTCAACCGAAACAGGTCATCGCATACGTATATGACTTTTTCATTTTTTTTTAATATAAAATGTAATAAGACGAACGATACCGTCTCTCTCGGAAGAGATAACGCCTGTCCATGACCATTGCAGCGATACACAGAACTTTGAGTAACAAAACAAAGTTCAGGGCATCGCTGCTTTGGCGCTCATTACTTTGAGACTTTCGATGGTTAGTCTCAACAGCCCTGTAATGTCGCTTCCTTTTAAACCGGTTATTAAACAAATTTATGTTTGCACACTACTGCTTAGCGGCAGAATATCTGGTACTGCGATGGTACCTACTAAGATCCTGCTAAGAATAATCCTCCTGCTAAGAAAATCCGCCAAGTAAACTTGTTTTGCCTTTTTAAGAGGCATCCTCAGGTCGTATTGACTCTGCTAGAATCTTCGAATGTGTACTTCTGGCCAAGCGCTCGAAGCGTTTTTCCGCTGTGAATGAATCAACTGTCAAACCTTTTAGCGTCGACGGAGGAGCGCCGGCGGCGGTCGGCGCGCGCTCGCGAGCGCGTCTCGGGCGCCGCGTCCGCGCACTCGGGCGCCTCGCACGACTCGATCGCCTCCTCGCCCTCGCTTTCGCTCTCGCTCTCCGTTATGGCCTCGTCCACGAACATGGATGACCTGAAACAACACGTTACGAATTTTGGCGGGAACGCGGAAGGAGTCGTGTCGCTTCATTGTATTTTTCCAAAACTAGTGATTTTTCGTGTTGCTTCCAAAATTCCATCGAAGCTTATAGTAAAGTCGCCACTACTTTACTAAAGCATGACTAGATTTGACTAGCACGGACTGGACTTTGACTATAAAGATAGAGAAGCTGAAAACTGAAGACTGCACACAAAATACAGAAACACTGAAACTAGCAGAATGCACAGAGTGCGAATCTATTAAAAGAATAGATGATAGATTTTGTTGGAATTCCTATCACTTTCACTTCTACTACATATAAATTAATCACGAATTCATTTATCGTCAATTCGTTTGTTTACATATTTAGTTTAGTCGTGTAGTATTTAGGAATACTTGTTCTTTATGGTACAGTAAGTTCTAAAAGAACTAAAAATTTGTTCAGAAAATCCTGCTCGAAGGACCAAAATTTACTTGAGAAACACACTGAAATTATTGAAAAGGTTGATCTTGGAGTGCCTACTTGTGCGTTGTTTTTTTTTTAAGAATGTCTCTGACAACCAGATCAAAAGAGCGGGAACTCACACTTTGACAGGTGACATGATATTGATGACAAGTTGACAGACGCATTGTGAGATGCGGGAACAAGTTTTCTTGAGTAAAGTAATATGTCTGGATGACGAAATAATCGAAAGTCAATGTTTTTTATACGCATCCATCATAAGAATGTAGTTGGACTCTGTAGTTAGGATTGAGTAGGGCTTGTATTTTATCGACATACCTCCGCTTGAGCTGTATGTCGCGATGCCTGTGTATGGTCTCCATTGGCACAGAGGCGAGATAGTCGGTCGGCTCGAATTCCTGGAACGGGAAGTCCACCACCTTTTGTGACTTGATCCACTTGTTGTTCACGTACTGGAACCGCTTCAGGTGGATTATCTGCAAACACAAACCACACGTGATGCTACACACCGGTTCTTTGCTTTATTATCATCAGCCTATCGTACTCCACTGCTGTGCATAGGCCTCCCCCATTGACTTCCATAAAGGTCGGTTAGAAGCGGCTCGCACCCAGCGCGTTCCTGCGGTCTTTATGAGGGTCTGTCCACCTTGTGGGTGGACGTCCTACACTGCGCTTGCTGCCTTACGCAGTGGCGGATTTACCAGCAGGCAGAGTCCAGGGCAGCAAATTTAGGATTCTAATATATTCCACCCACCTATACCGCCGACTAACCATCGAAAGTCTCAAATTAATGAACGCCATAGTGGCGATGCCCTGGACTTTGTTTCGTTACTCAAAATTCTGTTTCGCTGCCTAGTCCTATACATAATAATAATAATAGTCCTAGACATGCGCCATCAGGATGGCGTCTTGCTCGTCTAGTTTCACATAAAAAAAATACAAGCATCGGATCAAATCTTACATATACAATTTTGATGTATACAGGGCAAAGTTGGGGGCACAAGACCGCGTGGCAGATCCCCATTGCGCTGGACCGACCAGATAAAGGCTGCACTGCACGGTCTTGTGAGTGAGTGCTCAAGAAAGACGTTCATACGCGAAGAATGGCGACGGATTGTCTGGCGAGCCACCACCGGCACCTGAATTGATGACCACGACCACTCTGTCAAGAGTGTACACGACTAAGAAGAATGGGATATAGAGGAGTAGTTACAAGTATGGGTGGCGCGCGCCATATTTGCAGCGTCTTGGTGGCGGGCTGCTTGCACCGGCAGCGGTCGCAGTGGTAGCGCTGCTCCAGCCGCTCGGGCGACGTGAACGCGCGCAGGCACGACGCCAGGTCCACGGCGCGCGCCGCCTCCACCGCCAGCTGCCGCACGGACGCGTGCTCCGCCCACGCCTGCCGACGGGAAACTGACTTATCAACCAGCCGTAGCGTACTCACACCAACTTTTACCATAGCATCGCATGTTTACACTACCTTCAGCTCACCTGGTTTATTACTAATATTTTATACTTTTACATACGGTATACTAGCCTACTTATATGCAAAAATTTAAAGCGTACATACAAAATCCAGGGTACTTGTTAGCTTTTTGTAATTTTGTACTTAGGACTTGTACAACATGTAAAAGTTACAAAATATGTCCTTATACATTTTTCAAGCCAATAAATAAATTATTATTAAGTCACGTTGGTGATGGTAAACACACCTAGGCTGGAATGGGAACTGGCTTTCGAATGAGGCTGCACGGAACACACCATTAGATGCTTGGCGGTAGACTTTCAACTTGGTAGGCCGAGTACTAGAAAGTACCAGCATGCTATGGTTTCCTCAAGATATTTTTCTTTATGTTTTGCTCAAGCTCATTGTTGGGATTTGGACTAACGCCCTCCGGCGTGAGATCCGATCGCGCTAACCACTGAGCTATCACTACTATAATTTCATAATAGCATTTTTTGCACTCTGCGAGTAACAAGCATTTCATATATGCAAGAGTATCATGATAAAGTTGAGTAAAATAAATCTTGGTCACAGTCAGTGATTCAAGGGCACATCTAGTGCATGGCCGAGTAACTTCTACGTAGTTTTAGAAACACACAAAAAACACTTAATACACTACATTATACCTCTTGCGCATAATTTGGCACTTCATGATCAAAATACAGATATTTTATAAACGAATATTAGAAAAACTACAATTTTTAGAAAACTTTTTTTTTTTTTGGCTGACATGCTAAGTGTTTGACCACAGCTCACCTGATGTTAAGTGACGGTGTGGTCGAAGATGGTAAAGCACACCTAGCCTGGAATGGAACTGGTTCTTAGGTGAGGCTGCCGGAACACACCGGTAGATGCTTGGCGGCAGATTTTCAACTTGAAGGTGGTAGCTAGCCAGCCGAGTACTAGAAAGTACCTTACCACCACGCAAATTAATACTGTTATATTTAAATGAACGTATTCGTTATTTCTTTTTTAATTTGAGTATTAATTTACGTATTGAAATGTATTATTATTAATATAGTATTATTTGAGTAAATTTCAATGTGTGTCTAAGAATATACGCAAGGCGTTGCAAGAGTTACAGACCTTCTCCCGGGTGCTCTGGTACCGGAGATGGAGCGCGGTGGGGTCCCAGTCGATCGCGAGGAGCGCAGCGCGGCCGCGGCGCGAGGCGCCCCGCAGCATGCTCAGGTCCAGCACGGACAGCGTGCCCGGGCTCAAGCTACCCTGGAATACCGACACATTTTTTTTTATTCACAGGCTAAGTGTTTGATCACAAAACTTTTCTCGAAATAAAGCGCCATCTATCGATTTTATTTTTCACTACTACAAAGTGAACAACGTCTAGCCAAAATTGCTCGCAACACGCATGGAGAGTGGCGCCATCTAGGGATCATGATATCAATAAATAGTTCGATTTACCATATAACCGTCAAGATCTTTAAGAACCTGTAATTTCCCTAGCTGCAGTACCTACGAACATAGTGTATAGTAATGTTTACACACTGTTGCTTGGGGTCAGAATATATGGTACCGTACCTACAACTAGACAACCGCCTGTTAAGGAGATCCAAGACCGAGTTAAACAAGGATCAAGTAGTCAGGGTTAACAGACGATATGATAGAAGTTATATGACCTGCCAACTAGGCAGACGCAGTATAGCTAGATTATTATCTCACATCAAAATTGACCGAGCTCCTGCAGCTGGCCTGTCTCTGCAGCTTGGCCTGCGCGATGGGCGACGCGCCCGGCACCGGCCCGCTAGCGCTTGCCGAGCTCGCAGACATGCGGGCCGCCCCTCCTCCTGGAACTGACCATATCACACTATTGGACACTTGGTCACATGTATCTAGATCTCACACAGGTGCGTGAAACAAGGATCTAGTAGTCAGGTTAAATAGATCTATGGCCATGGATCAATCGCAACAAAACGAAAATGTTTTTTTTTTATTGGTTTACTAACTGACTGTTACGTGTTACATTAAAAAACGGGAAATATTTATGAAAAGCAAAAATTGTTATCATCGTGGAAATTATTGTGAAATGATTTAGTTTTTCCTGGTGTAGTAAAGTCGAAAATATTTAAATTGTTAATATCATATTTTGTTGAAATTCGAGAACATCTGGTACGAGTATATTGGTGAATGTTAACTATATACATGGTTATACAACATTTACTTTAGTAAGCAATAGTCTTACGTTAGGTTTGAAGCTGGTGGGGACATCAGTAAAGACGTTGAGAATATAACTGATGATGTGGCACATACTAGTTCAAAATATGATGTTAATGATGAACGTTAACACTAGTGATTAAATGTTGAGTACGTACCTGCAGTGTGCGCGACGAGCGGCGTGGTGGAGGTGGGCAGTGCGCAGCCGCGGCAGAGTGCGGGCCAGGCGCACCTGGCGCACCACGCACCGCGCGCGCACACCAGTCGCAGCGTGAACGGGAACTCGTACCCCAGACTGTCGTCGCTGTAACACAACACATAATTTTTCTTCCTTAAAAAAAAAAATAGTGCTTTAATCACTTCATTTAACTTCTGCTCAATATTAACATCATTTAATTTTAATAGGAGTTTTAAATACAACTAACACTATATAGAAAGTCTTTGGCGAAACACAGAAGTTCTGCAAAATTCATATTTCATACATAGATTTCACCATGGCGTTCGATACTGTTAAAAAAATATTTTGCTCCAGAAATCTAGGTATGCTGTAATTTTTGTTTTATTACTTTGATGGTGCAAACATCACTTGCGCAATCGTTTTTATCTATTTATCGTTCGAGGTTTAAATTTTTCTGCCAAAAAATACTTACTTACCACAGGGCACCGCATCGTGGCCCTCTATTCTTTTTGGTTTTTAAGAAATGACAGTTCCACAATAGCTTCCTTCTATAAATAATTTGTTTTATTTTGATTGTGGATGGTTTGAAATTAAAGCATGATTTCAATTTCGTAATTTCTGAGTTGATCTCATAGTAAAATTTCATAACAATGAGTATATAGGCTTTGTTACAGCTTAGTACTACCGTTTTGCAAACCTGTATACTGACCAGTCGGTGGCGTGATTGGAGGCGTCTCCGGCGGGAGGCCGCGCGCTCAGCAGCCGCGCGACCTGCGTCCACACCTGCGCGTACACGTCTCGACCGCTCATCCCCGCCTGCAGCCCCACCAGTAGTGGGACACCAAACAGCGCGGGACGACTGCGCTGGGACGGGAGGAAATATGCGTCTAAACGGTTCTGCTTCCTGAAATATAACGGAGATATTTTTTCTTAAATGCGCAAATACATAATAAATAAACCACAGAAACTCATAAACACTAGAAATAAATCAAACATAACATACGACTTAAGAACTTGTGCTGTTTTTAAATGTTTTTCTTGACATCAAATCAAATAAGTCATGACGTGACATTACTAACACAGACAAGCCCAAATCATGTCCTAATGTAGGGGTGATAACTAGATATTGGAAATAAAGTATCACCATATTACTAACTCAATTTTGAAGTTAAAAAAAAAAACTTTACAAGTTAAAACAACACTAGTTTTGGAGGCTAATATAATGCAGTGTCATAATTTTTGCACATTGTTACTAAGCAAACAACTTATTGCAGTAAGCAGTGAATTTCTGGAGTGGAGACCACGGACCGGCGAACGCAGCGTAGGACGCCCACAAAAACGACCTAATGAAGACTGCGGGAACCCGTTGGGTGCGAGCCGCTTCCAACTGGGCTTTATGGAAATCATTGGGGGGATGCCATGTTCAATAGTGGACGTCTGGGATGATGAAGCACGTTGTTTGTTACCGACCTGTGTACAGCGACGATGTAGTGTCCCCTGGCAGACGTCCCCGGCGCGGCCTGCATGCGGCCCATGTCCCCGGGCGAGGAGCCGAACTGCACGCGGCCCAGCCGGGGGCTAGACGGTTGCACGTTCAGCGACTTCACGCTCAGGGTAGGCGAGCTTCGCGGATCCTCCTTCTTTACTTCCTGGATAACGAGAGAATACCAACTTTATTTATTAGTAGTTAAGCTCCATTCGCTCTGGGGTCGATATATCTTTTATCGTTATGCTATTACTAATTTTATATAAACTCATTATTTTATTACCTTTCCACAATGTTGACACCAATACATATATTTAGAACTTGTAATACAATATAGGGGCTAAATATTCCAAATGAACACTAAGAAATAAATTAAAACTATTTAGAAATAATAATCTCGTTTGTCTGGCCGTCCGTTAGTAGAGAGGGGCAGGGGAACCAAGTAATGAAATCCCAAGGCTCAATAAGGTCTGTATTGGCTGAAGCACGTAGAGTGTTACCTTGTGCGGATGGTCGGCCGCGTCGGTGTAGAGGGAGTGCGAGCGCAGGAAGGCCGCGGGCGGGCTGTGTGACATCAGCCCCTCCGAGCGCGACCGCTGAAACACCACGCTCGCCTTAGCGAGTACGTCATGCGTATCTCACGCCAACACACGCTACGGGGACCAAACGACTTTCTACCCTCTACGTGAATACATCTACTAATTCAGATACAAACTAAAATCTTCCTATTTACTGTACGCCACGCCATATTTTTGATTTTTATGTATTATATCCTGATGGTAACAGATAACGCCTCTCCATTACTACTACCTAAAGCTTCGAGTAATAAAAGAGACCGTTTTGTTCTTCTCGTTACTTTTACATAAACAAGACAGCACAACGTTTAGGATCAGTATGCTACTTATCTAAAATATATTGACATCAATAATCTAAAATAACCTAAAATACATATATTAAATGTCGTATATTCGTACAGGGTAGAAAATCGCTACAATAAACACAGCCAGACAACACATAATGAAGGTATAATTCATAATTTTGAGAGAGAAATCCAGTAGCCGCCTTACATACAAACATATTCGCAAATTCCTTTAATTAGGTATATGAAATTATAAATAAAAAGGAATGTTAGGGAAATTACAGGGCTATTGAGACTAACCATCGATGTCTCAAAGTAATGAGCGTCAAAGCAGCGATACTCGAACTTTGTTTTACTCCAAGTTCTGGGTAACGTAATGGTCACACACAATGGACAGACATTATCTCTTAACATTAAGAGAGCGCCTCGGTCGTCTCATTTCTTATACATGAGAAAAAATATTGTCACTTTCCTACGACTTAACAAACCAGTGCAAATAAGTAGTTTATAATTCAATATAGAATTATTAATGTTGGTCGAGCATGTTTACGATATTATCTCTGAAAAGAAGGTTCGGAGAAAGCCACAAACAATAAACAAAATTAATAAACAAACAGTTATTAATTTATTAAAATCGGTACAGGTTTTTAAATGCATTACGTGCTTTCAATGTTTTCAGTTAAAATAGCAACTAAATATCTGCTGTACCTATTTTAGTAAATCTATAATCTTATTAACAACAATATACAGGGCTATAAGCTTTGAATATACTAGTGGTTATTGTCATCATTATGAACAAGTTTGGTACAACTTAGAAATCGTAAAAAAACAGCTGTTATAAAATACAAACAGGATCCTTCCAAGGTAGATCCTTGAAGGAAGAATCCCGGGGAAGCGAAGCCCAGGACGTCCCAGACGAAAGTGGCTAGACGACATCAAGGAGTGGACTGGAGTGAGATACAAACAAGTAAAATTCACAGCATGGGCTCGCTAAAAGTTTGCCTACTGACCTCCAAACTTCAGTATGAAGATGAAGTACAGAAAAAAAATATGGAGTATTTCGTACGTGATTTCAAAATTATAACAGTCGTTCAAAATGATGAGTGCAGTCCTTTCGGCATAGTACATCCCACGCTTATATCCCTGTTTTCAGAGTTCATATTAAATAATGCAAAATTTCTCGTAAACAACTATCCTAAGACTCGACTAAACTTACTCGTTACGACATATTTAGTTAAATATGATATAAACAAGTTTGTGACAAATGGTCTGACGTTAGTAACTTTTTTATAAATTATTCATAACACCCTGTATCCTCGAACCGAGTGGTCTTGTACTAGATGATGGTAAGAGACAAGACGCCACTTGCGTTAAATAACTTTTATATTTTTTAGCTTTTTACAGGTCAGGAAAGCAAGTCATTTTATAATTATATTTAAAAAAAAACAAGGTATATTAACAATAAAAACTAAAACAATACTTTAGCTTAAAGAATTTAACTATTGTCAATTAGACGGAAAGTGATTGTTGTAAAATTAAAAAAAATGGAATGAGGAAGTTGCACTAAAGAGATTTTGCAGTTAACAATAACATGTATACATAGATTTGATTAATATATACAAACAATATTATATATATACATTTTATTTACACAACACGCTACACTTTAGCTATGACAACACACAATTAGGGCAAATGGTCATTCAAATTATATTACAACGAGGTAACATTGCACAACAAGCTTTAGCGAAACAGCAAAATTCTAACAAATACTTGTTGAATAAATACTACAGTGTATATGAGCAATTATATTTAGCAGTACTTTGAAATTGAAAATAGTAAAACAAAAAAAAAACAGTGTTGAAATAATGATTATGCAAAGAAATCGTTGCCAGTGAATAAAATTGCCACAAATAATAAAAAAAAACTATGTGTCAAAATGATGAAGATTGTATTTTGTGGCAAAATATTTGAAATATGTACCTTAATTTTGTGTTAGTTTTTAAATGTCTGTAACACAATAGACGAACATCTTGTGTCGAACCGAACACTAAAATAATTTAAAATTGAGATGGTTCATTTTTTTTCTCCTTTTAATTGACACTTTTTTTGTTAATAAAAATGCAACAGGTTAAAAAATATGAACTATCCATATGGGAATAGGTTAACTTATTACATAAATGCTTAAAGCTGAAAAACACGATATTATTTAAACAGTAATTTTTTTAGTTTATTTACATTGTGCTTTTTTACAAGACAGCCCAAAAAAGAAATGCAAAGTTTTCAGTGTTAATGTATGTATGTATGTATGTGAGTTATTCCTTCATAACTTTTAAATGCCTGAACATATGAGGTATCGTTAGGATAATTATATCATCCCGACTGACATTAAAAAATATTTGTGGGCTTTTGTTTTTATTAATTTTCTCAATTAAGCTTGTTTCTATAGCTTTGTGTCATTGAGGTAAGTTTTTCAGCTTCAAACGTTTGTTATAATATAATTTTATCATCAATCCAGCTATTCTACAGGGTTAACTAAAACTATTTTGTACATCATTAATCTTACGTTTGAGTTGAATTAAACTTTCACCGCTCTTCTACTTGGGTTACTTTGTGCACATCTCAGTCAAGTCATTTTTAATTTCGATCTTTGAGTAATTTTCCTAATACTTCTGAGGTTTGAAAAGTATTTTTTTTTGTACAAACAACGTTTACCATGGGACAAACTAAAATCGTAACAAATTTGTTCGTAATAATGGGTATAATGACCATTCGGCTGAGTACTACCGTTTAGCGTGACCCCGAATAATTTTTCATCTAATCTATTCTTTATTTTACTGCAAAATATTACATTGAATTATTATTCTGGTTTTGAGATAATTAATTATTGTACTAGTGTGTGTTTGTGTGTGTGTGAGTATGCGTGTCAGTGCGCTAACCTTGAAGCAGAAGAGTGCTGGCATGCAGAGTGAGGAAGTATTGCCGGCGCCCACACTCACCTCCGCGCCCGCGCCGCCTCCGCCCGCGCCCGTGCCCCCTCCCGCGCCTGCCCACCCTGCAAGCGATGCACGAGCTGCTTAGTGTCAAACACTTTAAAGCCATTTTTATTGCTGATTCAAGATAAATCACAAAAAAAAATTGCGTGGGCTACGTTACTGATAGTTCACCCTGAGGCTGGGGTAACAGAACACGGCGTCGGTCCCCTAATGGGGGACTAGGCTTCGGATGTTACAAGTTTGGGAAACCATACGGCTGCAGAGCCAGGAGAGGACAACGATGCGTGGCCCATGTTGTGCGCTGTGCCGAGGGTTCCGTTGCATTCCACGGGATACCCCCCTGTCAGGGTATAAGGAGGGCCACCCGGGTATAGTGTGTACTACTCCAAACAAATAGACTGTGACCCTTTTTGAAATTTCCCTCTGATTAGTGAAAAAGGTTACTAATGGCATTTCTTGGATAAAGCTATTTGAATTATGGAAACAAAAGTCGACGTACCAAACTTTAACAAAATAAAACAAAAAGATTCATCAAAAACTTCGCAAAACAGGTATACCAGTTTTTTTAAATTATTAACAGACTAAGTTGTAGGTGGTAACATCAGGCGAGCTGTGGCCGTGTTCTTCAATGACGGCGTGGTCGAAGATGGTAAGCATACCTAACCTGGAATGGGAACTGGCTTTCTAGTTTCTCACGTGGAACACACCGTTAGGTGCTTGACGGCAGATGTTTAGCTCTAGTGTGGTAGCTACCCAGTGGATAGTATAAAGTACTCTAACACCGTGCTATTGGTATACTCACGATGTTTTCCTTCACCAGCAGCTCAATATCATTGTTGCGGTATGAACCCACGCCCTTCAGCGCAGTAACCACAGAGCTATCATAGCCGCAAAATTAAAGTAAGTGTTATTTTTACCAATTGGAAGTGCAAAGAGATTAGCGACTTCTTCGGATGCTATATGTAATACTAGCTGCGCCCCGCGGTTTTACCCGCGTGGTGATGGATGATGATGATGAAAAGTATCCTATGTTTTATTCCAGGGCTTAAAGTATCTACATGCAAAATTTCATCCAGATCCGTTCAGCCGTTCCGACGTGATTGAGTAACAAACATCCATCCAAACTTTCACATTTATAATATTAGTGGCATCGAAGTTCGAACGTTCGTGATTAAGTTACCGTTAGTGTCGCAGTGGTCGTTGATCTCCGCGTGGCATGCGGGCCCGGCGGCGGGGCACTCGTACGCGTACAGCTCCGACGCGGAGGCAGCCGACACCTTCGCGTTGTCCTCGAATATGCGCCCTATTGTCGACCCGTTAAGGTCCACTAGCAGCATCCTGCAACGGGAATAAATAATTAGTAGGTGCCTCTATCGTCCATAGTAACATCACGTACGGGCTAAAGCTGTGGAGCGTTGCCGATCGTTAATAGAGCCTTTGTTATGCAGAAGTGAACCATTCGTGTCATATGTGGGGTTCGAGACGACGTCTCTTGCGTGGAGCTGTTTTGGGGGCTACAGATGCTGCCGTTTCCGTAATTAAGGAAAAATTTAAAAAAAATCTATATTTAGGTTGACTGGCTAGCTCAAGTTGAAAATCTGCCGCAAAGCATCTGTGTGTTCTGGCAGCATCACTTGAGAGCCAGTTCCATTCCAGGCTAGGTGTGCCCTACCATCTTCGACCACGCCGTCACTTAACATCAGGTGAGCTGTGGCTTTATAATCAATCGCTCATACGTCACCATACATAATATGGGCTGTCGTCAAACGGTACCCGTCAATATGCGGTATAACTTACGACTCCGGTGCCAGACCGCACAGCTCGGACAGCTTTTTCTTGAGGTCCAAATAGGTGCCTTCCGTGTTGACCCGTACGCCGTACTTTATAGGCACAGATCCGTCCAGCAGAATCACTAAAAAAAAATACAACCACACTACAGGAAAAACCAAAAGCCCTCGTAAATATATTTTGCGCAGGAAAACCCAAATACGAGTAATATGTATTTTTTTTTTATTCGAAGGGTGTTTGACCACAGCTCACAGACCAAACTGTTCAAACTTAAACTGACAGTTTAAGTTTGAACAGTTTGTAGATTTGTAATTTGTTAATGGATTAAGTTGTCATGGAGAAGCGAATAATAACAAGTAATAAAATTGAAAAATTTAAAAACCCACTACGCTATTAACCAAACATTGCTAAGAACCACCGCAAGGAAACTGGCATTCAAATGAAAAACACCGCATCGAAATCGCTCCATCCGTTTGAGAGCTACGATGCCACAGACAAACAGACACAAATCGACGTCAAACTTATAACACCCCTCTTTTTGCGTCGAGGGTTAAAAAAATAATTTGAAATGTCCGAGTCCAGAGGGCCTATACCAAGTAACATCCGATTAGTATTAAAAGTATGTCAGTTTGCTGTCACCGTGTGTGGGGTCATACCTCTGACGGTGGTGCTCCTGTAGGACTCCATGGGCAACGGCAAGCTGAGCATGTTGAAGGCGTCGAAGCGCACGCTCTCGTGCGCGCACGCGTCGCAGCGCACGCGCGACTTGAGCTGCCCGTAGAACAGGTCCGTCATGACGGACGCGTTGCGAGCCGTGTGCGCCGCCCACGCCTCCGCCGCCACCACCTGCACCCATCACCCGACCGCGACTTAGTACCACCGCTACACTCCGAGTTATGAAGTTCCACTGTGAGCACACCGGCGTGAAGTCATCACATCATCAGCCATAGAACGTCCACTGCTGGACATAGGCCTCCTCCTGGGAGGGTTTTGCCAATACTCGCCACGCTTGGCAAGCGAGTTGGCGAGCGCAGTTAAGTGTGATTGTTCAAGGAAGACGCTGCTGCCCGTCTTCCGGATTACATCCCTTAGCCGACTCTTACGGCGGGTAGAGAGGGTTGGGTACAATTCTTACGCCGGCACCACCACGGCAATGGCAATGGCGGCATAGCAATGCTTTATTCAGGCGCTAGACTCGTAAGCGTTGCGCATTGTGGCCGCTAAACAAACCGTCACCCGCTCAATGCGCGATTTTGGTTTGGAATGTCACTTCAGAGAAACTTATCCGCCTTCTTTTGGACGGGTAAAGAATGGCTTTGACGGTGTTTTGTAATTTAGTAGCACTAAGGTATTGTAACTTCTCCAACAGTCAATGAGACTCCTGATGGTAAGAAATAACAGCGATACACAGAACTTTGAGTAACAAAACAAAGTCCACGGCATCGCTACGTTGACGCTCACTATTTTAGATTTTAGATGGTCAGTCTTCTGTGATTTTTTCTGTTTTCTACCAGCAAATAAAAACCAGTGTTTATTCAAGTTTGATTCTTACCGGATCTTTAAATCACCAGGCAAGTCCGTTTTCCGCCTGGGATATGAAGAAGGATTGTAACGTGCAGTGGGTCTGGCGGCTCTTGTAAAGGAAGAAGGGTCACCTGGTCGGGCCGGCCCGCGGAGTCCGAGTCGCAGTCGGCGGCGGGGAGCGGGTGCGCGGGGCGGGCGGCCGGCTGCGCGCGGTTCAGGTCCTCGTGCAGCGCGTCCAGCAGCCAGGCCAGCAGCTCCTGCGCGTCGTGCTGCCCGCCGCCGCCCAGAGCGCGCGCCCAGCGGCACACCGCCCAGCGGACGCGCAGCGGCGCCACCGACCGCGCGCGCATCGACCACACCTGTCCGCGGACACAAGGGACATTTATCAAGTATTCCAGAGATATATTTTCCGCTTAAAAGTCGGTTTGGTTACAATAGGATTGCATTTAAATATTTATCTAGCTTAAACGACAATTTGTAAATATTTAGCCGTTTTTCTTAATATCTAAAACTAAACTAACCAGTTGCGCGTTCTGAGGATGCGTCGTGTTGAGGCGAAACACGTGTCGACAACTGGTTACTGCAGCGAGGATTTTTTTTTTATATAGCTGACTGGCTTGGTGTTTGACCACAACTCACCTGATGTTAAGTGACGGTGTGGCCGAAGATGGTAAAGCACAGCCTGGAATGGAACTGGCTCTCAAGTGAGGCTATGCCGGAACACACCGTTAGATGCTTGGCGGCAGATTTTCAACTTGAGGGTGGTAGCTAGCCAGCCGAGTACTAGAAAGTACCCTACCACCACGCTATGGTTTCCTCACGATGTTTTTCCTTCACCGACAGCTCAAGCTCATTGTTGGGGTTTGAACCCACACCCTTCGGCATGCGAACCAAACGCGCTAACCACTGAGCTATCATCGCTATAATAAGGATATAAACACTTGTGATTATTTTAATTAGATATTTTTAATTTGTTTTAAGTTTGTGTCTGATTTTAGCTTGAGACATTGAGGAATATTTCGAATAAATATTTAAAAATTGTCGTCGAGGTAGATAAATATTTAAATCATATTAAATCCCCGTCACTGTTGTATCCAAAATGCCTTAGCTTACACTTAAAAATATATCTCTTAAAGACACAAAATGAGCTTCTGCAAAGTAACGCCTGAATCTATTACGCAGATTATCCGGGAACTGTAAATGGTACCAAGCCTACAATACACTCCAAGCGGGTCGCTGGTCTGCTCGCGGTATACACACAATCTAGTATTTTATCCCTAGATTAAGATTAATTTGATTAACATTCCTCTTCCCATATTGTAAAAAAAGAAGAAAAAAATTTGAATTCTAAGTTGACAAAGGTCACGGACCCCATTGTCTGTGGAGAGTAATTAAAAAAAAAATGCACTCCAAGAAACAAATTATGACCCTCATGACAGTTCCCATTCCAAACCAGGTTCGCCACCCACCACGGCGTCTCTTAACGTAAGTTGAACTGTGGTCAAGCACCTAGTCTTGTTGCTAATAAAAAATAAAACAATAGTTTTGTACGAAATAGCTAGATTCTTAAGATACACGGAAGATGGATCCATTTTGTCGCTGTTTTAATGTTCAAGAGATCTTACCACCTGGAACAGCTGCTTACCTCCTTACACAGTTCGCCGTATCTGAGAGCCAGGGCTCCTTTGGTCCCGAGTGGGTTGGTGGTGTTCACTTCGTAGAGGTGCATACCCGAGTTAAAGTATCGGGTAAGGGGACCCGTGTTCCACACCTAGGGGACACAATTCATTTTACCAATGGTTAAAACTATTATATTTAGTTTAGTTAGTAGTTAGTATATTTTAGAATTCCAAACTTCAAAGACATTTATACCCTATTTTTTTTTTGGACATTTGTCACAGCGCCATCTAGCCCCAAACTAAGCAAAGCTTGTATGTTAGATAACTGATAGAATACTTATATACTTTTTTTTTTGTGAATACATACTTTTAATAAGTACAGAACATCCTGATACAGAACAAATATTTATCGTCATATAGGTATATTTTGCCCTGGGTGGGAATCGAAGCCTTAATACTCTTGAAGCAGATACATCAAATGAGCTAACTGGGTAGTCAGAATTAGAATCACACATATTATAAACTGATAAAAGTTTGTGAGTGTGTTTGTTACTTCTTCACGCTCAAACGGCTGAACCAATTTTGATGAAATTTCATATGGAGGTAGCTGACACCCTGGATTAACACAGGCTACTTTTTATCCCGAAAATTTAGCGAGTAAAACCGCGGGGCGCAGCTAATAATATATTAAAATGTTCATGGTGAGCAAGTAAATTAGTATAGACTGTGTGATCGTGATTAATTGCACTTGAAAATATCAAAATACTTGACACCGGTAAATCACCAACGTGCTATGCCAAATACAATGTAGAAGAAGTAATGGCACTCACAGATTGCAGAGCAGCATTCATGAAACACGTGTTCCCCAGATTGTGGAGGCCCGTGGCTCCGGGCAAGTTGGGTGCTATCAGCGTCTCGCGCCGTTCCGTGGCCCGCGAGCCGCTACTGCATTGGCAATACATAGATAACTCGGTATTATTCACATCAAGAAACAAGAAATGATGCAAACATTAAAATGAAGTGCAACAATCGGGAGCCTTATCGTTTAGAGCGATCTCTTTCAGGCAACCTTTGTACGGATAGGGAAGAGAAATATGATACAAAATCTGAATAAGACCAATATACCTACATAAAATTGCCGTGGTGGTGCCGGCGTAAGAATTGTACCCCACCCTCTACCCGTGGTTGCCGTAAGAGTCGGCTAAGGGATGTAATCCGGAAGATGGGCAGCAGCGTCTTCCTTGAACAATCACACCTAACTGCGCTCGCCAACCCGCCTTCCAAGATACTCTCCACGATACTCGCCAGTATTGGCAAAACCCCCCCAGGAGGAGACCTATGTCCAGTAGTGGACGTTCTATGGCTGATGATACCTTCATAAATAAATAATAATAACTAAAGGGAAAACACCTTCAGTTGGGTCACAGAAAAACAAAATACGCAATTTAATTTAATTGGATGACATTTTTTCTAGTTATATCGGTACAATAATGAAACTACTAAACAAGTTTTGATAAAATTTCTATGGGACAAATCGGAGAGCGTATCCTTTCATGTATAAACAAATATTCAAATCGGTTTATAAATGAAAAAGTTTTGAGGTAACAAGTATTGAAAAAATCACAACCTCTTCCTTTTTTGAAGTTGGTTAAAAATATCCGAAAACATTACATTGAGAAGAATAACAAAGCTTCTGGCTGGTTAACCTGAAGAATAACTTTAAGGTATCTATTTATCTTGTCACCGTGTCACACGATTCTGAATCTAATATACAAACCTCAAAGCTCCAATCTCCTCCGGCCAGGTGAGGTCCGCATTCCTGACTTCAATCAGCAGCCGGCTGCGCTCGTCCAGGTGGAGTTCTTCTAATGTCGGTCGCTCGTCGTCCAATAATACTGTGTTGGTACCGAGGAGCCACAATCGCATGTCTTCTCGCGCCAGCCCGAGCGCTCCACAGAGGAACTCTGACACCTGAGTACGGTAATATAGTTAGTTATTTTCCAATGTCACCAACTATGTGGGGAGAAAAGTAATATAGATAGATAGATATAGATTTAGGCATAGGTATATCACTTTACAACCGATGCTTACTTTACTCCCTTACTGTTACATACTTACCCTTATACACATACATACACACACCACACACAAACAGACACACACACTGATGAGACCTTGTTTTATGACACAGACAAACTAAAAGATTATTAAATTACTACTAAGTAATTATGATTGTTTTGACATTTTATTATATTGACAGTATTTTTATATTGACATGTTTGCATATTGAGATACTTAATTTTGACATTTTGTTTTTTAATCATTGACAATTTATCAGTGTTTTTAATGATATATTTGAAATGTTATTACGGAAGTCTTGTAACATTGGTGTTAATAATAAAATATTTGTATTTATATTTGATGACCAGCTATAGTTATATCTAGTGTAACAATTGGCGGACTTATCGTAAAAAAGTGATCTTCCAGGCAATCATAGGAATAGAACATTATGCAACATGGAAAAGTGTTAAGACTATTTTTATTTTCGGCGTCGCGTTTTTGTGCATTCTGCCAGTGTCAAGTAGCTAAATAGTCGTGTGTTTCGAGATACAATCAATTAGAATAAGTTTTAACAATACTATCTTTTTACTATTTTTTATTATTTAATAAATTTGACATGAACTGCGTGTTGAGCTTATTTCAAAAAGCGTCACATTCAACTTAAAATTTAGATTATAACTGGTGTATTAATTGATTTAGTTACTAAAGTGAAGAGTATATTGACCCTTGCATAAATGTATATATGTAGATTTTTCATAATTACGCCTGTAGTAAAAGTTGGCTTGTAAAATGGCTCGGGTGTTGGAGTACCTGTTTGAGCGTGGCGAGGCGCGAGAAGGCCGCGGTGTAGGCGAGTTGGCGCTCGGGCGCCGCGGGTGCTGGCGCCGCAAGCGGCACGCTGCTGTACATGGACACGCCGGCGCCCCCCAGTGCGCCCACGCTGCTCACCCCTGACCACAGATAATGAATTACTATATTTTGTAGCGATAATAGCCGTGTTTAGCGAGGTCGGTTCACACCCCGAAAGGCGTGGGTTCAAACCCCAATGAGCTAAAGCAGCCGGTGAAGGAGAACATCGTAAGGAAATCGTAGCAAGGTGGTAGAGTACTTTATAACTTTTATGTAGAATGTTTAATTGACCGAAATTGGCGAGCCCGAAAAATGTTTAACAAACTCACTTTGTGTGCTGGGAACGTGTCGGAACAACTTCAGTTGCAGCGGATACAGCTCCAACTCTACGTCAGAGTTTGGCGGTCTTATCACCTGCAATGTTAATTTCATAAATCATAAATTTTCAAAATCAAGCTGAGATCTTGGTTAGTAAAGACCTTGTCTTACGACCTTTTTAATTTGTTTTAATGATGATTCAGTACTAAGAGGTTACTAAATTACTAGTGAGTATATACTCTTATATATGGACATATTACTATATACGTATATTGTCATATTTTAATCAATGGAATATTTGTATCTATCATCTGTGTACCTGTCTGGGCAGCGGGTCTGCGCTGCCGTACCAGAGCGCGATGGCACGCCACAGCGCGTCTGGCACAAGCTCGAAGTCGCGGTGCTGCGCCAGCGTCACGTCGCGCCGCAGGTGCCCGCCTTCGCCAGTCAGCGTCCGCACCTGATCACCAATTCTAGTATTCAATATACACGACATACGAACTATATAAGTATAACCGCAAGTATCTTGCTGGACCTCGCTAAGGCTTTTGACACGGTTGCTATTCCTATGCTATCGTGCAAACTAAGAACTTAAGTATCCGAAGTATTGAGCTGAATCTTTTTAATTTCTTCTTCTTTTCAGAACAAATAACGTAATGCATAAGAATTTATGTTTTCAGTAATGATTTGTAAAACACTATTTTTGGGGTTCCCCGGGGAAGTATTTTAGAACCTGCTCTATTTTCCAATTACATAATAAGTAAAGGTATATTTCCCGATAAACTTATAATTTCAGTAACTGTTAGACCACTAAGTATAAAGAATAGCATTAATTTATTCGTAATATTATCAAGGTTTATCGTGAATCTAATACACACACAGCCCAAAAATGTTTTGTAAATTCAGATTTTTAAACAGTTACGACAAAATCTTGATCTATGCAACTGGAAGGAATTTTTGAACTATTCTACCAAGATACGGACTAGCACCAAGTTTTGTGGCTAGAGCCGAGATTTTTTATATCACACAATGCGTACCTGCAGCGGGTCATGGTGCCGGAGCCGCGAGTTGTCGACGGGCCCCGGGTGCGGCGCGTGGGGTGCGTGCGCAGAGCTCACGCCCGAGCTGGAGCCCGCGCTGCCTAATGAAGCCGTCTCACACCGCCACAGCAGGGAGCCCATTGACTCTAAAACAACCATACAGCATTAATCAAGCCTACCCTAGACAGATGCGGCCTGGGTTAGCGGTCATAAATTAATCAACTACCTGGGTCCATCTCCATAGGCCGCGGCAGATTCATCAGGTCTCACCGTAGTTTCAACTAGTCGCATTTTATGTCGCGTCTGTGTGAGGAGGCTTTGAGTCGGCAGTTTAGTAATAACCAAGAACTGAGGGTGTCGCCGTCTATAACCCCCTTGGGAACACACTAGAAAACAGGCCGATTCACTGTAGTACCGTGTTTTTGTGTGGAATTAATTATTAAGTAGGTAGTAGCAGGAAGTTGTCTATGTAGGTACCATCGCAGTATAGTGTAGTATTATGTGATGTATACTGACCGGTGGAGTTGGTGGTGAAGCTCTCATCGCAGACGATGGCCTCGTCGAGCTGCGGGCGCGGGTGGCGGCAGCACGCCGTGGCCGTGTGCGTCGCCCACGCGGCCCACCACTCCGCCGACACCAGGTACCAGAACTGCCCCACGCAGTACCCGCGCGACACTTCGCGGCGCATCCAACCCAGCACTGCAGACAAACAAAACAACCTATAGCTTGAGATCGATAAACTTGAGAAACTAAAACCCGCCTAGTTTTATTTGCCACTTTAGTTAAATCTTTTTTAGCGTATTTTACGGGATAAAAACTGTATATACTTCGGTTTATAAAATATTTAAGTATTCTATCAGTTATCAGACTTCCATCGTACAAGCTTTGCTTAGTTTGGGGTCAGATGGCGCTGTGTGTAATGTCCTAATTTTTTAGGATTAATAGGCTTGCGTTTGATCGCCATCTCACCGGATGTTAAGTGAAGATGCGATCTACAATGGAGCACGCTTGCCTAGAATATACCGATTCACTCTCGACTTGAAGACACCCAGATTGTATCTATCAGGAAACACCCACTCAGGTAACGTATTACACGCTTTAACCATTCGAACAATGAAAGTGGATTCAAATTATTTCGTGCGGATTTTTGGAACGTCAACCGTAAAACGATATTATTTATTTATTGTCGTTTTGGGTCATGTTCTATTAAAATAATCAAGAGAAAGAATAAAGAAGAGATACAAGAACTATGCACACTTAGCGACCCTAATTCATAAGAAAGCGATTGTATACATACAAAAATAATCAATTTATACAAAATTTCAAGTATTTATGTTTTTGCAAGTAATAGAAAATGAAAACGACAATTAAAGCATTAACTATGCCAATAATAATGGCTGATAATCTCGTCATACCGATACTGTCAAATCATAGCCTCAATAACAATTATAAGATTACGAGGATTAGCAACTCCATGTAACTGATAATCTAATGCATTTTGTACTCGATAATACAAAATACGCTGATAATGTAATGTGAACTATAACTACAGCTTTAGTAGAAGACGTCAATATAAAGGGCAATCCAATTTAAAAATTAAGTAAATATAATTATGTCAATGAGATTATCGAAATCCTCATTTTTGTGTGAAACATAAACGGCGATTGCGCTGTTAGTAGAAGTATGTTCGTTGTTGTAAACTTAATAAATAATTTTAAAGCTTCATTTAATCAAAATAAATGAATGAATGAGGTAAGATTTGAGTTTGATTCAGGATACGCGAAATACTTACTAGAATTTATTTTAAAATTTTTAGTTCATTGTCCCACATAATAATTTGTTTAAAAAATATACTTTTTATTTATTTTTAAATTTTTAGTTGATGAGTATTATAGAGATTTACTCCTGAAGACGAATCAATCGAGTCCAAACTTGATGGGTTTATCTTGTTTAGTTCAGAAGTTCCTATGGCCATCTCCGTCTCCGTCATCAGACCAGATCCATGAAACTATATCATTGTATTGTCACAGAAGATACATAAGTAAATCAAATTTAAGTCTAATTGGACATCGGGAAGTAGGTCAAATTTAACTTGCAAGATTCCACCCGAACAAACATAGCTTACGAGTACATTGCAAGTTAAATAAAAGCTTGTAAAAAAGATTAGCCAACTGGGTAATCTTGTTAAGTTTAGCAGCGAACGGATCAACAGATTCTTTTTATTTGTTAACAGGCTAGGTGTTTGACCTCAGCTCACCTAATGACGGTTTAGTCGATGTAGTAAACACACCTACCCTGAAATGGATCTGGCTCTCAATTGAGACTTCTGGACATTGTTCTTTCTAAAGTCGGAGCGGTCCGCTAGTATATATACTAGTATAGCTACCTACGTAGATAAACTGCAAAAGCTAAAATTTAGAAAATATCATCTTTAAAGATATTCATATCATCAGTCGATTTTTCTTTCGCATTTCCAGTCCCGTCTGGTTGTTCTTGACACCGTTCCATATTATCGTTATCTTTTGTTTAGTGCGCAACATTTCGCAACTCTTGTTTGGCATACGGAGTATTTTTAATGCCAATGTCATGGCTGTGCGCGCGGACGACCACGAACTCTTAAATATTGCGACTATTACAAAAAATATAATAAATAAAGAGCTATTATAGCTCAGTGGTTAGTGCGGTCAGTTCACACGCCGGAGGGCGTGGGTTCAAATCTCAACTCTGTAGGTACAAATCTGAAATCGTGAAAAGAAACAGTTCTATAAAAAAAAGGTTCCAAATGTATGAAACAGCAGATTTTTCTTTTTGATTTCAGTGTTGTGCCCATAGTTTGTTATTCAGAACAACAAGTATTGTATTAATTGATTGAATCAGGCGTTACTTTGCGAAGTCCATTTTGAGTGTTCTAGGTATATATTTAGTTTATTTCCGCTTAACAGTCGTTCCAGCTACAACAGAAAAGAGGATTTAAATTAAAAAACTTGACGTAAATATGAAACACTTGAAAATATTTACTAAAAAAACTTAATGATAATTAAAAAACCTATTCGGAACTTTACTAATAATCTAAAACTAAATTTCACATTAACTTATAAGCTTAAACAAAACACTAATTAAAATAAAAACAAAATCCACAAGTATTTATATCCTCTTCGCTGCAATAACCACTTGCCGACACGTGTTTCGCCTCTACACGAGGCATCCTCAGGACGTGTTGACTGTCCGAGCGCTTGGCCCAGACTGAGTAATCGTCCTTTTTTTTTTTTGAATGACTCTTGCTGTTGGCCAGTTGGCCTCTACAGCGTCACCGGACTGTGGCGAGCGCAGAGTGCGCTGAGCCTAAAAGTTAAGGACGACTGGCACAAGGGCACCTCTGAGTGGTACGGACCTCGGCTTGGGCAGTCGCCGGAGCAGGAGGGATCTAACAGTTGCCCTGGCCACCCGGAAGGGGTGTGCCCTTGGGCCCTAGACTAGGTTGTACTGAGAGTGTGTGTGATGAATCTAAAGTAGACTAATCTAACCGATCTTAGACGGATCTGGATCTGGGAGGGCCGCGACCTCGCCGGCGAGGCCGACGTAGTGTAGTGGTGTGCCTCTGGTAACCGGCGCCTATACCAAAAACGGAATACTTCCTGTTGGTAGGAGTGGTCGGTTTGGGAGAGTAATCGTCCCTGACAGCGGCGCTTTATATAATATTTGCCGCTACCGCCCGCGCCTGCGCACTGAAGCAGCGCAGTAATGGCGAAGTGACGCATGTTTGTTCATTCAACAATGAATTCTCTGTGTTCCCATGTTCCCAAATTTCTAATTGTTCAAGTACGCTCATACGGAATCCTTTTTCACACAAAAAAGTATTGTAAAAAAAACAATAAAAGTAGTTTGTAGTAGTAGTAACAGTTTGTGGAAGTATTGTATTTATTATTGACCCTCTTTCATTTATTTATTTCATAACACAAAAAACAGAATGTAATAATATGAATTACAATTCAATTCACAATTCAATTGTCACATATGTATCACAATCCAAAACTATCTATGTCTAGGTGCATTAAAATTACTTTTAAAATTAAATAATTAAAATTACCGGCTAGTTGTTTGACCACAACTCACCTGATGTTAAGCGACGGTGTGGTCGAAGATGGTAAAGCACACCTAGCCTGGAATGGAACTGGCTCTCAAGTGAGGCTGCCGGAACACACCGTTAGATATTTGGCGGCAGATTTTCAACTTGAGGGTGGTAGCTAGCCAGCCGAGAACTAGAAAGTACCCTACCACCACGATATGGTTTCCTCACGATGTTTTCCTTCACCGGCAACTCAAGCTCATTGTTGGGGTTTGACCCCACGCCCTTCGGCATGAGAACCGACCGCGCTAAAAACTGAGCTATCATCGCTACAAATTAAAAAAAAAAAAGTATTAAAAAGTCACTACAGCATTCATAGAAAAGTTAAGTATCTGGATGACCGAGCTTTGCTCGGCTGAAAACATGGATAAAACGACGTTATCTAAAAATGAAACCTAGCTAGATCGATTTATCACCCCGAATATTCTAAATTTCATGAAAATCGTTGGAGCCGTTTCCGAGATTCAGATATACACATGTCATATATACAAGAACTGCTCGTTTAAAGGTATTAGATAGATTATGTCATTGGTTAATAAGGATTAAATAAAATAAAATAATAATAGGTAAGATATACAGATAAAATACTTTAAAAACCGGCTAAGTGCAAGTCGCACTCGCGCACGAAGAAAAAGACAGTAATGCGGCAATATTTCATTTATTGTAGCGATGATAGCTCAGTGGTTAGCGCGGTCGGTCTCACACGCCGGAGGACGTGGGTTTATACCCCAACAGTGGCTTTGAGCTACCGGTGAAGGAAAACATCGTGAGGAAACCATGGTGGTATGGTACTTTCTAGTACTCGTCTAGCTACTAAAATCTGCCGTCAAGCAACGAACAGTGTGTTCCGGCAGCCTGACTTGAGAGTTAGTTCTATTCCAGTCTTCGATTACACCGTCACTTAACATCATGTGAGCTGTAGTCAAACATCTAGCCAATAAAAAAAAAAAAAAAGCATTTCAAATGTGAACAATTAAATTGTTTTTTCTTCAATTCAATGTTTTTTATCGCAATCATGTTTTTTATCATTCACTTGTATAACGTCATTGTTTCGCTCTTTAGTTTGTTCAATTTAATTCACATGCCTATTATGCAATTTAGACGGATTGATGACGACAACGGATGGAAAGATTTTATTTTATTCGGAAAACGTATAGTGTCCTAAATGTCTTTATATTGTGTGGTTTTCTTAAATAAAAAACAAGATGGTAGATTTTTGGCGCGAAATAGTAATACGTTAATAAAAAACAATTAACCAAACCTATCAAGTAGGGTATCTAATTAAAGGAAGTTATTTGATAAAATTTAATTAGGAATAATAAATTGGTTTAAAAAGTTTTTTCCTTTAATTATAGCTATTTTAATCGCAGTCGGGTTATAGATTTTTTAAACTATTCAGCTTGTTATACATAGTCCCACTGCTGGGCGTGGACCTGTTCCCATTGTGAGAAGGGTAAGGCCGTAGTCCACCACGCTGGCAAAGTGCGGGTTGGCAGATAAAATAATTATGTTTAATTGGACTATATAGAAACTCGAGAGTTAAGCAAAACCATGAAGCCCATTTTTAGCTATCTATCTATCAAAGACAACCTATCCGCCGATAACGGCTTCAAGCGAAATAGTGTCAAGTGCATATGACGTCTAAGTCTATTTTCAGAAGGTAATTAATTAGTAGGTATTGCGCTATTGAGTTATGAATATGCAGTTTAAAGATATAGAATAAATTAACATAAAAAAACAATTCGCCTCTATAACTCTGTCCAAAGACGGCTAGGATTTAGATACTTTGATTGAAATAATGTGCCGTGGTGGTGTCGGCGTAAGAATAGTACCCCACCCTCTCTACCCGTGTTTGCCGTAAGAGTCGGCTAAGGGATTTAATCCGGAAGATGGGCAGCAGCGTCTTCCTTGAACAATCACACCTAACTGCGCTCGCCAACCCGCCTGCCAAGCGTGGCGAGTATTGTCAAAACCCCCCCAAGAGGAGGCCTATGTCCAGCAGTGAACGTCCCACGGCTGATGTTGTGATTGAAATAATAAAAAAAAAACTAGCAAAATTATAAAACTACTAATAAAATTGCTAGGGTAAACTGGAATTGACAGTGGCTCGCTCGACGACAGTTTTTTTTCACCGGAAGCTCAAGCTCATTATTGAGATTTGAACCCGTGCCCTTCGGCATGCGCACCGACCACGCTAATCACTGGGCTATCATCGCTATAAATCAAGTTGCAAACTAAAAGTTCGACTGACCGATGTCCCGCTCATGGTGCTTGCACTGCGGCCGCAGGCCCAGCACGACGTGGCACATGTCGAACAGCAGCTGCAGAAAGGGCGCCACGACGGAGTCGCCGCTCTCCACGCTCCAGATGAGGAAGTCTTCCAGCGCGAGCACCGTCTCCTTCTCTATTATACCATCACTATCGCTCTCACTTTCACTCTGGAACAAGGACGTTGGAATGTGACAAAGCTACATTCGCTCATAATAGCTCAGTCTCGGCCAAGCGCTCGGAGAGTCAACACGTCCTGAGGATGCCTCGTGTAGTGGCGACACACGTGTCGGCAAGTGGTTACTGCAGCGAGAAGAGAATATAAACACTTGTGGTTTTTGTTTTAATTTTAATTAGTGTTTTGTTTTGTGTCAAATTTAGTTGTAGATATTAAGTAAAGTTCCGGATAGTTTTTTATATTATTGTAAAAGGTTTTAAAAATTATTTTCAAGTTTTTAAATTTGAAATCCTCATTTCTGTTGTAGCTGGAACGACTATTAAGCAGAAATAAACAAAATATATACCTAGAACACTCAAAGCTACATTATTTTTCTTTCAAATGTAAAAGTAATAAGATGAACAAGACACAGAACTTTGAGTAGGAAAATAAAGTCCAGGGCATCGTCGGCTTGGCACTCATTACTTTCAATGGTTAGTCTCGACAGCCCTGTAATTTCGCAAGCTGCAGTGCCCTTCAAACCGGAACATAGTAATGTGTACACACTACTGCTTGGCGGCAGAATACCTGATACTGCGGTGGTACTTACCTAGACGACCTTCTGCTAAAGAGGTCTACCACCAAGTAAAACTACTTGGCGAAGTTACTAGACACAGAAAAGCGAAATACGCAATTTCATTTACTTAGATATCTTTTTTTTTTTTTAAGTTGTTTTGGTTTAAAAATCAAACTACGGAACTTTCAAATAAAATAAATGACGGTGTTCATGAAATGTCATGAAAATAACATGGTCTGCATGTTGCACAGTCAACCACAGGATGGGTGACCCTCGCCATTCAACTTACCGCATTAACGAGTGTCGTGTCGTCTCCCTCCACGGCGGGCCCGAGCTGGAAGGTGGGCTTGCGTCCCTTGGGCGCGGAGACGAGCTTCCCGCGAAGGTTCATGAGAATCACCTCGGGATCGAACCCCTTCTCGGTGGAACCTTCGGAATCTGTGGGCTCCGTGTCCGGGGTCGAAGATCTGCGAACATCACTAGTTAAGGCCCACGTTGCAATTTCCAACCATGACTTTTAACCCCCTTAACTTGTTCCCTAAAATCCTTAATTGTCTTTCCTAATAGCTTTTTACTCAAAATCTATGTACATACATTTATGTACCTATAACAAAAGAAATAAATAAGCGTCATTTGTGTTAAAAAAGTTACGAGCATTCTAGAACAACAAATACCAATGAGATTATTGGCACAGTACCTGGAGGTCTGATTCTTCAAGTGTTCGTTGGCAATGGTACACAGGATGCCCACCATCTCTATCACTTCCTTCCTGTTCAGGACGCCATCGCTGTCCAAGTCAAAGATCTTGAAGCAGACTGGAAAGACATAATGAGCTCAGTTTGCTAAGTCATGTGCGTAATGCAGCTAAGTTCTAACGGTGAAGTGAAAAAAAAACTACATGTTTGAGTTCATTAAAACGGCCAAGTGCGAGTCGGACTCGCGCACCGAGGGTCCCGTACAAACATGTAGCTATATAAGTAAAAGTTATGGAACTTTTTAATGGTAATTTATGCTTTTTGCAATTTTTTCTTTATCTGTGCTATAAGAAGTTGCTTCGTACCAAATTTTAAGATTCTGAGTTCACGGGAAGTACCCTGTAGGTTGGGATTCCCTTGCGAGTGTCGAAAATTGCAGCATAAACGGCTGTATCTTTTGATTGCGTTGGCTTAGAAGTTTGATTTTTTCACAGCTTCAAGGGACAGTAGACCTGAGTATTTGATATGAATTTCAGCTTGATACCTCCACGCGTTCCTTAGAAAAAAGTAGTCTTGACAGACAGACGGACAACAAAGTGATCCTATAAGGGTTCCGTTTTTTCCTTTTGAGGTACGGAACACTAAAAAAGGTCTCGAAGATATGTGAAGTCTCCCAGCCCGCACAAGGCCAGCGTGGTGGACTATTGTCTTACCCTTCTTACAATAAAAAAAAAAAAATGCGCCTAGCAGTAGAACAGTTCATAAAAACAAGGTTGATTCGGATAAGTCGATAGATCGAGATAAAGCTGCCGGTGAAAGAAAACATCGTCAGGAAACCATAACGTAGTGGTAGGGTAATTTACAGTACTTGGCGACTATTGAAAATCTTAGCAGCTTCATTTGAGTGCCAGTTCCATTCCAGGCTAGGTGTGATTACCATCTTCGACAACACCATTATTTAATATCACCTGAGCTGTGGTCAAACACCTAACATATCAACAATAAAAAAACTACCTCTCCCATTAAAATTAGTATCCAATATCCGATTATCTTTATTCTGTTAAGTTTCTTATACTAATATTAGAGTGATTACTGATTGCAACAATTTGTACCTCAGTAAATACTGAGGTACTAAATACTAAATTACCTGTCGTTAATTTATGACAATGGCAGGGCCGTGACGTCACCGGCCGTTCCTGGCGCGTGCGCATAAGACAATACCGCTAATTACTGGCCTCAGACACGCAAGCGCTAAACAACCGTGCACTTCCTTCTATTCACTATACATCATTTCTGAATAAGCATCCAAGTCACACTGTATCTAATCACTAATGTTTACAGGAATTTATTGTACTTACTAAATAGCTTAAGGCAGTAGAATCGATTAATGTTCCAAGAAATAAATAAAATACATCTACGTCTTCTTTTACCAGGCCAGGCTCCAAGCTCCAGTTTTTTGTAGCCATGTGTAAGTAAGTGGTAAATGTGGTCAGTTCAAAATTCAAAGCCCAAAACTGTAGCGGTATACACACAAACTAGTACTTTAACCCTAGATTACGATGACTTAACTAACTATCCTCTTCCTACATTGTAAAATAAAATTAAAAAATTTGTGTAATTTAAAGTTGACAAAAGACACGGACCCGTATCTGTGGAGCGTAATTTTAAATAAAAAAAAAAAACCCAAAACTGCATGAGCTGCCGGTGAAGCAAAATATCGGTAGGAGACCGTACTTATACTAGTATAGTAGGTACTTTCTAGTACTCGGCCGCACCACCACCACGGGTCGTACCACCCTCAAGTTGTAAATCTGTCTTCAAGTACTTAACGGCGTTCCGGTAGCCTCACATGTACATTCCAGACTAAGTGTGCTTAACATCTTGAACCAGACCGTCATTTAACATCAGGTGAGCTGTAGTAAAATACCTAGCCAGTCAACCATAAAAAAGAAACTTTGAACATAAACGAAAAATTGATAGTTAATTGGTTTGACGTCGACTGCATTTTAAGCAACTATAGATCTGTATGATGGCTCCGCCAGGAGTCTGGATTAGCGTCATCGTTTCACGGTCGATATTCTAAGTATGTACCTTGAATAAAAGGTTCTGGAATTGGTTTCACTTTAAGTTTGTAAGCCGCAGACACTAAAGTCCAGAGTAATCAAGTTCCTTCTCGGTAAGCGTACTCCATTGACCACAACGTTGCTTACCATCAGGCAAGTAATGGTCAAACGCAAACTTATAAAAACAGCCGGTATAGATTTTTGTCAAAGGAGGAAATCTTGGGTGTGTTGGAGTACAGTCAAGTTATATGAGATTGTGTCTACTGAAACCCCCTCGGTGGCCTCCCGTGGAGATCCATAGGAACGCACTGGTACCTTTCATTCTGCATTCTGCTTTCAGCAACATTCCCCTTTCTCCCTCTAGAACGGCGCGAGACACGCTGCATTCAATCAAATAAAGGAAGGTCGGATCGCTAAATCTGAGCTACTTTGTGAAGCTGGTCGGCAATCCGACCGAACCGATTTGGCTTTGACCTATAAGGTCACTTTTAATCGACTCTTACGATATGGGGAATACCGAATCTGTATTTTAATTACCTGAGCCCACTCTGTTGGGTTATAGTCCAGTTGGCAGTATTCAATTAAATTATTTTAACAAAGAGTTTGGCCACCTTCTCTCCCGATGGTAAACGATGATGCAGTCGTAAATGAAGCACGCAAACCTAGGAGATACCTATTTACTTTGACTTTGAGCCATGCAAAAGTTTTCTCAAAATGTTGTGCTTTACCGAAAAGCCATGAATGATTTTTAACACCCGTCTCCATACGTCAATTCCAAAGAAACTTTCGTAACTCTCACGTCAGAAGCCTGACTCAGTTTTGGTTTATTTTTGATACAGTTTCCTTGTCTAAATTAGTTTTATTTTAAGGGCACCAGATATTAAGATAATTTGCGTGCGGTGAATGCTATTTGGTAATTTGTTTATCGAACCAATTCTTATTTCCAGATCTCTTCATTTGTAATTCAGCAAGTCATCGAGATTCAGCGAAGGTCAGACAATGATGCGGAGATAAGGAAAATGTTCGTATATTATATTGCCACGAGATAAAACCCCTAAAGAACGCCCAGCCGAACGACCTGAGACTTTGTAGCTTTATTATACGGTATTATATTGCTTTATTTGGTGGTAGACCTCCTTGAAATGAGGTCGTCTCATTAGATACCACCGCAGCGCCAGATATTCTACTGCCAAGCAGTAGTGTGTAAGCATTACTGTGTGCCGGTTTGAAGGGTACTGCAGCTAGCGAAATTACAGGATTGTTGAGACTAACCATCGTAAGTTTCAAAGCAATGAGCGCCAAAGCAGCGATACCATAGACTTTGTTTTGTTACTCATAGTTCTGTGTATCGTTGCAATAGTCATAGACATGCTAGGTGACTAGGTGTTTGACCACAGCTCACCTGATGTTAAGTCACTGTGTAGCGGCAAGTGGTAAACATACCTACACTGGAATGGAACTGGCTCTCAAGTGAGGATGCCGGAACACACT
Organism: Biston stratarius; assembly: GCA_950106695.1. Taxonomy (NCBI): domain Eukaryota; kingdom Metazoa; phylum Arthropoda; class Insecta; order Lepidoptera; family Geometridae; genus Biston; species Biston stratarius. The sequence goes on from OX467106.1 coordinate 12,393,991, forward strand.
GTTAAGTTCTTGGTGACAGATTTTCAACTTAAGGGTGGTGAAGCTAACCAGTGGAGTACTAGAGTGTTCCCTACCACCACGCTATGGTTTCCTCAAGATGTTTTTCTTCACCGGCAGCTCAAGCTCATTGTTGGGGTTCGAACATACGCCCTTCGGCGTGTGAACCGACCGCCCTAACTATTGAGCTTTTATCTTTTACTATCAGAAAAGCGTCTTGTTAAAAAAATGTTAAAATGTTAATAAAATCGTTTTAACGCTTCAGTTATTGAAAGATATAAATCCAAAAGCACGTTTTCATGATCTTTTAATTGAGCTAGTCTGTAATCGCTTTTTACACGCATCTCAATGAGTTTTATTCTAGAATGCATATAATAACAAAATCTTTGTTACAAGTAAGGAAATTCAATCGTTACTTCCAGCGCACATAAAACATTTCGGAAAATTTTAAACTTGAATCTTTGACTGCCTAGTTAGCTCATTTGATAGTGTATCTACTTCAAGAGCTATAGAGTTTGGGTTCGATTCTTACTCAGGACATGTATTCGTGTGATGAGCATAAATGTTTGATCTGTATGTATTATGAGTAAGTTTCTTTTTTATGTAACAGTAATGAGACGAACGAGACGCTCTCCTGATGTTAAGAGATAACGCTTGTCCATGACCATTGCAGCGATACACATAACTTTGAGTAGTTAAACAAAGTCCCGCTGGACTTTGTTTAACTACTCAAAGATCACTCAAAGAACACTACAAACATCGCTGCTTTGGCGCTCATTACTTTGAGACTAGATGGTTAGTATCAATAGTCCTGTAATTTCGCTAGCTGCAGTACCCTTCAAACCGGAACACAGTAATGTTTACACACTACTGCTTGGCGGCAGAATATCCGGTACTGCGGTGGTACCTACCTAGACGACCAGCTAAGAAAATCTACCAAGTACAAAAAAATATATGTATTTACAAAAAAAAAGTATAGAAGTATTCTAACAGTTATCTGGTTCCCATAGTACAAGCTTTGCTTAGTTTGGGCTGTGTGGATGGCGCTGTGTGGAATGTCCTAAGATATTTATTTAGTAGGACTTTTCTTGTCCCCTCGAATTTGACACTTGTGCTGTGCAATAAATAATAAGTTTTACAAGACGCTTCCAACGATACCTCATTTGTCAAATTATAATAAGAAGTTTTATGAGAGAACAGACGAAAATACATACACATATACCGGTCAAAAATATAACCCTCCCTTTTGCTTCGCCGCAGTCGGGTATTAAAAACCCCAATCCATTCCATTAAGCCCAAACTCGGAAAGATTACATTGTTTTATTACGGAGTTCCGGTGCCTACCTTCCGGCTTCATCGTCATCTGATGATGAAGCCGGAAGGTTGGCAGTTCAATGGATCTATTCCAGTGATCGTAAACACCACAGAAAAGTTACAGGAAAGCATAACACAAAATTTCGTTTACTTAGGTGACAATTTTTTTCCACTTATATTGGTTTAAAAATCGAAGAAATGAATCGTTTTAATGAAATTTCTATCGGACCCACCTGAAAACATATCCTTTGTAAAAAAAATTGGGATAAATAGTAGCTTATTTGTCAATCCAAGGTGTCAGATACCTCAATACCAAATTTCATCAAAATTGGTCCAGCCGTTAGAGCGTGAAGAAGCAACAAACATACAAACACACTCGCAAACTTATAATATAACCATCAAATAAAAAAAATATTTAGTCAAATCGGTTTATAAATTATATTAAAGTAAAATATTACAGAGATACAAAGTAAAAAAAAAACATTAAAAAAATATACAACCGAATTGAGAACCTCCTGCTTTTATGATGTCGGTTAAACACTTATTATCGATTGAAATGAATTATTCCAAAAAGTATTGAACCGAATCGAGAAAGATGCGCAGAAACCTGATACGATATCTGTTTTACCTATACAGATAAAGTATAATGACATCATTGCAACTATTGATTATTCTGTGTTGTATCCGCGCAGGACAGTCTTCTTTTTTTCTGTCTTTGGCATAGTACTTTGTGCATTTGTTAGTGTTTAGTATGTTTTCAAGTATTTTAAGACAAATCTTGTAAAATAAGTCAATTTTTTTTACGGCTGACCGGCTTGTTTGTCCACATCTCACCTGATGTTAAGTGACGGTGTGGTCGAAGATGGTAAACACAATGATGGAATGGAACTGGCTCTCAAGTGAGTCTGCAGGAACACACCGTTCGATGCTTGGCGGCAGATTTTCAACATGATTTGGTACTAACTTTGGTAGCTAACCAGCTGAGTACTAGAAAGTTCCCTACTTTACTAAGGCATGACCAGGCTTGTCTTTATCTTTTTTTTGTAGCGATGATAGCTCAGCGGTTAGCGCGGTCGGTTCGCATGCCGAAGGGCGTGGGTTCAAACCCCATACACCCCGTATTTATTTATTTATCAGAGTGAGCGGATGCTCCGACAACAAGTAGTGATCATTATTACGACAAACAAGTAACTCACATTTGAGTCGTTCAGTGCGCGGCCCCCTGCACGCGGCGCTGAGCCCGCAGCAGAGCTCCTTGAAGTCCACGTGTCCGTCGCGGTTCTCGTCGAACGCGAGGAAGGTGCCCGCCACGGCCGCGGCCGGCAACGGCGGCGACACCAGCGGCGTCAGGCTGGCCAGGTCCAGCTGCCCCGTGGGCGCCGCGTTGCGGAGCGACCAGAAACATTTCTCTAACTCGATGATGTCCTGGGAAAGGATAGAACAACATGGACACTGTAGCTTGTTATTACGCGACTGCCTGAAAACGGAGTGAAGCGTTTTCAGGGCCATGTATGTTTGTATGCATGAGATTTTATTTTTTTATCTCTGACAGGCTAGCTGTTTGACCACAGCTCACCTCATGTTAACTGACGATATAGTCGAAGATGGTAAAGCACACCTAGCCTGGAATGGAACTGGCTCTCAAGTGAGGCTGCCGGAACACACCGTTAGATGATTGGCGGCAGATTTTCAACTTGAGGGTGGTAGCTAGCCAGCCGAGTACTAGAAAGTACCCTACCACCGCGCTATGGTTTCCTCACGATGTTTTCCTTCACCGGTAGCTCAAGCTCATTGTTGGGGTTTGAACCCACGCCCTTCGGCATGTGAACCGACCGCCCTAACCATTGAGCTATCATCGCTTAAAAGTAATGAGGCAAACGAGGCGCTCTCCTGATGGTAAGAGATAACGCCTATCCATGACCATTGCAGCGTTACACAGAACTTTGAGAAGTAAAATAAAGTCCAGGGCATCGCTGCTTTTGACGCTCATTATTTCGACTTTAGATGGTTAGTCTCGACAGCCCTGTAATTTTAAATGCTTGAATATATTTGGATGTATGGGGTGTCGTTAAAATCATCTCGAGAGACATTGACTTTTATCTTTAATAAAGAAAAAACATTGATTAATGGGCATTCATGTTTTTCAATTATCTTAATTATGTTTGTTTTTATACGTATATTTCTAAAGGTAAATAAATGTAAATTATAAAACAAAAAATCTTATATTATATTTTTAACATAGCAGATTATGCATTTTTGCAGTGACAAGTAGTTTAGTATACTTTCAAGAGTTTCACTTTTCGTAGTTCGTTTGCAGTGGTGTGGGTTCAAACCCCAACCATGAGTTTTGAGCTGCTGGTGAGGAAAAATATCGTGTGGAAACCATAGGTGGTAAGGTACTAGCAAGCTACCAACATCAATCTGCCGCCAAGCACCTAACGGTGTATACCGGCAACTTCACTTGAGAGCCAGTTCCGCTCCAGGCTAGATGACTTAAACATCTTTGACCACACCGTCACTTAACATCAGGTGAGCTGTATTCAATCACCTAGCCTCTCAACTGTAAAAAAAACCTTTTCAGAATAATTGCGTAATAAGTTTCGTAAATTGCGTTTTAATTTTCCATGATATGTACAGAGCTAAGTTTGCACAGAACTCCCAAATTATGCAAACGTTATCAATAGCACTAAGCCCTATCCTAATATAGATAGAGTTGATAACAGTGATGTCACACCATGTCAGGTGTTTTAGCATCAATTTCTTTCCTGTGGATATATACATATATAAGTACCAATATTCCGATGTTTCCAGCACTTTTATATTACTGCAGTCGATCATTTAATGCTGTCATCACATTTAGCGGTCACAAATTGCCGTCTTATGAGGTCTTCTATACATATAGTAAAATCATAACTTATCTTTTTTTGTACATTAAATATTTTTTCGAAAATAAGTTTCTTTTCATAATAATTGGAAGAATGAACCTGAAAATACAGATTTTTAATTTCGTGTCTGTCTGTCTGTGCGCGAAAATCACAGAAACTAGACATTTTTTAATTTATATGTATGTAGGTACATATAAAAGTAATGAGTTGAACGAAACTCTCTCCTGATGGTAAGAGATAACGCCTGTCCATGACCATTGCAGCGTTACATAGAACTTTGAGTAGCAAAAACAAAACCCGCGTGGTTAGCGCGGTCGGTTCACGCGCCGAAGGGCGTGGGCTCAAACCCCAATAATGACCTTGAGCTGACCAACTGAGTTGTGGTCAAACACCAAGTTTATCAACCAAAAAATGAATAGTTTTTCTTTTATAAACCTCTGTAGTAAAATTATATGGAGCCACTGCATAAAAGTCTGTAGTTTACGTCATGCCTTATTGTGACACAGTACTTCGCCTTTGTTTTCATATTTCGCAGATTTTCAACTTGAGGGTCTACTACACCTATAACTACTATACCTTGAGGCTGAAGTACTATATAGTATATCAAGTACCCTACCACCATGCTATGGTTTCCTCACGATGTTTTCCTTCACCGACAGCTCAAGGTCATTTGAGCCCACGCACTTCGGCGTGTGAACCGTCCGCGCGAACCACTAAGCTATCATCGCTACAACTTCTTTCACTATCGTTAGAATTAACCTCTTCTTTCTATTTCATTTTACTTTTACTTGACGGAGAGCTTAGCAGGAGACCGTCTGAGTGGGTACCACCGCAACACCAGATATTCTGTCGTCAAGCAGTAGTATAAACATTACTGCGTATTGTAGCTAGCGAAATTACAGGGCTGTTGAGACAAACCATCGAAAGTATCAAAGAAATGAGCGCTAAAGCAGCGATGTCCTAGTCTTTGTTCTGCTATTCAAAGTTCTGTGTATCGCTGCAATGGTCATGGACAGGCGTTATCTCTTACCATCAGGAGAGCGTCTCGTTCGCCGAATTACTTTTACATTAAAAAAACTTTGACATGTGACTGTTAATGTCATACAAACAGCCAATATTTAATCAGAACACAGGTTAGAGTAAATCATGATAATGTTGACTTGACGACAGTCAAGTCTTTTGTCCGATATTCGGAGTCCTGATACCAATCTAGTCATGTACCCTTTATCGCCGAACTTTAACACATGTTTCTAAAACTATATCGCACATTGAAATGGAACCGCTGTCCGATTACAACATTGATACATTTGCTTGATTAAATCTAAGCCCGGTTTCACAAACGTTACAACTTCATAATCACAAGGAAGTGTTACAAGTGGTGATTAAGGCAATCGATTTGTTACAGAAGTTCAACCGTGTTAATGGAATTTGAATACAGTATTAATGACTTCTAATTTGAGCATGCGAATAAGAGATTAATTGCGACGAATTAATTTTGAGATTTACGAAAACCAGTAGCGTTTAAATTTATATAAAAACAGTTGCTTTTTACACAACTGCCCATAAAAGTAGTGGAATATTTTCAGGGGCCATGTGTATGTATGTGTGAGTTTCTTTATTCCACCGTAACTTTTAAATGCGTGAACAGATTTGAATGTATAGGGTGTGGTTAGAATCCTAATATAATTAAGAGTGACACTGGCTTTCAAACAAAAAATATGTTTTTTTTTTCTGCATTAGGTTTGTCAATATTATGGTATCTATTTCAAGATATTAATCATAAGTGAATAATTGATATCTCTGCCGTAAAACAGCGCAGATAGGGACTGAATCTTTATATTTAGGTGACTAGGAATGTATACTTTTGTAGCGAAGATAAGTCAATGGTTAGCGCGGTAAATCACACGTCGAAGGGCGTAGGTTAAAACTTCAACAATGAGCTTGTACTGCCAGCGACGATTAACATCACAAGGAAACCATAGCGTGGTGGTAAGGTATTTTGTAGTACTCGATTGGCTAGTTACCACCCTAAACTTAGAAATCTGCCGTTAAGCATCTAACGGTGTGTTCTGGCAGCTTCACTTGAGAGCAAGTTCCATTGGTGTGCTTTACTATCTTAGACCACACCGTCATTTAACATGAGGTGAACTGTGGTCAAACACTTAGTTTGTCAAATATAAAAAAAAAAAAAAATAGGTTTTGTACATTTTATATTATCTAAGTTTTAAGTGTCACCCATGTTGTTAAACTTGTGAAACAGGACCCAGTAACATGTTCCGAAGGAGAAGGTGCTCTATGTTTCTGTAACAGTTAAGATACGATAAGATAGTATCGATTGCGTACTTTCCGCCCACTTTACTACCGAAACAATACTGCACTATTGCTTTGGCTCCAATTGACACGCAATTGTTTTAATACACTGTTTTTATGGTTGGTTTTATGGTAGGCTAGGTGTTTGACCACAGCTCGGCTGATATTAAATGATAGTGTGGTCTAAGATAGTACAAACACAGACTGGAACGGTACTGGCACTCAAGTTACACACACTGGCACACTGTTAGGTTCTTTGGCGAGAGATTTTCAACTTGAGTGTGGTAGCTAGCCAGCCGAGTACTAGAAATTAAACCATGCTATGGTTTCCTCACGATATTTTTCTTAGTAAGTTCATGGTTGGGGCAAAGTAAGTAAAAGATCTATAAGTAGAACATCTTCGCGATAAATAGACGACACAAGAGGAAGAGGCGGTGCGGTGGGGGCAGAGGACACTTGCCGGCGATCATTACGTGAGTGCCGGCAGAGCAATCGGGGGTAGGCACGTCATGTGAATAATAATTAATTATTTAAAATAAAATAAAAAAAATATTTAAGTCAAATGTCAAATTTATTTTTAAATTACATTGTTTTATGTTGTTTAAGTAGGTTTAGTAGGTAATTTTATTTTTTTTATTTTTTAAATTACTCGCCACAGACACTGGGGTCCGTGACCTTTGTCAACTTTGAATTAGTGTTTTTTTTTTTTACAATATGGGAAGAGGAATGTTAGTCAAATTAATCTTAATCTAGGGTTTAATCTAGGGATAAAATACTAGATTGTGTGTATACCGCGAGCAGACCAGCGACCCGCAAGCAGCACCGGTTTACGTGTGTTTTATAGATTTGATGTTAGCGAAGTTACAAACAAAAAAGATCGAAGATTTGTTCGTAGATACGCTGTCGACATCCCTTCACACGCCTTGCGCTAAACCTGCGTGTATCAACGCTAGCAGGGAAGATGTTCTACTTACTCAGGGCCGCGCGCTCCAAGTACTTTGGTCGGGGTTTTAACCGATGCCCTTCAGTGTAAACCGACCACGCTAACCACTAAGCTATCATCGACTTTACGTCGTTCCGTGTAGGTAAAAAGGTATTTTCACATTCCTCAAAGAACTGATCATAGCTGGAATAGACGAGTTCTAGATAAGCAATCACATTTATGTACACGTTCAATGTGGTCAACAAATACCACTCCAGCTAACTCATTCAAAATGATAAACACTGAGCAAAACTAGAAACGGTATGCTACAACTTTAATTGGTTGTTTCAGACCCAACTGGCATGCTGCGTCTGAACGAAGCAAACTATATATTGAACTTTATTTATAAGGTATAGTTTGTCTTGTTTTTCTGTATGCATCTATGCATATATTATTTTATAGTACATGGATGACCGAGCTTTGTTCGGTTTTTTAAGAAGGAACTTGAAAAAAAAAGGGGAAAAATAATCATCTGGACTCGAACTGGGGACTTCTGGTATCGGGACCGCCCGATTTCGCCACCTGAGCTATTATAACCTTGTTGATGGTGGCGAAATTTACGTTCGTATTCTAATGATATTGTAACAGTTTTTCATTACCTGAAAACACTGATAAAATCACGTTTTCTAAAAATGAAACCTATCTAGATCGATTTATCGCCCTCGAAACCTCTGCATACTAAATTGCATGAAAATCGTTGGAGCCGTTTCCGAGATTCAGATTATATATACAATAATTGCTCGTTTAAAGGTATTAGAGAGTACCTGGACGACCGAGCTTTACTTTAAAAAAAAAAAAGGGGAAAAATAATAATCTGGACCCGAACCGGTGGCTCCTGGTTTCTGGACCACCCGATTTCCCATCTGAGCTATTATAACCTTATTACCCCACCCTCTCTACCCGTGGTTGCCGTAAGAGTCGGCTAAGGGATGTAATCCGGAAGATGGGCGGCAGCGTCTTCCTTGAACAATCACACCTAACTGCCTGCCTACCCGCCTGCCAAGCCTGGCGAGTATTGGCAAAACCCCCCCAGGAGGAGGCCTATATCCAGCAGTGGACGTCCTATGGCTGATGAGGTGATGTGATGTGATATTGTACCTTACAGGGAAAAATCCGGCAGAGTTACATAACCTAGCTGTGCGAAAAAAAAATCGAGTCAAAACGCTTCGTCCGTACTTGGGAATATCCACCACGTACGGATGACGTATTGGCCGCATTTCTCTGGCCGTCCGATGGTAAAAAGTTTGTGCAGCAATGTGCAGTTCTATTTGGTTTTATGTATGTAAAATAAATAAATAAACCCTTTTAATGGTTTCATAACTCTACATTGATTTTGTATGTAAGTATGTTTTCACGAGTAGCGAGTAACAATAGCAGCAACAAAGATACATCTAAACGTATAAATTACCGCTGTGTTATCGCTGTGAGGGCAAATTAGGCGAAACTAAATGCAGACACGATAACATAGAATGATAGTGATCTTACTGTTTACGCAAAATAACAGTTAAAGTGCTGATAGCGGTCGAGTTTCGGCTAGTTCATTATTACAAGCGTAATGTCATATTCATTGCAGATAATATTTTATGTAATTTATTGCGAGAGTATTTGAACATGAACCTTAATGAAATCGCAAATAATATTTTAAGTACGTATAGTTAATACACGTAGCTTAATTTGATCATGAAATTAATGAAATATTTACTATTGACGTATTTATTATTGGCTCATTCGGTGACTGCCCTGTTAGCTCATTCGGTGACTGCCCTGTTAGCTCATTCGGCGACTGCCCTGTTAGCTCATTCGGTGACTGCCCTGTTAGCTCATTCGGCGACTGCCCTGTTAGCTCATTCGGTGACTGCCCTGTTAGCTCATTCGGTGACTGCCCTGTTAGCTCATTTGGTGACTGCCCTGTTAGCTCATTCGGTGACTACCCTGTAAGCTCATAGGTAAATATATTCTAAGTTCGGACGTTTGTAATACTTGCGTATGTAAGCACTCATGTTTATGCAAATAAATATATCTTTATCTATACCTAAGAAAAACTTGTATATCTCACTTAAGTGAATCTGTATATTCTTATGAGAAATAAATATCTTAAACCATAATATGTGTCATCAATTACCATCTCCCATTATAATAATTGGAATTCTTAATACTTGGAACGATATAAATTTATGTGCGACAATCTGAGACAAACAAGGCGTTGTTAAATAAACGTAACTACTGAAATATTTGCACAGACGAATGTGTGCACAGTATCGGTGAACGGAAACCTTTGACGAGACAGGATGACGGTCTTTTCATTTTCAGACGCGATACGTGTTTAAACTTACTTCTATAGCAGGAGGCGAACCAGACTACTAAGGATATCAAAATCGGGGGAAACAGTTGGCGTTCCAACTACATATCTATCTATATTAACCTAAAAACTACTGAACGGCTTATCATGCGAGTTTCACTAATACATAGTGATTCATGAGGAAGGTTTATATGTATAATACATGCATATGCCCGTGCACAGCCTGAGCGGATCGTTAGTTTATTTACAAATTCATATTGATTTGATACGTGTTCCGAATTTCCTTAGCGGCGGCGATTTCATTCCATTTCCATTCAATCTTTAAGCTACGAGGAAAATAATCCTTTAATCAGTGGAATCAGCTTCTCTATAAATATTTATTTTTGTTTTGTTATTGTCTTGTTTCATTATTTCTGTTTTAAGTGTTTTATGTTAAAATGTATGTATGTTTTATTTTATTTTATTGAGATAGGTAGTTACACACCGCAGCCTACTTAGTATAGTATAGAAGTAGAATAGCCGTATAACAGTGAACCTAAGCTCCAATTACAACTACACACAACTTATTTATTTATTAAACGACAGTATATGTGTTAGTAAATAGTTAAATCATCATCGTCATCAGCCATCATTTAAGACGTCCACTGCTGGACATAGGCCTCCTCCTGGGAGATACCATTTTGCCAATACTCGCCATGCTTAGCAGGCGGTTGGCGAGCGCAGTTAGGTGTGATTGTTCAAGGAAGACACAGCTGCCCATGTTCCGGATTACATCCCTTAGCCGACTCTTACGGCAACCACGGGTAGAGAGGGTGGGGTACTATTCTTACGCCGGCACCACCACGGTAATGTTAAATATAATATATTATATGTAAAAGTTAAATAATAATATAATCATTTAAATGAGTAATATTACAAATCTCTTCATTTAAATATATCACAAACACTACGCTTAAAAGAATGAAAGTAACACGAGAACATGTCTATGGGATCCTTTAAACCAGTGTTTTTCAATTTTTTCGAATACGCGGCCCCTTTATATGTTGAAAAATTATCACGACCCCCTTGGGCCATTGACAAAGCAAGTTAGTAATTTAAAACACTACGTTTATGACCTACTATGCAGTAAGTCGCGGGAACTTTGAATAATCTTGCGGCTCAAGAGGTAAGTTGGTAAGGCAGTGTGCGGTTTTGTCTTGGATGCCAGCTTGTACGGGCCTAACTTTGCGGAATACATTTGCCCATCCTTCATACTAAAATCGTATTTTATTGATTAAAATCCGTTGCGTAGTTTAAAAGATCTAAGCGTACAGATGGCGGGAAGCGACTTTGTTTTGTACTATGTAGAGATACACACAGAAACGCAAATAGTAAATGCTCTATGCCTAGTCTAGAATCTAGATTAAAGTTTAACGATCCGACCTACCTCAACTGGGTCCTAATCAGACTATATATATATACTTTATAAAACGGATGTCTATAGCTTGTTAGATATCGGTCCGGGCGCTGTGCCTTGAGGAAGGCCTCGTCCGGTCCACTGATGCGGGCTGATAAACACTCGTAATACGATCTAGGTAACTTGCAGACGGTACGATTTTTTAACAGTCACAGTTAGCAAACAGGTTCTGACATTATCTCATCGACTTTTAATAATTCGACACTTTTAGGGTTCCGTAACTTAAATTTTACCGACTTTATTCCACTAATCTCAAACACGGCTAATTTATATTATTTTATGACAACAAATTGGTGACAACCATTTTATTATGGCTGACAGGCTCTGTTTGTCCACAGCTCACCTGATTTTAAGTGACGGAGTGGTCGAAGATGGTAAACATACCTAGTATGGAATGAAACTGGCTCTCAAGTGAGGCTGTCGGAGCACACCGTTAGGTGCTTGGCGGCAGATTTTTAACTTGAGGTTGGTAGCTGGTACGCTTACTACTACCCTGCAGCCAGGTGGTGTGATGACCTGCGTAAAGCGGCGGCCAAAAACTGGACACAAAAAGCTGTCGACCGCGCTAAGTGGCGTACATTACGAGAGGCCTGCGTTCAGTAGTGGACAGCAAAAGAATATTACATACGATTGCACCCAGCAGAATTCTGGAAAACGTTTTCCTCGAAAATATCACTACTGCTAATGATGCTAACTGTGTAAGATGGTGCTAAATGTTATTTAACACTTCATGATGACAACTCGGGTGCTAAGCAATATTTATATTTGAACTCAGTCATGTTTGATTTGAATAATATTATGTAGGCGTTTGTTTATTGCGTTAACAGGGATTTCTGATCGAACATTTGTTAGGATCAGCTCTGCGAATTAACTCTGATTTTTTTAATGGTTGATTGGCTAGTTGTTTGACCACAAATCTTCTTAGCACTTTGTCCAGGTAAGTACCACCGCAGTACTAGCTATCCTGCCGCCAAGCAGTAATGTTCTAACATTACAATGTTCCTGTTTAAAGGGTGCTGCAGCTAGCGAAATTACGGGGCTGCTGAGATTAACCACCGAAAGTATCATAATGAGCGCAAAAGCAGCGATGCCCTAGACTTTGTTTTGCTACTCAAAGTTCTGTGTATCGCTGTAATGGTCATGTACAGGTGTTATCTCTTACCATCAGGAGATTCTGTTCAGGCGAACAAGAAAAAGTTACGTGCCTCCAAACCTTATGGCTCATAGGATTCTTTTGTTTTCTATTTTTGATGTTCACAATATAGAGTTTCTATCTATCTTATTGCGCGGGTGTACGATAACGTAATTAAGTAGGTACCTAACTTGGACGTCAGTGGTAATATAACAATAAGTGATCAAATCGTAAGTGCTCTCTCAGTACGGTAGCATAATACTCAATACTTAATTATTGTAGCAATATATACAAGTGCAGGCAAATTATAAAAACTTCAGGAATAAATTGGCAAGATAAGACGAAAGACAGAACTAGTTGGAGGAAATAGGAGGACACCTTTAATCTCTAAGTAGATCCTTAGTAAATTATGTTGAAAGACAAAATAAGAATATAAAATGCACGAAAAACAAAAATTAAACAAAAAATATATTGCATGTAATTATACTATTTCATATAAATACATTTTATAAACATATGTCATTATTAAGCTATTTTAAAATTTAAATATGACGACCATTACGTATGTAATAAAAAAACGTGATGATGTGAAAATTTTATTTTATTATGGAAATAAACAAAGCTTTATTATATTTAATTTTTGTTGTGTTTTTTACTCGTCTCTGGCTGGTTTTCAACTACATTTACGGGCGTTAGCCAAGTAAATGCAACGTGTGGTGTGTGTTTAAGTTATGGGTGGGTTTTTCGGATGTGTTTTTCTTCTCAGCTCTAGCTGGTTTTTAACTATAATTAGGTACGGGCGTAAACCAAGTAAATGCAGCGTGTGTGTTTAAGTTAAAGGTGCGTTTTTTCGGGTGTGTTTTTCTTCTCAGCTCTGGCTGGTTTTTAACTACATTTAAGGGCGTAAGCCAAGTAAATGCAGCGTGTGGTGTATGTTTAAGTTAAGGATGCGTTGTGGTGAGAATCTTACTATAATTATGTACAAGTGCAGGTGGGTGAAAAACACTAGTGTCATTAGTAGATTATTATCGTCTGCTCGCGTCCTATTTGCATTATAAAGCGCTACACTATTATCAAAACCTCATTATTTCTAACAGACAACATCGTTGTGTAATTTTTCCAGCTCAAATATAATTCGCAGACATAAACATTACTTATTACATCACAAAATTCAATGTCCGAGCTCATAATGTAATTTCTAAATTTACGGTTCATTATGTTGTAACCCAACTACATTTTGACAGTTATAAAACATGGCATGATTGTTTAATGTTGAATATAAAAATATTATTAATGCCAGAAATACAATTATTAGATAAGTACCCGACTGACCCCCAGTTATGTACACTTTACGTTACACTGGTTCTGTTTTTATGGTTGGCAAGCTAGGTGCTAAAAGACATCGGTCTGCCAAGAATATCTATACCTAGCTAAATTAACTTTTGGAAAGAGTATTCAAAGCTTTGATAGACACCTAATTTGTCAAAACACCATTATTGGTTGAGGAGATAAATAGAACATACATACTTAGACTGCAAAAATCTTAACTCCCCTTTTTGTAGTCGGGTAATAAACACTTACCCGCTCCTCAAGATGCGTGACACCGGCCAGACTCTGATAAAAGGTGGGTGTCTCCAGGTCCTGCGCCACGTTCACCTCTGAGAGCAACCACTTGGACACCACCGTCGCGTCCTTGTGGATTAACAGCCATGACCGGAACTGGTCAAACGTCACCTGCAATAGTAATCAACTGGAGTTACTATGTTCTAACAATAACACTAATGCTGATTTTACCCACGCTGACCGTGAGCGCGCATAGTTAGACAACGGACTTGAAACTGTTAGTCACCAACAAAGAACACTGCACAGCGCTGACTAATCAATATTAATTTGAAATTTTAGTAATCATGTATATTTGATAAATTAGCGCCGAAACTCTGCATGACTGTAAAATCAGCTTCATACATTAAGTAATACATAATCATGTATTATTCTACTAGTATACTACTGCAATTAAAACATAATTATTTATCGATTTCAAGGCTAATACAATTCGCATTTCAAAGATTTCACAGTACCACACAATATAATTTTTATCTCTGCATTATATAAAATAAATTCGCTTCTCGCCGTCTGTACGCTTAGATCTTTTAAAGCATGCAACGGATTTTAATGCGGTTTCCATCAACAGGGCTGTCCCACCACAATCAAAAACGCAAGTACGCACACGCCAGTGTGGCTAATCCAGTAGGGACGCACGCACGATCTTTGTTCGTCACCTAATTCACCGATGCGACCGATGTAGCGATGTTTTAAAAATGGAAAAACATAAAAAAGGCAAAGACATACTGTGCAATGTTTAACTGTTCAAAAACGAATTGCGATCTAAATTAACTTCTTTTAAGCTTTCTAAGGACGCTGAAAAGTAAAATCTACTTTTAACTGGTTATTATTATTATGAAATTATCATTCATGATAGGTATACTAAATAGGTTTAATACCTAGATACCTACCTAAAATAAGTAGGAACGTAGGTACATACTAGGTTGGTATTATTATTCTTTGACGAATATAAATTAAAGGAATTTCTGATGTTTGAGATTGACGATTAGGTTCTGGTTGCTAGCATAATATGGTTAGAGAAATAGGTATGTACTAAGTGCATCCATTAGTTAGGCATAAATATATTTTTATTATGCATTCGAAACCTATTAAATTTAAAGACTGTTTTAGCTAGTCACCTACACACGTACGAAATATCTAGGCATTTCGGCTGATGACCAATGACGGAACAACGCATTTCATACGGGGACGCATTTCAACGTGTTATATATTTCATGTAGCTATGATAGCTCAGTGGTTAGCGCGGTCGGTTCGCATGCCGAAGGGCGTAGGTTCAAACCCCAACAATGACCTTGAGCTGCCAGTGAAGGAAAACATCGTGAGGAAACCATAGCGTGGTGGTAGGGTACTTTCTAGTACTCGGCTGGCTAGCTACCACCCTCAAGTTGAAAATCTGCCGCCAAGCATCTAACGGTGCGTTCCGGCAGCCTCACTTGAGAGCCAGTTCCATTCCAGGCTAGGCGTGCTTTACCATCTTCGACCACACCGTCACTTAACATCAGGTGAGTTGTGGTAAAACACCTAGCCTGTCAGCCATAAAAAAAAACAACTTTAGAGTTGTTGGTGTTTTGTTTGTTGTATTATTATTACATAGACCAAGAGCCGACCGCAAAAAAGTTGTTTATCATTGATAATAATATAATATTGAATAGGTACCTGCCTACGCGGACGTCTGCAAGTCTAGCTCGCGCCATATTTCTGTTCAAACTTGTATGTACCTACCTACCTATCTGAATTGTACCTTTTTTAAGGATTTAACTATTTTGTGGTCTTCCATGCAACCTATACATTACCAACTGCAAATGTAGGTTTGACAACGAAAAAATATTAATTTAAACTTACGATAATATACATATTTATATTATAGACCAAGAACTGAGATATTTTTATAAGTGGTCTAGGTATATATTTAGTTTATTTCCGCTTAACATGTTACCGTGTTAAGCGGAAATAAACTAAATATATACCTAGACCACTTATAAAAATATCTCAGTTCTTGTTATATCTAGAACACATAGTTATATCTAGAACACTCAAAATGGACTTCCGCAAAGTAACGCCTGATTCAATCAATTATATTTTTATAAGTTTTGACCTTATATTAAGTAGGTACAGTCAGTTCCGGGCACATATTACGTTACGGTCTTTAAGTTACATATAAATCACCCGACCAGCTCCTACACTATAATACCATAATCTAATACATAGGTATATAATAATATTATATATAGTTTGCGCTACTGAAAATAGTTGAGAATCAACATTATGATTTTTAGGTGTTGGCTCCTGGACTATCTTGTTCGCGTCTCGTCATTCGGATTTGATACGCATGTACTACCTACGTGAACAACGTAATAAGATATTTAGTTTCATAATCAAGGTACATACTAACGTATGCCGTATGGTGTCTTCTTAGGTTATAGTACCTATGCAGACATAAAAATAAAATTGTTTTCTGAACTACCTACAAACTACTAAGACCTAGCCTAGGTTTATTTGCAACTTCATTTGTTCACAAACCTAACACATACCTAACTGGTAATTAAATTATTCTTTATAAGAAGACAACCCTAACGTCGTGAGAAGATGTAATAGATACGCGATAGAAAGAGAGGCAACTTCTAGGTGAATATAACTGTAGGTATACGATTGCTGTGCGATCTGAATTGCACTTTATTGTATCGTAGCAAGAGTCCCTATTTCTTTAATTGATTTTGCGGAGTGAATCTTGTTTCTGTACTATTATGTATTCTTTTCCATCAATGGTCAGTGATTCAGGAAGGTTTATATGCATAAATACATGCATGTGCACCACATTAGTGTCTGCATTGCACCCGTGCGAAGTCGGGGCGGGTCGCTAGTTTTTATATAAATGTAATGAGACGATCGAGACACTCTCCTGATGGTAATAGATAACGTATGTCCATAACCATTGCAGCAATAAACATAACTTTGAGCAGCCAAATAAATTCCAGGCCATCGCTGTTTTGGCGCTCATTAGTCTCAAACTTTCGATGGTTTGTCTTCAAAGCCTCGTAATTTCAGTAGCTGCAGTAGGTACTCTTAAAATCGGAGCACAGCAATGTTTACACAATACCACTTGGAAGCAGAATATCTGGTACTGCAGTGGTAACTACCCACACCAGACAATGGTCTGCTAAGAAGTGGTAGATCTACCACTTAGTAAAATATAATAATAATTATCAACCTATCAACAAGATAATTATTCTTATATAATACATACAAAAGTCTGTGAATGTGTTTGTTTATATTTGTTACTTCTTTAATCTATAATGGTTTATTTTACATATGAATACGAGCGAAATTCGGAACGGAGATAACTTTTACTCTGGATTGACATAACAGTCCTTTAAAACAGATAAATCTTTTTATTAAAATCATATAGAACAGATACATATGAGAACTTGTATTCAATGATATTATTATAAGTACTAATAAGTTCTAATTGTAATTGACTGGTTTTACTGCATAATTCTAGCATGTTATGCTAACCTTCTCTCCAGGTCCGAACAAGCCGAGCAGTATTTCAGCGGTGCGCTGAGCCCCCGTAACCGGCAGAGAGGTATTTTCCATATGCAGAATGCGGGCAAACTCTCGCTTGTACATGTGAGTGCCATTGTCACCCTGGTTGTTTGTGTACAGAGTCCACAGGAATCTAGAATGATGATAAAATGTTTAAAAATGTATTTGAACCAAGTTGTTTCAAAACAAATGTGTAGAAGGAAATTTTAATATTACCAGTTTAGGAATACTAGGAGAAGTTTTGAGTCTAAATTCAATATCTGTCACTACATTGATACAATACCAGTGGTACGATTCCCTCCCAGGACAAACATTTGTGTGTCAAACATAGATGTTTGTTCTGTCTGGGTGTACACTCTACAGTAGGTATATATAGATTTATATAGGTATTTAATCAAAATCAAAATCAAATATCTTGATCCCATAGTATGAGCTTTGCTTAGTTTGGGACTAGATGACGCTGTGTAAACGTCCTCCATTATTTATCTAACATTTGCAGCATAAATAAGTTAACCCTCATTTTTGCACACTCTACTTTAGCTAAGCAATCATTTTGTTATATTTGTATTGATATTGGCTACACAATAATTTTGATTTCTGTAATAGTTGATAAAACTGTCCATTTAAAATGTATACCTATATAAATATGTTTAAGACATTAATTTATTAATTAAGCAGTAGTTCTTTATAATTTGAAACCTGAATTTATCTTATTGATAAATGCATTTAAAATCAATCTACATTGATAGTGAAGATGGGAGTAATTCATTCAAAGAGATGATACTATATGAAAACTTGTTGTACACTCATAAAAATATCAATCGTTTCCCTAAAAATAGCAACATACATAATTTAAATACTAGAAATAACTTGCTGTGCCCTAAACTAGGCTAAACAAGATAAATGTATCCTTTAAAGGGCAATGTATACGCTTCTACAACAAAACTCCTAGTGAGTTGCAAAAATTATCAATAAATAAATTCAAACAAATTGTCAAAAATATCCTATGTAAAAAGGCTTACTACAAAATATCAGATTATCTAGACGATAAAAAAGCTTGGGACGAGTTTTGCTCCAACTCGAAAACTAACAATCTAACAAGGTAAAGGTTTCTTGTTCGCTTCTTTACTTTAGCTCAAAAAGATTGAAGTGAACGAAAGATCAAAGTGATCACTTTATTTCCTAGTTTTAAGTATGTTTATAATTTGTGACGTGTGACGTGTCCAAGAGTCCTGTAAGGCCTAAAGGAAATAAAGCACTTTGAGTTTTTTTGAAAATACCTAAATTGGTCTATATTGTCGTCCACATAATATACTATAACATAATAATCGTCATGAAGACAGTGAAAGACAAAAATTGGGGGTCTATAAAAAGTAAAAATTTTGACTTTACATTGATGGAATAACCCACACACAGATGATTTGTTGCTTAGTTTTACTTGAAAAGGTGACAAATATAAATGACATTTATACTATCATAGATTTTGTAAACAAACTTAAATAGGTTTTGTAAAATTTGGTAATAGTCATAATTTTTATCATTGGTTACAAGACAATATAACTAAATAACAAAAAATAAATTACATTAAAAAAAATGTCTATCTCAAATAAATAATTATTTAAAAAAAAACAAATATAATTAACTAAAAAAAAATTGTCTTATAATAATAATAGTGAAATACTAGATCTCATAAAATTGTGTAAGTAAATTATAATGATACCAGATATCATCATGTAAAAATGCAACATTATTTAAGCAAGGGACTCCAGAACTGAAAAACATGGCAAGTGGTATAAGAGACAAAAAAGTATAGGGACATCTGATCAAAATACAAAAATAGACTATAGATGTGGTTAATAAATAGTCAAAATCTTGAGAGATTGGTCTTGTCAAGGACAGATTGATGTATAGGGGAAAACTGCATGCTTCATCTTGGACCAAATAAATACTTATCAGCATAACTTTTTGCTTACTTCACATTAATTTAATCTCATAAATGTTATAATTTGTTAGTTACTTTTTCATTATAAAGAGACTAAGAGAGAAAGAGGAGAATAACTGGTAAATCATGGTAAATGTGGAATCTAATTAGTACACAATTTAAAAAATCTATTTGCAAGCCAAATTTGCTTATAAAACTTTTTGGCTAGGGCAAAGTCTATTTTAGACAAGTAATAATTTTCTATTTAGTTATTATTCTGATAACTATTTAACTTCTTTTGGTTTTTGTTGTATGTATTTATTTGTATATTATACTAAATAGCAATGTTTCACCAATATTAGCAGGTTCTAGTTTCATGTTCTTACAGGAAATTATGTTTTATTTTGTTCTCTGATTCATAATTACCTTTATTGTTATACAGAAAGTAGATAAAAATAAACAGATGATAAGAATATATAGATAAAACTACAGTGAGTGCTGAAAAAAAATCTTAAACACAACAATGTAACAACACAGGATCACAAGCCATACATGCCAATGCCTCTATTGCATACTTCAATCGGTCATGGAATTCCCATGAATACATACAGGTATTAAGTTTGAGGGTCTGATTCAGTACGAACATTCACTCATAGCTCAGCCCAATCCAATTGGGAAGTGATTGTTCTTTAATGGATCTCAAGTAATTATACAATAATTGCAACGATAAAAAATTCCCAAGCGTGGCGACGTGATAAATTGATAATGAGTGATGTAATGTTTACAATCACAACCAAGCCGTGCAAGGAGAGTACTCACTTGATTTTCTCTTCAATGTTTCCTTTGGTGAGCACTACAATCCCGCAGAGCAGCTCTTTGAAGGCGATGCCGCGCTTGGTGCCTCCGCAGGCCTGGTATAGCCACTCTGCAACTTCGTACGGCACTCCATCGCACAACACTTCATGCACGAAAGCTTCGAGGCTCAAGGCCGTCCCGTTCGCACCGGCACATCTCTTGAACGCCTCGCGAATACGTCTCAACTCACTTTCTGACACTGCAAATAATATAACTCTGATTATTTCCCGAAATCCTACAACGCACTTCGATCAACACTTACACAAACGTCGTACCTCGCTTCACTGCATCCTCGTATGATATAAAAGTTGGCTTTGAGTCTTTCGCACCCATATTAACGTACGCGAAACTATCATAGCATTTTTTAAATTGGAATAAACACAAAGAAACAAAAATTATTACAGCTGACAGCTCACGTCGTATGATCTGGAGCCATATTGAATTTTTCCGTTTTTCGTCAACTATTTGTCAAGTAGTCAGAATCAACAGGATACGAGACAATCAATAAAACATGAACATTACTGTTTTTCAAAACGTTAATTTTAGTTGAGATATGAAAAGCACGCATTAGTAAACAAATATAGCATGAATCACGATAGTTTAAAAAAAAAACAGTAATGTCATTTAAACGTCAAAAATATTATATTTTGACCAATTGGAGCTAAACATCTGACAGCTGTGGATTTTTTTGTCTCTTTCTTCTTGGCATCGCACTCTATGCATTCTGTCAGTTTCAATGTTTCAATGGTTTATATTTTGTGAGTAGTCTTCATTTTTCAGCTTCTTTATCATCTATAGTTACAGTCAAAGTCTAGTCTTGATCAAGTCCAGTCGGTCCCAGTCAAATCAAGTCATGCCTTAGTAAAGTAGTGGTGACTTTACTATAAGCTTCTGGATGGAGTTTTTAAATGTACCTAAATTTTTAAACTTTAAATTTTATATGGGATTATTTTTATGCCTGCATTAAAGATATTATTATTATTATTTGGAAGCAACACGAAAAGTCATGTTTAACCACATTATATCATTCTCCACACTCGCGCTTATAATTCGGCACTTTATAAATAAAACACCACTATTTTTATGCCTAAAAACTCGAAAAAACACTAGTTTTAGAAAAAAATACAATGGGGCGACACGACCATGACGCTATAGGTAAACTTTACCTATAGCTTCATGGACACGACGCTCATCGCGTTCCCGCCAAAAACTCCAGTTGTGTATTGTTGACCAATGAAACGAAAGAAACTTATTTTATATAATTGGTCTGTTACTTGATTTGTTAAGTCTAATAATTGGTCCCTAGACTAACATAAATATTTTTTTGATTTCAATTTAAGTTCACAAGAAAAAATTTAGAACAGAAAATGTATGCATGATATAAAATCAATACCATTGCTTGGGTACCCAAAACTTTGAGCAAAAACTTTTGGCACCTGTGACTTTGAAATATTCAATGATTAGTCTAAAAATTTCACTAGCTGCTGTACACTGAAAGAATATCTAATGCTGTGGTGTAGTGTTTGATCTGAGGCAGTGGTGGAACATAACAAGACAACCTGCACTTATACTAGCTTTGAAATATTTTAAATTAATGTGATGTGACATTAAATCTTTCTGAATAGTATGATGATTGATGCCGTTTCATAACTCTGTGAAGTAAAGTCGCCACTACTTGAGTATGACTGCTTAATTTAAGTGATATTAGACTTTATTTTAAAACATCTAGAGAAAACTAAACTAACTTAAAATTAAATAAAAAGGCCGTCAGATGAGGGATATGTGGCCAGAATGCTGGCAGCATTGCCACGTTGGATGGCAATGCTAAGCTTTTGACCAAAGTAGATGCCAGCATTCTGGTCACCTGAAGCCTCCTTTAAACGTTTGGCCAGGTCCCGATACAGATCGTGAGCGGCCGGCCCCCACGGCCCTAAAGTTTCAACCCCAAACGGCACAAACAAGTACATTCTATCTAAATAGCTATATTTGTGCCCTTTGAGGTTTTCGGCTTTAGATGCGGCAGCACCAGCTTGTCCCGAAGTCACAGAAAGATGAGACGGCGCCAAGGTGTCGACACATGTGGCATCCCACACCAGAGGCCGTCCCATCTTCCATGGGATAAGGGTCATACCGTCAGGTCTCTTGCCGTCGTCCCGCATCAGTCCGTTCGGTTCTAAAACTGCTGGGACGCCGGCACTGACAAAAGCCCGACGGATGATGTCGTTCAAGCTGGCGTGCCGAGATATACGCCCGGCACTTTTACTACATGAAAGCGCGTGGTGACCGAGGCGATCCGCTGTTTCACCGCACGAACAGCGATGAGGGACCTGGCATAGCGCTCCTATCCTTAATGATATGGCCACTCGGAAAGTGTTATCATCTAAAAGATTACCAATGTGATTATAAAAATAATGTCAAAATATTTGACATTGGCAGAATGCATCTAGTCTAAAGCCATATTTTTTTCTATCTCTTTCACTCACGGTGAATGAGTATCATCAGACTGTCATTGTCATGTCTGTCATTAATTGATGTTGTGTCAAGCAATAAGTTAGGCAAATCCTGAGAGCAAATCAAATCAACAATCTGTTATCTGAGTTTTTCTTTGTATGTGCAAGTATTTTGAGTTTTTGAGAAAAAAATAGGAAAACTGCGTCTCAGAAAATTCTATACTGCAGTGAGATTAGCGTCAGCCGGCCGTCAGCGTTGTATAAATCTTGTCTTGTTGGTTGTAATATCAAATGTTTTAAATTCCTATTTAGATTTTGTAAATGTCTGTTTCTTTGTGCGTTTTGCGTGTTGAAATTGACGAAGATCTGCCCGAAATGGGTGACAACCCTTCGGAGATCGGTGAGTAAGAGACACCTGCTTCTAATTTAATAATACTCAATAACTCGTTTGAATATGTTTGTGATCTACAACCGCATTATAGATCGGTACGTTTCACTTTTCCATATCCGCCATTGTTTGCTATCCTAATTTTGTCGATATTTTTAGTTATATCAAAATTGTTTTACACGTCACAGTGTTATTTTTTACATCAAGAAACATATAGTATATCTATACCTATGTATTTGTATTTTTATATGTATTTTTCTGACTGCTTACAACAAACTGGTCAGAGTACTAATTAAGCACTATTTTTCTAGAAGCTTCTAGAGATCAGAAAAAGAAGGATCGCGGTGCTCGTGAGTCCAAAATCATCACAGTGGAGACATATGCAAGTGTCCTGACAGGCCCCAACACAGACACAGGAATTCTGCCAACAAGTTCAAGGAGGTCACCTCCAAAGAATAGTGTATCAGAAGAAAATGAAACTATTAGCTTTTTCTGTGGTAATCCTTTAGTAGAAGTCACAAAAGGTGTATTGCACTTATATAAGGAGAAGTGAGTTCTATTTCTCTTTTTTTTCTTTAAATGTCTATAGCCACTGAAGATGATTATAAAGGTGTAAGGCAGAATTAGAATCACCTTTATTGTATAAAGATGTAAATATAGTGCAGTTGCTAAACAATAACTAAGACAAAACATCTTAACATTCAATTATTACTGTATGTATCAGGTATTGTGAGTCATGTCGGTGCAATATACCCTGTAACATGGTGTATGTTATAGGGTATGTTACAGAAAGTTGGACGAAAACAAAAATTTTGCACATGGCCTGCTGCTTGCTTAGTAATAAGCAGTTGTCTAAGGTAAAATTAAAATAAAAAGTTTAATTAAAGTACTTAAAGAACGGCCTCTGGCACCCAGCTTTGATAAAGGGGAGAAATCCTCGAGGCCAAATCTCACCTGACTGATAAACTAACTTGTATTTTGTAATTGTGATGTTATTAATAACATTGTATTATAATGACTGACATATTCCTGAAAAAAAAAACAATAGTTCGAAAAACTTAAATTAGCTAATCTTTTATTATATTGATAGTCAAGCAGTTTATAATAATTCTATTTTTAGTGAGCTAAAAGAAGCAGAAGAAGCAAAGATCCTGTGTCTCCTATCAGTGCCGGGGGCGCTTGGGGCTAATGATCTGCTCGCATTTGCTGCAGCTTGCCAGCAGGACATTGCCCATGTGCGGGTCCTGCGGGATGGCTCACCTGATCATTATATGGCTTTGCTTACGTGAGTAGCTAATAATATAATTATAAATAATGGAAGATATTATTGCAGATGTTGCTATCTAGCTTAAGGGATGCCAGTTTATTTTTCCTTCTTTATGTAATCTTTTGTGCAGGCAATAAAGTGTTAATCAATTAGGAAAAACTTGTATTATAAATAAATATTCTAGGATATTGTACACAGCTCCATCTAGCCCAAAAAATATATGTAACTAGCATCTAGTACATATATTTTTTGTGGAAATACGTACAGAACAAATATGCTCATCATATAAAAGTGGGATTTGAACTCATACCCTACAGCTCTTGATATGCACCAGGACAGTCAATCAATTGTATATCCATTCCAGGCTAGGTGTGCTTTACCATCTTCGACAACCACACTGTCACTTAACATCAGGTGAGTTGTGGTCAAACACCAAGCCTGTCAGCTATTAAAAAAAAATTACAATATACAATTGCTGCCAACTCAACGGTGGACAATTTACAGGGCTTTATAAGGGCAGTTCTCGGCCATCAGTCCTTGTACAATAGTTCAAATAATATTTTCAATATAGGTGGAAAATTAATGTTTGGTCTTATGACACAATTAATTGGTTCAAAGTACATAACAAGTGGTGGTGCCGGCGTAAGAATTGCACCCCACCCTCTCTACCCGTGGTTGCCGTAAGAGTCGGCTAAGGGATGAAATCCGGAAGATGGGCAGCTGCGTCTTCTTTGAATAACCTCACTCAACTGCGCTCGCCAACCCGCCTGCCAAGCGTGGCGAGTATTGGCAAAACCCCCCCAATGATTATTTCTAAAAAGACCAGGCCCCCAGTCCCCGGCAGCTTCACTAGTCCTGGTTACGGTAGCGGCCACGGTAACGGTGGAGCAGGGGGTGCTAAGAATCCCCGGTAGACGCCCGGCTACCACCCCCAACGACGACTGGCCCTGGTAACACACAACATACGCACTTTGAGGACAGACGAGAAGATTGTTGAGCTGGAAGAGGAAATGAGTAGGTTACATTGGGATATTTTGGGGTTATCTGAAGTCCGGAGAGAGGGCGAGGACACGATAACCCTGAAGTCGGGTAACCTATTCTATTACCGGGAGGGTGACCAACAGTCCCAAGGTGTTGTCGGTTTTCTCGTCCATAAGTCCCTCACTAACAACATTATTAGCATCGGAAGTGTTTCGAGCAGGGTCATATACCTAATACTCAGAATATCCAAAAGATATTCGCTGAAGGTCATTCAGGTGTATGCACCGACCTCGTCACACCCAGATGATGAAGTAGAGAGTATGTATGAGGACGTAAGTAGGGCCATACATACCTCCGAAACCCACTTCACTGTTGTAATGGGGGACTTCAACGCAAAGATGGGCATGAAGAGCGATGATGAGTTGAGAGTGGGGCAATTTGGATATGGGCAACGGAATCCTAGGGGACAGAGGCTGGCCGACTTTCTGGAGAAAGAGGGCCTCTTTATGATGAACTCTTTCTTTCAGAAGCCGCCTCACAGGAAATGGACCTGGATGAGTCCCGATGGTTCTACGAGAAACGAGATAGACTTCATCATGACCAACAAAAGACGGATATTCAATGATGTCTCCGTGATCCACAGGGTGAAAACCGGTAGTGATCACCGACTGGTAAGAGGCTCATTGAATATTAACGTCAAGCTTGAAAGGTCACGCTTGATGAAGTCCACGCTCCGACCTACTCGCGCCCATATACAAAACCCCGAAAGCTTTCAACTTGAACTTTTCAATCGCTTCGATTGCCTAGAGAATCTTGCTACGGTGGACGAGATCAATAACAGGCTCGTAGAAACTGTCCATGCGGTGGGCTCTAAGTTTTTTAGACCCCGTCATACAAATAGACCTCAAAAACTGTCCGACCATACTCTAGACCTCATGGCTGAACGACGCTCGTTACGACTACAGTCTGCCTATGATGCAGAGTCATATAGGCTGCTCAATAGACAGATATCGAAATCCTTGCGACACGACATACGTATCTTTAATACTAATCGTATTAAAGAGACGATAGAGCGGAAAAAAGGCTCCAAAGTGTTCGTAAGAGACATGTCTATTGGGCAAAGCCGGTTGACGAAGCTGAAGAGAGAAGATGGTAGTATAGCGTCGACCAAAGCAGAGGTATTAGAGGAGGTCGAAAGGTTCTATGGACGGTTATACACCTCGGTAGCTGAGCCTGTTAGCAGCGCGGCCAAAGACCCAAGAGCCAAGCTGACCCGGCACTATACCGAAGATATCCCGGACATCAGCCTGTACGAGATTAGAATGGCCCTGAAACAGCTTAAGAACAACAAGGCGCCGGGTGATGACGGAATCACATCGGAGCTTCTGAAAGCGGGTGGAGCACCGGTACTTAAAGTCCTTCAGAAGCTCTTTAATTCCGTCTTACTCGAAGGTATAACGCCAGAAGCATGGAACAGAGGCGTGGTGGTGCTGTTCTTCAAGAAAGGTGACAACACTTTATTGAAGAATTATAGACCCATCTCGCTTCTGAGCCATGTTTATAAGCTGTTTTCAAGGGTCATTACGAACCGTCTCAGTCGCAGGTTCGATGACTTCCAGCCTTCCGAACAAGCCGGTTTCCGTAAAGGTTACAGTACCATAGACCACATCCATACGCTAAGGCAAATTATACAGAAGACCGAAGAGTATAATTTGCCTCTATGTCTAGCGTTTGTGGACTATGAGAAAGCCTTTGATTCGATCGAGACATGGGCGGTGGTTGAGTCTCTCCAACGATGCCATATTGACTATCGGTACATCGAAGTGTTGAAGTGTTTGTATAATAACGCTACTATGTCGGTCCAAGTACAGGAGCAGACTTCGAGGGCGATTCCACTGAAAAGAGGCGTAAGACAGGGAGATGTTATATCTCCGAAACTGTTTACTGCCACAGTGGAAGACGCCTTCAAGCTCCTGGAATGGAAAGGATTCGGCATCAATATTAATGGCGAATACATCACTCACCTTCGATTTGCCGACGATATAGTGGTCATGGCAGAGTCGTCGGAGGAACTCAGCACAATGCTCGAAGACCTCAATCGAGTTTCTCAACGGGTGGGTCTTAAAATGAACATGGACAAAACGAAGGTAATGTTGAATGCCCATGTTGTGCCCACCCCAATATCAGTTGGGAGCTCGGTTCTTGAAGTTGTTGACAAGTACATTTATCTAGGACAAGCAGTCCAACTAGGTAGGTCCAACTTCGAGAAAGAGGTCAATCGTCGAATCCAACTCGGCTGGGCAGCGTTCGGAAAACTGCGCAGCGTTTTCTCGTCCGAATTACCTCAGTGCCTCAAGTCGAAAGTCTTCGACCAGTGTGTGTTACCAGTGATGACTTATGGCGCCGAAACGTGGTCTCTCACTGTGTGCCTGCTTAGTAAGCTTAAAGTAGCACAACGAGCTATGGAGAGGTCTATGCTCGGAGTTTCCCTACGAGATCGAATCAGAAATGAGGAGATCCGTAGGCGAACTAAAGTAGCCGACATAGCCCAGCGGATTAGCAAGTTGAAGTGGCAGTGGGCAGGGCACATAGCACGCAGAACCGATGGCCGATGGGGCTGCAAAGTTCTGGAGTGGAGACCACGGACCGGCAAGCGCAGCGTAGGACGTCCACCCACAAGGTGGACAGACGACCTAATAAAGACCGCAGGAACACGCTGGATGCGAGCCGCTTCCAACCGGTCTTTGTGGAAGTCAATGGGAGAGGCCTATGTCCAGCAGTGGACGTCATACGGCTGATGATGATGACATAACAAGATTTTGAAAGGTATTCTCTAGTGCTATCCTTCGCATGCAAACTGCAAAAAGGAAAATTATATTAAATGGAACATCAGACAGCCTGGTGTCGTGCTCTATGTCCATATAATCTTATCAAAATTTTTTCTTCAGGTTCCGAACATCGCTAGCGGCGCGTGAGTTCCACTCAGAGTTTGATGGCGTCCCATACAGCACACTGGAACCCAACGCAGTGTGTCACATGGCGTGGGTGGCGCGCGTAGAGTGGGCGCGGGACGGCGCTCCGCCTCCCGGACACACGGAGCTACCCACCTGCCCAGTCTGCTTAGGTTGGTATTCTATACATTGTAGCAAACATATTAACTAATAGAATCTACATTTCCAGCACACCTGAATCAAGGATACAAAATTGCAAACATAATTACTCTGTATCTGTAGCATGAAGCATTAGGTGTGTAAGTTTAACGAAGGATATTTTTATATTGTTCTCATTAATTACTTAAAATGCATAAAGCATACATACTTATAATATATCAGGAAAAATTGTCTTTTAACAGATCCGGTCGACTCCTATGCAAAAAAAAATATCAGTCATTATACATACATATGTATTCTTATTTGCTGTGGTGATGCCGGCGTAAGAATTGTACCCCACCTTCTCTACCCGTGGTTGCCGTAAGAGTCTGCTTAGGGATGTAATACAGAAGATGGGCAGCAGTATCTTTCTAAACTTGACTCTTAAAAACGTTGTGTTGCAGAGCGCATGGATGAGAGTGTGGCGGGTGTCCTGTCGGTGCAGTGCGCGCACGCGTTCCATGCGGAGTGCCTGACGCGGTGGCGCGACGCGCGCTGCCCTGTGTGCCGGTGCGCCCAGGTACCTGACCCTGGCTTCACACAAACATATTATACAAACCTTAACGTTGTTTTTTCTGATTGATGGTGAAAATCCGTTGCATGGTTTAGAAGCGTACAAACAAATAAAATGAAATATAAGCAAAATGTTTGACCTTAGCTCAGTTGATGGTGAACATAATATTGCGTGGATGTTGTAGAAGATCATGACGCTCTCCCAATGGTAAGAGATAACGCATGTCTATGACCATTGCAGCGCTACAGAGAACTTTGAGTAACAAAACAAAGTCCAGAGCATTGCTGCTTTGCAATCATTACTTTGAGACTTAGCATGCTTAGCCTTGGAAAGTCGAGATTTATATTTAGGCTGTTATTTCGTTTGCTACAATACCCTTCAAACCAAATCGCACTACTGCTTGGCGGCAGAGTATCTGGTATTCTGTTGGTGACATGTGCACAGCACCCGATTTCCAACTGAAAAAATTATAACTAACCAGCTTATTCAAAATGCCTCACAGTGCTATTGTTTCATGATTGTTTTTCAACGATGAAAATCTTTTATTTAATCGTTTATATTTAGGTACCTGAGCCGCGCGGCACTGCTGTTTGTCTCGAGTGCATCGCCGCACGGGAAGGAGGTACGTTCTGCAACGTTGCTACGTCACACCGTAGAAGTAGAAGCATGGCGCGTGCTATGGCTACTTAAAATATTCCTTAATTCTAGGGGAGTTAAATTAATGAAGTTCTAAAGGAACTTTTTCTCGCCGTAGAGTTTACAAGGACTAAACACAAACTTACCCAGGGATACCATGCAAATAACATGATATTCTTTGCTGAAAACGCGTGTAATAGATAGTTTTAGATTAAAAAAATATTGTTGACGAGTTAGTTGTTTTACCACAGCTCACCTGATGTAACTGGCGGTGTGTCGAAGAAGGTAAAGCATGCCTAGCCTGGAATAGAATTGGCTCTTACGTGTTAGTCACACCGTTAGGTGCTTGGCGGTAGATCTTCAACTTGAGGGTGGTATCTAGCTAGCCGAGTACTAAAAAACACCCAACCATGCTATGGTATCCTCACGATGTTTTCCTTCACCGGTAGCGTAAGCTCATTGTTGGAGTTTGAACCCACGCCCTTGGGTGTGTGAGCCGACCGCGCTAACCACTAAGCTATCATTGCTATGAATGAATATGTTATTGTGTGTTGTA
Source organism: Biston stratarius (assembly GCA_950106695.1). Classification (NCBI taxonomy): domain Eukaryota; kingdom Metazoa; phylum Arthropoda; class Insecta; order Lepidoptera; family Geometridae; genus Biston; species Biston stratarius. The sequence goes on from OX467106.1 coordinate 12,424,249, forward strand.
GGGGAAGAAGAAGAAGCTACGTGCCGCGATTCTGCTGAGGCGCTTCTGGAGGCCGAGGGGCTTCTGGAAGCGGAGGCTGGCTCACTTTGGATCTGTCTTATATGCGGGCACGTCGGCTGCGGCAGGTGAAACTATACTTTATAGCTGAATTTAATTATTATTTTAATTAATTAACACGGCTAAAAGCAGTAATGTTAATATAGACACTTGTACAAAAATTGTGGTCAATTTAAAAAGATTAAAATAATGAAACAACAATTATATATTTTTTTAATTTAGTTACACAATTACATATAATAATATGTAATATATTTCAATCATAATAAAAGTCTTGAGATGCTCTTATAAGTCTTATCAGTATAATGGCACACTACCACACATTCCTTGTGGACGTTTCCTGTGTTTAGTTCTCTGGTGAATTACTTTGTTCCCAATATGGTCTCTCAGAAAAATTCAGAGTATAGCTCGCTGAGCGACTTCGAACTAGTTAACTGTTCCTGCTGTAAGTCTACATTTCGGCTCCGTAGGGCATGACAGGTAGAACACACTGGCTAAAGACTTTTGTCTTGAGACTAAAGATATAACTACGGAATACCTTAAATTTGAAATAACTAGTAATTAATTACGATTTTTTTCGGCATTTTATTATATGGACAATTTATTTTATATTGGGTGGATTTTTATATTGACATGTTTGAATACTTTGACATTTAGTTTTTATTCATTGAAATAAATTGTAAACAGTGTTCTAAAACTCTTAAATGATATAATTATTGTAATGATATTACGGAATAGACTTGTAACTAAATCAATAGCAAATCAAATAGCATAAGCAACCTGCATTGCTATGAGTTTCAAACCTACCCGCTAATGTTAGCTAATGTTAAATCTATTGGTTTCAGGTACGAAGGCGGCCATGCGGCAAAACATTTCCTCGCTTCAAACCACACCTACGCTCTTCAGATCGGCTCCAATAGAGTCTGGGACTATGCCGGTAATTTTCTTAATTTTTTTTGGTATAATATACTTATCTAATAATTCGCCTTTTCAGTAATTCCTTTCGATGTTTTCCTTCACCGATAGTTCAGGTTTGAACCAACGCCCTTCGACGTGTAAACCGATCATTGTAATTTTTGAATTTGAATTTGATCGCGGTAACCTCTGAGCTATCATCGCTACAAATGACGTTCTTTCAGCCTAGTATTACTGTTTCGCGTTACTTGTTACTTGTTATTACTGTTACTGTATAACCCCTTTTATATTCTGTATTTTCGTCATGTTTTAATATGTAGGGGACAACTTCGTGCACCGGCTCGTGCAGAACAAGCCGGACGGCAAACTGGTGGCGGCGGAGGGCGGCGGCGCGGACGGCGCGTGCGCGGACGGCAAGCTGGACTCGGCGCAGCTGGAGTTCACCTACATACTGACGCACCAGCTTGACTCCCAGCGGGACTACTACGAGGAGAGGATCGACAAGTATGTAACATGCACCCCCACCACTTCCACCAGGTTTATCGTTTCTACAACACAAGTTCGTTCGTGCATGGAGTATTGCACCTTTGGGATGGATCCGCAAAGTACCAGTTAAAAGAAGTCTATTGAGAGGCGTGCCAAGAGGCTCATAGTTCAAACTAAATTACAAAGCCTAGAACATCGTCGCAAAGTTGCTAGTTTATGGGTTTTTTATCGGATTCATTTCGAGAACTACTTGGTTTAATTCCCCGATACCCATTTTTCTATCTCACAGCCAGAAGATTTAAAAAGCGACATCGTTTCATGGTCGACGTTCCAAAAACTCGAACGAAACAATTTGATTCCACGTTCATTGTGCGGACCGCTAGACAGTGGAATGCGTTGCCTGGGTGGGTGTTCCCCGTTTGATACAATCTAGGTGTCTTCAAGTCGATATGGAATCGGTATATTCTTAAACCGTGCTCCTTAGACCGCATCATCACTTAACATCAGGTGAGATGGCGGTCAAACGAAAGTCTATCGCGGGTGGGATCAGGTCAGGTTATTATTTATATTTGATGCTGGATTTCTTTACGTGGTGGTAGGGTACTTTCTAGTACTCGTAGTACTCGGCTGGCTAGCTACCACCCTCAAGTTGAAAATCTGCCGCCAAGTATCTAACGGTGTGTTCCGGCAGCTTCACTTGAGCGCCAGTTCTATTCCAGGCTAGGTGTGCTTTACCATCTTCGACCACACCGTCACTTTACATCAGGTGAGTTGTGGTCAAGTTACGATACCATAGAGTCTATGGCATAGACAATGTGTCAATAATCGAATGCCATAATATTATATACAAACTGTTTGTCTCGCAGATTACAGCTAGACCACGCAGCGGAGTGCGAGGAGTTGCGCGAGAGAGCTCGCGAGGCCGAGACCGAGGCTCGCGCTCTCAAGGAACAAGTCACCACGCTCAAGCGTGACAACCACGCCTTGGAGAGGAAGATGCACGCTATGAACGTCAAGTCAGTTGCTACATCTTTTTTTTTTTCATTCCGAGCGTTTGCACATTTTGTGCCCTCTATTTTGTGCAGTGATTGATGTAGACAACAGAACATTTTTCTTTATTTTTTTTTGGCATTATGTCAATTTCAGTGCAAAGTAATTGAATGTTTTTTTTTAGTTCTTAATAAAACTGACAAGTTGTTGGTCCAAACATGGTCTTATTTGTGACTAGTGACCTCCTCAGGCTGCGTACGGGATTACATGGGGTGTTTGATTGATCTCAAAGCGATACGGCAGCGTTTTAGATGAAAGCTCCCTGGTGGCTTGCCTTATTCGATAGTTCCAACAATTATCATCATATTTCAAACAATTTATATAAACCTTCCTCATGAATCACTCTATTTATTGGTGAAATTAGCATGATAATCCGTTCAGTAGTTTTTAAGTTTATCCCGAACAGACTTTGTTTTATAATATTATGTAGTGATGATTAACATTTTGACTTTTTTTAACATTTGACTTTTTTTTTAATTTTGACATTAATTATAGTATAAACTAATGCTCATTGACATTTCATATGGTCAATTTTAATTAATTAATTTATTTTCTGTATTATATAATTGATTCAATTGAAATAACATTTAAGTTATTGTATACCCTTTGACATTTCATATACTCAAATTTAATTTCTTTCAAACTATATAGTCGATTGAATTTGCAAAAAATAATATCTTCTTCTATCTAGTTTGTATGCCTGCAATGGTAAGTTTTGGAATAACATACCTACTAGGTATGTCGACCATGAGCATCTATAGGTACCTAAAACGTATGAATGTATATTAACGCATACTTGACTAATCCGAATTATTATATTATTTAGAATTAATGATGTAATAATAAATATTAAAGCATTTTAAAAAATTAACTTGTACTAACTAGTATAACTGTATTAAATATACAGTTTCATAAGTATCATATCAATGAACAATGACATTTATCATATTGTTATGAATAAAAGAAAATTGGTATAAACAATATTTAAAAAAAAAATGTGTGTTTAGGTTGTCAATACTGCAGAGTTCCCTGGCAGAGGAGCGCGAGCTGGCCGGCGCCCTGGCGGCGAGCCAGGCGCAGTGGCAGGCCAGCGCCGCAGAGAGAGACGCCACATTCCGGGCCGAGGTACATATAAATTAATCACCATTGCATTTGTAAAGTGAAACTCGAATTGTCGTAATACTTCTCTGTCCATTTATATCATGTCTGTTATAAATAATTCTAACCCTACAACTTAGCACGTTCACGCAGTTCACAATACGTTTCTGCGAATGATGATGGTGCGAGTGAAATGGCTTGTCGTTCCCTCTCGCTCGCACAACTATAAATATACAAGCGAGAGCTCGCGCGCGCCGCTCGCACGGGATGGTTAATATCGGTCCGCGCTCGCAGTCACCACACAATCATCAGCATGAACAATTTTTAATTCATAACAAAATCGGGGCTGGTCCTAAAAGTTATTTGTTATGAGGACAATGGTGAATGAGTCTTAGTAAATTCCAAGCTTTCAAAATACAAATATTTTATTGATAATACCAAAATAACCTTAACAGTGTCAATATAATCATATGTCAATGTCATAATAATATGACTTTGTATAAATTTGACGCAACATCCATTTGAATTCATAAGCGATGTTAACTTATCAGCAGCAGTTATTCCGGTCAATGCTAATCTAGAATACTTATCACACCCCCGGCCCGAAACAGTCAGTTAATATTATAAGTTTAGTTATACATACTATAGTATATGATATATTGCATATATTGATACCAGCATTTAATTTGGTCTATTCTTGACATTATGTTTATGAATATCCATAATTTATGTTTTACAGATAGCCGACTTGAAGGAGCAGCTGCGTGACGTGATGTTCTTCGTGGATGCGCGTGGTCGGCTCGAGCAGACAGCCGCCGCCTCCAAAGAGGAAATAGAAGGCGCCAGCGTCTCAGTCGCACCGGCGCAGAAACCCAGGCGGAAGAAACGATAATAATATTCTGCTGAAACGATAGACATACTACAAAAATTCAAAAATAAAACCATATTAGAGAAATTTAAAACACATACTGTAGAAACAATACACATACTTATTACCAACTTTTTTTAAAATAAAACCATACTGGAAAACCGCTAAACACATACTGCAGGAACAATAAACGCACACACTACAAAAATCTATAAAATAAAACCTTACTGTACAAACAATAAACACATACTGTAGAAACAATAGACATACATACTATAAAAATCTATAAAATAAAACCTTACTGGAGAAACAATAAACACTGTAGAAACAATAGACATACATACTACAAAAATCCATAAAATAAAACCATGCTGGAGAAACAATAAACACATACTGTAGAAACAATAGACATACATACTACAAAAATCCATAAAATGAAACCATGCTGGAGAAACAAACACATACTGTAGAAACAATAGACATACATACTACAAAAATCCATAAAATGAAACCATGCTGGAGAAACAATAAACACATACTGTAGAAACAATAGACATACACACTACAAAAACCCATAAAATAAAACCTTGCCAGAGAAACAATAAACGTAACTGTGGAAGCGAGAAACACTTTAGAAATCCTAATCTAATAAAATCCTCACTTTAATAGCACCCACTTGTGAATTAAAATTGACTATACATTAAGAAACTTTTCCATTTGAAATTTATTATTGTTAATATTTTAATGCTGCAAAAACTGTGATAAAAATAATAAGTAATTACAAGTATGTAGGTGTAATGATGTATTTATAAGACCACTTGTCTCGTTATGAAGATCTCTGTGTTAGAGCTGCTATTAAACATTTTAGTAAGCTAGGTTGTGAGGCTCATGTTGTTTGGAATGCATTAAAAGTAATATAATATGATATAACTTGTTTTAATTAAAGACGATAGACTGAAATATTCCAGGAGATATATATAGCAGTGGGGTAAACGCTGTAATGTTACACATGGGTAGAAAGTGACAAAATCAGTAAAGGCTGGACAAACGGTGCACTGAAAGGTATAAGAGCTATAATTAGCATTTGTGGGAAACGTTTAGAAGTGTTTGATATGGTATGACTTCAACTTTTCCTTTCTGGCTTCTGTGGTGTTGCCACAATCTTGCCAATCACTTCTTGTGTAATTTCTTTTTTCTATCTGGCGCAGGTTGTCCTTTGAACAGTCGCAGTTACTTCTTTTTTTTTTGTTAGTGGTTAGTTTTATTATTACATAATTTGCATCTACGACGACGATAGCTATGATTGCTCAGTGGTTAGGACGGTCGGTTCGCATGCCGAAATTCGTGGGTTCAAACCCAACAATGAGCTTGAGCTACCGGTGAAGGAAACCATAGTGTGGTGGTACGGTGGTAGGGTACTTTCTAGTACTACTGGGTAGCTACCATACGAGAGTTGAAAATCTCCCGCCAAGCATCTAACGGTGTGTTCCGGCAGCCTCATTTGAGAGCCAGTACCATTTCAGGCTAGGTGTGCTTTACCATCTTCGACCACACCGTCACTTCACATCAAGTGAGCTGTGGTCACACACCCAGCCTGTCAACCATAAAAAAAGGCAAGGGACAAATACAAAACGTCACGTCACAGAATATATATACTAAAACCAAATAAAGAGCATAATTTAATGATTAAGTTTATTAATTTTGATAAATTTACTAAGGGCATATACAAAAAGAGAAACTACCAGGGGTGAGATAGAAGGTTAGAGAAGTTAATAGGGAGTGGAAGGTCAATCGGGATCATATCGTAAAGGGAGCTGCGATATCTAGGACGACATGGTATAATGGCGCAGCTTTTGCGCAATGTGTATAAGGAAGTTGATTATAAGAACTTTTTTAAAATGTGCACCCTGTAAATCATATTCATACATTTTCAGAATGATTCAATGCTTATGCATTAAACATAGAAATAGTCAATTCAACATGCAAGTTAAAATAATATGGGGGCATCGCGTTTCAATGTAATTACTGTGACTAAAACTTGTTTTAATATTGTAAATTTGGGCTCGTTGATTTTAACAGAATGCAAGAAGTGTAATGCCAAAAATAAAAAAAACTATAATTTCAATGTCAAAAACATTACTTTTAATAATTTATTGGCAACTAAATACAATACCCCTTAACCGTTATTCTTTTCTCTGAAATAAAAACGTCCACTTAAATATTCTTTCATATCAACTATTACATAGTTTATTATTATCGGTATCCTACCTCATTACTTTTTACAAATTCCATTCATTAATATCTGTTTTAAGAAATCTTGAGATCGACATAGTACATAAACGTGCCATGGTCGAAGTAAGAAAAAAAGAAAAAGGAACCGTTTCTCATTCGTTTAACGTTCTTGTCGGAGTTTTGGCGGGAACGCAGTGAGCGTCGTGTCGGCCCATTGTATTTTTTTTCTAAAACTAGTGTTTTTTCGAGTTTTTATGCATAAAAATAGCAGTGTTTTATTTATAAAGTGCCGAATTACAAGCGCGAGTGTGGGAGAATGATATAATGTGGTTAAGCATGACTTTTCGTGTTGCTTCCAAAACTCCATCCAGAAGCTTATAGTAAAGTCGCCACTACTTTACTAAGGCATGACTTGATTTGACTGGGACCGACTGGACTTGATCAAGACTAGACTTTGACCGTAACTATAGATGATAAAGAAGCTGAAAAATGAAGACTACTCACAAAATATAGAAACATTGAAACTGGCAGAATGCACAGAGTGCGATGCCAAGAAGAAAGAGAAAAAAAAAAGTTCTTGTCTTCATTCATTTAGGTCATAACGTAGGAAAATAAATCTGTAATATTTCAGTGATGTGATGTTCAATAATTGGTTTCAGTTCAGCGTGGCAAATACCTAAAACATTTATTTTACATAATAAAATTCAAATAAAATTGACTGGTGACATAAGTAATTCTATGATTTTAATTGTATTCTTATTTCTTGACGCGCTTTATACATTTAGATCACGTAAGCTATAAAATCTCCATCATCAAAATCTGATAACGCACTGCTTCTGCACGAAGCCTTGCGTTAGAAAACAGTTACTTAGCTGATCACGTAAGTAGCAAAGTATACCGCGGAATGCTGACTTGCAAAACGGTAATATTTCGAAGAACTAAGCGCACGTTCGTAACGCTCTGTGTGATCGGAGAGTTTTGAGTAGAGTCCTAATAACTTTCACGGCACGATAGCCTCTCATATAGCTTTGATAATAATTCATCGGCAGTCAATGGCAATGGCGTTAAAATCGAAGCATCGTTTTGCAAGTGTGGAAAGTTGTTATTGCAGAATCAACGAGGCTGCATCGCTGCGAGAGTCACACAGTCGTTGTTAGTGACTTTGCAGCGGATTCGACTCTGTATTAGCATATCAGAGTTCATTCTGTTGCAATGTCGCTTGTCTACTCGCCTTCGCGCCGGTATTTTGCACGCCTCACGCGGTCACAGTACTGTAGACGCAAGTCCGCACCCAGCGATGGAGGAAACCAACTGTCGCCACACATTGGTTTCCGTTACCATCGCTATTTGTGGACAGTCTTAACATCTTGGGTTTTTGTAGTTTCGTGAATAACTTAAAGGTAATTGTCCCCACTAACCCTGTGTTAAGGGTTAGGTACTGTCATGTTATAACACATAAAGGTGTGAAGCCATTGTAAAGTATGATAGATGGTGTGATCAATAAGTATGTATCATTCACCTCAACATATATATTCATACATGCATAATGGGTATTAAAAATTTGTAGGTAGATAGATGTCAACATAGTCAAAATGTCATATGACTTGTCAAAAATCTGTAGAAAAAGTAAAGAAATAATCTATTAAATTATAGCTCAGTCGCTCAGTGTTAAACATGATAATATCAGAGGAGCAGCTGATTGTTAGAAAAATAGAAAAGAAGCGGTTACTTTAGGGTAAATTACAAAATAATGCAAATTCTAAACTACTTTCTAACAACTACACATTAATAAATTGTACTCTGAATTGTAACTTCTGCATATTCATGGCCTCTAAAAGTTTGCCCATATTTGAGTTTCAATAACATAACATAAAGACAATAAAACTTGAACATAACAACCTATATGTAGAACAAAGTTACGTCTGCAAAAACCTACCCTAGGTTAACAATTTAACATTTTCTTGCAAATTATCATTATGAAAAAGTTATAAACTATATTGTAAAGGCAGCACTACTTTATTTCCCTTATTTTGTCTAATTACTAATGTTCATAAGTATACACTTATGCTGTAATAGATTAGATTGCATATATAGCAAATAATATTTCTTCCTACTATTATTTTCACAAGAATGTAGAACGGCAAAAATTAGGTACATATCTTGTTATAACTTATGCTAAAATATTTCACTCATCTCTATCACATGTAAAGCAACACATTCCCAAACAGGTTCAACAATGAGTAGCGACAACTTACCTCCAAGTAAACGGATGAAAATTGACACTAAAACATATGTTGACAAGCCAGAATATATTGTCAAAGTGAGCCCTGCGGGTGAAACAGAATTAGAAAATGTTGATGAAGAATGGCGATCTACAAGCAGCGTGCTAAATCCAGATTCAAAAGATAATCAAACAGAAACCAACATTAGTACAAATCAATATAATAATGTGACATTTCAAGAATTACAAAAACTCAGAGAGTTCCAAGTACTAGATGAAGTGAATGATGAAGACAGCAAAGATGAAGACTCCGATGCTTCCGGTAGATTTATGTTTCTTACTTTCTTTATTATTAATAAAAACTATCTTGCATACTTCCTACTGCAAAGAGCACAGTAGACAATAACTCACACAGCGCCATCTAGCCCCAAACTAAGCAAAGCTTGTACTATCGGGACCAGATAACTGATAGATTATATACTTTCTTTTGTAATACTTGTACAGAATGCCTAGACTCAGAACAAACATTTAAGCTTGTTGCATAAATTTAATTTCAAAAAGCTAGAATAGTGATATATTTTTTCTAGACAAAACTGAAGAGCTGCCTGATGATGAAATTGAGAAGATGCTGGAGGAAGATCTGCCTGAAGGCTTCAAAGGCGTGCCTAAGCCAAAAGAGAAGTCCTATGTTACACGACAGAAAATTGTGCTCGAAGGTATGAAATAAACTATGGTGGTCTTACACAAAAACATACAATTATCAAACCTGGCTGTTCATAAAAACATTTTTCATTGCATATTTTATTACCATAACACATTTTGCATGTTACTAAATGGCTTAACTAAAGGGTCACGCTGCCTAATTCCAGAGAAAGGTATCAACCACTTTGAGGTTCTTCCCCTTGACTGGATGATGGTGCGCCACTGCAGTGGTATGCCGGTGTACATGCACCGCACCTCCCGCGTCTGTACACTCTCCAAGCCATACTTCCTTGGAAAGGGTAACACTAGGGTGAGTAGGAGTAGTAAGGCGCAATGAGACTGCCACTTGAAGTGTGTTGGGCTTGACAATAGTCAACGTGTGACATGCTTTAAAATAGCTTATATTAATTGTTTTTCAGAGACATGATTTTCCAATAAGCGCGATCCCGTGCCTCGCATACCGCAAAGCGCTGGAAGAAGAAGAGAAGCAAAAGAAAATAGACCAGAGCATTGCTGAACAGATCGCCACCGGCTCTTGGGCCAACGACCAACAAGCTGACAAACTAGTCAACCCACAAGCCAACAAGTCGGCCAACCTATCTATCAGTAACCAGCCCAGTGAAGAACAACCCGATTCGACAGATTTGTTCATTGAGCCAATACTGTCAGAAACTGAATCTCAAGTAACCAATGATGCTAAAACAAATATTGATGAAAGAGTGACCTCTAGTGAATCTGCGGATTTAGTCAATAATGAACTTTCAGATGGAAATAATAAGTCTACATGTCCTTTCAACAATGATCTGCCATCTAGAAAGCCTGTGGTCTTACCGGGTGGCATCGTAATGCCTCCACCGAGAGTGGAGACTGTGAATACTAGTTGGAAGACACAGCATCTGTCTCCTGAACAACTAAATGATTATTGCAAGAAGTTATTTAAATTCAAGAACGTCAACATCATGCATTTTAAGTGAGTGTAACCTGCATAGAACCTAGGCTTGAGCACGATTTTTTTACGTATTATCTACTTTTAGCTGAATTAATGTTGATTTCATTTGTCGAGAATGCTTTACCACTCAATATCACCCACCAGTGATAACAAATTGCTTACTCTATTCATGAGAAATGCTTCTAACAACCTAGAAGAAATAACATAAAATCTATATTTGCACTTAAACCAATAGATAGCTGTAATAATCAGAATATATTGTCAATAAATTTATGGTTTAACTAAAAAGTAGACATTTATGTTTATAAACAATAACTTTTTAATACCATTATGTTTACGGTACACAAATGACCTGTAAAGGATTTTTATCCTGATAAACTTTTTCGTAGTATCAAGACAGAGTTGTCAAATTATTGCATTATTATTAAATTATTATTATTGCATTGTCATTAGAGGTCCTTAACACAAGCAAGTTTTCAAGTTAATGTAACATCTATAAGTTGTAAGTTTTCATTACATACACACATATAAGCGAAGCTAATAAAGCTTAAGTGTTCAAGGTATATATTTAGTGTATTTCACTCATTTGTTACAACAGTGTTGAAGATTTAAATTAAAATTTATCTAACTTGACAATTTTAAAAAATCTATCTGAAATACTTACCTTTGAACACTCAAAATGAACTTCCGCAAAGTAACGCCTGAAGCAATTAATTATTTATTAACTAATAAAAGCTTGTTAAAAGAAATAAAATTTTCTATATAAGATGCATGCTTGAATGGTTTTTTGTCTATCAACATGGATTTAATGTAAATAAATTCTTTATGTTTGAAATTTTGGTTTACTTCGAGTTGAGCGTGACAATGGTGCTTATATGCCTCCGCTTGTATAAACGCTGGCGTTATCATGTTCCCCTGTGTGGTGGGTGGATAGTGCTAAACATTCTTGCCCTAACAAAGCGTCATCATAACACCAGCCACAAGTAAGTAAATAATCATATAAAAATGCATGTACATTACTCGCTTATTTGATGTTATACGGTTTTCTAATTTATTCGTATTTTTCGTGGAAACGAGTATCCGATGTCGGTTCTTGTGATTCCCACGACCGCTTTTCCTCGTTACAGTTTGGTTGTGAAAAGATAAACAAATATCCCCCTCCTAGTGTCGTATTCCTCACGTCTGAGGGTCGTGACACCAACCTCCCAAGAGATTCATGGTAGGTTAGGTTATCTTTTTTAAAGTAATCGCGGTGGGTTCCCAATAGCGTTGCCAGATATTTTTTTGCCAAGTGGGGATTTTGGATTTTTTGAGTGAAAAAAGTGGGATTCTTTCGTCGAAAGCGGGACATAGTAAAAAACGTATATAATCAGATGTTTTTAAATATTTGTCTTTTTATTTGAGTTCAAATTACGTTTACGTGCCAAATAGCCATAGAAAATGTATTTTAATGAAAGTATGATATTTTAATTCAGATTTACCCTATTGTGACGAACCCCTCTCTCCCCCGCGCGCTTATCTTCATGACGCACCGGGCGGGCGGCCAATCCACGCTTGTCTGTGCCACCCGCCTGCGCTTCCTCAGCACGCTGCACGCACGGTCGAGTTATTCCCGAAAAGCGGGACTGAGCCTGTCCCGCGCGGGACATCTAATTTTCATTTAATAATCGGGACGTCTGGCAACGCTGGTTCACACGTCCTTCCGCATAAACAAATATAGAGACAGCTAATTTCGCGAATATAAACAATATAAATATTATCTTTGTTGTTATTTTTAGTGTGCACAATATAGAGTATCTATCTGTATTGTATATAAATGTGTTGAAATATGCGCGATATGGAGCTACCATCTGCCTCTTACATAATAGTTGTACGTTGCAGACGTTGGGCGGACCGGCGCAAGTACTTGAAGGCACGTAAGACCCTGCAGTACCCCACGCTGCCTGAGGGCACTAAGCTAATCACCATCCGCGCGCAGAATCAAAACGGACAGGAGAACAACGGTGAGCATGCGAGTTCTCGCCACGCCCTACTCTCTCAATAATAATAAGTTTAGTAATAAAATGTATGATATATATTCTAATATATTGTTACTTGCGGGTCGCTGGCCAGTTTACGGCAGACCCTAGATTAAGATTGATTTGACTAACTTTAAAAATAAAAAAATACTGTAATTCACAGTTGACAAAGGTCACGGACCCCAGTCTGTCACGGTCTGAGCAAAGGTCGTGGGTTCAAACCCCAATAATGAGCTTGAGCTGCCGGTGAAGGAAAACATCGTGAGGAAACCATAGCGTGGTGGTAGGGTTTTTTCTAGTACTCTGCTGGCTAGTTACCACCAGTTGCAAATCTGACGCCAGGCGTCTAACGGTGTGTTCCGGCAGCCTCACTTGAGAGCCAGTTCCATTCCAGGCTAGATGTGCTTTACCATCTTCGACCACACCGTCACTTAACATCAGGTGAGTTGTGGTCAAACATCAAGCCTGTCAGCCAAAAAAAAGCGTAATTATAAATAAAACAAAAATTATGTTACTTAAAGCTCTGTGTATCGTTATCTATAGGTATGTCGTTTGTCTCGTCTAATTATTTTTACATAAAAAATAAGTAAATAAGGCTTAGTATAACTCGGGACTATGCCACATAACTCTCGTATGTAAATCTTGCAAATTTGTATGACAGCTTTTTGGATGTCCCGTTTTACAGGCAAGACGACCAAACGGGACTGGGTGATGAATATGAACGGTTGCAGCTACCTGTCCGTGTTCCACGAATACGTGCGCCGCGCTCTGCAGAAGCAGCCCGTCTACGAGTTCAAGCAGCTCGGTGAGTGTCCAGTTCCTCGTCCCATATTCCCTATCTAATTAAAATCCATTTAAAGTGTAATCTTAATGTAACGAATATACAAGAGTTATATTTTTAATGTATTTATTCGCTAAATGGTGTATTTATTTAATCGTTTTCATTACAACTGACGAGGATTTGGTTTAATTTGAATATAATTTTAAATATTTACCTAACTTAACAGTCCCACTATATATTATACATACACATATAATATGTATTATAAATGTGAAAGTTTGGATGGATGGGTGGATGGATGTTTGTTACTCAATCATGACAGAACGGCTAAACGGATCTGGATGAAATTTTGCATGTAGATACTTTAATCCTGGAATAAAACATAGGATACTTTTCATCATCATCATCATCCATCACCACGCGGGTAACCGCGGGGCGCTAGTTATAAATATAATTTAAAAAAAAAAATATATTAACCGAAATATTCCTTGATGTCTAAAACTAATTGAAATAAATTTAAAATCTAAATAAATAACCAAAAGTGTTTACCTATATCGCATATTGTCATAAGCATACCTAAGTCGTTTTAACAATGCTAATTGAATTAATAACACAATAGAAAATACACAATGTTCGGCGCCATAAGCCAAAAAATAAGGAAGAAGAAAAAAAACCTAGCTTGAAAGTTTCTTACAGAAAATGCCGCGACCCCGTACCAAGCGACAGTGTACATTGGCGGGATGCAGTATGGCGTTGGGCACGGTTCCAGCAAGCGACAAGCCAAGTCTGCCGCGGCCAAGGCCTCCATACACATCCTCATACCGGAGATGAAGGAGGAGTTGGACGTACACGCCAAACAGAACCCCAATTCCGAAGGTCCGACGCTGGGGGAACCAGACTTTAGTGTAAGTGCGCGTGATTTAGTTCAACGCCATCTAGTGGCGATCAGGTGGAACCAACTTCAGTATAAGTACGCGTGATTTATATTAACGCCATCTAGCGGCGATCAGGGGGAAACAAGATTTCAGTGTAAGTACGTAAGATATAGATTAACGCCATCTAGCGGCGATCAGGGGGAACCAGACTTCAGTATAAGGACGCGTGATTTAGATTAATACCATCTAGTGATGAGCGGGGAGAACCAAACTTAAGTATAAGTAAGCATGATTTAGATTAACGCCATCTAGTGGCAATCAGGGGGAACCAGGCTGCAGTATAAGGACGCATGATTTAGATTAACGCCATCTAGCGGCAATCAGGGGGAACCAGTCTGCAGTATAAGGACGCGTGATTTAGATTAACGCCATTTAGTCGCGATAGACTTATAGTGACAACTTAAATCTTTATTTTCCGTAAGCTAGGTGTTTGATCGCAGCTCACTTGATGTTAATTGACTGTGTGGTCTAAGACGATATGCACACCTAGCTACCATAATTATATCCATCGGGGAACACCCACTCAGGCAGTGTATTCAACTGTCTAGCGTACCGCACAATGAATGTGGAATCAAATCGTTGCGTTCGAGTTTTTGGCACGTCGACCATTAAACGATGTCGCTTTTTCGAACTTCTGGCTGTCCGAAAAAAAAATAGACTTGGGGGAATTAAACTATGGAAATATTTGTCCTGAACGTTAATCGAACTCACGCCTTACAGCTCTTGAAACAAATACAATGAGCTATCAAGGTATACTTACAGTGGGTAAAACTCAGTAATCGTAAAAAAGTTACCTGTTATATGTTGACAACAAAATATATGAAGCAGAAGCAAAATATATACACTTGCAATAAAAATCGTTCGTAACGATGTGTTGAATGAATCCCTATCGGTTTTGTACACCCTACGCTTATAACCCTTAATATTGTCCGTCATCTAGTCTAACATCCAATATTTCAAAGAAAACGTACTTTTCCAGTTTTTCGACTATGTGGGTATCGAAGACCCTCGCATCGCGGAATTTTGCGCGGCCACCTCGGAACCCTCGCCGCACGCCATCTTGCGGACCTGCCTGCTCAGGAATTTCGGAGCTGGGGACCGGCACATACATACTGAGGTACGATAAAACCGTTCAAGTATTACGTAAGCATCAAAAACAAGAACGCACCCCTTTATCTTTCTCTTTGTCTCTCTTGGTCTTTGATTATCTTTGATGACATTATAATGAGTTAAATATTCTGCTGCCAAGCAGTAGTGTGTAAACACATGTGGTACTGCAGCTAGCGAAATTAGAGGGATGTTAAAACTAACCATCATAAGTAATAAGCGCCAAAGCAGCGATGCTTTGGACATTGTTTTATTCAAAGTTCGGTGTATCACTGCAATGGTCATGTAGAAGTGTTACCTCTTACCATCAGGAGAGCGACTCGTTCGTCTCATTACACATTTAAAAAAAACATCGCGGATGGGGGAATCTGAATGGTTGTAACGTCAGCAACGTCATAATTTATTTTCCTCTTGTTATTGACATACTAGAAAACGAAACTAGTTAATCAGGGCGAGCAAAGCGAGTCCTAACACTGTTCCAGAACCTGAGCATTTTTGTGGTACACTTTACTAAAAAACTATCACGCCTATAGATTTGTGCTTTAACACAGTAATTTAACTTCATATCTAGATGTGTTATCTGTCAAAAAAAAAAAAACTCAATTTTATAATCATTGAAACAAATGAACAATAACAATTTTGTATTCATTGGACAGAATGTTATTGTACTACTAACGCCATGTTAGGAACCAAAGAGTTAACATCGCTGCCTCAGAACTAAACTCAATACTCAAATACATCGTAGTTAATCTACTTAATACTAGATGACACCACTAGAATCAGGCATAATCAGTGTTCCCAACTTGGAGGTTTTATAATAATTTAAAAAAAAAACTGTCTTAAAAATTATTACACGTTAGGAAAACTACGCGAGCCCTCACAAAGCTCAGCTTTTTGCTTGTATTTATGTAAGCATAGAAGGGGGAGTAGGAGACAAACAGGAAACTATAGCGTGGTGGCAAGTTATTAGTACTCTTCTGGCTAGCTACCACAAAATATACCACCAAGCACTTGACGGTGTGTTCAGGCAGCTTCTCTTGAGCTATCCGCTAGTACTCAGTCCAAGCTAGACCATCGTGTTTACCATCTTCGAACGTACCGTCAAAACAGGTGCGTTGCGGTCAAACATCTAGCCGGTTGCCAATAAAAAAAACAGTTTTAACCCCAGGGATAACGATGTCTATTCTATTATCCTGGCACCAGGATGATCCGGTACCGCCCTGGCACTTAACAGAACAAGGGGTAGATGTATACTGACTAGTGAGCCTACACAAAGCTGTTCACTTTTCAGATGAAGAAGCTGGAGTACCAAAAGATGGAGCTAAAGATGCGCGTGGGCAAGCATTCCGCTACAGTCATCTGCAAGAACAAGAAGCAGGCCAAGCAGCGCGCCTCGCAGGCCATCCTGCAGGTACGCGCGCACACACACACACTAACGATCACACACACAAACACACAGACACAAATACACACCCAACATACACACACATGCTCACACAAACACTCAAACACGTACACTAACACACACAAATTTTCACCATACAAATACTTTATATTATACTAACTAGAGATGAAACGGATATTCGGTAACTATCCAGTATCCGGCCTAAAGTTAAAATCTGGCCGGATACCGGATAATACATGAGCATCGAGTAGTGTAGTAGAGAGTATTAATAAAAAAAACGACATATAACGTTTACATACACTTTATTTAATCCACATAAAGAGAATCCTAAATTCTTGGAAGCTATAGAGTAAGTATAGAAAAGTCGTTCGAGTTTGTATGTAAGTACTTCTCTAACACTAATGTAACCTCGCAGGCGCTGCACCCTCACATTAAATCATGGGGCTCTCTCCTCCGCCTGTACGGGTCCCGCTCCGTGAAGAGCTGCAAGGAGAAGAAGTTAGAAGAACAACAGATAACACTCCTCCAAGACAAAGCGCAGCAGAACGAGCCAAACTACGCGGTGCTGGAAAAACTCAGGAACGAGATGAGGAAGTTGAAGGAGAGAGACGAAGCCGTCGTGCCCATCGGCACTCTGCTGGTGGCGGAGGACCTGCCCACGCACTCCGGCTCCATGCTCAACAACGTTGATCTTTGAGGCTTGTGACGCAGCGTTGTCGAATACTTCCGATCAAAGAAACGGCTGAACACGTGCCGTATTTTGTCAGTACTTACGTAGCAATCCATTTTGTTTATGCTTAGGGGGCTGTTGAATTATTCAAGCAGAATTTGTTAATTTTCATAAGCGAAAGTAAGCAAAGCTCACACCCTTTTCGTATGCTTACGTAAGCATTAGTGTAAAGCAACTAAAATTTAATATTGTTGATGTAATCACCATATCTAGGCTGGATGACGTTGCGTGCGGACCGGAGGGGGGAAGGGGGGATTGGTTCCACAATATTATCAAAATTAAGTGAAGCAAAATCTTATTAATCTTAGTGTGTTAAATTAATAGTGTAGTAGTTAAATTAATAGTGCTTACATAATTTTTGAACGGCCCCTAGGTGTTTGACCAACTAGCCTGGAATAAAACTGGCTCTAAAGTGAGGCTACTGAAATATACCGTTAGGTGCAGTGTCGTAACTGGCATTTAATAAACTTGCTACCTTCTATGGCTGCCCCTTCATTACGCATAAAAACATTCTCATCATCTAGTCATTTTTAGCGATAATAGCTCAGTGGTTAGCGCGGTCGGTTCACACACCGAAGGGCGTAGGTTCAAACTCCAACAATGAGCTTGAGCTGCCGGTAAAGGAAAACATCATGAGGAAACCATAGCGTGGTGGTAGGGTACTTTATAAAATCTGCCGCCTAGGATTAAACGGTGTGTTCTGGCAGCCTCGCTTGAGAGTCAGTTCCATTCCAGGCTACGTGTGTTTATCATCTTCGACCACACCGTCACTGAACATCAAGTAAGCTGTGGTAAAACATTTAGCTTGCTGACTATTAAAAAAAACAGCATATATAGGGCACTGATTAGGTGCCTGGTGACAGATTTTTAATCCAAGTACGAGATATTATTCTACCGCCATGCTATCCTCTGTTGCGCTCTGTTGGGATTTGTAAGCTCTGTTGGATACGAACCAACCGCGCTAACCACTGAGTTATCTTCGCTGAAAAGTTTTGGATAGCGCTGCAAGAGTCATGGAAAGCGTAATCTCTTACCATCACGATAGTGTCTCTTTCGTCATCCATTCCTTAAAAAAAACTATATTTTAATGAAAACAAAAACCCCCTAATCGGGTTAGTACTCCCAATTATATAAACCTGTATAAGTGTATCTGGTAGTGTTTTCACCCATGGAATATAAAAAAAATAGCAAAACAAAGAGTTTAGGGTTAAGAATATATTTTTATGTTATAAGCGATTTGTTCGTCATGAACCGAACGCCACTCGAAAGGGGCCAAACCTTGAGCTTAACTAAATAAAAATATTACATCGATGCGTTTTGCCTGGATTTAGACTAAATACGTACGATCCAACGGTGCGAAATCCATCGTTTCTTTGATCGAAGTAAAATATAGAGCTTTTCGTAATGCTATCTTTCTATAAATTTCGCTAGATGGCGCTCTCATATAGTACGAGCTAGGGCGTAAAAGTAGCTTTCCGTTGATTCACTGCAATGAAAAACATAGCATTTTGCAAATATCAAATATATTGATATTTATACATGACAAATAAAGTGTGTGTTTGTGTGTGTGTGTGATTGTGTGCGAGTGTGTGTATGTGTGTTTATGCTATTATAACTTTTAAATGCCTGAACAAATATGGATGTATGGGGTTTCGTTAGAATCCTTACATCATCACGAGTGACACAAACTAAATATTAGTGGGCCATCGTGTATTGAAATTTTCTTAATTAAGCTTGTTCAATATCAAAATTACAAAAAATAATTCAGTTGTAAAGTAGTGGCGATTTTACAAGAAGCTTCGACGGAGGATAGGTAGCTGCACAAAAATATATGTTTCACCACATTATATCACTTTGCGCACTCATGCACGAAATTGAACACAAGAATAAAACTTCACTATTTTTATGTGGTGACAAGATTGTTCCGTGTTCTCGCCAAACCTGGCAAACATTGACAGCAATTGAATTTATTTTTGTTTCGGATCAACATCGCGAAAAGTTATTTGCTATGATAACGCCATCTATCGCCATGATTATAATAAGCACGATGACAATTTGAAAAACTGTCCCATAATGCTCATAAATATATATAATATACAATGAACAACATAAATTTAAGATTTAGTAGAAAAAAAACGACATTTTATTTTTAAATTTCGCTCCAATACGCTTCTCAGTGTCATGGCGTCGCTTGTGACGTCACGTTTGAGTAAACAAAACGTAAACACTTTTCGAACAATTAAGTTATGTTTTATTAAACATAAATTCGAAATACTCGCTAATACTCGCCACGCTTCGGGTTGGCGAGCGCAGTTAGGTGTGATTGTTCAAGGAAGACGCTGCTGCCCATCTTCCGGATTACATCCCTTAGCCGACTCTTACGGCAACCACGGGTAGAGAGGGTGGGGTACGATTCTTACGCCGGCACCACTGTCATCATGCGTATTATTTTTAAAAGTCTTGCTGAAAAGCTCACTTAGGTTGTAAAATTTTAAATCTAGTAAATTGTTTGTTGTTGTGCTTTGTGTGAGTAGGCCCTTTAAACTCTAACTTGGATAAGGTTCTTCGCCGTAAACTTGTATAACGTTCATAAATACGCTTATAAAGTATATTTTGATAGTTTAAAACGAGCACCTAACACACTTTATCGTTTTTTTTAATTTAACATTGGCATAGAGAGGTTTATTCCACGCGAATTTAACTAGATTTCCATTGTGTTACATGTTCATGAGCTCATAGCGAATAAGGGCTCAGGTGCAAGAAATATATTTTTTTTTGCCAAGTATATATTTTTTTAAATACTATCATTAACCATACTGTAATAGAGAAATTGTGTAACTTTGTGTGTTTTGTTCGAAGTTATAGATTTATTATGAATACTGTAACCATATGTCAGGGTCGTGTGTCAGCTGTTTGGGGCCGTTCAAGTATTACGTAAGAACCAAAGGGGGTTGGGGGGCTTTGCTTTGCTTATGTTTGGGGGTGACTTGAATGGCGATAGCGTCAGAAACGTTATTATTGTTTATATTCCTTGACACTCCACATTGTCTACTTCTCTGGAAGGTTAGGTTAATCAATATTTACGTAAGCACAGGAGTAAGAGCTCTGCTTAATTTTACTGGGGTTAATGATTACTAAAATTCTGCTTACATAATACTTGAAAGGCCCCTTTGTAAAAAAAAAAAACACGCGGCAACGGCGCGGTGTTGCATGTAGTTGAATCTAGCGCTCAGTTGGGCATGGCCCCTCTGTAAAACAGGTACCATCTACATGATTCAGGTATCCATTGAATGTGATTTGTTTTAAGGGCAAAACACAAGTGAATTCCCTAGCTATAAAAATAGTAATTATTATGACCGTCAGTGCTGTAACTAATATTCAAATTTATCAACAGGTGTGGGCTGGTGATGAATGGTTCCTAATGATGGGAGATGTATTGGTGGCTCAGAAAATTAAATTATTCGAAAATTTAGACTCGAACAACTATTCGAATGTTAATACTAAAATACATCGAGTGAGATTATTTTCTTTTCCAAATAAGTTTTTTTAATAGTGCTATATGCTATATTCATGAAAATTTGAACTTTAATTGAATACTATTTTTGATTCCATGAACCCACATGATGGTCCTTAGCCACAGACTAGCCATTCATTACGTTACAGCTGTATAAGGACTATCTCTGCCGAATTTGTTGACAAGTTACTGGGCATATTCGTGATTACTATAAGAAATAAACGGTACGCTTTTAACGCTTCAAGTAATTCTAAGTAACTTTATACTATTATCGACAACGACAACGTCATATTATGAAATTTTAAAATTGAATTAATTTATTTATTTTATTCAATTAATTTTTAAACCTATCCAATCTAAAACATGTCAGAATAATTTTATGTAGCTATCAAATTAAATAATAATTTTATTGTACCTTTATTGTATTTTTAATTTTCAATTTGACTTTTGAGGATCCAATCGGTTTATATGAATGGTAATATTAGTATTGGTAACGATGTAATAAGTTGGAACAAATACGCCAATATAGACCAGCCACCAACAGAAAAATTGCATCCAACACATTGGTGTATTGGCTCCAACTTACAATACTGATTCGATTATAATTTATTTTATTACGCCCATGTGACGATGTTATTCTAATATAAATATTTTTTCTTTTACTTTTGCGTAATTACTGACGTTTAGTTTTGTTGGATACTCTTCTTATAGTCAATGCGAAGCAAGAGGAGGCCGCGCGCGTGTTGTTCTCAGCTTTGACTCCTTAAAGAAGGCCACCGGATGTGGCCGAAACTATAGTCGGATAACCGACGTAACTAAATGTCAGTAATTACGCAAAAATGTGTCGAAACCAATTAGTTGAATATAAATAATCATAAATCTTCCTTATTAGATATACAGAGACCAAAACCATTGTAAGCAGTATAAAATAAGTAACATTTATAGGTGCAGGCAACTTTAGTATGTAAGAATCTTTAATTTAGTCGATTATTCTAGTGATTTGCTGTATTTTTTTTTTTATAATTATGTGTGTAGGTAAATAATGTAGATAGATGAATTTCCTAGTTTAGTGTTTATTATTGCAAATCGATACGCAGTTTGCTACCACGTCCATGTAGTACGACTTTTTACTCTTATTGTTATTTAAAGTGGGGGCGATATCCCGCTTTGGGTGCTTTGGTACATTAGCAGCATCTACCCGAGCCAACCCAGCTCCTTGAAGTACCGGAGCGCTGAACCGCTGATATAGTAGCTCCACTTGGGTGAAAGTTTTAATGATATTGTTGAAGAGAAGCATCCAAGCTTCATCCGGCGACATGGATGATGGGGAAGCACCTTCATGCAGTCTAGAGGCATTTCTAGTTCCTTCTGTGGCTTTGCAATGCAAAAGCACATGCTCTACAGTTAGTGCGATTTGTTAAGACGTGCGATCGCAGCCGACGCTGAGTGTCGGCGCGCGAATATGCGTATTTTTTAATTCATTTATTCTTGCTCATTTATTGAATATGCGTATATACCACAGTGTGGCCAACCCTACAGATTTGGCCGTCTCAATTTTAGAAAGATTTCGGTTTGAGACCACTAATCTAAAACTA
This sequence comes from Biston stratarius, assembly GCA_950106695.1. Lineage (NCBI taxonomy): Eukaryota > Metazoa > Arthropoda > Insecta > Lepidoptera > Geometridae > Biston > Biston stratarius. The sequence continues at coordinate 12,446,912 of OX467106.1, forward strand.
AAGTTTGGTTTGACTTTTTTTTGTCAAATACCACATTTAAGCGACGATTGGTACCTACTAATTATGGGTTGGCAACACTGATATAGAATATCAATGTGAGCGAGTCGCTCATATCAAGCTAGTATCGTCAATAGGGAAAAAATCCACGCAACACGTGTCTCCAAAGATGCCGTGAGATGTTTACTGACTCTACTCGCCTGCATGTCTGGTAATCACGATATATTCATGAATTGTCGTCGCAGATTCGCGTGGAATTGACGGTATATGAGCTAGTTTAGCATTAACAATATAGTTGAAATGAAAGAACGAGCCGAGTTAGTAGGTAATAACATGTTAAGTAAATTAATTTTGACACGGTTTTGTTTGCGTTCGCTGCCGCGATGTAATGGCACATTGGTAATTTGTAAAGCAATATAATATTTTAACGTTGGTTAGCGCCGCTTCGTAGGCTTTAATTGTATTTTTTTTTTTACATTGATGCTTAGTAACATTAAGATTGTTTTAATTTGATTAGTAAGTCATCGGATGTTATTATCGGACTTGTGAAAAATTATGTATGTAACAAAAACATTCTTACTATGTTTTTACTTTTAAATTTTTCTCACTTTTTAAATTAATAAGTGTAAATTATAAAAATAACTGGCATCAGTGACAGAATATCACACGAGGACTTGATCAGACCTGTGGAAGACTCACCTCCTCAACTAGAAAAGAGCTGATATTCTTCAAACGGCTGAACTGGTTTTCTTGAATCATAGCTAAGTTTTTTTTACAAGACGCTCTCTTGATGGTAAGAGATAACATGTACCATTGCAGCGATACACAGAACTTTGAGTAGCAAAACAAAGTCCAGGGCATCGCTGCTCTAGCGCTGCTTACTTTGAGACATTCGATGGTTAGTCTCGAAGCCTGTAATTTCGCTAGCTGCAGTACCTACCCTTCAAACCGGAACACAGTAATAATTTTATTATCCATGGAATATGAAAATAATTTTTAATTAGGATTTTATTGTCATGATTTAAAGACTTAGTTTTATTTAATTATATTATTGTACTTATATAGTTTCGATGGAATACCTAATCAAATTTTAATTTATTTTTAACTGAATTTTCGAATTTGTATTGCAAACTGTTGACGAAAATAAGTATTAATATTTGATTTTCACTACAGCTATCATTAGTATTTATAATTCCGAATAAAATTATTAATAGAATCTTGAAACATATTTTTATTTATCCACAAATCGTAGTAACTCAATCAAGAGTCTTAATCTAAGATTAAAGCCCTGCGGTTTCTTTTGCAGGGGTAATCCTTCGAGAACAGTATTTGACGAAAGAATAAGAATTCTATTTTGCTTTTAGGCTTTAATAACGCCAAATTCATAAAAATATAAAAGCGAGTTTACTATTTGAGAGCGTTAATGATTAGTAAATAATCACCTGATAGCCACAATTTTTCATTAAAAATGGGAACGCGGACGCAAATTTTCGCAAAACGCAATTAAATGTGTGTTGAACATCTGTATATTTTAGATCTATGCACGGTTGCTGAAAGATAGTAAGTATGGTAGTAATTTAAGAAGAATCTAGCTTACGTAGTTTCTCAAACGTATAGCTCCACGTAGGTACACCCTGTTACACCTTCAAGAAGACAGCGAAGTCCTTTTAAAACGCTGCCTATAGGCAGAACAGATAAGTTATTTTGTTTAATAACAAAAAGAAAGCAGGTATGTTATTTTTTAATAAAACAAAGTAGAATCGATTCCTGGAGCAATTTTGCTCAATTACAAACTTAATTCGGATTCTTAATTTTTTCATTTAGTTGTACTTAGATATCCTAAACAGGTTGTCTTGGTATGTACCATCGCAGTACCAGATATTCTGCCGCCAAGCAGTAGTGTGTAAACATTGCTGTATCGGTAATGTAGCTAGCGAAATTACAGGGCTGTTGAGACTATCGAAAGTCTTAAGGTAATGAGCGCCAAACCAACGATGCTCTGGAGTTTGATATTCAAAAATTCTATGCCCCACTTCAATGGTTATGGATATGCTTCCATGCTTATAATGCTGAGTCTTATCACTAGGAGAGTGTTGTTAGTTTCATTAGGTACTTTAACATTAAAAAAAAAGAATTCAGCGTTCAGTCGATTCCTGTATTTCGTCTTTATCGAATCATCTCAGAAGCCACAAATTATGTCCCATGACCTATACGATTAACTGAATTGAGGTACATTTTAAGAAATCCTGTACTGTACTGTACGATGACAAAGATACGGCCTAATAATAAAGTATAGAAGGATTAAGTACTAGTAAATAAAACTACTGTTATGATTGAAAACAAATATATTAGGTAACAACCAACAAGGCTTATAAAATGTCGACAACGATTTCAGATTACGTAAAATTTCTGACTTGTAAGTAATTATTATTTTCACGTAAGAATATTCACCAACGGGTATTATTTGATCAAATGTATTTTTTTCTACACTTAACATCAGGTTAGGTTAAGGTAATATGCGAACTTACTTAGAATAAAAAAAAATAACTTAAAGGAGAGATTCTTTAAACTAAACTTAACAACATTGAATTTCTGTAAAAATAAATATAAACTAATTTGTACAAACAAAGGTAACTTATAATCACTAACTACTTAATAATTAGGCGTTATCTCTATAGTACCAACAGATTCAAGCAGTAGTGTTCAATAAATACAAAGTTGTTTGAAAGTGAACGTTTCTAAAAAAATATTGTGGGAAGAAAATATGCGAAGTTTTAACTTTTGCATTATTACTTATCTATTTTTTTTCGTACATTTTCACCGTTTTATTTACTTGCATATTATATGCTAATGCTTCTGGTATATTTATAGAAAAAAAAAGACAAGGCATCAATTTTCTATATGTAGAATACGTATGTTAATAGTGTGTGTGCCGTGTCTAAAATGTGTATTTGCGTAGGAACATGCAAAGTAATTGAATCTTTTTTGAGTAGTTATCCAGAACGTCAAGGTGACAGGCAAGGCTAGGCTAGACTATTAGACCTTCACTGTAGTCTATGTTATACCAAATCTGGTAATTAGATCATAACTACAGTTGGATAATTAAATTCTAATGCTCATATAAATTAGTAATAGAAGTGAGGTTAAAGCCTGTCCCACACTCATGCAGCCTGTGTCGCGAAAGTAGCCGCTACCGCATGCCGTATCTGTGTAGAGCAGGCTTCTGTTTTGCTGTGTCCGCTACGTCACGCCGCGGCAGTTTCAATATGCCTAGCCGCGGTTTTATCTGGCCGTATGTCGGGTCGCAATCGCAGGCTGCGTCAGTGTTATGAGAGGATTTAAAGCTGGCAAGTTCAGAGCCACCGCTGCCAAGAGGTGGCGAATGGTATTTGACTCTCGGCTACTTGCAGAACGTTCGTCAGTCCTCCGCCACCGCTTTGGGACGCTGGAAAGCCTTCCTGGAATGTTGAATAGGCGATAAGTTTCATATTTATTTTTTAAAGGTTACCAGGAAACTTGCCTCAGGTAGCATGCATTGTACCTACACCTAGTTCATGAAGTTTCGTTAGAAAATTTGGACAGAATAGCCATCTATTGAATGACGATATACCTTATGTTTTTTGATGATATACTTGTTTATATTATTATATTATCTGTAACCCATCTACATAAATCCACATAAGACTGGAATAATAATTACTCAACATCAGAAATAAAATAATTGTAAAATCTACGCCACGTGATCTCATAACATGAAAATTCATAAAACAGGATATATTTAGCCCTAGAGCACGCGTGGAAAACCGTCGGACAGCTAGTATGCAATAATATTTGCTATGCTTTATAACTCACCATCCACTGGATTCCATCCAAGTATCTAGTAGAGCCGATAACGATTCAAAGTAGAGTTTTTGAATTGGCAAACGTAGCGTGGAACGATACACGTGATACACTGACAGTCAGTGAACTGATAGGTTTAGGTATTAGGATGAAAATGAAGCTCTCTAACAATTACGATAAGAACTATGTAAATATGTTTAGTCTGTTTTCATTCATGTAGGTTTGAGAGAATGAGGGTACCTGGGGGCTACCGAGCCATCGCTTCTTGATGAAGTCGGCGGCTCGCTCGCCGATCATGATTGCGGGCGCGTTGGTGTTGGATGACGTCACCGCCGGCATAATGCTCGTATCTGCCACTCGCAGGCGGTCCAACCCTTGCACCTATGTCCAAAAATAATGTTTGTTTTATATTAATAGACGATAAAGTTTTGCCCATGTCGTCCCCAAGGACCGTGAGGAATAGCATCTACAGCTACGACGCTAAAAAAGTGCTGTCGTTTACAGAGTTTATTGATGCTGATAATTCTTTCACTTATCTTGTTACTGGTTTAATGTGTACAACTTCGAGATGCAAGCTCGATACAGCAAAGAAACATCTTAACTCCTAACGTTACTAACTCATCCTAACTCATAACTTTGCATTTCAGGAACACTGTCAATGGGTTGGACTAATTTAATGTTGTTACGTTACGTCATGATGCCCCATGGTACTCCTTACCTGCAGCAAGTTATCGACGACAGCAGTAGGATCCCCTCGGGGTCCCATCTTGCAGGAGCCCGCTTGGTGGTTTTCAGGCGCGGTTTGCATCCTCACGGCGCACTCCCAGTACGCGTCGCACCCGAACTTGATCTTTTCGCAGCCCTTCACCGGCGTCTTATCCAGTTTCACACCGAAACGCTTCAGGGCCTTCGTCTCGGATAGTTTGATGGAGAACTTGATGCCTTCGACCAGGGTTTTCACGTCGTCAGGATTTGTCAAGTAGCTGGGAAGGTAGAATTTAATAGATATTAAGCAATGATTTTTACTCTAGATTACACTAAATAGACAAAGGTAAGAAGTAAATTCGATGCTGTCCCACGCTTGTTCAAGGCAAGACAACTCACTTGGCATAAATCTTGGGGTAGTCAAATGGATCAGTGCTTCTGATCTCGAGCCGTCCCCTGCTCTTGGGATGCAGCACAGCGGGTATGATCTGGATGCTCCTGGAGCCGTTGTCGAGCCTTTCCCCCACCATGCCAGTTTTGGCGCAGTCTGCCAGGAAACCGCCAAAGAACAGCTGCACATCAGGATTATCGGCAGCGGCATCCGCGTACTTTGTGTTGATGAATGCTGTCACTTCTGATATGCCTACAAACAGTTAGATGTGGTTAGAGATCTCAGGCTCGTGGTAGGACGTGTAGATTACATGTCCCAATTAGACGTTATCATTTTGATTTTGATTTTCCATCCATTTATATATTATAGAATTTCCTCAAATTTTCTTTCTGCACTCTATCACGATATAAGTAAAAGTATTTTTTATCAATAAGAGTAAGTAATTACTTATGTTTTGCAGAATGGGGAGCCCTGAGCAGGGGCGTAGCAGCCGCCGTTTCAATAATACGGGGCCCCCGTGGTACAAAAGCCCACAAAAGAATAATAGACATGCCTCACGTTGAGCTATGAAATGAAAGTCGTGTAGAAGGGCCCCCCGACAAATTTTGATACAGGGCCCGTCTATGGCAAGCTACTTTACTGGCCCTGAGCCAATTTTTTGTTTTACATATGCGGGATTAGTCACATTTAAATGTGAAAAACCTTTAACTTTTTATAATTACCTATACGTGAGTAATCCCGCAGAAGTAGAACAAACATGTGTCAAAACCACGTCAGTTTCCACAGTAAAATAGTAACCTAAGCCTTATGTAGCATTGACATGACTCTCGAAAGACAGTTGTTTATAGTAGTAATGAGTCTCACCGGTGCCGGACATGAGCCCGTCCCTAAAGAGGAGGTACTCCATGGCCGTGGCCCAGTTGAGCGGAGTCGTGTTGTTGTCGTTCACGTGGAAGTTGAGGAAGTAAGCCACGTGGTTGTGCAGGTTGCGGCCCACGGCCGGTAGCTTGTGGACCAGCTTCACGCCAGCACGGGACAGGACCTCAGGGTCCCCCACGCCGCTTAGCTGCAGGATCTGCGGTGACGCTACAGCACCGGCACTATAAAAAATATTGGTGGATAATTCACATAGAATTAAAGGTTCGGCAGCCTAGTCAGGAGGTTCTGGGTTCGAATCCCATGGCACGCACCGCTGTATTTTCTAAGATATGTGCGTATTGCTGATAACTTCAAACGGTGAAGAAAAACATCGTGAGAAAATCAACATGTCTAAGTGTTCTTAAAAAAGTTCTCGAAGATGTGAGAAGTTTGCTAACCCGCGCTTGGCCACCGTAGTGGACTATGACCTTACCCTTCTCACAATGAGAAGAGAACCACGCGCAGCATTGGGCCAGTTTATATTAAGAGGGCTGACTTGGAATTCACATACTGCTATACTTATAGCCGCAAATTAGGCAAAGCACGCGTGGAAACCCAGTTTTTTGTTGAATATATTAAATAAACATACTAAAAAGATATTTCGAATTTTCAGACGGGGAACCTCAGACGAAATAACATATGTTCGTCAGTTTTTTTGCCACGAGTTTGTTTTTTGCTCAAGAGGCAATGCTACTACCAATGGAACTATCAGGTAAAGGAAAATAGCGTTAGGAAGAGGTTTTTTTAATAGGGCTCAAGGGTCTCAAATCGCAAATGCGCTTGTATTTCAGTAGTCGCTAAGGTTACAATAGTAACTAATTGAAAAATTTGTCAGATCTCTAGATCTGAGAATATAACTGACCGTACAGCGGCCTTACAGATATCCAGAAAGAAATATTCCTCACCTCAACACAATTTCATTGTTAGCAAAGATAACCTCGGTCCCGCCGTAGCTGTTCCTAACTTCGACCGCGTACGCCTGCCGCGTGGTCTGGTTGATCAGAACTTTGGTAACAGTAGCATTGAGCATGACGTGGAGGTTGCCGCGGTGTTTTGCCGGCCTCAGGAAGGCGCGGGCTGCCGACAGCCGGGATCCATTGCGGTTTGTGGTCTGAGAGATGCTGAAGCCGGTGTGACGCTCGCCGTTTAAGTCGCGGGATTCGTAACCTTAAAGTAAGAAATATTAAAGGCTAAAACTCATCCAGCTCTATAAAAGAGGCTTTGTAAGTTGTGGGACTAGTAAACCTTGAGACAGAAATTAGAAGCCCAAATTGTTTTGATTATACCAACCAGGGTATTTTTTTATTGAAGGGTTTACATCTAGTATGTAGCGCCCAAACCTGCCTAATGACGAGAGACGATGTAATCTATAGATAATCCCTAGATTGTAGTTTTCAGGAATCAATAAGGAAGAAGATAAAAATATTAGATAAAATTATATGTATTATCGATAACACAAACTGAGTTTTTCATTAGATGGCACTAGTGCATGCATGAGAATTTTGACCAAATTAGTTAATGATGTTGGTAAAAAAAGACAATGTAATACTTACCTAGTTCTTCTCCAGCCTTGACGATGCTGTAGCTCAGCGGGGGATGGTAGGGGAACTGCGACACTGTCAGCGGCCCGCCCGTGCCGTGGTAGCCGCGGTCCATCTTATTCACCTATCGACAATAACACCATAAACGACTACCTCTTTGATCAAAGTTTCTAGAACGCTTTACAATTTTTTTTACAAATATTTCGGTGATTACTATAATAAAATTATAAGTATATTCCTCGATACTACATTCATTCAACAAACTCTTACTTATAGATCATTTCTGCAGCACTTTGTCTAGAAAAATAAACTACATAGTAGGTAAAGAAATATGCAAATCTACTTTCATTAGTAGATCCAATCACTTTGACAAAGACATACGTAATCATTGCCCAATTACGGTAGTTAAAGGTCGTGAAAGATGGCGCCTTTTACTATCAGAGGCCAAGATACATTTTGGGGCCCTGCGCCAGCAAATTTAGTCTATTCCAGCTTGTGATGATACCATGCCAATGCTTCCAGTAAACCTCACCTGTTTGTTATCTTCTGACTTCATGAAGAAGGGCAGCACGTCGTCGTATGCCCAGCCCTCGTTCCCTGCCGCCGCCCACGCGTCGTAGTCTGCGCGCGCGCCCCTCTGGTACATCATGCCGTTCATCACCGACGTGCCGCCCAGGACCTGGAACACCAACAATAAGCTGATAAGCATAAGAAAAGAGAATTATTGTTTTTTTTTTGTCTACACAGCCAGCAAAGAAGGCGACAACCTCGAAAAATGTATGGTTACGGGGTAAGTCGATGGCAGAAGATTCCGTAAATTTCGTAATGGATGACAGGCTAGGTGTTTTAATACAGCTCACCTGATGTTAAGTGACGTTATGGTCGAAGACGGTAAACACACGTAGCCTGGAATGGAACTGGCTTCGAAGCGAGGCTGTCGGAACTCACCGTTAGGTGCTTGGTGATAGATTTTCAACTTGACGGTGGTAGCTACGTAGCTAGCCAGCTGAATACTAGTAATTATCCTACCACCACGCTATTATTTCCTCACGATGTTTTCCCTTACTGGTAGCTCAAGCTTATTGTTGGGATTTGAACCCACGCCCTTCGGTGTGTGAATCCGCGATCACCTTTGAACTATCATCGCTACAAAGTTTATATTATCTGTAAAAAATAATTGTTTCGGTCAGTGGAACAGGCTGGCACCGGTACTAGTAGTGAACCTGTGCTACAGGCGTCAGAGCACGGAGATATTGCTGGTGATATCGTGTCTTTTATATGTATAGCATGTCGTGACGAGGCTCTGGTGATAGATTAGAGCTGGTGATGCTACTGGTGATGCTGTGGCTCTTTTGGTTTGTTTTAAAGAGTTTGGTGTCTTTGCGCCCGTTATCAGATGGTTAGGTACCTTCCCCCGGGGCCAGTAGCACTTGCGGTCAGTCTCGCCGAGGCAGGCGGCCGGCTCCGACTCGGTCTGGTAGCCCCAGTCGATGCTGGACCCGATAAAGTTCAGAAACATGGACGGCACCTGCGCGCCGGTCGGCTCGTCGAAACCTGTCCGATTAGGGAATAAGCATGCTTTATGGCAGAGCTCGGTCAAAATAAAAACATTATTACTATATTTCTTAGCGGGTCTGAATACAATGAAATTCAAAGCGGTCAAAAGTCGCCAAACACAAAAGTTTCCAATAGTTTGCATTTGTTCAAAGCGTTTGTAGTTTTATTCATTGTAGCGTCTACAACTTTTTATGATAAACTCCACTGAAGTCTGGTGTGACGTAATATATGTGTAAGTTAAGAAGTAAGTCGGTTTTGCATTTCCAACCTATAGCATGTTTCTTTTACCTGCTTCCAGGAGAAGCACCCGCCACTCGGGCACCTCGGAGAGCCTGGCCGCGACCACGGAGCCCGCGGAGCCCCCGCCCACTACTATGAAGTCGTACACGGAGTCCATGTGACGACGGAACTGGAATGATACCACGCCAATTAGTTTTCTGTCTAGAACAGCTTTATAATCGACGCGACGTAATTATAGTTATCTTGGTTCAACATACAGGGTTACGTGTATCGGAAGTACTAAGGTTAAAGAAGTTCATATCAGCGAGAAAAACTTTGGGTTGTAGCGATGATGGCTCAGTGGTTAGCGCGGTAGGTTCGCATGCCGAAAGGCGTGAGTGCAAACCCCAACAATGAGCTTGAGCTACCGGTGAAGGAAAACATCGTGAGGAAACTATAGCATGGTGGTAGGGTACTTTCTAGTACTCGGCTGGCTAGCTAGCTAACCGGCCTCGTCTTGCTTCACACTGCGGGCCGCTGCGCGCCTCGCACTTGAGGACAGCGGTCGGTGCGCAGGCTCGGGGGTGGGAGCGGGTAATATACCGAGACGCGCCTATGCGCTCTGGAGCCCTTCCTCACCGGAGTCCTCCTCTAGAGTGTCAGGAATATTCCAGCACACAGAGCCGAAGTATAGTAGTCGGAGCATCCGATATAATCAAACGTGAGTAATCCCGCTTAAGTAAAACAAAAAATGTGTCAAAACCGTTTCAATTTCCGTAGTTAAATAATAATTAACTTATTCCATTGGCTTTGCATTGTTATTATAAGGTACTGTGACAGCACATTTCGTCTGCAAGTTTCCTGAGAAGAAGCAGTAAAGTAAATAATTGTCATTAGTTTAACTTGGGAAGCGAACTTGTTTTGCTAATTAATTGCAGTTATGTAGCAGGTCGCACCATTGTCTATCTATGTTGATGAACAGTTCCTTATATTTATATACATTGAGATTATAAAACTATAGTAAGGGAGAATTTAATTTCATTGATATTCAAGATGAGTGTTTAGTAGAACGTAAAGATCACGGACAGAGGAAATTGGCTGAACATAGAGAGAGCTTTTTTAAAAGATTTTAGAATTAAAGATTTGACCAAAATGAAATCGCGTAAACTCTATTTTGTTGGTAAGTACGTTTGCAAAATGTATTAATGAACGCGTTTAGCTTTACATTTTTATTATTCGCTACTACCTATTTCCATAAGTTTATCGTATATAAAATAATAGTAAGAGCAAATCTTATTCTTTATTTTTGGAATCGTAATTTGTGTCCTAACAGTGTGAGTGCAATTTTATATAGGTACATGGACGACATTAGACTGTGCGTGCAGCGATGATAGCTCAGTGGTTAGTGTAGTCGGACCGCACACTGAGGTGCGGGGTAGAAATTCCAACGCCGGTGAAGGAAATCAGTGAGAAACTATAACATGGTGGTAGTGCACTTTCTAGTACTCGGCTGGCTACTACCATCAAATATCAAGCACGTCAAGCACCTAAAGATGTGTTTCGACAGCCTTATTTGAGAATGAGTTCTATTTCAGGCTATGTGCTTACTATCTTCCTCCACAAAGTCACTTAATATTAGATGAGCTGTGATATCGAACATCTAGCTAGTCAATCATAAAATCGACTGTATGTGATGGGAAAAGATCCATTAGGACTCTCTCAAAATCGGCAATAATTGATATATCGTTCTTATATTGCAGGAATGCATGTTCTAATTCTTGGGCAAGTATCACGATGTTTTGACATGACAACCGACATGGAATTACTCGATAAAGAAATGGAAATCACCCCCGAGTCTCATGACAACGAAAAATTCTATACAACAGCGGTAAATCTAAATTATTTTTTATTTTTGAGAGGAAGACACCCTTTCTTCTAAGATGACTATGACGTCACACATTGCCAGTATGAAAATTGATATTATTCAAGTCACAGTCAAATAAATCGTATCATGGTCAAGTCTAACTTAGTACTACTTTAGTAGAGAAATAAACTGAGGGTCCGTAGAGTTTTTGGAATAAGTCTTAAGAACAAGAACAAGAAGGTATAAAAATATTCATATAGCTATGTAACAGCTTTTTAAATTTAACTACGATTGCAATAGGTTTAGTGTTTACTGCAATAAAGCGAGGCGCGACGTTAAAAACTGGCAAGTCAAAGCCAACTTTTTCCGAGTTACCCTAGAATCTAAATTCTCATGCCACTCCTTCGCTGCGATTCCTCGCATCTGACTAAGGCACGTAATAGACCTCAGGATAGAGTTGAAAGCAAAAATAATTTTACATTCAATATTATAATTCTTTCCACAGAAATTAGCTTACAAAGTAAGCAAGATATCAAATAAAATAAAAATATAAACATTAAAAATATGCAACCACTCGAAGTAGTCTTACACCTACTCCAGAATAATAAAACAGAAGAAAAGAGAACGGAGATCCAGCAAAAAACTTGGAGACCCGTGACAACAACAAAAACATCAGTAACAACGAAAAAATACACTAAATTAAGTCCAAAACTAGTAAAGAGTGAAAAATACGGAAGAAAGAGTAAAATAGAAAAACTAACCCTCATCTGGCCATGGGGGTTTCTGACCCAGGCCGAGTTGAAAAACTTGACAAAGAAATTCCAGCACAATGAGAGCAGACAAATGACAAAAGAGACCACAACAACGGTTGCAACTATGACATTGAGAATCAAGAAAGAAAAGTATAACAACACATACCTATGTGTGGTGGTGGATCAAAGGCGTTCAACAACATTAGTTTATGGGATAAAAGTACTTAAAAAATTGCTGTGTAAATCTATTCTCAAGTGGATCATAAACGAACTTGCATTTTCCTAGCATAAGATAAATTAAAATCAATAAGAATGAAATATAAACTTTATTATCAATTTTGTAGTTTTAAGCCCCAAAATTAGTTTTAGTAAAGGATATCGCATTATGAGATGCTATGTTTGCTCCACGCTCTTGTATGGATGCGAAACGTGGGTCTTGCTAAAAGAAATCTGTGACAGGCATTTGAGTTGTGGATTCTACGGAAGATGTTCAAAATTTCTTGGACCAGTTGCACCTCAAATGCCAAGGTTCTAGTAATGGTCAACCGCAAAAGAGAGCCGATATCTATAGTCATGACATTGAAAGCCGTCTTCTTCGGGTACTTACAAAGAGGATCACTGTATTACTTTCCAAGGCTGATCCTCGAAGGTAGAATTCCGGGGAAGCTAAGCCCAGGACGTCCCAGACGAAAGTGGCTAGACGACACCTAGGAATGGACTGGACTGAGCTATCAGCACACAAAATAAGCAGCGTGGCATCGCAAAAAAAATTGCTAACTGACCTCCAAACCTCAGTACGAAGATGATACTTGTTGACGATGAGTTTTTGAAATCTGAAAACTAACTCATCAGCAGTTATTTTTAATTATTTTTAGAAACTAACTGAGCCCGTGACTCTCTCCGTGTTCGGTGAGGGCGAAATAATGTTTCAGCTAAATCAACCGAAGCGCGTATTATTTTAACTGAATTATTGTTTGTACACCGATTGGAATAAAACAAACACGGTTATGCAGTTTCTGAGATAAACGTACGATAAACACACACACACAGACAAACCGACAAAAAATCTAAATCTATAATATTTTTTGCTTCGATAACATAAGTATAAAATGCATATATATTTGCCGTGGTGGTGCCGGCGTAAGAATAGTACCCCACCCTCTCTACCCGTGGTAGCCGTAAGAGTCGGCTAAGAGATGTAATCCGGAAGATGGACAGCAGCGTCTCCCTTGAACTATCACACCTAACTGCGCTCGCCAACCCACCTACCAAGCGTGGCGAGTATTGGCAAAACCCCCCCAGGAGGAGGCCTATGTCCAGCAGTGGACGTCCTATGGCTGATGATGATGTGTGATGTGTGCATATTTATTAAAAAAATACCTAGTTATTGTACAGACACGATTCGTTTACGATTTTATTATATGTACGTATAAGATAGAATAGAAAGACTTGTGTTTGACCGCCATCTCGCCTGATGAAGTTGCAGCTTACGATGAAGCTCGCTTGTCTAGAAGAAACCAAAAGCAGTTTCGCTTTAGCTCCACGTTTTACTTCTCGGCCCTATGCTGTCCGAATTCCGACATACATAAACCTAGCTTTATGATAAGTTCATAACGGGATAACATACATGAGTCATTTAAGTCTTATTTCTAATATACCATGTCCAAACAGGAAAATCTAGATATGTGACATATACGGAATTCTGCCAAGTGCCAGCGATTACAATCTACCCGTAAGAGAAATGCGACCACAGATGTGCGAACGTGATTGGATAACCTGACTCAATTTGAGTGCGAAATGAAGTTGTGGTTAGTTACATTAGCTAATCAGAAATTTATGAAATACAAAGTCGGAGTTAAACTTTTGGAAACTATCGCTCTTATAAACGCGAAGGTTTTTTTTTGTTTAATGTCTGACAGGCTAGATGTTTGACCACAGCTCACCTGATGTTAAGTGACAGTGTGGTCGAAGATGGTAAAGCACACCTAGCCTGGAATGGAAACCGGCTTTCAAGTGAGGCTGCCGGAACACAACGTTAGATGATTTTCAACTTGAGGGTGGTAGCTAGCCAGCCGAGCACTATACAGTACCCTACCACCACGGTATAATTTCCTTAGGATGTTTTCTTTCACCGGCAGCTCAAGCTCGTTGTTGGGGTTTGAACCCACGCCCTTCGGCATGCGAACCTACCGCGCTAACCACTGAGCCATCAACGCTACAAACACAAGGTCTTTGGTAACACAAGCTTAACAAGCAACAACAACACGCAAACAAAAAAGTTGTTTGCTTGGTCGGTAGGTTTGGTTAACAAGCTAATTAAGAAAATAAAAACAAATAATAATGCTGAAGAAATGGAGACTTTCGGGCCAGTGCCTCTCGGGAAGATTATCGTAATAATACCCCATAAATCTGAATCTGTTCAGACATTAAAAAAGTTATGGTGGAATAAAGAAACTCACATACATATACATAAACCGTGAAAACATTACACTCCTTTTAGCAGGCGTGTAATAAAATGCCATGGTGGTGCCGGCGTAAGAATAGTACCCCACCCTCTCTACCCGTGGTTGCCGTAAGAGTCGGCTAAGGGATGTAATCCGGAAGATGGGCAGCAGCGTCTTCCTTGAACAATCACACCTAACTGCGCTCGCCAACCTGCCTGGCATTCGTGGCAAGTATTGGCAAAACCCCCCAGTAGGAGGCCTATGTCCAGCCGTGGACGTCCTATGTCTGATGATGTGAAATAAACGCGAATGGTTACAACTGATATAAATTTTGTAACAAAGATACTAGCAATATACGAGTACCCTGCATTACTACATTTGTTAACGTGCGCTAACGTGAGTAATCCCGCATAAGTAAAACAAAAATTTGTCAAAACCACGTCAGTTTCCACAGTAAAATACATGTTACAAGAAAAACTCCCACTGTACTATTCTTTCTTACAGCACGGATACTTGTCATGTTATGCAAGAATCCTCAATATCCGTTGACGACAGCTTTCAGCTGCAGTACATCACGCTGCAGCCATCACAACGTCACGTCACACCCTAAAGGACAGATTAAACAACAGTAACTACATCTGAGGGTCACGATTCAAGTAGAAAGTTCACGAAGTTCACGAAGACTTTCCTCTACTTGAAACGAAAGTAGGTAAAGTTCTAGCTTACTATAATTTACATAAGAGGTTTTAATTCGACATAACTGTTGCAATATAAAATTATTTTATGGCAAATGTTATATAGTTTGTTACTCGCACCATTCTCAATTGATACGATTGAGTCACATTGGATCATGACTATTTGAAACTTTAAAAAAGTACATTATACGTATTAGATATAATTCACAAAGAATAGAGCAGCTCTATTATGCATAATAAGTTGAATTTCTCGTAGATTGTCTATTGAAGACGTAGTGTACACACATATTAAGTCATTTTAGCTGTGAGCTCTGTGTGCTGGAATATTCCTATTTTTTATATAAACTATATAAATATTTTTTGTATATATACTATCTGATATAGTTAAACGTGTAACGCGAGTAATCCCGCGTAAAACTAAAACTGTACTTTTTTCTAGTTTTAGTGCTTGGTTTCCTTTTAAATTGAAGAACAGCTAGATAACAATTTAGAAAAAAAAACTGTACCTGTGCTCTTCCGCATGGATCTTCCAGGTCGCATTGGCTCCTCAGGAACACCTCCAGTAGCCCCATAAACAGCATGAAAGCGCCTCCGCCACAAGTGGCCGCTAAAGTCGGGCCTGGCTGCGTCATAGGGCAGTCGCAGGTTAACGCCATCTGTGGAATGAAATCATGCAACTCTTAAGGCATATTTTAATGAGTATTGGAGCGCTGATTTTCGAGATTTCGAGCCACGCAAATTAATAATTAATGCTACAAGAGTATATATTTGTTATACGATCATCATCATCATCAGCCTATCGAAGTCCACTGGTGGACATAAGCCTCTTTCAAGACATGCCGCTCAGTTCGATGTTCGGCATTTTGCTTCCATCTACCACCAAGTTCTATGTTTATCGTCACTCCATCTAGTCTCAGCATATAGGCAAGCTGGAGAGGCAGTAGGCTGGATAGTTTTGTGCAACGTTGGTAAGGTCATGGAGATGCGCTATCGTTTACCTCTTACCACAAGAGCTCATTGTAAAACCTACTAGATGTACGAATGTGAATTGCAGATCCCGCCGTCTGACCAACGAGGGGGAAAAGGGAATAAAACATTCAATAACCATGAATAAATAAATTATTACTACTTATTAATTATGATTATAATTAAAATAGGAGTTAAAATACCATTGCGCAATTGGCAAGTGGTTGAAGCGAGAAGAGGATTAAAAAACTAGAGGTTATTTTATTTAATTTCGTTTTTAAGTTTATGTCGGATTTAGTTTTAGATATTATGTAATATTTCGGATTTTGTGCCTATTGCGGTGGAGACACTCGGCAGTTGGGGCTCGGATGCTCGTGTTTTGGTGCGTGAATTAGGGCAACGCATAAAAGATCAGTGTGGTGACCCTCGTTCCGGCTCGTTCCTGGTGCAAAGGCTGGCCATTGCTATCCAGCGCGGGAATGTGGCCAGCCTCATAGGTTCCTTTGCACCGGGTACAGTAAGGGGCGGGATATTTTGACTGAATGTTGTTAAAATTCTTCTGAGTAGTTATGTGATTTATAATATAAATATGACGTTTTTGTGACATTTTTGTGAAAATTTATTGTGATTTTAATTCGACATTTGTCAATTTTTAATTGTTCAATTATTTAAATATTCATTTTTTATTTATTTATCTGAATATATTATCTTTTATATTATATTATTTACTTTGCATCATTAAAAGTGTAATAACATCTCCTATCTTTATCTCCTATATTTCGGAAAGATTAAAAAAAAATATTGTTAAGTTAGATAAATTTGAAATTCTCATCACTGTTAAGCAAAACTACTTTTAAACGGAAATACAAACTAAATATATACCTTGAACACTCGAACTTCCGCAAAGTAACGCTTGAATCAATCAATTATTTTCAAATACCATGTAAAAATATAATTATTTTGGTCTTTGTATTTTTAAACAAATATTATTACTGCGGGATTTGTGTAATATTTTGAAGCTGATAGTATATTTCCTTTATTCGGTGGTCACATGACCTCTCTATTAGCTTACTTCGAAGCGGCGAATGAAAATACACATTCGCCGCTTCGAAGTAAAAAATTGTTTAATTAGAATCGGAATATTTAGCGTATTACCAAACAAATAAAATGGAAAATGAGTATACAACTGTACATACATACAAAGATAATTTTTTTTGTAAGTATTTTTATTTATAGTACCTATACTAGCTGTGCCCCGCGGTTCCACCCGCGCTAGATGCCTACTTCATAGTAGCTTTATGCATGCAAAGTCTCAGTCTTACATTCTATTCTAAAACTATGGATTTTTTAATATTGTTATTGGAATAATATATTCTATATTTATTGCACGATTAACTAACAGATATATGAACGTATGTTATTTAATATTACTATACGGTGTAAAACTGTCTTAAATTTATTTGAGCTTTAAATGTAAGAGCGTTAATTATCAAGCTTAAAATAAGATCTAACCCTTGACCCAGTTTGCAAGCCATTTCACACATCATAAACTTCATTCAAACAATCGCTTTATGGCCAAATCCATCACTAATCCGGTATCAATAGGCAGTTAAGTGGTCAAAGACTCGGCACACGAGTGCTACGGCCTCGACACGTGTGCCGACCTATAAGCGGCCTTGCGCAGTGTCGGATGCTCTTCTTTCACTTTATTAGTGGACCGTGGCTACTTCTGTGTTACGAATACAACTCGATTTTCGAAAATGGCTACCGAGTTATAAGAATGTGATTTTTTTAACAGTCTTACTAATTGTAATACTATGCAATTAATTTGTCGTGGCGACCAATTGCTATTCTTTGACTGCTCTGTTTGCACATTTGGTAATGTATCTGTTTCAAGAGCTGTAGGGCGTAGGTTCGATTCCCACTCAAGACAAACATACATGTATGACTAAGATAAAAGTTTGTTCTGTGTGTTATTTAAAATAAAAAGTATAGTAGTATTCTATCAGTGATGTTCTTTTTTTATGTAATAGTAATAAGATGAACAAGACTCTCCTGATGGTGAGAGATAACGTCAGTCCATGACCATTCCAGCGATACACAGAACTTTGAGTAACAAAACAAAGTCCAGAGCATCGTTGCTTTGGCGCTCATTACTTTGAGACTTTCGATGGTTAGTCTCAACAGCCCTGTAATTTCTTTAGCTGCAAAACCCTTTAAACCGGAACACGGTAATGTTTGCACACTACTGCTTGGCGGCAGAATATCAGGCACTGCGATGGTACCTACCTAAGCAACCTCCTGCTAAGGAGACCTACCATCAAGTAATAAGTTCAAGCTTTAATTAGTTTAAGGCTAGATGGCGCTATGTGAATTTCGTAGGATTATTTATTTGAATCATTGTTTATTCCCTAAAACTGTGTAGGTTGAATGAATCAATTAGTGGGAAAGGTTCACGTATAATTTTATACATGTATTCCTTTTGGTATGATGATTACAGGCGAGCACTTACTCGCGCCACGTGCACGATACGGTGTTTGATCGCTTTGAGTGTGATCAAAGTTGTTATTTATAAAGTAAACACTTATTACACAGGAATATGAGCTAGATGATACATCTAGATTTAAAATATTGTAACATCCATCTCACGAGTTGAACGAGCGTCACTTTCACTCGATTTACCATCGAGATCGGACACGATAGTAGTTCCCCTCTTGTTATGTCGATGTCAAAGATAGATTATAATTTAGTTGTTTTATAATCAATGTTTAGATTTAATCAGCGTGTGTAGGAACAACGGTTGTTTAACGGTTTGATTGAAGGTTGCTGTTGATAATTATCACCTTGCTATTAGTTTTAACCATTGATTAATAAAGAAGGTTTGCTGCGCTAAGTAGATATTTTATTAGGATAAGAATTGGTTGTAAAATCAACACAGTTAAAAATGTCCCATAACTAGTTTTTTTTGTTTGAGACGAACGATACGCTCTCCTGCTGGTAAGAGATAACGCCTGTCCATGACCATTGCAATGATACACAGACCTTTGAGTAGCAAAACAAAGTCCAGGAAATCGCTGCTTTTGCGCTCATTACTTTGAGACTTACGATAGTTAGTTTTAATAATCCTGTTTCGCTAGCTGCAGAACACTACAAATTGTAACAAAAATGTGTACACACTACAGCTTGCCGGCAGAATATCTGGTAGGTACTACGGTACCACCAAGTATGTTTTAGTTGTTGAATTAAGTCTAGTGATACACTGCTTTTTCTGGTGGTCAAGTTATTTGAGGACCTTAGACTGTCTACGATTCGGCGTGATATGATCAAACGCCAACCTATTGTCAAAAAAAAAAAATTAAAGCGGGACGTCCCAACGTCACCAATAAGTTACTTACGGGTGATTATTTTGATATAGTAAGACAATTTTAAAATGGTTTTATTTTACAATAGAATTCTTTACGCTCAACAGAAGATGAATTTCTTAAGAAAAAAATCTGCCACCAAGCACCTATCAGTGTTCCGGCAGCTTCACTTGAGAGCCAGTCCATTCCAGGCTAGGTGTGTTTACTATCTTCGGCCACGCCGTTATTTAACATCAGGTGAGCTGTGGTCAAATACCTAGCCGTTCAACCATAACAAAAAACATTTAAAAAATCAACATGGCTCTTATCTCCATCACTTTCTAAAATACTCCTAACAAAAAGATTTGCATAATGTTTTGTTGTCAATGGCCCCAATTATACAAAGAGGATGTAAATTTTACACGTAACTCACTGAAGATTTTGTTTTGCATTACAAAGGCCAGTAGCTTAAAAAACAAGAGTAAAACAATACTTGCCTGATATCTACATGTTCCAGCGTATGAGGGCCATAGCACACACGTTACTTTTAGCATCAGCGATCAGCGAATTCGAGACTATATCGATGCTACTTTGTGCTTCGTCAATTTTGTAATGCTAGCATATTGTTTTTTGTTTACTTTTTTACGTTTGACCCTGTATGATGTTAAGCGAAGATGCGGTCTACGATGGAGCACGCTTTGCTATAAATAATCAAGAAAGCAATGGGGTAGTAGTGAGCAAAGTAATCAGATGATGCTAAGATATAACGTATCTGTGTCCACAATTTAGAGGGACAAAATATAAATACTGCTAACAATCGAGGCTTAGTCTCAATAGCCCATTAATTTTTCTAGCTGATATCCTTCAAACTGGTAGGTATACAGTAATGTTTTAACCCTACTGGTGGTTCCTACCTAGTTATAAATAATAAATAAATAACCTAGGATATTTCACACAGAACCAGCTAGCACCAAACTAAGCAAAGCTATGGGAACCAGATAACTGATTTGATACATACATACTTTTTTATAAGTATAAATACATACAAAACACCCAGACAGAGAACAAACGTTTATGCTCATTATACAACGGCTTGTCCTCAACTGGAACCGAACCCTAATAAAGCTCTTGAAGCAGATACCATGAGTAAATAAGCAAACAGGACAGTCAAGTATATTTTATATAGTAGCTTTGTAGCGATGATAGCTCAGTGATTAGCACGGTCGGTTCGCATGCCAAAGGGCGTGGGTTCAAACCCCAACAATAAGCTTGAGCTGCCGGCGAAGGAAAACATCGTGAGGAAACCATAGCGTGGTGGTAGAGTATTTTCAAGTACTCGGCTGGCTAGCTACCAGTCTCAAGTTGAAAATCTGCCGCCAAGCATCTAACGGTGTGTTCCGGCAGCCTCACATGAGAGCCAATTCCATTCCAGGCTAGGTGTGTGTTGCCATCTTCGACCACACCGTCACTTAATATCAGGTGAGTTGTGGTCAAACACATAGCCTGTCAGCCATAAAAAAAAACCTGGATGGCAACTCTCAACGTCACACACGTTCTCTCAAGTGGCATTCAAATATATGACGTAGATATATGGTCCAATCGAGCATCTAAAACACCACTTCATCACCTCCTCTAGTTTGCGTTTGTTCAGTAAATTGTTGATGCCGCGACAAAGTTGAAAAGCAACTTCGCCGATCGCCGATGCCAGAAGTAGAAGGTGTGCTAAGGACCTTATAGAATATTTTGCTACAAAATAATGTAACGAGTTTATTCACCCGTAAAGCGTAATGTTTTGTTTATGACACTTCCTTTTACTGCGTTTGTATTTTATAGGTATATATATATATATATTTTTTTTTTTTTGTGAAGAACGATTTATTTGTAAGTTTTGCACGCGCTCGTTCCTTGTTAAAACTGTCAACTAAATGGTAACTATCTATCTTCTGTATACTCGTATGTATACAAATAAAAATAAAACGATGTTCGTTGGTATAATCTAACCAATAAAAGTAGGCACGGGAT
Source organism: Biston stratarius (assembly GCA_950106695.1). NCBI lineage: Eukaryota > Metazoa > Arthropoda > Insecta > Lepidoptera > Geometridae > Biston > Biston stratarius. The sequence goes on from OX467106.1 coordinate 12,468,164, forward strand.
TTTTCGAAACTTTTTATAATTTATACCTACACATACTAGCGGCCCGCTCCGGCTTCGCACGGGTATAAACCTCAGAAATAACAGTATTTCTCCACTATTTAATGGATGTTATTATACACATAAACCTTCCTCTTCAATCACTCTATCTATTTTAAAAAACGCATCAAAATCCGGTGCGTAGATTTAAAGATTTAAGCATACATAGGGATATAGGGACAGAGAAAGCGACTTTGTTTTATACGATATATAATTATCATTTATTGTCTATAAGTAAATATTCTATAACGTATATTAAAGTATTGATATTTTATAATATAGATAGAAATGTAAGTATTTCTTTTATATATTCACAATATATATCAACACACTCCGTCCTTAACTTAGTAGAAGCCTCTCCATAAGGTTGCCTGGAAGAGATCGCTTTTAGCGATAAGGCCGCCAATTATTCCACTAGTGTTAAGTTTATATTGTTATAATTGATTGTAAATAATATTATTATTAATCAGAACAACGATCTATGATTAATGATATATAAGATTTCCCATAAAATTACGCCGTCTTCAATCTCTATAAAATATTCTACCGATATATTTAATTACGTCACACTATATGTGAAGCTATTATAATATATATAATTACAGGTTATAGAAGTGGTAACTTGCTTTTAATTTTGCAATCGCTTGAATGTGTTTTTTTTATGTTAGTAGATTTGTTTCGTAAGCTTCTATTGATATCTGTGGAAAGATAGGCCTTTGTTTAGAAAGTATGACTTGTGTATGGAGACGTATTATCACACTGTATTGATTTATTTCTAGATATTAAGCAACTGACATCCTGTTATCTCCGGAAAGGTGACCATTAGCCAGGGGCGGATCTATATAGGGGCTTTTTGATCTGCAGACTTTGCCCCCATGGAAAACAAAATACAGTGAAACTTTTATGCTAATTTATGAAAAGAAACTTGTTAATGTTTTCTTTAATTATTAGACCTTCAAATATTTTTAACGTTGCCACTACCTGTGAAGCAGAGCGCTCTTTCTCAAGGATGTCGTATATAGAAAACAAATATGGAACAATAATGTCAAACTATTGATTAAATCATATATCAGTTCTGTCCGTAAATTGTGAGTACCAGCCGAGTACTAAAAGGTACCCTACCACCATGCTATAGTTTCCTCACGATGTTTTCCTTCACAAGCAGCTCAAGCTCATTGTTGCGGTTTGAACCCACGCCCTTCGGCATGCGAACCGAACGCACTAACCACTGAGCTATCATCGCTACAAAATATAAGTATTACTTCAGTTATCTGACACCCATAGTCCATGCTTGGCTCAGTTTGGGGCTTGATGGCGTTGTGTGAAATTACCTACGATATTAATTTATCATTTGTTTAATAAAATTAATTCATACTCAATCCTAGTAACTTACTAACGAGGCGATCAAGCAATAAATACCTGTTTATGTCTTTAGGCAATATTTCATGTAATCCTTAACACGCGTGACCTTCAGGGGTCAACTATTACAGTGATGTAACTAGAGCGACCCGAAGTTCGAGAAACAATTTTAAGTAAGATTTACGTTTGACCGCCATCTTGAAAACATACAGATTGTTGGTAACTATTCAGAATCTCCCACAATTTGTTGCATTTTAAAAACTCTGAAAGTGGTCCGTGACTGCACATATTTTAAGAACCCATGCTCTTAACCCAAACACGGCTAAGTTTTATTTTCTAGTACTCGGCTGGCTAGGTACTACCCACAAGTTGAAAATCTGCCGCCAAGGAAGAGTTCCAGCACTCTGACTTGAGATCCACTTCCATTTCAGGCTAGGTGTGCTTTACCATCTTCGACCACACCGTCATTTAACATCAGGTGAGCTGAGGTCAAACACCTAGCTTGCAAAACATTAAAAAAAATGAGAAAGTACTGAGGTACTTATATGAGGTATTTATATAGATAAATATATGTAGGTATAGGTACTTATGTATACGCAATGTGAGTACGCATGTTTATGCAACACGCCGCAGAGGCTCGACCGTCCGTTTCGTAACTAATTCTAGCTTTTATTGCGTACTTTTACTAATTTATGACATAGGCCTCACCTAAAAATCACCACGAGAATCTTCGCTCGAAACTAATTCTCAAAGCAATGAGCGCCACCGCAGCGATGCCCTGGACTTTGTTTTGTTACTCAAAGTTCTGTTAATCGATACAATGGTCATGGACATGTGTTATCTCTTACCATCAGCATATCGTGCGTCTTATTACATTTACATTTAAAAAAATCGAAGTCTTTGCGATTTGAATTCAAGCTTTTAAAGCTGATTTGATCTGACCACCGACAGAGCAACTGAGGTACAGAGGCGGATTCTATCACTAACTAGTTGGTCCCCACGGCTTTACTCGTATAAAAGTACTTTAGCGATGTTACAATTTCTGAGTGTAAGGCATGAATCACATAAATGCCACTTGTATGTATGTTCTTATCGAATGAACATAATACTCTTTAAAGTTCAGTGCTGCCAGGCAGATTAATATGTGACGACGAGTTTTTGTTAAAGCGCTGAACATCGTCAAACAATTAAATTAAATACTAGCGACCCGCCCCGGCGTCGCACGGGTGCAATGTAGATACTAATTTGGTGAATTTGGGTGTAATACATATAAACCTTCCTCTTGAATCACTTTGTCTTTTGCTGTAAACCGCATTAAAATCCGTTGCGTAGTTTAAAAGATCTAAGCGTAAAGACGGCGTGAAGCGGTGTTTCTATGTAGAGATACTAACAAACATAAATTAATAAATTAAAACCTACGTTAAATAATACTTAATATAATAATTCATTCAATGTTTTTTTTATTTTTTTATTTTAGCTGTAATGAGTTAGCTTGCCCTTTCCATCGCCTTAACGTTGATTTAAAACATTGGCACAGCGAGTCTTCAGAACAGATTACCAATCAAAAGCAGATTACGCGCGAAAAGTCAAGGCCTTCGCGCTTATTAGCCACTGTCAAACTGTCACTATGACAGTAATTCATTACAATTTGACAGGGCAACGTAGATTGATACAAGAGAGTGCTGTTTTGCAATAATTGAGTATTGTTGTAGTAAAATTTATACAGGGTTATGAGCTTCGACTTTAATAAGCCGAAAGGAGATCATTGTATTCAACACTATAAACAACTTTTACTTTCAGCAACACTCTGAATCGCGAGTTTTTTTTATACGTTTAATCACGGGTGAACGAAATTTGTTTTCGAAAAGACTTGTGCAATTACCCCCTTTAGGTTTAGTATACCCTAAGCTTATAACCCTTTATAAGTATGTTTATCGGATAGTGGATATATCCGTAGATACAGTAATATGTGTAAATAACATTCAATGGTATTACATATTTTCTTGATATTGTATCTCAAGTATTCGCAATAATAATATAATTCTTTATTATTCACACCAATTACAAATAATTATTACAATTAAAATACTTAACACTAGTGGAACAATTCGCAGCCTTATTGCTAAAAGAGATCTCTTCCAGACAACCACAGAAAAAAAAGGATTCTAGTAAGTTAAGAATAGGGTCTACTGACAAGAAGAATAACAACATTTTAAACATAATATACATATATATCTATCTCATCATTTCAGCCGCTGAACGTCCACTGCTGGACATAGGCCTCCCCCATACATGTCTATCTACTATATTATAAAATATCAATACACAATATTTTTAATTTCAAATAGGCTTGCGTTTGACCGCCATTTCGCCTGATGTTAAGCGAAGATGCGGTCTACGGTGGAGCACGCTCGCCTAGAAAAACCGATTCACTCGCGACTTGAAGGCACCCAGATTGTATCTATCAGGGAACACCCATTACGGTAACAAATTTCGTTGTTTAGCGGTTCGTACAATGAAGTCAAATCAAATAAATCAATGTGAGAGCTTTTGCCACATAGCTTGTAACTCTGATTTTAACCGTCAAAAACGAATCAACATCAGTAAAGTGTATGGGCCGTTCAAGTATTACGTAAGCACCAAAGGGGGGTGGGGGAGTCTTTACTATGCTTATTTTTGACGACATTGGGGATGAGGCGATCTGAATGGTGATAATATCAGCAAAGTCGTATAAATTAGGCTGATTGTTTGGTTTCCTTGTTATCGATACACCACGTTTTAGCGAAATGGTTTTAAATTAAAACAATATTTACTTAAGAAGTAAGAGCTTTGCTTACTTTTGCTCACAAGGGGGAGGGAGGGGTTAATAAATACTAAAATTCTGCATACGTAATAGTGTAGTCCCAGTAGTGAGCAGGCGACCGAGAGGAAGGAATCATTCTGCACCTGTTGCAATAATCCGCGTAGAGTTTGGGGTCGTCCGGTTTTATCGATAGATCTTTACAAAACTCTTAAATACGTAACAGATGTAATCGGCCCACATACTGAGTGTTTTTTTGTCGGCTTTCCCGTGATTCAGTTCTCATGACTATAAAGCTTTATTACGCCTAGGACTTTGTCGCAATCATTAAATATATTTTACTGATGGAGATTGAGCCTAGAGGCGTTGTATGTCTAGAGGCCTGTTAATCGGTTGCATTCAACCTATTCCTGATCGAACTGAGATAGAGTAGCACGAAATGTTGAACGAAATGAGGTTGTGCGAAAGTTACTTTCTGTGTTATTGACATTTTGCGAAACTGATCAAATTTTTGAGATGGTGTCGTTTTGCGTCAAGTCCAAATTCACTCGTACTTGGTCCATTGTTTTTGGGTTCCGTACTCAAAGGGTAATAAACGGGACCCTATTACTAAGACTTCGGTGTCTGTCTGTCCGACCGTCTGTCTGTCACCAGGCTGTATCTCAAGAACCGCGATAGCTAGACAGTCGAAATTTTCACCAACTATGTATTTCTGGTGCCGCTTTAAGAACAAATACTAAAAACAAAATAAAATAAATATTTAAGGGGGCTCCCATACAACAAACGCGATTTTTTTGCCTTGTTCATAGATAATGGTACGGAACCCTTCGTGCGCGAGTCTGACTCGGACTTGGCTGGTTTTTTTTGTTAAGCATAACCAAAAAAGGTTATTGGGCGATATTCTACCCCAAAAATCTGAGATTCCTTTCTGTTATTTTTACTTTATGTACAACGTACTATTATTAACATTACTTTTTCAAGTAAACTCAATTATAGTACTTGCAGAACTTAAACTTAAACAAACACACCATGGGAAACAAATGTAGTAATTTTTTTTTTTTCTTTTTATTTCATTTATTATATGTAATAACACATATTTTCAATCGACTTCTTGTTATGGTACAAATGAAAAAAACCAGAAAGTGTAAGACGACAAAGCTTATTATTTGGGTTTCATTTAACATTTTCGGGTACGGAACCTTAAAAAATAGAGTTGCTCGTCGCCACCGCTTGACCTCGGCTATTAGCATCGTCGGCCATTTACTGCGATTATGGTTCATTCTATAATTTGCACATAACTGCAGGAGATTTTTAAATTACGCATAACTAGGACACGGTACGGTATTGTGGGCTTGTAAGGTTTTAGATATATGTACATACAATTGATGCATTAGTTTATAGTCATGCCAGCATAGATGCGAGAAAGCCAGCCACAACCACGAGATGCGGGTTCGAGCTCTTGTCTTTACTAATGATTTCTGTGGAATTTCCACACGAATTTAAAATACTTCAATACCTACGATGTTATCCATGTTTTTTAGGGTTCCGTACCTCGAAAGGAAAAAACGGAACCTTTATAGGATCACTTTGTAGTCCGACTGTCTGTCTGTCAAGACCCTTTTTCTCAGGAACGCGTGGAGGTATCAAGCTGAAATTCATATCAAATACTCAGGTCTACTGTCCCCAACAGCCGTTTATGCTGCGAATTTTCGACACTCGCAAGGAAATCAAAACCTACAGGGTACTTCCGTGAACTCACCTGATATTGAGTGATGGTCAAAAATGGTAAATCACCTAGCCTGGGATAGAACTGATTTTTAAGAGAGGCTATCAGAATATACTGTTAGATGCTTGGCGGTAGATTTTCAACTCGTGGGTGTTAGCTAGCCAGCCGAGTACTAGAGAGTACCCTATCACCTTACTATGTTTTCCTTCAGCTCAAGCGTATTGTTGTGGTTTGAGCCCACGCGTTTCGGCGTGTGAACTAACCGCTCTAACCCCTGGGCTGTCATATCAGCTACAAAACGGCGCAAAATGTATTTGTACAGTAATGGTGGCCTAGCTAGAATCCAGGTACATATTTTTTTTTCCGAAACTTGTCTTTGTTACTACTGGTTGTGTTGATGTCGGTAGGTAATGCGCCGATACTGGTGGCTCCTTGACATTACACGAAGATGCCTTCCTGCCGTTCACTCGGCGCGAACTTGAGCGCTGTCGCTGCCGGCGAAGGGATTCCGATTAGCACGAGGTTTCATTCAACGAATCGGAATTCAGTTTGGAATTCAGCTCCACACACCAGGATCCGTGACTTTGTCAACTTAATACTTTTTTTAAAACTTTTAATAAACATTTAAAAAAAAACACGCAATACAGGGAGAGATATTTCAACACCACATCCATACCACGTTAGATCTTCGCATAAATAGAAAGAAAGAGCAACTAGTAACGCCATCGCATCGGCTCGTCAAGTCGGAGAGGTCGGTTATACATGCTGGCCTGCTGGGCCCGCGGTCTACAACAGCGTACTACTTCCGTCCGGTATGCACCGCGCCACCGCGTGCTTCAGAACCAAGCTAACAATAAGATCTTGGCTTCTAGAATATATTTTTTTGACATTGACGAGTATTTTAAACTAAAAGAACATTAAATTACTATTAAGTAATAATTAATTTTTTGACATTTCAAATTTTTCATTATATTTTTATATTTAATTTTATATTTACATACCTACTTTACATTGACAATATTTTTATTTTGACATACTTTATATTTGCATATTTGATACTTTTTTCATTGACATGACAGTGTTTTTGACATATTTAAAATGATGTTACGGAATTTGACTTGTATCTTTGGTGTTACCAATTATATAAATCGCATTATCATCATCAGCTATAGGACGTCCACTGCTGGACATAGGCCTCCTCCTGGGGGGGTTTTGCCAATACTCGCCACGCTTGGCAGGCAGGTTGGCGAGCGTTAGATGTGATTGTTCAAGGAAGACGCTGCTGCCTATCTTCCGGATTAAATCCCTTTGCCGACTCTTACGGCAACCACGGGTAGAGAGGGTGGGGTACAATTCTTACGCCGGCACCTTTGTGATACACATTTGTGATTGTATTTGTTAGTAGTCACGGGCTAACGTAATTATGAATATAGCTTTTAGCACCCATTAATAAAAACTAAAGATAATCAGGCCAATAAAGATGTTAACTCACTTTTCTCAAGACTCTAATCTCAAGATTACATCACGTGTGTTTCGAAGTCAATCCATCACGTCGATAGCACGTCACCGGAGGGTAACGTCACTGGAAGGTGTATGGTAATTACAGGGCGGTGCCGTATGACAGGCCTTGTGATGTAAGGGTGTATTACCGCTGTAATTTGTACCTAGGTAATTATTATTGTAGGTATACATGTTTAAATTGAATAATTATGGATATTTAGCATATAGTTGGTTTAGTATCTAGCGATAGTGTTCACTACTGAACTGAGTAAGAGACGAGATAAAATCAAATAGTGTGTACGTGATGCTTAAACAGCCCAAACGGCTAAAATTGTATGGCAGGTCACAAGAAATGCTCTAATGGGCAAAGACAGTGATCTATATTAAATTATCATTTTGATATCATAATTGAAATATTTTTTTTTTTTATTGCTGGCAGTCTAGATGTTTGACCAGAACTCACTTGATGTTAAGTGACGGTGTGGTCGAAGATGGTAAAGCACACCTAGCCTGGAATGGAACTGGCTCTCAAGTGAGGCTGCCGGAACACACCGTTAGATGCTTGGCGCCTGATTTCCAACTTGAGGGTGGTAGCTAGCCATCCGAATACTAGAAAGTACCCTACCGCCACGCTATGGTTTCCTCACGATGTTTTCCTTCACCGGTAACTCAAGCTCATTATTGGGGTTTGAACCCACGCCCTTCGGTATGCGAATCGACCGCGCTAACCACTGAGCTATCATCGCTACAAAATCAATCAAAATGAATCATAAACTAGCAGTACCGCACGGCTTTTCCTTCATGTTACGGGAATATAGAACAAAGAAGGGAAATATTGATATTTGTTCTGCGTGTTCTAAAAGTGTCATAACAATGTATTTGCAAATAACGTATACAAGTATTCTATCGGTTATATTGTTCTAATAGCACCTACAATATTTGCTTGGGGGACAAGATGTTGCTGTTCGAAATATTTTTTAATTTTAGATAGATATTTTTTTTAATGTAAATGCAATGTGACGAACGAGTCGCTCTCCTAATGGTAAGACAAAATACATATCCATGACCATTGCAGCGATACACATAACTTTGAGTAACAAACCAAAGTCCAGTGCATCGCTATTTTGGCGTTCATTACTTTAAGACTGATGGTTAGTCTCAACAGTCCTGTAATTTCGCTAGCTGCAGTACCGTTCGAAGCGGAACACGGTAATATTTAGATACTATTGCTAGGCGATAGAATATCTGATACTGCGGTGGCACCTACCTAGATCTGCTAAGGAGATTTACCACCAAGTAAATTTGAAAATTTGATTTTAAATTTGAATGAGAAGAGGAAGTGGGACAGTTAATCAAAGCAGGGTTGCTTCGAACGTGTGAACACATGGTTCCGAGCTAACGCGTCGCTTCAAAAGTTTACACACATTATAATTTTGAAACAGACCTTTTGCCTTTCCACGCCGCTAATCTGCAAATTAGTTTATAATGCGTCGTTTTGAAACTGGCCCTACTTGTGAGATGGCATCCTTGACACTTCTCAAATTTGAGACGAAAATACTTATTATAAAGGTCTTGTTTTAATGTTTGACAGGCTAGGTGTTTGACTACAGCTAACCTGATGTTTAGCGATGATAGCCTAGTAGTTTGCGCGGTCGGTTCGCACGCTAAACGGCGTGGGTTCAAACCCCAACAATGAGCTTGAGCCGCCGGTGAAGGAAAATATCGTGAGGAATGAGTGTTCCATCTCGGCGCTTGGCATCGAGGCTGCGGGTACGCTTTCGCACTCGAGGAGCCCCGGCTCACCTCGCAACGATGACGATGGGAACACCAGCCACTTTGTGATCCACCTCGGAGACCAAACCGGCAAATGGGCGTCGGACGGTCCCACATCCATATGATAAAAACACTTAGCCTGGAATGGAACTGGCTCTCAAGTGAGACTGCCGAACTAACTTGAGGGTGGTAGCTAGCCAGTCCAGTACTAAAAAGCACCTTGCCACCACGCTATGGTTTTGTAAAAAAAATTGTATTTAAGTATTCTATTACTTATCTGGCTCCCATAGTACAAGCTTTGCTTAATTCGGGGCTAGATGGCGCTGTGTGAATGTGTACTTAATAAGCAAACAGAATTTTGTAAAACACTTTACAATATTGTATATATCCCCAACTTTACATGCACGTGAAAAATATTAACCAACAAAGTTTTCAAAGTTCTTACAGAATATTTGACTCGGTGAACTATTGTTCCCAGTTGAATAGTTTAGAAAGCTAGTGATGTAACTGTCGATTGTCATATCGATGATTTACAATGATCGATAGATCTAATAGCCGTAATTAGTCGAATGATGCCGATGGTAAACGAGGAAGTCACAGTTGTTTAAATCAAAAGGCCTTTAGAATAAAAACGAAAGTCGTTTTTCTGCTCCGTGAGGTATCGACAGGTTACTAGACTCGAGTCATATATCCTACTCAGTTCGTTTTTGCAGTTATTAGAATTAGATAAAACAAAAGATTAAAAAGAGGAAGTGCGAGTCTGACTCGAACGGTGAGTGTTCCGGTCAGACTTGTATGTAGATAAATTATCCATCACGAGAATTGAGTATTGAGACGCTCCGTGATGGTTTTGATAGAATCGTTAAGTACTTATTTGTTAAATACATTATTACAATACATTTATATAGCGATGATAGCTCAGTAGTTAGCGCGGTCGGTTCGCATGCCGAAGGGCGTGGGTTCAAACCCCAACAATGAGCTTGAGCTGTCGGTGAAAGAAAACATCGTGAGGAAACCATAGCGTGGTGGTAGAGTACCTACTTTCTAGTACTCGGCTGGCTAGCTACCACCCTTAAGTTGAAAATCTGCCGCCAAGCATCTAACGGTGTGTTCCGGCAGCCTCACCTGAGAGCCAGTTCCTTTCCAGGCTAGGTGTGCTTTACCATCTTCGACCACACCGTCACTTAACATCAGGTGAGTTGTGGTCAAACAACAAGCCTGTCAGCTATATAAAAAAAAACAGTATAATAATTATAATAATATTATAAAGGCCAGAGTTTGTAAGTGATCATCATCATCATCATCATCATTTCAGCCGCAGGACGTCCACTGCTGGACATAGGCCTCCCCTATTGACCTCCATAAAGACCTGTTGGAAGCGGCTCGCATCCAGCGCGAACCTGCGGTTCTTACGAGGTCGTCTGTCCACCTTATGGGTGGACGTCCTACGCTGCGCTTGCCGGTCCGTGGTCTCCACTCCAGAACTTTGCAGCCCCATCGGCCATCAGTTCTGCGTGCTATGTGCCCTGCCCAATGCCACTTCAACTTGCTAAACCGCTGGGCTATGTCGGTAACTTTGGTTCGTCTACGAATCTCCTCATTTCTGATTCGATCTCGTAGGGAAACTCCGAGCATAGCCCTCTCCATAGCTCGTTGTGCGACTTTGAGCTTATCAAGAAGGCACACAGTCAGAGACCACGTTTCAGCACCATAAGTCATCACCGGTAACACACACTGGTCGAAGACTTTCGTTGTGTTGTGTAAGTGATCGGTTGGGCCAATTTTGATGAAATTTGGTATGGAGGTAGCAACACTTATGCTACTTTTTATCTCAAAAACAGTTAGTGTGTTCACGTGGGAACAGCGGGTAGCACCGCGGGGCGCAACTAGTAACTTATACTTTCGGGTTGGTGTATTTTTAGATGAAAAGCGTAAATATCTGGTATGATAGTAACGAATGTTTTTTCATGAATTGGTCACTCAGTTGAAACATGGTATAGTATAATTTTTGTTTTGGTTTTTTAACCCCGGACGCATTCAGGATGGTTTTAAGTTTTATGTGTATCTGTGTGTCTGTCTATGGAATTGTAGTTCTAGACAGCTGAACCGATTTTGATTTAGTTTTTGTTTAATAGGTGACTTGATCGAGAGTGTCCTTAGCTATGATATAAAAAAATCTGTTTAACTACTCGAATATTATCAGCTCTTTTTAAACGACTTCAAAAATAGATTTGTTTTTGATTGTATTGTTTTTTTTAATGTTTGTCATCTCAGAACTCTGTCACTTATAAATCGATTTGAAAATTGTATATTTTTTTAAGTATGTACGTTTTTTTAAGGTCAAGGTAATTAAATTAAATATGTGGTTTTATTTTGACCAAACCAAACCAAAGAGCGTAAAAACCATAGAGGGTATAGAGTCGGTTTTTTAAAATGTTAATTTACATTTGTCTAGTTGATGAATAACATCTTCTACAAGAAAAAATTGTCAAACTTAAATACCTGAAACAAATCTGATGAAATCTAATTCAGTCGAAATTTGTTGTCATGTCGGAGTTTTTGAATGTTTATATTTGTGTGTAGTAGTTTAAGTAGTTTGTTTTTGTTACAGCTTATGACCTTTTTGGACAACGGTGTTTATTAACCAAAGGCACTTGTCCAAAAAGGTATTTCAATATTTTCAAGTGCTATTGTTAATTTTGAATTTGTTGTTATAAAGATCATTTTGACAGGTCAATTTGTGTACCCTAACACAAATTGTAAAGCAAATACTTGTCTATTATGTACTTCTACGTGCCCCAGTAGTAATAACTAATATTTTAACACAATTCAACTTTTAATGCAATGAATTTGTCATTCCCACGTACTGGCCGCAAAAAGACAGATTTTCGAGGACAAGTTACCAACTTTATTTTTAATTAGTAGGTAGTCTAATAATACGAAATTGTGCACTAATGTTGACTCGCACTAAAAGGTTAGCTGGCTAATGGTAGAAAAACATCCGTGTTTGTGATACATTGTGTAGATAGTATCTACTACTCGTAAGTAGTAGATTTCCTTAGCAGGAGGTCGTCTAGGTACCACCGCAGTAACAGATATTCTGCCGCCAAGCATCTAGCGAAATTACAGGTCTGTTGAGATTAACCATCGAAAGTCTCAAAGTAATGAGCGCCAAAGCAGAGATGTCCTGGATTTTGTTTTGTTACTCAAAATTCTGTGTATCGCTACAATGGTCATGGACAGACATTATCTCTTACTATCAGGAGAGCGTCTCGTACGTCTCATTTTTTTTACATAAAAAAAGGTAGATTTTTCATGGTTGTCTGGCTAATTGTTTGAGTTTTCAAGTTAATCAAGTTTGCTCACTTGATGGTAAGTGACGGCTTAGTCGAAGATAGTAAGCACACCTAGCCTGGAATGGAAGTAGCTCTCAAGTGAAGCTGTGAGTGATGTTTTTACGTGTTCTTTATTTTTACTTTATCTTTTCTGTGTATATTGTGATGGAAGTGCGAAATGTATTACCTATTTACTTACAAAAAAAGTTTTTTAAACATTTAATAAGTGCGACCGGGGCGGGCCGCTTGTAACAAATTATAATATTATATCAGGAAGTTAAGAGCGGTCCTAAACACTTCACCATTTGACGTGAGTACTTGCCGCCACCGCGTGCATAAGTTGTAACTTAACGGAACTTGTGGAGTAATCAATTTCAACTTATTTTTTGCTAATACTTGCGGCACACGAGGTTGCCAGTTGTAAAAAACTAGCGCACTGACTTTTAAAATGTAGATTGGCGTGCACTCAGTCAATCGATACTAATCCAGGATTAACATTCAAATGTTGTCAACATTTGGAGTAAAGAAATTAAAAGCTAATAAAATATATGCTAGGCTCGTACTTTGAGAAGGAATATAGTTTTAGAATATATTACTATAGATGGTTTAAATTGATGAGTAATAAGATAAAAGACGAGTTCTGTTTGTGACTAAGAGACGATTTTGTAGCGACGATAACTCAGTAGTTAGCGTGGTCGGTTCGCATATCGAAGAGTGTGGGTACAAATCTCAACAATGAGCTCGTATAAAGTACCCTACCACCACGCTATGGTTTCCTCCCGATGTTTTCCTTCACCGGCAGCTCAAACTCATTGTTGGGGCTTGAACCCACGCCCTTCGGCATGCGAACCTACCACGCTAACCACTGAACCATCATCGCTATAAAAATCATCCTACTTTAATATACTCATTCTAACTACCCGTGCGAAGCCGGGGTGGGACGCTAGATATAAATATCTATATATGTGTAAGTGAGCGTATGTGTGTGTGTGTGTGTGTGTGAGTGTGTGTAAAAGTGTGTGTGAGTGTGAGTGTGTATGTGTGCGTATACATACACACTCACTTAGAGTGTTTATGTACATGCGCATTCAAGGAAGGCAGATTCAAACCGTTTAGTTTAAGTGAATCATATAACGCATTTTATGTTGTGAAATGTCTAGCAGTTCCGCTCAAGTCGGGTAATTTTTTTCTTCTACCCATTTCACTTTCGCACAGCTCACTTGTCTTGCATTCATTGACGTAATTAACACAAAAATGGAAAGAAAATGTGTGAATAGGCGCGTGGCATGAGACGAACGTTAATGAACCGACTTCATAGAGGAGGTATGTTCGCCAGTATTCAGGTACGAATGTCGTAAGTTCCCAGCTCGTTAGCAGAGTGTGTGTCGACGTATAGTTGCTACACTTGCGTTTATACTCTGTGATAAAATGACTAACAGTTTCCTAGTTAAAATTGAATTTAATCATATGTATCCCACTAGAATTATAAATGTAAAAGTTTGGATGGATGGATGTTTGTTACTCAATCACGCCAGAACGGCTGAACGGATCTGGATGAAATTTTGCATCTAGATACTTTAGGCCCTGGAATAAAACATAGGATACTTTTTATCATCATCATCATCCATCACCACGCGGGCATCAGCATCAGCGGGTAAAACCGCGTGGCGCAGCTAGTCTATAATATTATAAATGCGAATGTGAGTTTGTCTGTTCGTTACGCCTTCACGCGTAAACTACTCGACGGATCTCGATCAGGGATGGAACTGGATCTGGATCTGGGATGGAACTGGCTCTCAAGTAAGGCTGCCGGTACATACCGTTAGATGCTTGGCGACAGACTTTCAACTTGAGAGTGGTAGCTATCCAGTCGAGTAGTAGAAAATACTCTACCACCATGCTTTGGTTTCCTCACGATGTTTTTCTTCACCGGGAGCTCAAGCTCATTGTTGGGATTTGAACCCACTTACTTCGGCGCATGAACCGACCGCACTAACCACTGAGCTATCATCGCTACAAAAAATCTAGCCCCAAACTCTGCAAAGTTTTGAAACTAGATAACTGATAGAATACTTAGTTTTTTTTTTGTAAATATTATATATCTATCTATCTAATACCTTTAAACGAGCAATTCTTGTATGTATAATTATATATAATCTGAATCTCGGAAACGGCTCCAACGATTTTGATGAAATTTAGTATGCAGGCGGTTTCAGGGGCGATAAATCGATCTAGGTAGGTTTCATTTTTAGAAAACGTCGTTTTGTTTTGTGTTTTCAGCCGAGCTAAGCTCGGTCATCCAGGTACTAAATATTTATAATACAAACAGAAACACACAAAAGAAATAACTTGTGCTTAAGTCACAGATTTAATGTCTTAAAAAAGGAATTTTCACCCATTTTCTACAGAATATTATATCTAGTAGTCTTTTAAATCTGTGTATATAAGCAATTATCATTTTATTTTACCCTTTTGCAAAATATTGTTTTTTCATTTTCAAGGAATAATGATTCCGTTCATTGTGTTAGCAGCGCGGCCGCAATGAATGGATCTGTTCGTGCGTAACGCACTGAAAACGCGCGCCGCTGCGTAAGCGCTGCGGTTACGCGGTGTTACAAAAGTACGGACACGATTCATAATATCTAACTTGTAAGCTTTGACAGCGAGAATACCATAATTTAATGTAAAATAAAATTGTTGTTTTAGAAGATTGATTGCTCTGTTAGTTTATTTGTTTGTTTTAAAAGCTGACGGACGTGGGTTTGATTCTCACCCAGGACAAACATTTATGTGACCAACAAAGATGTTAGTTCCGTGTCTGGGTATTCTGTATGTATTTAAAAACAAGTCTAATAATCTATAACCCGACTGCGATTAAAATAGTTATAATAATTAAAGGAAAAAACTTTTTAAACAAATTTATTATTCCTAATTAGATTTAAACATATAACTTATATTATTGTAATTCTCTTTTAATTGCCTTTATTTAGATAACCTACTTGATAAGTATTTTTTTTAAATTAACTTGATCTTACATTCTTGATTTTTTAAGCCACCCTCTAAGGACGCTTAGGTTATTGAGACAAACCTAACGATACCTCAATTGTCGTAATCCATTTGGCCGTTTGTAAGATACGAGGTACTAAATAAATTTACATACATACATACATACAAGATACGCGCGAAAAACATAACCCTTTCTTGGCAATCGGGTAAAAAAAGTAAATAAGTAAGCAGTCAGGTGAGGTTATATCTGGTTCTTATAGTAGGTACAAGGTTTTGCTTACGATATTTTCCTTCACGGGGAGCTCAAGATCGCTGTTGGGAACAAGTTACGACACAAATAAAAGGTACGGTGAAATCACAAGACTGTAAGAAGTCTGTTTTTCCAAACCTCAACAGGAAAATCACTAACAATCTTTTGAAATTGCAACGACAGGACCTTCGTCTTTTAGTAGGCCTTATCATGTGGGTCATTGCAATTTGAATAGTCACTTGTATAAACTGGGAGCCACGGACAGTCCGCTCTGCTGGCTGCCTTCAGGAGAACGAACTGTAGAGCATGTGTTGTAGCACTGTAAAGCTACTGTGTACTAGGGTGTACTAGGGTTGCTACCAGATTGCATGAGGCAGCTTCATCTTCATCCATGTCATTGCGGAGTGCTGACTGTCTTTCATCATTATCAATACTTCCATCTCACCCACTGGAGCTACTATGCCAGCAGCCCAGAACCTGGCTCCGGTACTTCAAGGAGCTGGGTTGGCTCGATAGATACTGGCAGTAGGAAATGCACAAAATACCCCAAGCGGGACGTCAGTGCAGAACTCATTGCCCCCATTCCGAATAAGAATAAGTCTTAGTAATAAAGACATCAACGCGCGCTCGCAGCGTAGCACTCGCCAGCGAGTTATACTTTTTAACACCCGACGCAAAAAGAGGAGTGCTATAAGTTTAATGTGTCTGACTGTATCTGTCTGTGGCATTGTAGCTCCTACACGAATGGGTTGATTGTGATACGGTTTTGGGATTCCGTATCTCAAAAGGAAACACGGAACCCTTATAGGATCACTTTGTTGTCCGTCTTTCTGTCAATACCCTTTTTTCTCAGGAACGCGTGGAGGTATCAAGCTGAAATTCATATCAAAATTTCAAGTCTACTGTCCCTTAGAGCAGTGAAAAAATCAAACTTCTAAGCCAACGCAATCATAAGATACAGCCGTTTATGTTGCAAATTTTCAACACTCGCAAGGAATCAAAACCTCTTTACTTCCCGCGAACTCAGGATCTTGAAATTTGGTGCGAAGCAACACCTTATAGCACAGATAAAGGACAAGTTGCGAAAAGCATAAATTGTCATAAAAAAAAATACCATAACTTTTACTTATATATCTACAGGTTTGTACGGAACCCTCGGTGCGCAAGTCCGACTCGCACTTGGCCGGTTTTTGTTTGTTTGTATGCTGAAGTGATCGAGATGGTCCTCAACTATAATGTATGAAGATCTGTTCAGGTGTTTGATGATCATTAGCTCGTTTTCTTCTTCATAAAAGTTTCACAGATTCGATTGATTTGTAATTTGGTATACTGTCACTTCGGTGGCATGTATATTTCAAGATTTTTGCATTGTATATAATTCAGTCTCTAGTTATTAAGTTACTCCGTTGTGGGTTTTTTAAATTCTCAATTTATATTGGTTTGACTGACTCCGAAAGGAGGAAGTTTAATTGATCCGTTGCTTTTGTTATTTTCCTAAGAGATATCAAAAACATAAAGCTTTTATATACATATTGACGATGAGAACTCAGTGATTAGCGTGGTCGGTTCACAAGGTTCAACCCAAGCAATGAGCTTGAGCTGTCGGTGAAGGAAAATATCGCAAGGTAACCATTACATAGCGGTATAGTACTTGGCAGGCTAGCTACAAACATCAAAATCAAACATTTAACGGTGTTCCGGCAGCCCAACTTGAAAGCTATTCCAGGCTAAGTATTGTTACCATATTTGATCACACCGTCACTTAACATCAGGCGAGCTGTGGTCAAACACCTAGTCACATAATTCACCTAAATAAAATTCACATAATGTGTACCATAAAATGCATTGACATAATATCTATGCATTTTATATCCATGTATACCATCATTATAACGCAAAAACATTTGCAAAGAGTAACTGAGGTCAGTTACTCATTACACCATCTAGGTAAGACAGAATTATCCAACATCTAAAAACACTAGAACTAGAAGAGCGAGATGGTTAAGTTATTATGGTGGGTAACATCCTCTATTAAGAAGCTGTTTGTTATATAAAACTCAACTGTAACGCAGCCCTTAACGCGCCAAAATGCTGTTAAAAACATCAGCACACTAATTGTAAACAATAAATTGCTATTGTCTTCTATTATGGTACTTTATCGACCATAATAAAGTATAGGTGGAATAACGGAAGTAGAGCAACTTTGGAGTTGCATAATTATTACAGCATTTTGTAGATTTATGTATATTATTTTTATTTTAAGTGGAGGAAACGCAGCAGAACAAATCCAGCTCAACAAACTTAGAAAGTATATTCTATGCTTATAGTATACATTATGAGTTTGTTGGGCTGTCTTTAGAAACAATAGGCCCGTGGTCGTCCGATGCAATTTTTTTTTTATCAAAGACCTTTCAATGTTTCTGGTCTTCGCTTCAAGGGATCTCAGACCTGTTATGCTATAAGTTAAGAGGGAAAGCTAATAGCGTTTTTTCATACAAATGTATTCTCTTATTTCCTCTCTGGATAATAGATAGGCATTATCTCTTACCTTTTTTTTAAATGTTGTTTGTGACACCTTTTGTTAAGTGACGGTGTGGTTGAAGATGGTAAAGCACACCTAGCCTGGAATAGAACTGGCTCTCAAGTGAGTCTGCCGGAACACACCGTTAGATGCTTGGCGGCAGATTTTGAACCCACGCCTTTCGGCATGCGAACCGACCGCGCTAACCACTGAGCTATCATCGCTAAATCAAGCTACCATCAGGAGAGCGTCTCGTTCGTGTCAATACTTTTTTATCTTTTATTATTATAGTTCAAACATTAGGGCTGGACACGAGGCCTACATTTACAAACTTGAAAACAATGACGATTGATTCTCTTTTTTTTAAATAAAATTAGTCTTAACTAAGTGAACGAGCACTGAAGGCCTTCACGCCGACCCTCCGGAACCTCCCTGGAAGATACTAAGGCGATAAGTCCGTCCATTGTTACGTTAAACTCACATTACCTCCATTGTGTATGAACAATAACGACTATCTCCATGGGTAATCTTATAACAGCCTCGTAATTGTGTAATGCGGCAAGAATTTACTTTTTTTATAATGATAACTATTTAATTTAGATATTAAGGTCGCTTCTGTTGCAGTTTTCAAATGCCAGGGATTTTAGCTTTAATTGCCTATTTATTTGTTTTCTCACTAGAGTTTGTACTAACGAGTTGAATTATCATTTTGATCTGGGGTTCGATTTGGAAATGTGAAGGTTTTTATATCATATTAGACATCAATGGCCTAATTCTGAAAAATATGCGCATTTATAATGTTGTGAGCATCTTCTTCAAATAAATTTTATAAGTTACGACCTTGTATTAAAAGTAAAACTATTAAATCAAATATATAAAACTAAGGTCACAGTTATTTATTCAACTTATAACAATAGATAATTTGTTATTCTTATACATATTTATTAGTTAACTAGCAACGCTATTAGATTTATTTTTAATTTTTATGTAAATGACGCTGTCTTGACCATTGCAGCGATACACAAAACTTTGAGTAACAAAACAAAGTCCAGGGCATCGCTGCTTTGGCGCTCATTACTTTGAGACTTTCGATGGTTAGTCCCAACAGCCCTGTAATTTCGCTAGCTGCAGTACCCTTCATACCGGTACATCTATACAAGTCTACAATATCTGTTACGGTACCAGACATTCTGCGGTTGATGTATTTAAGTTGGCAAATTTTGTTTCCTCTTTCTTCTTGGTATTGCACTCTGTGCATTCTGCCAGTTTAAATGTTTCTGTATTTTGTGTGCAGTCTTCATTTTTCAGCTTATTTATCTTTATAGTCAAAGTTCAGTCTTGGTCAAGTCCAATCCGTGCCAGTCAAATCTAGCCATGCTTTAGTAAAGTAATGGCGACTTTATTATAAGCTTCGATGGAGTTTTGGAAGCTAGTGTTTTTTCGAGTGTTTATGTATAAAAATAGTGGTGTTTTATTTATAAAGCACTAAATTACAAGCTCGAGTGTAGGAAAGTGAACCATGACTGTGACTTAGAATTATTTCAGGTACTAGATTTATCTTATAATATTTGAAAATATTGAAATACTTCACATTGGCAAATACATCAAGTGCGATGTCAAAAACAAAGAAAAAAAACGAACTGATTTTATCGTCGCCAAATGTCAAATTAGTGTGTTTTTACTGCTCTATGTTAGACACATTCTTTGTTGCTCTCTTACTCAAGCTTGCTGCTTTCATCGCAACAAAATTCTTGGATGAATGCTCTCTTTGATTTATTTCGTTATCAATTATTATTTCATTTCAGTCATTATCGATAAAATCAACGTATGCTCATAAGCCAAGGCATGTCACCCACAACAAACTTCGGCTTCCCGTTACCGCAACCACTTCCTTACGTCTATTATCTATACCTGTTCATTGCACACTGACGCATAAACTGTTCTGTCTAATTTTCGTATTAAATCAAGGACGTAATATTAATTAAAGTTAACAAATCACGCATAAAGTTATACATTGCCCATTGTTATGGTGAACAGAAAATTGGAAAGGCTAGATAATAGGTTACGGTGCGAGGCCACTCGATCTGTGATCTTCCTATCTGAACGCATTCAGGCTTGGGGAGCTCGAGAATGACTCAAAATAATAAAAGATTCAACAGTTTTTTTTTAATAAATAGGTTTGCGTTGGAATTCTATTTCGCCTGATGAAAAAAATGGAGATTCGGTCTAAGGTTTACCGATTCACTCGCTGTTTAAAGGCATTTCAAGTTTTATTATTTTATGTATGACATATCTTTACACGGAGCTTATTTTTAAAAGATTTTTCGTTAACACAATTTAGATATAGTTTAGACACATAATAAATAGTTATGGCATGCATTACCAAGTAAACACTTTATGCCATTTGAAACTTAATTATCCTGAACAATTTACATTGCAATTAGTAGGAATAAATCTCAAAACGTTAGGTAATACTTTCCCAATTAATTTTGTGTAGGTACTTATTTGAAAATTGTAGGTAGCTGTTTTAAATTTCATTGTTCATGTTTTTTTTTCTTCGAGGTTTTTTATTATTAAGTATCTATTATATTCAAAAACTTGACAGGAATAAAATAGTTGTTTTTTTTTGTATCTCCTTATTCAATGTTCAATGGGCGTATAATAGAAAAAGTTAGTATAGAAAAAATATTACCTTAAATAACCCTGGCCAAAATCACTACTTCCACAAATTCCAAATTAAAAAAATTAACACGAACTGTCGATTCGAAAACAGAATCACAGGCACAGCGCGTGCTACGAGTGCGGCTCGGGGCTTGGGACTGTGCGTTTGACGACCGCTTTTAGATTGGAAAAGCTGAACTTTTGGCGAAGGTTTGTGATGTTCAGGGTCTGCACCTCCGTGGATACTGTACGGACAGCTCTTCGTTTTACGTAGTACTTTGCCGTGACTCGGTGATCAAGCGTAACGTTAATTATGATAATTTTTTAGACGAAACTAGACCTTTATGTTCAAGATCAAAGTATGTTTTTCCTTTAAAAATTTTTTTTTCGCTGCAAGGTCTATATTAAAGCGCTTTGAACGTTTAAATCTTGTACAGTTACATATTTTTATGTTTTTTTTGTGTGGTTTAAATTAGATTTTTTTTATGGCTGTAACCACTGCGTACCTGATGTTAAGTGACGGTGTGGTTGAATATGTTAAACACACCTTGCCTGGAATGGAACTGGCTCTCAGGTGAAGCTGCCAGAGCACACCGTTAGATGCTTGGCGGTAGATTTCCAACTTAAGGGTGGTAGCTAGCCAGCCGAGTACTAGAAAATACCCTACCACCACGCTATGGTTTCCTCACGAAGTTTTCCTTCACCGGCAGCTCAAGCTCACAGTGTCGAACCGACAGCGCAAACCACTAAGCTATCATCGTTACAAAAAGGAATGGAATATAACTTTATTGTACATCAACACATTACACACATGTCAAAAAACAGAAACAACAAGGAGCACGTATATACTCGATACGTAGGTCCATTCCACAGTCATATTGGACGAAAACCAAAGTATCAAAAAAGTAAGAAGTAGTTCAAAGTATTTATTCCGAATCAGCCCTGTTTTTGTAAGCTGTCCCATTGCTGGGCATAGGCCTCTTCTCATTGTAAGAAGGGTAAGGCCATAATCCACCACGCTGGTCAAGTGCAGGTTGGCATACTTCATACATTTTCGAGAACTTTTTTCAATTACTCTCTGACATGTAGGTTTCCTCACGATGTTTTTATTTATTATTTATAGATAGTATTTACTATTAATGTAGATAAATGTATATATTTATGCAGTATAGTTTATGTATACATACCTATATATCATAACTTCCTTTACTCTTATTTTATACCGCCAACTGTAATAACTGTGCTATTTGTTCTGTCCATCCTAAAGTTGTCTGAAAGAAATCGCTCTAGGCGATAAGACTGTCGTTGTACTACCTCTAATTAGTTTTAATGTTGTTTTTGTCTCTTTTTTACCCGATTGCCAAGGAAGGGTTATGTTTTTTGCACGTATCTTGTAGGTATCTTTATTACCTCGTATTTTCCAAACGGCCGAATGGATTATGACAATTAAAGTATCATTAGATTCGTCTTAATAACCCAAGTAACCTTAGAGGGTTTTTTTAAGTTAAAAAAAAATCTAGATTTTGGATTTTCGGCGCGAAATAGCAATACGTTAATAAAAAATCAAGTAGGGTATCTAAATAAAGGAAAGTAAAAGAGGATTACAAAAATATATATAAGTTATACGTTTTAATTGAATCAGGAATAATACATTTGTTCAACGGTTTTTATCCTTTAATTATAGCTATTTTAATCGCAGATTTTTGGTATGCTAAAAGTTGTGTTGTATTCTATTCTATTCTAATGTTAAGCTGTTTTTATTGTACAATAAAGAGTTATCCTATCTTCTTCGGTAACTATCCTCGTTAAGTCACGTCTGTATTTCTGATTGCTTTGAACCTATTGTAATAAGTTACCTTAAATCAAAATTGGCCAAGCCCTCTAAAAAGCCATGCGTCTCACCTTATTTCTGCGCTACTAGTAAATAGTGCCTACAAGTAGCACAATTTCACATGTGTTTCATAACATGTAGAAAGTGACCGCGCCTGGCCTATCGTGCTTATCACACCCAGCACTGATTACAAATTAGGTCGCGTGTGAGCTATTACTTTGCTATTAAAAAGAGTCAAATGTTAGAACTTAAGTTGTAATTTAGAAAAACATGTTTTTTGACTAGGTAATTTTTCTTTATAGGGCTGTTGAGACTAACCATTAAATGTCCCAAAGTAACGAGAGCCAAAGCAGCGAATTACAATAAGCACAAGGAGCTGTGGAGAGGGCTATGCTCGGGGCTTATCTACGAGATGAAAAAATTAGATCTGTTAGACGAACTAAAGTAACCGACATAACCCAGCGAATTGGCAAGTTGAAGTGGCAGTGGGCATTGCACATAGCATGCTGAACTGATGGCCGCTGGGACAGTAAAGTTCTGGAGTGGACACCACGGACCGGCAGGCGCAGCGTAGGGTGTCAAGGTGGACAGACGACCTAATGAAGACCGCAGGAACGCGCTGGATGCGAGCCGCTTCCAACCGGTCTTCATGAAAATTATTGGAGGAGGCCTATGTCCAACAGTGGACGCCCTACGGCTGAGACGATGATGATTAAACAATTACAATTGATATACAATTTAACAAAGTAACTACGTCTTGTTACTAAATACGGTAGTTAACTGTACCTAGGTGCTAACTGTCGAACTAAACGACATTTCTTCGATTTAACACGTTACCGCTAGATATGGCGTGGCGTGCGTGTATTGTGACAGCTTTAATTGTCAACAGTAACAGTGTCGGTGTTCGAAGAAATGCAAGATTGCAGCTTCAAAATTTCTGTATAAGACTTATATTTGGCTTGCGTAAGTATGACCACGTCTTCCAATTTCGCACAGCTTAGATGCTTGGCGGCAGATTTTAAACTTGATGGTAGCTAGTCAGCCGAGTAAGTAGTAAGTACCCTATCAACATGCTATGGTTTCCTCACGATGTTTTCCTTCACCGGCAGCTCAAGCGCATTGTTGGGGTTTGATCCCATACCGTGCGGCATTTGAACCGACTGTGTTAACCAATGGGCTATCATCGCTGAAAAATCTATAATAAAATAATGTTGTTGTAGTTTGTAGTTTTGGTTATTTCGTTATACATATCTAAATTTATTATTTAATAAATTAATCTTTTACATGATGTTTTAATTTTATTTAACAAGTAGTATATCTTTTATTTATATATACTAAATATTTAACTATAGTAAGCGGAGCTTTGGTCGTCCAGCCGCAAGATGGGGCGACTATATTGTCACCGTCGCGGGTCGAACCTGGACCTGATTGGCACAGGACCGAGGCGGATAGCATAGAGGGAGAGATGCCTATACCCAGTAGTGGGATAAAGAAGACTGTGGATGATGATAATTTCTTAATTTTCTTACAAACTGACTGTATTTAATTTACTTACCTAGTATAACGAAACATTGTTATAAGGTGAATAAATAATCTGATTCGGAACAAAAGGTTCTACGTATTCATTTTAAAGTTCTAAGTCAATTATTTCATTCTAAGCCTCAGTACTTACTCCAATATGATCAACTAATAAAAATAATAATTACATAACGTACAAAAGAAAGAGTTGTATAAAACCTTCGCCTTGACTGCACGGCTGCCGGCGTTACTCGCGCGTGATTATTTTTTTTCGTCTATTATATAATTTGCTGACTATGAAATAAGGTTTTTATTAATGAAGATATGAGAACTAATTAAGGAGATTCTAATAGTTTATTTTTGTATTTTTTTTATTATTATTCGATTTAATTTGAGTTTTGGCGGGAACGCGAAAAGAGTCGTGTCGTCCCATTGTATTTTTTTCCCCAAAACTAGCGTTTTTTCGAGTGTTTATTTAAATAGTGGTGTTTTAATATAAAGTGCCGAATTACAAGCGTGAGTGTGGGAAAGTGGCGAAACATAACTTTTCGTGTTGCTTCAAAAACACCACCGAAGCTATATTTTCAGAAAAGTTATTTAAAAAGAAAATGCTTTTGATGTCTATGGTCTATTGTAATAAAAAGGGCTAAGAAACTGAAACAAAATTTTATATTAGGTATTAAAATTGTAGCGATGATGGCTCAGTGGTTAGCGCGGTCGGTTTACACGTTTAAGGGCGAGTGTTTAAACCCCAACAATGAGCTTCAGTTTACAGAGAAGGAAAACATCGTGAGGAAACCATTGTATTGTGGTAGGATACTTTCTAGTACTCGGCTGGTTAGCTGCCACCCTCAAGTTAAAAATCTGTCGGTGTTTTCCGACAGCCTAACTTGAGAGCCAGTTCTATTCCAGACTAATTGTAAGTGTGTTTACCATCTTCGACCACGTCGTCACTTAATATCAGATGAGGTGTGGTCGAAACACCTAGCCTGTTAACCTTAAAAAAATGTATTAAGTTATTCAAATATTTACATTATGGACACATTAAAAACAATAAAAACTAAATTTGTTGATAAAAAAAAATATTTCCAATGAATCGTTAATAAGCTAGCGAGACTTTTACGTAACATAGTTCTTATTGCCCCAGAAATATGATATCATACTATATTACGGTTTTCGACATAGAAACTGCTGCGTAACCTGTGTCCATGGTCCGACCCGGTTCTCACGACGCATCACAAAGTCACTGAGTTATAAACTATGGTCCACTTTCGGTTTCGACGAGACTAACCTACGAACTAGTGCTGGGGTGAAACGTTTTATCGATATCATAGAAATTGATTGTAACTTACTTCATTTATTTGTGTTACAGGAAATAAAAGTAATTTTCCCTTGTGTATTAAAAACTTCAAAATATATTAATAGTAATTCACATTGTCATAATGCACAAAGTGTGATGTCAAATATGAAAAAAAAACGAAAGACCTCCGATATTACTGGTCCGTTCGAAAACTAAGAAATCGCGTATTTTTGATTGATGTAATTTGTTTTGTAATTAATCTTCAATTGCAAATTATTAAAATTAAGCTTCTTTATTAAAATAATGTTTAAGATAATTGTTTTTAAATAATTAAAATAGGTTAATCTTGTTAGGGCTAGATGGCGCTGTGGGAAATGTCCACCTGCTTTTATTTATTTAATTAAACAATTTGAGACCTTTTTGTAAAGTCGTCATTGAAGTGAAATACACGTAAGTTGGTTAAACACTGACGTTTATTGTCAATATAATGAGGGTAACCAAGTACCCTCATATCTAAATATACTACAGTCATCATCATCACCTCACCCGTAGGATGTCCACTGCTGGACATAGGCTTCCCCGCATTGACTTCCATAAAGACCGGAAACTAGTAAATATAGGTAAAAGAATACATTTTACATAGAAATAAATTAACTACCTCAAACAAAACTCAACATATTTTCGGTATCGATGTCGATAAACTTAGCATCAGTTTTTCCCCGCACTGGCGATCCGTTATTTGATCTCGTTGCGATAGACGCGCCAATACTCGTCTCTATCATTAGGCTCAGCTGCGATTTGAGACTGATCTTTGTTATTCTTTACATAAATTATGCAACTTTCTTTTGCAATGAATAGTTTAGTCAAATGTTGCAATAGATAAATAAATGTTCTGGTTTTTTTATTTATACTTTATGTACATTTTAGTGCGGTTCATTTCGGAGAGTGTGCTTCCCCCATGGCGCGTGTTTTTACCAGAGCCGGAAGCTGAAAAGGCGACATCGTTTTCGACGTTCCAGAAACTAGAACAAAACTATTTGATTCCACGTTCATTGTGCGGACTGCTAGATAGTGGAATGCGCTGCCCGAGTGGGTGTTCCCCAATAGATAAAACCTGGGTGTCTTCAAGTCGAGAGTGAATCGGTCTTGTCAGGTGAAATAGCGGTCAAACGTAAGCCTATTTATTATAAAAAAAAGTTATACAACATTCCTTTCATAATACGATGTTCTAAAAAAGTACATAATACTCAATTTACACAATCTTGTAGGCGTATAATGTCATATCTTAAGCTTGCTATCTACAGCCCATAGTCTATTTTATTTTTATAATTGTTTAACATCCTTAGATTAATTATCATTATTTGAATACATTATTATAATTTTAACAATTGACTTTAAGTTTCCGTAGTGTAGCGGTTATCACGTGTGCTTCACACGCACAAGGCCCCCGGTTCGATCCCGGGCGGAAACAGTTTTTTTTTCCGTTTACATTATTTAGATTAAGTTTTTTCCTAGTAATGTTAAAAAAAAAACATTCTCATATGTTACTAATTAATTAATTGATTAAGATCTGAGTTTGTGGGAGAGTAAAAAATAAAATGTGAAAAAAAAAACAATTTTTTTCCGGTCATTTAACTTCTTAACGGCTGAAACTTTTATGATAGTTCTATTAATCTGACAAAATTAATAATTCATGAAATATATCCAATGAAAACTCAAAAAGATACGCTATTATATTACTCGTTGGAACTATATTGATTTCTATGGTGCAGCATTGAAAATCAAATCGTAATGCTTGACAGATAAAAAGTAACTCACGTCCATCGAAACACAAAAAGTTAATAAGGTATATTGCTAAAAGCTAAATAAGTACATAATTTGATCTAGAAATTGGTTTAATCTGTACTGAATCAGACTTTGAAATTGCCTGTTGAACTTCGAATATTTTTCACTGTTAGAAGATGAAAGAAATTTATAAGGAGTTTTTTTAACGCCTACTAATAACTTAATAGCAAAAAACTAAGTCAAACCATAGGCAAGTCCCGTACAAAATGTCATTTTTTATGGTTGCCAAACTAGGTATTTGACTACAGCTCACCTGATGGCGAAAAAGGTAAAACACGCCTAGCTTGGAATGGAACTGGCTCTCAAGGGAGGCCGCCGGCACACCGTAAGATGCTTGGCGGCAGATTTTCAACTTGAGCGTGGTAGCTAGCCAGCTGTGTACTAAAAAATAGCGTACCACCATGCAATGATAACTACATTAGTGATAATCAAATGAATGAAAAAAAAGCAGAATAAAGTAACTCCCGCCAGGGGCGCTATTTCACTTTCTACCGTATATTGTTCTATTGTTTAAGGAGGGAAACGCACGTGAATCGGTAGGGAACGTGAATCTCGCAAATTGATATGCTAGCTTCTCTCAAGACATTTTTTAACACGTCAAAATAGGGACAGATTTTACAGAAAACAATAAAATATTAGACATACCTACTAAGATAAACATTGTCCCAATGTTTAGGAATCATAATTTTACTGCATAATCTGACTCACGCTTGAAAGGTTTTTATATTATATATAGACTAATTAAATAATTATGATAAGTCGTCAGTATACCAAAGATCTTAAAAGAAAGGATATGCCTCTCTGAGCATTTGTCTCAGTAAAAATTAGCGCCAACTACAACAATATCTACAAACTTAATTGAATCTAGCCACCACTCAGAAATTATTGAGTCGGTAACATTAAGATTGTTCCAATTGCTGAAGATAAATTAATGTCCGGATGTTTCATTTTTTTATTGTAAAAGTAATGAGGCCAACGAAACGCTCTCTTGTTGCTAAGATATTACGTTTGCCCATGACCATTGCAGCAGTTCAGAACTTTCGAGTAACAAAACAAGATCGACATTATGTTTATTCTCATAGCCCTGTAACTTCGTTAGCTGCACTACCCAGAAGTCCCTTCAGACAGAAACACAGTAATTTTTAAACACTACTGTTTGGTGGCAGGATATCTGACGCTGCAGTGGTACCTACGGAGACACCCTCTTGCTAAGGTGTACCATATAAGTATAAGTCGAAAGTCTTCGACCAGTGTGTGTTACCGGTTATGAATTTTGGTGCTGAACCATGGTCTCTGACTATGTGCTTTCTTGATAAGCTCAAAGTCGCACAACGAGCTATGGAGAGGGCTATGCTCGGAGTTTCCCTACGAGATCGAATCAGAAATGAGGAGATCCGTAGACGAACCAAAGTAACCGACATAGCCCATCGGATTAGCAAGTTGAAGCGGCAGTGGGCAGGGCACATAGTATGCAGAACTGATGGCAGATGGGGCTGCAAAGTTTTGGAGTTGAGACCGCGGACCGGCAAGCGCAGCGTCGGACGTCCACCCACAAGGTGGACAGACGACCTCATAAAGACTGCAGGAACACGCTGGATGCGAGCCGCTTCCAACCGGTCATTATGAAAGTAAATGGGGAAGGCCTATGTCCAGCAGTGGACGTCCTGCGGCTGAGATGATGATGATAAGGTGTACCATAAGTAATACTTAATTTAAATTTATAGTTTGGAGAGTGAGCTTTAGATCAGCATGACCTAATTCCCATACCTTGCCCATTTTACTATCGGACATATTACATCGATTCACACCCCGGAGGACGTGGGTTCAAACCCCAACAACGAGCTTGAGTTGCCGGCGAAGGAAAATATTGTGAGAAAACCACTGTGCTGGGTACTTTTTGGTAGTCTACTGGCTAGTTACCGACCTCAAGTTGAAAATCAGTGGCCGAGCATATAACAATGTGTTCCGATAGCCTCAATTCAGAGCCAGTTCCATTCCATGCTAGGTGTGTTGGCTTCTTCGACCACACCGTCATTTAACATCAGGTGAGCAGCAGTAAAAACTTCTAGTCTATTAATCACAAAAAAGAGTATCCTTTGAGGGGTTAGTTGCCCATGTCCTTAGTCAGTTATAAGTCTATGACATTATTCACTATTGTCTCAGAATCCTTCCCATCACTTTTTTATGTATAAGTAATAGGAGGAACGAGACGCTCTCCTAATGGTAAGAGATAACGCCTGTCCATGACCACTGCAGCGATACACAAAACTTTGAGTAGTAAAACAAATTCCAGGGCAACGCGGCTTTGGCGCTCATTACTCTGAGACTTTCGATGGTTAGTCTTAACAGTCCTGTGATTTCGCTAGCTGCAAATCCCTTAAAACCGGAGCACAGTAATGTTTACTGCTTGGCAGCTATAATATCTGGTACTGCGGTGGTATCTATCTAGAAGACCTTCTGTTAAGTAATTTTACCAGCAAGTAAGATTTCTATGATTTTCATGTCAATTTTGATATTCTTGGCGGATGTGTTGACGTTAATGTAACGTAGTTGACCTATGCCCATCAACTTATGCTGGTCAAACACTTTGCCTTTAAGAGCTTACTTAGGTACACATTAAAAACTAGTTTACAAAAATGCTAGGAAATGATAAGAGGTCTTGAATAACTAACTACGTTGACTATAAAATGCTAGATATCATTTGAAATAAATTAACTATTCTAATGGTATATTAACTATATTAAATAAATTATATATATTAAATAAATTAACTATACTAAAAAAAAAAAAAAAACTATTCTAAACTGCCATTAAAATATTAACAACATCTTATTTGGTGGAAGGTCGTCTATTTAGTCATTGTAGACACCACCGCAGTACCAGATATTCTGCCGCCAAGCAGTAGTGTGTAAACATTACTATGTTGGTACAATTAGTTTAGTACAATGACTCTCTTGTTCGAAAAAGGCTCCAAAGCCTTGAACATCGATGAAGTTGCATGTCTGTCAGTTTTTCACTTTGGAGAGTGCGGTTTAGATCTGTATGGCTTAATTCCAACCTCCCCATTTTTTATCTTCCCGGACAGCCGGGAGCTTTAAAAAGCGGCACCGTTTCATGGTAGATAATCCAAAAACTCGACCTTAACTGTTTTGAATCTTTCATTGTACGAACCGCTAAACAATGTAATTTGCTACCCAAGTGGGTGTTTCCTGATAGATGCAATCTGGGTGCCTTCAAGTCACGAGTGAATCGGTTTCTTCTAGGCGAGCGTGCTCTACCATAGATCGCATCTACGCTTAACATAAGGCGAGATGGCGGTCACACGCAA
The DNA here is from genome assembly GCA_950106695.1 of Biston stratarius. Lineage (NCBI taxonomy): Eukaryota > Metazoa > Arthropoda > Insecta > Lepidoptera > Geometridae > Biston > Biston stratarius. The sequence goes on from OX467106.1 coordinate 12,498,953, forward strand.
GCCTATCTATAATTTTATCAAAAAAAAACTAACCATCGAATGTCTCAAAGTAATGAGCGCTAAAGCAGCGATGCCCTGGACTTAGTTTTGTTAATCAGATTTCTGTGTATCGCTGCAATGGTCATGGTCAGGCGTTATCTTACCTTTACACCTATTCCATTGATTGGTTAAATAATTTCACAATGTGTCAAAAAATATGGTAAGATGCTTCCAGTTGTCAAAATGTCAATAATATCAGTGTTTGTTGGTTGGCATTTGTTTCTGGCTTCCGGCGTTTTTTAATGTTGTCCAATTGTTTTTTTTTTTAATTGCTTACAGGCTAGTTGTATGACCACAGCTCACCTGATGTTAAGTGACGATGTGGTCGAAGATGGTAAAGCACACCTAGCCTGGAATAAAACTGGCTCTCAAGTGAGGCTACCGGAACACACCGTTAGATGCTTGGCGGTAGATTTTTCAACTTGAGGGTGGTAGCCAGCCGAGTACTAGAAAGTACACTACCACCATGCTATGGTTTCCTCACGATGTTTTCCTTCACCGGCAGCTCAAGCTCATTGTTGGGGTTGGAACCCACGCCCTTCGGCATGCGAAGCAACCGCGCTACCACTGAGCTATCATCGACCACAAAAGAAAGTTAGTAATTTATCAGGATAAATTGTTATACAAAAAAAAAAACAATTTGCATACGTCATTACGTCTTGATTTTCCTGGTAGAAAATAACAGGGTCGTTTGCCCTCGACTGTAATGCGACGTTTACTTCCTAGACCTAGATCTCGTCGGATGACTGGCGGATCTGTAGACACAATACATGATACTATTCTCGAGATGCATTTACATCAGAATTTTTTAATTTTACTAGGACGCGTGTGTTAGAAAAGAATGCATAGAAAGAACTTGACTTGCGTGTGAATTTTACATCATATTACGTATCAAGATACAGTTCATCATTATTATGGATGGTACTCAATGATTCGTGCGTTTTTCGGGATAAATATAGCCTATATATTTTTCTAACAGCGTGAAGTTACAAACATATAAACATACGAATTACAAAATATCGACGATAAAAACCCTCGCAAAGTTAGTTACTTTATGTGACAAGTAACTTGCCTGTTACATTATTATTATTTATGGACAATAAGTATTACTGGTTTTTTTTTAAATGTAAAGTAATGAGACAAACATGACGCTCTCCTGATGGTGAGAGATAACGCCTGTCCATGACCATTGCAGCGATACACAGAACTTTGAGCTTAGATAAAAATATTTCGAAAATTATTTGTGGCTTTTAATTTGAATAACTGGCTTTTTTATTTTTTTTTATCCATGGGTACTAAGTTTTTGGCATCGCTACGGTTCTTAAAAATAGGTACTTCTTTGAATTTACCATATTTATGGTGGATTTTTAAATTTATAGTAATTCACGAATCATACGACGCGACGTTTTGTAAATACATTTCTGAGAAAATTGGTAATTCGATTTGGTAGTACAATTCACATTTTATATTACTTGTACTACCAAATACATCACACCTTCAACAGCATACTATACTGAGAAAGCGATTGCTACGTACTCATTGTTTTACATAAAATCTGCTTGAAAACAACAATAACTTAGTGTAATAAATCGTAATGACGCGGTTAGTTTTTTTACCAATTGGCTTGGCAAATTTTTCCCTATTTCGACAACATGAGCCTTTTGGGTATTTGGATACCCAAAAATGTTCCTTACATTAAGTTGTATAATAAAATCCTAACACAAGTGTACACATCTAAGCAAACAAAGAATTTATTGACAGTAACAAGAAATATGTAAATAATACTTTGTATTGTAATTATCTACGCTAATATTTTGGCAGCTGACTGCATGTCCCGCTCCACGGCAGTTGGTTTAGTTCTGTATCTAGCAGTAGATCTGCGCTAGTTTGATAGAGAACTATCTTGTGAGTAGGCGCTCTTGTAACGAGGAATTACTGCGAATATTCGTTTAATTAAAAAATAAGATTTATTCTCTCATCCGTTTTCAGTGTAACTTTTGTGTTGGTTTCGACTTCTGTCAAGGTTATTTTTTTATTTTATTAATTAAGGTTTCACAATATAACTATACTATTACACTACTATACTATTATACTATAACACCTATCGTTAAAATGTAATTTAATTAAATTTGATTTCTGTAACTGAATATGCATTACGGTAAACTATATTATATCATTTTTTTTTTTAATTTTGATAAGTCCGCGTTTGACCACCAACTCGCCTGATGGTAAGCTATGATGTGGTCGAAGATAAAGCACGCAGACTTAGAAGATACCTATTCACTCTGGCTTTGAAAAGATCTAGATTATATCTCTCAGGAAACAAGGAAGCCGGCAGCTTGTTCCATTCCTTGGCCGTACGGATAAGAAACGCAGAGTCAAAACGTTTGGTACGTACCCAAGGAAATTCCACTATGTATGGGTGGTAGTGGGCCGTCTTTCTACTTCTCCTGTAGTAAAAAGGGTATGGAAGTACAAGGTCGTTCAGCTCAGTAGCATATTCTCCGAAATGAATACTGTAGAAAATTGACAGACTTGTTGACTTTTTATTATGATAATATCCAATAATAAAGTTTAGAAATATGTTTTTTTTTTTAAATGTAAATGTAAATGTAATGAGACGATCGAGAAGCTCTCCTGATGGTAAGAGATAACGCCTGTCCATGACCATTGCAGCGATACACACTTTGAGTAACAAAACAAAGTTCAGTTTGGGCTAGGCGCTGTGTGAAATGTCATTCAAAATTTATTTATTATTTATTTCTTTTTGAAATTAGGTACATATGTGTCTTATGGGACATTATTCCGCGATAAAAGTTATCCTTTATCTTAATCTAGGTAAATAAATAGTGTAAGTGTCATGACGGTTGTCACTATTGTTTTTTTATTTCTTATTTCGTACTTGTTTTGTAATAAGTAGTTATTTGACTAATTAATAATTATATATGTGTTTGAGTTAAAATCTAAGTGTAACAATACTAAGTAAATATATATATATTGACAAAGCCTACTATAAGGTGGCTCATTACGTGGAAGACAGGAATACTTGTATGTATATGGTTGTAGTAGCTTCTCTCTGCACTTGCATCCCCCTGGCTAAGTGACAATTGTAGTAAGCATAATGTATTAATATGTATAACTGTAAACTGTATAAACTGTAACCTAATATGAAAAGATCCACAAAAAAAATATACTTTGCTGAGTTTCTTGCCGGAGTCTTCTCAATTGAAGTGTAATTACGAGCCGGTGGTAGATTTAAACATGTAACTTAACGTTCATAAGTGCCTTACCAGGGCCTGAATAAATGACTTTTTGATTTTGATATTGGCGGAATAATCACTCTGTCTATTGATGGAAGCCGCATTAAAACGATATTTGTATAAAATGCCAAACTTCTTTTTAATATATTTCAGAATTGGTAGCAATGGTGGGAGCTGCTAAGCAGATACCGTTGGAGAAGGAGTATGAGAAGCACAACGATATCACTCCAGAGGATATTAAGAAGCTAAGAGCATGGCTTGACACGCAGCCACATCTACCCGGGAAATATTTAACAGGTAAGCTCTGCCACAGTACTTCCTCTTAAAAAGAATTGATGAAAATACGATAACAAAAAGGGTCGATTAGAAAATCTTCAGTATCATAAAGCTAGGTCAGGTACTTTGAAGATATTGAAGATTTTCTAACCGACCCTTTTTCTTTGCGGTCCAGTGAAATTGGATGACATTTTACATAGCGCCATCTAGCCTCAAATTAAGTAAAGCTTGTACTATGCGAGCCACATACCTTATAGAATATTTATGTCCTTAGCAGGAGGTGTTTAAGTAGGTACCACCGCAGTACCAGATATTCTGCCGCCAAGCAGCAGTGTGTGTGTTCCGGTTTATAGGGTACTTATTGCAGCTAGTTGCCAGTTTCTTTCCAGGCTAGGTGTGATTTACTATCTTCGATCATACCGTAACTTAACATAAGGGGAGCTGTGGTCAAACACCTAACACCTAATGAGCGCCAAAGCAGCGAAGCTCTGCACTCTGTACTTTGTATTGCCACAGTTCTGAGTATCGCTGTAATGGCCATCGGCAAGAGGCAAATTATCTCTTACCATTAAAAGAGAATTTCCTTCATGTCATTACTTCTACAAAAAATAAAACATGTTTGTCATATACTGTCTATGGTTGAGAATTGAACTCGCGTTCTACGGCTCATGGGGCGGCGCTAACAGAAATCGAACGTTTTTAATATTTTAAGATATTTGTTATATTTTACGTTTTTTTAGAGCTTAAAAAGTTTGTAACATCTTTTAATAAGTTCTCAGTTTTCATACAAATATGTTCCTCAAAAAACCTAACTAGTTTTACAATCATTTTGTAGGAATACAAAAGTTATTTAGATGAATATGTTATATACGTTTATAATATGGCGAGTTTTTGTATATTTTTATTTTTTGACATGTAATTAGTGTTCTAAAACTTTTATAATGATAAGTACATTGTAACGATTTTATGGAACTGAATTATAGCATTGGTGTTATTAATAAAATATTTGAGAGGTTTTGAATAAATAAAATCATTGAATTAATAGTGTTGATCCGGAGATTCTTTTCCATTGTGTTTGTGGAAAAAAAAACATCATAAATATGTATATACTTCTATTTAATACATTAAAGTCAATGAACGTTGATTTAAATTGTAACTGAGTTAGGTATATTACTCATCGCCTGTGTTGTTCGTGCTGCATAACATAACACAAAGTATAATTGTATATCTACGCAATTAATACAGTTATGTTCTCGTGGTTGGGATCAGGGAAATAACCGTAGGTTAAACAAAAGGATAACCTCCTTGATCTCGCCTTATCATTGCAGTTCCAAGCAAGTCTTGGGTTTTGATTCACGTCTCGTTTTGTGTGTGGCTCTGTAGAAACGCTCGTGTCAAACTTCAGATCTGAGTTTGAGTGTAGTGTTTTTAGAATTGAGTGAAATTGTTAGAGTTGTGAAAATACCTACGAGCATTTACAAGTGGTCGTTCTAGAGTGGAAGTACCATTAATGAAGGACTTCCTATGGAGTGACGATATAAGTTAAACATGCCAAGTTATAAAGCATTGTCAATTTTTGTGGCGTTTTTAATTCAATCAAACGCACAAATTTTGGTGTCGAAATGTACTGAAGCGCAGTTTCGCTGCACTGATGGAACTTGCATAGCTTCCGAGTCAAAATGTAATGGAGCGGTTGACTGCCCGGATAAAAGTGATGAGGATTTTGTTATATGTAGAACGAACGAGTGCAAAGATGGCCAGTTCAAGTGCGTGTACGGCGCATGCGTCGACGTAAGCGCCAAGTGCAATGGGGTCAAGGACTGTGAGGACAATTCAGACGAGTTTCTCCTGGAATGCCGAAATCAAACCACGTACGGAAACTGTGCCTTGATAGCCGGCACATGCGCATTCAACAGAAAAAAATGCACCCCAGCCAGTCGCAAACGCAACTATTTACAGAAATGTGAAACAAACGAACGATCCTGCAAGGATGGGACTCTGATCGAGTTAAAGCAAAAGTGTGAAGGCACCGCACATTGCAAGGATGGATCTGATGAAAGTATAGAAATGTGCGCCACGAATAGATGTTTCACCGGGCTAGACTTCAGGTGTAAGAACGGAGCTTGTGTCGACGCTTCTGCCATGTGCAACGGGGCGAAGGAATGCGCTGATGGTTCTGACGAGCTCGATGATTTATGTCACGTCAATAATGCAGGCCTGTGCGTGCTGCCGCCATTCCCAATAAACGGATTCTACAGCGCTGACGGTAATCCATACGCTCACCCAGGCCAGACGTTTGAAATAGTGAACCTTAACTATTCTTGCCATTCCGGGTATCAGCTCGTCGGTACTCAGCACCCTACCTGCACTAGAGGATACTGGTCTCATGATGTCCCGACATGCGTCTCTCAATGTTCATTGAAGAAGGATCCGAGCGTAGAATACTTGTGTCTTCCTACAAACTCCAGTTCTCAGGTCGGTGCCGAGGAATGTGGAGATCTGGTACAAGAAGGCACGGCCGTGAGGCCTAAGTGTCGTGAGCCCGGCTACCATTACTCAGGCATGCTCGTGAACATGCACTGTCAAAACGGCGAATGGGACCACATCATCGTATGCAAGCCTATCAACGAAGGCAAGTGCTCTTTACCACCATTTCCAAGAAATGGGTATTATAGTGTGGCTGACCTCCCTAACGCACATCCTGGACAAGTATTAGAGGCTGTGCATCTAAACTACTCATGTCATTCAGGATACAAACTCGTCGGAGCAAAATCTCCGTACTGCACAAAGGGATGGTGGTCAGATAAAGCTCCCCAATGTATATCTCAATGCCTGTTGAACAAACATCCCAGCGTACAGTACCTGTGTCTTCCAAAGAACTCCAGCTCCCAGTATGGACAAGAATGCGAGGAGTTGGTGGAGGACGGCACCGTGGTGAGGTCAACGTGTCGTGAGAATTATTATTATTCAGGCGTTCTGGTTAACATGCATTGCACGGACGGAGTGTGGGATATCGTAAATATTTGCTCTCCTCAATGCGGTCTGGTGACATCCGAAGGCGAACAAATGGTTCTGGGTGGACGCAGTGCAAAGCGCGGTGAATTGCCATGGCACGCCGGAATATATAAGAAAACAACCAATCCTTACAAGCAGATCTGCGGCGGGTCGCTTATCAGCAAAACAGTTATCATATCGGCTGCGCATTGCTTCTGGAATGTACTGGAAAAACAACTGCCTGCTTCAAGTTTTGCTGTGGCTGTGGGGAAAATTTACCGTCCGTGGAACAATCCTCAGGATGCGGATGCGCAGAAGTCGGACGTGCGAGAAATAAAGATCCCTTCGCGGTTCCTAGGCGCGGCTTCCAACTTTCAAGACGACATCGCAGTGGTGATCGTTCAGACGGCCTTCGAGTTTCGTACGTACGTGCGTCCTGTATGCGTTGACTTTGACTACATGTTCAGTCGACGGCAGCTGTATGTGGGGGCGGTAGGGAAAGTGGCGGGCTGGGGCCTGACCGACGAAGATGGCACCGAAGCTAAGGTGCTGCAAGTTGTCGAGCTCCCGTACGTGGATATAGAGACCTGCATATCCGCTTCTCCTCCGGGATTTTTCGAATACATCACTAGTGATAAGATCTGCGCTGGAGTTATCAATGGTAAGTCGAAATTATTTTTAAACTTATACTATTAATACCATCAATTTACTCTTATAGTTTTAAGAAGTCTTTTATACTGAGGTCGCACCAAAGTGCTAATGACATTTTTATCTAGAGTTGGATTCAAAATTGTTTTTTGTTTCCTCCCAAAAGCGTTGATTTCATAATGAATTTAATAATAAATAAAGCAAAAAATATAATTGTACACAAATACTTATACATAAAACCTATCGGATATCTATTTGCGTCAGTAAATGTTTGTGTGACCTTTTACCTTCCTAACACATACATCTCAGTTAACCTTAAGTTCAAGTGAGCTGTGGTCAAATATTTAGCCTGTCAAGTTTAAAATAAACACTTAAATTTTTCATGTTGTATTTTTTGCTTGCGTCTGAACGCCTTCACTTTTGTTGCCAACTAACCTAACTTTATATCATGCATATGTGTATAGCAGTTGTTTCTGTGCAGGAACGGCGCGTGCTGTGTGTAAGGGCGACAGTGGGGGAGGGCTGTCGTTCCGCGCTCGCGAAAGAGGTGCCGAAAGGTACTTCCTGCGAGGTTTAGTTTCCACGGCGCCAACCAACGACCACCTCTGCAACTCTCATGTGTACACGACTTTCACGCAAATCACCAAACACGAGGAGTTCATTAAGGAATATATGCGATGACGTTAATCACACCCATGAGAGATCTTCACGACATCTGATTCTTATTTTAATTGTATGTTGTCCGTAAATTACATTACGCGTGTTGCCCGGGGGAAAGTTGAAGGGGAGGTTAAATATCAAGTAAATTGATTTGTTTGTCGCTAGAATCTAATATGGCTTAACTCTATACGAGAATATTTTTCCAGGTTGCGAACGCCATAAAGTTACGCCCTTAGATTATTTAACCTATAGATTCAATTGATGTCACTGTCTTGTCAGCTCATTTGGTAGAATATCTGCTTCAAGAGCTGCAGGGCGTGAGTTCGACTCCCACCAAAAGTCTCATTGTCACTAAAAATCGCCTCACTTAATTAATGGACACCCCCTATGGTACAATTTTGACGTTTGATTTTGATTTTGATTGCAAAGACTATGTCAATATTGTAAATAGTATTCTTTATTCCTGACACGATTGAGCTGGTCTGAGGATGATAATGTTCGGGATAGTTACGACAGTATGGAACTCCTTACTGCCTTTACTTTGGACATAATTTGACAACTTGAAAAGCGTTTTTTGACGTACAGCGATTTGACAGCTCAATTGTTCATTTTTTATGTCTGACAGGCTAGATATTTGACCACACCGTCATTTAACATCAGGTGAGATGCAGTCAAACATTTGGAATGCTAAACATAAAAAAAATGGAGGAAGTATGAGGTAAGAAACATAAATAAATATTCGAATTGAGAACCTCCTCCTTTTTTGAAGTCGATTAAAAGCAAAAGAGTTACTTGTTTATTTATTTGCTTGTCCGTCTGTCATAAAGCAAAGAAACGAAGACGTGATTTTTATCATTACTGTAAATAAGCTGTAGATTTTAAAATCTGAATAAAATACATAATATGGGAAATATGGTTTCACCTAGTTCGGGGCCCGCTGGTACGTCTAATAACTGATGGTTTTGCTTTATGTACTTGATTTTTGTACATCAATACGTGAATGTGATGATTCTTTTAAGATGGTAAAGCACGCCTAGCCTGGAATGAAACTGGCTCTCAAGTGAGGCTGCCGGAACACACCATTAGTGCTTGGCGGCAGACTTTCATCTTGAGGGATTTTATTCTTCGAATTTGGCGTCGCTGTTTGTGAATTTGCCAGAGCTTAATTGTTCTTAACGATATTTCTTACTGAATTTTGTCATTATTACAATAAATAACATTGACATGACTATTTTTTTTATTGTTAATTAGATTTTATTGCTTAAAATTTTCCAATTATTCTGTGATGTTAATATTAACGTGAATTTCGTTTTTATGTCAATAAAATAATTAAGTTTGTATAAAAACAATAAAAGTTGGTTTTTAAATGAATATTGTTCCTTTTTGGTATGGAAGGAACTGGAACTAGGAGGGACTTTCATAACCCTTGTCTTTTAGTTAAGCTTCATAGATATATTTTTGTTTTTCATAAGCGGGAATACTCACGTTTAATTATATCGGAAACTCCGACTATAGTTTCGGCCACGTCTGAAACATTCATTTCATAGATATTATATGTCAATCAAGGCAAAGTAAATTCCGTAGCGATGATAGCTTAGTGGTTAGCGCGGTCGGTTCATCCGCCAAAGGACGTGAGATCAAACCCCAACAACGAACCTAACCTAACCTACCTAGGTACCTACCTAGATGACCTCCTGCTAAGAAGATCCAAGTAAATTTACATATCATGTTATGGACATGTAAATAATACGTAAAGTAGTAATATTGTAGCAGTACTATGTAAATATTACTGGATTCCGGATTAAAGAGTACTGCAGCTAGCGAAATTACAGGGCTGTCGAGACTGACCATCGGAAGTCTCAAAGTAATGAGCGCCAAAGCAGCGATGCCCTGGAATTTATTTGCAATTTTTAAAATTTGCTGCATGGTCATGGCCATGCGTTTTCTCTTACCGTTAGGAGAGCGTCACCTTCGTTTAATTACTTTAACATAAAAATATTGTTTTGTAAGTATTATTTTAATGCTGATTTATAGTTTTTGTAATTCCAAATGAAACTTATCCTAATCAATGTGTTTTATATGCAACAAACCAGTTTAAATTAGAACTCCGTGCCAAAATATATATATACCTATGTACATACATACATACCTACTTAACTCAGAGGTCGTTTATCAAAATATGTTTTCCTTATAGCGAAATATTAAAAATAAAAGAAAATAATGTCCAGTTTTATTTCTCGCCAGCCATCTAAATTATGACTTTAACGTATCCACAAAGTATTTCATCACAATGTAGGTACTTAGATACAAAATTGTTTCTGTCCTTTAATTATGATGAACTAATCGCGGGCTGCGATTTTACTCATAATACTCATTAATTTTTACAAAACACATCCGATAATTATTATTATCGGATGTGTTTTAATAATTGATTGAATCAGGCGTTACTTTGCGGAAGTCCATTTTGAGTGTTCTAGATATATATTTAGTTTGTTTCCGCTTAACAGTCGTTCCAGCTGCAACAGAAAAAAGGATTCAAATTTAAAAACCTTGACATAAATATGAAACACATGAAAATAATTTAAATTGGAAAAAAAGAACTTCATGATAATTAAAAAACCTATCCGGAACTTTACTAAACATCTAAAACTAAATTTTACATAATCTTAAAAGCTTAAACAAAACACTAATTAAAATAAAAACAAAAACCACACCACCACCACAAAATAAATAAATTTGACTATGCCATCATAGTCAAATTTATATATTTAGCCAAGTTTAATTTTTTGATCTTATTGTTATTATATTTTATATTATGCTATCATAGAGTATGTTGATACCTATAGTCGTTTTAAAGTTACTAATTTATGTAAAAAATAATTACGACGATAATGAGACGACTGAAATGTTCTCATTGTTGCAAGATATAACGTCTGGCCGTGACGGATGTCAGGATTCAAGATGTTCTTAATACAAAGTAGTATATGGTACACACTCAAATATTTCGGGCACGCCAATAGAAGTCAAAATGTATTTTGAAATGTCATATTTTTATCAAAAATTTAATTTAATTTACTATTTTTCTGCTAAGAAATCGTCTATTGTATAACGCGCCTTGAGGATAAAATATTGTAGGATGTAGCGGTACTTAAAAGTTTGAGTGCCAAAACGAAATCCAGGGCATCGCTGCTTTGGCTCCCGTTACTTTGGGACATTCGATGGTTATTGATTATTCTCAAATTCTCAATAGCCCTGTAATTTTGTTACTAATTATGCACTACAGCTAAACGGTAGTATGTCAAGGTAAGTTTTATATAAAATATAAAATAGTAGTACTTAGTTAGGTTAGGTTATACCAAATCTATTCTCTTTGAGTATGAAACTTAACAAGCTGAAGAGTTTAAAAGATCTATAACCCGACTGCGATTAAAATATATAATTTAAAAAAAAAAACATTTTTAACAAATTTATTATTCGTAATTAAATTTAAACATATACTTATATGTAATTTTGTAATCCTCTTTTAATTTGCTTTATTTAGTTATCCTGTTTGATAGGTTCGGTTATTTTTATTTTATTAACGTAGTACTATAATATTTCGCGCCAAAAATCCACCATCTTGATTTTTTTAAACCACCACCTAAGGGCACTTGGGTTATAAAGACGAATCTAACGATACCTTAATTGTCGTAATCCATTCTTCCGTTTGGAAGATACGAGGTAAAAAATAAATTTACATACATGCAAGATACGCGCGAAAAACATAACCCTTCCTTAATTGGCAGTCGGGTAAAAACAAAAACGCAAATTAAATATTTATTATAGTAGAGTAAAAAAAACATTCAAAGGCTATTTTCGGCATTTACCATTCTTTATAATAAATATATGAATAATTACTTTGTAAATTAAAATTACATTCATAAAATAATAAATAAATAAATATTGTAGGACACATTACACACAGCGCCATCTAACCCCAAACTAAGCAGAGCTTGTGTGATGGAAGTCAGATAACTGATAGAATACATAAATACTTTTTTTTGTAAATACATACTTATAATACGTACAGAACACCCATAATTGACTACGTTATTATTATTTATAATATAAAACGAATAAAAAAGACCTGTTGATCTATTTTTAACTTCACAAGTCAGTGTGAGCAATCAGTTTATAGCGATGATAGCTCAGGAGTTAGCGCGGTCGGTTCGCATGCCGAGGGGCGTGGGTTCAAATCCCAACAATGAGCTTGAGCTGTCTCGGTGAAGAAAAACATCGTGAGGAAACCATAGCGTGGTGGTAGGGTACTTTCTAGTACTCGGCTGGCTAGCTACCACCCGCAAATTGAAAATCTGCTGCCAAGCACCTAACGGTGTGTTCCGGCAGCCTCACTTGAGAGCCAGTTCCATTCCAGGCTAGGTGTGCTTTACCATCTTCGACCACACCGTCACTTAACATCAGGTGAGTTGTGGTCAAATATCTAGCCTGTCAGATATAAAAAAAAAAAACATGATTGTCCAAAGTTCCAAATTACTAAATAAACTGGAGGCCGCGGACACAAACCATCATCATCATCAGCCCAGTTTAGTCCACTGCTGGATAAAGGCCTGTCCTAATGCACGCCACCTAGCTCGATTTTCGGTTTTTTGCTTTTAGTCACTGCCTTACGTATATCGTCGCTCCACCGAGTCACAGGATGTCCGACTAAATATTTCCTTCAAATTTCGTCGACGATATCCGTAATCCTTTTAGTCGACGAGCTGCGGCTGACCAACCACGTGAAGCGCTGGCGCGACTGCCGTCGCGTCCCGTCTGACAAACACTACACAACGCACGCAAATTGCCCAAATAATACTAAAAACTTATTGCCATACGAATAAAAATCTCATTTGTTTATTGGAGATGCAATACATTAAAATTAAATTCTACCGAATAAATTTTGTAAAACAAAAATCTTGCATCTCATGTTTTGCCGTCAGCCCTGAATTGTATCTTATCCTGCGATTTTTACATTACGTTGCACATTTTTAAACTTCATTCTTTAGATTGTCAAAATTAAAAGTACCACTAGCTTGTAATGGTTTAGTGTCGTCAGTTTTGTTGCTAGCTATTTTTAGGATTCCGCGCCTCAAAAGGAAAAAGAAACCCTCATAGGATAACTACGTAGTCCGCCTGTCTTTTTTTAATAACAAACAGGCTTAAGTTTGGCCGCCATCTCGCCTGATGTTAAGCGAAGATGCGGTCTACGGTGGAGCACGCTCGCCTAGAAGAAACCAATTCACTCGCGACTTAAAAGCACCCGGATTGTATCTATCAGGGAACACCCACTTGTATAGCAAAATATAATGTTTAGCGGTTCGTACAATGAACGCAGAATCTTTTTTTAAATGTAAAATTAATGAGACGAACGAGACGCTCTCCTGATGGTAATAGTTAACGCCTGTCCATGACCATTTTGACCATATAAATTTTAGTGACAAAACAAGGTCTAGGGCTTTGCTGCTTTGGCGCTCAACACTTTGAGACATTAGATGGTTAGTCTCAACAGCCCTGTAATTCGCTAGCTGTAATACCTACCCTTCAAATCGCAACACACTACTGCTACAATATACAGTACAATGTTTACTACTTGGCGTGGAATCGAACCGTTTTATTCGAGTTATAGATTAGTACAACTTTCCGCTTAACCCCGTGTAATTGCTACAGACGCATTATAATTAGGTTCTTTGTGCAGTCGTGTGGTTACTCTAGGTATATACTCGTAGTGAGGCACCTCATTACGGACGTCACAATTGCCCGTTTCATTGTTACCCGAGCTACAAAGATTACTCAATTGCCCCCCATTAACATTTTTATACAGCATTAGAAGAATATAAACGGGGATAATGAGAATCATTCCATGTTTATCGAACTCTTTGATGATTTGCCGTGGTGGTGTCGGCGTAAGAATTGTACCCCACTCTCTCTACCCGTAGTTGCCGTAAGAGTCGGCTAAGGGATGTAATCCGGAAGATGGGCAGCAGCGTCTTCCTTAAACGATCACACTTAACTGCGCTCGCCAACCCGCCTGCCAAGCGTGGCGAGTATTGGCAAAATCTCCCCCCAGGAGGAGGCCTATGTCCAGAAGTGAACGTTCTATGGCTGATGATGTGTGTGATGATTGGAAATCTAGAGAAAACCAAAGGAGTCGTGATAATTGCGTCACGCGATTATGCTGGAGATGTACTTATGGGGGAGAGTGATGACGGTAGTTTTGTACGTTTCAGAGTTGGACCTGATCCTGACGTACCACTGCTGCGAGCGTAGCTTGCAGGTGGCCAAGCAGGTGCTGGACCTCCACTTCACGCTGCGCAGCGCCGACAGTTTTGTCTCTTTCTTCCGGCAGCGCTGTTTTGATTCCAGCGCTCGCTTCGTGCTCGACACCATGTGAGTAAATCGAAAGAGAATCGAGGATTAAAGATAAAACTTATCTAATATCTTAGAACAATCTGGATTTTTGATTCTTGACTGGATCAGTTTGTTTTAGATAAGCGTGCTCCAATGCACACCACTAAATGTAATTATTATTTTAGTTTTTTGTTTTTTTTTTTTATTGACATTTATTTTGTAAGGAATTTTGTACAAATACAAATATTTTCATAATAATACCAAAGTTACAAGTCATTTTTTTTATCATAATTGCAGATTCTCAACTTGAGGGCGGTAGCTTGCCAGCCGAGTAGGTACCCTGTTACCATGCTATGGTTTCCTTACGATGTTTTCCGTCTGGCAGCACATTGTTGGGATTTGAACTCGTGCACTTTGGCGTGTGAACCGACCACTGAGCGAGCTATTATCGATACAAAACTGAGTACTTGTTTCCAGTTTGTTTGCACCGCTGGCAATGCCCACGAAGGCTGGCCATCGCGCGATCTACGTGCGTCTCCTGGACGCGGACCCCCGGAGCTTCTCCCTGACGGAGGCAGCGCGCATCTTCGTCATGATCTTCGACCTTTTGCAATACCAGGAGGGGACCTGGCCCGGGTGGGTAATCTATGCGGAATCAATGATTTGATGCAGTTGTAATAGTCTGGACGATTGCGACTGCATCAGCTTTTATACACTCGAAGGGTCATTGGATAAATAATAAAGAAAATAAATATCGTCGGACATTTCACACAACTCCATCTAGCTCCAAACATAGCAAAGCTTGTATTACGGTAACCTGATAACTGATATACTTTTTGTTTGATTTGTTTCCCATTCATAGCTCTCACACTCTTTAAATAGGATGTGGCATGGAAAATGCAAAAAAGCTAAAACCTATACTCAGGGTCGTGTACTTTATGATAAAACCTAAATTGTAATGTTTTCAGGTTTGTTATCATAATAGACATGGATCTAGCTACAATGGGCCACATAAGGAAATTAGAAATAATGACGATAAAGAAAATTCTTTATTTCCTTCAGGTAAGTAAAAACAGTGAACGAGAACGAAGGAAGAGCAGCTGGTACTAATTTATTACGCAAGAATGTTTATTAATTTGATAAGTTAAGTTTCATTGAGGCGAAGTACTGGACTGTAGTGAACAATATGTCTTAGCCTGGTGTAGCAGTACTCGATCAATCAAAATTATCAGATAAAACATTAGTTTTAGTCAAATAGTTTACCTGATGTTTAATGACGATATGGTGGAAAATGTTAACCGCAACTAGCCTAGAACGGGAACATATTACTGTGTTCCGATTTTAATGGTACTGCAGCTAGCGGAATTACAGGACTGTTGAGATTAACCATCGAACGTCTCAAAGTAATGAGTTTCAAAGCAGCGATGCCCTGCAATGGCTATGGACATGCGTTATCTCTTACGAGATGATTCGTTTGTCTCATTACTTTCAAATATAAAAAAACGACTACAAGTCCAAACTACTTTCAGGAATGCATGCTGACCAAGCTGAAAGGCCTGCATTTACACAACGCGCCCCATTTCGTGGACAAGTTGATGATGCTACTCCGGCCTTTCTTGAAGAAGGAACTCATGGATATGATTCACATCCACCCAGTGGGTGGCGGCGGCATCTACGACTACGTACCAAAGAAAGCCTTTCCTATTGAAGATGGAGGGATTTACAAGAAGAGGGAGAATATTAGAGGTAACTTTAGTGTTCTTACGTATTGAAACCAATGAGATTATGTTCTGGTGGTAAGAGAGACAATAACTGCTATTGACCGTTCCTGTCGTACCCACACCACTGAATAACAAAACAAAGTCCAGGTCACCGCTGCTTTGGCGCCTATTAAATAATCCTCAATATCCCTGTAATGTCTCTAGTTGCAGTATCCTTCAAAGTGGAACACTGTCATGTTTTCACACTATTGTTAGACGCGGGAATATCTGGGATTGCAGTGGTAGACAACTTCCTAACTTTCTAATCCAGATATTTTGACGCCAAGTGATTATACATTACTGCATTGCGGGTCGAAAGGCGACTTCGATGGGAATTTTGTGCCAGGCGTTAAGAGATATAACTTAAGTGGACTTAGAAATTCGGATTGCCACGGAACTGCTATGAAAAAGCGTTGAGACTTTCCGCCAGACGAGTGACATGCTCGACTAATCTCTTATTTTTGATCAGATATAATATTTTCATCCGTTCATTTTTTGCCGTGGTGGTGCCGGCGTTAGAATTGTACCCCACCCTCTCTACCCGTGGTTGCCGTAAGAGTCGGCTAAGGGATGTAATCCTGAAGATGGGCAGCAGCGTCTTCCTTGAACAATCACAATTAACTGCGCTCGCCAACCCGCCTGCCAAGCGTGGCGAGTATTGGCAAAATCCCCCCAGGAGGAGGCCTATGTCCAGCAGTGGACGACCTATGGCTGATGATATTGTGTTGTTGTTGATAATTTTCATCAGATACAACTTCACGTATCTGCAATGAATAAAAGTCATTGAAGTTCACGATAAAGAAGTTGTATAACGTGAATGTTGGTGTTTTTAAGTCGAAAAGGACTCTGTTTCTTCTTGGCAAGCGTGTTCCATCGTAAACCGCATCTTCCTTAACATCTTCCTTCCTTAACTAATAAATAAATAAATCAGCTCAGATGGCGGTATAACGCGAGCCATAATATTCCAAACAAAATATTAAATAATGCGTATCTTCCTCTTCCAGATGAAACTATCGAATGCCTGCAAGCAAATACAGCATTCTTCCAGGAAGAGATCAAGAAACGAGTAGACGAGACCAAGCGGCCTGGAGAGAAACCCGATGTCTTAGAGGAATTTGGCATTCAGGGCAGCTTTAAAAAACTGGAGTTGGACTAGGGACAGCTATGCCCAGGCGGGGCCCGCAGCACCAAGCAGGGCACTTTTATTTTTACTGCGTGTAGTTAATGTGTGTTGCTACTTCTACTGTTATGGTTCAACAGGTTAAAGTAAAATTTTGAATGGAAATAGGTTACAATTTGTACACTGTCAAGGTATTCTGCTTTGATTCCTTGAAATGATTCCAGATGTGACCGAAAAGTTAGTCGGAATATCCAATCTAATATTTCCAGTAAAACGGCAGTTGCCCACTTTCAACAGGAGCTTCGCTCTTTATTCGCCTTTTACATCCCACTGCTGGGTATAGAAACCCACGAAAAGCAATAGTTTCACTATAGGAAATTGAAAATAAGCAGCAGGTACATAATTCATTGTTTCCATATACAAAAATGAGTTTTCCGAGATATTCATTGCCATATATATATAAAAAATAATAATAAAGCCATTATATTTCCAATCTCAAAAATTATTACATGCATTTTAAATTAAATTAAATATTATAATAATAATTTACATTGCTCGTTTTTTAAATTACATTTGATTTAAAATAGAAAAATTATGGTAAAAAATATAAATTCATTAGTCTTTGTCGCTGTCGTTACTACCTTCTTCATCGATCGGAACCCCTTCTTGGGTATAGGCCTCCTCCAGCATGTTCCAAACCTCTCTGTCCATAACTTTCTTTCTCCATTCGTTTCCTGTTGTAGCTTTTATGTCTTCTATCCACCTTTTCCTAGGACGCCCTCTTCTCCTTTTTCCTGTTGGTCCTTCCCATATAGTCGTTTGTAGAGTCCATCTTTTGTCTTTGCATCTTCTTATGTGTCCTGCCCACCTCCAATTCTGTTTAAGAGCGAAATTTAAGGCATCTATTACTTTTGTTTTTCGTCTAATATGTATGCTTTTTATTTTATGATATATACCCGTATATATATACCCGACCGATAATGATTATATATATAATGTATATATATATATATATATAATCATTATTATATATACTATCATTATTATAAATGTACGTAGCGCGGCATGTGGTATTATTCCTGAATAAAACTACTTATTTCTTCGTTATTGATACGTCCCGTGTTTTACTTGCTTGAATCCTGTCCTTCCTAAGGTTCCCTGGAATAATCGCTTTTAGCGATAAGGTCACCAGTTGCTACACCTATTGCTTTTGTTTTTTTTCTGTATAATCTTTGGTGTGGACAATAAACAGTTAATCAATCAATCAATCACGGATTTTTTTTCTGTTTACCCAGTTTGTCTGTGATAAAAGTACTTATTTAGTTTTATCTAAAACTTATATGTATAGAAATAATTAAAACTCTTTTGGTGGGTGACATACTGCAACAATATTTTGTGTCTTTAAATATAAATGAAAATATATTGCAACATAAAATTATATTGTCTTATTTTTATCCTACACTACATGTTCACTGCCCTGTTGGCCCATTTGATAGAATATTTGCTTCTAGTACTGTAGGGCGTGGGTTCGATTCCCACCAGGACAAACATTTATGTGTCGATAGATGTTTGTTCTGTGCCTGGGTATTTTATATGTATAATACATATATACAAAACAAGCTGAAGAGTTAAAAAGAATCTGTAACCCGACTGCGAATAAAAAAGGAAACAGCTTTTTGGACCATATTATTATCCCTAATAAAAAAACATATAACTTTAATATATTTTTGTAATCCTCTTTTAATTTCCTTTATTTAGATACCCTAAGTACTTATAAGTTTTTTTTTTAAATTAACGTATTACAATTTCGCACCAAAAATCCACCACATTGTTTTTTTTAAAACCACCTTAGTACACTTGGGTTATTGAGACGAATCTAACGATACCTTAATTGTAGTAATGACGTAATACATTCGGCCGTTTAGAAGATATGAGGTAATAAAGAAATATACATACATACAAGATACGCGCGAAAAACATAGCCCTTCCTTGGCAGTCGGGTAAAAAAGTATTAAAGTATTCTATCAGTGATCTGGTTGCCATAGTACAAGCTTTGGGGCTAGATGGTGCTGTGTGAATTGTCTTGATATTTATTATTATTAAAAGAAACTTTCGCTACAAAAGGTCAAGGTGTGTTCTAATTTAGCAGTGTTACAGTTTAGTGTTCTAATTAATATTCCGAATCTGCGACCTTGAGCGACCGCCGCGACCGCCGCCATATTTTTTTTTATGGCTGAAGGCTGGGTGTTAGACCAACTCACCTGATATTAAGTGACGGTGTGGTCGAAGGTGGTAATGTACACCAAACCTAGAATGGAACTGGCTCTCAAGTGAGGCTGCCGGAACACACCGTTAGATGCTTGATGGCAGAATTTCAACTTGAGTGTGGTAGAGCCAGCCGAGTACTAGAAAGTACCCTACCACTACGCTATGGTTTCCTCGCGATGTTTTTTCCTTCACCGGCAGCTCAAGCTCATTGTTGTTTGAACCCATGCCCTTCGGCATGCGAACCGTCCGCGCTAATCACTGAGCTATCATCGAACTAATTTTGGTCCCTCATTAGGTTCTAGTTTGAACACATACCACCGATGAGGTTTCATATTAAACCATACAGATACTTCGACGAATCACTATTAGCAATAAGACCGCCTTTAGTGCCTATTTTTACTGCTGTATTGTAGCTTTTCCAGTGCTGAAAAAAAATGATTCACTTTATTTTTAACCCACGACGCAAAAAGAGGGGTGTTATAAGTTTGTCTGTCTGTCTGTCTGTCTGCGTGTGTATGTGTCTGTCTGTGACATCGTAGCTCTCAAACGGATGGACCGATTTCGATGCGGTTTTTTTTTATTTGAAAGCCAGTTTGCGGTGGTATTAGGTATGTTTGGTTAATTGTGTAGGGAGTTTTTATTTTATTGTAGTTATCAAAAGATACACATCATATAAATATTAAATTTAATTAAAATAATTAAAGCAAGTTTTCTCTTTTATTTTTAATATGTCACTCAGGATGATGTAAGGATTCTAATTCTCATACATCCAAATCTGGTCTGACATTTAAAAGTTATAAATGAAAAAAAAAACACATAGGTACATACATAATTATGAACCTTGCAACATTACACTCCTTTGATTGGGCAATCGCGTAAAAGCTATTTCAGACGGGTTGAAAATGAAAACAAACTAAGTACATATAGGAGACGCACAACAGCTAGTTAATGATGTCGGACATAATATTTCACTGGTGCCCCTGAAATCAGCGGCTAAAGTGCATGCATTTCACGCTCTGTCGCGTCTAAAACGTCCCTTTTCGAGTGATTATCTCACAACAATAAATAACTATTGTAATTCCATATCTATGAAGTAAATACGGACAAATATGTGATAAACGGCAGAATTTCCTGTGGATTTTGTATATAATGTCAAGAGCTGAGGGATATCGTCAGTTTTGTGGTTAAGCGCAAACATGAAGCTACTTGGTGTTCTGTTGGTGGTTATGGCGGCAATGCTGGCTCTGGTGGTAAGAAAACTTTTCCTTTTTTTTAGGGTTCCGTACCCAAAGGGTAAAAAGGGGACCCTATTACTAAGACTTCGCTGTCTGTCTGTCCGTCCGTCTGTCTGTCACCAGGCTGTATCTCAAGAACCGCGATAGCTAGGCAGTTGAAATTTTCACAAATATTATGTATAAAACAAAATAAAATAAATATTTAAGGGGGGCGCCCGTACAACAAACGCGATTTTTTTGCCTTTTTTCATAGTTAATGGTACGGAACCCTTCGTGCGCGAGTCCGACACGCACTTGGCCGGTTTTTATATATATATTTTTTTGTTTTCTGTAGCGATAATAGCTCAGTGGTTAGCGCAGTCAGTTCATACGCCGAAGGGCGCGGGTGGTATAGTCATAGCATGGTGGTAAGGTACTTTATAGTACTCGGCAAGCTAGCTACCACCCTCACGTTGAAAATCTGCCGCCAAGCATCTTCGGTGTTCCGGCAGTTTCACTTGAGAGCCAGTACTTTTCCAGGCTAGGTGTGCTTTACCATCTTCGACCACACCGTTACTTATCAGATGACATGTGGTCAAATATCTAGCCCGTCAAAAAAAAAAAACTAGCTTAGTTCAAGGTTTGAAGGCGTCGCGTAAAATGTCCACATTTTGTTTCTTATTCTTTGTCTCGTTTTTCTTTGCAGAGCGGCATGGGTGTCGGTGCAGCGGCCCACAAGGCTGGTTGCAACGGCTCCGGCGGACCTATGGGCCCTCCTCCCGGACCACCACCATGTAAGTATCTTCTACCAGCTAGCGTAAAGTACGCATCGGGATACAAGTCTGACTGCATTTTTAAAACAACAACAATGAGAAGAAACCCGCTCCCGGCCCAGAGCTAACACGAAATCATATATTTGAAATAAAAATAAATATCGTAGGACAAACACACAGCGTCATCTAGCCCCAAACTACACTTTTTTTTACTATGGCAACCAGATCATTAAAATACTTTTTTTGCCAATAAATACTTATAATACATACAGAACACCCAGACACAGAACAAACGTTCATCGTCACATGTTTGTTCTGGATAGGAATTGAACTCACGCCCTTGTTTGTGTGATATTGTTAACAATACAATATTGTATTTAACTACAAAATTAGAATGCTAGATCAACTTTAAAATGTATAAGTTTAAGTATGTTTACTCTTAATATGATAACTCTTTAGAATATAAATATAGATCATGTTGCCATTAAAAAAAGGGAGTTTGGGGGAAAGTGATATAAAGTGGTGAGACATGACTTTTCGTGTTGCTTCCAAAACTCCATCGAAGCTTAAATTCTCTATTACTTTATTAAGGCATGACTGGATTTAACTGGCACGGACTGGACTTGAACTTTGACTATAACTATAGAGTATTTGTAAAAAGAGTAGAAATATATATCAAACTACCCCAAACATAGAAAATTTTCCAAAATATAAGTCGTATAATTTTATTGACGAAATTTTGCATACCATAATGATTATAAACTTCGCGATCTAACTATATACCAAACACATTGTCGCAATGAAAATTGTACTCCATGTTTTATAAAATAAATGTGAGAATTTGATGTTAGACATGAATTGCAAAAAACGTAGATGAAGCAGTATGGCTTTACAGCTTTAGCCTGCCTGAAGGGCCAAATGAAATTAAAAAAAAAATTAATAAAGTGGGAACCACTACACCACGCAGAGAGTCACAATGAACTGTTCAGATCAAATCTGCTTCGAGTTTTCCCTTGCGAGTCCCCAATTAACCTCAAACTTATTGAAATATTTATGTTTTCAGCCAACTCATCGTCTTCCTAACAAATGCGACTGCAAACCGGCTCCGATTATTTACCTGACTCATAATAAATATTATTGCACTCTTAACTGGTTTTTTATTTAAGTTTTTGAAGATGGTAAACACATCTAGCCTGGAATGGAACTGGCTCTCAATCGAGCCTGTTAGAACATACCGTTTGGTGCTTGGCTTAGATTTTAAGCTGATAGTTAGCCGGTCAATATAAAGTACCCTACCACCATGCTATAGTTTCCTTCACCGACAGCTTAAGCTCATTGTTGGGGTTTGAACCCACACCCGTTGGCGTGTGATCCAACCGCGCTAACTACTAAACTATCGTTGCTACAAAATCGGTACATAAAATATGTAAAAAAAAACAATTTATTATAAAATATTTACAATTTATTTTTCGTATATTCACAGCAAGTAACACTTTATATTAAAACGTATAAAATTACAAAATATATAAACACACTTCTATATATGGCAATTTCATGAGTATTGTTTAGTGTTTTTATTTATTAGTATACTACATATTATTTATTCCATGTTTACGTGAAAGTAACAGCACTACTTCTGCAAACGTATTCTGACAAGACACCTACATGAAAAATAGCGCTTTAAAAGCACATTTTCATTGTAGATATCAAGGACTATGATCAACAAAAAAAAAACAATTATAATTTTCTTAATTGATTTAACTGGAGGTGTAGATCATAACCCATTTCTGAGATCGGTTCTTAAAAATCTGAAATATATTCTTGGATAAATCACTCAACTATATTATACTGAAGCTCTTTGGAGTGTTCGTAGGTTTAAGCTCCACGCACATTCTTTGTTGTTTCTTCTTGACAACAGGCAGATGGTCTTGGCATTTTATTTAAAGAAACGTACTCTACGCTATTTCGATATCTGTTTGGCGCTCACGAAAAAGCTATGCAATTACGAAACTTATTGCGCAGACATACGATATTTGGTCGCGTAATTATTTCCTGAGTGTCTAACAGATATCGCTATAAGCAGCTAAGAGTAAGGGGGCTTAGAGCCTAGACAAGGTAACATTCGATATTCGATTACGCTAATAGAAAAGTTAAATAATGTACGACATAAACATACGCTGCATACGTGACATTTTGACAGCTTAAGTCAACCCCGCACCTCGTATACTTAAAAAAAAAAAACAAATTGGCTTTGATCGCCAACTCGCCTGATGATAAGCGAAGATGCGGTCTACGATGGAGCACGCTTGCCTAGAAGAAATCGAATCACTCGCGGCTTGAAGACACCCAGATCGTATTTATCAGGGAACACCCACTCGGGCAGCAAATTCCATTGCTTAGCGGTTCGTACAATTGAGTTTTTGGAATATCGACCATGAAGCGGCCAAGACCATGACTTTTCTATAAGCGTTATTGCTAACCGAATGTTACTTTTCTTGTCTAAGTCCTCAGTAATGTAGCTTTCAGTTATTTACGATATTAGGAGGAACGGTAGAAGGGCTGACACGTGACTAATTGGACTGCTCTAGTCTGGCTAGTTTCTGATAGTAGAAATGACTTCGAAAGTTCACTTTGGTATTTCGAGACGTGGTTGACTTGAACAGACGCTGCCGGACAAAATGCACAGCAATGCAAATAACATAGACTACCATCCTAGAATACCATCTGCTATGTATCAGCGGCTTATTAATGTTTCTTGTTCCTTCTATCGCAAT
This sequence comes from Biston stratarius, assembly GCA_950106695.1. NCBI lineage: Eukaryota > Metazoa > Arthropoda > Insecta > Lepidoptera > Geometridae > Biston > Biston stratarius. The sequence continues at coordinate 12,523,126 of OX467106.1, forward strand.
GCCTTCCTTCTAATTCAATCCCTGTGATCTATTTGATCACACGGAACAAGCTGTTCCGTGCCCCCACCTGCCTTTTTCAGGTCAAGTTTATTGTTCCTGCAAATGCTGTAGGCCTTCTAATTGCAGCTCTTGAAGGCGACGCTGCTCCTCTTCTTCCTGTTGGAGCGCCTCCCTCTCGGCTGCGATCCTGGCGTGTTGCTCTGCAATAACTCGGAACAGCTGCGAGTGCTTCGCTGTGGCTGCGGCAACGGCCTCTGATTGGCGCGGAACTGAAGATTCTGGAAGATACAACAGACGGATCACTTAGGCATTCGATTATGATCGCAATCAGTTCAAAAGGGGGATTGGACTTCTCCATATAAGTCATCATTTTGTAAGTAGCTTGTCAACTGTAAAAGTGAGTTGGTTTATCAGTATAAATGTAAATACATCGTCTTTGCAGACGACTACTGCAGTAATCATAAATAATAATCATCAGACTTGCGAAAGTCAACTATTTTTGTGTCTCAGTTGACATGGAATAAACATACCAATGTACTGTTTACGGGGTACATTTTAGTTTGGGTACATGGAAGATGCAGGATAGAGAGGAGTTCCTGGCCCCGTACTCAGAGGTTCTCATTTGCGATTCCCGTTATTTCACGAGATAGCTACGGGACTATGAACCTTACTTCGTGGTTATACGATGTGCGATTGCGTAGTTTTTTTTTGGAATTGTCTAGCGTAATAAGACATTCACAGTACGGGGCAGTTCTCAAATTAGAAATTAATCCAGGCTTTTATTTGAATTTCCGAGATATCTGATTCAAAAGCTCCTTTACCAGGGTCAGGATGCGGGTGAGTGGCGTGATCTTCTGCTATCTTGGCGTAGAGCTGGTAGTGCCTGTCCTTGGCTTGCGCAACAGATTCTGAGTCGCGCGGGAGTTCCGGTAGCGGGTCTGATAGCACGGGGTGGAAGCCCTGTTTGTCAGCCACGTAGTCTACGGTGCGCACCTTCTGGTTGGGATCCACGTACGAGAATGTACCTGGAACGTTGGAATATCAGTGTTAATGGTGCAATACGTTCATGACAAAAAAATCGACGAAGTAAACAATTAGATATTGGTCCAGCTGGACTTTTATGAACTCAAGATGACGAAGTGAGTAAAAGAAATATGAACTCTCGTTTTTGAAATATTATACAACAAATGTCACATGATGTAACGACTAAGTACCGTAACTAAAAGCCGAGCTGTGTCAATGGCCTTTCCGTCACATATTCATTTTGACACTAAGACAACTAAAAATAAAGGAACTTAATTTCTTTGTTCTAAACTAAAATACCCTAATAAGCATTATAAAAGGCTTTTATGTTCAGTGGTTTAGAAGTAGTTGTTTTCTTTATGTAAAAGTAATGAGATAAACGAAACGCTCTCCTGATTGTAAGAGACAATGCATTTTCACGACCATTGCAGGAATACACACAACTTTGAGTTGCAAAACAAAGCCCAGGGCATCGCTATTTTTGCGCTCATTACTTTGAGACTTTCGATGGTTAGTCTAAACAACTCTGTAATTTCGCTAGCTGCAGTGCCCTTCAAATCGGAACACAGTAATGTTTACACACTATTGCTTAGCGGCAGAATATCTAAGTGAAACACTTGTGGTAACGCTGAATATTGAATATTTAGTATGCATAGCAGCTTTAAAATGCGTGTTTACCATAAAGTATTATTCAAATCGTCCGGAAGGTTTCACGTACAAAAATAAATTGACAAAATGTAGACAGCAATTATATAAATTACGCCATCGCTGCACTGCCTTTGAGATCATGAGACGTGGACTGAATAAAATTCTATTGACAATTTTGTATATTACTTTTGCGTCTGGCTTCCGAAGGCCGCCAGTTTCCTCATCTATGTTAACCCGTTTGGACTAGGGCCCAGATTTTGCGCAATATTGTAATAACTGTGATATAGATAGTGCATTAGCGTATTTGATCGCACTTCACTCACATATGGTGCATACTTTCATTTTGGCGAGATTAGTTGATTCAAATTGCTCAAATTGAAAGTTGGAACCACTGAGCTTGTTCTATTGATATTGTTATGAAGAATGCTCTGATGCACTTTTTGGGTTCGGTTCTAAGAGGTCCCGTTCGATTTAATCGACGATTTCATATATGTACACGTCTTCAGTGAAATGACTTACTACCTTCAGTGTTTTCACCTAATTATAATCTACATTGCTTCAAACAAAGCGTGGATAGGGTCCCCAACGTAAGTTTGGCAAGTATTTTGCATTCCAGGCATTCCAACTGTGGAACGTATTATCATTAGACGTACTCCATCAATTGTCGTATTTTAAGGAGTTAAACTTTTTATCTTTTTGTGATATGATTACGTCGATACTGTTGTTATTATTCGCTTATTTCTGTGTATTTTGTAATATTATTTACTTCGATTTATATATTACTGTATTTTCAGTAATTACTACTACTTCTAATAGACATAGACTCCCATAATTATTGGACTGTATGTCTGTGTTATAGTCGTGTATTAGGTACCCTATATTTTGTCGGTATTGACACACCCCGTCTTTCTTAAATTCTTTTCTTTTAAATACAAATGCTCTTTTTTCGTTCTTAAATACTTTCTGAGAAACGTGCTAGGAAACTCAAGATTCCTGTCTTTCATGTGGTACCTAACCAACCGAGTACTGGAAAGTACCTTGCCACAATCATGTTTCCTTACGATGTTCTTCAACAGCTCAAGCTTATAAACCAAATCGATTAAGCTGGTTGATACGCTAATCTGGTTCTGGATTGTTCAAGAAGATATTTTATATGCCTTGTGATGGGCAAGTAAAATACCCTAACCGCAGGTCGAGGTATCATTGCTACAAAACTACTCCCATACAAGATTGAAGAAGTTCTTACCTCTGACGGTTCCGCTTCCATCGCTGACTTCGCTATGCTCCCTATCCACGTGTCCAGGGAACCTTCCTGCAGCATATGAGAACAGGTACGGCCTGGGCGGTGGGGGCTCCGTGGTTGTGGTCTCCTCGAGGATGTGGGAGACATCGGCGGCGGCCAGCGCCAGGGATGCGATGATAAGTGCAAAGCGCAGCATCTGGGGATCAAGAGATGGAACTTATGTAGATGATGATTTTTGAATCGCATCTTTGCACAACATCAGGTGAGTTTTTTTTTATGGCTGACAGGCTAGGTGTTTGACCCCAACTCACCTGATGTTAAGTGACGGTGTGGTCGAAGATGGTAAAGCACACCTAGCCTGGAATGGAACTGGCTCTCAAGTGAGGTTGCCGGAACACACCGTTAGATACTTGGATACGTGTAGATACGTGTAGATACTTAGAGACAGATTTTCAACTTGAGGGTAGTGCTAGCAAGCCGAGTACTAAAGAGTACCCTACCGCTACGCTATGGTTTCCTTACGATATTTTCCTTCACCGACAATTCTAGCTCATTGTTGCGGTCTGAACCCACGCCTTTGGGTGTGAACCGACCGCGCTAACCACTGAGCTATTATTGCTACAATATCTACATCTTCTAATTTCACAACCAAAACTTTTTAGCGTTAAATTATAAAATTAAACTAATTCTTATTCTTATTCTTATTCAAAGTGGGGGCGATAGGTCCTGCACTGACGTCCCGCTTAGGGTGTTTTGTGCATTTCCCCCTACCAGCGTCTACCCGAGCCAACCCAGCTCCTTGAAGTATCGGAGCGAGGCTCTGGGCCGCTGGCATAGTAGCTCCAGTGAGATAGGTGGAAAACTTAATGGCAGAGATGATGAGAAATATTCAATGTGCTGCGGCGACATAGATGACATGGATGAAAGCGAAGCAGCTTCATGCAGCCTAGTTGCAATTCTAGTACCTTCTGTGGCTTTACAATGCAAAAGCACATGCTCCACAGTTTCATTCTCCTGCAAGCAGCCACGGCATAGCGGACTATCCGTGACTCCCAGTTTAAAAAGGCGACTATTCAAGTTGCAATGACCGGTTATAAGGCCTACTAAGAGACGAAGGTCCTGTCGTTGCAACTTCAATAAATTGATTAAACTAATATTTTACTACGAAAACATTTTACCTGTTGAGAAAACATGTGGATAAAATTAAAATGTACCTACCGTAATTAATATATTTGATTCGCGCCTGCTTCGTGCCTCACTCAAAAATGCAATGTGAAAAATAATCCATTCCCAAGTAATTTATACCAAAGCATAAGATTCTGTTTACATAAACAACTAAGTTTATTTCCAATATCTGACTTCATTACTGTTATGGTTCATCGGATTTTCTTAGTAATCGTGACGTTTTATGAAGATTCAGGTAAAGATATGTCTACCTGCAGCCTCCGCTTAATCATAACTTGCTGATACAACGTTATTGACTTTATAGTCCTCATCATAATGTGGTATAATAATTTTGCATGACATGCGGCTAGAGCATGGTTGTTCTAAATTATATACAAATACAAATATTTTATTGATAACACCGAATTCCTTTGTCCGCTCATAAAACGCGATGACGTTTTCAATTGATTCGCACCCAACAATGTGATGTTTTATTAGACGAAGAATTGTATGTATATGCAGCCCATGTTTTCGAAATTTTTTTTTTAGCATAAGATCATAGTTGGGATTTGAACACACGCTCCTCAGCGTGTGAACTGACCGCGTTTCACACCTATCATCACTACAAAGTTCAAAGTCGCTCAGCGAGCTATGGAGAGAGTTACGCTTGGTGTTTATCTGAAAAATCGTATCCGGAACGAAGTAATTCCCCAGAGAACCAAAGTCATATAACTCGTAGCTCAGCGTATTGGCAAGCTGAAGAGGCACTGACAACCGCTGGGGTGCACTCGTACACTTTATACTTGTAAATCACATCATAAGAAAATCTAAACGAAGCTTCTAGAATAGTAATGAACAGCATATTTGAACACTACCACTGAGTTTATATACTAGCTGAGCCCCGCTGTGTTACCCACTGTTTGAATTCCTTGAACGTTAACATTAAAAAATTTCGGGATAAAAAGTACCTGCATATCAGCTACCTGCATACCAAATTACATCAAAATTTGGCCAGCCGTTTGAGCGTGAAGAAGTAACAAACATACAAACATTAGAATTTATAATATTAGTGTGATATATATATACATACATATGTATTGAACTTTAAATTATTTTTTTGGATAACCTTCCATCATTACATTCCATCTTCTAAAAGACGAAGGGAAGAGAAGGCTCTCTGGAAGAAATCACTCTAGGTGATAAGGCCACCATTGTGCTACCACAAATTGTTTTGTTTTGTTTTATTTTATTATTATCTATTTTTAAGTTTTTTGTGATATTTTTTTTTTAAATGTAACTTAACGTTCATAAGTGCCTTACCAGGGCCTAAACTGAATAAATGACTTTTTGATTTTATGTTATAATGCATCGATTGTTGGCGTTCAATAAGTTTACATTATTAGTTTACATTCTACTCTATTTTAAGAGACAAGGAAAATATTATGAATAATCCAACTTATAAGGCCTTATAGTTACGATTATTTCAAGCTGTAGGAAAGTTTGAGAGAATCCATTTCCCAAACATAACGGATTCTACCACAATATTCAATAAGAGCAAAAAAAGAAGAAATAGAGAAAGAGAGAGGGAGACAATATTGTCTCTCTCTTTTTCCCATTAGTAGAAGGTTTGGCGATTTGGCGTTAGTGTATTCGAACTAAATTCAAACGTAGTAATGTACATACGCCTTTATTACGGGGAAGTGACAAACAAGATTCCATGAAGTATCACAAATCACGACTCAGGATGCTTCAAATGCTAAGCACATGTTTATTTATAGATGTTTGTTGAGTGTTAGTAGTTATATTATTTATTACTAACAATAACTAAATTGTTGTTTAACATAATTTTAAATAGTTACAATTTTAAAAATTAAAATAGCAACTCTGTTTTAGTACTGATATGGTACAAACATTTACAATAATAACTGTTAGCAGTTTTTAGCAGTAAATATATTATTAGCATTCGATTCTTGATTATTTTAACTAATATTAAAAATGCGAATGTGAGTTTGTTTGTTTGTGACGCCTTCACGCGTAAACTATACAACGGATCTGGGTGGACTTTTGCATGTAGGTACTTTAGGCCCTGGAATAATACATAGGATACTCTTCATCATTATCAACATCATCCATCACCACGCCGGTAAAACCGCGGGGTGCAGCTAGTAGTTAAATAAATATCGTAGGACATACACACAAAGCGCCATCTGACGCCAAGCTAAGCAAAGCTTGTACTATAGAAGTCAGATAACTGTAATACATACAGAACACCCAAAGACCAAAGACCAAAAGAAATTTCTAATAAAAACCGCATAAACGCGCTGGATGCGAGCCGCTTCCAACCGGTCTTTATGGAAATCAATGGGGGAGGCCTATGTCCAGCAGTGGACGTCATACGGTTGATGATGATGATGATGACCCAAACACCGAACATACATGTGTTTATACCACAAAATGTTTGTCCTATCTGGGAAACGAACCCACGCCCTACAGCTCTTAAAGCAAGTATACTATGAATGAGCCAACAGGGCTATCGAGTTACATGTAACAATCCATTTTACGTTCACAGTAGGTATTTTTTGTTCCAACAACAAAGCTGCAAGATATGAGGTCTGCATCTAATGAGATCAAACAAGGGTATCATTGGTCGGAGCGTACGAAATCTACGGCTATAATACTCGTAGATATATAGAAATTCTTTGTTATGCACACCAAAAAGTATAAATTTAATAATTTTTTAAATTAACCATGCCCCATAAAGTCAAATACGGGTAGGTTTTAGGTATTATGGTTGAAAAATCAAACTCAACCTATTTTTGATGTAATTTCTATCAGACCAATCTGAAAGTATATCCTTTAATATAAACATATATAAAACACATTATATGTCCCTATAAAATTTGAGGGTTGCCCTCGATTTATCTGGGATCTCATCATCAGATCTTAACTTGGTGCGAATGGGACCATATGGGAAGTAAGCCTATTTAAAAAAAAATACATTAAAAAAGATTCCGACGAATTGAGAACAACCCTTTTTTGAAGTCGGTTAAAAATAGAAAAAAATGCAGAAAACAAATGAATCTTTTGAGCTAGTGCCACAAATAGTGCTAGTGATATTAATTATTAGCAATAGCATATTTTCATAACTGCTATTTATAAGTATGTTGAATGCTTTCTTTGTGTTCATGTATGAAATATGCAAATGATAAATTATCCACGACTGGTCATTATATGCTATATACGCTATGCTACTGATAATTGTGTGTTTTATGATTGTTAATTGCATGGTATTTTTGCCAATTCCGGATATAGATTTGATGAGGTAACCATAAAGTAATTTGTAGAGATGTAATAATTCGCAGACCTTTGTTTTAGGATATTTATTTCTGAAGGTGTTATTAAAGGTTAAGATGGTAATTAAGCTTTTCTAGAAGATTTCTGCGTTTTATTATTTGTCTATAATACCTAATCACTGCCTACTTTTAGTTTTTTTTTTTAGTTTTGGGTATCGTACTATCGTCATCATTTTTAGCACTGCGTTGCCTACTGTTGAGTATATATCTCTCTTAAACATCAATCTGATCAATTCCATACTTATATGTATATTTAAAATATATACACATATCTCTACATATTATTAAAAAAAGTTGTCCGCCGCGTATGTCTGTCTGTCTGTCTGTTCGCGATAAACTTAAAAACTACTGAACGGATTATCATACGAGTAGATAAGACAAGATTGTGTAATTCATAAGGAAGATTTAGGTATATAATTTGTCAAGGTTTTGTGTAGTCGTGTGAAACCGGGGCGGGTCGTTAGTTTATAAACTATATCTCCAGAGCATCGCTGTTTTGGCACTCATTACTTTGAAAACATTTGATGGTTATTCACAACAGCCCTGTAATTTGGCTAGCCGCAGTAACTTTCAAATGGAACAGAGTATTTCCACACTACTGCTTGGCGGCATAATATCTGATACTGCGGTGGTACAACGTCGATGAATTCCTGTTAAGGAGATCTACCACGAAGTAAGTGGTGGATAACTTTGAAAGCCAGTACCTATAGAGCAGGTCTAAATATGTACTTCGCTTGTTTACACACATTTTCAAGATCGTGCGATCGATGAATAACAGTGTAATGCGCTGTTTTGTTACTCGATGGTGGAAGAGCAGGAATGTGTGGCGCGTTACCGAGACTGGTTTAGATGACCTTTCGGGGTCTGATAGGTCGCGGAGTAACACTCGCGATCCGCCTCGCTAGCGTGAACACGGGATCTAACTTAGAAAACACACTAATAATGCGAAAGTTATTTTTTCTATACGGAATAGGTTCGCGTTTGAACACATTTTTTTTTAATGGCTGTCAGGCTAGGTGTTTGACCACAACTCACCTGATGTTAAGTGACTTAACATCTATTGTAACTAATTCATCTATTGTAACCCGTGTGTTACAAGATAGTATTACTAATTTGTTTATACGTGGCGGTAACCACTTACCATCAGTAGTGTAAATAGGGTATTGCCAGCGGTGCTCTGGCATAACAGGCGTACCATGAAGTGGAAAATGATGAAATACTACGAACTTCGACGAAGTTTTCGCTAATTATAATATAAAATACCATAGTATCATAGAAGAACGTAAGAGATGTTTACTACTTAGGTATTTTTGTCTTACTTATGCGGGATTACCCACAATTTTATTATTATTTTTTAGCAAGACGAGGCCGCGCGCGCTTTGTGCTCAGTTAGTTAGCTCAGCTTTATTGCCTTGAAGAAGGCTACCGGATGTGGCCGAAGCTATAGTCGGAATTTCCGATATAATTAAACGTGAGTAATTCCGTATAAGTAAAAAAAAGTGTCAAAACCGCGTCAGCTTTCATATTTAGGTTTTTCTACTTTATTTTTATCCGACTGCCAAGGACGGGTTATGTTTTTTGCGCGTATCTTGTATGTATGTAATGTTTTTTTACCTCGTATCTTCTAAGCGGCTGGATGGATTTTGACAATTAAGGTATCTTTATATTCGTCTTAAAAACCTTGTCTTTAGATAGGTATATGAAAAAAAAAACAAAAACATAATGGCGGATTATTGGCGCAAAATAGTAATAAGTTTATTGAAAAAAAAAATTAAACCTTTCGGGTAGAATCAATATAAATATCAAAATAGAGAAAATCAAAAGGGGATTACAAAAATATATACACGTTATATTTATTTATCTAATATCCTTAAACGAAGATTTCTTGTATTTATATGCATATATATAATCTGAATCTCGGAAACGGCTCCAATGATTTTCATGAAATTTAGTATGCAGGGGGTTTTGGGGGCGATAAATCGATCTAGCTAGGTTTCATTTTTAGAAAACGAAAGAAAAAACCGAGTAACGCACGGTCATCCAGGTACTGTTTAAATTAAAATAAGAATAATAAATTTGTTTAAAAAGTTTTATTCCTTTTATTAGAGCTATTTTATTTGCAGTCGGGTTATAAGATTTTTTAATCTTCTTAGCTTGTTAAATATTCTGATTGTCATTCACGATTACTTTCTACGATGTACATGTTCTGTGTTTCATCATTTGATGTTAATATGTGGTTTTAGTAACAAATCCACTTTAAATGGGAACAGGCTCTTGAGATTTAAGCATGTCGATAAGGTCTGAGTTAGAGCTAGTTGTAAACTTGTTGCTGTGAATGTAATGTAAGGTAGTTAATCTACGCACTTGCAAGATCTCACGTTGTGGTGAGATACAAGAATGTTAGGCGCATTCGCGGACTGGTTGAGATGACCTTTCGAGGTCCGTTGCGTCACGGACCGTGAGACGATTCGGATCCGCCTGCCGGGCCTGCGAGTCCGTGGCACGAGGCGCTCGAATCCAGTTAGAACAGGAAAAATGCCAGACAATCGGCCATTTAATTATCTTACAATAAGGTTTTTGGTATATATTTAAACACTAGCTGCGCCCCGCTGTGTTACCCGCTGTTCCCACGTGAACACTACACTTTTTCGGGATAAAAAGTTAATCCAGGGTGTCAGCTACAGCCATACCAAATTTCATCAAAACTGGTCCACCCATTTGAGCGTGAAGAAGTAACAACTTACACACTCACAAACTTTCGCCTTAATAATATTAGTGTGATAATTTTATTATGTAATTTTTTGGTTTTTTGTATTTTTTCTAAGGTTTTTTGTAATTTTTTTTGGAAGGTGTTTTGTAATTTTTTGTTAAGTTAGTTGCAGGCGAAAATATTCTAGAGGGACTTGACAAAGTAGCATTCGATTAGCGATAACGCTAATAGAAATAGTACGGGATTGACATAAACTGTCAACATGTCACGTGGACAGCTTATGTACGGACTTATTTTAGCTTTTCTATTAGCGTTCTAATCGAATCTCTAATCGAATGTTACTTTGTCCAGGCGCTTAGGTTTACACTGAATCCAAAATGTCACCCTGTGAAAGGTGGCCCAGCAGTGGGTTGTTAACAAAGGGTAATACAGTAATCTTCAGTGGATCTTGTTTTTTTTTAAAAAAATGGGTTTTCGTAAAATTCACCTTGCCAAATGTTAAGCAGAAATGGGGTCTAGGATGAAGTATGTTCAACTACAAAAAACGCTTTTCCTCTGTGACTGGATCTTTGCGAGTTCTTTGCATCTTCTACACCGAAAATATTATCTAAGTAATGTGTATTGTAAGTACTTTCATTGCTTAACAGTCCATGACTACCGTCTAGTAGGATTGTTATTCCGGCATTTGAAACACAAAAAGTACATTTAATAGAAACTGAATAACACTAAATCGTGAATAGGTTTTTTATGGTAAGAAGTGTTAGTTTAGGAACTATCGTGACTCCTTCCTGGTCGTAAGAGATAACATCTGTCTATGAATTTAATAGCGGTACCTAGAATTATGAGTAATAAAACAAAGTTCACGACATCGCTGCTTTGACGCTAATTACTTTGAGTGATTCTATAGTATCAGTAGCCATAGATTACTGGACTTGGTGGTAAATTTCCTTAGCAGAAGTTCGTCTAGTTAGGTATCCAGCGGTAGTGTGAAAGCTTCTGGATCTAGTGATTTTGCGGGACTGTTATGGCTAACCATCTAATGTCTCCAAGTAATGCCAAAGCAGCGATGCCCAGGACTTTGTTTTGTTTTTTATTTATGGTTGACATACTAGATGTTAGACTACAGCTCATCTGATTACAGAAGACACCGTTAGATGCTTGTCGACAGATTTTCAACTTGGGTGGTAGCTATCCAGTCGATTATAAAGTACTCTACCACCACGCTATGGTTTCCTCGCGATGTTTTACTTCACCGGCAGCTCAAGCTTATTGTTGGAGTTTGAGCCCACGCCTTTCAGTGTGCAAACCGACCAAGCTAACCACTGAGCTAACATCGCTACATTCTATACTAAAAGTTCTGTGTATCGCTGCAATGGTTATGGATATGCATTATAAGAAAAGTGTCTCGTTCGCTCCAATACTTATACATGAAAAAAAAAAACATTATAATATCTACAGTACTTTTCAATCGGAAAGACATTAATAGTTACACACTACTGCTTGCTGAATTAGAGCTACATACTAAAGCACGAGACAGGGTTATATCAACATAATGTTTTGTATTTGTATATTTTCTGAATTAAAAGCCTGCGAACATCCAGCATTGTCTAGCTTCAGTCACCTTCAGTACAAAGTAAATAATTACAATAGTTCATCTCGGCACCGGCCGAGTACGTGAAGTGTAACGGAACCTTGACCCGCCCGCCGAGCGCAGTCACTTTCTGTGCGCGCACTTAAAAAAATATACACCGACGGCATGTGTGAGAATGTATTGAAATTGAAAGTTGTTTGCATGATTGTTTGATACAAATTTATTTCAAAACAGTTGTTATAGAAAAATTAAAGGAGAAAATAAGGTTACAATGAAATCTAAAAAACATTGAACAATATGGTATAAGGTTGCATATTCATACGCTTTGCGGATCACATATTTTATAGCGCTTTAAAATACACTATCAATTGTTTAAAACTTACTAACTTTGGTATTGCCGCTCACAGATTCTTTTATTTCCTGACAGGCTAGGTGTTTGACCACAGCTCACCTGATGATAAGTAACGGTGTGGTCGAAGATGGTAAAGCACACCTAGCCTGGAATGGAACTGGCTCTCAAGTGAGGCTGCCGGAACACACTGTTAGATGCTTGGCGGCAGATTTTCAACTTGAGGGTGGTAGCTAGCCAGCCGAGTACTAGAAAGTACCCTACCACCACGCTATGGTTTCCTCACGATGTTTTCCTTCACCGGCAGCTCAAGCTCATTGTTGGGGTTTGAACCCACGCCCTTCGGCATGCGAACCTACCACAATAACCACTAAACCATCATCGCTACAAAAAAGTAAAAGTTTTTAAAAGTATTCCAAAGTCCGCATTTGATTACCAACTCGCCTGAAGCGACGACGTGGTCGAAGATGAAGCACACAGATTTAGGATATACCTGTTCACTCCGACCTTGAAAATATCTAGATTATATCTCTCAGGATACAGAGAAGCCAGCTAGTTCCATTCCTTGACCGTACGGATGAGAAACCTAGAGTCAAAATGTATTGTACGTAGGTACCCAAGGAAACTCCACTATGTATGGGTGGTAGTGCTGCTTGTCCTGTAGTAAAAGGGGGATGGAAGTACAAGGTCGTACAGCTCAGTAGCACATTTTCCAAAATGTATCCTTTAGAACATTGACTTGCTACCTTCCGGCGTTCAAGGCTTAAAAAAAATTTCACCTATTTAATGGAGGTGCCCAATATGTTTCGTCAAAGGACAAGAAAAAGTGCTGATATATATATAGTATGCAATAGTAATATAATAGTAATAGTAGTATAGTAATATAACAAATTTGGTTAGACAGGAACCAGGAACCAAGTTTGGTTTGGTTTGAAGGTCAGCATATATACGTATATAAAGGAGCCCCTTAAACCTAAATCTGAGTCGCAATATCTATTCACTGCACGGGTCCCTGCCCCTGCAACTCAATAGACCTACCACCCGTACGGTGACACCATTGACCGCCAAGAAATTTCGTCTCAAACAAAAAAATATGACTTGAACATATTTTTTTACAAAAAACTCTCTACACCACTATTATGTATTCTGTGACTAAGCCCAAACACGGTTAGGTTACCCCGTTTTATTACGAAAGTTCCTGTGCCTACCTACTCGTTACCATCATCATCTGATTGATTGATGATGAAGCCAGCTTCACTTTGTTTTGTTACTCAAAGTGGTTTATCGCTGCAATGGTCATGGCATGCGTTATCTCTTACCATCAGGAGAGCGTCTCTTTTTTTTTTTAATGTAACAGTAATGAGCGAACGAGACGATCTCCTGATGTTAAGAGATAACGCCCGTCCATGACCATTGCAGCGATACACAGAACTTTGAGTAGCAAAACAAAGTCCAGAGCATCGCTACCTTGGCACTCATTTGAGACTAGATAGTTAGTCTCATCAGCCCAGTAATTTCGCTAAATGCAGTGCCCTTCAAACCGGAACACAGTAATGTTTACACACTACTGCTTAGCGGCAGAATATCTGGTACTGCGGTGGTACCTACCTAGACGACCTCCTGCTAAGGAAATCTACCAACAAGTGAAATCTACCACCAAGTCTCGTTCGTCTCATTACTTTTATATAATAAAAAAATAGATTATAAGATCTTACAAGACGTGAGTAGCAATAGAAATGTAACCTAGATCTGGTATCTAGATCCAGATAGCATCGTTGACAATACCTGCCGGCACTGCCTATTGCGCGGCGTGTTGTAAGCCGGAAATCTCGTTATGAAATGATTCTGTATCTGGTGCAAATACTGCTCGAGCTAGGCAAATAGGGACTAGAAAATATGCAATGCAATTAGCGAACTACTTGTTAATAATTTCAAACAAAATTGTTGGATAAAAATATATTTTAGCGATGATAGCTCAGTGGTTAACGCGGTCGGTTCGCACGCTGAAGTAAAACCTGGTGATTAAATTAAATTAAATTTATTGAGTCAAAAAAACGGCCCAGCCAATTACATTAAAAACTAACATTACAAAAAACATTTTTAAAAAAAAAGTTAAATATAATAAGATATTTAAAAAAAAGAAAAACAACAGCAAAAAACAATTTCAAATATAAAATAAAAATGTCAAATATAAAAAATAAAATACAAATGTCATGAAATAAATAAAAAATGTCCAAATTGTCATCCGAGCCTCGATTGGCGTTACTACATCGGTCCCACTGGTCAAACCTACTTGAATGACTAGTTCAAAAAATAGTTTAAATATAATTAAACCAATCAATACTTCAATTAACCAAACGGAAATAATTAGCATACTGCATGAAACATGCGAGTAAATTGGTGGCGTGGAGTTGCGCGCCGATGGGTTTACCAAATCATTGGTTACTGCCATTATTCGCAATTTAGGCAATTATTGACCACACTTTTTTTGTTTCCTGTCTAGATATTATAGTTTTTAATTGAACAGACTTTTCGATAGTACCGTGTATCGTTATGAGGCATTCGTGGACTTTTCGACACGTATGTTGGTTTTCAATCGTGACATATCGGAACGGTGGGATAGATCCTGAAAATAGAGAGGGGAAAAAGTATCTTTTTAAAAATTTGTAAATAAAAATTAATTTACAAGCGACGACTGAAAAAGCATATCAAATATAGGTACAATATTTGTCACAAGAAAATGTCATAACTCTATTAAAATTTCGTATAAAAACATATATATCATTAATATTATTCTAATTACAATAATATTAATTCAAATTCAATAAAGACGTAGAAACATTCGGTTTTTTAAATTTTACAACTTTAAATTTCCGTCTACCATCTTCGCCTACACAGTCATTTAACAGACGGTAAACTGTCAAACATCTACCCTGTTAATCATGAAACAATATTTTTTTTGCTTTATTCCAAAATGAAAAATTTTACGTAGCGAAATTATGTAGCGAAGATAGCGTGGTCAATCATGCGCCGAAGGGCGTGGGTTCAAACCCTATCAATGAGCTTGAGCTAAAGGTGAAGAAAAACATCTCGTAGAAACTATAGTAGGGCGGTAAGGTACTTTCTAGTACTCGGTGGGCTAGTTACCACCCTCAAGTTGAAATACTCTCGCCAAGCACCTAACAGTGTGTTCCCACAGTCTCACTTGAGAGCCAATTCCTTTCCAGGCTGGATGTGTTTACCATGGTCACTTATCATCAGATGAGCTGTGGTCAATTTAGCCAATCAACTATAAAAAAGGAACGCGTTCGGTTTTTTAGTCATCAATTACATTGCTATGGCGAAATTAATCATAAATTTCTTTCTCCTTTCTATTACTTTCGGTGCAATTTGAGTGGTACAATAAGATTAATAATTAATTGTTATTAAGATCCTATAGTTATGGTGGGTCACACTTCAAGAAATCATTACAAATAATTTTACCTAAGAAATTAGTCTAGTCAATATTAATTTCCTAGTACAAGATACTATCGATGTGATTGACAGCAACCGTCGTAATGCGTATTATGATAATCGACGCCCACTTGCCATCGGATACGGTGGGATGAGTTCACACACACGCAGAATGATTCATTGTTGTCAACAATCTGAACTCTAACTCTAAAGCGGATGCAAGAGGCTAGCCGCTTCCAATTCCAATCCATACCTCATTCAATAATTCGGGATAGAAACTTTCTGTTGTGGGACAACTACTTTTTTATATGAAAGTAATGCGACGAATAAAACCCTTTCCTGATGGTAATAGCACCTGTCCATGACCACTGCAGTGGTACACAAAACTTTGAGTAGCAAAACCAAACACTTGAATCTGCCTTCATTGTGGGAACCGCTAAACAATGGAATTTGCTACCCGAGTGGGTGTTCCCTGATGGATACAATCTGGGTGCCTTCAAGTCGCGAGTGAATCGGTTTCTTGTAGGGGAGCGTGCTCCACCGTAGACCGCATCTTCGCTTAACATCAGGCGAGTTGGCGGTCAAACTCAAGTAATAAAAAAAAAACAAAGTCTAGGGCATCGCTGCTTTGACACGCATTACTTGAGACATTCGATGGTTAGTTTCAATAGCCCTGTAATGTCGCTAGCTGCAGTATCCTACGAACAGGAACATAGTAATGTTGTCACATTACTGCTTAGTGGCAGAATATTTTATAGGTACCGCAGTGATACCGACCTAGACCACCTCCTGCAAAATAGATCCTACCCAGAGTAAAGTTTTTGTTTCTTTGATCGAAGTATACAAGTAAAACCTTTTCTATACTAATTATTTATTGACAGCAAACTGCGTAATAACTAAAGAAAGTAACTTTTCATACGACTCGAGTGCCCAAAAAGGTACATTACTTAATGTTTTCAGGGTTTCTGTATGTATGTATGTGAGTGTGTTTATTCCACCATAACTTTGAAATGCCTAAACCGATTTGGATGTATGGACTATCATCCTGAGTAAAGCTAGCCATAGTTTTTATTTATTCAACATGGCGTCAATATGTTTCTGTTTTCAAATAAGAAATAAAGTTTCTTCTTCTTTTTATTTCGTTTTTTTTGGGGTCATGTTTTTCACCGAATCCTTCAATTTCAGCTTTTATTTAATTTAAAATAGTCCGCCTACAAACGTGACTAGTACAAGTTGTCACCTACACTGTTACTCATAATAATGAAGCTCATCTCTTGAATACATTACAAATAATCTACGCCCAAACAATGACATCTGCATAATCCTTGAAATTTCATCAAGATCACTCGGTGCTTCCTGGCACGTCAAACATTTAGGAGGCTCTGACGCCAGGGCTGGCATCTCAGCCTACGCAACATATTCGAGCGGAGGCGTCGTCAAATCAAACAGTGCTAAAATTAAATAGAAAGTGCGGTCATTCTTTATTTGGTTTAGGTAATTTTTTGGCTGTGCAATGTTTGTGGGTCACTAATATAAAAAAAAAATCTCAGATTTTGAGAAGGTAATCAAGTTAAAGTATTTAGTTTCGCTTGGCGATCGTCTAGGTTCGTATCACCGCAGTACCAGATATTCTGCTGTCAAGCAGTAGTGTGTTAACAATACTGTGTTCCGGTTTGAAGGGTACTGCAGCTAGCGAAATTGCAGGGCTGTTGGGACTAACCATCGAAAGTCTCAAAGTAATAAACGCCAAAGCAGCGATGCCCTGACTTTTGCTTGCTATACAAAGTTCTGTGTTTGGATGCAATGACTATGACTTGCGTTATCTCTTACCATCAGTAGAGCGTCTCGTTCGTCTCATTACATCTACATAAAAAAAACTTTTGAAAACAGTTATAGAACAGTTTAGTGGTACGTTTGCAGAATAACTAAAGGAGAGTAACTAGAAAAACGGATGCAATTCTAATTCAAACCTCATTGAATAAACCGCGTTAGAAACTTTATGTTGTGGAACAACCACTTCTTTTATATAAAAATAAAGCGACGAATGAAACTCTTTCCTGATGGTAATAGCGCCTGTCCATAACTACTGCAGTGGCACCCAAAACTTTGAGTAGCAAAATTAAAGTCCAGGGCATCGCTGCTTTGGCGCTCATTACTTGAAACATGCGATGGTTAGTCTCAACAGCCCTGTAATATCGCTAGCTGCAGTATCCTGCAAACCATGAAACACCTACTTGTCTACAAATTTTGTGAATCAGATCAACTAACCAAGTTATCGCATGTAAGTAAAAATTACATTATTGACACACATAAAAGTAGACACATATTACACACAGGCATTACGATCTACATACATTTTGACAGAGCGATAAAATTAGAATCCAAAATCACTATGCAATTCTTTACTTAGCTCATATGATTATAAAATTTATTCTAGGCTGGTATATTTTACACGTAATAAGTGTAGGGAATATACAAAAAAAATTTATTGGGATTCGAAATTAAAATTCATAATTGGTTCGCGTTTGACTACAACTTTTTTATGGTCGACAGGCCACGACTGTGTTCGACCACAGCTGATGTTAAATGATGGTGTGGCAAAGATGATAATAACGCATAGCCTGGAATGGAACTGGCTCTCAAGCGAGGCTGACGGCACGCTGTTTTGTGCTTGGCGGCAGATTTTCAACACCTTACTTTGAGACTTTCGTAAATCTTTTTGAGTAAAGCTGTTTACTTTACTTGATTCACAGCTCCATTCCCAAAAATAAAAAATCAGAAGAATTTGTCGCTCTGTCTGATGCCTAGTATCGTATGGAAGCCATCACGGATCTCCGCGATCGCTTAGCTTTATCTATGGATATAGTATAATGCAAAGCTATGAAAGCATCCGGGTGTTCAATCAATACAATATGAACAAAAATGTAATACCACCTCGCAACACCGATTGCGCCGTAGGTTGAGCAACACTGCGCTCCGCCAGTCACGTTATTGTTCCTCGTATGAAGGGCGATCGATTTTAGAATTATGTTCCTCTGTGATGTATTGCTGGTGTACACAATCTCTTTACAGTGGAGGTGTATTTTTAACACCTCTGTTCAAAAAAAGGAGTGTAATGTTTGTGAGTTTCTTAATACTACCATAACTTTTAAACGCCTGATCAGATTTGAACGCGTGGGATATCGTAAGAATCCTTACATCATCCCAAAGACACAAACTATAATTTTTTAAACATTCAAAATGGAGGCAGTAGTATAGACAACTATATCAGTTGACAAATTATACAATTTAACACGTGTTTGGCAATACGGAGTTTTTCAATGTCATGTCAACTTTTTTTAAGAGGTTGTCAGGGAGAAATCGTTCTAGGCGATAAGGCCGCCGTTGTACGCCATATATGTATTAGTCTATGTCGTTGTTGTTATTATCTTTTTTCTTTCTCTTTTTTTTGTACGTTATAATGTATGTGTTTGGTGTATAATAAAGTTCTATTCTATTATATTGTTAGTTTGACGCGTGGTCGGATATATAAGTGAAAATTAATACATGGGTGTAAAGAGAATGCTTCCAAATATAATCAAGAATTTATTTTTTCCGAATTGTTATAAATGTATCGTATGTGTCGTGTAACACACATAGTGTTGTGTATAGTTGTATATGTGTGTTTTTTATGCATATGTTCACTAAAAGACCACAGAATTACAATAAATTAATTGCTAAAAAGAGTATCCAAATCAGCGTTGGTAAGATTATAACAAATTCCAATAAAAATATTAATAGCCCTGTTGGCTTCTTGGTAGTATATCTGCTTTAAAAGATGTTGGACGTAGGTTCGATTCCTATCCAGGACAAACATTTTGTGATATAAACAAATGTTTGTTCTGTGTCTGGGTGTTTTGTCAGTAGTATTGTGGTATAAACAGATGTTTGTTCTGTGTCTGGGTGTTTTGTCAGTAGCATTGTGGTATAAACAGATGTTTGTTCTGTGTCTGGGTGTTTTGTCAGTAGCATTGTGGTATAAACAAATTTTTGTTCTATGTCTGGGTGTTTTGTCAGTAGCATTGTGGTATAAACAAATGTTTGTTCTGTGTCTGGGTGTCTATCAATTATTTTTGGGGTTAGATGGCGATATGTGTAATGTCCTACGATGTTTATTTATTTTAAATTCTGTTCAACAAGGAATACCTACGGGCCGTAAAGGTGAGCTTTAATACGTACACAGAGGGACACTTAAACCTTAAGCTGTGTCGTAAGTTCTAGACACTGTACAGGTTATTTAGAAAAACTCAAAGCCTAGATCAACCGACCGAAATAGCATATAAAAGTTACATTAATTGTCAGAAATGCGGTCGAACCAGCTCATTTCAATGTCAATGCGTTCTCTGGAAAGGTGACACCGGTTCTTACATTATTACAGATACATGAGATTAAAAATATTATATATAAATTGTAGCGCTTGTGACGTAGATTGTTAAACCATAGTCGTAATCTCGGAATCATTCGCTTGTGGAGCGAGTTAAGCGGACTGTAGTAGTTCTCCATACGGGTATTTCTAGCGAGGACTTGTCGAGTGTCTTGTTCACAATGAAAACAAATAAAATGTTTGTTTTTTATTACAAACTAGCTGCTACCCGCGTTTTCGACCACGTTGGGTGAAATAGGGGATGAAGTTTTTAACTAATAATGACGGAGTTTTATTCCTTATTTTACACCCATAAAGATTTTTTTTTAAATAGTGATACAGTAAACTTTTGTTTAAACCATGAGCATGTATATATTTTTTTACATTTCTAACGTCAAAAATTACGAAGTTTCATGCAAATTTTCAATCCTCACTTTAACACCTTAGGGAATGAATGATCAAATATCCCTTCTTAGTGCACACTTACGTCATTTAAGGAATATTTGTGCAAAATTTTATGCTTCTAAACCTAACGGTGTCAGCTGTGCGTTGATCGATCAGCAGCCAGTCAGTTTCTTACTTTATATGTATATAAATATGCATATGTATATAGAAGAAGATTGATAAGCTTGCTTGCTTAGGTAAAGATGCGGTTTACGATTGAAAATGCTAACCTAGAAGAAACCGATTCACTCGCAACTTGAAGACACCCAGGTTGTGTCTATCAGAGAACACCCACTCGGGCAGCAAATTCCGTTGTTTAGCGGTCCGTACGATGAAGGTAGATTCGAACAGTTTAGTTCGAGTCTTTGTTTTTCAACAATTTTTTATATTTAATTGAACAAACTTGACCTAAAGCCGTTTTTTATGTGAGACCTAGAATCGATACCACTGTCCATATTATGCTATTAAAATAGTATTACAAAAATAAAAAAATATGATATTATAGTACATAAGGTTTCGAAGAATCATTATCATGGTCTTACGGGAGCCTTGAACTTTATGTATCTCTACATAATTAGAGTTGAGCTAACTCTGAAAATTACTGCTGCCCGCAGTTAGGGTTACCAACCGCTCTTATTTTATCGGACAATCTTCAAAATTTTAAGCCTTTTTTTGGATTTTATTGTTCCCCGAAGTCCCAAAACTACCTGTACCCGCTATTCATTTATTTCTGATTTAATATCCATTTTTGCAATAAAGAAGAAAGAAGAAATATAATACTTATAAATTAACAAGTAAAAAAAAAATATTAGAAAAATATTACTTTAATATATACATATATATAGTATTTTTATATGTATAAAAGTAATAAAACGAACGAGACTCTTTCCTGGTGGTATGGGATAATGCATATTCATGATCATTTCAGCGATACACAGAGACTTGAGTAACAAACCAAAGTCTAGGGCATCGCTGCTTTGGCGCGCATTGCTTTGAAACATTCAATGGTTAGACTCAACAACCCTGTAATTTCGCTAGCTGCAGTACAATTCAAACCGGAACACAGTAATGTTCACACAGTCCTGCTTGGCGGCAGAATATCTGGGATTGTGGTGGCACCTACCTAAACCTTAAGAGATTAACCACCAAGTAAAATTATTAAATTTGTAAATCATACTATTACTTCAATTGAAAACTAAATCGTCCATGCTTTTTTGAATATCTGGACGTAATGCAGATGTCTCGAGTTTTTGGAAAGAAAAAAACTGTTCGGAATTTTGAAATACCTAGCGAGATGGTCCCCCCTACTCGCGGTGGTCTGACATTAGAACTGTGATTGATCGTGGTGTGTTTGGCGCCACTCTGCGTACGACTAGATGATTAGGGGCATTATTTATCTCGCTTACTCTTTTGCATTTTTGTAGAAAGATTTTTAGTAAAATGGTCCCACACTTAAGCGATGCCGTGGGATAAGGTTGTCACAGGGACTTAATCACGCACAAAATACTGTAAATTAGTTATGAAATAAATAAATGAAACTATTTTAAAGAATTTTTTGACTAAGTTCAGTTTCGCTAGCCCAGTTGGTAGACCGACTGGCTTCCAATCTGAAAGTCCAGGATTCGAAAAAAGTTTATGACTAATTAAAGAAGGAATTTACGTCAAGTTTTCTTTCTTCATAAGACGGTAAGATATTTTATTTTAAATAAGAAAGGGACATTTTGCGAAGAGAACATTTCGCGAAATGGACATTTTGCGAAAGGGACATTCTGCGTCGAAACTTTTCTACTTCCCACCTTCGTACTACGCATTTCTAGTTTTTTATGTTAGACCTTCTGTAGATCTGGTGTAGATATTGTTTGTCGAAAAGCAAGGCTCGCGCAAGTAGGTTATTGCTTGTTGCCGTCTAATATAAAGTCGACGTTACGAAACCGGACGACTTTTTGTAAATACTGGACACTGACCTTGGAGGCCCGATTTACTTTTTACGCGACTCGCGGGTCATGTTTTTGAGTTGTATGTAAACTTCTACTTCCAACTGGAAGGAATTTCCCAGCCTTTTATTATATACATGACTGTATTCTTGCAAATAAATTTGATTTGATTTATCCCATAAGATCCCATAAGTTTTGCCCTTACCAAAAAAATTGCACAAAGCAACTTAGGAAGTTTTCACTTAAAAAAAAAACATGAAAAATAGTGTAATATCTGGTGGCCTTATCGCTAAAAGCAATCGCTAACATAACGATTCTCTACCTTAGTAAAGCCGGCTAATATGAATTTTAGTTCCATGGAATAAACTTTTATTTTGTTGTACATACATACTTATAATTTAATTTATTTTTTTGGCTGACAGGCTTGGTGTTTTACACAGCTCACCTGATAGGCGAAAATGGTAAAGCACACCTAGCCTAGAATGGAACTGGCTCTTAAGTGAGGCTGCCGGAACATACCGTTAGATGTTTGGCGGCAGATTTTCAACTTGAGGGTGGTAGCTAGCCAGCCGCGTAGTAGAAAGTACTCTACCACCACGCTATGGCTTCCTCACGATGTTTTCCTTCACCGGCAGCTCAAGCTCATTGTTGGGGTTTGAACCTTCGCCCTTCATGCTCAGTAGCTATCATCGCTAAAATGCCACAGGTGGTAATAAAGCAGACGGGTTGCCTGATGGTAAGCAATCACCGTCGCCTATGGATATGGATGGAAATATACTTTTACGCGCTTTTTGAAGAAAACAATGTTGTAATTCCGCGGGAATACAGAGGAAGGAAAATCATTCTACATTTTGCAAATGTATGACAAAAAGGATCGCATGAATCGTGTGCGATTTCCATGAATCAGTTATTTGATGATGAGCTTTTATACGATGGCGGTTAGTGCGGTGATGGAACCGTGACTCCGACATCACATCATCAGCCATAGAACGTCCACTGCTGGACATAGGCCTCCTCCTGGGGGGGTTTTGCCAATACTCGCCACGCTTGGCAGGCGGGTTGGCGAGCGCAGTCAGGTGTGATTGTTCAAGGAAGACGCTGCTGTCCATCTTCCGGATTACATCCCTTAGCCGACTCTTACGGCAACCACGGGTAGAGAGGGTGGGGTACTATTCTTACGCCGACTTCCACTGACTCCGACATAAGATCGAATAATTCTTTAGAACCCTCCCCGTTGTATATGCGATAGTATAATATACATACAGAACACCCATAATGTTGTGAAGGTACTTAGTGGGAGGTAAAAATACAACTTTTGGCTAACGCGTGGCGTTGGTCGATATTGTAACCTGACACTTTGGGTATACATATGTCAGCACCGCAGATATTGTAACATGTGGCAAAGCCACGACCTTCACATTATTTTGTAAGTCCATATGGAAGGCCATTAAAATCACTTACTTAACAATGTGAGGAGATATATTACGTTATGCAATTGGGGGACGAGACGAGACGCTGCTCCTATGAAAATATTATAAGAGTTGCCATGCAAGATTTTTTTTCATCTTATATCTTTCATCATCATCATCATCAGCCGCATGACGTCCACTGCTGGACATAGGCCTCTCCCATTGATTTCCATAAAGACCGGTTGGAAGCGGCTCGCATCCAGCGCGTTCCTGCGGTCTTTATTAGGTCTTCTGTCCACCTTGTGGGTGGACATCCTACACTGCGCTTGCCAGTCCGTGGTCTCCACTCCAGAACTTTGCAGCCCCATCGGCCATCGGTTCAGCGTGCTATGTGCCCTGCCCATTGCCACTTCAACTTCACTTTTCTTATACTTTTAAACGAGCAATTCTGAATCTCGGAAACGGTTCCAACGATTTTCATGAAATTTAGTACATATGCAAGGGGTTTTGGGGGCGATAAATCGATCTAGCTAGTTTTTAGAAAACGTCATTTTATCCGTGTTTTCAGCCGAGCAAAGCTCGATCATCCAGGTACTGTAATTATAATTAGACCAATAATACGTTCTCCTGATGGTAAGAGATAACGCATGACCATTGCAGCGATACACAGAACTTTGAGTAACAAAATAAAGTTCATTGCTGCTTTGGCGCTCATTAATTAGAAACTTTCGAAGGTTAGTCTCAATAGCTGTGTAATTTCGCTAGCTGTACCATTCAAACCGGAACACAGTAATGTTTATACACTACTGCTTGGCGGCAGAATATCTGGTACTGTGGTGGTACCTACCTAAACGAGCTCCTGGTAAGGAGATCTGATCACGAAGTAAAATATTCTAGATTCAAGATGATGACTGTCCTGTTGGCTCATTGGTA
Organism: Biston stratarius; assembly: GCA_950106695.1. Classification (NCBI taxonomy): domain Eukaryota; kingdom Metazoa; phylum Arthropoda; class Insecta; order Lepidoptera; family Geometridae; genus Biston; species Biston stratarius. Next base: position 12,547,782 of record OX467106.1, read on the forward strand.
GTACCTATGTTTGCTCCATAGGACGTGGGTTCGATTCCCACCGGGACATTTATGTGACGATAAATGTTTGTTCTGTGTCTGGATGTTCTATATGTGTTATAAGTATGTATTTACAACAACAAAAAAGTATTTAAGTATTCTATCAGCTATCTGAGTTCCATAGTACAAGCTTTGCTTAGTTTGGGGACAGATGGCGCGCGGGTGTTCATGTTAAAAAAAAAGATATTTATTGTTTCCATACAGTTTATGATGTTGTTATCGGTTTTGAGCTTAAGAGCAAGGAGTCGGTTTTTAAATTATTAATTTATTCCTTGTATCATCCTAAAGTCGTTTGGAAGAGATCGATTTTAGCAATAAGGCTGCTAGGTGTATAGTTGTTTCTCTAAGATTATTTTTCTATTGTATGAAATCTGTGGTGAGGACAGTAAAAAATTTAAACAACTAACCAATGACGTCATTGTTTATACAAATATTCCCTTTCAAAAACAATCATATTTGCACACTACGGCCCGTTGTTAATAATACGTTTTCAGACCAGCCCTGTTTTAATAAAAAGTCGCCCCGCTGGAATGCGAAGAGGCCCGTGGACCTTTTTCTCATGGTGAGGTGGTAAAGCTATATTCCTTTACACTAGCCAAGTGCAAGTTTGCAGATTTAAAACCTCATATATTAAGATATACATAAGTACATATATCTTTGTATGGTATATCACGATATTATATTTTTAATTGAAGTTTGGGTATTCTAGTCATGAGACCGAGTGATGTCCAATTTTAGAGGTCTGTATTCTTTCCGTTAGTTTCATACGGTCAGGAAACCTGCATCTGTGAGAGGTCTTCTCGTTGCATATACATATTTTGAACAATTCCTTGTGAACAACGATATAACAATTATAAACAGTGAACCGAAAGTTAAAGCTTTTGCAATCAAATACACAACTACCTATTGCAATCAACACAATAAACTAAATATAACTTTATATTTTTATAGCTTTTTGATAGCGTCAAATGCCAGAAGAGAACGTCCGTAACTTGACAAAAATGAATATTTTGAACGCAAAATTGATTCCGTTTTTGTAAATAGAAAACTTAGAAACAAACTTCCTATAAATCTAATCAATCGTAAAGTAAGTGAATGATTTCAAGTTGTATTAGTAAGAACAATTGAAATGTAATTAAATTTAGTAAAAAAGAACTCACATTTAAAAATATCTGCAATCAATACACAAGCAACGCAATCTTGGCTATAAAACTGACTGACTCTTCGTGTTCCGTTCTTCGTAAGCTAACTTATTTCGTTCGGAGTGAACATTAGAGTGAACAGTTTCGTTACTGCATTACCTTTTGATGCAATGAACTTAAATGTTAACATGGTAAAGCATTACATGCTCTGTGCAGTAAGATTACGGTATATTTTGGTTGCACGTATTTAATTTGTAAGTAGTGGGCGGCAACTATGCTTGTGAAAGTCGATTATTTGAGAATGATTTCGCATCGATGTGGACATTTACACGTAAATACTAGGTGGTAGATCTCGATAGATTGATCTAGGTATCACCGCAGCATATGTAAACATTACTGTGTTCCGGTTTGAAGGGTACTGCAGCTAGCGAAATTACAGGACTGTCGAGACTAACCATCGAAAGTCTCAAAGTAATGAGCGTCAAAGCAGCGATGCCTTGGAATTTGTTTAGCAACTCAAAGTTATGTGTTTCGCTGCAATCGTCAAAGAAAGGCGTCATGTCTTACCATTAGGAGAGCGTCTTGTTCGTCTAGGCTTATTACTATTGTTTTTTTTTAAATATATATGTATTAGTAATAAGCCTAAACTAAACTAAATAGGCATACAGTTGTTATGTTTTATTGCGTACCTACCAAGAGAATAATTACCTTGTAATTGGATATCATGCATTATTAATTGCAATACATACATTTAGCGGCGAATTCTACCATTTTTGTCCTTCTACCATACCTTTGAACAGACGATATCCCACCGTAAGTATCTACGCTAACCAAAACCTGTGTCCTTAGTAGAATATAGTCAATAAAAAAAAAACGAAATGATATGAAATGAAATTTATTCACTAAAAATAGGGCTTACATTAATGTTATAGATATTTTATTGATTTAGTTCTCCTATTTTGCCGTGACTCGACATGTGAATAACGGATAAAAACTCTTAATATGCCGCTTACGAGAAGCTTAGTTCAATATAAAATGTATTAAAAAGTCAAATTAAACTTAGGAATATATTTAATGTCAGTTTTAACTTTAAGTTAAGTTTAAGTTGAATAAATTGTTTCCGAGCGCCCACATTTGTTTTTGGGCAATTATCTTAAAATACTCTTTCCATTTCATTTACGTTAGGCTTTTCAAACTTATTATATTTTATCGGTTTCTCTTCTTTCTTTTATTTCGATCTTTTTCTTTTTCTGGGGACCTAATCCACGCTACTTGGTGAGTGGGCCCTCTCCGATGGGCCTCAAGTGCGTGGACCCGGCGTGGCTGGTTTCGGTGACCCGAGGATGTTGATACGTTGGTGCGCCACGCTGCTGCAGTCCAGCAGTAGGTGCGCGGCCGTTTCTTCTACGTCCATGCAACCTCGGCATCGACGACTCTCTGTAACCTCAATATTGTAAAGGCGTTTGCTTAGAGAGCAATCTCCAATGACTATTCCGACTATGTTATTACACGAAATTTGTCTCCTTGAAGGTTCAACAGTTTCCGGGAGTATCTCGGATTTAAGTCCGGGAAGGCTGCCCTACAACCTTATATACTTGGGCGCCGCCAGTGTTACTTCTAGGGACGTGCATCACATACTATACTATTAACGAATAAAACATTATGTATAGATATCACGCTGGTAGGTATTTGTTTTTATTCAAATAGTAACTTTTTTAAATGCTAGATAGGTTTGCGTTTAACCATACCGTGCCTAAAGTTAAGCAGTAATGCGGTCTAAGATAAGCTTATCTAGAAGAAACCTATTACTCTAGATTCAAAGACACCACGTATTATACTTTAAAGGAAACACAGACTCCGGCAGACAGTTCCAAAACATCGTTGTGCGAATAAACATGTGGAATGTACGGATGACGTTTTGGTCGCGTTTGTCTGGCCGTGTGATAGTAAGAAGTCCGTCCGAATGAAAAAAATCTTATTATTTTCTATGTATTAAGTATGTATTTAATTTCTTTTCGGGGTTGCATCTTGCTGGCGCCCAAGCTGTGTGCTTGCGCATAATGTGTTTGTGCCAGCATTGATATTTAAATTTAATTAGGATTAATAAATTTGTTTAAAAAGAGTTTTTCCTTTACCTACAGCTATTTTATTCACAGTTGGGTTATAAAATCTATAGATTTTTTAAACTCTTCAGCTTGTTAAAATTTATAATCTTATAATATTATGTCGATTGTTGGTGTAGGTACGATAAAGATGTTTTCTATTCTATTCTAATGTTAAGTTTTTTTATAATTAATTTTCATTATCTATAGGATATCCATTACAGTTAATTTATATACATATTAGTTACACAGACACACACTCACAGACAGATAGACATCGACCTCAAACTTATAACACACTTCTTTTTCCGTCGGGAGGTCGTCTAGGAAGGTACCACCGCAGTACCAGACATTCTGCCGCCAAGCAGTAGTGTGTAAACATTACTATGTTCCGGTTTGAAGGGCACTGCAGCTAGCGACATTACAGATCTGATGAGACTAACTATCTAATGTCTTAAAGTAATGCGCGCCAAAGCAGCGATGCCCTAGACTTTGTTTTGTCACTCAATTTTTTATGTATCGCTGCATTGGTCATGGCCAGGCGTTAGTTATCTCTTACCATCAGGACAGTGTCTCCTTCGTCTCATTCATATTACATAAACAAAAAATGTCAATGAATAAAAACAAAATGCCAAAATAAAGTATGTCAATGTAAAAAAATGTTGTCAATATAAAATATGTCAATTTAAAAACTAACTAAGAACATTACACACAGATACTGACTGATCGTGACTCGTCAAACTAGTAGAGCTGTGATTGCCTGTAATCAAATAAATTACATACCGGATATTAGGTCTTGGGAAGAGGTATGATACAGAGTTATTTTAGAGTTTCGAACGAAAAGTAAACAATAAATACTTATTACTAAGCCCACACTATCTAAATCCAACTGCCCACACTTTGCGCTAACATTTGAACTGTAGTAAGTATTCGGTAAAATTTTCATCACATCATCAGCCATAGATCGTCCACTGCTGGACATACATCCTCCATACATCCATATCCATCATACATCCTCCTGGGGGGGTTTTGCCAATACTCGCCACGTTTGGCAGGCGGGTTGGCGAGCTCAGTTAGGTGTGATTGTTCAAGGAAGACGCTGCTGCCCATCTTCCGGATTACATCCCTTAGCCGACTCTTACGGCAACCACGGGTAGAGAGGGTGGGGTACTATTCTTACGCCGACACCACCACGGCAATATTATTCATAGATCCAATACACACCATTCCGTCACTTCACATCAGATCAGCTGTGGTCAAACACCTAGCTTGTCAAGCATAAAAAAATAAATGTGTTATTAAGATATATTATTATAAAGAAGGGATTCCGGTTCAAGCAACAGATTTTTACCTGTTAACCTGTTTTATATTTCTGTGTGTTTTGAATTTTTTAATTTTATTGTGGTTAGTTAACAAACTGTATGTAGAAATATATTATAACCATCCACTTGTCCGTAACCCCTCCAAGGGTAAAAGCTAGCGGACTACGATTCTCAGTTATAAAACGATCTTTCTGTACATAGTTTTTACAGACAAATAAAAATTCGTTAAATTTGTCCTTGAATACAAATTGATTTTATTTGTATTTAAAATTGGTTTTTACTAAAATGAAATCGATTAAAATAAATTTGGTGCTATTATAATATTATATATTATGCAATAAATTGAATTGAATTGGTATACCAATTCAATTCAATTTATTGGACAATTCACAGACATTAATAAATATGAATAAAATTGGTAACCAGATTTATCAGGGCCTCCCGTTGTGATCTTGGTGAACCAGAAACAACGCTCTCGTCACTAAATTACTGTAAAGTTGGCCCGGAATACCAGGACCTTACAGTACGCAGGTAAGTCACAGCTGAACACAGTGGTTTTGTTCTATCAAAATCAAAATCAAAAAGTCATTTATTCAGTTTAGGCCCTGGTAAGGCACTTATGAACGTAAAGTTACATGTTTGAATCTACCACCGGCTCGTAATTACACTTCAACTGAGAAGACTCCGGCAAGAAACTCAGCAAGGCATTTTTTTTGTGGATCTTTCTTTTCATATTAGGTTACAGTTTACAGTTATAAATATTATTACGCTTACTTACTACAATTGTCACATTGTCTATATTCCTTCATTCGGTCACACAAACAATATTAGTATTTTAACAAAAATACCATATTCTGTGATGATAGCTACAGAACACTCGGTACGCAGTCGGTCTCTCATTCGGCGGTTTCAGTTCCTTAAGGTCTGTTTACAACTTATAGCACACCTAGCCTGGAATGGAACTGGCTCTCAAGTGAGGCTGCCGGAACACGCTGTTAGATGCTTGGCGGCAGATTTTCAACTTGAGCGTGCTAGCTAGCCAGCCGAGTACTAGAAAGTACTCTACCACCACGCTATGGTTTCCTCACGATGTTTTCCTTCACCGACAGCTCAAGCTCATTGTTGGGGTTTGAACGCACGCCCTTCGGACTGCGAACCGACCGCGCTAACCACTGAGCTATCATCGCTATAAAACTGCAACGAATACATTTTTGCAAATTAATAACAATTATATTGTTTAAGCAATCGATTGCAGATACATCCCTACAGCGTTTCATTTCTTTATGTAAATAAAAACTACTGATGAAACCTCCTTTATTACTTTTCAGCATAATTATACTAAAGCCGACTTATTATGATAGAATTGTTATTTAAAATGTATTAAGAAAATTCATTAAGTTTTATGTCTTGGAATTGCATAACTTGATTCCACCTGCATTAAGGTTAAAGAAATGCGCCATCCCTTACGTGGTGGACATTTCATATTTCGCGTGGCGAGGATGTGTATCTCCTTACCGGAGTCTGTGTTTCTCCAAAATCACAATATGAGTGTCTTAAAAATCCAGAATAAACAGGTTCCTTCTAAACAAGCGTGCTCTATCCTAGACCGTATCTTTGTTGTTCATCAAACGCGAACCTATTGACAGACTTAATGACTTGTAACTTTGGTGTTACAAATAAAATATTTGTGTTTGTATATATTGTAAAAAAAAAAACACAATGTAACTTGAAATAATTTCACGTGCTAAATTTCACATTATGATTAAGTTGCGCTTAGCTACGTATCGCTTCTTGCCACAGATGCGCGTCATTCGCATGCTAGTGTGAATAGGTCCTTATGCAAACATCATGCATGATCCTGTAGATTGTGTGGTTTCATTATAACACAGTGTATCGTAGAAAACAAACGTGTGTGCGTCAAATTATAATATTTATTTATAATTCTGTGTTCGGATTTCAAATTTGTAGTCGTAAGTATTCAAAATACATTTTATGATATACATACTATACATATACATACACTACACATACTACATACACTATACATATAATATATGCTCTTGACATGTTCATACATTTGAAAAATAAGTAGATTTTTTTATGTACAAACAGTTTTGTGAAATCTAAGTCAGCGTCTTAGACGAGAACGTTGTAGGATTTTGTCATATATTTTTTCTTATTGGCAGGTACCTACATAATTTTTGCTTTTGCTGTTTTATTACTAATGCTTATTTTATTACCTACAAAATAGAAAATTTTCATTTTTATTGTATTTAAAATAATATGCATTCTCATATTATTTTAAATACAATAAAAATGCAATAAAAAATCGCCTAAAATACGATTTATTGCGGATATTTAAATGCGAAAGTTTGTCTTTGTTACTTCACGTGGTACTTGCATGTATGTTTTTACCCGTCTGCCAAGGAAGGGTTATGTTTTTCGCGAGTATCTTGTATGTTTGTATGCATGTATTTTTTTTTATAAGCCAATATCTTCCATACGGCTGAATGGATTACGTTAGATTCGTATCAATAACCCAAGTGACCTTAGTTTAAAAAAAATCAAGATGGTAAATATTTGGCGAGAAATAATACATTAAAAAAACGGCCAAGTGCGAGTCGGACTCGCGCACCGAGGGTTCCGTACAAATCTGTAGGTATATAAGTAAAAGTAATGGTTTTTTTTTAAATGGTAATTTATGCTTTTTGCAATTTTTCCTTTATCTGTGCTATAAAACGTTGCTTCGTACCAAATTTCAAGATTCTGAGTTCACGGGAAGTACCCTGTAGGTTTTGATTCCCTTGCGAGTGTCGAAAATTTGCAGCATAAACGGCTGTATCTTTTGATTGCGTTGGTTAAGAAGTTTGATTTTTTCACAGCTCCAAGGGACAGTAGACTTGAGTATTTGATATGAATTCCAGCTTGATAACTCCACGCGTTCCTGAGAAAAAGGGCCTTGACAGACAGACGGACATCACCAACCAACCAACAAAACACACAACCTTTTGCGGTACGGAACCCTAAAAATAACCACACCTATTGAGTAGGGTATCTTAATAAAGGCAATTAAAAGATGATTACAAAAATAAATACAAGTTATATGTTTAAATTTAATTAGGAATAATCAATTTTACTAAAAAGTTTTTTTCTTTAATTAGGTTTAATCGCAATCGGGTTATAGATTTATTAAACTCTTCAGCTTTTACTTGGTGGTATATCTCCTTAGTAGGAGGTCTATAGGATAGGTACCACCGCAATACCAGATATTCTGCCGCCAAGCAGTAGTGTGTAAACATTATTGTGTTTCGGTATTACAGTATTGCAGCTAGCGAAAATACAAGGCTGTTGAGACTAACCATCGAAAGTTGCAAAGTAATGAGCACCGAAGTAGCGATGCCACGGACTTTGTTTTGATGTTCAAAGTTATGTGTATCGCTGCAATGGTTATAGAGATGCGTTATCTCTTACCATCAGGAGAACGTATCGTTCGTCTCATTATTTTTACATTAAAAAAAAAAAAATGTCAATATAAAAACTAACTTTCAACGTTTTTACAAATCATAATTTAAAAATACGACTTATACACATAAAATATTTAACAATGGATACGTACTCGGTTTAATACATTTTTTTCTGGCGGCGTGGTCGAAGATGGTAAACACACCTAGCCTGGAATGAACTTGGCTCTTTTGTGAGGTTGTCGGAACACACTGTCAGGTGCTTGGCGACAGATTTTCAACTTGAAGGACGGTAGCTAGCCAGAAAGTAAGTATCACCATGCTATGTTTTGCCCACGATGTTTTCCTTCACCAGCAGCTCAAGCTCATTGTTGGGGTTTGAACCGACCGCGTTAACTACTAAGCTATAATCGCTGTACAACTTATAAAGTCCAAAACAAAACCATATAAATTATATTCTAAGTAATAAAAACTAGTCATAAAACATATACATATATAGTAGGTGGACCTTGACCTATCAAGAATTAAAACCCGTGATTATGCGGAACTTTGTCGAAATAATGAGGTTTAACTTTTTGTGACAATTTAAAATCTGTTGCCATGGTAGCTCAAAAGTTCAGTGTAGTCGGTTCACATGCCGAAGAGCTTGTGTTCAAATAACAATGAGGCTAAATTAGGTTGATGATAATTGAAATATTCAACAAAATATCTAATAAAATATTCAAATTAGAAAATTTTGATACTTAATAAGCTAGGTATTTAACCACAGCTCACATGATGTTAAGTGACAGTGTGATTGAAGATGGTAAAGCACACCGAGCCGGAAATGGAACGTGCACTCAAGTGAGGCTGCCCAGCCCCACTATAAGTATCACCGTGCTATGATTTCTTTACGATGTTTTCCTTCACCGGCACCTCAAGCTTATTGTTGGGGGTTTGAACCCACGCCCTTCGGCGTGTGAACCGTCCGCACTAAATACTAAGCTATCATCGCTGATGACGGTGAAACTATATGGTTCTTTGGTATTCCGGAACTTAGACAACGACAAAAGATGGTTGGTTACTGTTATTGTTATTTACGTAAATTTGCCGAAAAAAATGAGATACATCAATATTGTAATGTAATACATGTTGTACAAAATTACCATTCTACCAAAGTTTTTTATACCTACCTCCATTAATGATGTTCAAACAATTCTATTCACCTTCAAAGCAGCATACGTTATTTTTATAACAGCTTCAATTTTGCAACTTCCTGCTCACTATTTATAGCTAGTAATATACATTTATGTACTACTAGCCGCGCCGCGCGGTTTTACCTGCGTGGTGATGGATGATGATGATGAAAAGCATCCTACGTTTTATTCCAGGGCCTAAAGTATCTACATGCAAAATTTCATCCAGATCCGTTCAGCCGTTCTGGCGTGATTGAGTAACAAACATCCATCCATCCATCCATCCAAACTTTCACGTTTATAATATTATTATAGTGGGATGTACTTCACTTGGTTCAAGTACAAACCATTCCATTCCAAGCTAGATGTGTTTACCATCTTCGACCACACCGTCACTTTTAACATTAGGTGAGCTGTGGTCACCTAGCCTGTCAGCCATAAAAAAAAAACTTGATGACACTAAAAATACATGTCACTTTTCCAATCATATTTAAAAATAACATTTAAAATGGCAAAATCGTAACACCTGTCAATAAAATGAAATGTCAATATAATAATATGTATGATTAAATGTCAATACGAAACAGTATAATTACTAACAAGTAATTCAGTAATCTTTTATTTTTAAATTTACTAAAATGATTTACATCACTATGGGAAACAGAATCACTATGTAAACATTAAGAACTTCATGACAGGATGCAGTACGAAATTGATTTACCCACTCAACATTTTTTAAGCATTTAAGCAGTTTTAAGCACACTTAATATGTATATTGAACAATCATGTTTTGTTACTACATATTTTACACCACAGACTTTCTTGTTTTGAAGTTCTCATTTATACAATTCAATAATTCAATTCTTTGTTTATGGCTTTTGTGAAAACGTTTTATTCCCTATTCTCTTCTATACTCCTTTTTTAATATACGTACGAAAAGAAAAACAAACAAGAAATGTCATTTGTGTGTCAATTAGTGTCAAAGTGACAGTTCAGGTGTAATCAACATTTTTAGACTTTGTTTTTTTAGGGTTCCGTACCCAAAGTGTAAAACGGGACCCTATTACTAAGACTCTACTGTCCGTCCGTCTGTCTGTCTGTCCGTCCGTCTGTCTATCTGTCCGTCTGTCACCAGACTGTATCTTATGAAGCGTGATAGTTAGACAGTTGAAATTTTCAAAGATGATGTATTTCTGTTGCCGCTATAACAATAAATGCTAAAAAATCAAAATAATATAAATATTTAAGGGGCTTCCATACAACAAACGTGATTTTTTTTGCTCATTTTTGCTCAATATCGATAGCGGCAACGGCAGACGCTTGAAATATTCACAGAATATTTAGTATAGTATATATTCACTTTTAAAAGAAATAATTTAATTAAAATAAAACAAATAGTTAAGGAGGCTCCCATACAACAGATATGATTTTTTTGCCGTTTTTATTGATAATGGTACGGAACCCTTCGTGCGCGAGTCCGACTGGCAATTGGTATTTGGTATATAAACAATGTGTTGAATTTTCGGCAGCTTTGTTGGGACCGCCTGGCTTCCAATCTGGAGGTCCTGGGTTCGAATCCCAAAGCACGCAACTATGTCTTTTCTAAGTGCTTATTGTCCCTGACTACAAACGGTAAGAGAAATCATGGTGGAAACATGGTGGTGGTCCACCTTGCCATTCGCACAATAAGAAGAGGGCCGTGCCCAGCAGTGGGATAGTTTATAAATAAAACAGAGTTGATTCGGATTGTTTTGTTACAGCACGATGCCGGGGCTGGTGCAGCCGTTCTCGCTGGACGAGGAGTACAAGAAAAAGACGGGCATCACGCGCGAAGACATCGCCAAGTTGCGCGCTTGGTTGGAGACGCAGCCTCATCTACGGGCAGAGGCCATCACAGGTCAGAACTCTTTTTAAATTCAATACCACCTTTTTTAGGGAGGTAATCCTTTTTTTTTAATATTTGCAGGCTAGGTGTTTTGACTACAGCTCACCTGATGTTAAGTGACGTTGTGGTCGAAGATGGTAAAGCACACCTAGTCTGAAATGGTACTGGCTCTCAAGTGAGGCTGCCGGAACACACCGTTAGATATTTGGCGGCAGATTTTCAACTTGAGGGTTGGAAGCTAGCCGAGTACTAGAAAGTACCCTACCACTACGCTATGGTTTCCTCACGATGTTTTCCTTCACCGGCAGGTCAAGCTCATTGTTGAGGTTTGAATCCACGCCCTTCGGCATGCGAACCGACCGCGCTAACTGAGCTATCACCAACAAAAAAAAACACCCGGAAACATCTATGTTCGCCACACAAATGTTTGTCTAGGTTGGAACCCACGCTCTACAGCTCTTAAAAACAGATACGCAAATAAAGCAGCTCACAGAACAGTCACAGTCAGTCGAAGACTGTGTCGGTTTAGTTTGTCAAAAGAGTAAAAAAAATATTTACCTACTGAATATTTACTGAAATATCACGAGAGAATTAATAAAACAAAAATCTATTGTAATGTGTTTTGCTATACTGTGTGCTTGACGAGGTACATGATGTAATTGTTGAATAGTTCGCTGGTCATGGCCGAGGTTACAGAATACGTCTGCGACGGTTGATGCAGCAATTATCGAAATGGCAGCTGCAAATTATCACCACTATAGGTATATATGATAAACGATTAAGTATAAGTAGAAAACCTGATATTAAATGTTAGGAAACTAGATATATGCCACTTCCTGGTCCTTTGTTCACGATTTATAATTGCAGCTTGTAGGCAACAAAATATTTAAAAAAAATTAAAGCTAATTCAAACTTATTTTTTTGGAGTAATGCAACTTTATAAAAAAAACCGGCTAAGTGCGATTCGGACTCACGCATCGAGGGTTCCGTACAAACCTGTAGGTATATAAGTAAAAGTTATGGTATTTTTTTTAATGGTAATTTATGATTTTCGCAATTTTTCCTTTATTTATGCTATAAGGCGTTGCTTCGTACCAAATTTCAAGATTCTGAGTACGCGGTAGGTTTTGATTCCCTTGCGAGTGTCGAAAATTTGCAGCAAAAACAGCTGTATCTTTTGATTGCGTTGGCTTAGAAGTTTGATTTTTTCACAGGTTCAAGAGACAGTAGACCTGAGTATTTGATAGGAGTTTCAGCTTGATACCTCTACGCGTTCCTGAGAAAAAGGGTCTTGACAGACAGACAGACGGACAACAAAGTGATCCTATAATGGTTCCTTTTTTTCCTTTTGAGGTGCGGAACCCTAAAAATACAATGTGCATACACACTATAGTTTGTAGTAATGATAGCTCAGTGGTTAGCGCGGTTGGTTCACACGGAAAAGGGCGTGGGTTCAAACTCCAATGACTTGAGTTGCAGCGCCTGTGAAGGAAAACATCATGAGGAAACTATAACATGATGGTATAACACTTTGTCGTACTCGGCTGGTTAGCTACCAATCTAACAGCTTCACTTGTGAGCCAGTTTCATTCCAGGAACGAGAATAATTTCGCTAGCTGCAGTACCCTTCAAACCAAAACACAGCAATGTTTACACACTACTAGTGATAGACTGACTAATGTCTTGTTCCAGACATGGACTTGATCCTGACCTTCCACTGCTGCCGGCGCAGCGCCGAGGTATCCAAGCAGCTGGTGGACCTACACTTCACGCTCCGCACACTCTTCCACAGCTTCTTCAAGAATCGCCTCGCCGACGAGACACTACTTAAGATCATGAGCAAATAGTGAGGAATTTTGTTTATTTGTTTATCATCAGTCCCGTAACCCACTGCTGGACATAGCCTGTCCCAACACTCGCCGATTGGCCTCAGTTTTCGGATCCAATCATTCCACTAATATTATAAATGTGAAAGTTTGGATGGATGTTTGTTACTCAATCACGCCAGAACGGCTGAACGGATCTGGATGAAATTTTGCATGTAGATACTTTAGGCCCTGGAATAAAACATATGGTACTTTTCATCATCATCATCATCCATCACCACGCGGGTAAAACCGCGGGGCGCAGCTAGTAAAATATATATTTGACTTTTATTGAATGAAACAAAAACTCGATTGCGTAGAAGAATAGTCAGTGTGTGCCAGTGACACCGAGTACGGGAAGATGTAAGGATTCCAACGATACCCCATACATCCAAATCTGTTTAGGCATTTTAATATCGAACCTTGAACACACTACATTTGTTTCGAAAATATTCGTCGACCATTTAACCGCTATTTAGCCAAATGTTTGCCATGGAACACCTCATAGAATATTTAATAACTTCTATTTTGTACTTATACAAATCTTTTATTGATAACACCAAAGTTACAGATGATATTTAAAAATATTATAATCATAACATACACATGTCAATATAATGAAAAAGTCAATAAACTAATATGTCAAATATAAAATATGTCAATATGATTCATCATCAGCCATAGGACGTCCACTGCTGGACATAGGCCTCCTCCTGAGGGGGTTTTGCCAATACTCGCCACGCTTGGCAGGCGGGTTGGCGAGCGCAGTTAGGTGTGATTGTTCAAGCAAGACGACGCTGCTGCCCATCTTCCGGATTACATCCCTTAGCTGACTCTATATAAAACTAACATCTATGTTTGTCACATATTTGTTTGTTCTAGGCAGGAATGGAACCTACGTCCTACATTTCACGATGCCGTGGTTATTCTGTTTTGAGCTATCTGATTTTTTATTGGTGTGACTCTGTAAGGAAATACACAATTGAATCCGTTAATTATTCAATTTAAAAAAAAAAACGAACACGAACCTCTGTAATACCTATATGCGGGAGCATATAAATATGTATAAAAGCTAAAAATGTCCAGTTAATGGTGTAGTCTGATCATGGAAGTGATATTATGTAGATAGGTACCCATAACAGGAAAATATAAAACAATTTGCTTGGCAATTATGCCTCATTAGAATTTAACTACCTACATAAATGTAGAATATTCTGCAACAAGAATGATAAGAACAAGATGTGACGGTATGAGACAGCGGTACTTTGAGTAGCGAGCCGGTAGCGTAGAACTTTGAGTGACTAAATAAATTCCAGGGCATAGTGGCGCTCATTACTTTGAGACATTTGATGGCCCTGTAATTTCGCTAGCTGCCCTTCGAATCAGAATACAGTAGATAATGCTGCTCTGGACTTAGTTTTGATACTCAAAGTTTTGTAAATGTCATGGTCATGGGCATGCGTTATCTCTTCACCATATCACAATCAAGAGAACGCATCGTTCGTCTAATTACTTTTATATAAAAAAGGAACTAGGAATTCCGCAGTTTATTTCATTACTTACTGTTATGGATTACAAAGGAAGGTTAACTTCAATATAACCTTTGTCATGATTGCTTTCCAGCCTCTTGTTACCGTTAGAGACGAGGGCGTACGATGACTCTAAAGTAGTGTACTGCAGACTGATGGACTACGATCCCAAGAACTTTGTATTCTCAGAAGCTGTCAAGTAAGTTTACTATGTTACTATGGAAACTGACGTGGTTTTGACACTTTTTATTTTACTGCGGGATTACTTATACGTTCGGTCGGGCTCCAAAGCGGACCGGCGCATCTTAGCACTCTACTCGCTCCTACCCCCGCGCTTTGTCTCCTTGATGAAGGCCACCAGATGTGGTCGAAACTATAGTCGGAGTATCCGGTATAATTAAACGTGAGTAATCCCGCATAAGTAAGTTTACTATTAACAGAATATTTATCATCTTACTAGTAGAGTCTACGGTATCTTCTATTTTGCTACGGGAGTGTGTTAATCTTGGATGTAACTGTAAGGTGTTAACAATTTTACTCCAATCATTGAGCTTAAGGAAGTAACAAAAAATTAAACATGTGTATTTTTTTTCCTTTACCTATTTTTGGTATTGGCTCTGTATATTCTATCAGTGTCAAGTATTTCATATTTTTCGTAGAATCAAATGAGTTTTAGTTACATATAGTAACGGTTAATTCCAGTGCATGCCTTAGTACTTAGTGGTGACTTTTATCTGCTAGATCTTTGTAGTTTTGAAAACAAAACGAAATTATGTATGTTTTACTACGTTGTATCACTTTCCCACACTAGTGTGTATAATTCGGCACTTTAGAATTATAATACTACCTACTATCAAACAAAAATAAATTAAATACTCTAATAAACATAATCTTATTCATTGATATGATTTTTCGTATTCTCGCCAAATACTAATATAGTTTATCCATTGTCATCCGTGATTCCAGGTGTGTGATAATGGTGCTGGACCTGTGGCAGTTCGCGGAGGGCACATGGCCTGGGCTGGTACTGCTGTTGGACATGGAGAAGGTGGTGCTTGGCCACGTCACACGGCTCGACGTCCAGACGGTGCAGCAGTTCCTTTACTACCTGCAGGTAATCCTGGGGTGCTTCACCTGAGACTCGACCCCCACATTCCTTGTGGTTAACCCTGGCCTGTATGATGTTTTATTTGGAACATGTTTGCGCTTGACGGCCCCTTCTTATTCTTATTCAAAGTGGGGGCGATAAGTCCTGCACTGACATCCCGCTTGGGGTGTTTCGTGCATTTCCCCCTGCCAGCATCTACCCGAGCCAACCCAGCTCCTTGAAGTACCGGAGCGAGGCTCTGGGCCGCTGTTATAGCCCCCTACCTAAAAGCGGGGTCTAAGATGGAGTATAATAATTCTACTTCTACATTCGAAGACTTTACCTTACTTGGTGGTAGATTTCTTTAGCAGGAAGTCGTCTAGGTAGGTAACATATAGAATATTCTGCCGCCAAACAATAGTGTGTAAGTATTATTGTGTCTTAGTTTGAAGGGTACTGCATGTTAGCGAAAGTACAGAGCTGTTGAGACTTAGGTACTACTTATTGAATGTTTTACAGTAATAAGTGCCAAAGCAGTGATGCCCTGCATTTTGTTTTGCTACGCAAAATTGCAAAGTTGAACATGCGTTATCTCTTACCATCAAAAGAGCGTTTCGTTCGTCATTGCCTTTACATTAAAAAATAAGGCAGTCAGCAAATAACTTGCTTGTTTACTGGATGGTGATAGTTATACAGCTGAATTGCAACTCTACCACCATCATCTAAATTCCTATTTGATCTTTCCAGGAAGCAATGCTTGTGAAACTGAAAGGTCTTCACTTTCTGAACGCTCCGTCCTTTATGGACCGCATTTTGATGATCCTCCGTCCGTTCATGAAGAAAGAGCTAGTGGACATGCTGCAGATCCACCAGGTGGGCGCCGCCACGCTGGACAAGTACTTGCCCAGGGAAGCGCTCTGCAAAGAGTCTCGCGGAGAGTACCTTGATTTTGATAGAGCTCAAGGTAAGCTTGATTTTATGAGGGCTGAGTATAAAACTGAATTTAAAGGTGGTCATCCAAATATACGTTTAGATAATTGATCAATTTCGAATTACATTGCGACATTCACGATTATTTATCATTAGGTTACTTACTTCTCTGAGATATTCGATCTAAACCATTTATTTTCATAGATGAGACTATCGTTTATGAAGGTATATTTAGAGCCAGTTATTTTGTGAAATAAAACTTAATGAACTATGTTTTCCATCTTTCCATCGCCCATACAAAACTGCGCCTAATATTCACCTTATTATTGGAGTTTTTATTTGTTTATAAGGCCATTCACAAATAAACAATCAGGCCCCGCATCTTGAACAAAGCATCACAAAGTCCAAGGACCGTGACTACTGTACCATTTTGCTATTATGACATTTAATAGTAATTACTTTTGCAGCGCTTATGCTATCAAAAA
This sequence comes from Biston stratarius, assembly GCA_950106695.1. Taxonomy (NCBI): domain Eukaryota; kingdom Metazoa; phylum Arthropoda; class Insecta; order Lepidoptera; family Geometridae; genus Biston; species Biston stratarius. Next base: position 12,564,804 of record OX467106.1, read on the forward strand.
TCCAAGCGGGCTCAGACTACTTCCAGACAGAGAACAAGAAGCGCGTAATAGAAGCGGCGCGCAAAGGGAAACCTAAAACTATCTCGGACATCTTTGGCAGCGTCGAGGGATCCTTCAAGAAACTTGAAATCGACTAACGATGCTACTTTTTGTTTATCTGTCCACGTGGACGTATCATAAAAGCAACCCAGATCTCATGCATAAAAACTACGTAGGAAATAAATAGCAAAGGACATTTCATACGTCACCTAGCCCCAAAGTATAAGCAAAGATTGTACTTTGGGAACCAGACAAGTAATATTTTGTAAATACATACAGAATAACAATTTCAAGTTCATTGTGCGGACTGCTAGACAGTGGAATGCGCTGCCTGAGTGGGAATTCTCCGTTGGATATAATCGAGAGTGAATCGGTATCTTCTAGGCAAGCGTGCTCCATCTTAGACCGCATCATCACTTAACATCAAATGATAGCGGTCAAATGTAAGTCTATTCCTTGTAAAAAAAAAATAACAGAACAAAAATTTATCATGTAAATGTTTGTCCTGGGATGGGAATCGAACCCACGCCTTGAAGCAGATATAGTAGAAGTGGCAGTATATAATATTTTGGTGATTTCCATATTATTCCTATTTGGAAATCTCAATATTGTATAAGTAGACAGGTATAAGGGCCCATCAAGGATATATTATGTGCCCCTTGGCATTGCACACAATATATTCAAATTACATAAAATAGGTTTGCGTACCTGATGTTGAGTGATGCTGTGGTCAGAGATGGTGAAGCACATCTAGCCTGGAAAGGAACTGGTTCTCAAGTGAAGCTGCCGGAACACACCGTTAGGTGCTTGGCAACAGATATTCAACTTGAGGACGGTAGGTCGGTAGCTAGCCTGTCGAGTATTACAAAGTAGGTACCCTACCACCATGCTATGGTTTCCTTCACCGGCAGCTTAAGCTCGTTGTTGAGTTTTGAACCCACGTCCTTCGGCGTGTGAACCGACCGCGCTACCCACGGAGCTATCTTCGCTACATTTCGTTTTATAATCCCGATCTGGTTACGACATAGCGACAAGAGCAAAAAGGAAATTGAATTTGTTGCGAATACAGAATCATTTATATTTTTAACCGACTCCAAAAAAGGAGGAGTTTCTCAATTCGAATTTTTTTAAATTACACTTCCTGTGTGGTCCCGTTTCAATTTGGTCCAGTTCTGATAATGGCATCCATGAGAAAACCATATGAAGTCGGTATTTTTATTGTAAAAATGTTACTTGTAAAGTATTACATTCATATACAAACGTATTTTTAGATTAAATATATAGCGACATTTGTCCTGGAAAACACGAGGTGTTGCCATAAATAATATTAGTATAAATCATGGTACAATGTGTATATAAGTCTTGAGGTGATATTAAAGTAAGATTTATTTTAAACGCGAGTGCAATTTCAATCTAAACCGTCGTTTTATTTCTCAGCAAAGAAGGTATCTAACTTGGGTAATTTCGATGCCTAGAATCCTTAAATTATAAGCGATCATATCTAGGGTTTTTTATGTTCATGTCAAGTTTCAGTTTTAGATATTAAGTAAAGTTTCGGATAAGTATTTAAATTGTTAAATTTAAATCCTAATCACTGTTGTAACTAAAATGGCTATTTGGCGAACATGAACTAAATATATACCTTGAACACTCAAAATGAGTATTAAATTTATTTATTAGGAAATCATTATTAGCTACTTGACATATTTTGTATGTACTTAAGACTTGCCTAGTATAACTGAGTGTTATAAGGCCAATAAATAATTCTAATTATATTTTAGAAATAAACAAGATTACATACTACTAGATAATTATCTTAATGGACACCTGCGAGAAAACAATTATAAATAAAGATATACGAAGGAAAGTAGAGTTGTAGGTTCAGTACAATAATTATAAATAAGCCAATTTTTTTTAGTAAATATATTTCATAGAAACATAGTCACTATCTTGTTACTCTTAAACCAAATATGGAATAACGACCAGCGCCGCCAGACTGAAACAAATAAAAACACTAATTAATATATCCATAATAAGAAAGACAAATTACAGGACGATAAGAATTTCAACGACTAGTAGCGTCATCTATGCAAAGATTCACGAAACTGTAAGGTTATATTTTCTCCAAGCCAACCTAGGAGATGGAAAGAGGAGCTCAACGCTTATGACGGAGTTTTGGCGGGAACGCGGAAAGAGTTGTGTCACCCTCGTTGTATTTTTATATACAAAACGAGTGTTTATGTATAAAATAGTGGTGTAATATTTATAAGCAAGCGCGAGTGCGGGAAAGTAATATAATGTGGTGAAACATGATTTTTCGTGTTACTTCTAAAACTCCATCGAAGCTTATAGTAAAGTCTGAATTAACTAACATAGACTGGACTTTGACTATAAAGATAAAGAAAACTGCACACAAAATACAGAAACATTGAAACTGGCAGAATGCACAGAGTGTGTTGCCAAGAAGAGAAAAAAAAGGGTGATGGTGACAATAGCACAAAAGACATAAATCCAGGAAATATAGGGCTTTTGCACAGCAGTGGGACAAGGTGGGCTGATATAATAATAAGTAGATTAGCTGAATCTACAACTTCATATACTTAATGATAAGATGATGCAACATCCATGTGCAAGTTGGCAAAACAAAAAATAGTGTTGCCATAAGCTTCACAGTTATTACATACTTACTTACATTTGCACACTTCAAAATTTCAAAAACAATGTGTACCCAACTATGAGACAGCTAATGGCGAATGACAACATAATGAGCTCTCTAATATAGCTATCTATCATATAAGAGTTGAAAATATTTAAGAGTCGGGCCTTTTTGCCCTTTCGAAAACCATCAGTTAAAATAAGAAGCTTGTATGCCTGTATTAAAAAAAAAATGTGTTTACCTTTCAGTAAAAAATGTTTAGTCGAAGAGACCGAAGCCCATGTCCTCGTCCTCAGACTCGGATTCCTCCTTCTTGGCCTCCTCTGTAACAATAATAAAAGAATGGGTTAGATTCTGTTCTGAACTGGTAGAAGAACTATGAGGGTTATAGCAGTTGTCAGTTGTTAGAGTGACAGCACAAAGGCTCAGTCGAAAGATGGTGTTGATTGAAATCATCATAATTAATCTTAGTTCATTAATTATAAAGTTACCTGTCCTGGGTTACTTGAAGGCTTATCATCACACATTTTAAGATATTTAATGACACTAACATTCTTATACTTCTATATTATTCTTTTAATCCTAAGCAAATCCATAAACCAAATCAAAAACTTTAGTAGCGATGACAGCTGAAGGGTGTGGGTTCAAACCCCAACAATGAGCTTCAAACATCATGAGGAAGTCATAGCATGATGGTAGGATATTTTCAAGTTGAAAATTTACCACCAAGCACCCAACAGTGTGTTCCGGAAGCCTCACTAGAGAGCCAGTTAATTTATAACCACTTATAATTAATCAAAATCAGTTCAGCTATTTCATAGTTACGAAGAAACATGGATGGACATATTATATACAGATCAAACATATAACCTTCCTTTTTTGGCTTCGCTATAATAAGGGTTTAAAAAAACCCTATCAATCCGATCTGTATCATATTCATTCTTCACTACTATAAAGTGGTTAATGTAAATCCAGAACACGCATAAAACTTATATTAACTTGTCCCTTCAGGCAATTGTAAACCTGTATTCATAATATAACAAGTTCTAAATAATAGAACAAATATCAAGCTAGACATACCTTTCTTCTCCTCGGCAGCAGCCGCAGCTGCGGGGGCAGCTCCGGCTGCAGCCGCGGGCGCGGCGCCTCCCGCCGGCATCGACGACAGCTTCTCGCGGCCTGCAATACATCACTAGTTAGCAGTGTCCATAGCCGTGTGCATGATGTCATGGTGCTAGTCAGGATCAGGTATAGAAGTAACAGCAAAGGCTTTCAGACGAAAGATGGTGTAAGATTTTGTATCATCATTTAGGTTTAGATCAGAGATAGCTCTAAAGGATATCTCAGAGTTTAAAAAAAAGAGACGAAGTATAGATTGAATTCAAGAATTCAAACTTTTTCATTCCTAATATAAAAAAATTTTGATACTGCCATCATATAGTAGGGTAATAAAAAACATCAGTAACCACTATATATCATTAAAACTTAAGAGACAACACAATGTGACTCCGTTAAACCTCTTTAACACTTGGCATATCTATATTAATGCAGTCGCAACTAAAGTTGCAGGTTTGATGATTAAAATTAAATATATAAAACTAATAGGTAATTCATACTTTTTTGTAAGTTAACAAGTATGGGTTATACATATAATTAGGTTTTATAATAACTCACCAGCAGCGATCAGCTCCTCGACGTCCTTGCCGTTAAGCTCAGAGATGACCTTCTTGAGCTTCTCGCCATCAGCCTCGATACCGACGGAGCTGAGGATTTTCTCGACGTCGGCGACTGCCGGCGCGGTCTTGCCTCCCAGCACGGCGAGCAAATACGCGGCCACGTAACGCATTCTTGAAATATTACAAGATTGGAGAGATTAATGAACAGTTCTAGATTTACATAAGTACACTGTGGCTTATTCCAGGATCCCAGACAATCCCTGCAAGGAGGATTTTTGTCAAGATATTTCTTAAAAGTGCTGAAATTAATGGACAAAAATCCAGAAATCTTGATTACTATTTTGGACCATAGCTTATACAGGATTATGCAAAACACTTGTACTAAAAACTTTTTTAAAATTATTTTTCAAATGGACTGATACTGAAATCACAAGAATGTGAATCACATGAATCACAGGCATTTTGTACATTTATAGGATCAATCCATGGGACAGCATCTTTTTATACAATTTCTGGGTTGGTCTTATAGTAAAGTACAATGATCCTTGAGCATTGTAGTACTGGTCCTTGAATCCTGTGTACCGGGAATGAACTAAACAATACTACTCTAACATAGCACTGACAATATATTTGTAAGTTCAACCCTGACATCACTTGCTCATGAGACAAACATGCTATTACTGAGCAAATTGTGGTGTTGTCACCGAAGAGAAACAAAGAAAAAAGTGCAATCCATTTTTACTTCAATTAACAATTCATAATTTACAAAAGCAAGCCAAATTACTAAGGTAAACAGTGAAGCAGTCGTAGATAAATAATCAAATCCAATCAGATACAGAGCCAACTTAAAAACTTTGGTTGCTAATGTTTAGGAGTAACGTGGAGAGAAAGATGCATAGCCCGTATCTAGCAGAATACTCTACAAGTTTAGCCTAACATAACTGTACATCTTTTAGTAGTCACTAACACAATATTTATAACAAAAAATCAGTCGCTGTACGGAAAATGTCTACTCCAAGACAATCAAAAACTTAAATGTAACTTTTGACTAATGTTAATCAAATATATTCATTTGAAACTAACCTTAACTAAATATTGATATGTTTTGCTTTACAGAACAGAGAACAAGTAACACAATGTATGATCAAGCTTTGTCTATACAAACATCGTGCACTTTATAGGCTCAATTGTCCTAGTGGGTGATCATCAGTTTAAAACTTGAAACTACAACAAAACTACTCCATCACTTGCAGGTTAGTATGTAACTTACAATTATAGGGCATGTTGGCGAGATGAGAGGAAGTAGGCACATGTAATTACCCAGTCAGTTTGTTATACTATGGTAAAGTTACCAGATCAAACGTGGTGTTTAGGTTAGGACTCTATTTTTATGTGTTATTTCGGAAAAATGATCCCGTAATAATAAAAAAGACCATGATTAACGGTTTTAAATACACTGTAACTACGACGAAACAAATTATTTAATCAAGTAAAACCCCTAGATTTCAGTACAAACCACCGGTCTAGGCAGGTTGGCGGGCATCTTTCTAATCCAAGCGAATCTTGCACAAAAACAAGTTTATTGCACAAGAATCATATTCCACACATTAAAAAGAACATCCACAACAAACAGACACTATTATTTTTAGATAAATCACTTACTTTTAAGTCGTAATGACACGAAACGTGATAAGCCGAACTGAAAACGATCGTCTTGAACAAATTGTCAAGAAGAAAGAGAAATGGCGGCGAGTGATGCCAGTATCATCACTTACATAAGTTGTCAAAAAAATTAGCTATTTAGCTAACTATTTTTAAAGAGTGTGTTTGGAACTTAAATCACAAGTAAATTTTAGTCAGCATTGGCATTTTATAAGTTTTCTCTTACAAAACAGATAACTAAGGTGGTCAGAGTTTACGAAATATCTAGCTCGTATATGTGGTTAAAATTTTTAAGCTGTTTTTTATTAATATTGTATGTTATGATCAGATGTCAGAAGGCCAATAAAATGACTTCTGACAAAAAAATAAAATTTGAGTATCATACAAAAATAGGTACAGCAAATGTGTAAAAAATGCATTAAACATTAGTTTATGGAGGGCTTAGTGAAAACAATAATCTCTGCGGCTTATTATTTGTAAAAATTAAGGTACGCCCGTGCTAATAAATATTTTGGAGTAAGTTATCTGTCATTACAATAAAGCTATGCTGATTTCTATTAGTCATATTTTATTGCCATAGTTCCTATTATTTCCCTCAAATAGTAAAAAAATCTTTAAGCTGGCATCCCAGAGTAAACATACTATTGGAGAGAGGGGGGGTGGATATTTGACAGTAATGACAATTACAATAAGGAGAAATATGACAGTAACAGCTAATTAACTTGTTTTTTTTTTTAATGTTTGGCATAAAACCTTGTGTATTTTGCTAGCGTCAATTTTAAGTTTTCTCTGTTTTTGACATCGCACTTTCTTTATTTTGCCAACGTCAAGTATTTGGATATTTTCGCGCATTTGATGATAAATCTATTGAAATAAATTTGAGTCACAGCCAAAGTCACATAAAGTCAGTCCGGTCATACCAAAGAAATAGCCAGGTACTTAACTTTAGCTTTGACGGAGTTTTGAAAATGTTTCACAATATTTTCCCACACTCGTAATTCGGGATAAAAACGATATTTTTTTGATACATTTATAAAAATATACAAGTCTTGGAAAAAAAAATACAATGCGGCAATTTAAATAAATAAATATTGTAGGACAAATTACACACAGCGCCATCTGACCCCAAACTAAGCAGAGCTTGTGTGATGGAAGTCAGATAACTGATAGAATACATAAATACTTTTTTTGTTGTTGTTGTAAATACATACTTATAATACATACAGAACACCCAGACTCAGGACAAACATTTGTTTATACCAAACAAACATTTGTCCTTGGCGGGAATCGAACCCAAGCCCTACAGCTCAGGCAGGCATACTCCCAATGAGCCAACAGGGCTGACAAATAATTTTTCAGGGCTGTTAAATAATTTTTCCGAATTCCTGCAAAAACAAAAACTTAACAAGGAAACAAGATTATTATCATTGATGTACTTCATTGGACTAATAATTTAATATTAATATACTTCATTATCTTATAACGGCTGGATAATCGAATATGGGAATATAATAGCTATGATAATTATGATATGATAAATCAAAAGTAAATGAAAATAATAAGCTTGTAAGTGTGTTTACATTGTTATAGCAAAATTTACAGTTAGGTTTAATTATGTAAAATGGGAATATTACCCTGCTTACTTCGAAGGTTAAGCTTTGAAGCTGGGTAAATTGTAACCTATTACCAACCTGCGCATATTTAGCTATATTAGAATTTGTACTCCAATTATCATAAAACGTATTAATTTTGTAAAGCTTTGTTTGAACGTATCGAGTAGCATAAAGTTGTAAGTAACCAAAATGCGAAGCAATTTCTCTACTTGAAGCGTTAGCACTACCTACACTGAAAAACAAAAGTGATTCGAATGAGAAATGGCGCGCGAGATAGCATGCCTATTTATTCTGCGCCACCGATCGACCCAGGAAATGGGATTTTCGCGGAGCTCCCGCCGTTTTATGCTTTACATCGTGCGAAAATTGAGTAATGGTCGAGTGAGCTGTACGGGGAGCGGTGAGGTATAGAATTTGTTACATCTACAAAACTATAGAATAAATGTAATATAGTAAGTAATACACAACTCGTTACAGATGCTGAGTCTATACTAGTAGTAGTAGTAAACAAGATCCGTGTTCGTAGACTAAAAACATCCTTCACGATTCGTTGACAGATTTTTATAAGGTAAAATAATTCTAGTAAACAGTGTTTGCCTTAAAAAAATTGTGACATCGTAACTCCTTCCCTTTGAGCAATTTTGATCGAGATCATTATAAGCTACAAATCTAATTTAGATCAACGATATTTGCTGGGAAGACAATTTTAGATAGCTGTTCCTCATGAATAACCATTTATCCCCGAAGGAAGGTTTTCGGGAAGTAGGAATTTGCGATACTAGCTCAGTGGTTAGCGCGGTCACTTTACACGCCAATGGATACACACCCTAATAATGTTCTCGAGTTGGCGGTGAAGGAAAACATCGTGAGGAAACCATAGTATAGGTAGTAGGGTATTTTCTAGTATTCGGCTGGCTAGCTATCACCCTCAAGTTGAAAGTCTGCTGCCAAGCACATAACCTATGTGTACCGGCAGCCTCACTTGAGAGCAAGTTCCATTCCAGGCTAGGTATGCTTTACCATCTTCGACCACACCATCACTTAACATCAGATGAACTGTGGTCAAACACCTAGCCTGTCAAATACTTTTAAAAAAGTTGCGTAGTTTTTTAGGACATCTCAGATGGAAACGTTTAGACAACATCGCAAATCTTAATGTATATTATAATAGGACTAAAGAGGACTAGACTAAGCTACCAGCATTTACTTGGTGGTAGATATCAGTAGCAGGAGGTCGTCTGGGTACCACCACAGCACTAGAAAACTACTCTGTACTCTGCCGCCACGCAGTAATGTGTTTAGTGCAGTGTGTAACATTCCTGTGTTCGGGTTTGTAGGGCAGTTAGCGAAATTACGGGGCTGTTCAGACTAAGCATTGAAAGTCTCAAAGTAATGGAGCTAAAGCAGCGAAGCCCTGGACTTTGTTTTGCTACTCAAAGTTTTGGGTATCGCTGCGATGGTCATGGACATGCGTTGTCTCTTACTATCTGGAGAGCGTCTCGTTCGTATCAATACTTTTACATTTAATAAATTCTAATAGATACAGTGTAGCAGCACAAGAAGTTTTGCTTTGACCTTCTAAACCCTATTACGAAAATGACACTTAAGATGATTGTAATCATAAATGACTTCCGTTTTACAACGACTATTTAGGCAAGTGTGCCCAACTAAAGGATAAGGTCCGAGACACCTTCCACCGCATGCTTCAGAACCAATCTTGGAGTAGGGATCTTGTTTTATAACATTGACGAGTATTTTAAACTAAAAGATTGATAAAATATTAATAATTATTGTTTTTATGACATTTTATTATATAATATTAACATTTTTGTAACATAAAAATGTTAATATTATATGCATACTTTATATTGACATTGTTTTATATAGTCAATATTTTTAAACATAGTTTGTGTTGACTTTTTTTGATTGACATGAAACTTGTGTTGTAGATATACAATGATAAATTTGAAATGATATTACGAAATATGACTTGTAACTTTGGTGTTATCAATAATTTTGTATTTTGTATTTGATGGGAGCGTGGTTAGGTTTGGAAAGAGCGGCGAGCGCGGTCGGTGGCAGCGGTAACGGCGAGTACTCCAGAAATATACCGGCCGGCGAGCGGCGAGCGGCGAGCTGTGAGCGGGCACAATAAAAACTAAAACTGATACGCAACGACCGCCGTCGCACGCGTAACTAATATTAGACGAGACGGGGCAAAGAACAACGCGCAGAACTGCCATTTTCAACATGATTGTAGTGGGAATCTATTAATTTATTTATGTTGCCTCTTACAGCATGCGTCGACTTCCATTCGAGATGCACCGCGCCACCGCGTGCTTCAGAAGCAAGCTGAGATCTTAGGTTCAAAAGACCTTGTTCTGTGACTTTGGCGATTTTTTAAATATGAGAGTTTATTATATTACTAGTATGTAATTATATATTTTTTGTAATTGACATTTATTCATATTGTAATATTTTTTTTGATAATAATGCTAAGTACTCTATTTATTAGAAATACAAAATTCTTCAAATTACTATTATTTACAAATTTATAAAAACATAACCAATTCTAAGTCTACAATTCTACATTCTTCATGTTTTATTTTATTTGACATATTATTATATGTGTGACATGTGTTATATTTTTGACATTTGTATTGTTATTTTTAAAAATGAATGGAAAAATGACATGTAACTTTGTTGTGTATTGTTGTTTGTTATCACTAAAACATTAATTATTTTTAATTTCTTCTTATTTGGAGATTATGGCGTGTCGGGTATTTAATTTTTATTGTCATGTTTGTGACTTCTGCGTCTCTGATCTATGGAGACGTATAAACCAACCCCGCTACAGTCGGCGTGTTGGTTAGTCGGCGCGTGAGCAACCGACAACAGTTTACCTGTCCTGTTGCTAAAACGAAACGTACTAAAGTTCTCGTGAAGAAATAACTATTATTGTGAAACAATGAAATAAAAGTTGCAGTGAAAATTACGCGCAGTGAAATTTGTGCTTGCAAGAAAAAAAAGAGATACATAAAAATCGTCAAAATAATCGATTAAGTAGTTACTATATTATAGTGTTGTGTAAAATTTAAAAAATAAACTTTGGTACAGATTGCAGAGGCCAAACATTTTATCTGATTTTTAATTTAAAATTGTTATGGGAAAAGTTTTGCAGTGGAGTTATTTTGTAGAGTTCCTGAATACTCTGAGATAGGTGAGTGGTAGGCATAATAATATATGTAGTAGGTACTTTTTTATTTCATTTATTTTATATCAGACAAAACAGAATGTAATAATATTAATTCCAGATCAATATACATTTAATAGATCTGAACCACGTTCCAAAACTATGCATGTCTAGTGCATAATAATTATATTTCAAAAAGTCATTAGCGCAATAATTTGTGAGTCATTAATTAGCTAAAATTAAATAGGTAAGTAAGTTCTACAGTCAAAGTACTTTAAACCGATTTAGTTCGAGCGATGGTTTTGCTATATAGTGACCTAAATATTCCGGGAGTGGTAACTGCAATCAGCTGTTAAATAAGACTGGAATAGGTAGGTATAGTAGACATGTTTGCCTTTCGTTTTTTTTTAAATGGTTGACAAGCTAGGTGTTTGACCACAGCTCACCTGATAAGTAACTGTATATTATAAATACTAGAATACTTTTAATATTAATAAACAAAGTCTCTGTTCGCATCTATCTGTTTGTCCGCTTACTTCCTAAACCACGCGACGGATATAAGGTTTGTGTATAAAATACAACCTAATAAACTTTTTTATAAGTAGAGAAATTCAATGTTTTGTAACAAAGTCGTCAAAATATATTGCTTAGCGCGGTCGGTTCGCTTACCGAAGGGCATGGGTTCAAACCCCAATGAGCTTGAGCTGCCGGTGAAGGAAAACATCGTGAGGAAACCATAGCATGGTGGTAGGGTATTTTCTATTACTCAGCTGGCTAGCTACCATCACGTTCAAAACCTGCTGCCTAGCACCTAACGGTCTATTTCGGTAGCCTCACTTGAGAGCTAGTTCCATACCAGGCTAGGTGTATTTACCATCTTCGACCACATCATCACTTAACACCAGGTGAACTGTGGTCGAACACATAGCCTGACAACCACAAAAAAAAAAAACAAAAGGTCATAGTTACGTATCATTCGAATGAATATTCGTATGTATGTATCGTTAGGAATACTTAATTTGTTTGTGAACGTTAAAGAAATCGAACGCTATTGTTCAAGCCTTAGTCAGGCATTTTTTCTCTTGAGACATATTTTCAGAGAAACAAAAAAGTTTTAAAAAGAGATATGATAAAGTATCGTCCGCATGAATCACCACAATCTTGGGCGAGTAAAAAGCACTTTGTTAAAACAACCGCAGCGGGCTCCATTATTCCTGCCCATTTTGTTATCAGAAGCGATAAACAATGGCGTAGGACACTCGCTCAACGTGTAAAAGAAAGTCTTTTTACACAAAGCATAACCGGCTTCTATCTTGGAGTACTCGAAGGTTTTAACTGGACCTAATTTACTAACTACAAAAATGATGGAGAACAAGTATAAATTTCACAATAAAAAAAACCGCAAAGATTTTCTTTAGGCAATCTTAGCCACCAAACCAATAAGCAAGTTTTTTGGTAGATTTCCTGAGCATGAGGTCTGGGTACCATCGTAATATCACCGAGCAGTAATGTAGGTATAAACATTACTGTGTTTCGGTTTGAAGGGTACTGCAGCTAGCGAAGTTACTGGGCTGTTGAGACTAACCATCGAAAGTTACAAATTAATGAGCGCCAAAGCAGCGATGCCCTGGGCTTTGTTTTGTTACTCAAAGCTCTGTGTATCGCTGCAATAGTCATCATAATCATCTGATCCGCAGGACGTCCACTGCTGGAAATAGGCCTCCCCCAATAATTTCCAGGAAGACCGGCTGGACGTGGCTCGCATCCAGCCCGTTCCTATGGTCTTCATTAGGTCGTCTGTCCACCTTGTGGGTGGACGTCCTACGCTGCGCTTGCCGGTCCGTGGTCTCCACTCCAGAACTTTGCAGCCCCATCGGCCATCAGTTCTGCGTGATATTTGTCCTGCCCACTGCCACTTCAACTTGCTGGGCTATGTCGGTAACTTTAGTTCGTCTACGGATCTCCTCATTTCTGATTCGATCTCGTTGAAAAACACTCTCCATAGCTCGCTCGTAGCAATGTCACGGATACACATTATCTCTTACCATCAGGAGAGCGTCAGGTTCGTCTAGAAACTTTACATAAAAAAAAATTAAGCACGTCCACAGCGTAGAACGCACACATAAGTTCGGTCGAGGGCACACTCCAAAACATAGTAAAAAAAAATTGCTATAAATTATGGAATTGACGTACTTGGAACAGTCAAACTTGTACCAGAGATAGCGTACGAACTGGTAGGTTTAATGTAAAGAATATCCTTATTTGTTTTAGCATATGTCAATGTTTGTGTAGTAATAATTGATTATGAATAGCGATAAAATATTACAGCGGACGAAGCCTTGGCTCGTTACATTAGTGTATGCTACAGCGACGCCACGTGGCACGTCCACCGACGTCACTGTTACTATGGATGGCCACTTGTGGCCACGACAACAGCGTCAGAGCTGGCCATTAAACTAGAGAAAATTTTATTATAGAAGCTTTTTATTTTATTATAGAATACGGCGCGTTAATCAAATGCCAAAATTGTGGCATATGCTGTATTATTGATTCATTTATAAGCACAAAATAATATGGGTAAACGTAGAACAGTTGTATTTTTTTTAAATATTATTAGGCTTGCGTTTTAACGCCATCTTAATAATCTATTTAATATTTGTAGCGATGATAGCTCAGTGGCTATTGATAGTATGGTCGGTTCACGCGCCGAAGGCCGTGTGTTCGAATCCCAGCATCGAGCTGCCAGTGAAGGAAAACATCGTCAGGTAACCATAGCGTGGCGGTAAGATAGTACTCGATAGGCTAGCTAACACCCTCAAGTTCAAAATCTGTCGCCGAGCATCTAACGGTGCGTTCTGGTAGGCTTGAGAGCCAATTCCATTCTGGGCTAGGTGTGTTTATCATCTACGACCATACCGTCACTTAACATCAAGTGAGCAGTGATCGCACACTTAGCTTTGAACAAAAAAAAAACAATTCAAACAAAAATGATTTTGGGGACCTAAAATTAATTTTTTAATACACATTTTTTTTTTTTTATTTGTGCCCTTTAAGCTCTGTTATTTAATATAATTTTTTGTTTTAGTATCCATCAAATTTAATGTATTAGGATTGTATAATATTATATCTAGTAATACGATATAGGTACGTAGGGTGGACTATTAAAAAAAATGGTAAAAAAATACATTTAAACAATGAACATACATGCATAGACTGCTAAAATCATAAGCTTAGAAGTTTGGGCCGGAATGCGGAAAACAGTACGAGTGCTCGAGTGCTTTGTTTATGAATAAAAATAGTGTTGTTTTATTCATAAAGTGCCGAAATGCACGAGCGTGGGAAAGTGATACAATGTGGAAAAATATAGCTTTTCGTGTTGCTTCCAAAACTCCGTCGAAGCTCAACTATTCTAGGCCATAACCGGGCTCTACCGTGACTATATGACTGCCCTGTTAGCTCATTTGTTAATGTTCTGCTTCGAGAGCTGAAGGGCGTGGGTTCGATTCCCACTTCAATTCATTAGATGGTGCTGTGTGAAAATGTCCTACAATATTTATTTATTTAGTTAAAATATACTTGAATTTTTACAAAATACTTGAAAAATCTAAACATTTGTCGTCATATTTTGTACACTGGCAAATGTATAGAGTGTCATGCCAAAATCAAAAAAAGAAGAAACATAACCTTTTTTTCACGCAATCTAGTAGTGTTAAGTATTTTCCCTGCCTTGATAATAATCCATAGCACTATTCTCAAACAGCGTTGTACTAACATATTATAACGTCACTGTTGCCGTGTGTTGAAACAATAATAATCATCATTCGTGATGTCATCGTGTGGCCATAGCGTGAGCGGGTGGCGAGCGCCAAAAGACAACTCAAAGTTAAAACAAAACGATAACTCGGTCTTTGAGAGCTAGTGATAGTTTGACATAGTTTGGATGGAACTATGTTAGGAAGTTTCAGCAAGAGTAATTGGGAGACCGTCTAGCTTCCAATTTGGAGGTCCTGGGTTCGAACCTTTTTACCAAGTTATGTGCGTATCGTTGAAAAAATTAAACAACTGAAACACAAACTGAAAAAATACATCGTGAGGTAATCTACATTGTGTGAGTTCTTGAAAGAGATAAAAAGTTCTCGAAGATGTGTGAAGTCTGTCAACCCGCACTTGACCAGCGTGGCGGACTATGGCCTTACCTTTCTCACAATGAGAAGAGGCCCACGCCCAGCGGTGGGACAGCTTATAAAATAGGGCTGATTTGGTATAGTTGACATAAAGTTAGTCTCAGTTAAGTTTGGACATCAGAACTGCAAGGAAAGTTAGGTAAATTTTTATGTATGGGGGAGAAATTCAAAGTCGTACTTACGTAAATCTGTAAGGGTGGTGGATTACAGCCCAATCACCTATGCTCAGCAGTGGGATGTCAGATAGAGCAACGTACTGCGCATGCAGAAAGTAAGTAGTTTTTAAGATCAAGGTGCAAAGAGACTTATGACCGAAAGAGGTAGAAAAGTCGTCGTCATTTATGGACAATGCTACAGAGAACACCTCTTTAGAGTGAAAATTTCGTTAACTTTTGATGTAAAATATCCATTGACGCGCCTTGGTAGTAAAATTAACTCGCATGCCGTGACGGCAAACAGCGTGACGCTCTCCTTTGTCCCACTTCTCTCGATTCTCTTATGTGTGTTTGTATGTGCGCGCGTATATTATAAACTTCGTTTACTAAAAGCGGTTGAATCATATAGCAACGACAGGCCTCCCGATCAAGCAATATAATTAAAGTTGTTGGAGTAAAGCCTTTAACAATTTAACTAAACTCTGTGGCTTAAAACATCTTGAACAAACCCGAAAAGACATTATTGCAACTCGCTAATTGTATGGCCTCATCACCGTACAGCTTTAACGATGCGTGGGCGCATGACGTTTCACATCAAAGCTCAATGATTTAATTTTACAATCACAATAGGGTAGGCAATAACTTCTGACTTCACTCGCTTGACAGTGAGACGGGGATTTGAACTGAGCTGGCGTTGCATATTTTGTTATTTATTTAATTATAAAGTAAACAAAAACTTAGTTACACAACTATTTAAAAAAAAATGTGCCGAGATCGGGTTTTTTTGATATCAGTAAAATCTAAAATAGCTATGCAATTGAAACTTTGTATGTTTAACAAGTCTACAATTGACATCATATTCCGAGAATTTTGTTTATCTGGTATCATTCAAATCAAAGTTGTAAGGGTTCAAAAAAACGACGAATTTCTTTGAGAAAAGATAGGTAGTGCTCTTATGCTTCGCTTGACTTATCTTGGCGATTGACAAAGATCAAACACGACATGTTTTGTAAGCAAAGTAATCTACAACTTTGATTTGAGTTTGTTTTACAATAAGTTTAGTCATATATAATGTAAGAGTTTGTGGAACAATAAGCAAAACTTCTTACAACGCCTTGTCATGTTTATTTATACTTGGAATAAAAAAATACGTCTCTGTAGATAAAATACACGTTTCAATTAAACTCGTATGGTTTCTACGAAAAGTTAGTTTCGATTGATATAAAAAAGATGATATAAATTATGAGTGCATAGATTTTGGCCATTTGCCAAGTCGGTTCCAATCCAACAAATATTTCTTTTACTGTTAATTTTCACCGAAGTTCAATGATCTTTCGGGGCTAGTGCATATATAATAAATAAATATCGTAAGACATTTATACACAGCGCCATCTGACCCTGAACTAAGCAAAGCTTGTACTATGAAAGTCAGATAGCTGATAGAATATACTTTTTTTTGTAAATGAACACAGAACCCACATGAGTTTCTACCACAAAATGTTTGTCCCGGGTGGGATTGAACCCACGCCCTTCAGTACTATTCTTACGCCGGCACCACCACGGCATACCCATCTGGTACGTGTTTCCCATAGTACCAGATATCCTGCCGTCAAGCAGTAGTGTGTAAACACATTGTGTTCCGATTTGAAGGGTACTGCAGCTAGCGAAATTACTGGGCTATTGAGACTAACCATCGAAAGTCTCAAAGTAATGAGCGCCAAATCAACAATGCCCTGGACTTTGTTTTGTTATTCAAAGTTCTGTGTATTGCTGCAATGGTTCGTCTCATTACAATTACTTAAAAATTAAAGTAAGTTTAACATTAAAATTCCTACTATTATTATAAATGTGAAAGTTTGTGAGGATGGATGGGTGTTCGTTACTCTTTCACGCAAAAACTGCTGAACGGAAATGAATGAAAATTAACACACATATAGTTTATGGTCTGGATTAACATACTCGTATAGGGTATTTTTTTATACTGCAAATTGAACGAACTTGCGCGGGTAACAGCTAGTTAGCCATAAAATATTTCTAAAGTATACTTTCCAAAGCAGTATTGCTAAAGGTCGCAGAGTGGAGTGTTCATTCAGAACAATACATCCGGGTGATGGATGGCCCTAAAGTCGCTTCTGCTGTCCACTCGACTGACGTTTTGGCTCATTAACGATCTGTTACTTTAGAAATTGGAGTTTTGAAAGAAATGTCAAATCTATTTTGGGCATGACAATTCAAGCAGAACCATTGAATTGTTTTTTTTTATTTGGATCTTTTGCAATACCAATTTTGTTAAATTCCTAATTAAAACTTAACCCACGTCCTACAGCTCTTGAATCAGATACCCTACCACATGATCTAACAGGTCAGTTATCTGCACTTAGTGCTTTTAGGAACTAAAATAATCTTGATGAGCTGATTCTATCAAGAATTTTGACATTCCCCAGAGCTTGATATTTTTTCCTTGTCAATAAAATCCGTTTAATTTCTTATAATAAATTATAAATCATTTTTACGGGAAAATTAACTGTTTTTTGGTGTGATTTATGTTTAGATATGAATGCTATTTAATCTTGATATTTATTACTGCTATATCTTAAACAGAAATGTGCATGGATAAAACGCAAATTGGACGTTAAGGTACACTAATAGCAACACAGATAAAACTACGAAAGGATTACAAAACATAGACAATGCTTGTTCACTTTGGTATGTATTATAATTAAAAAAAAAAAATGTACAAGTTATTTGGTTTGTACAGTACAAGTTTTCCTAAGTTTTGGGCTAGATGACGCTGTGTGAAAAATCCCAGGATATTTGTTTTATTACATAACGATAGTGGTTTGAAGCACAGTCGCGCAAAACGCGCCAGGTTATATTTCATCATAATTATCTTAGCTGCTGGACATAGGCCTCCCCCAATAATTTACATGAAGACCGACTGCCTGAGTATAGTTCTCGATGTTTTTGGTTGGTATATTGGCGTGTGCTAGCTGACATACGGCTAATAATTTAAATAATGTTTTGTGTCGCGTAATATTTTTTTCTGTAACTGAACAGACAGCTGTGCTGCTGGGGAGTTTGTTGCGCCACTTCTTCTGCCCAGCTAAAGCACTAGGAAGTGGTGACGGGTGGGCGTTTTGGGGGACTGTCTTATGTAATTTCGACGTTCGAAAAGTGCTGATTCTCAGCCTAGTTTGAATAAATGGTTTTGAATTTGAATTTTGAATTTGACTGGAAGCGGCTCGCATTCAGTGGGTCCTGCGGTCTTCGTTAGGTCGATTGTCCACTTTGTGAGCAGACGTCCTCGTGCGCTTACTGGTGCGTGGTCTCCACTCCAGTACTTCACAGTCTCATCGGTCATCAGTTCTGTGTGCTATGCGCCCTGCCCACTGCTACTCCAACTTGATAATTTGCTGGGCTATGTCAGTAACTTTAGTTCGTCTACAGAGAAACAACAAAACAAGCATTAATAGTAAGTATTAATGCAGTTAATTATTTTAAATTAATTTTAAGCCAAATCAGTTCAGGGTAAATGAAGATATATAGGTCGTAAAGTCATAGCTTGGGGCAAACAACTAGTTATCATAAATTATCAGCAAATGATACTCGTGAAATGCCCTCAGTTCACCAGCTTAAGGTTTTCATAGTTGATAAGCTAGATGTTTGACCACAGTTGATGATGGTTAACATGCCTAAATTATTATCAAATCATAAAACAGTCTGATATGGAACTGGCTATCAAGTGTAACTGCCGGAAGCATCGTTAGGCTGGCGGTAAATTGTTAACTTGAGGCGGCTAGCTAGCGGGAAACTGCCCAAAAAAGCTGCTAGCTGCTGTAAGAGGGCCCATTTTTTTCAGGGAAAATACAAAGGTACGACGTCATAAGAATGATCTACCCATTTAAAATCCTGAGATGTTGAAGCACGCTTGCTCATTCATCCGCCATCATTAGAGAATCTCCTACCATGCAAATATTAGTTAAAAAGACTAACAATTTTGCCTCTTCTTGTACGCAGCTTTATCTGGAATGGATCCAATCCTGTATAATTGACAACCGTTATTAAAAATGTCACAGATTGGCAAAAAGCCCGTACGATGACTTATAGTTCTACGCCTAAGAAATGTTTTCAACGCGCATTTAGAACCTTAATAAATCTTAATTTTCCGTAAAATTGTTGTGTAAAAAATTAAATAAATGCAATATGTATTTACGTTATGTTAGAAGAACATTTGAGAGGAGTTATCTCGTGCTGACGTTTGTACATAATTTCACCATAGTATATCATCCCGACTGTTTTAACGGGCTTTTCTTGCACTTCATTTGTTTCGTATTATCTCAAACGTCTATAACTTCGTACGTCATTTTGACAGACCCATAAACCATTAACTGGCCGTAAAGATCATTGTCTGCACTCCAGTGGGACGTAAATCAAGTTTAGAACTGTCAAAACGCAATAATTACAACTGGTCTTCGGTTTATGGAGTAGTGAACCCGGTCGTCAAGCGCCGACTTCGTGGCCCTACAACCTAATGATGGATGAAGTAGATGTTTGAACAGTTCGTGAATCATTGCTTTAAATTAAAATTTCTTCAGATTTGTTTCACTAAAAAACTTTAAGTATTACAAACATTGCAATTTTTTTATTATTTATGGAAAGAAACAAAACATGAACCAAGCTGCTGTAACATTGTTTTTTGTAATACCAGTAATTCAGACGAATTTATCCAGATAATTTCACACCGTCTTTTGTTTGTAAAGGTGAGTGATGTCAGCGTCCTGACGTTGACATCTCTACATTTTTTTAAATTTATTCTTGACTTCTCTGATATGTTGCCATTCCAATGAAATTATTAATGAAATGGATTAAATATATGTATAGTAGTTAGTTTCTAACACTTTTACAAAAACTAAAATTAAACCTCACTTTTTAAAATCATTACCATATTTTTTTTGTAGAACTAAAAGCGTAGGCGTCATTTGTAACGTCAGAAGAAAAAAGAAATATGTTTTCGTGTAAATAGTTTCAATTTAAAGTTTTTCACAAAATTACAACATAATTATTTAAAATTAATGTTATTGGGATGTGTAAAGATTTCATAGGAGATTATTAATGAAAACATGCTGTCACTACAGAGAAACAAATGGCGGATGTCTATGGATTTCAACAAGAACGTTAGTTCGCTGTTGAATCCGCTTTGTTTTTATTTGATTTTCGTAATTAATGAGAAGTACGTGATGACAGAAATGTTGTTTTTTATATAATATAGTGCAGATACGTGTGAGACGAACGTGTGTATATTACCACCGCAGTACCATATACTCTGCCGCCAAGCAGTAGTGTGTAAATATTAATGTGTTCCGTTTTACTGCAGTTAACGAAATTACAGGGCTGTTGAGATACCATCGAATGTCTTAAAGTAATGACCGCCAAAGCAGCTATGCCTTGGACTTTGGTTCATTACTCAAAGTTCTGTGTATCGCCGCAAATGGTCATGAAAATGTGTTATCTTTTACAATCAGGAGAGCGTCTCGTTTGATTCATTACAAATAATCTATCCATGATATCACTTTGTAACATACTTCCCTCCCAAATCAGCCTTGTTTTTATAAGCTGTCCCACTGCTGGGTACGAGCCTCGTCTTAACTTGAGAAGGGTAAGGCCGGAGTCCACCATGCAGGCCAAGTGTGAGTTGGTAGACTTCGCACATCTTTCATATATGTTTCCATTCACTGTCTGAAGTTACATAACTTAGAAAAGTAGAGGTGCATGCTTTGGAACTCGAATTCAGGACCTCCAGATTGGAAGCATTTCGGCCTCTCAACTAGGTTGTCAAAATATCACACCGCTAACATACCTACCTTAGATAAAATATGTATGTAATTTATTTGCCAAAATATGATCTCCACACTGCCATTTCGCGAAACACGTAAATGCACTAACAAAGCATTTCGTCATGTAAACCTCGTAATGTTGTCTGGAGATATACGACATCTTTACAGTAAAATGGTCTACCATTTTACTGTAAAGATGTGGCTTAGTAATGTGGATTTATAATAATTTCAAAAAATATCTGCAAGTAATTTCTAACTGCAAAGTAAATTCGGTATGTACCAAATTTTTTTATTTTTTTTGTATATTTTTTACTGATAGTAAACTTTATTTTATAAAACTAATTTGATAAGTTTGACTTTTGGATTTGATATTCGATACGTTTTCAAACTTTTTATTGCAATGACATCATAAAGTAGGCTGAATATACATATATACGATATATATGACCTTGCCATGTAGAACAAAAAAGTATACATAGCTATTTTGACACATTTGATTGACTTTGAAAATTGACATAATGTAAACAAATCTTATATCATAGCGATATTAGAGTCCGAGTAACGTTTAAAGTAATAAGTTTATTTCCACCCAGGTCAAACATTTTTGTAATTTTTTTTTATGGCTGACAGACTAGTTGTTTGACCACATCTCACCATCTCACATCTCATCATTAAGTGACGGTGTGGGTCGAATATGGTAAAGCACACCTAGCCTGGAATGGAACTGGCTCTCAAGTGAGGCTTCCGGAACACACCGTTAGATGCTTGGCGGCAGATTTTCAACTTGAGGGTGGTAGCTAGCCAGCCGAGTACTAGAAAGTACCCTACCACCACGCTATGGTTTCCTCACGTTGTTTTCCTTCACCGAGAGCTAAAACTCATTGTTGGGGTTTGAACCGACGCCCTTCGGCATGCGAACCGACCGCGCTGACCACTGAGCTATCATCGCTATAGATGTTTGTTCTGAGTATGTATTTACAAAAAAAAAAAAATAAGTATTCTATCAATTATCTGGTTTTCGTAGTACAAACTTTGCCTAGATTGTAGCTAGATGTTTATTACATTTGCACTGTCACTTTGACATTGACATACAGTGACAGTTTTTTTTTTAATTTTCCAGGAATTAGAAAACTGGACAGGCTTTATGCCTGACATTTAAATTTTACAGACTTGATACTGTTTTTTCCATCACATGTTATAAATTAGATTACAAAAAAAACCGAATCATGCCAATTCACAAGTAAGTATTTCTGGATTCGTCTAAACAATCCTGTCTAGTGTCGAGTAGGCGTATTATCTGAATGCCTAGATCTCTTGATAGATTCGGTCGGCAGTGATATAAAATTAATGATCTGTTCATTACTAGTCTAAAACAAACATTATCCAGAACACTTCGAACTTGTATAAGTTATATTACTATACACGCTGACTTTAGGATTAAACATTAAAACTATATAGCGAATGCTTACAATGTGAAACGTATTGAAAGATATTCTTATATTTATCGAGAAAACCGTGGCTCAAAAAATCACAAATTTTCTCCATTGAAATTTGAAGTTATTCGAGTTAAATATATTTGCATATTGCATATAGTTTGTATATCTGCTTGTTTACTGTGTAATGAATTAAGTGAAATTAAAAAAAGAGATAGCATAAATCATGCAGTTTTTAAAAAAATATAAGAAAGATAGCGCCTAAGCCATAAAAGTCTCGATACTCAATACTTTAGGGCAGCATAATATGTACATGTGCAAAACTTATAAAATATACCATTTCTAGAGTTAATAGATATGACCTCATTAAGGTATGGCACAAAATAAGAAAGCACAGAATGCTTTATTTCAGGATAATTACATTAAAATTAAATAAATGAAAACCAACATTTTAAATTACTATATTAAATAATTAGTCGTTAAAATTTATCAACAAAAATCGTCAAGTCTGCTAGTTTTCAAAAATATTTACAAAAATATTAGATAACAGTCGTGGCAACCTGGCAAACCACTTCGATTCTCGCAACAAGAATAAATCCCACCACCTGGATATTGTTATTCTAGAAGAGTTTTATGATGTTGGTTTTGAAGATGTCTCAAAGTTGCGGATCAGCGAAGCAGCTGTATCACGCTACAAGCTGTAAAATTTTAAATACATCCTGTTCCTGTGGTCACAATCGCAGCCGTGTTTTGTATCAAACTATAAATCAACCTGTCTCATACCTATCAGTAGTTTGCCTCGAACAATTCAATACTCTGACATTAGGTGAAGTGACGATATACGTAAGGCAGCTGACAGTGGCTAAACGCGAAAACTAAAATTGGGCTAAGTGGCGCGTCTTAGAGTCATAGTCCAGCTGTGGGCTGTGATATGACGATAATGAAATCCGAGATTACCCACGCTTCATTAAGCTGGATCCCGCACTCCGGCAATAGTTTTGATCACACGTGACTTGTTTCTTTGTCTTTCCGCAAAGTTATAAACGGTCATCTATAAACATCGCTCCGGGATGGCAACTAAACGACTACGCCATTAGTGTTGCGGGTGTCTATATATTTTTTTTTTTAATGTAGTCATGCTTAATATTTGAC
Organism: Biston stratarius; assembly: GCA_950106695.1. NCBI lineage: Eukaryota > Metazoa > Arthropoda > Insecta > Lepidoptera > Geometridae > Biston > Biston stratarius. The sequence continues at coordinate 12,588,401 of OX467106.1, forward strand.
TACAGCTCACCTGACGTTAAGTGATGGTCGAGGTCGAAGATGGTAAAGCACACCTAGCCTGGAATGGTACTGGCTCTCAAGTGAGGCTGCCGGAACACACCGTTAGATACTTGGCGGCAGATTTCCAACTTGAGGGTGGTAGCTAGTCAGCCGAGTACTAGAGAGTACCCTACCACCATACTATGGTTTCCTCACGATGTTTTCCTTTACCGGCAGCTCAAGCTCATTGTTGGGGTTTGAACCCATGCCCTTCGGCGTGTGAACCGGCTGCGCTAATTACTGAGATATCATCGCTACGAACATCCTTGTAAATATGTGATTAAAAAATAAATAAACTACCTAATACAATTTGTTAAACATGACATGGGTAGTCCACTGCCAAAGAATTTTTATATTACGTCAAAACTTTTAGGTACACTTATTAAAGATGTACGAAGCAAATGGCACAAGAGAGAGGCCTATACGCAGCGGGATATAGTAGGCTGTGAATGACGATGAAGTACATTAAAAAGCGATCTTTGGATGAATACTTGATAAGGTTCTTTCTAGTATTCGGCTTACTAGCTACCACCCAAGTTAATATAATTTGTCACCAAGTGAAGAGTCCTTGCAGCCTCAGATGAAAGAAATTTGCAATTCCAAATTAGATATGTTTACAATCTTCGAAGACACTGTCATTTAACACCAGTGGTTGTGGATTGTGTGACACAACCAGAGTTGTGGTCATACACTTAGCTTGTCAATCAAGAAATACATCAATTCGTATTATTTATTTTGGAGTCTGGATGAGCTCTGTCGATCTACCTGAACGATAAATATTTATTAATATACGTACGTTTAATATCCAGTATGATGAATCAGAACATTTATTCCCAGCAACGTTCATGATTCCACTTCGAATGATATCTTCACTCAATAGCCAGAGCTCTAAACATAAACATGAACAGAACTATGGAAGCTATAAACGATAACTCCGCTGTACTATCTCGGATTCAATCAGATGTGCGAGAATTGAAATATTTAATAAATTAAAAATTAAAAAAAAAAAAAAAAAATCCCTTACGCAATTAACCAAACCACTAAGAACCCCCACAAGGAAACTGGCTTTAAGAAAAATCCCGCATTGAAATCGGTCCATCCGTTTGAGAGCTACGATGCCACAACAGACACACACACACACACAGACAGACAGACATAGACGTCAAACTTATAAAACCCCTCTTGCGTCGGGGGTTAAAAACACAAAATCGTGATCGACTGATTATGTTGGTGATAACAATATCACTTTAAACTCTTCTAAAGTTTTTTTGAGGTTTTGTATTTCAGAAAGCTGAAAGAGCCTTTATTGAACCACTTAAACAGTCTGTATATATAGGAAAACATTTTTTTCAATTAATTTTGAAAATCATGAAGTTACCAGGTAATTTCATGATTTTAACCTAAGGTATTTATTTTTTATTCAATTACTAAATTACATTATAGATATTTCGTCGCCAAGTAGTTGTGTGTAAATATTATTTATTAATATTACTGTGTTCCAGTTTGAAGGGTACTGCAGCTAGCGAAATTACTGGATTGCTGAGACTGACCATCGAAAGTCTCAAAGCAACCAGCGCTAAGGCAGTGATGCCTTGGATTTTGTTTTGTTTTTCAAAATTCTGTGTATCTGTGTGGACTTATCTTTTTGTAAACTTAGTTTAAGAACTTCAGTAAAATATAAAAAACCCGCCAAGTGCGAGTCAGACTCGCGCACGAAGGGGACCGTACCATTATCTATAAAAACGAGCAAAAAATCACGTTTGTTGAATGGGAGCCCTCTTGTAATAATAATAATAATAATAATAATATTTTATTGACATAATTAAAATTTTACAAAAAATTTCTTATCAGTGGGCCCCAAACTCGGCCAGGCCGGTGTCTTGGGAGCCCTATTGGGATTTGCCAGTATACATTTGCGTGTGCTCGCTTAATATAATTTTTACATAATAATTAGATTAAGTATAATAATTAGATTAAGTATATATAGTATTCTTAAATATTTGTTTTATCTTAATTTAATTATTTATTTTTAAAGTGAATAAATAACTAAATATTCTGTGAATATTTCAAGCGTCTACCTGTTGCCGTTATCAATGTCGATCAAAGACGAGCAAAAGCCTTATTCTGTTATTTAGTATTTGTTGTTATAGCGGCAACAGAAATACATCATCTGTGAAAATTTCAACTGTCTAACTATTACGGTTCATGAGATACAGGCTGTTGACAGACGGACAGACAAACAGACGGACGGGTAGCGGAGTCTTAGTAATAGGGTCTCGTTTAATCATTTGGGTACGGAACCCTAAAAATAAATGTTAAGGAACAAGCAAAAAAAGATATCTTCATGTCACAAACCGGCCACAACTCAGCATTGTGCTGGAAAAAAGAAATATACACAAAATAATATACAATAAGTTGCATACCAAATCAAATCAATATAAACTTTAATATACTTAAACATTATCGATATAAATAAAAATCAAATGATGGTAAGCACAAAATTTGTGAACACAAAACCATTAAGCTAATTCTTTAAAATCAAAAAATACAAAGAACTTTTTTTTTTGATCATTTCAAATCCAATTTGAAGCGAGGTAGATCAAAATTCGGTGAAAAAACCGATGGTGGAAGCCATTCCACAGAAGAAAGATGCGCGGAAGAAACAGTCGATTAAATTGAGCGGTCTTCTATATATGAGCTATGGTCAAACACCTAGCCAGGGACGTCTTAACCATATTGAGCGCTGGGGTGCGAAAATCAGCCGCCACCCACCTTTACAGCAAAAAAAACTTAATTTTTGTACCTATATATATTATTGGCTTGCAAGCTGCATGAGGCATATTTTGTAAACAACTAGCGACCCGCCCCGGTTTCGCACGGGTAGTAGAGCATATTATGCCTACATTTATTCTATTTATACATTATTATACATTTCTGTCATAAGGCTGATATGTTCATATTGACATAAAACCTTGACAAATTATATACCTAAACCTTCTCTAATCACTCTATCTATTGGTGAAACTAGCATGATAATCCGTTCATTAGTATTTAATTTTATCGCGAACAGACAGACAGACAGACGCGGCGGACGACATTGTTTTATGTAGTGATATAAGCTTTATTATAGGTTTAATCAGGGCGAGCGAAGAGAGCCCTATCACTATCCCACAACCTGAGCATTTTTGTGGTACACTTTACTGAAAAACTATCACGCCTTTAGATTTGTGCTTTAACATAGCAGTTTAACTTCATATCTAGATGTGTTATCTGTCAAAGAAAATATAATATTATAACCATTAAAAAAATTAACATTAATAATTTTGTGTTCATTGGGTAGAATGTTAGTGTACTACTAACGCCATCTGCTAGGAAACCAAAGAGTTAACATCGCTGCAACAGAACTAAACTCAATAATCAAATACAATTTAGTTAATCTACTTAATACTAGAGCTCTCATAAAGCTCAGCTTTTTGCTAGATCTTGGATTTTGGCGATCAGCTTGCACCCCCTAAGTCGCGGCGCCAGAGTGCCACGCACCCCTTGCACCCCCGAGTAAAGACAGCCCTGCACCTAGCCATTAAAATAAGATGGACGCCGAGGCTAATCTGAGCGAGCGTAGCCGCCGGCAGCCGCTAGTAGCTGGGTTAATAAAACAGTTACCGGCAGCAGGTGAATCGGCGCGTGGGATTTGTTTACGCGCTATTGAAAGCCCAGGATTAATTCGAATCGTGGTCCAAATACTCCACTGCGTTATGTCACTTTTATATCGAAGTTTCTTGAATTTCACCGACTGCAGAAAGACGAAAATTCTCAATGTAATTTTTTTTAATGTACTTATTATATCTTCATCATCATCATCATCTTCAGTCATTATGTGAATGTTCAACATCTTTTCTAAATGTAGGTATATACTTAGAGATAGATTTTTTTTGCACGCTGAAACGTAAATATACCTATGATGTGGCGTGTGAGCCTATTAGACTAACGTTGATGTTTAACTTGTCCTACAAATCCTTGTACATGGCGTTTGGAAGTCGAGGCCGCGCAACGTCACGACACGACGAATGGTATTTTTTTACCCGACTGCCAAGGAAGAGTCATGTTTTTGGCGCTTTTCTTGTATGTATGAATGTAAATTTCTTTATTACCTCGTATCTTCCAAACGGCTGGATGGATTTCGACAGTTAAGGTATCGTTATATTCGTCATAAAACACAAGTGTTCTTAGTTAGGTGTTAAAAAAAAACATAATGGCGGATTTTTGGTGCGAAATAAAATATGTTAATAAATTAAAAAAAAAAACCTCTCGAGCTATCAAAATAAACGAAATTAAAAGAGGATTACAAAAATATATTTAAATTTAATTAGAACATGCATGTATTGTACACTAATGAGTTTTGTACATCTTTTTACCCGACTTCAAAAAAAGAAGGATCTTCTCAATTTGTCACAACGGTGGTAGGATACTTTTTAGTACTCGATTGGCTAGCTATCACACTCGAATTGAAAATCTGTTGCACTTAACAGTGTGTTCCGACAGTAGAGGGCCAGTTCCATTCTAGGATATATGTGTTTTCGATCAGACCGTCACTTAACATCAGGAGAGCTGTGGTCAAACACCTAGCCTGTATGCCATAAAAAAAAATATGGAGCGGTATGATACTTCCACGCATCTACGCACCCCCTTTTAGCGGCCGGTTCGATAATAGAACCGAGATGGACGGATAAGCGTAAAAAGTTCATGAGGTTTTCAACATTTCATAGTGAAGTTTCGTCAGAATGATGAGTAGTGGACCCCCTTCCGGCTTAGAATAGGAAGGAGTAAGTGAATGTATTGAAACGTCAAATAAAGGCTGCATGACTAGAATTTAAAGGCGATGTGACCCAGTTTCCGATGATTGATTGTTTCGGCTTCGGAGCTGTCTCGCGGTACAAATCCGATGTCACACCGTACTACTGGTACAAACACGCCATGTTTATCATGTTTATCATCGAGTATAAAACGCGCGACTGTTGTCTTTAATAACAAAGACAATAAGACCTATTTGTGTTGATTCATTTTTGTTTTACTTATGCGGGACGCACGAACAAGCTTAGTCAAGAAAGTTAAAAGATAAATCTATATCCACTTCTATGTCATTTGGGATGATGTAAGGATTGTAACGATACCACATACATCCAAATCTGTTCAGTCTAAAAGTTAGTTTAAAAGTTATGGTGGTATAAAGAAACTCTCATACATACACGATTACTGTTAAGAGAATGCGCCAATTTTGCATAATTATGTATACTTGATTAAAATTAAAAAAGACCGTTATTTTTTTGTTTGGATTTTTCTGGAATAAAAATATCAAAATAACCTGAAATTTCCGTATCAACAGCCGAAGTCATGCCAAATAGCGCGGAGCTGAGTAGTGTACCACACAGTCCACATAAAAACATTAGACTACTTTTTTGGTTAGTTTTTTATCTGCAGGAGTATGTCCAACACTTTGGCAACTTAAATTTCACATTACAGTTTGATTTTTTTTGTGTGAAAAAAATATATATACATACTACTGAAGTTTTTATTTGTGACAAATAATATCGTTCCATAATAGTATGGCAATGTCTCTTACCCATGACATTTAGAGCAGTACACAGAGACTTGAAAACCAAAACAAAATGGTTAGAAAACCACTGTAGTCATTTCTTTTATACATTCAATGATGGATGTCGGAAGGAAATTAAATAGCACTAGAATAGAACGAAAGTTAGGTTTTGTGTTAATCCCATTTCAAGTTTCACTTAAATCCACTGAACCTTTACAGCATGAAAAACGGAAAGTTTGAAGGATTCTACTGCAGCTAGCGAAGTTACAGGTTTAATGAGTCTCACCAATGAATATCGCAAAGTAAAGAGCGATGCCTTAGATTGTGTTATATAACCCAAAATTGTGAGTACTGATGCAGTGATCACAGACAGACGTGTTACCATCAGGTGCGGGTCTCGTTCGTTTCATTATCTTAAAAAACTTTCGAATTTTAACCTATTCACATCATCAGCCATAGGTCGTCCACTGCTGGACATAGGCCTCCTCCTGGGGGGATTTTGCCAATACTCACCACGCTTGGCAGGCGGGTTGGCGAGCGCAGTTAGGTGTGATTGTTCAAGGAAGACGCTGCTGCCCATCTTCCGTATTACATCCCTTAGCCGACTCTTACGGCAACCACGGGTCGAAAGGGTGCGGTACTATTCTTACGCCGGCACCACCACGTCAATAACCTATTAGTATGTTTTAAATTGTTAGTTGCATACTTTATTGATTAATTTCAGTTTTTGTTTGTTCCAGCACCCGGCCATGGCGTAAGGGCGAGCAAGCGCGCGTCGCGATGTCGTACGCATAATGCCGCGACGTCGGCGGCGGGTCGCGTCGCGCATCCGGGCGTACATACGAGCTCTGCTGGCGTTCCTCTTCAGCAATGTCGGAGTCATCGTGCTCGTCGTCGGCTATACTATTGCTGGTGAGTCTACTGTCTACTGAGGCTAGTCTTCTGATACTGACGTAAGACTCTACGCAACATCGTTTATAAGATGCGTCGTGTTCCGAGCATATACGCGGTCTACAATATTTTCTCTTCAGATATACTATATACTAATCGTGATGAAGTCCTTGTTATTGGTGTGTCTGCTGGCGCCAATTTATCGGAACAGGTCGAAGTAATAACGTCGTGCGCTATTGTCTACTTGCGTCGCGTAATTGAGCGTATGGTTGTTTGATCGTATGTGCTTGATCTGCCGGTGTTGTTCTTCATTGTTGCAGGGTAATATTGATGCGGAATCTCCGCATGGTCCACTATTTATGTTTATGTGTTCGTTTAATATTTCTTTTGTGTCAAACCTAAACAATTTATTTATATATTACTTTCTCTCTCTTCCTTTTACTTTCTTTATTATTTTCTTTCTAAAAAAACGTTTATGTTCCAATATGGTCACTTTTCTCAAATTTGTTATGCCAACAGTTTACTTCTAAATGAAAACGGAATGTTCTGGAACCAATATAAAGTACCCAACAAAAAGACAGTAGTAAGGAGTACTATCTTTATGTTGGACCTTATATCCGCATCATTAAAAATGGGGTTCCAACCTTACTGAATACTGACTATCTAGATTAATCTTCTAAGGCACGCCTCTCTTTGGTTTTTCACTTCTAACCATTGTCACTTGTCTTATGCGTAAATGTAGTAACTTCATTGAGTTTTATTCTAGCTTATTCTATTGCGGTTTCTTACCCACTACAGAATTAGACGTTGTTAACCACATACAACCCACAAGTTCGAATGCTGAACATTAAAACACAGCTAATCTGTTTTCCTAATCATTCAATACCTTATTGTAGGCATTTATCGACAATCCACGTACTTTATTGGTTACTCCATAAACCTAAATAACTGAACCGAAAGGAAATTGATGTCGTTAATGTCACCACATTTTGCGGTTATTATATCAAGGTTTATTATTTAAACCTCGGTAAATAACTTACTGAATCGTTTCAGATTTGTTCAAACGCCTTAAATAACTCGGCATTGTTTAAACGGAACAAAAGTCTGTCGTCTAGCCGTCTTGTATAGAAGCCGTCAAAGACTCTAATGCCCGACATGACTGCTCTGTTAGCCCATTTGACAATATATCTGCTTCAATAGTATTAGGGCGTGAGTTCGATTCCAACCCAGAACAAACATTTATGCGACGATAAAATAACATTTGTTCTGTATTTATAATAAGTATATATTTGCAAAAAAATAAAGTATATAAGTATTCTATCAGTTATCTCGTTCCCATAGTACAAATTTTGTTTAGTTTGACACTAGATGGCACTGCGTAAAATGCCCAACTATATATATTTATTTAGGGTTTTTGTAGGGCGCGGGTTCGATTCCCACCCAAGCCAAACGCATGACGAACGTATTATAGAGCCATACGGCTATCATTTTATATTTTTTATAATATTTATAGCTGAATAATGTAGGGATTCTAACGACCGGTGGAACGACTTGATGGAATAAACAAACTCACATACATACATGAACTCTGAAACCATTATATTCCTTTTGTTGGTAAATAGTTTCAGCCTCGTCCTGTGACCTTTATCAAGGAATTATTGTATTTTTTTTTATTGATGGCCCCACTTGCAAAACACCGCAGTCGCACCCGCGTTTTGAAAATGATAATAGCTTATGTGCTTATACAGATGATAAGCTATTTCCATTCTAAATTTCATCCAAATCTTATGAGTAATATTTAAATTTATAATATTACTAGACACGCCCCGGGTTCACTTGCAATTTCTGGAATTAAAAATAATCTATATGACAATAATTACTAAGACTAACCATCGAAAGTCTCAAAGTAAAGAGCGCCGAAGCAGTGATGCCCTAAGCTTTGTCTTGCTACTCAAAGTTTTGTGTATCGTTGCAATGGTCATGAACATACTAGATCTCTTACCATCAGGAGAGCGTCTCGTTCGTCTTGTTATTAAATTTATTATTAGATTTTCGGTAAAACAGAATAAGTCAATTGTTTCCGTAGAAACGGCCTCGCGACCCAGCCTTGTACATTACACTACCTACATGAAAGCGACGTTGCTTCACTCCGTCAAGAATTTAATTTATTACCTCAATTTCATTTTCTCAGCTTCATTTAGCTGAAATTCGCATTTCTGGTGTCCATAATTCACAAAAAGCAAACAAGAAGCTGGCAACACGTCGTTTCTACAATAGAATGGCCACGTAACTTCATTTTATTGCGGGATAAAAATAAACGGATCATAAATATCCCGATTGTACGTATTGCCGCCGGTCGGTAATCGTTCCGATCGGCTTGATATAGCTGTACTCGAATAAACAACAATAAACATAATCACAGCTTAGCTTGTGGATGCTGTCGTTGTAATCCCGATTTAAAACACACGCGTATTTGTAAAGAGCAATTAATTTTATTTGGTTTATCCCCCTTTACGTCGTTCAAAAATTTGTTAGGCTAAAAAAATAAATCTTTTCAACCGACTTCAAAAAAGGAAGACGTTCCCAATTCGAATTTTTTTGTTTGGTAGATCATACTTCAGAGGTGGTCTCATATAAGTTTTATTAGAATTGATTTATCCTTTACTCCGGCACCTCGCTGTTTCATTGGAGCAGTGCGTTTAGCTGACCTAACGGTCATGGAGTCGATTTTTTAAATTGTAAATTTATACTTGCCATTTAATATATATCTCCAGTACAACAAACAAGCGGTCAAACGTCAATAAAATGGCAGAATTTGGGCGTATTTGTTTTTCACGACTTATTCTACTATGAAACCAAATTTCCATACTGTCCTAGGTGATATCATACAGGTGAATAAAACGGTAACGTTTCATTTCACCTTGGAATCATTGCAACTAGGTGAATAAAGTGGACATTATGATTTCTTCATTTCACCATGGAATAATTTAGCGCCAAAGTAGCGATGCCCTGGACTTTGTTTTGCTACTTCAAGTTCTGCGTATTGCTGCATAATTTTGTGGGTTAGTTGTATCTGCACAAAAGAACTTATGAAGTTGTTATCATAAGCTCGGACACAATATTTAATGACGATGTCACTCCCTAAAGCGATTTCACTATGGACATCGCGACTCATCATCATCATCATCCAGTCCAGTCATCAGCTCCTGGCTTTTGCTGTCCGCGACTCAATGAAAGACAAAAAAAAAAATTTAAAAGAAATCATCATAGAAGTTATCTTTTACTATTAGGTGTTCATTTTATTACTTTTACATTAAAAAACAATCAAAATTACCTAAAAATAACTTTATTTAAATAACCTATTCAATTCGCATATAACGTAGATGTTAGATGCGTCTTCACTAGTAATGAAGCCCCGATAATAGAGGTCTTTAAATTCAGAACGTCTTTTTCGGCGTAACAATAATTGAATTTGGGTGTCGCTCCACATCATTAGCGAGGAGGGAGCGAAAGCGAAAGCAGAATGGAATCGTAAGCGTTTACGCTCCGGTGCCTCCTTTTAACTTTACATGGCGCTTTCTTTGTCATTTAGGGCTCCGAAACCTCGCGGCAGCGACATGGCAACGGGAGTTTTACGCTGGTCGCGTTGATCTGATAAAGATGTAGGAACTTTTATGATTTCACGCGTAATATGTCCCATAACAACTGCCCTTTTCGTTTCTTTACAATCTTTACTATCTCTTTACCGGGTTTGCGCGGGAAATCATTCCGGCATTTCACAAAGGCGCTGTACCCAAGAAGGATAGGAATGAATTCTAGAGATACAATTTAGTGCGCTTGGCAAGCGCATGTAGGACAGTCCACACGTCCTGAGGATGCCTCGTGTAAAGGCGAAACACGTGTCGGCAAGTGGTTACTGCAGGGAGACCAGGATAGAGACTTTAAGTTTATGTCGGAATTCATTTTTAGATATTAAAGAATATTTTGGATAAATATTTATAAATGTCGCCAAGTTAGATAAATATTTAAATTTTATCATTGTTACTGTTGTTACCAGACCGATTTTTAAGTAAAAATACACTTAAAAATACTATATCTTTAATACTCAAAATGAACTTCCGCAAAGTAACGCCTGAAGCAATCAATTATCTGGTAATGTATTGCCAAATGAAAAAAAATGTGCGAAAATGAATTCTATCGATAGTGTTGGTGATTTTTGATATAATTCCAGTCGCTTATTCATGTAGATTTTCTCTTCATATGTTCGTTATGCTAGCGGTACACGGTTCCCTTAGAAGGGCCTTCATCCATAAATGTCATTTGAAATCTATCATACAATTCGTCCAGTTTTAGGCAACATTTAAAATCATTAAAAAAAATATCGCGCGAAAATGTTCCCTACGCAGATCCAATTTCAATGCTTCTCACACAAACGTTTGTCCTGAGTGGGAATCGAACCCACGCCCTACAGCTATAGTTGCAGATACACTACCAAATGAGTTAAATGAGTTAACAGTTAACATTCCCTCAGTAGTATAAATTACTTCGTAAAATGTAAATTACCTCGAAAATTTCTCTCCGATATTTTAAAATTGGAATGTTCACATTATGTTCTTATAAATAATAGTGTTTTTAAAATTAATTATAACTAGCCAGTGTCTGTCATAGATAAAACTTTTTTTTTCGCTATACTTTCTGGGTGGACATGTGTAAATAGAGCAAACCTTTTTTCTTTCTTTCTTTTATTAGCAGTAGTTGTCATGTTAAAGTTTGACGCAGACATAAGAAAACAAAACAAAATAAAACAAGAAAATCTATTCGTAACGATCAGTTAAAGCAATACAAACAAACCCCCGTCGTACGAGATTCGTGTGTGGCCCCGATTCCTAAAATATTTGACAATTTGTGTCCGGTTTACGACACTGCGGTATCCGTTGAGACGCTTTGGCGTGTGACTATGACATGTATCTAAGACATCTTCTCGTAGCTTGCCTTTCTAGGGTTGCTAATTGTAAATTGTTCTTAGTTCTTAGATTAGACACGATTTGGTTGTGAATATTTAATGAATATTGAGTTTAATGTAAGCATCAAGTGTCAAGTATTTTCATATGATCAAGTACCTACATATTTTATGATAAAACTAGTAAATTAAGTCTAAGTCAAGATCAAGTAAAGTTATACCCAAATAAAGTAGTGGTGACTTTACTACAAGCTTCCAGGCTATTTCTTTTTTCTATTTCTATTTTTGTATTTTGTCTCTGAGAACAACGGATGGTTCGATCAGCTTTCGGATGGGTGTCCGTGATTAGCATTTATTTCTGAGCGTTACTGTGGGTTGAATGATGTTAAATTACAAATCTCGGTTCTTTATTCTTTTTTTTCTATAACGTTAACTGTCAAGTTAACTGGGCGGCATATTAACACTGGCTACAAAGCCTATACGATCTTTTTTTTTCTTAGTTTTCGGCTTCGCACTTTGTGCATTTGCCAGTGTTAACTGTTTTAATATTTTCAAGTAGTTTTTAAAAGATCAAGTTACTACTGTACTATTTTATATATAATTTACTTGGTGGTAGATCTCCTGAGCAGGAGGTCCTCTAGGTAAGCACCATCGCAGTACCAGATATTCTGCCGCTAAGCAGTAGTGTGTAAACATTACTGTGTTTTGGTTTGAAGGGTACTGCAGCTAGCGAAATAACGGGACTGTTGAGACTAACCATCTAAATTCCGGAAATGATGAGCTCTTAAGCAACGATATCCTGAACTTTATTTTGCTATTCAAAGTTCTATGTATCGCTGTAATGGTCATGGACAGACGTTATCTCATACCATCAAGAAAGCGTCTCGTTCGTCTCAGTAAATTTACATTTTAAAAAGAGAGTGTTGTACCAGGCTTAACATCTATGTAATTAATGTATTTATGTTGGTAATCTATGACAAGTGTTCGTGGAAGTATTAAAACAATCATTCGTGCCCGGAGACCTCTTCAAAGAGTTCGTCGGAACACTTGCACATCAAACGGGAATCCCATTTTAAAAGTCGTAATGATCTAATTTACGGTCTGTAATCTTCGAACTACGGGTTTATTGTGAAATGTATGTCGGTAGATGTTTGTTCTTTCCTTGGATTGTTTAATGAGGAAAACTTATTTCGATACACAAAACAGAACACAATGTTTATATCAGCATTATATAAATGATTAAAAAAAAAAACTCTAGGACACATTACACATAGCGCCATCTGACCCCAAACTAAGCAGAGCTTGTGTGATGGAAGTCAGATAACTGATAGCATGCATAAATACTTTTTTTTTTGGTAAATAAAATAAAATAAAAATAAAATGTTTATCCTTGGCGGGAATCGAACCCACGCCCTACAGCTCAGGCAGACGTACTCCCAATGAGTCAACAGGGCTGTCAAAAAAGGTTTGATTTAAATTATATTCCTAGACAAATGTGTATACAACATGAACAATATAAATCAGCATATAAATAGTGCAAAGAGAGTGGCACAAACCATATATAAATTAAAAACGTTGAATTATATTATACATATAAACAAACAGACGGAATGTATAAGCTATCAAGTTAATCATGCAAATCACTATTGGTTTTTTGTTTGGCCAAGACAGCCCGTTTAAATTTGGTAAGTTTAAAGTTAAATAAATCTATTGAGCTATTTACTAAGATATCATTGTACTTACTAGAATTTATTTTTGATTTTTTAGTTCTTTGTCCCAGATAAAAGCTTGGTTTTAAAAATATTTTTTGAAATTAAATTTATTTTTAACTTTTTAGTAGATAAGTATTTTAGATATTGCTCCTCAAGACGAATCACTCAAGCCCAAACTCGGTGGGGTTATGTTGTTTTATCACAGAGATGCCTGATGGTGATATTTGACTTTACAATTCAAGGTATAAAATGGCAATTATTTGACCCCAAACTAAGCACAAGACTTGTGTTTTGGGACTTGCTTTGACTCATTACTTCGAGACATTCGTCGCAATAATGTAACTTTGCTAACATTTAATAGAAAATTTAAACTATACATATTTTACAACATAATGCGAAAGTTTGTCTGTTTGTATCTGTCTGTTCTTTTACACATAGTTATTTTAAATTTGTTGTTTAAAAGTGTTTTTTTTTTTAAATATATATTCGCTACAAAGACACCGAAGTCCGTGACTGTTTTTGAGAAGCTAGGTGTTTGATCACAACTCACCCGATGTTAATTGACGATGTGGTCGAAGATGGTAAAGCACACTTAGCCTGGATTGGAACTGGCTCTCACGTGAGACTACCGGAACACACCATTAGGTGCTTGGCGGGAGATTTTTGCCTTGAGGCTATCCAGCCGAGTACGAGAAAATATTCTCCCACCATGCAATGGTTTCCTCACGATGGTTTTTCTTCACTGACAGCTCAAGCTCATTGGAGGGGCTTGAACCCACGTCCTCCGGCGTGTAAATCGACCGCGCTTACCATTGCTTACATATCGTCGCTACAAAATTATGCAGTTATGATTTAATTGATTATGGATTTGGATAAAACATAGGCTACGATTTATCTCAGAACCCGTGGATGGCGCGAAGTTAGTCTGTATTGTAAAAAAAACTACATATTTCTTTCAGGTGCCTTCATGTTCCAGGCGATAGAAGGTGCGGGTGAGATGGAGCGAGCAAACAACATGACGTGGGAAAGAGAAAACTTCACGCAGTACCTGTGGCATAATGTTACTTTAACGCTTAACTTATTCAATGAAACTGCGCTCAGAGAGAAGTAAGTTGACTTTTAAATTCAATATTTATTTGATTGAGTAGGTTATCCAATCAATAGTAAGTGGCGTACATAGAAATAATTGCTGTAATGTTCTAGTTTTCAAGCTAAAGACGTGTTTTGATTTGCAGTGCTAGCTACATTAACTTTGGTATTGCCATTAGAATTTGTCTTAAAAATACTTCTTTGTTTTACTTATGCGGGATTCCTCACGTTTAATTATACCGGATACTCCAACTATAGTTACAGCCACATCCGGTGGCCTTCTTCACGGAGACAAAGCTGAGTACACCGCCACCGGCTGTAGCAGAAACTATAGACAAAGATTTTTTATATAATTAAACGTGAATAATCCCGCATAATTAAAACAAAAATGTGTCAAAACCACGTCAGTATCCACAGTAAAAATACTTCTAATCACAATTATCAAATTATTTAAAAAACGGAGAAATCATATCGATGTATCGTGTTATTTTCCAAATCTTGTGTTTTTATGGGGTGTTTGTGTTTAATAATAGTAGTTTTTTTGTCATATAATACCAAAACAAATAGACAGGTGTAGGCAAGTGATATAGTATGGTAAAATACCCTACTACCTATATACCTACTTTTAATAACTTCGACCTGACCTGTACCTTCATTGAAGCAAATAAATCATTTGAGTTTGAAAATATGTCCCTTTGTGTTCTTTTCAAAACTCCATAAAAACATCCAGTGAAGTCACCACTACTTTACTAGGGCAAGGACTGAACTTAATCGTGATTAACTTTATATGTTTTTTTTTATAATATGACATATCAATATACGTTGAATTCATATTAATACAATGATTTTTATTAACTCAACGTATTTCCGTGCAACAAAAATCTGCCATCACCATACCATGTCGAGCTCAAAATCGAAAAATAATCTTACTTTTCAAAGATTGACTTGGTGATAGGTAGGTACCACCGTAGTACCAGATATTTTACCGCCAAGCAGTAGTGTGTAAACATACTGCGTTCCTGTTTGAAGGATACTGCAGTTAGCAACATACAGGGCTGTTGTGACTAACCATAGAAAGCCTCAAAGTAATGAGTGTCTTGTTTTGCTACTCAAAGTTCTGTGGAACGCTGCTGTTATCTGTTACCATCAGGAGAGTGTCTCGTTCGTCGCAAAACTTTTACATAAAAAAACATATCAGCCATATATGTACGCACTACTCAGAGCTGATAGATTGCTGTAAAAAACTACATTATGAAAGAGCTCTTATAAATCTCAGTTTCTGCGCTTTTGCCAAGTTTCGTACAAACATATTTCACAGTTAGTAAATCAGTGAAATACAATTCTATGATTTTCTAATTAGTGTCTAGATAAATCTCCGCTGTCTTCATTTCCGCTGCTGACGGCGATTTCCCGGAAACAAATCCGAAATGTTTATGAAAAGCGAATTGATTCATTTAACATTTTTACATTATTCCAAGGCTGTGAAATATTACAAAAAATTTGATTATATTTCACACGAAAGCTGTTTCTTGATGCCTGACAGGCTTTGAGCTTGGTATCTTCCTTGATGTTAAGTATCCGTGTGGTCGGAAGTATATAAATCTATCGAGAGCAGCCATGGTATTTGATTTTATGATTTTATCGTCACTTCTTCATTGTTTTTGAAAATAAGTATTTGTGAGATTAAATTTATACTTGGAAGAGACCAGAGGATAGAAACCAGCCCCTAAATTTACTGTTGATAAATAAATTGCACGTTCCAGGATAAGTGAAGACTTGCATGAGTATCAACAGAAAGTGGTCGGGGCCGTGAAGCGCGGCTGGGACGGCGGCCGCTCCTCCAGACAGTGGAGCTTCTCCTCTGCCTTTCTATACTCCCTCACTGTTATTACAACTATAGGTGAGTGATATAATATCTGGTACTACAGTCGTACCTACGAAAATGTTCTCTTGTAAAGGAAAACTACCACCAAGTAAAGTAACCAAGAAAATCTTTCCTTCCAGGTTACGGTCACCTATCCCCGCGCACCAATTGGGGAAAAGTGCTAACCATCCTGTACGCATTGCTCGGGATGCCACTGTTCCTACTTTATCTGAGCAACGTGGGTGAGCTGCTGGCGCGCTGGTTCAAGTGCCTCTACGCGCTCGTGTGCCTGTGCCGTGGATGCCCCGGTTTCAGGCGGCGGGGACGATTAAGACCACCTGTGAGTCACGACACTGTTTTAATAAATTCGCGTCGTGTTGCGTCCCCACGCTTGTCGTTGTTGCTAAAATCCATTATCAACACTGGGATTTAGCTTTATTTAACTTTAACTTATTGAGTGTGGCTTTTATCATCAGTGGTGTATCACAGACTCTGTCATTCATCATCACGATCGTCTTAGCTGTAGGGCGTCCACTGCTGGACATAGTGACAATGACTCATCCAGCGCGCAACTGCGGTCTCCATCGGGTCGTCTGTCTACTTTGTGGGTAGATATCCTACGCTACGCATGCCCGTGGTTTCCATTCCAAAACTTTGCAGCCCCATCGACCATCAGTTCTGCGTGCTATGTGCCCTGCCCACTGCTTCTTCAACTTGCTAATCCGCTGGGCTATGTCGGTTACTTTAGTTTATCCACGGAACACCTCATTTCTGATTCGAACTCGTAGAGAAATCCCAAGCATAGTCTTCTCAATAGCTCATTGTGCTATTTTGACCTCACTGATAAGACCCACAGTGAGAGCTCATGTTTCAGAGCCATAAAATCATCACTGGTAACAAGCACTGGACGAAAACTGTCGGCTTGAGGCACTGGGGCAATTCGGAAGAAATGTTGAGAACATGTTATTGACTCTGTCGTTAGTAGCCCCCAATTCAAATAGTTAAAAAATAATAACTCTCCATTGCAGATCCCCTAGAACTAGATAGTTAAAGGTATCAGATACATTTGATGCTGCAGTATCTACTAAGTCTGTCTTGCCTTTCCTACATATATTTAATTCTTCAATGTAGTGTGTAATTCTTGTAGCGGCTTGTTTCAGTTAGAAATAAGTGAAGCAGAGAGCATCGAGCGTCCTCCAGGGTGGAGGTCGAGATACTCTGATTCTGACGTCACGCCGGAGTACGACGTCACGCCCTACCCGCCATACCCACCGTACCCACTTTACCCCCACAGGGGATACCCAAGGTATGCTGCGTTACGTCAATCGAAATAAAGTAAATATGAAAAACATACGGCGGCCATAATAATATACGGAACTTTTCAAATTGGCTAGATGTTTGACCACAGCTCAAACGATGTTGAGGACGGTGCTGTCGAAGATGGTAAACCTAGCCTGAAATGGAACTGCCTCACAAATGAGGCTGCAGATTGTAACAAAGGCGAGAGAAAAATTAAAGTATATGCCACCGTAATGGGATAAAGGTGTGATTGTGTTATCAATGAAATTTGACTGGACTAGCCTGTTAGCTCAATTGGTATTTGCTCTGCTTGCTGAGATGTAGGGCGTGGGTTCCATTCCCACTATGATAAACATTTGTGTGATATGTATGGACATAGATGTTTGTTCTGTATTTAGATTCGTATGTATTATAAGAATGTATATAAATCAAACTTTCACTGTGTGAGCCTGTAAACAATTGAATGCGCTACCAAAGTGGGTGTTTTATGAAAGAGTGCTCTATTGTGGACCACATCTTTGCTTATCATGGCGACCAAACGCAAATTCGTTTGCGAGTCTAGTGAACTCTATTCTTTGACTTACTGATTTCCAGGAGGCCCGTGTACCTCCGCAGCGTGTCGATGCCGTACCCTCCCGCCCCGCGTCCTCCGCCGGCCCCGCGCGCGATCTCTCTGGAGCCGCGCACGGAGAGTGACCTTTCCAGTGAATTCAGCTACGTCACGTTCGATGCGCAGACCATCACTGTGCCGATCAGCGTCTGCGTTTGTATCATGGTGGGGTTAGTATATTTTACTGCTACTATAAAGCTAAAAAACTCTAGTCAATCTATATATGTACAACAAAGTACACTGAGAAAAGTAGTTATCTTAGGCCGGTCGGCGAGTTAATAGCCTACTCTTGCGTTGACGCTTAGGGTTTGTTTTTTGTTTTTAGTTAAATATTATTGTATTATAGCAGCACTATAAAACTGCGCTAAATAAAATGGCCGGTAAAGTGTAAATAATAAAGTGGCGAGAGTAGGCGAATGCGACCGGGTGTGCAGTGTACTGGAACGCGCGCGACCAAATTCACGGCAAGGCCTAAACTGCCAGCACCCGAGTCTCCCCGAGATTATGCTAATGCGTGCGTGGCAGTGTGTACGTATATGGTGCCCGGTACGCACGCACACATTCTCTTGATCATATAAGGTGCTAGTTTAATTTCGGTCTAAGACGGATAAATCTATGGAAATTTAAGCATAGGTTTCAACCTGGCCCAGACCCGACTTTTCAATTAGGGAAATTTCGTTAACATTGTAAAGAAGAAATTTATTTACATGTGACATTGCTTTTATATTGCTTACAATTGTATTGCTTAATATATCTTTGAGAGTAAGCTTAAGCCCAGCGGTAGGATGTTAAAAACTGATATTATAAAGGCGAAAGTTTGTGAGTGTGTTTGTTACATCTTCACGCTCAAACGGCTTGGCCAATTTTGATGAAATTTGGTATAAAGGTAGCTGACACCTGGATTAACGTGACCTGAAAGACACCCTGGATTAACACAGGCTACTTTTTAACCCTAAAACATGTAGCGGGTAATACCGTCGGGCGCCGCTAGTTAGCTCATAAAATTGTTAAGTTAAAATTCTTCCCTATACTAAAATAATTGCTTAGTTTGAGGCTAGATGGCGCTGTTTAACAATGTACATCAACAATTTTTAATGCTAGGCACTGTAACTTTTTTTTTGTTTCCAGGTACATAATGTTTGGCTCAATGATATTCGGCTTGTGGGAGAAGTGGAATCAACTAGACGGAGCGTACTTCTGCTTCATATCTCTTAGTAGGTAAGGATTAGTAGTCGAAGTTAGATAAAATCATAAAACCTACTTCAGAGATATGTATACATGGTCGCCTATGTACGTACCACCGCAGCACCAGATATTCTGCCACCAAGCAGTAGTGTGTAAACATTATTCTGTTGCGGTTTGAAGGGTACTGCAGCTAGAGAAATTAAAGGGCTGTTGAGACTAACAATCGATGGTCTTCAAATTATAAGCATACCCTGGATTTTGTGCAAAGTTCTGTGCATCGCTGTAATGGTCACGGACAGGCGTTATATCTTACCATCAAGAAAGTCTCGTTCGCCGAATTACTTTTACATCAAAAAAGTATTTTTTTAATGATGAAAAGCACCAAAACGAACGAGATACTATTCTGATGGTAAGCGGTAATGTTAGTCTATGACTAATGCATCAGTATTCTGAACTTTCGAGTAATAAAGCGTAGGGAACCTTGAGACAGTCGATGATGAGACTCATAAGTACTGTGATTTCGCAAGCTACAGTAGTAACCTGATAGCAGAACACAGAACACTTGCACACTACTGACACATCGTGTATGTTAATGCCAAATACTTATCAAAAACATTGTTTTGTTGTAGTATCGGTTTTGGGGACTTTGTTCCGGGCGAGCGCGTGTACACGGAGCGTATCGAGACCTCATTCATCGTGTGCTCCATGTACCTCATGCTAGGAATGGCGCTCGTCGCCATGTGCTTCAACCTTATGCAGGTGAGACCTCACGTGGGATCAGTTCGACCTCATGCGTACAATGCGACATCGACCTCATGTGTTTGAATCTGTGAGGTCGGTTTATATATATTTTGATTTCGTTTATATACTGTTTAGATATTATGTGACAGAGTGTTCACTAAATTCGTGTAAATGAAATGCCAAATAAATAAATTTCAATTGATTTTTTGGTTAAATAAATTTTATAATTTTTCGTTTTTACTTTGCCTTATGAACTCGGTTTTTTACACGATGATATTCGTCAATAAAACCATTTGAATATTAGATTTGAATGATTAAAATTGTATTTTTGATTGTCAACAATTTTATTTGTTTCAGGAACAAGTGATTCACTACTTTGCTGGGATCAAGCGAGCTCTCAAACGCATATGTCGATGTAAAAGATGATGCCCTCAGCGTTAAACTTATTTACTAAAGGCTTAGTCAGATATATTATAAGAAAATTTCAATAAAGACTTATTTATATAAATGTATAACATCCGTATTATTTGCAAACCAAAGTTTTTAGTTAAGATTGTTGCCAAATTTGGTTAATACAGAAGGCAATTTAAAAAAATGATTTGCTGGAGCGGATGATTTCCAATGAGTCTCATATCTGAGAAAATGAGCAATAACATTCCAATTAAATACACTTATGATGATGTTTTTGATCATAGTTCGTCTTTGGCCGACTTCCAAAAGGAAAAAGGTTCGCAGTACCCTTCAAACTGGAACACAGTAATGCTTACACACTACTGCTTGGTGGCAGAATATCTGGTACTGCATTGGTACCTGCCCAGACGTCCGCTTGCTAAAGAGATGTACATAAAGGAAAATTACATAAAACTACTTACTCGTTGCTAGATTTAAAATCATTATAAAATAAAGTCGTCCGCCGCGTTTGTCTGTCTGTCTGTTCGCGATAAACTTAAAAACTACTAAACAGATTATCATGCGAGTTTCGCCAGTAGATAGAGTGATTTATGAGGAAGGTTTATATCTATATAATTTGTCAAGGTTTTTTATTGCACTTGTGGGAAGCCGGGGCGGGTCGCAAGTATTATATAAAGTACGCCATAGAATCTTCTCAAGTCAACCCTTATTACTATAAGTAGTGTCCGGGATAACAAGAAATCTCCACTTATATTCTGTAAAAACGAGACAAAAGCGCACTAACCTATTCTGTATGTTCCCAACAAGTCCTCGTTCCAGCCTTCTGCGTCAAAGCGTTCGGTTCGGTTAAAAACCGCGTCTATTGTCGAAGCTAGCTTGAACATTCATTCGGGACGTCTCCGGGCAATCTGCAAAGAGCTCTGCCTTAAGCGGGCCCGTGGTTTGCGGTTACTAAACTCTCTTTGAGACAACTTGTGTCAAATGATAGCAAAACTGCGTGAGACCTTGGACCATAAATTCGGTGACCTTGTTTGATCACATTTACTGTATTTTGGACTAAAGAGATGAAAAGTTATTTCTGATAGTAGTTAGGTAGGTACCACTGCAGTCCCAGATATTCAAGCAGTAGTGTGTTAACATTACTGTGTTCCAGTTTAAATGATACTGCAGCTA
This sequence comes from Biston stratarius, assembly GCA_950106695.1. Lineage (NCBI taxonomy): Eukaryota > Metazoa > Arthropoda > Insecta > Lepidoptera > Geometridae > Biston > Biston stratarius. The sequence continues at coordinate 12,609,968 of OX467106.1, forward strand.
GCGAAATTACAGGGCTGTTGAGACTAACCATCCAAAGTCTCAAAGTAATGAGCGCCAAAGCAGTGATGGCCTGGACTTTGTTTTGCTACTCAAAGTTCTATCGCTGCAATGGTCATGGACAAGCGTTATTTCTTACCATCAGGAGAGCGTTTCGTTCGTCTCATTACTATTACATTTAAAAAAATGATTGAAATTGAAGATTGGTAGCATAATAAGGTAAGACAAACTTTTATCGCAAATAAAATCGTCAAGAAAGAAATAGTAAGCTATTTGGTAGCAACTTGCTTAACTTATCTAAAAGAGTCTCTTACTTTAGAAAATTGTACAATACTATACAGTAAGATCCCGAAGACAATAAGGAATCGGAATAGTCACTTATGTCGGTACAATAAGTGTATAGAAAATTTAAGAAATGCTGTTACATTTTTGTTATTTCTAATTGACATCGGTACTTTATTGACACGCCTCGGCAGTAAAACCGATTTGTATGCTGTGACAGCAAACGGCGTGACGCTCTCTTACGCCGCCATGCCTCTACGCCACTTCTGTAAATTTTTTTGAGTGTGTGCGCGTGTATTATTATTCTCGTCGTTGCTTCTCTGTGTCAGCTGCGTTTTGTTTAAATGTTTTGCATCTTTCGAGGGTCATATGACGGAAAACTTTTTGTTATAAGGTCGGGGTATACAAACCTATTGTAGGTACTTGTAGATATCAACAACTTACTAAAAACTAAAATTTGAAGTCGAAAATATTTTTTTCGCAATTTTAGAGTTGCGCCCAAACAAGCCTAATTTAAAAAAAATAAGGATACGAAAGACCACTAATAAAAGTTTTTTTAGAAATTATATATAGATAGTATCAGAATGATGTAAAGACTCTAACGATACCCCATACATCCCAATCTGTTCAGGAATTTTGCTACTTATGGTGGAATAAAGAAACTCACAACCACAACACTAAAAACATTACGTTTCCACACTTCTTATTTAGGAAATGCGCGTGAACATGTTAGAATTATGTTAATTAGAATTACGCAAGCCCTAAGCCACGCAAGCCTTACTACTGTATTATAGTTCCAGCTTAGTTGCGGGTATTTGTGAAACTCATTCCCTGTTCATGCCACTTACCTACATTAAGGTACTTAAAAATGCACTCCGCTCTCTCCGTGGAGAATCCGTGCTAGACTTTCAGAATTGAGAACTAGTTGATAACGTGATTTGTTAGAGTTTAATGACAAAATTAGCTTGTTTTTCGATTTTTAAATGTTTTATATAGCTGTGCTCGTGACTCCGTTTGCATGGATATTCAATAAGGATGAAATTGTGTTTTAGCAGCACGTTTTTAGAATAGCGCATATGATTTCAATTGACATAACTTTTTCGCTGACAACCGATTGGAATAAAACAAGCAGTAAATGTTACGGGAAGCTAACAAGGAAGAAGTTAATATCGTGGGATCGTAGGATTCACAGCACCATCTAACACCAAACTAAGTGAAGCTTGTACTATAGAAGTCAGATAACTGATAGAATACTAAAATGTTTTATTTTTTTTGTAAATGCGTACTGAACATCCAGACACATAAAAAACATTGTGCCCAACAATGTACCCACATCCTACAGCTTTTAAAGCAGATATATTTTCAATAAGCCAACAGTGTAGTCTTGCCACGATACATCAGTGAAAAATGCATCCAAATCGGTTAAGCCGTTTCTTAATTAGTTTTTACAATTTCAATTACACTCATTTGTGTTTACAATCCAAACAGCCGAAGTTTTTGATATTTTGTTGACAATGTTTTTTGTTCAAAAAGCTTGTTAGCTTGTTTCACGTCACCTCAGCGAGGTGTGGTCTATCTATACACTGAACTCCACATTTGCGATATTTACGTTTTACGTAACCGATATCTGTTATCAGTAATATTTATTGGCCATAAATAACAATAATGTAACAGGCAACATAATTATATGGAACAATAAAACATACATATATATATATATACGGAAATTGAGACGATGCCTTTACCGGGAGTAAATGGAAACTATTTGTTTCATTTGACTAGCGTAGATATTGACTTTCGTAGCGATGATGGCTTAGTGGTTAGCGTGGTAGGTTCCGATGCCGAAGGGCGTAGGTTCAAACCCCAACAATGAGCTTGAGCTGCCGGTGAAGGAAAACATCGTGAGGAAACCATAGCGCGGTGGTCCGGTACTTTCTAGTACTCGGCTGGCTAGCTATCACCAATTGAATCAAGTTGAAAATCTGCCGCCAAGCATCTAACGGTGTGTTCCGGCAGCCTCACTTGAGAGCCAGTTCCATTCCAGCTAGGTGTGTGCTTTATCTTCGACTACACCGTCACATAACATCAGGTGAGCTATGGTCAAAACACCTAGCCTGCCAGCTATAAAAAAAATATGGTAGAGTTCTGTTCTGTGACTAGTGACGGGTGTAGCAATCCAAACTGCCCTCATAAGTTTCAAGTCCCGCGTAACTACTAGTGATTCATTCCCAGCGGAACGGCGCGACGGAACTGAACTGCGAGTGGGCGAATTAGTGAACTCTTGAATTTAGAAAGAATTACAGTTGAATAAGCGTCATACATCAGTGGAAACTTTGGCGCCGTGGGGAGAAATTCATTGGCTAGATTATTTACCGCTGTGACTTTTCGATAGGTATAATTAAATTAAATATCGTAAAAAAATTCACACAGCGCCATCTAGTCTAGCCCTAAACTAAGCATACTGTTTTGTAGCGATGATAGCTCAGTGGTTATCGCGGTTGGTTTTCATGCCGAAGGGCGTGGGTTCAAACTCCAACAATGAGCTTGAGCTGCCGGTGAAGGAAAACATCGTGAGGAAACCATAGCGTGGTGGTAGGGTACTTTCCAGTACTCGGCTGGCTAGCTACCACCCTCAAGTTGAAAAAATCTGCCGCCAAGCATCTAACGGTGTATTCCGGCAGCCTCAGTTGAGAGCCAGTTACATTCCAGGCTAGGTGTGTTTTACCATCTTCGACCACACCGTCACTTAACATCAAGTGAGTTGTGGTCAAACAGGCTAGGCCTGTCAGCCAAAAAAAAAGCAAAGCTTGTACTATGGAAACCAGAAATTATAGAATACTTGATGATTCAGGCGTTACTTTGCGGAAGTTCATTTTGAGTGTTCAAAGTAGGTATTTATTGTAATTCCGCTTATAATTATTTAAATTAAAATATATCTAATATGACGACAATTTTTTAAAACTATTTGAAATATTACTTAATATCTAAAACTAAAATCCGAAATAAACTTAAATTCTAAATTTAAGAAACTAATTTAATTAACCACAAGTCTTTATATCTCATTATTATACTACTTCAAACCATTTAGTTAATTTGAAACACGAAATTGAACACAATCTTTACATCAGCGTTACGTTATGACAAAAGGGTTTGATCTAGATTATATCATTTGATAAATGTGTATACAGCTTAAACATTATAAGTATGAAGCAAAACTAAATATAAATCAGAAACACTAAACAGAAGCATAAAAATAGTACAAAGAGTGATATAAATTATATAAAAAAAACTAATGTTAAATAACACGAAGGATGTACAATTGTACAAGCCAGCAAGTTAATCAATGCTGGTGTTTTTGTAAAATAGCCCAGAATTCCCGCTTAGGTTAGGTTAGAACATGTTAAATATGTTGCAAGTTATTATTTATTTATGAAAAAGTAATGAGTCGAACGAGATGCTCTCCTGATGGTAAGAGATAACGTCAGTTCATGACCATTAAAACTTAATTGATTTAATTTAATTGATTGATTTTTTAATTGATTATTTGATTTCGTTTGAACTTTTGAGTAGAAAAACAAAGTCCAGGGCATCACTGCTTTGGCGCTCATTACTTGAGACTTTTGTGGTTAGTCTCAACAGCCCTGTAATTTTGCTAGCTGCAATACCCTCTAAACCGGAACTCAGTAATGTTTACACACTACTGCTTGGCGGTAGAATATTTGGTACTGCGGTGGTACCGAGATCTATCACAAAGTAAATATCTATTAAGCTATGATGATCCACATGCCACGGAACCCTAAAAACCATTTAATGCTATCATTAGATCGCTCCAACAGGTTCACGAACGAGTCTAGATCTATGAATTTTTTTATTTCCTTTCTAAAGAGATACTTATTCGTTTTTCCTCGACACGGCTAAGTGTTTTTCGAACAGCTGTTACTGCCAGCAGCTGGCTTGAAAAATATTTTTAGGTGTTCGAGCCAAGATTATGATAAAATTACTTTAAAATTGCTGTAAAAATTGGCTTGTAAGTTAGATAATCATTTAGTATCTGTGTCATTGAAATGAACATAATTATATTTTCATATTTTTTTTTTATAATTTAAAGCTCAGCCGTGGGATGCCCACTACTGTACATAGGCCTCCTTTAATGATTTCAATGAAGACCGTTTGGAAGCGGCTCGCAAATTATGGTGTGGTCGAAGATGGTAAAGTACACCTAGCTTGGAATGGAACTGGCTTTCAAGTGAGGCTGCCGGAACACACCGTTTGGTGTTTAGCGGTAGATTTTCAACTTTAGGGTGGTAGCTAGCCGAGTACCACCATGCTATGGTTTCCTCACGATGTTTTCCTTCATCTGCAGCTAAAGCTCAAACTATAGCAAAACATTTGTTGTTGTAAGTTTTATAAGAGCTAATTAATTGTTTATTCAATTAATAACATTAGTAATTGTACAATGTATATATTACTTTCAGACAAATAAAGATAATTTAAAATGGAAAAATAAGGCAATCTCAAGGTCGTCAAGGTTTGAACCCGTGCCCTTTGTTGTGTACCGACCGCACTAACCACTGGGGCATTATCGCTATTTTAAAACTGACGCAATAGAGCTCCGTGACAAGAAAGCTTCAGTAAAATGATGAATATTTCATTTGTGAACTCGGAATACGTATGAAATTTCTCTTCGAGCTGTAATTTTCACCAGAAAACCCGTAAAAGGCGACCTGTATTCAAAATTAGGTTGTCAATGTGGAGATCAGCCCTAAATGTCGTTAGGCATTGTCAAGCATCCGCCAACCTTCCTCGGCTTGTATTGTGCTTGAATTTATGTTCTACCTCTTCAGTGGCTAATCATTAGCATTTAGCGCGGCGAACATTCAGTAGGGACTTCGCCGCTTTTACTTTTACTAAAAAAATTTTTTGCCGAGCGCTAGTTTTTTGGGGTTCTTAAATATATTTCCCAAACGGGAAATTGTTACTACGCCCATTTTGTTTTCTGACCTAAAATATCTTTCCATTAAATCTTCTTCGTCTTATAATAAAACTTGTGGAGGTAAAATTTTGTACCTACATCATATCACTACATATGTATTATAAAACAAAGTCGCCCGTGGTGTCTGTCTATCTGTTCACGATAAACTTAAAAATTACTGAACGGATTATCATGCGAGTTTCATTGATAGATAGAGTGATTCATAAGGAAAGTTTAGGTATATAATATGTCAAGTTTTTGTGTAAATTAGTTGAAATATGATGTTAATTGTTAGAAGTGTCGGAAAAGGTTAAATCTAGGAGTTTTCATCGAAAACGCTGCCTAATCCCTTTGAGATAGATCAAAAGCTCCGTGTAAGCCCGTGTGCAGTCGGGGCGGGTCGCTAGTTAAAAATATTTTGAAATATATAAATGGAGGGCACTCTATTATAGATACTGAAGCAAAAAAATAATTAAATTAATTATTGTTGTCTGTCTGTATCTTTAAAAGAGTATCACGCCGAAAATACTGAAGGTATTTGAATGAAACTTAGCATGATTATAGTACATACTATAAGGTAGGTTCTTAGAAATATTTTGTTTCGTAATTCGGAACAGCTCTCGTGATTATGAAAGTCAAAATGTTTATTGAACTTTGAGTGCACGGTTCATAATAAACTAGAAGTTGGAACAGCGAATAAATATGGTGTGCACGTGGTCATTCGCACAGACTGAGTGGTTAGCCCTATTGTCAAAATCGGGCTACCTTATAAGCATGCGACATGAACAGACGCTAAGAAGAAAAAATGTCCGGCGAATAATTTCTCCGCGTATCGCAAACGAAGTCGCGGGTACAGCTAGTGAAACAACAACAACAGCGGGTAGATCATATATAAATCTCATTGTTGTGTACACCAGAAATCAAATTGAAATCGAAAACATTAGATCGTGATTTTGATTGAAATCGAATTGTCTGTTGTGTTGTCGTGGCTTCGGATACGTAAGAAGAAGCGACTCGATATTTTATCATATTATGACGCATTTCGGTTTGAACATATTAATACATTTATGATCAGAACTGTGCTCTATTTATTTTTCTCTAACTTCTGATTTTATTTTTTTCTAATGTATGATATTGATTATACTTTTATTTTGGACTTCTAGGTACCATCGAAGTACCAGATATTGTGTTGCCAAGCAGTAGTACGTAAGCGTCTATATTGCAGTTTGCAACTAGTGAAATTACAGGGCTATTGAAACTTACCATCACATATCTCAATGAGCGTGGACTCAGTTTTGTTAACCAAAATCATTATCGTTGAAATGGAGAAGCTGCCGGCTTCCTTGTTTCCTGAGAAATTTAATCTAGATATTTTCAAGGCCACAGTGAATAGGTATCTTCTAAGTCTCCGTGTTTTATCTTCGACCACATGATCGCTTACCATTAGGCAAGTTGGTGGTCAATTGCGGACTTAAGCGTGTTAATAATAAATAAATTCAAAATGAGGCGTTTTCTCTTACTAGAAACATTTTACTACTTTTACAAAAGAAAAAAAAACTAAGTTTTACAGACGTTCGTCGCTGCCGCGTACGTTGCCCACGAGGCTGGATAGATGGCGCTGATTGAGGTAACGTTGTTAGTGTGCAGTGTGTCTCGCTTCATTTCCTCTCAGAACCCTTACTGAATCTTTATCATTACCATCCGAAGATTAATCGTGACATTTGTTCGCCGGTTCGACGGGGGCCTCATTTGAATAACGGGCCCCTTGAATAACTCGGGGCCCGAGGCAGATGGAATAAATATTAATATCGGAATAAAATGAGCCTAATGATGCTCGGCTTAATAACAGATCGTTTCAGCACGAACGAGGAACGATGAAGCCGCGGAATGTGATGACTTTACCGGGTAATGAATTTATTTAAGCAATTTTAGACCTTTTTGTTGAGAAAGGGATTATGCCCTCTACTTTGTATGCTAATGATTTGTAAAAGCTCCGAGTGCGGCTTGTAAGAGAACTGTATCGCTTGTAACTGAGTGCTGCGGTGATTTGGAAGGACTGTAGTAATTAATGAAAAAATTGGGTAATTTTTTTTACATGACTGCCAAGTAGGTTTTTTGTTTTTCGTGCGTGTTCTTGTATGTATGTATTCAAATTTCTTTATTACCTCGTATCTTCCAAACGGTCGAATAGATTACGATAATTAAGGTGTCGTTAGATTAGAAACCTTAGAAGCTTTAAAAAAAAAAACAATATGGTGGATTTTTGGCGCGAAATAGTTAGTATAAACATTAACCAAATATATCAAGTAGGGTATCTAAATAAAGGCAATTAAAAGTGTATTACAAAAATATTATAAGTTATATATTTACATTTTATTAGGAATAATAAATTGGTTTGAAAAGTTTTTTCCTTTTATTATACCTATTTTAAGCTCGTTTTGCTTTTTCTATGATTGACAGGCTAGGTGTTTTTCCAAAGCTCATCTGATGCTACATGACGGTGTGATCCAACATGTTAAACACACCTAGCCTGGAATGGAAGTGGCTCTCAAGTGAGGTTGTCGGAACACACTGTTAAGCGCTTGGCTTGAGAGATGTTCTATTTGAGGGTGGTAGCTAGTCAGGTGAGCACTTGAAAGTACTCTACCACCATGATATTGTAACTCAAGTTTTCAAGTGAAATGGTTGAATGGAAAAGTTTAACCTATTTTGTTTTAATTTTTTATGATGGAGAAGTAACCAGATAAAAGTAATGCTCTTCTGGCGGTGAAAGATAAATAATTTTTGTTTATGACAAAATATTGTTGGGGTTTGAACCCATGTCACCCGATACGTGAACTTAAACTAACCTGTATGTATGTAACCTGAATGTAGCGATGATAGCTCAGTGGTTAGCGCGGTCGGTTCGCATACCGAAGGGTGTGGGTTCAAACCCCAACAATGAGCTTGAGCTGCCGGTGAATGAAAACATCGTGAGGAAACCATAGCGTGGTGGTAGGGTACTTTCTAGTACTCGGCTGGCTGGGGCTACCTTCAAGTTGAAAATCTGCCGCCAAGCATCTAGCGGTGTGTTTCGGTAGCCTCACTTGAGAGCCAGTTCCATTCCAGGCTAGGTGTACTTTACCATCTTCGGCCACATCGTCACTTAACATCAGGTGAGTTGTGGTCAAACACATAGATTGTCAGCAATAAAAAAAAAAACCTAACCCAAAATCGTATTCGACGCGTGTCTATTTGCGCAGTTCATCTAAGTGTTAGTATCAATTATGATTGAGATATATATTTTCTTCTCGTATTATAAAGTACTATAAGCACGTTAAAGTTACGATAAATATATACACTACGTGTTTTAATAATCTGACATTAGAGTCAGCCACTCAGCCTACTCGAAACTAACCCAATAAGCAAGCTAGTTCAAATTCAATATGGCAACCGAGATTTTTGCCCGAATATCCAGAGACGGGGGTCAGGGATTGGCAGTTTATTTTTATGTTTTGGGAAAGCCACATTCAAACTGTAGCGTATTTGCAATAACAAGATAAAAAACATACATTTTTTATTTAAAAGCTCAAGAAAACACTCGCCTGATTACAAGTATCAGAGAATCTGCCGCCAAGCAATAGTGTGTAAACATTACTCTGTGCCAGTTTGAAGTATACTGCAGCTAGCGACATTACATGGCTTTTCTTACCTTGGGGTACGGCTGCAATGGTCATGGACATGCGTTATCTCTTACCATCAGGAGAGCGTCTTGTTTGTCTCATTAATTTTACATTTAAAAAAATACAATAATGCTTTAACGGCTAAACATATTTGGATGACATCTGAATGTATTATATATATCACGCAAGCTACTTGTATCAACGAGAGAAACCGCGGGGTGCAGCTAAAAATGTAAAGTTTATATTTTTTAGTAAAACCTTTTTAGATTTATATTCTTATGATATACGGAATAAAGAAAGCATTGATGCATTGATTCTAAAAATTCTTTCTGCATTTCAAATTATATTTTTCTCCGGGGAAATTCTCCGTGACACGGAAAAGAAAAGTTAATTTTCCCGATAGCGGTTGTGTGTGTGCGTCCGACCACAACCCTTCTGCCAAACGGACACTCCAGCTTCGGTTCCTTTCGGACACCTTCGGGAGCCGATAACAGACATTGACATATTTCTCCTGTCATATTTACAATTTCTTACACAATCATCCGTAAAACGGTTCCTGAAAGGGTTTTATCCCGGGACATATAGCCGATGCGGCCTATTCCGAAGAATAGATAAATTATGCAAAAAGGATGACAGATGCCTTGAGGAACTAATCGTTTGAGATGAAGGTTGGTGTCACAGCGGATATAAAATACTCAAGGAAATCCCTCGGAAGCCTTGTTTAGGTTCTATCTTTAGGTTTCCTTAAAATATTTTTTGCGCTTCCGGGACGGGTTGAATTTCCTATACAAGACGTCAAAAGTACTTATTTAAAAAAAGGCATTTCTGGGGACTGCTGCCAGAAGTAAACACTTAAAGCACGTCATTTTAGCATGTTGGTGATGCGAGTCCGAGTTTTCCCGAGCCAAAAATAGCCCAAAGAGGTTTAAAACGTTTTCAGTTCAAATATAGTATTACGAGTATTGTTTTTACATTCCTTATGTTTTACATTTATGATAAAATTTAATTATTTATTGAATGTTACAAATTTACAATTAAAAAAAAACTAATTTGATGTTTTCTTGTTAAGTTTAGATTGCGTTTAGATCTGTAAGTTTTTTTGTTGTTTTTTGTTATAAATAAAAATATATTATTATTCTCAAAATATTATTATTATTTGACCCAAGCTGTGTTACTCTTACCCTCATTAAGTCTTTACATCTTTCTTCTTTATGTGTATCGATGGATTCTACGGTGCTGCTACGAGACGCTACGAACTGCTACGGAGATGCTACAGAGAATACGTATTTTGCCACACCAATTAGCTCTCACAGTTCCCGAACTGTGGAGGTCATAGACCAACTTTCTTCATACTGTATTAGAACAAAGTAGGTACTGTATTTTGTAACGATCTGACACCAAAGCTATTGTCAAAAAATAACTCGTACTGAAAATATCTACGAATGTAAAAGTAAATATCTTTCCACAAGATAGTAAAAAATTGTAAATAGTAAATTTGTTTGACGTCCAATTTACTCAAGAAAATTAGTTTCCCGTACGTATATCTGGCATTAATTTCTGATATTATTTATCTAAATGAAATATTGTATTTTATGAGAAAATATGTCCTGTTTAAATTTTACTAAAACAAACTCAGTGAAAAAAAAAAAAAAATTACAGGAATGCCAAACAATAATATATATTTCTTAATTATAGCCAGTGTCTCTCGGGATAATATAAGGATTCTAGCGATACCCCATCTAAAGTTCAGAGATTTAATAGTTATGGTGGAACAAAGAAACACACACATACACGAGCCCTGAAAACATTACAAACCATTTTTTGAGCAGTCATGTTAAAAATATTAGGAGCCACAATAACGAACATCAAGCGAATAAAAAAACATATTGTGGCCATCTAAGCATACTATATAAATAAACTATTATCAACTTTGAAAGCTCTAATACTAAGCCTATATATTTTTTCTTTCTTCATTTGTTTGTATCTCTATTACTGCCCTGTTAGCTCATTCGGTAAAGTCCTGCTTCGAGCGCTGGAGGGCGTGGGTTCGATACCCACTCATGACTAACATAGAAGTTTGTTCTGTGGGTGTTCTGTTTATACTATCAGTATAAACAAAACATCCACACTTTATACTTCATTCATACATACTTCTGTATATACTTAGTTTTGTAGCGATGATAGCTCAGTGGTTAGCGCGGTCAGTTCGCATGCCGAAGGACGTGGGTTAAAACCCCAACAATGAACTTGAGCTGCCGGTGAAAGAAAACATCGTGAGGAAACCATAGCGTGGTGGTAGAGTACTTTCTTGTACTTGGCTGGCTAGCCACCACCATCAAGATGAAAATCTGCCGCCAAGCATCTAACGGTGTGTTCCGGCAGTCTCACTTGAGAGCCAGTACCATTCCAGGCTAGGTGTGCTTTACCATCTTCGACCACGCCGTCACTTAACATCAGGTGAGCTGTGGCCAAACACCTAGCCTGCCAATAATAAAAAAAAAATAGGACTAGATGGCGCTGTGTGAATTGTTCCATATATATTTTATTAAAAAGCTAGCAAAGCTAGAACATGTAGATACATTCTACTCACTGTTACAACGCTACTTTTACAACTACGTAATCTTTCCAACAATTAATTTATAGTTGTTCTTGGAAGGTCGATAGCAGTACATTAAGAACAGTAGATCATCTTCACAGAAATTGGCCGCTGCCAGTTTGAATATGTGCGTGTGTACCGGGCGCCGTGTACGTACACACTGCCACGCGCACATTAGCATAATCTCGGGGAGACTCGGGTGCCGGCAGGCTGGGCCTTGCCGTAAGTTTGGTCGCGCGCGTTCCAGTACGCTGCACGCCCGCTCGCATTCTTCTGCTCTCACCGGCTATTTTATTATTTACACTTTATTTAGAGCAGCTTTATAGTGCTGCTGATAATACGTAAATAATATTTAACTAAAAATAAAAATGACAAGACAAAGCCTACTCTTGCGTTGACCCTAAGCGTCAACGCAAGAGTAGGCTATTAACTCGCCGACCGGCCTAAGGCGAACTACTCTTCTCAGTGTACTTTGATATTGGTTACAATCAATTTATGTATCTTCAAGTGTGCGAGTGAAGACACAGATTATACAAAAGTTAGTATATATTTAACTGCGGCATCTCGTGCCCAGCTTCGATTACTGGAATATCAGAAGAAATAGTGGCAATAGAGTAAAACCAATGAAGCACCAGACAAGCACTTTAGGATATTTTACGAGGAGCTTTAACGAGTATCCAATTTCTGTCTGGGTTTAATCGACTTCAAAAAAGTTAAATAAAAAAATATTAAAAAGTTAGAAGTTTGGTGGTAGATCTCTTTAGCAGGAGGTTAAGAGGTCGTCTAAGTAGGTACTACCGCAGTACTAGTTATTCTGCTTCCAAGCAGTAGTGTGAGAGCATGAAGGGTACTGCAGATAGTGAAATTACAGGTCTGTTGAGACTAACCATCGAAAGTCTCAATGTAATGAGCGCCGAATCAGCGTATACCTTGACTTTGTTTTGGTACTAAGAGTTCTGTGTATCGCTGCAATGATCATGGACAGGCGGTCTCTTACCATCAGGGGCCAAGATCATCTCTTTACTTTCACATTTAAAAAAATGTTGACTGTATAATATATTAGGTACTTTTACTTTATTTTTCATCAAATGTTTGCAAATATTGCCATGGTGGTGCCGGCGTAAGAATAGTAGTACCCCATCCTCTCTACCCGTGGTTGCCGTAAGAGTCGGCTAAGGGATGTACCTACGGAAGATGGGCAGCAGCGTCTTCCGTTTTGAACAATCACACCTAACTGCGCTCGCCAACCCGCCTGCCAAGCGTTGCGAGTATTGGCAAAACCCCCCCAGGAGGAGACCTATGTCCAACAGTGGACGTCCTACGGCTGAGATGATGGTTTGCAAATATCTAAGTACCCTGACATAATGCACTAAATGCTCTGTCAAAAAAGAACATTACATGTCTGTGTATGTTACAGTTTCTAAGCTATTAAAAATGTTTAATTTGCCTTATTCTTGCGAAGTAACCTATGTCAATGTTTGGTATATAATTTTCCTCGTTCACAATACCCTTACCCTCCCCCGCCGGGTTGTCCTGAGATTTATGACGTAGTTTCCGCTTTGGCAGCCAAATCCACAGGATGTACTTGGTAAGCGTTTGTTGGATATACGATATTACGCGTGATAAACAGATAAACCGGACATTTATCACTTTTCTTATTGATACTTGATAAAAAAAAACTTTTTGAATTTTCTCTTGTAAGTGTTGCTGTTTTGTCACTAAACGTGCGACAATACTAAACACTTTCAGCTTCTTCAGTTGTTACTAAATCACGCAAAAACAGCTCAATGGATTTGGATGAAATTTGGCAAACAGATAGTTTATAACTTAGATTAACACTTAAGATACTTTTTCACTGGCAAGCCAAGTAGAAAGCCAAGTAATAGTAGATTGTTTGTATTTCCCAATACGAAAAATCCTAAAAGGAATATAAATTCCCTCAAAAAAGGGCCTTCTATTGTTTAGATGCTTCACTACTATAAAGTGACCAACGTGTAGCCCGATACACGTACAGAGAATGGCGCCATCTAGATCCTACGCATGGCATTTGAAAACAGTCCCACTTTTCGTTGTACCGTCTTTTCGTGAACGATGATATATATGTAAGTACTATTATTATAATATCTGTGCTTATGGAAGGCTATAGGTGTAATTTTTTTATTTATGTTAAAGTAATGAGACGAACGGGAATCTTTTCTGATGGTAAGAGATAAGGTCTGTCCATGACCATTGCTGCGATACACAGAACTTAAGAAACAAAACAAAGTCCAGGGCATTCCTAAAGAGGTTTACCACCAAATGCATTTATCTATCTATATCTTTAAACGAGCAATTCTTGTATATATATATATATTCTGAATCTCGAAAACGGCTCCAACAATTTTCATGAAATTTAGTATGCAGGGAGTTTCCGGGGCGATAAAACGATCTAGCTAGGTTTCATTTTTAGAAAACGTCGTTTTATCCGTGTTTTCACCCGAGCAAAGCTCGGTCATCCAGGTACAGCCTACAGCCTGGGGCGGGGCATCTTCTACTCACATGTTGACACTGGAAGTAGCACAGAGGGCTGTACTTAAAGTTATAATGAGGAAAAAATTCCGATACCCTACATACCAGTTATATAAAGACTGCCAAGTCCTTTCCGTCAGGCAGCTCTATATTTATAATATAACTTTGGAAAAGTATAGACACACAAAAATACCCAATGACCACCCCACCACCTATAAAAGACGAAAGGATAGAGTGATACGTGAACTTAACTGCAGAACACGATCAGCACAAAGACATAAAATTTTTTTAGGTGCCTTTATTTATAACAAAGTTAATAAATTTATCAAAAATTTCGATTCAATGAATCTGTCTGATGCCAAGTTTTCATTAATCACATGGTTATCCAAATTAAATTATTCTGAAACTGAAACAATACTTCAAATTATGGGATGAAATTATGTATTCTGTATAAAATAATTATATTGTATAGACAACTAATAAATTCATAACACACACATACGCACCCACACACCTACACACGCCCAAACGCACGCGCACACACACGCACACACATACGCACGCACACATCTACATACACCCAAACGCACGCGCACACACACGCACACACATACGCACGCCCACCCGCACGCACACACACACAAACGCACACACACACAAACGCACACACACTACACACACGCGCAAATACTACACACACACACACACTACACACACGCACACTCTCATATTGTCATACTGCCACAATTTTTTTTGCCTCTACAGAACCTACGATACGAGCTCTGCTTAGTGTAGGTTCTGTGTACCATTAATATTGCAAAAAAGACCGTAGTATAGGTATCTCTTACTGTTAAATATGCAATAAGACTTTGTACTTGTAAATATTATGGAACAATAAATATTATTATTATTCTTTTTGGGAGTGTTTTCCTTCTCAGCTCTTTGGCTGGTTTTTAGCTACATTTACGGGCGTAAGCCAAGTAAATGCAGCATGTGGTATGTGTTTAGTTTGAAAGTGTGTTGTGGTGAGAATCTGTAGCATTTTCTTCTATCTGCATGAACTTTCTTACAATTCGACACGTATTTAAAATTGCAGCTTTTTGTAGGGTTATGTAGAGGGTTTCCTTTAAATTAAGTAACTTTAGGCTATGGAGGAGATGATTGGGGATTATACCTGTTGTCGAGAGGACTACAGAAACTACATATACCTTTTCTTGTCGCCAGATTCTAGTCACTTCCTCTTTGAGTTCTGCATATTTACTAATTTTTTCAGTTATTGTCTTCTGTATGTTATGGGTGTTGGGAACTGCAATGTCTATTAGGTAAGTTACTTTATTTATTTTATCTTGTAGGGTTATATCCGGTCTATTGTAGTGAATCGTCCTGTCGGTGAGGATGGCGCGATCGTAGTAGAGTTTGTGTGTTGTATTTTCTAGGATAGTTTGTGGTGTGTATTTGTAGTAAGGGGTGCTTGTGTCGTGTATGAGTGTATATTTGAGTGCAAGTTTTTGGTGTATGACGTTTGCTACCTGGTTTTGTCTGTGAGTGTAGTCCGTTTGTGTGAGAGTTGTGCATGCTCCTGTTATGTGCTGTATGGTTTCCGGTTGGATGTGACACTTGCGACATTTATCGCTGGTTACTGAAGGGTCTTTGATTATATATTTTCTATAATTTTTAGTGTTAATTATCTGATCTTGTATTGCGATTATAAATCCTTCTGTTTCTGGGAATAAATTACCTATTTTGAGCCACTTATTTGATGCTATTGTGTTTACGTGGGATTGTTCCAGGTCATGGGGGTGTCGACCGTGAAGAACTTTCTTTTTCCATTCTTCAATTTTTTGTTTTTGTGGATCATCATTATTAATGTGTTGTGTGTCTGTCTGTTCGTTTAAGTTAAGTGGAGTGTAATTAAGGTCGTTTAGTACTATGGCTTTATGTATATTACTAGTGACAGATTTTGTGTAAAAAAATGTTTTTAATCGACTGACTTGTTTCCGCCAAAGGTACTGGATGTCTATTAGGCCTATTATTATTATTATTATTACTGTAAACATGCACTATTGCATTCTGTGTGCGAGAGCCTGGTAAGATTCAATGCTGGCATGTCTTTTCTCCGCCAAAAAGTGTCCGTTCACACTACCTCCTACATTCCGAAATATTTCTGTACCTTTGGCAGATCACCTTGAACTACTTGGGTTAATCCTTACCCCAACACTTGACTTTTTTTTTCTCTTTCTTCTTGGCATCGCACTCTGTGCATTTTGCCAGTTTCAATGATTCTATATTTTGTGAGTAGTCTTCATTTTTCAGCTTCTTTATCATCTATAGTTACAGTCAAAGTCTAGTCTTGATCAAATCCAGTCGGTCCTAGTCAAATCAAGTCATGCCTTAGTAAAGTAGTGGCGACTTTACTATAAGCTTCTGGATGGAGTTTTGGAAGCAACACGAAAAGTCATGTTTAACCACATTATATCGTTCTCTCACACTCGCGCTTGTAATTCGGCACTTTATAAATAAAACACCACTATTTTAATGCATAAAAACTCGAAAAAACACTAGTTTTAGAAAAAAATACAATGGGGCGACACGACGCTCACCGCATTCCCGCCAAAACCACACTTAACTTTGGGACCTACCTGGAGCCAACAGCTAAATTAGCTGGGAAAAATCTGCGTAAGGTTAGGCGATATTTCACACCGGGGCAGCTGCTTGCATTGTATCAAGCACAAGTCCGGTCGTGTGGAATATCGCTGCTACCTTTGGGACAGTTCTGCCAAGTACCAACTTCAAGCTCTTGATTCGGTGGAGCGGCATGCTGTTCTACTTATTGGTGATGAAAAGTAGATAGAAAAAAAAACTTTTAAGCTTTGAAAGTCGCCGGAAGGTAGCACGTCTGTCAATTTTAGACAGGATTCATTTCGGAGAATGTGCTACTTAGCTGTACGAACTTTTACTTCAAACCCTTTTTTACTACAGGACTAGTAGAGAAACAGCCCACTACCGCCCATACATAGTGAAGTTTCCTTGGATACGCACTAAACGTTTTGACTCTACGTTTCTCATCCGTACGGCCAAGGAATGGAACAAGCTGCCGACTTCCTTGTTTCCTGAGAGATATAATCTAGATTTTTTTCAAGGCCAGATTGAGCAGGTATATTTTGTCTGCGTGCTTCATCTTCAACCACATCATTGGTTACCATCAGGCGAGTAGGTGATCAAACGCGGACTTGTACGTGAAAAAAAGATGATAAACATAATTGAAATGTTATGTTCATTACAGCTGTGTTACCTTAAGCGGTTTATTTGCAAGACATTTTAAATTCATTTTTAGAATTGTAAAACAAATTTACAGGTGTACAGTATAAAGGCTGGACGTGTGAAGGCATTAATATGGTGATTCCTAGCGGCGCTAACTCGGGTTCATTTTATTCCGAATTATGTGGACGGAAAAGAAAGATTTAATCATCTTTTACAGAATTATATACACATCATAAAGGTAAGTTACTGAAAATATATTTTTAACCAGTAAAAACAACTATAAAGTCATCATTTTAAATAAAAGTATTTATTCTATTCATAAAGTTATTGTTTTTGGATAATTGATTGATTCAAGCATTACTCTGCGGAAGTTTATTTCTAGTATTCAAGAGATATATTTTTATATTATTTCCGCTTAAAAGTAGTTTCGGTTACAACAGTGACGAATATTTAATTTAAATTAAATATATTTTTAGAAACCTAATATATAAGTCAAAGATAATTTTAATTATATATCCGCAATATTCCTTAATATCTAGAAGTGAAATCCGAAACTTGAAAAAACTTGAAATTAACTGGTTACTGCGGCTAAAAGAGGATATAAACACATATAAACACTTTTGGTTATTTTAATTAGATATTTTTATTTATTACTCGGTGGTAGATTTCCTTTGCAGGAAGTCGTCTAGGTAGGTACCACCGCAGTACCAGATATTCTGCCGCCAAGCAGTAGTGTGTAAACATTACTGTGTTTCGGTTTGAAGCTAGCGAAATTACAGGGCAGTTGAGACTAACCATCGGAAGTCTCAAAGTAATGAGCGCCAAAGCAGCGATGCCCTGTGCCCTGGACTTTGTTTCGCTACACTGTGTATTGCTGCAATGGTCATGGACATGCGTTATCTTTAGCGTATCGTTCGTCTCATTACTTTTACATTAAAAAAAAATGACATATTTTGGTTTTAGAAATTAAAGAATATTTCGGATAAATATTTCAACATTGTCGTCAAGTTGGACAAATTTTTAATTATTTATTTATTTTTGTCCAGTGTTGCCATTGCATTAGTAAAAATTACTCAAAATTTGTATTATAGATGAAATATATCAATTTAAATATATCATAAATTCATGATATATACCCTAATGCAAATAGCTGATATACGCAAACCCTGGCCTCGCCACATCTCACGTATTTCCAAGTTTTCAAACGACTGTGATTCAATATCCTAAACACACTTGGCTGGATTGACATACTATTCTCGAGTTGGGCGGGTGAAACACGCCTTTAGACGTTTGTTCAATTCTAACTTGAGTGTTCAAGGTATATATTTAGTTTATTTCCGCTTAACACGCTTTCCGCTTGTTAAGCGAAAACAAACTAAATATATACCTTGAAAACACTTAAAATTAACTTCCGCAAAGTAACGTCTGACTCAATCAATACTAAGTTTTAGAATTTCAATTTATGCAGATTTTAAAGTTAAATTACTTTAACTATATCTACTGATATATCTAGATATATCTACTTTAAGACCACGAAGGCCTACGTGCAAATAATATTCTATAACGTATGTTTACAATTTTAGGCATGACTCATTTGTAGTGTTGTTCCTACAGCTCAGTTAATTGTTTCATATTTTAAGTGTGTTTTTGAAAGTTTAATCTAAGGATAATAGATGGCGCTGTACAAAAATCAACACACGATTTTGATTCGCGGCCGTTTAGTATATATCAACACAGACATATATAGACTATACAGAGTGCTGTGATCTCTTTTCGGCGAAGTATATCATAAGCTTTTTTTATGGTTGACAATCTAGTTTTTAAACACAGCTCTCCTGATGAGTGATGGTATGGTAGAAGGTGGTAAACACGCCTGGTATGAATGGGACTGGCTCTAATGTGAAGCTGCCGGAACATATTGTTAGGTGTTTGGCGACATATTTTGAACTTCAGGGTGGTAGTAAGCCAGCCAAGTACTAGAAAGTATTCTACGACACCAGGTTTCCTGACAATGCTTTCTCTCACCGGCAGCTCAAACTCATTGTTAGGGTTTGATCCCACGACTTTCGACGAGTAAATCAACCCCGCTAACCAATGAGCTATCAACGCTACGATTATAGGAGATTATTGGATACATACCGAATCTTGCCATCACAGCTTACCTATAATGCGACCAGATACACAACGAAAAGGCATCCTCTTACAGTGGAAATCCCCTTTAAAATGTTTTCAGACCACTGAGCTATCACCGCTACGGAATATTGGAAAAAACTTAAGATAGATCTACGACGAATCTAGAATTTAGTCTACAATGGAACGTCGACAAATCCACGCTGAGTCTACGAAATACTTTCAGCGGTAACATGAGGCATCTACACGTCTACGAAGTTACTACAGAATAATCCTCGGCACCACACGACGAGAGCGAGTCATTTGTCCAACCAGCAGGAGGACCGAAAGAAACAGCTCTAAGCCAGCGTTATACTCCAAACAAGGCCCATCTCTCCAGAGGATAAGTCAAAAGATTAATGTCACCGTATTTCACGAGCACTACTCCCTTACATTTGTTCGTCTGAAATCTTCACCATGGCAGAATTATAGCCAGATGCATTGTGTTCACAAAAAATATTATTATTATTGTCAGAATCAGCCCTATTTTTAGAAACTGTCCCACTGCTGGGCCTGGTTTTCTTCTCAGTGTGAGAAGGGTAAGGCCGTAGTAAACCAACCAAGTGTGAGTTGGCAGACTTTACACATCCTCGAGAACTTTTTTAAAGAACTCTTAGACACGTAGTTTATCGGTGTTAAAGTTTTTTTTAATAAACTATATATCGGCAAAACACACATAGAAAAGACAGATGCGTGCCGTGAGATTGGAACCCAGATTGATTTCTAGATTGGAAATCAGACGGCCGCATAGCTAGGCTATCAGAGTACTTATACCAATTTTAGACGAAGAATAAGCAAATATGTTGTCTGTTTAATGGTAAACGAACCGCTGATTCTGGGCCCTTCTACTATAATTATTGTAGTTGTGTTATGTACCTATCCGGAAAGATGTTTATAGGCAATTATATCGTTAATCGTTTTTTAAATAGACAGATAGATAGAAACTCCTTGTTGTGCACAATCTTATGAGCTAATGCCACAAGTGGCACACTCATCGCTAAAAAAACTGTCTCTATTCATTTAGTCCAAACAAAAGCTAGGTTACATTGTTTTATTCTGGTGCCAACCTTTTGGTTCCATTATCATCTGATGCTGAATCTGAAAGTTGGACAGTTCATTGAAAATATTCCAATGACTACAAACGCCACCGAAAAGTCACGGGAAACCAAAATAAGTAATTTCGTTTACTATGATTACCTAAACTGATTTTAATGCAACTTCTATGAGACCAATCTGAAAGTATATTAAAAAGTTCATGGTATATATTTAATTTATTTTCGTTTAACAAGAAAGCGTTAAGTGTTAAAAGTGTTAAGCGGAAATAAACTAAATATATACCTTGAACACTCAAAATGAACTTCCGCAAAGTAACGCCTGTATCAATCAATTATCTGAATATAAAAAAAATACAATAATTGAAAACCTCCACCTTTTTTGGAGTCGGTTAATAAGATTGGACTCATAATTATGACACAAAAAGGGAAAAGCGTAAGAAATTTGGGGAGACCATTGGTAAGATGTGTGTCAAATAAGAAACTAAAAGTAAACGAATTGTCCATCTGTTCTTATGTAATCTGTGTGTCACCCTTGAACTTGGTGTGGGTATACAAGTTGCGTATTGTGTTGAGTAATGGCGCCCCATAGCGGCGCGTGGCCTATCTGTCATGGCGATATTACTTGTACGACTTCTACTTCTGCTACTTCCTCAATGCTTCTTCGCAACTATTGTTTCTGTAATATATTGCTTAACCGATTGGGTAACATTCTAAATTCGTATAATTATTAAATAGATAGAAACTCACATAGATAGAATGTGCAGAAAACAAGACAACCTTATGAGCTAGTACCACAAGTGGCGGCCTTATCGCTAAAAGCTCGCTCATCCGGGCAACCATAAATGGAGAACACCTTACTGATTAAGAACAGAGGGGAAATAATACATATAGTTAGTATGTGAAATATTTATTTATTTATAAAAAATACGGCCCTGTTGGCTCATTGGTAGTATATCTGCTTTATGAGCTGTAGGGCGTGGGTTCGATTCTCACACAGGACATTTTTTTTTTGGTATAAACAAATGTTTGTTCTGGGTTTTTTCTATAAGTATTTACAAAAAAGTTTCAAGTATTCTATCAGTTATCTGACTTCTATTATACAAGCTTTGCTTAATTTGGGCTCAGATGGCGATGTCCTACGATTTATTTAATATTTGCTTAAATACCTTTTTTTATATAAAGGTATTGAAACGAATGAGACGCTTTCCTGATGGTAAGAGATAACACCTGTCCATGGCCATCACAACGGTACACTGAACTTTGAGTAACAACGAAATCCAGGGCATCGCTGCTTTGGCGCTCATTAATTTAAGACAATTAGATGGTGAGTCTCAACAGCCCTGTAATTTTGTTAGCTGCAGTACCTTTCAAACCGGAAAACAGTAATGTGTACACACTACTGCTTGGCGGCAGAATATCTGATACTGCGGTAGTACCTACCTAGACGACTAAGGAGATTTACTACTAATTACCTACATAAATTATATACATACATAAATTATATACATACATAAATACATATACATGCCAATATGAATCAAATTTATTACATGAATAGTAACAAAAAGACGAAAACTATAAATAGTTATTAAAGAATGTTAAATCAGTGTTCGCTGACCTTACAATTAAAAATCTCCAGTGATGTCCTGTGCGGTGGTCCAAAAAACTATTCTTCTAAGCCTCTGTTGTATATTTTCATTTGTCTACTTGTATAAAATCATCATTATCTGACTTACAATTAATAACAGCAAAAAGATTAATTAGCAAACGATTTAAGGTTGAAAGTTAAAACTGAACTTGATATCTTTTTAATTGGTTGCAAGTAAATAAATATCAAATTATCGAGATAAAATAACACAACTTAATTAAATGGAGTTGAGTTTTGTTTACAAATTGTAGAGAAATTGGTCTCGCTTATCAGAATGATAGATGGAGAGCTAAAGTATCATAATTATCTTTATAATATTAAACTTTAAAATGTCTAATTAACAGACGCTTGAAAATTACTCATATTAATTTGATACATTCACGTAAATACAAAAACAAAGAACGAATCTTTTATTGGAGTTACGGATTTGGTATTTTCAAGTAAAGTCTGCTACGTTTGAAAAATTCGACTACATTCCTTGGATATATTCGCGTAAATATGTAATACAAATAACACTTATCTTTTGTTGGAGTTACGGATTTGGTATTTTCAAGAAACGTCGCTACGTTTGAAAAAATCTCATATTACTTGGATACACTAGCATAAATACGTAATACAAAAAAATATCTTTTATTGGAGTTACGGATTTGGAATTTTCAAGAAACGTCGCTACGTTTGAAAAAATCTCATATTGCTTGGATACACTAGCATAAATACGTAATACAAAAAAATATATTTTATTGGAGTTACGGATTTGGAATTTTTAAGAAACGTCTGCTACGTTTGATTATTACACAGTACCTGGTTGACCGAGCATTGCTCGGCTGAAAATACGAATAAAACGACGTTTTCTGAAAATGAAACCTAGCTAGATCGATTTTTCGCCCCCGAAACCCCCTGGATACAAAATTTCATGAAAATTGTTGAAGCCGTTTCCGAGATTCAGAATATATATATATAGTATATATGTATACAAGAATTGCTCGTTTTAAAGATATAGATATTATTTGGATACATCCGGCTAAATAAAAATAAAAAAACTTTTATAGGAATTACGTATTTGTTTTTTTTTTAAATTGATTACCAGTCTCTTGAAAATGTAATACATTCGTGTCAACAAAAAAAAACTAATATATTATATTTAAATTAAGTCCAATTCACTGTTGTAACCAAAACGACTTTCCGGGTGAAATACACTAAAAATATATTTCTCGAATACTCTATAGATCTTAAGGAGTCAGTGTGTCAGTTGTTATCAATTCTAAAGTGCCTCGTAAGTAAAAAAAATCTAAGTAAAATATTCAAATCCAGTTATTTCGTGGACAGCACGCAATCTTGCGTAATATATTCAATTCAAAAGCTGCTACAAAAGTTATACGAGCCCATAAAACCCCTTTTAGTCCTTTGGAGCTTATTCTGGCCGTCTAGACTCGACAATAAGGGACCTATGCAAATCTTGGCATGAAAGAATCGCCCTCTGACTCTTTGTTTCAAAACTGTAAAATAGTATTTTAGATTACAAAATGGCCGTCGACTATTGCCACTTCGACTATCAAAAAATAGTCAAGTTTCAAGAAAAACCTACTGAAGGTATCGTACAAATTTAAAGTGTTTTTTTTTTAAATATGTTTTGGGTTTTTTTTTTTTGTTTGAGATTGTTTACCGCCCTAGAATTTGACCAGTTTTATTGTTTTAATCTGTATGCATAAGCATAAGTATTTTTTAATGTAGGTATGGCATCATTTTCAAATGTGAAAAAAATTTACTTTGTTTGTGGCATGGCATGTTTTTTTTTAAATATTATTATTCTTGTTCAAATATACAAAATAGATTCCATCTTTGCCTAAAATTTTAAGAATATAATTTAAAAAAACTACAATAAAGTTGCAGATAGATAGATAACTCTTTATTTTTATTTAAAAAAATTACCATCAGTGCAACAACTGGCGGGCTTATCGCTTAGAGCGAGAGACTATTTACCAAATTTCTAATGAAAATAAAAACAAGATTAAAGGCATATCTAGTTTGATGACAATTCCTGCTACTTTTTAGGGTTCCGTACCCAAAGGGTAAAACAGTACCCTACTACTAAGACTCCGCTGTTCGTCCTTCTGTCTGTCTGTCCGTCTGTCACTAAATCACACATCAGTCAGATTCAGATCAATCAGTCAGATTCGGTTGTCAGTTGAGATTTTCACAGATGATGTATTTCTATTGCCGCTATAACAAAAAATACTAAAAAACAGAATAAAATAAATATTTAAGGGGGTTCCCATACAACAAACGTAATTTTTTTGCTCATATGAAGAAACTCACATACACACATGAACTCTGAAAAAATTACACTCCTTTTCTTGGGCAGTCAGTTAAGACGCAGTGCAGCCATAGCAATATGGTCTCGTTAGTTTTATTTGAGTAAATAACCCTAAGAAGGTTCAAATGACATTATTTGTAGAGATTTATTGTTCCACAAGATCTATCAAGCAAAAAAATTGAATTTTCTTTGAAAGCGGCTTTATTCTGTATTAAATTAGAACATTTCAGAGAAAAATTCAGCGATAAATCGTTTTTTCTTCTTTATTTTCGTAAATGTTTGGGAATGAGTTTTAAAATTGCTTTACAAAATGTAAAAAATAAACTAAAATTTAAATATTTAAAAAAAAAATATTTACCGCTTCTAATTTATTCTACAGTTGTCTGAAAGAAAATAGTGTTTTAATTTGTAAGAAAAATTACATAAAATTTAATTAATTAAATTCAATTCAAAAACTTCTAAAATAATGGCAAGTTATCCTAATTTCTGATTTACTTTAAATTTAAAACGTTCTGTGATGTTATTTTAAATGTCTGCGAATGTTTTAATTTCCCAACGAATATCTTTAAATAATCATAAATTACGAAAATATACGAAAGAAGAGCACACATAATTTAAAATTTGTTTTACTTCACTGCGGTAAAGCAAAAAAAGATGGAAAGTGTAAGCTGTATGTTTGTAAGTCCGTCCCTATATTCAGTCGTATTTACTAAACGGCTGAACCGATCATGATGAACGAATGTAGTTGTCATCTTTATTGCGCAAGTGTCACTAGAAAAATAATTCCGCAGTCGGTTATATATATATTTTTATTTTTTAATTGTTATTTGAGTCATTAGCACTGAATTAAGCTACCTCCATAGATTAAAATCCCGTGAGGCAGCGTGATTTTGTGATATAAAATTCCGCGTATCTATAAGTAGGTACTTAATAGCGTTATAATCTTAAATTAAGGCTACCATGTAGGTAACTCCGACCGATCCAACCGGTCTTCATGGAAATCACTGGGGGAGCCCTATGTCCAGGCGTCTTACGGCTGAGATGATGGTGTTGATATTTATAACTAACTTAATATAGTTATCAGTAAGTAAACGGTCTTATAGCGAAGATACTCGACCACCATCTCAAGAGACTCTCGCTAGACGGTTAGATCAAGAGTTAGATCCAAAAGGCAGTGATCCTTGAGACGGCACGCATTGTGAGGAAGGTCAAGACTGCAGTCCAAATAAAAACAAAAAAAATTCGTCGGCTGCTTGAGCCCTGCCCCGTTGCCAGCGGTACCCTAGACTCTAAGGTTTTGTAATTTTTTGATGACATATTTATACCAGTTATTAAGGTTTAAAAATCATACTAGTGTACCGATTTTGATCGTTAATGAATGATAAAGTTCTGAGGTAACAAACAACAAAATACAACCGAATTGAAAATCACCTCCTATTTTGAGTCGGTTAAAAAGAGAACTCTACCTGCAGTGTACCGAGCAGGTCAACTGATAAAATACCTGAGAAGGTCCCATAGGAAGTCGTTAAGGAAACTATCGTATTCAAAACCCGTATTCGTTTGGGACCCGCGAGGCTTGAACCCGGAAGTACCGTACTTACTACCAATATATTTACCAAAGAAAAATATGGTTAACGTTTCACTTAAATTTCAAAAATAACTTGTCAAGTATTGATTATTTATTTTTGTAGCGATGATAGCTCAGTGGTTAGCGCGGTCGGTTCTTACGGCAAAAAGCTTGAGGCACAGAAGTAGGTATATTAAGTGCATCTGTAACGGGAAGTGCCAAATACTTACTAGAATTTATTTTTAAAATGTTTAATTTATTGTCTTAAATAAAAGATTGTTTATAAAAAATATTTATTTTTACTTTTAATTTATTTTTAACTTTTTAGCAGATTTAAGCGATTGCAAGACGAATCAATCGAGACCAAACTCGATGGGTATATCTTGTTTAGTTCAAAAGTTCCTATGCTCATCTTCCGACTCCGTCATCAGACCAGCTCCATGGTACCATATCATTGTATTGTCACCGAAGGTACATAAGTACACCAAATTTGAGTCTAATAGGACATCGGGAAGTGGGTCAAATTTAACTTGCACGATTCCACCCGAACAAACATATAATTATGTACATTGCAAGTTAAATAAAAGCTTGTAAAAATAGACAGTCATGGAGACTGCCAACAAAACATGTCACGTTAGCATGTCGGTAACGCGATACCATAAGTTTTCCATTACCAAACAAACTGAATAGTTTAAAAATCTACCCCCGACTGCTATTAAAATAGCTATAATTAAAGGATAAAAACTTTTAAAACAAATGTATTATTCCTAATTAAATTTAAACATATAACTTGTATATATTTTTGTATGCATTTATTCAGATACCCTAATTGATAGGTTTATTAACGCATTACTATTTCGCGCCAAACACCCACAATTTTTTTTAATCCTCCCTCTAAGTACACTTGGGTTATTGAGACGAATCTAACGTCACCTTAATTGTCGTAATCCTTTCGGCCGTTTGGAAGATAGATAGATAGATTATAAAGAAATATACATACAAACAAGATACGCGCGAAAAACATAACCTTTCCTTGGCAGTAGGGTAAAAAGAGATCAACGTGGCTAAAGAAGTTTTCACTTCGAAAATAGGAAGACTTCCACAAGAGTTCCGTTTTTGGTTTATCTACAATACAAAGAATCGTTAAACTTGGTGCGTTTCGAGCAAATCGTGTAAGTTTTTGTACTAACAACAAAACGGTACCGTTGTAACAGAGTACAGCTTATTACGACTTCATGTCCATTCATTAGAATAATCAATTAAAACTTCTGGGCTGGCGCGAACTAATACAATAAAATAGATTAAAATCTAAATTAGCCGGCATTTCTGAACACAAAGTTGCAGGTAAGCGTCTGGCCCAAGGAGATGAGATCTAGCTATTAACTATTATATCTTTTTTCACCTACCGTTCCACATAGCTTCCCCTCTATAGTTCATTGTAGCGATCATAGTTAGTAGTTAGCGCGGTCGGTTCACCGCAAGGCGTGGGTTCAAACCCCAACAACGAGCTTGAAGTTCCGGTGAAGGAAAACATCGTGAGCAAACCATAGCGTGGTGTTAGGGTACTTGATATAAATTACTGCCCTGTAGCTCATATGGTAGTGTATCTGTTTTAAGAGTTATTAGGGCGTGGATTTGATTCCCGCTCAGGACAAACATTTGTGTGATGAACATAAATGTTTGTGCTGTCTGGGTGTACTGTATGTATTATAAGTATGTAATACCAAAAAAGTATTTAAATATTCTATCAGTTATCTGGTTCCCATAATACGCTTTGCTTAGTTTGGGGCTAGATGGCGCTCTGTGAAGTATCCAAAGATATTTATTTTATTATTATTTCTAGTACTTAGCTGGTGATTTACCAGCGTCAAGTTGAAAATCTGTCGCCAAGCACAAGAGTGTTGCGACAGTCTTACTTGAGAACCAGTTCCATTCCAGGCTAGGTGTGTTTACCATTTTCGACCAAACCGTCACTTTACATCAAGTAGGCTGTGGTCAAACACTAAGCCTGTCAACTAATAAAATAAAAAAAGTAAATCTTACTCCAGTGAGAACCAGTCGTCACACGCCGACTTCGTTGGTCGTCATGATTGAAAGTATATTTTTATTCTACATCCCGTCATTTGCTAACAAGATTAAATTAAAAAAAAAAACACATATACCACCACCAATTTTTTTTTAAATTAATAGCCAGAGCCATTCAGTATAACGTAAGGCCTCTAACGATACCCAATACATCCAAATCTGTTCAGACATTTAAAAGTTATGGTGGAATATAAAAAGTTTAAGTTTAAAAACTTAAACATTAACATAACTGTCTATTTTAAAAAAAACCATCCATCTCATTAAAAAAAAAAACAACGTACTTATTTAACATGAAATAAATTAAAAGTAAAAATATTTTTTAAAACAAGCTTTTATCTGGGCCATTGTCCCGGAGGCACAGAAGTAAAGTAAGTTCCTAACCTGTAACGGGTAGTACCTCAAGCTTTTACGGATATACCTGGGTAGGTAAGTACCTACACGCCAAATACTTACTACAATTTATTTTTAAATTTATTATTAGTTCATTGTCCCAGATCTTGTTGAGATGATGATAATGTTGTTCATTCATTGCTTGTTCTTGAAAATAATTTTACTTTAAATTTCTTTTTACTTTTTAGTACATAAGTATTTTAGAGATTGCTCCTCGAGACGAATCATACGAGCCCAAACTCGGTGGGATTATGTCGTTTTTTTATAGAGATGCCGTGGTCACCGTCAAGCTTCATCATCAGACCCTGGATATCTAGGCATAAAGTGCTTCTCAAGACGAATCAATCGAGCCCAAACTCGATGGGTTTATCTGGTTTAGTTCAGAAGTTCCAATGGTCATCTTCCATCTCCATCATCAGACCAGCTCCATGATACCATCATACATTGCAAGTTAAATAAAAGCTTTTAAAAAAACTCTGGTAGTGATATCTTAAACAATAGAATAAGTCTTTAACAAAGCACAATAGCCGGTTATCGTCTCAGCTGAAACTTCTCTTTATTAATTAGTGCAGTAAATTGTTGAAGCAACTTTAGAGGAAGTTTGCAGTGCATCTGGCCTTGTAGACGTCTAACTCTACAATTGAATGAAGAATTGACCATGGCCAAGGACAAATTTGCCATGGGACATGGCTTGAGATAATAGTTATCACATTTATTCAAAAATAAATGGTCAATAGGAATTTTATATTTGATACCTATTTATCTAGTCCTTTCTATATAAATATAAAAGTTTGTATGTTTGTAACTCAATCATACAACATTTTTATTTAAAAGGATATACTGTCAGATTCCCAAAGAAGGTTTATGAAAATCGGTTTAGTAGTTTTATTTTTAAACCAAAATACTTAAAATCTAGCCACGTTTAGGGTTAGAGGCATTATTTTTGATTAATCATATTGCATTTACTTTCTTCTATATTATTGGTTATCGCTTTACAAATAAACACACAAACAATTACTGAAAAACAAGAAACAATTGACATATTGCTTCATAGAAAAACGAGAACAACCAAGGAATGTCCAATGCTTTATTTGTTCTATGCGCTGAGTTCTGCTGTTATAGTTTGGAATATTCAAATCAGATGTCCAGTGAATAAATATATAATTGCGGCGTCGAAGTTTTTATCAGAATCTTAAACTAAATTTTCGGTTGAAATTAGTAATTATTCCAGGGAGCTTTAGTAGTTTTAACGAAAATTGCAAAACCATCTTTTACAGACAGAAACTTATACTGAAAGACGATGATTCAGTTCTCCTTTCACTAGAACCACTTATATTAGATATTCAAGAGAAGCAAATAATACACTATTTATATAAACATCACATTATCATAAAATGCAATTAAACAGAAACTGCGCGGGTGAAATAAAGCTTAAAGAAACTTAGCTAAAGGATCAAGACGCTAAAGTACTGTTTCAAAGTATCAAGTTCATTCTCCTCGCAGTGGTGAAGGACCAAGATCTGACACCGATACGGCTTGGAAACGACGGATCAGAAGTTCCGTTCCCGGCGAACTTTAAAGTTTATTAGTTGCTTGGCTCTGGAATCTTTTGGGGCGTGGCCTGATAACGATTACTTGCTCTAAGGAATAAGGTTGAAAATTTCCAGATATATTTGAAAATTACTTAAGAACCACAGGACGTATCAGTACATGAAAAATCTTTCGTTAAAGTCTCGATACCAAAATGTATGAAAGTGTCCCCTGGGCGTAAATTAAGGTGAAGAATGCTGTCATTTTTAATACAGTTTGGTGTTTTTTTTTTTTATTGTTAGCCAAAGTCATACAATGACGTCTCTTGAAAGATCTTAGCTTGCTTTTGAAGTACGCGGTGGAAGGTGGATCCCGAATAGAAGCGGGTACGCGGTTGTAGACCTTATATTGTCCCATATTTAATTTTGTGAGTAATAAAGTACTTGACCATTAAAAACAAGTTGCTTACTAGAAGTTGAAGTGTTGATGAGAAGAGTACGCATGGCCAGTAGCGAGCTGCCGAGATTGTAATGAGTAGGTATGTAGGTCGGCAGACAGACGGCGCGACACCCCTGGCGCCAGCACTCTGGGAGGACGGGCCTAAGACTAACGCGCAGAACCGACACAAGGCACATTTTGGGAACTAATAGGTGTGTTTCGTCATACTATCGTACTTATTGTAAATGCGAAAGTTAGTGTATATCTATTTTGTTGTTTCTCCATCGGCTCAAAGGATATGAGTATTTTTTTTTATGTCACAAATGGTAATCTAACAGACGGGTTGCTTGATGGTAAGCAATCACCGTCACTTATAGATATTTGCAAAACCAGGGGCACTGCATAGTATATAAGTTGTATATAGATATAAACACCTTACCTTTTTCAACCATTCAAATATATTCGTTACTTAATTCTTTCACGTGCTGGACTGGCGAGCTGCAATTAAAATTCTGTCCCATTTGTATAATAATAATAAAAATACACATTTTTGAGCATTTTTACAAGAAGATTGGGCTTTTACAGTTAACTAGAGGTAACAAAGAACTAAGTAGGTTTATTTATACGAGTGAGGATATCTTAGAGAATTCTGCTAGATATATGTTTGTGCGATATCTATATTCCACTCTTTTATTCTTTGAGCAGCCTACGCTCCTGCTGCCTTTGCCGATTGGTTCATTTTATTTTCCACGCAAAATAAACCAATCGCAACCGACTTCCAGATGTATAGACCAATCAGTACACAGAATCAACTCGAAAGAGACGCACCAAAATATGATTTTTCTCCAAGATGTATCATTCCGTTTGGTATTCTGTGATATTATTGTGTTAAAATGTAGAAAACTGTGGAAAATATTTCCCTAGTGAGCAGTGACGTAGTGAAAATAATAATATGATTATTATTTATATTGATATCATACTGTTAGTTATATTGGTGAGTGTTGTGATGCACATCATTATTAACGACAAGTTTCCAGCGATCCGCCCGCAATCTTATGATGAATCTCGGGAATAAAATAAATAGACTTTGTGCTCAGCCAAATTATTACTTGACAAGCTAAGTGTTTGACCACATCCTGCCACACTTACCTAGAAGAAACCTTTTTAATGTAGATTTGAAGATATCCATTATGCAGTTTCCGGTAAATTGTGATTCTTTAGTAGCGTTCTTTGACCGTCTGTTAGCAGAAAGGGGCAGGTGGAATCAAGTTCTCTAAAGTATCGGAAAATGAAATGTATCGAGTAAGAACCTCCCACTACAACTGGTGGAGTTGTTTTAAAGTACTTACCTGGTTGTTTCAGTTCTGTTTAGTAGTGTCAACATGCGTGTATTGTGTCTACAGAGTGTACACGCTGCAGAGAGATGGCCAGGTGGGTATTCGACACTTTACTATTCTATTTTATGTAAAACTAATGAGATGGTAAGAGATAACGCGTCTCCATGACCATTGCAGCGGTACAAAGAACTTTGAGTAGCAAAACAAAGTCCAGGGCATCGCTGCTTTGGCGCTCATTACTTTGAGACATTAGATGGTTAGTCTCAACAACCCTGTAATTTCGCAGAAAAAAAACTGAACATAGTAATTTTAATAGTTTACACACTACTGCTTGGCGGCAGAATATCTGATATTGTGGTGAAAAATTCTATGAAACCAATCAGAAAGAATATCTTAAAAACAATAATCAAGTACTATTTGATCATGTTGTCAGTTTTATCAAATAAAACAAGTCTATAAGGAAGCTTATATTGACTTTCGGAATTATCGCAAAAAGAAATATTGTATCTTGCTCTCATTCGTGTGTATGATTCGGCAGATTATGATTGAAATATCTCTAGTTTAGAGTATTATCATCACATCATCAGCACTGGACAGGCCTCCTCCTGGGGGGGGTTTTGCCAATACTCGCCACGCTTGGCTTGGGGTTGGCGAGTTAGGTGTGAAGTTCAAGGAAGACACTGCTGCCCATCTTCCGGATTACATCCCTTAGCCGACTCTTACGGCAACCACGGGTAGAGAGGGTGGGGTACTATTCTTACACCGGCACCACAATAGCAAAGTTTAGAGTATAAGCACTTGAAAAATACAAGTTATAAAAATATATAATGCAGTGACATGAATTCGCCATTCCCGCCAAATCTCTACTTAGAAATTCGTGTTGTTTTTTTTCCGCCAAAGACGACGTATGGTTGAGACATAAAGATAAATTGACATAATGGCCTTTCTTTACTGAGTGCGCATTATATATCGCAAGAGCGCCATCTAGCGAAGCTTGCCGATACATACATTTGTGAAAGCTCCGATTTGTTATTTATCTAATCTATCTATGTGTCTAATCTAATACCTTTAAACAAGCAATTCTTGTATATATGTATATATATAATCTGAATCTCGGAACGGCTCCAACGATATTCATGAAATTTAGTATGCAGGGGGTTTCGGGGGCGATAAATCGATCTAGCTAGGTTCCATTTTTAGAAAATATCGTTTACAAAAAAACCGAGCAAAGCTCGGTCATCCAGGTACTTAGTATTTAAACAAGTAGGCATTCAATTTATACATTACGATATTATTGCAGGTGGCAATTTTATTGAGACCGACGAAGGTTTTATTCTCACACAAGAGGGAAGAAGATTCGCAGGCGGAACTTAGGTAAGCTGGTTATTACATTATAACATTTTATATTTAAAAAATGTGTGTCTGACGTTTAACCTTTCATATAGTACGAATAACTTTTATAAAATCAAGAGTACAATAAAAAAATAAAAATTGAGAATCGGTCCACAAATGTGGGAGAAATCGATGAAAATACATTTAAAAAAAATACATACTATCGAACATAGAACCTCCTCCCTTTTTGAAGTCGGGTAAAAACTGAGGACCGGAAATCTGGTAAAGATACACTGAAAATTTTCAGGTAAAGATACACAGACCTCCAAACCTCACAGGTGGGGAGGCCTGGCGCCAAGTACGATCGCCAAAAACTGTATTAAAAATGGGTGAAAGTGTACTCTATATTATCAAACTGTTGTATAGCTAAAGGATTTTTCCAAAGCTAACAAAATCGGAGAGAATACGTAAATTTTGGCACAAAAAGACGATATCTATTAATAAAATAAGCCACATGAATGTTTATTTTTTGAAGACGATCCGAAACTGTATTCAAATTACTCATTTAATCATTTTCTCATCAACGAAATCTTGAATGGATTCATCCAAGATCGGGGTTCCAAAGAGACGGAGTAAACGGTTTTCTAGAAATTTAATACCCGGGGGAAATTGTTCAAAAAGGTTAGCTATTTCAATTTTTGGAGTTGTGGTAGAAAAATTCAGTGAAAGGAAATTCTGTTTTTAAATTTTATAAATCTTTTAAAACAATAGAAACGTCGCCTCATAAGATCCCGTCGTCCAAATACCACACGTTAAATTATGATTACAATTTTTTAATTTTTTTTTGTCGCTTAATTATAATAATATTTAACTTATAAAAGTATTTGCAATAAATATTTAAAAAAGTATTTTTTTTTCTCTCTGCACGGAAAGATGACGAAGCTAGGATATGGTACTCGCCTCGGTTTTACCAGTGGATAGATCTTTATTAGGGCTTTTAATCAGCGGGCTCGCTTACTTCTCCTCACCCGTCGTATTTCAGAACAGTGGTGGCGTACCAGAACCCGTTCACAGGCGACTACTGCGTCCACAAGAGCCGCGACCGCGCCGCGCCCACTGTGTACACCAACCGGCTGCCCGAGTCGCCAGACAGCGGGCTGTCCGACGAGTACGAGCCGCTGCACGAGCCGCCCGCTGTGCGACGGCCCGCGGAGACCAACGGCCCGGCGCCCATCGAGGTACGACTACAAATAGCGAGTTTTGCGTGGTGGTAGGATACTTTCTAGTATTTGGCTGGCTAGCTACCACTCAAGCTGAAAATCTACCGCCAAGCATCTAACGGTGTGTTCCGGCAGCCTCACTTGAGAGCCAGTTCCATTCCAGGCTAAGTGTGTTTACCATCTTCGACCACACCGTCACTTAACATCAAGTGAGCTATGGTCAAACACCTAATCTGTCAGCCAAAAAAAAATACAAATATTTTATTGATAACACCAAAGTTACATAGATTAACACTCATTACATGTCAATAAAAAAAACCATATAAAGTATGTCAGGATAAATATATTGTCAATATAAACATTTTAAAAACCGGTCAAGTGCGAGTCGGACTCGCGCATGAAGGGTTCCGTACCATTACATATAAAAATGGCAAATAAAATAACGTTTGTTGTATGGGAGCCCCCTTAAATATTTATTTTATTCTGTTTTTTAGTATTTGTTGTTATAGCAGCGGCAACAGAAATATATCATCTGTGAAAATTTCAACTGTCTAACTATCACGGTTCATGAGATACAGCCTGGTAACAGACGGGCAGACAGACAGACAGCTGAGTCTTAGTAATAGGGTCTCGTTTACCCTTTGGGTACGGAACCCTAATAAAAATGGCAATATAAAGTATGTCAATATAAAAAAAAAATTACAATATAAAGTATGTCAATAAATCACTAATAATATAACATTTTATTATTCTACAAGCAAAAGCCTAAGTTTAAAACTACCAAGTTGCAAATTACTTTGTTTACTTATTTACTTACTAAACTTTGTGTTGTTCGTTCCTACTCGCTCATAGTGTCATCAGCACAACATTAATTTTAAACAACAACAGTTTGAACTCGATTTTCATCTTAGTGAATACTTTATTAAAACTACTAACTACACCTAATTTCTTACAAATTCATTCGAACCTCCCGCCGTGTCTTCTTACAAAATTTAGGCTATCAATGACATCATTTCGCAAGGACAGGGCAAATGGAATATTCTCAATGCTATTTAGTCAGAGAAAGAGTATGATAATCAATGAAGAACTAAAATATGTACGGGATTGACATGTGACATCGACAGCTTATGTCAATTCCGTACATTTTTGGATTACCTTTATTACTAATCGAGTGTTTCTTCGTCTAGTCCAGGGGTTCCCAAACTTATCTACTACCCACCTTGAGAATAAATTATTTTTTAGCGCCCCCATTTTTTCACCTACGTCTAAGAGGCCTCCTCGCTAAATGAAATTACAAATCACCCTCCAAGCCTCTACACAACGCCCCCATTTTTTTCTGGGTCTCTTACCGCCCCCCTTTAGGCCTGCAGCGCCCACGAGGGGGCGATATCGCCCACTTTGGGAAAGGCTGGTCTAGTCTCTCAGTCTAATCTTCTATAATGGTATACTTAGCTCGTTGAATGTTGGTTAATGATCTTACAAAAGCGATGACACGTATTTGTCCATTTGTAGTAAATATTGAGAGGTAATTAGTTGATTTTGCAAGGAATTTCTAGGTATATGAGAGATTTAACTACATTCGAAAAGCTGTTGCAATATATATCAGTTCGCAGAAATAGACAAATATATGGGTTGACAAAATCGCTTATACTTTAATGATTACCTAACCATTCTGCAGGTTCTGTATATAAATATTTGCTTATCATTTGAAAATCATGTAAGTTTTTTTTTCATGTGAATTTCGACACGTTAATTGAATTAGCTCCAAGATCATATCTACAACCTTACGATTGCGGAGCGCGTCTTTTCCCAACTATCGTTTACAGATAGTTTTACCGAGCCCTATCCTTATTTTCAAGGTCTTTGCATCCGAAATACTTTCGGAACGCCTTTAAATTCTCAAAAGTATTACAAAATTACAGAGTTTATCTAGAATTAAGTCAGTCGACTTTGCGGCTGATTCCCTTACCCTGGTCCATTAAGAGCTAATAATTTCCCAAGCATTTGAAATTCAAATTTTGAAATGCGGTAAAAAGGCTCAGCAAAGGTTTTTCCAGTTGTTCCGAAAACTATTGGTAAGCTGCGAGCCATTTGAATAGAGGTTTGATTGTTTTGCTTTTAATACAATCGTATTTTATATCATACAAAAAGCTTTATTGTTTTTTTAACAGATGACAGGCTTGTTGCGATCATAAACCGTTGACTAGCTGAATATTAAAAAAGATTTCGATTTTGTGAACAAAATAATAATTATATGTATCGTCCCCCCCGACTTGTCTGTCAATGGGTAACCTTGCTAGCTTCTGTTTCGAGTTATGAACATGAATACAGTTTTTTTTTAAATAAAAGTAATAAGACAAACGAAACGTTCTCCTGATTAGTAAGAGATAACGTATGTCCATGACCATTGCAGCGATACACAGAACTTTAGAGTAGCAAAACAAAGTCCGGGGCATCGCTACTTTGGCGCTCATTACTTTGAGACTCGATGGTTAGCCTCAACAGCCCTGTAATTTCTCTAGCTGAAGTACCCTTCGAACCGGAACACAGTAATGTTTCTACATTACTGCCTGGCGGCAGAATATCTTGTACTGCCGTGGTACCTCTAGACGACCTTTTGCTAAGGAAATCTTCCACCAAGTAATCAAATTTACAGTTGGCGATATGAAATTTAGTTTTAAAGGTCCTATTGCAAGACAGTACAGCTAACCAGTATTGTAGATAGAAGAAAGTCAAGTTCAGAAACTCTCTCACCGTTGGGTGTTTGGCAGAAAAATTTTCACTTGAGGTTTATGGCTAGTCATTATGGTTTTCCTTCACCGGCAGCTCAAGTTCAATGTTGGGCTTGAAACCCACGACCTTGGGCGTGTGATCCAATCGCCCTAACCACTGAGCTGTATGGCCTTAATGCTACATAATGTATATTTTTTGTTTTTAAGTGTTAATTATGACAATAAATATATGATATCTTAATGGCGTTTTGATCTAGTAATCGATTTTATTTAAAATTTACTAATTTTTACTTACTAGTCATATAAACAGAGCAGCGCATATCCCGTCCATATTGTGCGAGGTTCTCCCAAAACAATAATTATGGTTAATATACTACTAAACTAAAGTGACCTTACATCTTGAACAGTATATTGAAAATGGTAGTCTATGCACTAATCCAACTTGTAAAAAAAAACTACGCCTACACAAGATTTCTCTCGTTCAAGTTCACGATCAATATTCAGTTATAAACTTACTTAAGGAACACGTTATAAACAAAATTAATTCTTAAGCCTGAATCGGTTTACGTCTTCGTGAAAAAGGAAAAAGGTTATGCGCAAAAATACCGATTTTCGAGTCCGCTATAATGCCCCAAAGCTCCTGTTCTCGTAGCTTGGAAACATTATATCCCTTATAACGATAATTACCAACTAAGTACAAAAAGGTCGCGAGTCCATCTTATTTTACGAGTGTGTTACGAAGAAACAAGAATTGTAATAACCCTGTGCCTCTCATAGATAATCTCCTTCACGGTCACAGATTACGGAAGCTCAGAGACTGAACGTACACTGGAAAATCTCACAGGAACTGTGAGCAAGACAATCGTGATTTTGGTAACACCACTGGAGAATCATGGTCTAAAATTAAGTTTTTTATAGTGAGTGTAGAAAAGTGATGTGATGTGGTGAAACATGCCTTTTCGTGTTTTCTCCAAATCTCCGTCCAAACTTGACGCTTGAAGATTTCTTAAATGATAAAAAAATTATACCTTATTATGTAGGTTATATTCATATTTTGACACCAATTATAAAATTGTTTGTAGTAAAAGAAATTGTTTTTTAACAGACTTCAAAAAAGGAGGGTTCTCAGTTCGGTTGTATGTTTTTTTATATTTGTTACGTCAGAACTCCATCATTTATAAACTGATCGGTCCCATCGAAATCTCATAAAAGTCGATTCAGTAGTTTACTTTTTAAATCAATACACCTAAAACCTAACCGTGTTTGGGGGCATGGAGACGGTTTTATTTATTGTTAATATATAATTGTTATACATTTAATATTTGCATGCTTTGACAGCAACAATAGAGAACCTAAGTAGTTAAGATCACAAATTTGTTGATCAATTTCGCAAGGAACTTATGTTTTGCCCAATGGTCAATACGAGCACTGAACAGGAAAAAGATTGAAGCATTCGAAATGTGGTGAACAATGTTGCGCATACCACGAATAGCAAAACGGACCAACATAATATCTATTCTCAGCCAACTCAATGTCAAGTCAAGGTTATCCACGATCTGCTACTATAGAAATCTGCGCTACTTTGGTCATATTGCCCTGAGATAACCAGATAATTATGACATTCTAGTTGTGGTGGGAAAGATAGAGGGCAAAAGACCGCAGAGTTGATCACCTATTCGATGGTCCGACCAAATAAAGATAATTACGGGACTCTCCATCACTACTGTCCTGAGACAGACCGTAGACAGAGTGGAGTGGAGGCAGAATGATCACCTCGGTGAAGGCATTTCAAGCCGGGCACGACTTCTAGTAATGAAGAGCACGAAGGAGTTGTACCTCTGTTTCTGTATATTCCAGAGCATGGTTATGTGGGCACCACGTACAAATTGTTAATTTCAAGGCTCACCGGCCGCTTTGACAAATCCCCGGGCTTTATGAATCTGATAATTATGTGCTTTAGAGTTAATGAGAATTCTCGCTTCGCGTGTCCATTGTGTTTGCAGGGGATGCGTTATGGCGGCCTGTGCGGCTTGCGGTCACCTTTGATCCGTCGGGATAGGAGTGAATTTCGTTTATTGTTTTGTCGAGGCTTTTGAGGTATTTTTAATCGGTTTCACGTCTAGCATGTGATTTAAATTCGTAATGCGATTGGTTTATATTTTAGCTACGTCCCGCGGCTTTACCCGTTTTTTCCGGAACCTAAAGCAGCCGATTTGTTAATTCAGTATATAAGCTCCATGACCTAATCCACCCTGTCCGTTTTACTATCGGACAGCCAGAAACTGTAAAGAACGAAACGCATCATGGTTGATATTACTACAAAAAAAACTTCGTGCGAACCGCTAAGCAATAGAATTTGGTGCCCTGGGTCACCCACTCGGTGACCCCTGATAGATACATAACTTCGTAGTAGATCTTCCTTTCAGCAGGAGGTCATCTAGTCACATTTTATGCATTTTACTTTTGAAAAGGAAAGCGTTCGACTCGATGGAAAATAAATAGTTGGACTCCAAATAGAGTAAAAGTAAATAGAAATAACACGATTGAATTTAGAATC
This sequence comes from Biston stratarius, assembly GCA_950106695.1. Lineage (NCBI taxonomy): Eukaryota > Metazoa > Arthropoda > Insecta > Lepidoptera > Geometridae > Biston > Biston stratarius. Next base: position 12,649,620 of record OX467106.1, read on the forward strand.
TTACCACCTACACGTAATTAGAATTAATTTGAAGTTTAGTATTTTTCATGGTGGTGATAAGGTACTTCCGAATAAATCCTGTTTTTTTTCATAAACTGTGTCACCGCTGGACGTAAGACGTCCACCACGCCGGTCAAGTGCAGGTTGGCAGACTTTACATACGAGTATCTTCCAGAGCTTTTTTTGGAAAGAACTCTCGAAGATGTAAATTTCAGGGGTGGTGTTGTGGGATTCCATCTCAGGACTTCCAGATTGCCAAATGGCCTCCCAACTAGGCTGGCGAAACTTCACTAGCCTATCGAAACTTTGTTAAAACGGTAGAGTTCTTAATTTCTAGTATTCGGCTGGTTAGCTACCACCCCCAGTGTGTTCCGGCTCACTTTAGCGACAGTTTCATTCCTGTCTTAGTGTTTTATCATCTTCAAACACACCATCCCTTGGTGACAGGACCAATAAATAATACCAGTAATTGTTGTTCTAGCGAGGGATCACCCTGGTGAAGCCGCCGTTGGTGCCCAAACGGAACGACAACACCGTCAGTAAGACCTGGAGTTGGAACTACACCGAGTACCAGATATAGAACCTCGCCACCCACTCGGAGACCCGGCCCGCCCCTGCCATGTGAAACTAATCTTGCTACCATTAAGATGCCGAACTTCGATTGAATCACACCTGTAAAAGATGCTCAACCATTCACCAACTAGTAAAAGCTGACAATCTTAAAACGTCCGAACACGTTGTGTCAACTCATGGCTAAGAATATTCCCAATCAAGTTGCCCTCATCAAATCAGCTCAACCACTTGGGATATAGATTACACAGATGTACACGCTCTTATTTGCTTTGGTAGTTAAGAGCAGGTGCGTCTGATCTTGTGGTAGCGATTTAAAACGTGGTCAAATAAAACCGCGGCTAGGCCTGACCTCAGTGCCGCGGATTATGGAGTGAAGCCTGCTCCAACCGGGACGGTCTGCGATACCAGTCATGGTGGGCACCGCGAATCTTGCAGCTGCCGCTGGTCGCAACAGGCGTATGTCTGTTACCTAATCTGTCACCACAAACCGCGGCATTTTGAATATCACGTTACACGATTTAACTCCAAAAATTATGTAAATGTACGTATCATTATGAAATGTTTTTTAGAAAAAAACCAGTACTGAAATCGCGCAAAATTAGCCTTTTTTGTAGTTGATAGGCTAGGTGTTTGACCACATCTCACCTGATGTTAAGTGACGCTGTGATCGAAGATGATAATCACATCTAGCCTGGAATGGGACTGGCTGTCAAGCAAGCACACCGTGCCACAGAAAAATGTCATTTACCCCCAATAAAATGTATTGAATAATTAAATAAAGGATAAGTAAAAGATCACATTGATGAATACAATGACCTCTTCTTACTACTGTTAACCGTTCAACAGCAGTCCGGCAGCCTCAATTGAGAGCCAGTTCCATTCCAGGCTAGGCGTGCTTTACCATCTTCGACCACACCGTCACTTAACATCAGGTGAGCTGTGGTCAAACACCTAACCTGTCAATAGTAAAAATAATAAAAAGATGCCTAAATAGATTTGGATGTATGGGGTGTCGTTGGAATCATTAAAAAATCCCAAAAGCGACAATGGCTGTAATTAAAAAAAAAAATATTAGTTGGCTTTTCTAATGTTCTTAATTAAGCTTGTCTGAGAATTATTTTAGTGTCTATAAAACATCTGTATATGTTGAAGAATATAGAAATAGCTTAGTCGACTAAAACCTGAGTTTTAAAATAATGTAAAAAAAATACACGGGATAAAATCCATTTGTGATCGTTTCTTTATTTACCAGACGGAATCTTTGATCGCTATTTAACTTTCTATTGATATTCAAGTTCACATTTTTGTACTTGTCTTCTTGTTTAACAGAGTTTATCAAAATTATAACAATTCGAATACTCTTCGATTGTTTTTATTTAAGACTGTATTTAAATAAAAATTAATACTATCTACATTATTTACAAATTTATAAAAATATGGTCGGAATGCTGGCAGCGTTGCCACACTGCACGGCAATGCTAAGCTTTTGACCTAAGTAAATGCCAACATTCTGGTTACCTTAAGCCTCCTCTAAACGTTTGGCCAGAATCCTATATAGCTTGTGTGCGGCCCCCGCGGACCTAAAGTTCAAGATACAACAAGTATAAATTTATAATTAAAAAAAATGCCTTGCCTCTATAACAACCGAGTTTCAGGTATTTTGGTTTACAAATCAAACTATTCAACCGATGTAGATTAAGAATTAGTAAAACCTGAATTAATTGCCCTGTTAGCTCGTTCAGTATGCTTTATGAGCGGTAAAACGTGGGTTCGATTCCCACTTAGGACAAGCATTTATGTGACGAACATATTACAATATAAGTATGTACTTACAAAAAAGTACATAACTATTTATAAGTTATTTAGTTGACATTCTGAAGCTTTCACGAAAAAAAATTGTGGCAATATTGCAAACGTCATGAAGAAAAAGTACAAGCTTAGCTTGAAACCAGATGGTGATGTATGTAAATCCTGAATACATATGTGCATATACATATTATGCCACGAAAACTGATACATAACTGATAAGGTGAGTTTTGGTCAAACACATAGCCTGTTAACCATTATAAAAAGATACACGTAAGCCGATAATACGGTTGACCACAGTTGGCCTACATTACAAATGAAGGTACGACCGATAACCACCAGGCGCATCTGGAGTGGGAACAAGAATACTGGAATGAGAGTCTCATGTCCAAAGATAGTCATCATCATCAGCCGTATGACGTCCACTGCTGGACATAGGCCCATTGATTTTCATAAAGACCGGTTGGCAGCGGCTCGCATCCAGCGCGTTCCTGCGGTCTTTATGAGGTCGTCTGTCCACCTTGTGGGTGGACGTCCTACGCTGCGCTTGCCGGTCCGTGGTCTCCCCTCCAGAACTTTGCAGCCCCATCGGCCATTGGTTCTGTGTGTTATATGCCCTGCCCACTGCCACTTCAGCTTGCTAATCCGTTGGGTTATGTCGGCTACTTTAGTTCGCCTACGGATCTCCTCATTTCTGATTCGATTTCGTAGGCAAACTCCGAGCATAGCCCTCTCCATAGCTCGTTGTGCCAAAGATAGTACTCATAGAGTCGCAATTTTATCTAGAAATAAATATGTTTAAGAAGTTATTTTTTGATAAATCCATAGGTATCGTGGGATGGTAGGTACTCGTAAGTAGTGGTTCGCGGCGGCGTCGGCGAAGTCAACTCCAGCTGCTATTTGGAAAGATTGCGGAGCCGACATCGATCAGTGTCACCGGACCGCCCGAGAACTACGAAGTGAAACGTCTGAGTAAATTTACTTAGATTATATAACTAAGTAATAAATCTATATTCTATAATATAGATTTATTTAGGAAGTCGTCTTGGCACTCCGTTTGATGTTTGGCGGCAGATTTTAAACTTGAGGGTGGTAATTAGCCAGCCGAGTACTAGAAAGTACCCTACCACCACGCTATGGTTTCCTTGCGATGTTTTCCTTCACCGACAGCTCAAACTCATTGTTGGTGTTTGAACCCACGCCCTTCGGCATGCGACTCTACCGCGCTCAAAGTTCTGTGTATCGCTGCAATGGTCATTGACAGGTGTTATCTCCTACCATCAAGAGAATGTCTCGTGCGTCTTATTACTTTTGGATTTAAAAAAAAATCACTTGCTCACACTTGTTCGCATAATTCGCAATTTTATCAATAACGCATCTTGCGATTTGAATTTCGTTTTACCTAAAAATAAAACAAGTAACTTCCTTGTAAAAACGAATCATTGATGACCCTCTCTTTATTTACACGCTCTTATTATTCTTATTTGATATCTTTGCGAGACGAAGCCAGACATGTCATATCAGAGCATATCCAAAAGAATTTTCCTAGCTCTATGTCTAAAAACCCACCTCAAGTGTTCCCGTTACAACCGAGAGCGTAGGCGAAGTCCTTTTTATCCACTCGTTCTTCCTATACTGTCTCCTTGATTAAGAGGACCTGATGATCGATGGGCAGGCCTTTGTCACCGACGAGATGACTCCGGCTGTAATTAGGCTGCTGTCCAGCGAAGCGGATATGGGCCATCTGCTGACAGAGGAAACAATGGAAAGACGAATTAATAATTTTACAAACAATTTTGACATTGAAAAGTTTTCATTATCTGTTTTTCTTTCAAGGTTATGGAATCAATTTCAGAAGAAATGGTAACATTCCGACTGATTTAACTTTAATTATGAGTTTGTATGCTGCCTGAAATAAATTAATTTGTTTATTTCTTTTAATATCTTTCTGTCTTACACGACGCGACGCGGCGACGGCTCAAAAATTCGTGAAATGTTTTTATGAATCATGTATGTTTGTGAGTTTTTTTTATTCCACCAAAAATTTTCTAAACAGATTCGGATACATTTCGGGGATTGTTGGAATCCTTAAATTATCCCGCGTGACACTAGTGCATTTGTGTGACGAGCATATGAATGTTTGTTCTGTGTCTGGGTGTTGTGTATGTATTATAAGTATGCATTTACAAAAAAACCGGTCAAGTGCGAGTCGAACTTTATGCTTTTCGCAATTTTTCCTTTATCTGTGCTATAAGACGTTCGTGCTTTATACCAAATTTCACGGGAAGTACCCTGTAGGTTTTGATTCCCTTGCAAGTATCGAAAATTTGCAGCATAAGCGACTGTATCTTTTGATTGCGTTGGCTTAGAAGTTTTTTTTTTTACAGCTCCAAGGGACTTGAGTATTTGATATGATTTTTAGCTTGATAACTCCACGCGTTGCTGAGAAAAATGGTCTTGACAAACAGACAGACGGACAACAAAGTGATCCTATAGGGGTTCCGTCTTTACTTTTGAGGTACGGAACCCTAAAAAAGTATGTAAATGTCCTATCAGTTATCTGGTTCCCATAGTACAAGCTTTGCTTAGTTTGGAGCTAGATGGCACTGTGTTAAAAGTCCTATATTTTTTTTATTTTGTAGAGATAACGGTATCGCCTTGTAATTAGATTCTGCTACACTTGACCATAGATAAAGTATTCACTATGCTCTAAGCACAGAAAAGTGTTCTCGTAATTATGTTTATCACCGGGTTTTAATCGCGCACAAAATACTATGAAATAAAGACCCGGTGATAAATATGTGTTCAAGTCGCGAAAGTTTAAAAACTACTGAAAAGCGTTATATGAAAACAAAAGAGATGCCTTCTAAAAAATAATCTGTGTGAAAAAATGAGTTAATTTAAAATGAGACAGGCTCGGTTTTTGTGCAGCGGAGACCCAGCTCAATCTCTGTCGCGCAGTACAGGCACTTTCACCATGTCTTACCCTGATGAGTCGACGGGCCCGGTGACAAGAGGTAGCGACAGCGAAATGATGATGGCGTGCAATTTTTTTTTGACGACGACAAAGTTTTTGTCAATGAATATATCACGCACTCAGGTACAAAGCTGAATCATTTATTCTTTACTAAAGAATCGCCGAATAAGAAAGTCGCCAATACAATAATATCTTAGCGGATCATCATGGCTCAATAGACATATTTAACCTGTTTACAAAGTTTAAACGGGATGTCTTGGCCATTTTGCGAAAGCAGGAATAGTGATTTGCGTGATTAGCTTGAAGTCTAATACATTCCGTCTGTTTCTTTAATATGTATGTAATTCAACGTTTTTAATTTAATTTATATACGGTTTGAGTCACTCTATTTGCACTATTTATGTATATGCTTCTAATTTATATTGTTCATGCTGTATACACATTTGTCTAGGAATGTAATTTAGTTCAAATCCTTTTTGTCATTTACATAATGCTGATGTAAAAATCAAGTTCTATTTTGTGTATCTAAATAAATAAATAAATTACAATGCTCGCACTGCTCCGTGATTGGGATCGATTTATAATTTCGAGATTTTTACCATCTACCTAGTTGTCAGTTAATCACAGATAAATTATTATATCTATGGTGCATCTACTTCACGGGATGGTGTAGCTCGCTAACACATGCGTGGTGGGCTTGCAATTATCTGTAAGTTACAAACTCGCTTTTTTTTTAATTCGTATATTTGTAATTATACGAACGAGACGCTCTCCTGATGGTAAGAGATGACCATTGCAGCGATACACAAAACTTTGAGTAGCAAAACAAAGGCCAGGGAATCGCTGCTTTGGCGCTCATTACTTTGAGACATTGGATGGTAACTCTAACATCCCTGTAATTTAGCTAGCTGCAGTTGGTGATAGATCTTGTTAGCAAGAGGTCGTCTAGGTAAGTTATACCGAAGTTCCAGATATTCTGCCGCTATAGTAGTGTGTAAACGTTACCGTGTTCCGGTTTAAAGGCTGATGAGACTAACCATGGAAATTTCTCAAAGTAATGAACGCCAAAACATCGAGGCCCTGGACTTTGCTTTGCTACTCATAGTTCAATGTATCGCTGCAATGGTCATGGACATGCGTCATCTCTTACCATCAAGAGACCGTTTCTTAGTTTTTTTTTTTCTATTTTGTGTGAAGTGTTGTAAAGAATGGAAAAATAATAGCGAAATAATGCTACTGCAAAAAACGCTTTAGGAAATTATTTTTTATGGTAAATATTAATAGACTTACGTTACCACCAACTCGTATGATATAAAGCAAAAATGCGGTCTAAGATGTAGCACGCTTCAAGGCACCTAAATTGAAATATAATTTGCTTTTGCATCATCAAATAACTTCTGCAATAGGAGACGTGCTTAGTGCTCATTCAAAGCATTCTTGTGTGTGTTCGAATCTATGAACATACTACTCGCACCGCTCGTCGCGCCGCTCGTCGCGCCGCTCGTCACGCCGCTCGCTCCGCGCTAAGCCGCTTGCACGCTCTAATAAAGTGTCACGCGGTAATCTCGCACTCACACTTCGTAATCTCACCCTCTCACTGGCGCGATGGAATTAGCCCGTGCGCCCGTTGTCTTCCGGTACTCCAGCTCATAACTTTTCTAGCCTTATTCAGTTTCTATGGTTCCTGTGGAGTTTCTACAATTTCTTGGTAGAACTTGTTGCGGTTATAGGTCAGGGCGCTCGGCTGGCTAGCTACCTCATGATAAGAATCAGCCGCCAAGCATCCAACGGTGTTCCGGGAGCCACACTTGAGAGCCAGTGCTATTCCAGGCTAGGTGTGTTTACCATCTTCGATTGCAGCATCACTTAACATCAGGTGAGCTGTGGTCAAACACCTAGCCTATCAATTATAAAAAAAAACTAAGTTAAAATGTTAACAACATTGCAATATTGCGTGTTGCATGTGTTTGTGTGTTGTGTTGTTATTATTTTAATGTATACTTGTTGTTGGACAAGTATGAATTAACATTATTCATTAGTCATTCAGTAATACTTCTTTTAAATTCAAAAAGTAATATTTTTTGAAGTCGTTAGAAATCCTATCAATATTTTGAAAGTTTGGATGTGTGTTAGTCAATAACGCAAAAACCTGGCTGAACGGATTTTGATTAAATTTGGCACTATGATTGATTGGTAATATGATTGATATTTAATCTTTATGTACATTATAAAACAGTTGTTGCAAGTCAATTGTAGTCTGTTTGGTGGGCCATACAGTTTGTACGCATGTTCATCTACTCACAGATTTTTGCCACGATATATCTGAAGTCGTATGTCTAAAATTAGGTTTAAAATTATTTCGCTAACGTTGCGTCGTCGTTACTGCATTAACTATGCTAATTTGAGCCGCGCCGCGACATAAATTTAACCAATCGTCACATTTCTCAGGAATCATCAGATTTGATGCTCTGATTAAAATCCGTTTATTACAGGCGTTTAACCCGCACGTTCCGTTCCGCATCCCGCGTCCCGTCAGACCGTTAGTAGTAAAGTGTCACGGCGTAATGCCGCCCCGCCCCGCTCCGCCCCGCCCAGCCCCTCCCCGCCCCGCTGTCACACGGGCGCTCTTCACTTGTATTAGTGGAACGAAATGCAGTGGCTTCCCGTGGATTTCTTCCACAAAGCTTTACTTAATTTTGCCGCGCTATCTTTTTCATATTTAAAGTTTTGAGATTGCTGGTGGAGATTGAATATTACAAAAACAATAAAGGGATGTGTACTGGCATGCTCACTTGCCAGCCAGTTCCATTCCAGACCAGCGATAGAAAAACGCATATAAACAAGCCGAAGAGTTTTAAAAAATCTATAACCCGACTGCGAATAAAATACCTATAGTTAAATGAAAAAACTTAAACCAATTTATTATTTCTAATTAAATTCAAACATAACCTATATTTGAATTTACTTGGCGCCGAAACGTGGTCTCTGACTATGTGCCTTCTTAGTAAGCTTAAAGTAGCACAACGAGCTATGGAGAGGGCTATGCTCGGTGTTTCCCTACGAGATCGAATCAGAAATTAGGAGATCCGTAGACGAGCTAAAGTAGCCGACATAGCCCAGGGGATTAGCAAGTTGAAGTGGCAGTGGGCAGGGAACATAGCACGCAGAACCGATGGCCGATGGGGCTGCAAAGTTCTGGAGTGGACACCACGGACCGGCAAGCGCAGCGTAGGACGTCCACCCACAAGGTGGACAGACGACCTGATAAAGACCGCAGAAATGCGCTGGATGCGAGCCGCTTCCAACCGGTCTTTATGGAAATCAATGGGAGAGGCCTATATCCAGCAGTGGACGTCCTACGGCTGATGATGATGATAACTTATATATACATATATATTTGTAAGCCCCTTTTAATTTCCTTTATTTTGATATCCTACTTGGTAGGTTTTTTTATTAACGTATTCCTATTTCGCGCCAAAAATCCATCTTGATTTCTTTTAAACACCCGCTAAGGACACTTGTGTTATTGAGATGAAACTAACGATACCTTGATTGTTGTAATCCATTCGGCCGTTTGGAATACATACATACATACATGATACACGCGAAATACATATCTCTTTCTTGGCAGTCGGGTATAAAAAAATGTACGGGCTTGACAGAAGCTGTCGAAATGTCACGTGCACAGCTTATGTCAACCTACGTTTTTGGACTTTTCTATTAGCGTTATTATCGAATATATAGATTGTTACTTTGTCTAGTCAGGTGTGTTCACAAACTTCGATCACACCGTTACTTAGCATCAGGTGAGCTTTGGTCAAAGACCTAACGGTAACGGTAATAAATTTAATTGTTTCTGATACCTGTTTTTGTTTTTTGTCAAATATTTAACTATTTAAATCAAAAAGTAGTAACGTGTAACCAACATTTTTCAAACGAAATGTTGAACGGATTTTATCGGATGGCATTTGAAGATAAATATACTGCTTATTTTATACCCAGATGCTGTGTCGCCCCTTGTAATCTGCTGACTAAGCTTGCCCCTCTTAACCGAACCCCGTACGTATGCCACAGACAAAATGAACCTTTAATCCCGTTTTTGTCGAAGAAAAGACGGATGTAAGTACAGGGTAAGGACACATGAGACGTGTTCAAAAGCTACCGAGAAGAGAATTTCAATTTCAATTTGTCAAGTCAGTGTTCTCTACGAAGCAAGTATATTGAGTATTCGGGGGACGGGGCGGGAATTAAATGATGCTATTTTGATATTTAAGTTTGATCGATGGAAACTATTAATTCTAAATAGTATTTAAAGTTTTAAAAAACACTAATACTGAGTGACTTATAATACCTATACGTATATTAGTCACTCAGTTTAACCCAGGACTTTTTTGGTTCTAGCTTTCATGCTCACCATCGAAAGCTCCTTGTTGCGGCGGCGTCGTGTGTCGGGTCGCTCTCTTCCCTCAGATATGGTTGAGGAGGGCGATGGCTGGCACATGCAGCATGCTCGTGCTCGGGTGCTGCTTGCGGGTCGCTGCTCTGCTCGCGGGATGCACACAAAGTAGTTATAGGTTTCCTCTCCCTGTATTGCGTATAGTTTAAGTTAAGTGTGTTTTGTTGACAAAGATCAAGGACACCGGTATCTGTGGAGTTGAAATAAATAAATTCAATTTTGTAAAAATACGTAGCTTTCTCGTGAGTATAAGAACCTCGGAGTATGGGGGCAGTTTGTTTCGTCTCGCTCGTATGATTGCAATTTATAAATAATTAGTTAAGAATAATGTATTTTCCTCTAATAGTGGAATGACCAATATTCTTTAGAGAAAATACATATTAAACCATATATAAGGTTAACAGTTTACTAGCTCTTACAAGATCGCAAATATCAAATATTTTAACAGAATACATTGTTTTAGAAAGTAAATATTTTAGGATCGCAATAAAGTGCGTCGCTGCCGCGCCGCCCATTTCCCGTCCGCTTGCATTAAACAGGCCTGTTAATGAGATGCCGTGTTTGACTTGTTCCACCAGCGTGCGAGGTACAGAGCTCATTTCGGCGACCGCTGTGGCTTAGCGGTTAGCCAAGTTCATAGGTAGGTTAGAGTTCAGTCGTCAAAGCAAACTAGTTTTTGATCGCTGTAACATACATACATTAAAAACTATTGTAAGGAATTGAGGACCTTTTTTGTTTTACTTATGCGATATCACTCACGTTTAATTGCATCGGATACACCGACTATAGTTTCGGTCACAGCTGGTGGCCTTCTTCAAGGAGACAAAGCCGAGTACAACGCGCATGCGGGTTGACTTGATTTGTGCGAAACAAAACGAGGTCGCGCGTTTGAACTAACGGGCCCAAATTTTACCAAGATAAGTTCTTTCCTATTTAAAAATGATTCTTAAAATCTTATGATCAGACAGACAAGATTGGTTTAATACTGTTTTATGATGAATTTAATTTTGCAGTCTGTTCTGTTTTCATGTTATCATTGAGTTTGAGCTAGTAGCCAGATTGATCTAAAAACTAATCTTGGATGAGGTTTGGATACCTACGGATTTTTATTGAACACAATACCCCAGGAATTCCACATTCACGAATTTTTGAACTTTGTGTGCAGAACACAAAGCGTGGCGCAAAAAAATAAATGGCTCTGGAAAAAGTTAAAACGGGAAAAAAGATTCACAATCTCGACAAAATGTGCGAATAATTACGGAGTAACTTTTCCCTGACACAGGACATCTCGGATTGGGGGAAAAATGCGGGAAACATGGCAAGTTCAATAAAATTTAATTTCGAAAGTTTGTCTTGCTGGAACTTTCGGATTAAGGACTTTTATTTGTGGCGAGTGATTGTTCGCAGACATTTTGTTATTTTCTTTTTACATAATAATTTTATTTGCTCTGAGAGCTGCGCGATACTTGTGACACTCTTATTATTCTTATTCTTATTCAAAATGGGGGCGATAAGTCCTGCACTGGCGTCCCGCTTTGGGTGTTTGTGCATTACTTATTATTTGTGACATTCGAGGCGAAAACTTTGCATCGCGCCGGTGAAGGAAAATATTGTGAGGAAACCATAGCACGGTGGTAGGGTACTCTCTAGTACTCGGCTGGCTAGCTACCACCCCCATCCTTAAACTCTGCCGCCAACCTAACGGTGTGTTTCAGCAGCCTCACTTAAGAACCAGTTCCATTCCATGTTGCCATTTCCGACCATGCCGTCACTTAGCATCAGGTAAGCGGCAGTCAAACAAATCATAGTCCACTACTGGATATTGGCCTCTCCGAAGGCACGCCACTCAGCTTTATATTTAGCATCTGGTTTCTAGCTGTCTAACGTATATTGTCACTGCTTTGAGTCCCAGACATCATATGCCAAGTTTGTTGATTCGTATTCTAGCTAAATTCCGAAAGATTTAGCACGGGCTGAGTCAACTCTATTTTAATGTAGGCACTATAGGATGGTGGTGCTATGTACATAAATAGGTATATCGCTACTTGGTACCCGATGGCGTAGATAGACGGATAAACTATTTATTGTTCACATCAAAAATTACACTCAAATTTAATAATTATTTATTTATTTATTTATAAGTAAGGTATAAAATAGAAAATTACAAAGAGCAAACAGGCACCCTGGACTTTGCACTAGGAAAACCTGTGTCGCAAAATCCAGTGTCTTCTATAATTAGTGTAACAAGTTGCGGCTTTATTGCTAAAAGCAATCCATTTCCTGTCAACCTTAGTATTCTTTATGTAATAATGAATTTACAAAAAAATCTGTCCATCTATATCCACAATCGAGAGGAATGGCGTAGAGGGCGTCACGCCATTTGCTGTCACGGCATACGAGTTGGTTTTACTGACAAGAAGCGTATTTCTGAGAGTCTTTACAAAAAGTTCTACAAGATGTGTGAAGTCTGCCAACCCGCGCTTGGCTATTGTGGTGGACTACGGCCTGACCCTTTTGCACAATGAGATGGGCCCGCGCCCAGCAGTGGGCCAGTTTATGTAACGGGCTGATTCGGAAAGGAGCAGTAAATGTTGTAATCTCGGATAGGTTACTCATTCTAGGGCAAAGAGATTTAAAACCTCATCTTCGCATATTTATTAGCCATCATCCCATTGTGTCGGTATAACTAAGAAAATTTCCAATACTCTGTCCTTACAAATCAATTATAAGTCAATGGTTGGTTTAATCGACAGCATTTGTTTGTTGACAAACAATGTATACCAAAATCCCTATCAGCTCCATCATCAGTGCAGAGATCACATCATTACTGACTGAGTGACCACAACTGAACCGTAGGACAAATCTACATTAGTAGATGTGTGTGCTCAGTCTGTATGTTTGTCTCATAGATTTGCATTGGAAATGAACATTCCCTGTTGCTTAACAATTAGATACCTACGTAGAATTGTTGATTACATTCAACAACACACGGTATCTTTTGTTGGTGTTGGTGATTTGTTTTAATGGCCTATTGTTGGTTTTTACCCAACTAATAGAAAGGAGGGCTGTGATTTGCAACATCTATGAATGTTCATCTATTATTTTATATGTTCTTACATAACTCTTGCGTAATTAAAAATGATTTTTACTTTTTTACCGCGCTGTAATATCTTTTTTGACCACTTAAGGTGAACTTTTAAGGTGACCACGTTATGTTAAATGACGGTGTGGTCGAAGATGGTATACACACCAAGCCTGGAATGGAACTAGCTCTCAAGTGAAGCTGTTAGCACATTTATAATTTAAGGGTGGTAGCTAGCCAGCCGAGTACTATATAGTACGCTACCGCCAAGCTATGGTTTCCTCACGATGTTTTTCTTCACCGGCACTTCAATCTCATTGTTGGGGTTTGAACCCACGCCCTTCGTCGTGTGAACCGACCGCGCTAACCACTGAGCTATCACCGTCTTAAACAAGTTTGTTCGACATTTGAAATGCAAATTAGTCTTATCTTGAATTGCAGCCGATACCTTCAGGATGTAGCTAATATATGTATACAAACACACGAACTTTTGCTAATATCAGAAAGTGTTTTAACTTCTAAAAAGAGATAGACGGACAATGTTCGATTCCTACTCAGGAAAATGTATTTGAAGCGCTTAAATGTTTCTTCTATATCAGATTGTCTTGTAATTAAATAAAAATTTAATACGATACAAAAACGCAAAATTAAACGAGATAAACGTTACGAATTTAGTCAGGTCTAAGAGGCGACCGCTCGGTCCCTCCACAGTGCACAGGTTACAAGAAAAACTACAACAATTGAAACTTTCGAACTCGTTAGATTTTCGAGGTGAATGAAGGCATGCCAAAGGTGGTGAAACTCGGTGAAAAGTTGGTGAAATTCGGTGAAATTCCGTGGGTAGATATGACTAAGTTACCGCTCAGCGTCATTTGTTAGGGCGAAGTCTTTACAAGCTTTTTTACCCTTTTTCTCGGGAAAAAGAATATGTAAGCATCCAAATGTCTTTTGATACTGTAACTTTTTGTTTATTTTTACTGACAAAATATACCTACAAGGCAAACTTGCTGCTCTATGGAAATAATTGTGTTCGAAACGACATTTATTTAAACGATATAATTCGCCAGAAATTTAGTCACCGACTTGGAGACTTAACATAAGGAAATTTACGCATAGCAATATTGACAGATCGTTCTATATCAAAACATCTGTGTTCATATTTTTAGAGTTCCGTGCTGCAAAAGGAATCCTTATTTATGGTTGACAAGCTAGGTGTTTGACCTGATGTTAAGTGACGGTATGGTCAAGGATGGCATTGTACACCTTGCCTGGAATACGCCGTCAGGAGCTTGGCGGCAGATATTCAATTTGAGCAGGCCAAGCCGAGTACTACAAAATGCCCTATCATCATGCTGTGGTTTCCTTACAATGTTTTCCTTCACCAACAGCTCAAGCTCAATGTTGAGGTGTGGACCCACGCTCTTTGGCGTCTAAACCGACCGCGCTAATCACTGAACTATCATCGCTACATCGCTAACATTGGTTATCTGCCAAGAACCTTTTTCTCAGGAAAGCGTGAAGTTATGGTATTGAAATTAACATCAAATACGAAAATCTGCAATACCTTGAAGCTGTAAAAAAGTCATACTTGTAAATTAACGCATTCAAAAGATACGGCTGTTTATGCCGCATATTATAAATAAATAAATAAATATATATTGTAGGACATTACACACATCGCCACCTGACCCCAAACTAAACAAAGCTTGTACTATAGAAGTCAGATAACTGATAGAATACTTAAACACTTTTTTTTGTAAATACATACTTATAATATACTAGCTGTGCCCCACGGTTTCCCGCGCTAGATGCCTACGTCATAGTAGCTTTATGCATGCAAAGTCTCAGCCCGATCGGTTTAAAATTGACAAAGTTTCATACAAACTTTCATCCCCTATTTTATCGCCTTGGGGGTAGAATTAATCAAAATCCTTACTTAGCGGATGGCTACGTCATAACATCTACCTGCATGCCAAATTTCAGCCCGATCCGTCCAGTGGTTTGGGCTGTGCGTTGATAGATCACTATGTCAGTCAGTCAGTCAGTCACCTTTGAGTTATATATATTTAGAGATACAGAACACCCAGACACAGGACATTTTTTTAATAATACCACAAAATGCTTGTCCTGAACCTACACCCTACGGCTCTTGAAGCAGACATACTGCCAACTGAGCCAACAGGGCAGTTTAATAATTTAGTATATTGTGACTCACAAAAGAATCAAACCTGTAGATTTCTTGCCGTTGGTCTAGAATCATGAAATTTGTCAAATCCAGTACAGGGGAAAATTTAAATATCGTGAATTTAAATTTACATGACTTTTTTTTTACGATGATATATTTTTACAGTTGATAAACTGAACGCGTCCTATATCGATGTATGGAGACAACAGTTTTCCAATGGAAAAGTTAAGTTTGTATCTGAATCCAGTTAAAATTTTTGTGAGAGCAAGGTTCGGTTTTTTTTAAGTTACCGTGATGGACGAACTATTTACTTACCTACAATGTTGTACGGAGCACTTGGTGCGCGAGTCCAGCACGCACTTAGCCGGGGTTTTTAACCGACTTCAAAAAAGGAGTAGGTTCTATGTTCGACTGTATGTATTTTTTAAAATACTTGTTAATATTGTAATGTATTGTAAGATATTACACACAGCGCCATCTAGCCCGAAACTAAGCCAAGTTTCTACTATGGGAACCAGACAGCTCATGGAATACTTAAATACCTTTTTTTTGTAAATACATGATTATAATACATACAAAACACCCAGACACAGAACAAACATTTATGCTCGTCACACAAACGTTTACCCTGAGTGAGAATCGAATCCACGCCCTACAGCTCTTGAAGTTGATACACTAGCAAATGAGCTAATACGGCATATGTAATTACCACCTGTATAGCAGCGGCCCATAGATCACATTAGGGCCAGCAGTGACTCCAGCGCGCACTTACCGGGTACATTACGTTTAGTGCCGCTGGCTACAAACGACATTACTCCTGATTTGTATCGGTCTCCAGTTATTGGCGCCGCCAGGATTTATGGAACTGCGGTGCGGGTAGTGTTCCTACCATTTCAGGTTAGTAGTGACATTTCGGTTTTTACGCTTCGATAGTTACAGAGAGTAATAAAAAGAAAAACCAAATAGTAACGCCGTCACACCGGCGCGTCAAGTCGGAGAGGTCGGTAAATATGCTAGGTCTGCAACCGCGCAATCGCGTGCTTCATCATCATCATCATCATCAGTCATAGGTCGTCCACTGCTGGACATAGGCCTCTTCCTGAGGGGGTTTTGCCAATACTCGCCACGCTTGGCAGGCGGGTTGGCGAGCTCAGTTAGGTGTGATTGTTCAAGGAAGACGCTGCTGCCCATCTTCCGTATTACATCCCTTAGCCGACTCTAACGGCAACCACGGGTAGAGAGGGTGGGGTACTATTCTTACGCCGGCACCACGGCAAATCACGGCAATCGCATGCTTCAGAAGCAAACTAAAATCTTGGCTTCAGGAGACCTTGTTTTATGACTTTGACGATTGTTTAAAAATAGGAGATTGAATAAATGATTAAGTAGGTATTTATAAATTTTGTTAACATGTGTCATGATTTTGTCATTTTTAATGTTATTTTTGAATTTGATTGGAAAAATTACCTGTAACAATCGACAATACCCATGTCAATAAAATATTTGTATTTGAGTTGTTCTTTTTTCCATATTCTAAAAGTATATTATTTGGTTGACAGGCTACATTTTGAGGTGAAAACTACTTTAGCTTCGATGAGCGATTTTTGGTAGGGGCAAAGGTTACGGGTTCGCGTCACCGACATGCTAATGTGACATGTTTTATATTTTCACTTCTGTCGGCAATCCTCTGTCTAATTTGTATATCGACACTAAAATCATTAACAATAATAAGTGAACAAATTCTCAGTTACTTAGTAAATATATCACAAGTAAGAGCGACCCGCAGTTCCATTCTTCCGACGAGAACCGTCCCGTTATTCGAAATTAAAACAGTGTAATCTAGGATAACAGCCATTCTACAAAAAATAAAGACGAAACTCACGAAAGAATATGGATTGAATAGTCTCTTTCCCCAAAAATTCAATACGTGTATCTTCCAGTCCAGAGTAAACAAGCTCTTACTAGTTAAGCGTGCTTCATCCTAGACCACATCGTTGCCTAACATCAGCCCACATGTGCGAACTAAACTTTTTGAAGTTGGGGAAGCAACTGTGATACTCTACAATTTTCACTTTTTTCAATTTATTTTTATGATTGGCAGACTAGTTGTTTGACCACAGCTTAGTGTGGCCGGAGATGGTAAACTTACCTAGAATGGAATTTGATCTCAAGTGAGGTTTTCGGAACACAGTTTACGTGCTTGGCGGCTTTCAACTTGAGGGTAGTAGCTAGCCAGCCAAGTACTAAAGAGCTACCATAATGCTAAGGTTGCCTCACGATGTTTTCTTTTACCGGCAGCTCAAGGAAGAAGGGGCTCTCAGCTGAAGGGGTGTGAACCCACGCCCTTCGGCGTGTGAACCGACCGGTATTCAGGTCTATTGATATAATGAGCATTTTCTTATATTAAGTTATTTCATTCATAAGCGATTGAATAACGACGAGGTAACAAATATTTACGTATGTAAGTCGTCGTATTATCCCACGTCGCAGGTCGCGGGGTTACCGCCCTGGAGCCAATTTGTCGGTCGATTACCGATCGCACACCTTCGAGCCATGCCCGCTAGTTCATTAACTCTTGTCACTTTGTGTATATATTTGTATAACCTACAATATTATAGCGAAATATAATTTTTGAAGATAACTCAGTGGTTAGCGCGGTCTGTTCGCATGCCGAAGGGCGTGACTTCAAACCCCAATAATGAGCTTGAGCTGTCGGTGAAGGAAACATCGTGAGGAAACCATTGTATGGTGGTAGGGTACTTTCTAGTACTCGGCTGGCTAGCTACCACCCTCAAGTTGAAAATCTGCCGCCAAGCATCTAACGGTGTGTTCCGGCAGCTTCAATTGAGAGCCAGTATCATTTTAGGCTAGGTGTGATTTACCATCTTCGACCACACCGTCCTTAACATCAGGTGAGCTGTGTTCAAACACCTAGCCCGTCAAACATAAAAAAAAAAGTTTAACCTAATTTACCTTTTTCTTGCAAAATAAAATCTTAACTTGAAAATCAATATAGATTGTTCAATAATTGTTTCTT
Organism: Biston stratarius; assembly: GCA_950106695.1. Classification (NCBI taxonomy): domain Eukaryota; kingdom Metazoa; phylum Arthropoda; class Insecta; order Lepidoptera; family Geometridae; genus Biston; species Biston stratarius. The sequence continues at coordinate 12,667,736 of OX467106.1, forward strand.
GTTCAATGACCCGGTCACCTTTTCAAGGAGTCAAAGAAGAGTACGACGCGCGCGCTACTTTATTGCACCCAGCTTTAACTCCTTGAAAAAGGTCACTGGATATGATCAAAACTATAGTCAGAGTTTCTGTTTTTATTTAGAAAAATACTCTTCTTTTGTAAATAGATTTTTTATTGTGCCCCAAAAACCAATTCATTTGTTTTCTAAGTGGCTAGTCAGTAGTATAACTGAACGAGTACCTACCATTAACGATCGGGAAATTTTCCATGCATCGGAAATGTCCGGAATGTGTGTCGGCAATTCCCATCCTTTGGGACAGGAATTCGTTACTAAGGGCAATGTCTCGTAATCGAGTGTGGAGTATTTACTTAGAGATCGATGGGCCTGAGCAAATTTGATTTTACTCAGTTATTACGTAGGCTAAAGGCTTCAAGTTTTGGCCCTAAATTGTGTTTACCTACTTTACCTACAGACTCTCTCATCAATATAGATTAACCTTTTTAAGTTTTATTTGAAGGGTGTCCGACAGAACTATTTTACTAAGTCTAGAACTGGAATTGTAACACTAACGAATTACTAGTAAGTAAATTGTTAAGTTTCATATTGCAGATAACTTCAAACGGCGAAGGAAAACATTGTGAGGAAACCTACATGTCTTTAAGTTCTTTAAAAAAAGTTCTCGAAGATGTGTGAAGTCTGCCAACTCGCACTTGGCCAGCTTAGTGACTTGGCATTACCCTTCACATAATGAGAAGAAACCCGTGCACAGCAGTGGTCCAATTTATAAAAATAGGGATGACCTCTTTTTTTTGTCATTTTATACAAGTAAATATTTTTTACATCGACTTTTTTTATTGACATGTAATCAGTGTTTTTGACATATTTAATTATATTTGAAATGGGACTATGGAATTAGACTTCTTACTTTAGTTTATCAATAAGATATTTGTACTTGTATGTGTAAAAAGTATATAATCAATTCAATTTGTGATGTTACAGAATCTGCTGTTTCCAAACATTTATTGATTTTGGTGGGCTTACTATTACTTTTGCTCCTTCGTCAGACCCCTAGACTCTCCATAAGTCTCTCTCCAATGTACTCGACCGGTTAAACAAACCAAATGAGACCAAGCTCGATGGGTTCACAAGTTTTTCCTCTTCATCAGATTATTTATAAATAAATTAAAAAAATTAAAAACCCCTACGCAAACATAGCTTAGAACCACCGCAAGGAAACTGGCTTTCAAACGAAAAAAACCGCATCGAAATCGGTCCATCCGTTTGAGAGCTATGATGCCACAGACAGACACACACACAGACAGAAAGACAGACATCCACGTCATACTTATAGCACCCCTCTTTATGCGTCGGGGGTTAAAAACTGCTTTATTAGCTCATTTGATAGTGATTCTGCTTTTTGAGCTGTGGGGCATGGTGTCGATTTCCGCCAAGGACAAACATTTATGTGATGAACTTACATAGATGTTTGTTCTGCGTCTGGGTGTCCCGTATATACTATTTTTTTTTGTGAATGACAGGCCAATCTTTTGCCACAGCTCACCTGATGTTAAGTGACGGTGTGGTCGAAGATGGTAGACACATAGCCTGTGATGGACTTCAAGTGAGGTTACCGGAATACACCGTTCGGTACTTGGCGGCAGATTTTTAACTTGAGGGTGGTAGTTAGTCAGCTAATTATATTTACAAAAACAGTAAACAGGGCCATTTGTAATCAGTCAACAAATTTAACAACTTTTTTTCTCCATAAGTTGATAATTCGTATTTATTTCTATCATACAATATTAACAAACTGTATTTGCCCGGTCTAAACAAAATTAACTCTAGGCAAAAAGCGCGCGCGCACTCTGTGACGCGTGCCGGCAGCAAACGCGATGACGTCAATCAAGGCCAAAAAAGGGGTGGAGGCGCGGGGGGCGGGGCGGCTACTAGCACGATACTACGATGAATGAAGCGTTTACGCAATAGAGAACTAAAGAATGTTAGAGAGTATCACTTTTTTTTTATGTATTGTGTTTTGGCAAAAGTTGTAGAACAAAAGTTCTTTGTTTTAATGTACAAAATATGCCCTTAAAAGGATGCTGACTGATTACCAGTACCACTGTATAAGTATTCTATTTGTTATCTGGTTCCCAAAGTAATACTTAGTTTGGGGCTAGATGGCGCTATGTGAAATGTCCTACGATATCTATTTTATTTAAGTTTTGCTACTTATTCAAGTTTAAGTTGTTCTTGACATGCATAATATACCCAAGAACTTGTGGAATCTACTTCAGCAACTCGTCTGCGTCAATGCCAGCGTTGACTTCCACGCCTATGGCCTCTCACGTTCGTACTTATCAATTCCGTGATATTACTGGAAATAGTTTTTCCTTTCCGCTCGCTACACCAGGTGGGCATTCGTCGATAAGGCCCATCGGCCCATCGGCCCATCCGGCCCGTCCGGCCCATTGCTCCTAACGGCCCATATCATCGAAGGCGGTAAATTAAGGTGCAAGACGAGGGTCCGGACCCTGATGAAGGCCGGAGGAAATTATACTGGGCGGCCTTTGTTTCTATTAATGAAACGCTTTCGGTGTTCGGAGAACTTGGAAAAACTACTGTTTGTTGTGTTTCCGAAGGAGCCCTAATTATCTGTGCGGGACACGGAATACTAGTTCTGCCGCCCCGAGTTGTGACCTCGCCAGAAACTACTAAAACAGTTTTCTTTAAGCTTAAGATAGATAGATATACATTTTTGATCGTGAACACCAGAAAAAAATATAACACAAACAAGAAAATTAAGAGCTAGTGCCACAAATGGTGGCTTTACCCCTGAAAGCGATCTCTTCCAGGCAACCATAGAATGGAATAAAACAAAAAAAAAGGAGTTATTTTTTAGGAACTTTACATGTATTTCTGCTATATAAAATAAATATAAAACGTTTTGGTTAACCACGATGAGGATTTAATGTAATTCGTATACAATTCTTAATATTTATCCAAAATATTTAGGTATCTTAAGACATATTTTATTTACATATCCGAAATATATTTAACATTTAAAACTGAGAACAGAAATAAACAAATACAAATACAAATATTTTATTGATAACACCAATGGTACAATGTCTGTCTGTCTGTGTGTGTGTGTCTGTCTGAGGCATCGTAGCTCTCAAACGGATGGTCCGATTTCGATGCGGTTTTTTTCATTTCATTTCAAAGCCACTCTCCTTGGGGTGGTTCTTAGCTATATTTGGTTAATAGCGTAGAGGGTTTTTTAAATTTTTAATTTAATGACTTATTTGGACAGTCGTGTAAAAACTTGGAAATAAAATGGATACCAAAATCATAGTTTTTAACCGACTTCAAAAAAAGTGGAACACCAGTTATTCAAACTGGTAGATAGGTACATTTTGTTATAATAATAAAATGAATCGTAGTTTTTGAAACTGCACAGTTCCGCACTGTCAAAAAACACCTAATGCTTCTCACGACCTTCCTCTTATCCTTTGACGAAAAATGTATGAACTCTACAACGTCAGAAAGTATGGCTGTAAAACACGTCAGTGATAATTGTTATGACCAATAAACTACCATGTCACAATACACAATTCACTTACTCTTCTCTTTCTACATTTATAAATCAACAAATTAACAGCGATAAGGTTGTATCTAACTGCATGCAGTCAATTTATATAGAAACATCTGGTAGGCAAGTCCGCAACATTGTTCACTAATAACAAGATTGATTAAGAATCATGTCACAGAAAACTTGTGACTTTATTCCATTACGATAGATGAAAAAATTGAGAATTTTTACTGCGATATGGTGGTACCTTGTGAAAATTTTGAAGACGAGTTGTAACTCTGGTCACGTGTGTCGCCAGATAAACACGAGCCTTTGTGAAGGTATGGTATTTTTGGAGAATAATTGTGATAAAACAGGAACGCTGATTGGACGTCGTGTTTTTGATAACATTTCCTCGTTTTAGAAATGGTCGGATAATCAGAGCTATCTGAAAATTTGCTGGCTTTTGATTCCGCATGAGATTTCTTAAACGGAAACGGAAGCACTATGCCCAAAGGAGAGATTATAGTTCAGTGGTTTGCGTGGTTGGTTCACACGTCGAAGGATGTGGGCTCAAGCCCCAACAACGTTAAATGTTAAAAATCTGCCGCCAAGCACCTATCACTGTGTTCCGATAGCCTTACTTGAGAGCCAGTTCCTTTCCAGGCTAGGTATGTTTACCATCTTCGACCACACCGTCATTTAACATCAGGTGAGCTGTAGTCAAACACCTGTAAATCATATTTTTTTTAATAATTGAGCACAACTTTTATTACGTAGTCCTGACAACGTGGAAAACACAATCAGCTGTTCCGTAGACTTGAGTGCCCTGTTGGTTCATTTAGCGGTAGCTCTGCTTCATGGGTGGTAGGGGTGGCTTCAAATACCCCACGGCATCGCTGCTTGGGTTTTGTTTTGTAACTCTAATTCTATAAGTTCTATGTATCGCGTCTCGTTCATTTCATTATATTATACTATACTTTAACATTAATAAAAAGTATTTTATTTCAGTTAGGTAGGTATTCGCACAGCGAGGTTGTGGAACTCTTTGCCGGAGTCTGTGTTCCCTGTTAGGTACAATATGGGTGTCTTCAAATCTAGAGTAAATAGGTTTCTTCTAGGTAAGCGTGCTCCATCTTAGACCGCATTACTGCTTAACATCAGGCAGAGTGTGGTCAAACGCAAACCTATTTTGAATAAAAAAAAAAAAAAGAAAAAAAGTATATCTGGTTACCATAGAACAAGCTTTGTGTAGCTTGGAGCTACTTAGATGGGGCTTTGTAAAATACTTTTTATTTGCAACTTAGATTTATAATTGACAAATGCATGGAACATCTGATTTTGTCGTGATTTTTTATTTAATTCCGGAGTAAAAGTTTTTCATGATGTTAAGTGTGATGACCTTATTTCGTGTTAGTGCTGCTGTTCTGCGAAACCCTAAAGACAGTCACGTTAGGTGCAGGTAGAGAAGGCCGTCCAGCAAACGTTACAATAGAGAAGACAAACCTCGATTCCTGTCATAAAAAATATATACCTGCCTCACAAAGGATGCCATAGGATTTCAATAAATTTGGTCAGCGACAAAAACAGCCAGGCAAACGGATACTATTCAACTATTCAATAAAATACTTTGCATACAAAGCAGTCCCCATTTAGAGCACAGCGTATAATTATATTTAAACAATGATAATCGTCCATAGATAACACCGGGATCTGCGGAATGCGTGTGCGCAAACACAAAACAAGTTCAAAGTGACGTTCGTGCGAGGCGTTGCCGCTCCGTGCAGTGACAAGTTAGCAGGCGCCATGTTGGTTTTCCAACTACACGCAGATTTGTGTTATTTAGTTTAAAAATTATTTGTAACAGTCAGTTTACCTTGACACAGAGTTGGTCTGTGTCGTGGATTGAGAGTTGTAGCACGCACGTTCATTCATTCTCTTTGTTATTCAGTCAGTTCAGTAGTGAGACAAAAAGGAGTGCAACTACATTAATTTGTTTTGTTTTTGTAGTTAATTTGTAACAGTAGCAAGATGTTTATGTCGTACGAAGTAATGGCTACATTCGGGATTTCAGCTGTGAGTAGATTTTTATTATTTTATGGCGTTGTATTTTTTGATTGAAGGTTGTTTTAGGTTACAGTAGAGATAAAGTTCGAACAAATTGAATTGTCTCGTAAAATTTTCTATATGGTTAAATATCCAGTTTATTTAAGTAGGTACATGCAAATTTATGCCTCAGTTGTAAAATTGTCAAAACTAGAATGGCATAGTTATGTACTTATTTAGAATCACTACTAGACACTACTATACGTACCCATATTATTATTCTACTCTTGACGTTGTTCGGTGTATTTGTGTAATGTGATTTGTTCTAGTAGGTAATCGTTTTCCTGTTTTCAAAGTTTTCACTACACGCTTTTTTACTTAAAATTGCGTCTACTAGATTTTTTGTAATTAGATGATGTATAAGACTAAAAGAAATAGTTTCAGTTTCTTTTGTTTATGATATTTCTGCGATAAAACTGTATCAAATCTTCGCATGAAGCTCTGTGTTCTACTGAAAAAAAAACAACAAGCCAAATCGCAGCCCTAATTAGAGAAAACTTAAAACTGTAAAAAAAAAAAACGTAGAAAACTGAAATCTACAATTTTCGCTTAAACAAGGCTTATCGATAAAATAAAATAACTGGATTAGAGGTAAAACAAAAACGACAAAAAATACTGTAGATCTGCAGTTAAAACTGTAGGGTTGGCGATACCGACTCCACCCACAGTGAAATAAAGCAAAAAATGGCGCTGTACCTACGCCGTGATTCACTCCTAGTGTACCTACTTGTGAACTACCTAATTACTATTATGTAGGACATTTTAGTTTCCCCTCATTATTTTTTAGGCTTTTACAGAAATGCTCTTTTCTTTAAAGTATATTTCGCTAGTTAATATTTACGCTACTGTGCCGTAAGGATCTTTGGTATAGGGTGTAGGTTGGTATACGTTCCATATAGGTATGGGGCGAAATAAAACTAAGTACCTACAGAACCCACAAGATTTTATAACGATGATAGCTCAGTGGTTACCGCGGTCGCTTCACACACCGAAGTGTGTGGATTCTAACCCCAACAATGAGCTTGAGCTGTTGGTAAAGTAAAACATCCTGAGGAAACCATAGCATGGTGGTAGAGTACTTTCTAGTACTGGACCAATCTCAAGGTGAAAATCTGTCGCCAAGCATCTAACAGTGTGTTCCGGCTTCACTTGAAAGCCAATTCCATTCCAGGCAAGGTGTGCTTACCATCTTCGACCACACCGTCACTTAACATCAGGTAAACAGTGGTCAAAACATAGCATGTGAACCAAGAAAAACAAGAGCGTAAAGCGCGAGCTCGAATTCCACTCAGGACTAACGGATTAACATTTGTGTGACGAATATATGTATGTAGATGATTGTTCTGTGTTTGGGTGTTACATATTTAGACCAAAAAATAAAATAAGTATTCTATCATCTATCTGGTTCCCATAGTACAAGCTTTGCTTAATTCGTGGCTAGATGGCGCTTTGTGAATGTTTATTTGTTTTATGAATCGAATAATGGAGGCATCGCCGTAACCGTGCGGCCGTCACAGGTCTTCGACGACGCGACATTTGCACAAGTTACATTATCCTGCAAGCTAGTTGACACTGGAGAGGAATATTCCTTCCCGAGTTCTATTTTAGTGCGTAGGTTGTAAGTGCATTTGTTCTTGGAAACACCACTGATGTGAGTGAACGGAACATAGCAGACACCAATACCACTCAGTCAGTGGAGATTGTCACAGAGACCACTAATTTCCCACCAGTCATCTTAAAAAATTCAGATTTAGTTATAAAACATTTTTTTTTTAAATGATTGATTTAATATCTTTATTGTCTCCACCAGAACTCTTAAAATTAGAAAAATTTAAAATATAACACAAATAAGAAACTTAAGAGCCATAAGTGACAGCCTTATCGCTAAAAGCGATCTCTTCCAGGCATCATTCATTCCATTCATAGGATGGAATGAAACAAAAAATATGACGGAAGATGCCAAAACACATATACTGACATTTATGTATATAAGTATAAATACATATACTAACACTATAAATATACATATATATGTGTAAAAAAATAAGTAACATACAAATAAATACACATTATGTAGCAGCCTAATTTGCACATAAAATAAATGGGAAGCTACGGGATCAATAGTTATTGACGTATTGGGATAGATAGTGTTCCTTGAAAATGTGTAGTGACTATGAATGTGTTTGAAATTGGTATAATATGCATTGTCTCGGAAGTTGACGAAAATATTGAGCATAAAGTTGAGTTTAAAGCTAATAAAATATGTAGTAGGTCGTCCTGCGACATAACATTATCACGGAATCTTTGTCTGAGAATTTTGCGTAGGCATTGTTCTATAAACAAAGACGTTTATGAAGACTTATCACTCAATGAATGCAGTTTTCAAAACAAGGAGAACCGGATTCCAGAATAGCTTATGTTTTACCTACTCGTACTACCTGGACCTATTTATTTAGTTCTTTACGTCACGGCCTGAATGCTTTGAGTTTTTCCCTCGACGTTGAGTTTGTGTTTTAATTTGTTGCCATTTAATAAAAAACATCGGATCAGATATATAACTAGCCAGACCTGACTAGCTAACTTTGCTAAAGTCTCGACTTCAAAGCCTTGAGCATCGTCGTTGCTAGCTTGTCCCTTTTTTATCGGACACATTTCGGAGAGTGTGCCTCCGAACTGCCAATTTGATTTGCACCTTTTTGACTGTACCTTTTTACTACCGGCGGCCAGTCAAACGCGACTAAAACGTCATCCGTACATGGTGGATATTCCCCACGTGCGCACAAAGCGTTTCGATTCCACATTTTTTAATCGCACAGCTGGATTGTGGAGCTCTGTCCGAGTAACCTGTAAGGTACAATACACATAATGTACTCGTAGGTGTCTTCAAATCTAGAGTCAAAATTCATTGTATATTCTGGGTAGAAAATCTCATACAGTCGTCGTTTGTCACTGTTTTTGCGGATCTGCAAGATAGGAAACGTCGTCTGTAAGACTTCTTGCCGAATCACAAGATGAAGAGATATAAACTTACTATAAATAACAGTCTTCTGACGGATAGGCTTAAAAAACCAGCAATGCTACAGATATCCGTAGGCAGCATGTAGCGTTTACCATCGTGCGAAAGATTCTCGGGGGAGCGTCTCGTTCATCTCATTACTTTTACACGATGCTTTTCTATAAAAAATAAATGACTGTAGCTACTCCACAAAGCATCCGCTCCAAATATTTGGCGCTATAAGATGCAGTGTCCAAAAATGTCGGCAATTTATTTTTATTTTAAAGTTGGATTAAAATATATCGTTATTAATAAAGTTCCCAAACTCACTTATCTTCATCAGAAGAAGAAGTAAAGAAACGTTTGCTAACTATATATCGTTTTTAACTTCCAGATCCTATCATTCACGCTGTCAGCCGCCGTGCTCCTGATCATTGCAGCCAAGCGAGGGTTGCTCCGCGTCGGCAATCGAAAGACGATGCTGGTCCAGCCCAACCAGGCAATCCTGGAGAAGAAGGGGCAGATTGGTAGTCCGCTGCTGGTGACGCCTTCTGCTCCACCGCTTCCCATGGTGGTGGAACTCGCTCCACTGAAAGAATACGCGTAGACTAGATCTGAGTGAGGGCATAGTGGCAGGTGGAAATAAATCATTAACAGAATCTTAAATATTAGTCAGATATCTGAGGCTCTACCATTGACAATTGCAAGAAATATGTAGTAAATAAAATTGTATGAAAACTGGGACACCGCTCCTAGCCTCCTACTAGGTGAAAATGGAATATAATGGAATAAAACTTTCATCTCATTCTACATAATATTCGACAGTCTCTGTGCTGGCTTGCCTTATCTCACTGCTGGGTTTCTGTAGCTATTCAATCTGCTTCAATCCTGTATTAGTCTGGGCCAATTCGACCCGTGATGGTGACGATATTGTCGCTCCATCTTGTAGCTGATTGACCAACGAATACGAATTACTCGGAAGTTATATTAAAAAACGACTTTGAATACCTTCAAAAAACGATGAGTTTCCCCGTTCTGTTTTATATAAGCTGTCCCACCGCTGGGTGCGTGCGAGTCTCTTCTTATTGTGAGAAGGGTAAGGCCATAGTCCACCACGTTGGCTAAGTGTGGGTTAGTAGATTTTATTCGTAGAAGTATACAGTAGAATAAATTCGAACCCAGGATCTCTATAAATATTAGAAGCCAGACGGTCTCCTACCTAGTCTACCGAAAATGTTGTTACACTATTGAGCCTTATTAATGTAAAAAAACACAAAGAGGAACAATTTGCGCAAAAGAAACAAAAACCAAATTTTTTCTTACCATTTTTTTATTACGAGCATCGTTTTTGTTTGTGTTTTAATTCATAATATCCCAAATAAATCATAAGTCATATTTTTATTAATGTTTGACTCAAGTTTCATTTGTGACATTCCATTTTACGTTGTGTAGGCATATCGTTCGAGTATTTGAGTTTAAGAAAGCGCCTTTAGTATCTTTAACATAATATGAATTATTTATAAAATTATTGTGCCATAATACAAAATGTTTACCAATTCCTGTTGATATTTTGACCAAAATAATTTAGGATTAACTTTAATTTGTAAATAGTTCTAATACATCTGCTGGAGTAATTTTTGTAGGTAAGGATTTAATGTGTACTTATTGGATCATAAAAAAAATCAATATTAAATAAGAAAATGATCTTAAATGTAATAAATTGGCATGTATTAAAATATATTTTTGTAAATTATTTTAAGGTGTTTTATTATTATTGAAATTGCTTCAATAATACATATTTTTCGTAACAAGTCAAGCGAAATTAAATAAATAAATATTGGAGTCCATTTTCACACAGCGCCAGCGCCACCTAGCGTCAAACTAAGCAAAACTTGTACGATGGGAACCAGATACTTTTACTTGGTGGTAGATTTCCTTAGCAGTCTAGGTAGGTATCACCGCAGTACCAGATATTCTTCCGCCAAGCAGTAGTGTGTAAACATTACTGTGTTCCGGTTTGAAGGGTACTGCAGCTAGCAAAATTACAGGGCTATTGAGACTAACCATCTAGTCTCAAAGTAATGAGCGTCGAAGCAGCGATGCCCTATACTTTGTTTTACTACTCAAAGTTCTGTGTATCGCTGCAATGGTCATGAACAGGCGTTATCTCTTAACATCAGGAGAGCGTCTCGTTCATCTCATTACTGTTACATTAAATAAAAAAAAGATAACTCACAAAATTGTGTTGTTAATAAAAAGTTTTTGTTATTTCACCTATGATCTTTTTTATGTCTGACAGGCTAGTTATTTGTCCACTACTCGCCTGATGTTAAGTGACGGTGTGGTCGAAGATGGTGAAGCACACCTAGCCTGGAATGGAACTGGCTTTCAAGTGAGGTTGCTGGATCACACCGTTAGATGCTTGGCGGCAGATTTTCATCCTGAGGGTGGTAGCTAGCCAGCCGAGTACTAGAAAGTGCCCTACCACCACGCTATGGTTTCCTCACGATGTTTTTCCTTCACCGGCAGCTCAAGTTCATTGTTGGGGTTTGAACCCACGCCCTTCGGCATGCGAACCGACCGCGCTAACCATTGGGCTATCATCGCTACAAATAATAATATCAGCTGCTGCTCAGCTTTCATATTCATGTGATATTCCCTTTTTATCGATATTCCACTCGACGCGGTATTTTCATTTTTGTACATGGTAATTGAGGATGAAATCTATTATCTGGATATAAATAAATACCGGGTTGAATTTTCCCGGAAATAATTACGGAAAAATGACAAAGAAAGACTTCCACGTATTAAAAAAAAAAGAGAGTATACCTTTCTTCTATTCGAGTTGACCTTTACCGTACTAGGAAAAATTGGATATGGTATACGTAATAAGGAGGTTAAAATATTTATTTATTGTTGTTTTTCTTATCGTTTACAAATCCTGAATCAGCCCTTTTTTTAATAAACTGTCCCACTGTTGGCCAAGTGCGAGTTGGTAGACTTCATATATAGAACTTTATTTTTTAAGAACTCTGACATGTCATGAGTTCAAATCTCACGGCATGCACTTTTCTAAGTTAATGTGCATATTGGCGCTGACATCAAACGGTAAAGGAAATCTTAAAAACAATACTTAGCTTGGTGGTAGTATATATTTTCTAGTACTTAGCTGACTACCACTCTCTTCGAGTTGAAAATTTGCTGCCAAACACCTGGCGGTGTTTTCCGGCAGCCACACTTGCCAGCCAGCTTGGTCTGCTTTACCATCTTCGATCACACCGTCTGTTAACATCAGGTATATTGTGGTCAAACACCTGACCTGTTAACAGTAAAAAGAAGTGATAAAAGATGACTTTTCGTGTTGCTTCCAAAACTCCATCAAGCTTGTAATAGGTAAGTCAGCACTACTTAATTAAGGCATGGACTCGATCAGCACGGACTGAACTTTGACTCACTAAACATGTTGCCGTGGTGGTGCCGGCGTAAGAATTGTACCCCACCTTCTCTGCCCGTGGTTGCCGTAAGAGTCGGCTAAGGTATGTAATCCGGAAGATGGGCAGCAGCGTCTTCCTTGAACAATCATACCTAACTGCGCTCGCCAACCCGCCTGCCAAGCGTGGCGAGTATTGGCAAACCCCCTCCCCAAGAGGAGGCCTATGGCTGATGATGAAACATGTTAGACATAGTACTTAAATAGCAAAAACCGAATTACCTAAATATAAATATTAGACATCAAGGACATCGTAAACATTTGCCTATGAATTTAAAAAAAAAGTTTATAGTCTGCTGAGAACCACAACGGTTTACGATATTCTCATTTTAGAGCCAGTTCCCGTTCTGGACTAGTTGTGTTCACAATCTTCGATCATACCATTGCTACTTTACATCTCTCTATAGGTTGGTAACGTATCGACAACATATGTATGTATGTTGTCGGTGTCCATAGACGACGGTCAGCAAACACCCAATTTGGTAGACTTGAATGCGTACAAGTTTCAGTTGTCAACACGGCTTTGTTTTCTAAGACTTAGGCGGAAAACGTACGGGTTCCGCCACCCTGCGTTAATTGTTAAGACTGCAATTTCTGATTTTTCCATGCGATTAGTCAAGTTACCGACCTTTGATTACAAAAACTCCGTTTTCCCGATGTTACTTCAACCTAATTTCCTTGAATGCCGCGTCAAGGAATTCGATTCGATGCCATTTCCCGCCGCTGGCAGCCGGTTTGATTTTATTACGTCACTTTCGATGTTGCCAGTATGCGTGGCTTTGCCGTAAATCGGGTGGATTTTGTGGCGGGTTTAGGGTCTTTTGGTGGGACTCTGGATTTGGCGCGGGTATTTTATGATTGTTATAAATCTAAAAATAGCAAGTCGATGATTTATTTTTATCAGCAGGTGTGGATTTTTCCCTGGTCTATTATTCATTTCTTCTTCATTGTCGAATTTTTTTTTAGGGTGACGAAGGCACTCTAGTGTAAATATATCTGTGAGACCACTATATAATAAGTTGTTTGCCAACGTTTATCGTAGATACTTTATGCCACACAAAAGTACACATTTTTTTACTGTTTGACAGGCTAGGTGTTTATCCATAGCTCACCTAATGTTAAGTGAGATCGAAGTTGGTAAACACACTTAGCTTGGAAAGGAACTCGCTCACAAGACGTGACGCTGTCGGAACACATCGTTAGGTGCTGGCTAGCTACCACCCTTAAGTTGAAAATCTGTCGGCAAGCATCTAACAATGTGTTCCGGCCACACTTGAGAGCTAGTTCCATTAATGGCTATCAAACACCTAACCAATTAATCGTAAAAAAGACACCATCAAAATGTTCTACTAGTCGTATCCTTAAGAAATATTAAACTTAAATCTATGGATATAAATGAGGTCGAAGCTACTTCATGCAAAAACTTTGAATGTTTAAGTTCATGGCAACACTGGTGCCACAGAATAGCTGCCATTACGCAGTTTACTCAAACCGTAGTGGTTCGCCACATTTTAAAAACGCTCGAAGGTTCCGCCTGATTCACTTCTTTATCAGTTTGAATGGGAAATAAGGCTCGAAGGCGGAGAAACGAAGTTTGTCGGCATAAAGTGGAAAGGTTCGCTCATTGCTTTAAGGTTTCTTATTGCTTTAAGGTTTTACGATTCTAGTACGAGGCAAATCTACTTGGCTGGCCTAGAAATAAGGTTTAAATAAAAAAGGAAATATTATGACACCGCATCGACATGGTCAAGAGTAACCCTTGTGGTGAGTTGTCGGTGACTACCTGTCCATTATAAATTAATAAAAATCGTCATCATCATCACCAACCTACCATAGTCCACTGCTGAACATAGGCCTTTCCCAACTGTCAAAATGACATCTCTCGATGGAAAAACATTTTTTCCGCGTTCATAGGGTAGGTCTCATAATAAAAGTTATCTATAATAACGAGTAGATATAATTAATTAGTTTTGGCTTATACCGTTCCATGAAAATGCAAAACAAGAATATTTATATTAAAAAAACACGCCAAGCCAAAAAAAAATAATTTAAATAGAGCCCCCATAATGCAGCCACATTGAATTTTTTCAATAAATTTATAGCCTGTGCTGCTCGGAAATATGTTAAGGATTCTAACGACCACACACATCCAGATCTGTACAGGCAATTAAAAGTTAAAGTGGAATAAATAAACTCACACACACACATAAACCAGCATTACACAAATTTTTTGGGAGTCGTGTAAAAGTGCGCCTATAGTGGAAATTCTGCGTTAGAAATGCAGAGCCCAGCTATTAAGCCATCACAGCCGGTTGCTATCCATCACTGTTACCCTCCAAACGAAGCGGTGCCCCAGGTTTGATAAACCTTTCTCCATCAATATCGCTTCCCCTCAAACAAAACATATTTACATCCATTTTACTCCGACACTCTCTCTTCCGGGTCATTTACCTAAAACTCCACTTAGCTGACGGAAATTTGTTGATACATTTATGTGACCTAGCGTCGCCTCGCGACTTCAACAGCGTTTTATGGTATTAAAATAGTCTAGAAATCCCGATATCTTCTATAGATAAACTAGAAAGCAAAACAGAGTCCTGATAACTTTTTTTTTATAGTCGACAGGCTAGTTGTTTGAGCACAGCTCACCTGATGTTAAGTGACGGTGTGGTCGAAGATGGTAAAGCACACCCAGCCTGGAATAGTAGGTACTAGCTCTCAAAGTGAGGCTGCCGGAACACACTGTTAAATGCTTGGCGGCAGATTTTGATTTGATTTGAGTACTAGAAAGTTTTCCGTCACCGGCAGCTCAAGCTCATTGTTGGGGTTTGAACCCACGGCATGCCATGTGTGCCAAATTTCATCCAAATCCATTTAGCCGTTTTTGCGTGATTGAGTAACTAACATCCATCCTTGATCATACAAATTTTCACATTTATAATATTACTAGCGACCCGCCCCCGCTTCGCACGGGTGCAATGTAGATATTAATGTGGTGCATATGCATGTATTATACATAGTACCTGGTTGACCGAGCCTTGCTCGGCTGAAAACACGGATAAAATGACGTTTTCTTAAAATGAAACCTAGCTAGATCGATTTATCGCCCCCGAAACCTCCTGCATACTAAATTTTATGAAAATCGTTGGAGCCGTTTCTGAGATTTAGATTATATATATATATATACAAGAATTGCACGTTTAAAGATATAGATAGATAAACCTTCATCTTCAATCACTCTATCTATTTAAAAAACCGCATCAAAATCCGTTGCGTATTTTTAAAGATTTAAGCATACATAGGGATATAGGGACAGACGACTTTGTTTTATACTATGTAGTGAAGTGAAGTGGTAATAGTAGAATATAAAGATCGCAAGGTCACAGTTTGGGGCAAAGGAAATTGTATGACTAAACGGTTTGTCAAGTTTTGTTTTTACGCTATCGTGAACTTGTAATAGAAATACCAAAATGTATAATACAAAAAATGATTTGCAGGAAACGATACTTTTATATATTTCTATCGTAATAACATAAAGCTTTATTCTTTTGAAGAAAGTTAATTAAAAACTTAGAGATTAGTCTAGCATTATATTACTCGCTCCGTTTCATCTGCGAGTTGTAGGTAGAAGTATTTTATAAAAGTTCGCGGCACTTTACCCTCTGCGATCTGTCTTGGAATATAATTAAAGTGTTTATTAAATAATATTTAACAATAACTTAGATTTTTTCCGCGATTGGATTGTGCTGCGGGCGCTGTTAGTTCCGTTCCCGGTTATAGGGTCATCGTGAAGATATAATGATTTAGGATTGTTTCTTCCTTTAACCCTATCCGTCCTAAGGTTGCCTGGAAAAGATCGCTTTTAGCGATAATTTTTTCCACGCCATTTGTTGCATACCAATCAAGTTTTTTTTTTGTAAGTACTATGTCATTTTACGTTTGGTCAATAAAAAGTTATTAATCAATCAGTTTCCTGGAATAGCAGTAGTGTGTAAACATTACTGTGTTTCGGCTTGAAGAGTGCTGCAGCTAGCGAGATTACTGGGCTAGTGAGACTATCTATTGTCTCAAAGTAATGAGCGCCAAAGCAGCGATGCCCAGGAGGACTTTGTTTTGTTACTCAAAGTTCTGTGTATCGCTGCAATGGTCATGGACAGGCGTTATCCCTTACCATCAGGAGAGCATCTGGTTCGTATCATTACATTTATATTTTTTTTAAATACATTTAGCTATAAGGCCGCCACTTGTGACACTATCCCATAAGGCTCGTATATTTTCTTGTATGCACGATAATGATTTTGTATTTATCTAGACAGATAACTATATGGTAGGTATGGTATTATATTGTACTCGACTGGCTAGCCACCATCCTCAAATCGCAATTCTACCACCATGCACCTAACGGTGTGTTCTACTAACATAACTTGAGAGCCAGGTACCATTCCAGTTTAGCGTTTACCATTATCGCTTAACATCAGGTGAGTGTTCGCATGATGGTAAGGTACTGTATAGTAAACGGTTGGCTAGTTACCAACAAGTAGAAAAAATTCCGCAAAACACGTACCGATGATTTCGGCGGCCTCACTTGTGAGCCAGTTCCATTCCAAGTACACTTAATGTTTACTTTCATCGATCACACCGCCACGTAACATCATATAAGCTGTGGTCAAACACCTAGCCTATTATTTATTCATAAAAGGTAATCGCTTAGTCTGTCTGACTGGCATCGATATAATTGCCCTGTTACCTCATTTGGTGGAATATCTACTTCAAGGGCTGTAGGGCGTGGGTTCGATTCCCACCAGGACAAACATTTATTATACGATAAATGTATATTCTGTTTGGGTAAAATTAAAAATATAAACACGAAATTAATCACAAAAAGCAATTCCTTTTAGGCAACCATAGATTAAAATGAAACAAAAAATATATACGCATGTATGACGGGTGTTCTATATCTTATGTGTAAAATAAGTATGTATTTACATATCAAAAAGTACCTGAGTATTATATCTGATATCTGGCATAAGTACAAGATTCGCTGTGTGAAATGTCCTACGATATTTATCGATCAACAGTAAAAAAGAATCTGATACCATTTCGAGGAAAGTGGATACCTAATCACAGAATCGAAAGCAGTACAACTAACTAGAATTTTCCGGCTGTGGTTGACTTAAAAGGCCCGAAAGCCTAAACTTGTCTAACAACTGTTTGTTCTGAAACTGACTACTGGAGTGTAAATACCTATTTACAACAACTACTTGGAAAATAACTTAGAGAAACACAAGTTGACTAGTTTTTCGGCTTCATGAAAAATTAGACCTCGACGAAAACTTATTAATATGTTTTTGTTAAGTTAAAAATACGTTAGTAATGATTTTTTGTGGTTCGAATTTCCATGATTTAAATCTAAATATATATAACTCAAAGGTGACTGACAGATTGACTGACTGACTGACTGACTGACTGACATAGTGATCTATCAACGCACAGCCCAAACCACTGGACGGATCGGGCTGAAATTTGGCATGCAGGTAGATGTTATGACGTAGGCATCCGCTAAGAAAGGATTTTGATTAATTCTACCCCCAAGGGGATAAAATAGGGGATGAAAGTTTGTATGAAACTTTGTCAATTTTAAACCGATCGGGCTGAGACTTTGCATGCATAAAGCTACTATGTCGTAGGCATCTAGCGCGGGTGAAACGGCGGGGCACAGCTAGTTCTTAATAATTATAGATTGGTGTAATTATATTTTGTGTGTAGATAATAGATAATTATGTAGCTGCAACAGCCCTGTTGGCTAATTGGTAGAATATCTGACTTAACAGATGTAGGGCGTGGGTTCGATTCTCACTTAGGACAAACAATTTGTAAACAAAATGTTTGTTCTGTGTCTGGGTGTTCTGTATGTATTTACAAAAGAAAGTGTATATATGTATTCTATCAGTTATTTGACTTCCATAGTACAAGCTTTGCTTAGTGTGGGGTCAGATGGCGCTGTGTGTAATGTCCTACTATATTTTTATTTTTTTTAACTTCAAACTATCTCCCGCTATGGAAGCACATTTAAATAAGTATTTACGGTAGTAAAGCTCAGTGGTTAGCGCGGTCGGTTTACACGCTGAAGTACCTATGGGTTTAAATCCCAACAATGAACTTGAGCTGTTGGCGATGGAAAACTTCTTGACGAAACCATAGCATGGTGGTAGGGTACTCTCTAATACTCGGCTGACTAGCTACCAGATGAGATATGGTCAAACAACTAGCCTGATAAAAAACGTCAAAATAAGATTGATCCGGAAAAATCACAAAATCTAGAATAATTTAAGCAATGTTTTTAAGTAAGACCTGCCAAGGCGTCATAAGACGCGCTTCGTTACATTGTTCGTTTCACTTCGCAGTCGTGATAAAGCCAGCTCGATTCGCCGACTGCTCGGGTACCGTCCGGCGGAATCCCTTCCCAGTAATAGCGGTTTCTCCGCAATAGAATTAGCGGCGGCCGGAATCTCTTATATTGTTCGCAACACACTTACAGTTTATACGGAACCCGAAACAAACGATGCGGCCGTCCCACCCACTCAGCATACACACGTGTGGGGCTATACGTATGTATATTCACATTTGAAGTTTTTTTTTTGAGCACGTATAAGTCCATATTTGACCACCAACTCGCCTTATGGTAAGCAACGATGTGGTCGAAAATAAAGCACGCAGACTTAGAAGGTTCACAATGACCTTGAAAACATTAAGATTTTGTAGCGATGATAGCCCAGTGGTTAACGCGGTCGGTTCCATGCCGAAGGGCGTGGGTTCAAACCTCAACAATGAGCTTGAGCTGCCGGTGAAGGAAAACATCGCGAGGAAACCATAGCGTGGTGGTAGGGTACTTTCTAATACTAGGCTGGCTAGCTACCACCCTCAAGTTGAAAATCTGCCGACAAGCATCTAACGGTGTGTTCCGGCAGCCTCACTTGAGAGCCAGTTCCATTCCAGGCTAGGTGTGCTTTACCATCTTTGACCACACCGTCACTTAACATCAGGTGAGTTGTGGTCAAACACCAAGCCAGTCACCATAAAAAAAAAGATTATATCTCTAAGGGAACACGGAAGCCGGCAGCTTGTTCCATTCCATTTGTTCGTTACAGGTTTTATTTAAATCTAATACCAAGATCGTAAGACTGTCTTTTCATCACGTTCTGTTTAAAACGCCATCAGTAGGTAATTGTGAAGTTTCCACTCCACCTGAGAGACGCGACAAATCACAAGCCGTAACCGACATCAAAAAGGTTTCCCGAAAACATTAAAAACACCAGAATAAAGAACGACTTCCTCGAAACAACGAGCGGATTTTCCGCAATTTCCACAATTTTCCTCGCCATTTAAAAACTAATTTCCCTCCTAAGCTGCCGTTGAAAAAGTAAACAGGTTCAAGTCGGGTTTTTAAGTAGGATTCTATGGCGTCACTTGTGGGCGGACCTAGAATTAATGTGAAACGTTTGCGCCAAGAATACCTATTATTGTAGAATACAACAAGTATAATTTTGAGTGTTCAAGGAATATATTTGGTTTATTTCCGCTTAACAGTCGTTTCGGTTACAACGGTGATGATAAAATTCCTCATCACTTTCGGTTACGATGACCAAAACGACTGTTAAGCGGAAATAAACCAAATATAACTTTGAACACTCAAGATGAACTTCAGCAAAAAACGCCTGAATCAATCAAATTAAAAGTATATTTTTTATTTAAAAAAATATAACTTCATTTTACTAATCCCAAACACAGCTAGGTTAAATTGTTTAATTACGGAGTACCGGTGCCAACCTTTCAGATTTATCATCATCCGATGGTGAACCCAGAAGGAAGGTAGTTCTTCAGAACTATGCTAGAGACCGTAAGACAAGTCACAACAAACTTACATTTCCTTGAATGACTTATTTTTTCTAGTTGTTTTGGTTTAAAAATCAAACTACTAAACTGATTTTGATTATGTTTTGAAACGTTTTATGAAACCAATTTGAAAATATATCACTTCAAATAAACCGGTTTATAAATAACGGAGTTCTGAGATAACTTTAAATAAAAATATATCGTACGACATTACACATAGCGCCATCTAGCCCCAAACTAAGTAAAGCTTGCACTATGGGAACCAGATAACTGATACAATACTTACATCCTTTTTTATACTTATATAATACTTGTATTACATACAGAACACCCAGAGACAGAACACACATCTATGTTGAGGTCAGATTAGTCTGTATTTGTCTGCGTGGTAAAAACAAAATGTTTGTTCTGTGTCTGGGTGTCCTGTATGTATTATAAGTATTTCCAAAAAAAAAACTGGTTTTCATAGCTTTGCTTAGTTTGGGATCCGATGGTGCTGTGGGTAATGTTCTCCGATATTTATTTATTACAAAATGTAAGATATTTATGTTATAGACTGACATTAAAACATAGATCATCTATAGTACTAAAGATAAACCTCTGAGCACAAACGTCAAAATTGTGAGGTTAGCGTTATATTTTTCTTAAGAGAGTTCTTATGACTTTTATAAACAACTTTTAGCTGCGCCTTCAGCATTATAAAATCAGCTTTTACTTCGCGCAATTTTTTCTTTATGCTAATGTACATACATATGTGATATACGTATAAGAAGTGAAACGTGTGCTAGGAGCATAATGGAAAGTTGCCGTTGTCTACGTTCACGGGGAAAAGACGTGATTCGTATGTATGTATGTATTTTTTATTGTCGGGAAAGCTAAAGAGAGTATAAATATCCTAGAACATTTACACAGCGCCTTCTAGCCCCGAACTAAGCAAAGTTTGAACTATGGGAACTGGTTAAAAGATATAATACTTCTATACTTTTTTGTCAATCACATCATCAGCCATAGGTCGTCCACTGCTGGACATAGGCCCCCTCCTGGGGGGGTTTTGCCAATACTCGCCACGCTTGGCAGGCGGGTTGGCGAGCGCAGTTAGGTGTGATTGTTCAAGGAAGACGCTGCTGCCCATCTTCCGGATTACATCCCTTAGCCGACTCTTACGGCAACCACGGGTAGAGAGGGTGGGGTACTATTCTTACGCCGGCACCACCACGACAAATTTAGAAAATTGAATTAATTTAGATAGGTACATAAGCACACCAAATTTGAGTTCGATCGAATATGGGTCAAATTAACTTGCAAGATTTGACCCGTACATACATTGCAAGTTAAATAAAAGCTTGTAAAAATACAATGGAATCGAGAACCTCTTCCATATTGTTGGAAAAAAAAAAACAGATATAAAATCACAATTGCCTAGAATATGAGTGACTTTTTGACCTAACATATTTTTTTTTTTACGGACTTCACTCTCAGAAATACCTTAATGCATTTGTGTTACGTATGGCCTTAGCGTGCCTTGACCCTTGCTAAATCTAATCTGAGTTAGTAGGTAGCTGTCACCCGGTTTCCTCAGAGCTAAAAGTTGCAGCTTTTGCTCCGTCCCACAAATCTTGTAGCAAACTCCGATGCTAGGGAGCGGTCAGTACAAAACAAAGCACATAAACTACTGCTGGACTAGCAGGCGAAGCAATCACAACAGTGTGTTATTGTATTGGAATTCAATTGAATCGCCGCCGCTCGGGGGAGGGCGGGGGAATACTGGCTGTTTGTAAAAAGTAAACTCTGCCTGTTATATAGGAATCCTCGACCGGAGAGCCAATTGACTGAACTAGGGTTTCTACCTTGTACCTTAAGTAATAAAATTAGTAATAAAAGTAACTTGTTTTACCTAGTATTCGGCTGGCTAGCTACAAGTTGCCACCAAGCACTTAACAGTTATTCAACATCAAGTCAGCTGTGGTCAAATACCTAGCTTGTTTCAATAAACAAACTATTGATTTTCTTCAAAAAAACTCAAAGGGATTGTACTTGTAGAACTTAAAACTCAGATGGTAAAGTTAAGAGTATGACCTAACAAATTAATACTTTTTTATGTTTGACAGGCTAGGTATTTGGCTAAAGACCATCTGAAGTTATGTTACGGTGTGGTCGAAGATGGTAAACACATCTAGCTTGGAAAGGTCTTAAGTGAGGCTGCCGGAACATAGCGTTAGATGCTTGGCGGCAGATTTTCAACTTGAGGGTGGTAGCTAGCCAGCCGAGTACTAGAAAGTACCCGTGCTATGCTAATGTGTAAGTGCTATGGTTTCCTCACGATGTTTTTTTTTCACCAGCAGCACATTGTTGGGGTTTGAACCCACGCCTTCGCCGACCGCGCTAACCAATGAGTTACCATCGCTACAAAAAGACCTAGGTCACAAACAATCACAAGTGCATTGCTGGAAAGAATATCCAAACCAGCAATGGTAGGATCATATCAAAAGTTAGGTACACGGGTAGTAAAGGTAAAACCCCTGGCTACAGGTTACCGTCCCTGCAACGTGATGGACCCGCCATCCACACGTTGCGTCGATACCATTTAATGCTAAGAAATTTGGTTTCTTATCTTTCCGCCTTTAAAAAAGGAGGAGATTCTAAATTCAGTTGTATTTATTTTTATCTATAATATTTCAGAATTCTCTCATACTCTACAAATTATCTTTTCATTTGAAAGTATATACTTTTAGATTGGTCCCGTAGAAATGTAATCAAAATCGGTTAAGTAGTTTGATTTTTAAATCAAAATAACTAGAAAAAGTATGTCATCCAAGTAAATGAAATTGCGTATTTTGCTTTCCTGTGTATTTCAGTGGCGTTTACGGCCACTAGAATAGTTCCAATGAACAAACTACCTTCCGGCTTCATTATCATCTGATAAGGTGGAACTCTGTAATAAACAGAAATACTTGACTCTGTTTTCGGCAGTCTTGTAACAAAAACACAATATTTTATTTGTATCTCTCCAAGCTGGCAGCCCTGCCTTACCGCACTCCGCCATCAAATGAGATATCGTTTCCCATCCGACTTGATTATAGGATTTTTATAAATCCAAATTGATAATGGATTTGTCGGATTAATTCCATGATTAGAACGCTGCAACTAAACTTATTTTGGAAGATTTATATTGGGTTTTAATCATGGGGCTTTATGGGTATGAAAATTTAATTTTTCCCTTCCAAAAATATCTTAATAATTAAAAACCCCTGCAAATTCGCGCCGTAGCTTATGTAATATTTGTGTTATAAAGTACTTTTTTATTAATGCTATAAAAATAACCTCAAAAGAAATAGAAGTTTGAGTCGGAAGTAACATTGGCTTGGCAGTGAGTAAAGGCGTATAAGCACAAAGTGCTTTCAATTATTGGGGCTGTTGGCGTAATATTTGGCAACATGTGCATCGTCTTATTGTTATCTGTGAGACATGTGGGGCCTATTATAGTACCAATATCGCCGTGGAGTACTTACTGCTCTAGTACCGCTCGTAGCGTATCTTGATTTAATGTTCTAAAACGACATTTGGACAATTTGGTCAGGCTCCGAATAGGTAACCGTGAGTGGCATTTCTTTCTGAGCGCTACTGTAGCTCGGATGACACGTTAATTTGTTAATGTGTTATTTTTTACTCTATATAAATAGGTTCACACTTGACCACATCCTGCCCGATGTAAAGTAGTACGTTTAGTCGTGACTAAGTAACAAACAGACATAAAGACAATTACTTTTGAATTTTATCATTTTAGTTAGAATAACGTAAAACAGTAGCAATTACTTTTTTTTTCTTGGTGGTAGAGCTTTTTAGCAGTAAATCTTCTAAATAGGTACCACCACAGTACCAGATATTCTGCCGTCAAGCAGTAGTGTGTACACATTGCATTATGTTTGAAGAGTAGGCTGTTGAGACTAACCATTGAAAATCTCAAAGTAATGAGCGCCAAAGCAGCCATGCCCTGGACTTTGTTTTGTTACTCAAAGTTGTGTGTATTGCTGCAATGGTCATGGACAGACGTTTTATCTTACCATCAAAAGAATGATATTTTCGTCTTATTACTAGTACATTTAAAAATATTAATGTTATGCTTACATTTGTGTGTAGCTGTATAATTTAAAGCGGATTTTCATGTTGGCATATATTGTTGATGTTGTTGATTTAGATTAGGTACGTCTCACTCGCAAAACATTCCATAGTTGCCCCATTCTCAAAATGTGTGGTAGTACGGAACACTCGTTACAAGAACCCGCCTCGCTGTTGCCTGGCTTGGCGGCGCGCGGCGTGCGCGTGGCTCTGCGAGTAGCCGCAGCACGCTTCCCATCTAAAAGCTTTTATTGTCGATTCATTGTTGGAACTCGATTATTGTTCGCTCACTTTTGTCTCGACTCCCCAATAAAGCGAGTTCTATCGCTAACTCGATCAACTTCCAGCCTCTTAGTGCCGCGGGTAGGTACCCGCGATAGCTATTGTAAAAGGAAAAGCTTTGAGCTTTGGCTTACAATAGAGTTTAGATATTTTTATCCAAAGCTATTATTAAATAGGAACTAATCGAGTGCATTATCATCATAAGCCTATCAAAGCCCACTGCTGGACATAGGCCTCTTCCAAGACACGTCACCCAGTCTTTTCAGCGTTTCGCTTCGCGTTGTCCGCCAGCTGTCCTACGTATATCGTCACTCCATCGAGTCTCAGGGCGTCCTATGCTACGTTTGCTAAACCGCGGTCTCCATTTTAAAACTCGTCTACCCCAGCGGTTATGCGACAGATATGTCCAGCCCATTGCCACTTCAGCTTGCTAATACACTGAGCTATATCATGATGTGAGTGCATAAGCAATTTTTAAAATTCTTCACATGTTCCTAAAATAAAACACCTAAAAACAAAACGTCAAACAATTTGTTTACCACACGGACGACTCACGTCTCCCCATTACACCGACACAATGATAAATACATTCACAAACAATCAAAAAACTCCAGCATGGTGTTTTTAAAGCCCTTAATACACGTAACGTAATAAATCGGTTCTAAGGATTTGTTACCCTGGTACAAAATTATGTCAAATAAATGACAGTACCTGGATGACCGAGCTTTGCTCGTTTTTTTTTTTTCGTTTTCTTAAAATGAAACCTAGCTATATCGATTTATCGTCCCCGAAACCCTAAATTTCATGAAAATCGTTGGAGCCGTTTCCGAGATTCAGATTATTATATATATATACAAAAATGGCTCGTTTAAAGGTATTAGTTAATATTATAAAACACTAGCCGTGCCCGCGATTCTGCCCGCGTGGATGTACTGTAAGTGCGAAATTATGTTATTGCTAAATCGCCTGAAGCGCATTTATCCCACTAATATTATCAATGTGAAAGAAAGATCCACAAAAAAAATGCCTTGCTGAGTTTCTTGTCGGAGTTTTCTCAGTTGAAGTGTAATTACGAGCCGGTGGTAGATTCAAACATGTAACTTAACGTTCATAAGTGCCTTACCAGGGCCTAAACTGAATAAATGACTTTTTGATTTTGTTTTTATTTTGAAAGTTTGGATGGATGGATGGATGGACGGACGGATGGATGGATGTTTGTTACTTAATCATGCCAGAACGGTTGAACGGATCTGGATGAAATTTGGCATGTAGAATGTTGATACTTTAGGCCCTGGAATAAAATATAGGAAATTTTTCATTATCATCATCATCATCCATCACCACGCGGGTAAAACCGCGGGGCGGATCTAGTAGAAAATAAATAGATATCGTAGGACATTACACACAACACCATCTGACCCTAAACTAAGCTAAGAGCAAACAAAGCTTGTGCTATGGAAGTCAGATAACTGATAGAATACTTAAATACATTTTTTTGTAAATACATACTTATAATACATACAGAACACCTACAAACATTTTGTTTATACCATAAAATGTTTATTTTGGGTGGGAATCAAACCCACGCCCTAATGCTCTATTAAAAGCGCGTATTATTTTAATTAAATGTTTGTTAAAACGGAATGGAATAAAACAAGCGCTTACTGTTACGGGAAGCTTGCCTTAATACATCAGTGAAAACCGCATTTAAATCGGTAACATCATTCCTACGTTGGTTTGGTTGCTTGACATTTATATTTTAACTCGAAAGAAGTAGTCTCACGGGCTTCTTATTGTAAGACAGCCATAGTTCACCGAGCTGGCCAACTGCGGGTTGGCAGATTTCACACGTATAAAATATATGAAAAAACCGGTCAAATGCGAGCTGAACTCACACGCTTAAGGTTTACAAACTTGTAGGTATGTAAATAGTTCGTCTATTACGGAAACTATATAAGCAGCAAACTTTGCTTTAGTGAAAACATAAGCTAATATTAAGATTGAGGGACAAGCTTAACTTTGCCATTGGAAATTATTGTCCCTATGTACGTCAATAAAAGTTGTGGTCAGTTGAGGCTGCCGGAACACACCGTTAGATGCTTGGCGGCAGATTGGCGACTTGGCGGATGCCACCCGAGTATTAGAAAGTACTCTACCACCATGCTATGGTTTCCTCACGATGTTTTCCTTCACCGACAACTCAAGCTCATTGTTGGGGTTTGAACCCACGCCCTTCGGCATGCTAACCGACCACGCTAACCACTGAGCTATCATCGCTATATCAGATATTTCCCTTCGCTTGTGCTTTGAGACGTTGCTTCTTGCCAAATTTCATGATTCTAGGTCAACGGGAACGGGTTTGATTCCCTTGCGAGTATCGGCATAATACACATAAGATATGCGGCATAAATGACATTTGTGTTGCTTGATTTTTTTACAGCTCCAAGGGATTGCAGTCCTGATATTAATTTCAACTTGATACATTCACGCAAACCCGAGAAAAAAAGTCTTGACTGACAAACAGACGGACAACAGGAAACGGGTTATAAGGGTTCCTTTTTTAAAAGTAATAACTCTTTACCGCGTACATCTCTTAAAACTACAAAAATTTAGAATATATTAGAAACACGAAATTTAAGAGGTTGTGTCACAAGTAGCGTCTTTATCGCTAATAGCGATTTCTTCCAGGCAACCATACGATGGAATGAAACGATAATTTATCGGGATATGGCAAAACACTTATCTATATATAATACATTATCTATATATTATGTACATATAAAAATTAAAACAGTATTATTTGACACTATACAAGTACACCGACGCCCACATATTAATAGATCACATATTAATTAGATTTGCGCTCTGTGTTTTTCTTTACCAAAAAATATGCTAGTATATTTCCATTCTGTTAGAATGCCAAAAAAGCAGTCATGGAGTAACATCGTGTCGGTGACGCGAACACATAAGTTTTGCCCTTACCGAAAATGATTCAACGCGGCTGAAGAAGTTTCACTTCAATAATATATCTAGAGTACCTTTAAACCAGCAATCCTTATATATATATTAATTTTAGTCACATTTATCAATGTTAACCTACCTATAAAATAACGGGCAAATGAAACATGTTTTATTAATTAAAATCAATTTTATTAAAATGACAACTAAGAGTTCTCCTTAAAAGTATTTATTATAAATTCTTTCTTTTACTTACAGTAAAATCAGAATAAAATTAACGTGAAACTTAAAATTCTTCTAGCTTGAAACATAATGTAATTTTTTTTTTACATAAATGATTAGTATAAAAAACTTAAGAAACAAAACAATTCTGTAAAAATAATAGAATAGAATAAAATAATATAACAAGTAGGGTCTATTGTCCGGCCGCCCGCACGCCCCCTACCATGCTCTCGTCTTTTACATACATTACCGGCTGCGAATTCGGCACTGTATAGAATACCTAGGCAAAGTATAAAATAAATAATATTTCATACATTACCATTATATACATTTTAGGTATTCTATACATTGCCTAGGTATTGTATACAATACCGGATTATACAGATTGCCGGTAACATATATAATCTGAATCTCGGAAACTGCTCGATAATTTAGTATTTAGATTTCGGGGCGATAAATCGATCTAGCTAGATTTCATTTTTAGAAAACGTCGTTTTATCCGTGTTTTCGGATACATATATTTCGATACTTAATTAAAGCTACTTGCTACCCTTAACATTATTTGAATAGAACATGTGCCCCTAAAAATTCAGAAAATATATTTTTCCAGTCACAAAGTGCCAACAAACTCTCACAAAATAACCCAACTCCGCGAAACTAATTCTAACTCGTAGCTAAAAATGAAAAATGTATCAAAAGTTATAACTGGAAACTCTAATCGAATGACGCCTCGTTCTCACCGTAACAGAATTATAGTTGAAATATTGTCACTGGTAAACGTCAATATTAAATACAGTTTGCACTAAGAAATATCTACAACAAATTTGTTGCATATCTAACTATTTAACAACGATATTTATTGTGCCTAGATTTATTATTTAAAAAGCTCGATCACGAAGTTCCACTGTCACGCTTCATGATCCGATGAAAAAACCGGAGGGTAAGTGGTTTATTGGGATTATTGTAATGACCTTTTTATGGTCGACAGACTGGTTGTTTGATGTGGTCGAAGATGGTAAACACATGTGGTTCACAAGTGAGGCTGTCGGAACACAACGTTACATGCTTGGCGACAGATTTTCAACTTGAGGTTGGTAGCCAGCCGAGTATTAGAAAGTACCCTACCACCACGCTATGGTTTCCTCACGATGTTTTTCCTTCCCCAGCAGCTCAAACGGTGGAGTTTGAACCCTCGCCCTTCGGCGTGTGAGCCCACTGAGCTATCATCGTTACAAATTAATAGTTTCCCGAAAGCTGCTCAATTCAGGCTCTCTTGGCTTCACTCTTAAAATCACATCATAGCTTAACATCAGGTGAACTGTAGTCTAGCAACCATAAAAAGTAGGCAGTCATAGGGACTGACGACAGACGTGAAAACTTAAAACACATCACATTAGCATGTTGGTGACGCGAACCCATAAGTTTTGACCCTATCAAATACCCACTCAACGCGGCTAAAGAAGTGTTACTACATATTTTATTTTAAACAATCGAGTCTAATATTATGAAAGAGTTTGTAACACTCTATCTGTTTGTAACTCTATTGGTCAGTCTAGTATTTTAAACTTAGAATAAGCACTTACCTAATAAATATAAAATTAAAAATAAAATATGAATAAAATAAATAAAACAATAGAAAGATTAAGAATTAAGAACACAAAAAAACGATAGAACCTTAAATATACTCCGCGAACATTATCATAAAAGTATTCGCAGGACTTAGTGTTTTTTCGTTATTTCAAACCTCTATAGTGAGATTACATTACGGCTTCTGAATAAAAGCTGATTTCATGTTTAGGTAAATTATACTAGAAACGTAATTCTGTAAAGTGCTTTTGAGAAATATTTTTGTAACCAATAAGAGTGACTCATCATTCCGAGGCTTGTTTAAATCACTCCATGTCAAAGTAAATTGGATCCCATCTAGAATTATTACAAAATTTTGATCAAATCAAAGCTTCTGCTTGTGGCAGCTATTCATATAGAATTAAAGATATATAATATCCTCGACACGAGATTGATCTCTAACAAATTCGATTACATTTATGCTTTGCAGCCGATTTTGGGATTAGAAAGTTTAATTTATTTAAAAGTTTTGGCTTTGCATATTCATATCACGAATTAAATTACATTTGTTTTTTTTTTAAATATTGATACAAACTAGACCACGTGCCACCTCCAAGGGGTGTCGCCTGTTCATTGCGGTACCCAAAACTGAGTATCATAAATCTCAGAGTAATCGGTGTACATACATTAAAAAAAAAACTAATCCAATTAAGAACCTCCTCTTTTTTGAAGTCGGTTAAAAATACAAACGCTAAACAGTGGAATTTGCCGCTCGAGTGGGTGTTCCCTGACAGATTTGTTTAAGCCTTGATAGCTCAGTGTTTAATGTGGTCAGAGATGGTTAACACATCTAGTCTGGAATGGAATTGACTCTTAAGTAAGGCTGTACACACCGTAAGATGATTGGCGGCAGTTTTTCAACTAGACAGTAGCTAGCTAGTCGAGTACTAGAAAGTACCCTACCACCACACTGTGGTTTCCTCACGATGTTTTTCCTTCACCGGCAACTCAATCTTATTGTTGGGGCTTAAACCCACGCCCTTCGGCGTGTGAACCGACCGCGCTAACCACTGAGCTATGATCGCTATAAAATGTTGATTTAAAAAACATATACATATTAATATTTATATATACACTTATTTATTGTTTGTAAAAAAGTTTGATTATTTTTCAAATATTAATTATTTTTTGTATTTGCAATTATGACATTATTACTGCCCTGTTAGCTCATTTGGCAGATGCTTCGAGAGTTGTAGGGTGTAGGTTCATAAAAAACTATAATGAATTTCTTCCGAAAGATGTATACGTCTGTGCAAAGCCGGGTTGGGTCGTTAGTATGTAGCTATTCAAGGGTGATCTGATCTGTGTCGGGTCTGATAGAAGCGAACTCCCAGCAAGTCCAATCGACGCTAATTCACACAAATGATTTATGGCCTCATTGTTATGCCCATAACTTTGGACATAAATCCGAACATTAGCCGGCGCGGGTGAACCCGGGTGAGGCGTGTTAATTGAAATTAGTTTGGACCATCTATCAATCAGCCTTTATTAGCTCCTGGAGTTATGCGGGTGGTTTCACTAAAGCTTACGAGAACTTAAACTTAAATTTTAAAAATATAATACATTTATAAACTTTATATGGTTACGACAGTCATGTTGGCTTTAAAAACTGTAGGGCGTGGGTTCGTTCCCATCCAGCAAAAACATTATGTGGTATATTTTTTTTTTTTATGGCTGACAGGCTACATTTTTGACCACAACTCACCTGATGTCAAGTGACGGTGTGGTCGAAGATTGTAAAGCATACCTAGCCTGGAATGGAATTGGCTCTCAAGTGAACACACCGTTAGATGCTTGGTGGCAGATTTTCATCTTGGCTAGACAGCCGAGTACTAGAAAGTACCCTACCACCACGCTATGGTTACCTCACGATGTTTTCCTTCACCGGGAACCCAAGTTCATTGTTGGGGTTTGAATCCACGCCCTTCGGCATGCGAACCGACCGCGCTAACCACTGAGCTACCATCGCTACCAAATGATCTGTGTCTGGGTGTTCTGTATGTATTTACAAAAAAATTAAGTATTTATGTATTCTATCTGTTATCTGACTTCCATAATCGCTTAGTAGCTTGGGGCCATTCAAGTATTACGTAAGCAACATTTTAGTAATTATTAACCCCTCCCTCCCACTTTCTCAGCAATAGTAAGCAAAGCTCTTACTACTCTCTCCCATGCTTATTTATTGAGGCGTAATCACCACTCAGATCATCAAAAATAAGCAAAGCAAATACTCCAATTTGATGCTTGCGCATGCAATACTTGAATGACCGACGATATTTTTTATAATATAAGCTCCTTGATCAAAATTACTTTGAATGTTTAATTTAATTTTCTGGATTTTATGTTGGAAAGTATAACTTTTTTATACTTAACAGCACGACACAATTGCTTTCGTGTATCGCTTCTGTGTCACAAACACCACACCATATTTTTTCCATGACGGTAAAGCATTTCTCCCCGTATAAGTTAATTTAATAGTGAAATTTTAATGAAAACCGTTTCACACTAAAAATCTCTAAGCAAAAACACATTCATTACCGACTTTTACATTCATAGATTTAGTGTGTGTGTGTCACACAAACACACACTCACGTTAAGTGTATTCTAAGTTCAAGATTCAAGTCTTGAATGTGCGAGTTGTTTACTAAATATTAATTTCCCCGCGTGTAGGGTTAGTCGTCAAATACTATGAAAATAACTCAGTTGTTCTGTATGTATGACGATTGGTAAAACGTACGGAACAGCTAATTTTATTTCTACATTTTTTGCTTGCTTTAAGGGTATGCGAAATTCATTTCGCTACAGAAGCTCTATTGTGTATTTTTTTAAGTAGCCAAATACAATTTCGGACACGGTACCGAAAATATGTGACGTGGTTTTCGTCTAAATATAGATATTCTTGAAAGCCAAGGCACAATAACATCTTAATTATACCCTCCGCAAACAAAGGTATGTATCACACGAGGATGTAAAGACTTTACACACTATAGACATCACATCAAATATCAATTTGTTCAATCGTTTTCAGAGAGTAGTGCGGCGCATGTACTGCATTTGGTAATGTATTTGCAACTTAAGTTATCATGCAAATATCGTCAAATGATTTACATTATTTTTGTCAAATAAAGTCACGTATGATCCGGTTCAAGGCAAGTCCAAGTGCTACACTTTATAGTAGGTAAGTTTTTTGTAGCGATGACAGCTCAGTGGTTAGCGCGGGCGGTTTACACACCGAAGGGCGTGGGTTCATACCCCAACAATGAGCTTGAGCTGATGTGATGGAAAAAATCGTGAGGAAACCATAGCACGGTGATAGGGTATGTTCTAGTACTCGGCTGGCTAGCTACCATTCTTGAGTTGTAAATCTGTCGCAAAGTACCTAACAGTGTGTTCCAGTTGCCTCACTTGAGAGCCAGTCCCATTCCAGGTGTGCTTCACCATCTGCGACCACTCTGTCACTTAACAGCAAGTTAGCTGTGGTCCTATTGGATTACGATTTAGCATATTTTATTACTCTAAAGTTATTGAATTAAGGCAATTTTCATCCCAAAAATTATACTCACCTGTTTTCGTGCCAATATGTTTACTGAAACGGCATAGGCAAGCAGTGTCTATTTGATAGGATGTCGTTGCCAGTACAAGGAGCTAGCGAGGTGCCTAATTAGCGCTGGAGCCAAACTTCCCAAGTAAGCGTTTTGTCACATTAAGCTTAAGAGTTTTAATGGGTTTGGTAATGAGGAACAGCCGAGTGTGACAAGGCTGGTCGGATGTTGGCGTCATATGCGGGGACATCACGGATCACGATTAGATACATAAGTATTTTATCCATAAACGACAAAGTTATAAAGCCAAAGGGATGCGTATATTCACCTATGTTTATAAAAATTGCATATATTTTGCAGGATACTTATTTGCGCGTTTTTTGTTCTCCTTTTTGTCGCAGAGCTTTGATTCTCGTAGACTAGCTTCCAAAGGCAGACACGGCCTAAGCGACATCCATACATGGTGGACATTCCCCACGTACGGACTAAACGCTTCCATTCCTCATTCTTCATACGCATAGCGAGGTTGTGGAACTCTCTGTCAGCGTCTGCTTTTTCCGCGAAGTACATTTTGGGTGTCTTCAATTCCAGAGTAAACAGGTGTTTTCTAGGTAAGCGTGCTTTATCTTAGACTGCGTCCTGCTTAACATTAGACGGGGCGTGATCAAATGCAAAGCTATTAAAACTTTAAAAAAAAAACACAGCGCCATCTACCCCGAAATGAAAACAAACTATTTACGCTAACGTATCAATATAATTAATCACCTTGGTGTTCTTGGTTGGAAAACTAACTACTTAAATACTTACTTGGCTAAACTATACGTGCATAGAGCTATAACAAATTAAAAGGGTAGAAATACTGAAGGCCACCTGTCAATACGTACAACTTTTTCCAGGAGCCATTCCTGGAATTGTGGAATTCTTGTAGATGACATCTATATAGAAAAGTTGTCAATCCTTAATAAAAGTTCTTGCAAATCAGCATCCACAATTCTCCGAAATATTTTTTGGACGACATAATAATGAAAAAAGTTTGTACTATATTATTTATGTGATAAATTAATACAGAAAATATTGTAATATTATATACAGTGCCATCTAGTCCCAAACAACGCAAAACTTTTTCTAGTGAACTAAATGACTGTTACAATACCTACTTATAAACTTTTTTTGCTATATATATACTTATAATACATACATTTGAAACACTAAGACACAGAACATACATCTAAAGTTCACCGCATACATGTTTGTCCTGGGCGGGAATCGAAAACGTGGCCTACACATCTGGAGAGATTACCGGTACCGACTGAGCTATAAAGCATACGGTTGATGATATTACTGAGTAGCGCCTTGCACAAGTCCTAATACTAGCTTCTTACACTCCCCCCTCTTGAGCTTGCCGCTGTGCGTGTGGGGGAGGGACGGGACGATAACTAATCCGCCGTGGAGACGCTTGTGCTCGCTCAAGTTTGCTGAAATAGATAAACCATAAATTACTTTTTTATGTTAAGTAGCGAGACGCTGTCCTGATGGTAAGAGACAACGCACGTCCTTGACCATTGCAGCTATACACAGAACTTTACGTAACATAATAAAGTCTAGGCCACCCTCTCTACCCGTGGTTGCCTTAAGAGTCGGCTAAGGGATGTAATCTGGAGGATGGGCAGCAATCATGAAAATCAACTCGCCTGCCAAGCGTGGCGAGTATTGGCATTTTCACGATTTTCTCCAGGCAACTTTTGGATGATCACGACAGAAGGGTATGACTAAGGAGTGGTACCGTCTACAGCCTTGTGTATCTGCCGCGGGGTGACGTCATAGCCCGGCTGCAGCACCACGCCGGCGGCGGGGCCCGCCTCGGAGCCGCACACCACGCACTCCTGCACTCCCTGCACCGAGCTGATGACGGCCTCCACTTCCTCGGGAGACACCTGGAGCCATTCCACAAATCACAAAGTTTTCTTTCAAAGAAAACAACACGTGAAACTTGCATATGCATTACCAAAAATAAATTTTGTGGTCGTAAATCCATCAATCTACGCGCGCCTGCGTGGCGGCGCCCCAGTCACTTAGTATACGGATATCTTGCGATGAGATTTTAAACTGTAAGGTATTGAGATTAAGGTAATGTATTGAGGCAGACCTACCTAGCTCTTAGTAATAAATACTTCGTTAATCAAAAAAAAACTTTGGGAAAATGGAACAGCATTCCTGGCAGTGCAAACTGTTTTCTAACCCATTTCAAAAAAAGAGCAGGTTTTCATTTCGGTTGTATTTTTACACGACTGCCCAAAAAAGGAGTGTATCATATTTAGGGTTTATGTATGTATGTAAGTTTCTTCATTCCACTATAACTTTTAAATGCCTGAACATACATTTTGATATATGATCGATAGAATCATTATATCACTGGCATGGCACACAAAAATATTTTTGCGTATTCATGTTTTTCTTTTAATTGTAAGCTTGTTTGTACAAAAATCTCGCAAATATATATGCCACATGTTCTGCACATTGTATCAATCTGAAACTATCGTTTAGCGGAGCTTGAATTCCTGAGTAACTTACTTGACACCCGTTAAACTTGAAGCTGAATTTAAGCCTCTCCAAGTAGTAGAGCCTTTCGTTCTCGTCGATGTAGAACAAGTCTCCGGTCTTGTACCAGCCGTCCGTGAAGGTCTCCTCGTATATCTCGTTGTTCTTGTAATATCCCTGCAAGATACTTTTGGATTAGTCGACATTGTTGCTGGTAAGATGCAAGTACAAACTACGTCGAATCTTCTCGTCACCCATCCTGCAGTCTCAAGGCAAAAATCTTTAACCAGTGCGTTCTACCAGCCATGACCTACGGAGCCGAAACGTGGACACACAGCGGGAATGGTCCAAAGTCCAAAGTCGCTCAGCGAGCTATGGAAAGAGCTATGCTTGGCATTTCTCTAAGGGATCGTAATTCGTATCCGGAACGAAGTAATTCCTCAGACAACTAAAGTAACAGAAAAGCTGAAGTGGCGTGGGCTACGCACATCTGTTATAACCAACAACCGCTGGGATAGACGTGTTCTAGAGTGGAGACCGCGAATTGGCAAACGTAGCGTAAGACACCCTGAGACTCGATGGGTGACTACTAGAAAGTAACCTACCACCATGCTACGGTTTTCTCACGATGTTTAAATGTAAAAATTAATCGATAATTAAGATATGTATATTTTATTTTTTTGTGTAGTATAATAATAATCAATTTATATTTAAATCCATAAATAAATTTGCAAACCGTGATGGTCGACAATAGACGCAATGGGTTCGATTTCTACTCAGGTAGAGCATAAATGTTTGTTTTGTGTTTGGGTGTTCTTTATGTAACATAATAATAGTATTTACATAAAAAAGTATATAAGTATTCTATCAGTGATTTGGTTCCCATAGTACAAGCTTTGCTTAGTTTGGGGCAAGATGGCGATGTGTGATTAGTCCTAGGATATTTGTTTTATTTTTATAGTTATTGGTGATACAGACAGAAAGGTTTATCTGTGTTTCATGTTCTTTCTATAAAATAAGCTGTCATTTACCCGTATGCAGGAAGCACCTTTCACATAGAGTTCTCCGTTCTGACACAGTCCTAACTCTTTACCATCGGGATCCACCATCTGCAACAGGACCAGAATTTACATCAAGTTGGATTTAGAAAATTTGCAAAAAAATTAAGGTCACAATATGTTCCGGTAGCCTCACTCGATAGCCAGTTCTATGCCGGGCTAGCTGTGTTCACTATCTTCGACCACACCGTCACTAAAAATCAGGTGAGCTGCAGTCAAACACCTAGCTTGCGAAGCAAAAAAACGAGTCCTTTTTTGTAAAAAAATTACACTTACGGTGCATGAAATTCTGTTTATTTTATCGATGTTTAGGAGATACGGGGGAAAAATTCACTTGGTGGTAAATCTCCTTACCAGGAGGTTGTCTAGATAGGTACCACCGCGGTACCAGATATTCAATCGCCAAGCAGTAGTGTGTAAACAGTGTGAAGGATACTGCAGCGATATTACAGGGCCGTCGAGACTAACCATCAAAAGTCTCAAAGTAGCGATGCCCTAGATTTCGTTTGTTATTCGCTGTAGTGGTCATAAACATGCGTTATCCCTTACCATCAGGAGAGCGTCTTGTACGTCTCATTACTTCGAGAGCGGGACCAGATATTGAAATTTAAATACCTTGTAGTAGCTACGGCAGTTTAGTAGAAAGACTTGACTGTCAATCTGGGGCGAATTATGCACTGGAGGGGTCTTGTTACGTATGTATTGCTACTGACTTTAAACGGTGAAGGGACACATCGTGAGGATATCCGTATTTCTGAGAGATTTCAAAGCTCTGGAGGTTGTGTGACGTGTATCTAGGTTTGACCCTCGTGGTGTCTCCTTATCTCTCTAATAATGAGAAGAGGCCAAGTGCCAGTTTATAGATCAGAACTGCTCCGGGAGTACCTTGTAGT
This sequence comes from Biston stratarius, assembly GCA_950106695.1. NCBI lineage: Eukaryota > Metazoa > Arthropoda > Insecta > Lepidoptera > Geometridae > Biston > Biston stratarius. The sequence goes on from OX467106.1 coordinate 12,705,023, forward strand.
GCAGAATGTTGAAGACCCTGCCGTTGGACTTGAGCGGCGCATCCCGGTCCGGGATGGCGATGTAGCCCTGCGTTTCCGTGGTGCCGTACCCGTCGCACAGGTGAGCATCCTTCGGAAGCTTATCCTGAGAAGCACAAACATACTTGCATCATTATACACAGGATAGCTGCGACCTCCGGGCTCTATACAACGAAGTGTTGCGGATTGTGGTGGGGCTGTTCTGGTGCTGTAACGCCAACCCCAACCCAATCCTCTATTACTACCGTTTGTGCGGAGGTATTGATCTCTATATTTGTGGTTTTTTTTTATGGTTGACAGTCTACGTCTTTGACCACAACTCATCTGATGTTAAGTAACGATAAAGATAAAGATATTGTTGGAGTTTGAACCCACGCCCTTCGGCATGTGAACCGACCGCGCTAACCACTGAGCTATCATCGTTACAAATGTACAATGTTTTTCTGTGTTAGTGTTTTATAACTGTGATTAATTTTCATACACAAAACTTCATTGATGTTTTTAATTCTAATATAATGACGGACTCTTATTTTTTTCTGTTTTTTTTTCGTTACACTAAATTGTGCTTATAATCAATGTATTTATTTATATCGTAATTGATTTTTTGTATTTGCTACATGTGGGTCTCAGTAATCTGAAATTAATTGATATATTTTTAATATAAAAGGAAAGTGTATAGTCTTTGTAAAATTAAATCGTTGCTAAATAATACACAGAACTATAAGTAGCGGAACAAAGTCCATAGCATCCCTGCTTCAGCGCTCATTACTCTGAGATATACGATGGTCATTAGCCATGTAACTTCGCTAGCTGCATTACCCTTCAAACTGGAACACAGTAACGTTTATAACAGTAACTTGGTGGCAGAATATCTGGTACTACGTTGGTGGTGGTGACGATGATATCGTCTATATCTATGTCTGTCTGGCCTTGAAATGAGCTAGTTTCTTCACTGGGCTACCTCTGGATATTCTCTGTAGTTACTCTTACTTGCACAGCTGCCAGGAGTTCCATGGAAACGGGGGCGCCCACCAATGTGAGCGTCTCCAGCGACGAGAAGTGGTCAGACGTGATTTCAGGCAGCAAGCGCTTCACGAACGCTGGCCCGAAGAACGTCCACGTAGGCTGCAGAATAGAAAAAGATATATCGTAGGACATTTCACCCAAACTAAACAAAGCTTGTCAAATTAATCTAGTGACAATTGTTTTAACAGGGGGTGTGAGGTTGACATTCGACCGCTTGATTGCTCGCTTACAATCGTGGAGCGACAGGGGTCGTACCGTGAGCTCTTATTACCATTAAAGTAAAGCGATTACGAAAAAGTTTCGCAACTATGATATTTGTACGACTATTCGACATGCGGTCGCACAGTTTTTTTTTTAATTTAATGTTCAAGACAAATAAGTCCGGGTTTGATAAGCGATGATGTGGTCGAAGATGAAGCACGCAAACTTTTAGAGAATCCGTAAGTAGAAAAATCGTAATCGCAATAATTGGTAAGCAATAAGATTTAACGGTACGGTTCCTGACCATTCCTTTCCTTATGAATATTAATAGTATTTTATTAGTAATTACGTACTTTATCTTAAGCTGTATGTTAATTTGTAACCTAGATTAATGACAGTTTTTTTTTGTTTGATTAGAACATGATTTGGTCTCAAAAAGGCAAATGTTCCGCCAGTGCAATAGTGCGTAGTAGTTGCCCTGCGTAACAACTACGCATTTGTTGTTGAGTCTATTTCGTTGTGCTGGGAATGAGTTCACACAGATAGCTTTATATTGAGCTGCAGCACGATACGACAGGTCTGGATATAATTATGATGGCATAATATACAAGCGTCGCTTCTAGCATTATGTGTACAGATAGTTGTAATAACATTAAATTAAAAATATGTTAACCGGTGGTGTAAAAATGACACTTTTTAAATTATTAAAAAATATAAAACCCGACTGCATTACAGAAATAGTGACTAGTAACTGGTAGTACTGGAAGAGATCGCTTTTAGCGATAAGGTCGCCAGTTGTTACACCTATTAACTAGTTTATTTCTTCTGTATTATGTAATTTTAAGTGTGTACAATAAAGAGTTATTCATTCATTCATTCAAGTAGTTTTTTTTTATAGAATACAATCTTTGCATTCTATAAAATAGGAGGAGAAACGGGGGCAAGCCAGTAAGTTGTCTAAGTAATTCCAGGTTTATCTTCTTTTTTGAATAAATCAATTTGTTTTTAAATTTTTAGTTCTTATTCATACAACTTGGTAGAATATTTCATAGCAGTAGTACATATTTTTGAAATCTGCGGTGTGAGGTAAAAATATAACCTCCTTCTTGCGCAGTCGGGTAAAAGTGAGAATGGTTGCTAGCCAACTTTAAATCGTTATAGATCGTATATGATCATTCGAAATGAAAAACGATAAGGGAAATCTAAAGATGATATTAATATGGCGATAGATGTATTGTAAATAATACAAATTGTGTGTTGTAGCGAAAAATTATTTTCCTAAGCTTGTGTTTTCTCGAGTGATTTGATTACAAGCAAATTATTTAAAAAAAAACCCCGACACATATCAAACATAGCTAAGTACACTCCCGAGTAATTAATTCAAGAAAGCAGTTTTCACTGCAAAAAATATAACTTACTAACTGCGCCCCGCGGTTTGACCCGCGCCGCGTGGTGATGGATGATGATGATGACGTTCAGCCGTTCTGGCGTGATTGAGTAACAAACATCCATCCATCCATCCAAACTTTTACATTTATAACATTAGTGGGATTATTAGATTTACATACTATTAAATGGAAAGGAGGAGTAAGTTTATGCCCGGCGTAGAAGTGTATGTCAAAGCAAGTTACCCTAAATTTGATTAGCATAGCCTTGACGACGTCGACAGAGGTGGGCTTCGGCGAGATGAGGAGCGGGATGTGGTACAGCACGCTGCTGGTGAAGGTCATGGTGAAAGTCATCCACTGCAGCGTGGTCAGCACCATCGCCAGCCGCACCGGCTGCGGGAACTCCGCGTGGTACATCCTGGGGGCGAGGAGACAAGTCCTTACCATCATCATTACTTGCTTCAATAGGGCAGGTTAGGCGGAGGTGTGTTATTTCTGGTGTGAACAACTGAACAATAAAGAGCTGGTTCATTCATCTCCACGATGAAGTTGTAAAATGATGAAGAAGACTTTAGTTTGTAGCGACGATAGCTCGGCGGAAAGATCACACGCTGGAGGTCGTGGTTTCAAATCCAAACGACGAGCTAGCGTGGTGGTACTGTACTTTCTAGTATTCGGCTAGCTACCAACCTCATGTTGAAAAACTGCCGCCAAGCACTTGTCCATTGAATGTTAGGCGTGTTTACCACTTTTGACCATAGCGTTACTAAACATCTGGTGAGGTCAAACACCATCAGTAAAAAAAACACTTGTATATAAGGATGTTTTTCCACTTATAAGTATATTCCATTTTACTTTTATCACCACCGTCCTTATCAGGTGAGTGAATAGATATTTAGTTGTCTGGGAGAGATTTCTCTTAGCCTGTTCTTGTCATAGCAATGGACGATACAAGAAAAATACATTTACTCAGGCGCAAAAGGATTTCCTAGAAGGTTAGGCGAGCAATCCAGATTATTTATATCGTAGTAACAAATTCTCGTTGGACGCCAGTCGGCGCGGGATCCTACGAACTATAGGACTCACCAGACGCCTGGTAGTTGGGCGATAAGTCCGCGTTCCGTCATGAGCGCAGCTTTGGGCAGCCCCGTGGAGCCGCTCGTGGGGAGCATCATGACCGGGGACTCCGAATCTCTATCTGGAATACTACAAAACGATGTCGTGATATAAGACCTATTTGTAATTAATAAATAATTACACGCATCGTTTTTTTAAGGTTCCGTACCCAAAAGGTAAAAACGGGACCCTATTACTAAGACTTCGCTGTCTATCTGTCCGTCCGTCTGTCTGTCACCAGGCTGTATCTCAAGAACTGCGATTGCTAGACAGTTAAAATTTTCATAAATTATGTATTTCTGATGCCGCTATAACAACAAATACTAATGACAAAATAAAATTAATATTTAATGGGGGCTCCCATACAACAGACGCGATTTTTTTTTGCCTTTTTCATAGATAATGGTACGGAAACCTTCGTATGATCTGTTTGTATCTCTCAATAAAGATCAGTTTTCTGTGTTATTATTTTTGATGTGAATATTTCTTTAGCCGCGTTGAGTGGTTTTTGGTGGGGCCAAAATTTATGGGTTCGTATCACCGACATGCTAATGTGACGTGTGTTAGGTTTTCGCTTCTGTCGGCAGTCCCGTTGACTGTTTTTTTTTTAAAAGTGATAACTTTTTTAGCCTCTTTGACTGATTCGTTTGTGAGTGTGTATGTGTGTATGTGAGTGTGTGTGTGTGTGAGTGTATGGATATTTTATTTATTTATTTTTGTGTTCATAAAACATAACACTTTCCTAGACGTAAGAGATCGGTAACACTAGCAATATCTAGCCATAGGACATCCACTGCTGGACATAGGCCTCCTCCTGGGGGGGTTTAGCCAATACTCGCCACGCTTGATAGGCGGGTTGGCGAGCGCAGTTAGGTGTGATTGTTCAAGGAAGACGCTGCTGCCCATCTTCCGGATTACATCCCTTAGCCGACTCTTACGGTAACCACGGGTAGAGAGGGTGGGGTACAATTCTTACGCCGGCACCACCATGGCTTAAATTATACAGTGATAGTTGCAATGGTACCAATATTTGGCATAGGATTCATATCCCTGAAAAATATAGGGCTTCCTCAAGCTAGCAATGATTACATTATAACATTTTGAAATGATCAAGATCTATAACCTACCTATAATCTATACTTAATACCCTGCAACATCTGAACGTCATGCTGCCCCACCTACCTCCACATTCCGCGGGCGAGCCGTTATTACTTTGGTAGTGCTATAAATTATAACATTTTGAAAAGTACAAAAACTTACTCAAATCCCTCGGGGTCTCTGCTGTATCCCCTCGCGAAGGCGTGGAGCTGTTCCTGCGTCTCCAGCTTCACCACCTCCGTGTGAAGGTCGGGTAGCCCCTGCAGCCCGGAGGTGAGAGCTTCCTCGTGCTCCTCGTCGCAGAACACGAAGAGGGGCTCGATCAGCTCCAGGTAATGGGTCAATTCGACTGGAACAACCATGACAGTAGGTGACGCTGCAAACATCTATATTCTAATGATGATTGGTTTGACATCAAAAAGATATAATTTTGAATTAACACTTAAACTAATTTTTTTGGCGTACTTATTTAGCATCATTTGTAGCGATGATGGCTTAGTGGTTAGCGCGGTAGGTTCGCATGCCGAAGGGCGTGGGTTCAAACCCCAATAATGAGCTTGAGATGCCGGTGAAGGAAAACATCGTGAGGAAACCATAGTATGGTGGTAGGGTACTCTCTAGTACTCGGCTGGCTAGCTACCACCCTCAAGTTGGAAATCTGCCGCCAAGCATCTAACGGTGTGTTCCGGCAACCTCACTTGAGAGCTAGTTCCATTCCAGACTAGGTGTGCTTTACCATCTTCGACCACACGGTCACCTTACATCTGGTGTGGTAACAGCTGTGGTAACCTAACCTGTCAGACATAAAAAATAAAAAAAAATCGTCATCAACAACCTAGCATAGTGCAGTGCTGGACATGAGTCTCTTCTAAGACACACCATTCAGCCTGACCATCGGTTTTTCGCTTACAATATGACTTTGACGGTGACTTTAGTTCTGTGGCGAATTACTTCGTTTCGTGTAGAAGATCTATATATAACATTATAAATTAAATAAAATCACGATTATCGATAAATTATAAAAACACAGATAGCCAAAAATAAATTGTGAACGTGCGGAGCTCTTAAAGCCATTGAACAAAGCCACGCGGAGGCATATCGTATGCCCGCGCAATAAAGTTCACAATAGCGTAACAATTTCGCGGTCGCGTAACTTTAATGGCAAATTTATTTATTTATTTTTAAAGCAATGGCATACTTACAAACAGTAGTACTCGGATCTTGCATGAACGGTAATGCTTGAGCGAACAACGTCGCCAAGTACATTGCCGCCATTCGCTGGTGATTCCTCATCAGTAAAGTGACTGTCTTTCCTCTCGCACCCCGGCCGATCAAGGCGCGTGCAAGCGAGACAGCATCCTTCAGCATCTGGTCATTGCTGATCTTTTCTCCGGTGTGTCCATTTATCTGTCGACAGTTTGAAACTTTGATAGCACAAGCTAGAGCAGTTAATAGATATCTACTATTTTGAGGACAGATGAATTGAGGTGTGTTCCTTTTTTTTATGTATGACAGGCTAGGTGTTTGACCACAGCTTAGCTGATGTTAGGTGACGGTGTGGTCGAAGATAGTAAAACACACCTAGCCTAGAATGGAACTGGCTCTCTAGTGAGGCTGCTGGAACACACCGTTAGATACTTGGCGGCAGATTTTCAACTTGAGGGTAGTAGCTAGCCAGCCTAGTTTAAAAAAATATCCTACCACTAGCTATGGGTTCCTCACAATGTTTTTATTTACCGGTAGCTCAAGTTTATTGCTGGGGTTTGAACTCACGCCCTTCGGTGTGAGCGGTTCGCGCTACCCACTAAGCTGTCATCGCTACAAATTTTGTTTTTGCCCATAGTTGTAATATCTGTTGTTGTTGCCCTTTCTTCGATCAAGCATGGAAAAACTGGTAAACAAACGCATTCGAAAGTATCTGGAGACTAAATCGCTGCTCTCTAAGAATCAGTTTGGGTTTAGAGCTGGAGTATCAAAAAATCTGAGTTCAAAGTTGTGTCATTAAAGCTAAACTTAGACACGCTATCACACACCGACCCCGCCGGTGAGGTCAAAGACTCCCTGGATTTGTCTGAAGATCGGCTAGATTCCAGACCGACTTACTAGGGCCCGATGGCACAGCCCTTCCAGGTTGTCAGGCCAAATCTGATTCCCCGCTCCCGACGACAGCCCAAGCCGAGGTTCGTACCGTCGGCGATCTGCGCCCTTACGCTAGTCGCGCTTAAAACTATCGGGACTAGCCGTGTACGCTTCCCTAATTTTTGGTGACGCAATAGAGGCCATCAGAGGCCAAAAAAAAGGAAGCTAAATGCTTCCCAATCTAAACAGCCTCGAAATTTAAACAAGTTTTTTTTATGACAGCATGTAGGTACATTACTTTGGAATGATTGTGTCTCGTTAGCCTTGTGACGTCACTAGCTACTGTACCATTTAAAGCTAGCAGAAAAATGACAGCGGCCGCGGTGGCCTCCATGAACTTAGCTGTCGCCGCAGACGGCGCTTGCATTACTTTGATTACATTTGAGGCCTGCTGCTGTTTTAACCAGCTAAATGTGAACAATGGTTGCTGAATGTGAAGTCATTTTCTAAAAGGGCAAGACATACCATGAAAAGTCCCTGGGGGTTATTCTTAAGGCAGTGGAACAGTATCTGCGCCAGGTTGATCCCCTCCCTGCCGGCCACCGTGAGGGGCTGACCGCGGCTTGCGAGGATGCCATCGAGCACTTTGTCCAAGTACAGCTGGGCTGGGTACGGCTCCCCTCGCACCACAGCGTGGGACATTCTGGAAACAAAATAAATGTATTATATACTTTGACAGCCACGTGATACTATTTCACCTGTGTGGAGATATGATAAATATCTGTTAAAACAACCGACTTTAAATGCACGGCAATATTATATTTGTTTTTATGCCAATACAAATAACAATTGTAAAAATATAAAAATATAGTACAATAAACGGGTATGATTAAAATATATATAAAAAATTAAAAATCTTATTGAAGAACACGTAAAAGTAAATAAATAACTAATAAATGTTTTTTTTTAAATATGCATAGCCTATGTCACTCGGGATGATGTTAAGATTTTAACGATACATCCAAATCTGTTCAGACATTTAAAAATTATAACATAATAAAGAAACTTACATACATACCTACATACATACAAAGGTTCAAGGAAAGTCTTTTTTAAAAATGTAAAGAGACGAACGAAACGTTTTCCTGATGGTAAGAGATAACGCCTGTTCATGACCATTGCAGCAACACACAGAACTTTGAGTAGCAAAACAAAGTCCAGGGCATCGCTGCTTTGGCGCTCATTACTTTGAGACTTTAGATGGTTGGTCTGAATAATCCAGTAATTTCGCTAGCTGCAGTGTCCTTCAAACCAGAGCACAGTAATGTTTGCACACTACTGCTTGGCGGCAAAATATCTGGTACTGCGGTGGCACTTACCTAGACGACTTCCTGCTAAGGAGATCTACCACCAAGTTAATTGATAATATGTCACAAACACAATAACAATACTTCATGCAATATTTGTATTTAACACAAGAAAATATTTTAAAATAGTAAAACAGTTTTTAACCATACCTGCTGCTTTTTCACGGATGCTAAACTTGTACACACTCACACACACTAACTTAAAATGATTAAAAAAATAAACTCCGATAAGATTAACGATTTTTATCAATATTTTTATACAACAATTTTTTGAGTAAAATTATATAACTTGCGATGATATAAGAGGCGATTATTAGATATTTTATTTTAGAAATTTAGACAGATTTTTTATTTTATTTTATCGATAATGTCTGTTATCTTCCAAGTACCGAGCTCGGTAAGTACTGACGGCCCGCGAGTGCGGCAGATGTTTTATCTATTAAGATAAGCAAGTGACACACTGGGGGGTCAACAGTGTATTCGTTCTTTAGTGTATCCAAGCTTTTATCTTTGTTGATAAGTTCTAGGTACCGCTGCTATGGTCATGGCCAGGCGTTGTCTCTTGCAATCAAAGAGCACTTCCCTGTTAGATTAAAAATAAACATGTAGATTATTTTTAACCAAGTGATGATGTTTTTTATTTATTGTTTTTTTTTTTTTATAAAATAATAAATAGCTCTTCTGATGGTAGGAGATAATATCGTTCATGACCATTGCAGTGAAACTGTACTGTGGTTTCGCTATTCTACGGGAACCACTTACTTTTTAAGGATAATGTAACCTACAAGTCAATCTATGCCATGTTTTTTTAATAGTTTTGCGTTTAACCTCCATTTGGCCTGGTGTAGAGCGAAGATGCGGTCTACGACGGAGCACGCTTACCTAGAAAAAACCGATTCGCTTGAGCTGCTGCGATCTCATCGGGAAGAAGTAAAAAACCACACACACACTCGTAAAATTTCGTATTTTTCATATCAGTGTTACTTGTGTGAAGCGTGACATACCGTCATCGTGATACAAGACAAGCCGCAAGCAGAAGTGAGTAAAAGTCTACAGGGAATTTACATATAAATTTTTATGGTTGACAGCCTAGGTGTTTGACCACAGCTTAGATGCCAAATGACGGTGTGGTTGAAGATGGTGAACACACCTAGCCTGGAATAGAACTGGCTCTTAAGTTGGGCTGCTGGAATAGACTGTTAAATGCTTGGCGGCAGATTTTCAACTTAAGGGTGGTAGCTAGCCAGCTGCGTACTACAAAGTAACCTACCACCATGCTATGGTTTCCTCACGATGTTTTTCTTCACCGGCAGCTCAAGCAAATTGTTGGGATTTGAACCCACGCCCTTCGGCATGCGAACCGACCGCGCTAACCACTGAGCTATCATCGCTGCAAAATTGCTTTATACTAAGTAACTGTAATTATTTAATGACAATGCTTTATGAGTAGTGTAGTTATATATGTTATACTGCGCAGTATGCCGTTTATTATGTTTGTCTATGTCATTATCTATAGACGCTGTAGTGATTTAAGGTCATTAAAACTTATTACTGTAGATTACAATCTATTTGTGACTATTTTTATCAGTGTTCAGTACTCAAATGGTGTCCAACGAAACCTTATTATTACACGGCTGCCCAAAATAGGAGTGTAATGGTTCCGAGGTTCGTGTGTGTATGTGTGATTCTCTATTCCACTATAAGTAACTTTTAAAGGCTTGAACAGATTTGGATGTATGGGGTATCGTTAAAATCCCTAAAACATCCCATTGGAAAAAAATTGTTCATTATTATTTTTCTGCAGTTAATTATTCTCTCGAGTTTTTTTTTACATTAAATAGACACCCAAGTTGTAAAAACAAAAGGTGAGCTGTGGTCAAGCAGACTATCCGTGGCTCCAAGTTTGTACAGGTCATCGTCATCTCAGCCGTAGGACGTCCACTGCTGGACATAGACCTCCCCCATTGACTTCGTTCGATTGATTCGTCTAATTTCCTATTTAGTAAGACTTTTTCTTATAGGAAATCGTTTTTTATAGTTTTTGCTAATTTACCCGCTGTTTGTTTGTTTTTATTCCAGGAGAGAGGTGTATCAGAATAATACATTTTTACTTTTATAATTTTAGCATGGTAGACGCGAAACGTGAAAAAAAAATGCAAAAAGAATTGAATTAAAAATTACACAAAAATGGCAAAGCTATGCCAATGTTATGTCGAGGTTTTAGTTTTTTAAATCAACTGTTGTAGGTATATCTAGTTGTTTATTGTAACATATTTTTCAATATGTTTTTAATAAGGTGGGTAAAATTGTGCGAATATGTTTGCACAAAAACTAACAATAAAAGTAGGTAGTTTTGAGACATTTAATATTCTAGGATTTTTCAAGGTCAGTGTAAATAGGTTCCCTCGAGTGCATATTTCATCTTCTACCACATTTTCACAAAAATCTTTGTACATTTATAAGCTTAAAGTGCACCTACTTAGCCGGAAGGAGTTCATTGTACTGACAACAACAACAGCTGTTACCGAACCCACACAAAATCGTGATAAAATATCAGGTTATCAAATTATGTTAACAAAATGTCAAACTGTGTTCTTCTAATTTGTTTAATTGTTTTTTAACTAGACAAGTACATATGTATTTCGTTTAAATGATAGTACTTTTTGTAGCGATGACAGCTCAGTGGTCAACGTGGTCGGTTCACACGTCAAAAGGCGTGGGTTCAAACTCCGACAGTGAGCTTGAGGAAAACAACGCGAGGATCCCATAGCATGGTGGTAGGGTATTTTTTATTTGAGTTGAAGTTGAAAATCTGCCGCCAAGCACCTAACGGTGTGTGCCTAATTCTCTCCTGCCCATTCTACTATCTGACAGCCAGGAGCTCTAAAAAGAGATGAAATTAAGATGTTTCATGGTAGATATTCCAAAAACTTGAACTAAACGGTTCTATTCAACCTTCATTGTAAAAACGGTTAATCAATGGAATTTGCTCCCTGAGTGGGTGTTCCCTGATAAATACAATATGGGTGACTTCAAGTCGCGAGTAAATCGGTTTCTTTCGGTGCTCCATCGTAGACCGCATCTTCGCTTAACATCAGGCGAGATGGTGGTCAAACGCTAGCTGACTTTTAATTTACAAAACAAAGAACCGACTACCGCAGGGGTAAACATATTTTAGAGCGGACACCACGAATCGGCAAACGTAAGACGCCCTCAGACATGAAGTAATGGTATAAAACAAGTATACTGATTTAAACAAAATGACTGCCATGCCGAAATAACCATTTAAAAATATATTTTTCATCACACATTTGAAAATAGAAATAGAATAAATCAACAATACAAAAACGACAGTGCCACTCGAACTTGAAATAAAATTACGCATCATCATAATAATATATCAGAGAGTACCTACAGTATTCATATACATTTTTGTTTACAATAAAAAACAATGACCTAGTAGAATTAACAAAAGTCATTGTTTTTGCATGGAACTTTTTGTCGAAACTCATATTTAGTGTACGTATGTCAGTTTTCATTAACCTTTCTTTAACCTTTCTTCGCCGTATCGCGTGGAGATAACACTTGCCTGCGATTTTGTCTCCGCCCATCTTCGTTGTAGCATAACATAGATAACGTAATTTAGTCCGTGATAAATAAAAATCTAGAGAAATCATTTTACTAAATAAAGTTGGAGAAATATTAACTAAGAACAGTTACATTGGAGAGTTCCTCGATGGAAAAATGTTTATACTGTTGTAAGACATGGGTCAATAATAAACTCTGTTTTGTGTTACTTTCAATCCAAATCATATCTAACACAACACGAGATTTCACCATTCAAATCACAATATAACCCTCTACAGTCTGATGACGGCCTCTTCTCCAGTGTGCCTCGCCTGAATCACCACGATGTTGCCATCATCTTACTGCAAACATTCCTATTTTACTTTAACTTTGTCACAAGACCTGACACTGTATCAATTGCATTCACTTATTGTGGAATCTGACGTGGCTTTGACGCATTCTTGTTTTACTGAATATTCCTGACGCCGTAGATGACTCCGGTGAAAAACGGTTCCAGAGCGCACCGGCGCATCTCGGTACAGTTCCCGCTCCCACCCCCGCGCCCGCGCACCAACCACGTGCGAGACGCGCAGCGGCCCGCAGTGCGAAGCACGACGAGACCGCGCGCGCTTTGTCTCCGTGAAGAAGGCCACCGCATGTGGCCGATAATTTATTCGGAGTATAAATAAACGTGAGCAATAATAGTAAAACAAAAAATGTATTTGCTTAATATAGCGATTTCAATTCAGACGTAAATATAATTTTTGATTAAAATCTTGAATCAAGTCAAGTTTTTATTAGTTCTATTGTTAAAAAAAAATCTTAGACATAGATATTTTTGTAGTGTTTATACTTTTAAATTTAATTTTCCTTGTCATATAAGATACATACAATTAACATATATTAAAATGTACTTATACATGCAACGCAAAGTCCTCGTATAGCTTAATTACAAGTTAGGTAGCTGTAATAAGATACTTAGCCATGAATGAGGAACCCGCGCAGGAATGAAACGCCAGGGCTCAGTTCGAAGGGCATGCCCTTGCTTTAAATTTTTTTTTATCTCAGCGAAATAGCTTTCTATTCTGTTACAACTAGGCCGATAAGCAGCAGGTGCTCGGTCCCGGACAGACGGACACGAAGTTCTTAAAGCGATTGAACTCTGTCCGTCGATACGGATCCGTATCCCGTATCGCAAACTTAATGCTCTTTACAAAACAAAGTTATCTTAAAGTTGAAATAGAGCACCGCCATCGTATCTTCCGAAAGAAACAGAATATTATCCTAGGAAAGTATTAGTTTCACAATTTAGCCGTCTCTGAAAGTAAATTGGTTTCTCTGTACAGGATCAGGGTTTTAACGAGTTGAAAGTTTCAGAAAGGACTTGTACGACAATAGTAGCTGGAGCTAGTGAGTTTTATTTAGTTGCTTGTCAAAGGAGCTTGTACTGGGCTCCTGATCGTAAGATATCTATAGAGAGATATCGCCTGACCATGACCATTGCAGCGATATACAGAATTTTGAGACCCAAGACCCAGGATATCTCTGCTTTGGCGCTTATTCCTTTGAGACATTCGATGGTTATTCACCAGATCCATTCCAGGCTACATGTGTTTGACTACAGCTACAGCTCACATAATGATACGTGACGCTGTGGTCGAAAATGGTAAAACACACTTAGCTCGGAATGCATCTCACTTTCAAATGAGGCTGTCGGAACACACCGTTAAGTGCTACACCGTTAGTATCATTCCAGGATAGGTGTGCTTTACCATCTTCGACCACGCCGTAACTTAACATCAGATGAGCTGTGGTCAAACATAAAAAAAATGATTGGCGGCAGATTTTCTACTCATTCCCTTTCCCGGGGCCTGTCTTTTCCAAAAGGTGCTATAAATGTCAAAATATCTTCAAATCGAGAGTAAGTAAATATCAATACAATACAATATAACTTTGATATCACCAAAATTACTCGCCATGTTTCTATTCGTGGCGAAAAATAACATTGAAAATGTCAGAATCATAAAACATGCTAATATAATGATATGCAATAAAAGTATAAATACCTACTTACATTATAATTTAATAATCTTTTAGTTTTATATAACCGTCAGAGTCATAAAACAAGGTCTCTTGAAGCCAAGATCCAGGAATTTTCTAGAGAAGCGTGCTGCGAGCTAAACCGTATCGTTGATCAACATCAGATGTTGACTACGTCGCATCACTAAGCAAAACTAGAATTAGAACACATATATTTACAATTACAAAAACCGACTTCATGCCGCTAAGCACGAACACGGCTAGGTTTCAGGTATTATAGTTAAAAAATCAAACTGCTCAACCGATTTTTCATGTAATTTCTATCAGACCAATCTGAAAGTATATCCTTTAAAAAAAACACACATTATGCGTCCCTATAAAATTTAAGGGGATGCCCTCGAGTTTTCTGGGATCCCATCATGAGACTGCCGCCTAAGAACTACAAACCTTTTAAACAAAAAAATTATTTCTCGAATCGTTCCATGCATCTTCGAGTAATATCGGAACATACATTAAAAAAATCCGACGATTTGAGAACCTCCTCTTTTTTTGAAGTCGATTAAAAAATCAAACAAAAAGGTCGATTAAAAAAGAATTTCGATGTTGGTTAAAAATAAAGTAGCTCAAGTTTTAACCACATTCAATGCTTCTACTGCTTAGTAATATTATTTCTTCCATTTTATATACATCCATGTGTATATTATGTGCCGATGATACATTGTATAATATGTGTGAATCCGCCAACCAGCAAAGGCCAGCGAGGCAGAGAACCGACGGACGACGTATGTACATTGAGAAACTCAAGGCTGTTTTACAAAACATAATACATATAAAAAAGTCATAAATTAATTTCTGCTAAGTACCGGTATTTCACTTACCTGATGGTGAATCGCCAATTGCAAGTATTTCTATTAAAAAATACTTTTTGAGACAATGCAAAAGTAAGAAGGTCAAACGTCTTCTAATTTTAACTGCTCAGAAATAAACTACAGGACAACTTCTTTCGGCTCCCAAACTCAAAATAAATAGAATCACTGCAACACCGAGTTTTTATTCGCTAATAAATACATTTAATGTTCGGTTTCTCTATGAACTGTGTTTAACATTTAACTTCGCAACTAGCTGCATCTCGTTGTTTGCACAGTCTCAGGAAACTGATCAATCAAACATACTGACGAGAAGGATATTTTTATCATACCTAAAAGTCATTAAGAGATAACATCTGCTGTGGCCTCTGTCGCAGTACTCCAATAAATAGAGATTAATTTATATTTATAATGCATAGTAGCTCTTGGCATGCCTTATCTCTTACCATCGGTATATAATTATATGTAGGTATATACTAGTTGTTACCGACGGCTTCGTCCGCGTGGAATTTAGCAAAAAAGCTGAGAATGCCACGTATAGACGAAACACGTATCGGCAAGTGGTTCTTGCAGCGAGAAGAAGCTATAAACACTTGTGGTTATTTTTATTTAGAAGTTTATTTTGCATTAACGTCAAGTTAGATACATTTTAATTTTAATCCTCATCTTCCTGTGCCATATCCTAACGGATCTCGGCGACCATCTTTCTAAATTTGTTTCTTTCCTGAGCTGCTCTGCTTAATCCTCATGACTGTTGTAAATCCATTCAGCCGTTACAAACTTTCACTTTTATAATATTAATAGGATATATTATACAAACATCTTTATAAGTAACGAGGCGCTCTTCTGATGGTAAGCGATAACGGCTGTTCATAACCATGGGAGCGACACACAGAACTATGATAAGTAAAACAAAGTCTAAGGCATCGCACCTTTGGCGCTCATTACTTTTAGACTTCCGATGGTTAGAGCCCTGCAATTTCGCTAGCTACAGCTCCCTTCAAACCAGAACGCAGTAATGTTTACGCACGGCTGCTTGGCGGCAGAATATCTGCTCCTGCGGTGGTAACCTCCTGCTAAGAAGACCTACCACCATGTAAATAATATTTCTAGTTCAGCATGGTAGAGTGCTGGCCTAAAGTAAAGCCTCACTAGCGGCTCCTGTGCAGCTCCTGCATCGTATTATCGATGTCTCGGACTGCTTGTTCCACTTGTTCCGAGCTGAACTAATGACGCTTATTGCGTTTGTTTATAAGTTTTACAGCCTGCGTGAGAAAGTCCCGAGTAAGTCGCAGCAACTTGGATCGCATTACTATCATTATATTAGATAACAGTGTGCTCTTAAATGTTATTTTACGCTGTTTTGAAAACTAAATTAAATTACATATAAATCGACATAAGCTAAAAATATTATTTTCTTATAACTTAATAGCGTTACATTTTCCGTCTGTTTTAGCGAGCGCCAAATCAGTGATGCCCTGGGGCTTTGTTTTGTTACTAAAAGTTCTGTGTATCGCTGCAATGGTCATAGTCACATGAATTCACACGATATCGCGTAACATCAGGAGAGCGTCTCGCTCGTCTCATTATTTTTACATAAAAAAAGATCGCAGTTAGCGATAAGACTGTGGTACTAGCTTAAAAGATTATTTTGTTTTCTGTACATTTTTCTAGTTCTGGAGTGCGCTATAACGACAATAAAGAGTTTCTATCTATCTATGTACAAACGAAGACAAAGTCGTTTTAAGGAAAGTTCAAGTCGAAAGTACCCTCAAGTGACATACATACATACATGTATGAAAACGGTAATAAAAGTTTTTGTGTACCGCTACGACGAATAGGCATGATTACATGTACATATAATTACATGTACATATAATTATATGAACCGAAGTGAATTTAAAATGACAAAAAATATCTGCTTTAACAAAATTACGAATTCACCAAAGAAACCTTGTTTAAATTCACTGAAATACTTTTTGTTTTGATTGATTTTAAAAATCTGTGTGGGTTATCAAAAACAGAATATTTTATTGTGGCAAACTGTGTACAATATTAGATTATAAATATGTATTATTATGCCAGTACATAATGACATATATGTACTGGCATAAGAGCTAACATTAAATTATTTATAAATTTAGCTAAAGGCAATGTTTTAATTATGCTAGGTAAATTAACATAATAGACACTGTCATACAACAATATTCATAGCGTGTTGTACTCTTTATGTAGGTTCCTACCAATCTAGACTTATGTCTTTCACATCCTCGTCTGTATTTTCCTAATGCTGTGGAATATACAATTTAATATTGTTTCACGAAACATGCAATGTCATAAATATATTGACATGGGAGTCTGTACTAGAACTTTTAACGGTTTAAATAGAGGCCTACAGGAATCCAAAGACGCTGCCCCACGTATAGCTCTATTTTTTTTTTCTAACACACAAAAGTCTTGTTGACATCAGTTCCTCGTCCCCAGATAATCAAACTATGCCTCAAGAGCAAACCAAAATAGCCACGATATGCTATCAGCGCTAAGCCGTTATTCAGCCGTCAGTCGTCATTCCAGCCATTTAACAATTAAATTGATTGTATTATTAATGTCAAGTATATGTTTAGAATAATTATTTATTGTGTCTTTTTTAGTCGTCACTACAGAAATATCATCAGCAAATAATACGCAATTGTATGGAGTTGTATTAACAATGTCATTTATATATGCATATTATGAACAGCAAAGGCCTTAAAACATTGCCTTGCGTGACATCAATTGAATAATATATGAAAAAAAATTGTACTAACGGCTACGACTAAAACTACCACCATTGGCTAAGATAAGTTTTTGTCCCAACTGCCGCCGATGGTGGTCGTTGGGACATGAAAAAATATTTGTTTCGAAAGCCATCACTATAACTGCCACCAGTCGTGGCGGCTACGACAAAGTATTAACTTTTGTGCCAACCGCCGCCAGTGGTAACTATACAGTGATAACGATTGAACACAAAGGTAATTACAATAAACATATTAAAATCTTCTCTATTTTCACCGCGCTAAAATAACGCCTATAATGTTTACCGATAAATGTGCCTTCACAACGCGTGCTATCAACATTTATGCTCGCTATTGTGTTTACAAAGATGAAGGCCATTAAATGTAGGATAGACCGATGGCGCAGAGACATGAACTACTTGCTAGTGAGAGACTTTTAGAACTCGGGAATCTAGACAAGGTAAAACAATAAACGTACAAGTAGGTACCAAGTAGCGCGTATTCATGACGTAACTTTTGCGAGAAAAAGTACCTGAACAAACTTATATAACTTAGTAATAATATTGGTTCCTCGGCGCAGACAAACGTCGCATGTGTTTGGATGTAGTTTGACTTGAGACTTTGACTTTATCCCAAGAGAAAAGTCTGCGATTGCATCCTTCAGCTCTGATACGAGTTTGTAGCTTTTGAATTTCCAAACAAGATTCGATCCTAGATTGTATCTTTAGTTTGTCAAATAAACTAGAACTGTATATTTCTTTTGCAGTTTAATAAAAGAAATATTAATTCATGTTAATGCTAAGGAAAAAATATATAAAACATTATCAATATTGTAGAAGCCAAATATACTTTGTCTCTCTGTCTGCAGCTGAACGGATCTTCATAAAAATTTTAATGTTTATAAGTTACTTTGTGACATTTTTTCTCGAAAACCAGCTTTGTAGTGTAGATAATGCGCTGGTTGTGGCGCCATTTGAAAGCATGTAACAATCATTATGAGCGTAGACAACTGATTTTATGAACTGTCTCAATATTGTCTCTTTACTGTCTCTCTTCTCATTTACAGAAAAATAAAGCTCTGTTGCACCGCGCAGGCCAAGTGGAGGTTAGTAGACTTCACTCATCTTCGAGATCACGCCAACCCGCACTTAGCCAGCGTGGTAGACTATGCTCTCACCCTTTTCACAATGAGAAGAGGCCCGCACCCAGCAGTGGGGCAGCTTATAAAAACAGGGTAACGTATTGCGCTCTCTAGCAGTTGCATATCAAAACTGTGATCAACCAGATTTCAGATTTTTGTAACATCGACCAGAAAACGATAACCCTCACTCTTAGAGAACGGATCCGAGTAGGTATTTCCACATAGACACACGCTTGCCTAGAAGAATTCTTCTAGGCAAGCGTGTGTCATCGTAGACCGCATCATCACTTTACAGCAGGCGAGTTGACGGACAAACGCAAGCTTGTTTAATAATAAACAAGCTTAATAAAGACAATTTAATATCCGATGTTACTCGGGATGATGTAAGGATTTTAACGATACATTAAATCTGTTCAGAGATTAAAAAGTTATGGCGGAATAAAGAAACTCACATACGTAACATTAGCCCTGAAAACATTATCCATTTTTTTAGGCAGTCGTGTAAAAAAGGTCGCACACATCTGAAAGAAGACACGCGACGTAAATGACATTATTTTCTCTGCCAGCATAATTAACTACGTGTTTGTTTGTTTCTGGCAGAATCAACCGCAGTTTAAATGGCTCCCACAAACCCGGGACGGCCTCAAATGAACTTAAGTTACTGCGTCAATGGACGCGCTGCCATTTCGTCCCTCTTTATGAAATTAACAGTGAACGAGCTTAAATATAATTTCATTTAATTTCGTGTCATTTTCGGGAATAATCGTTGACTTTATTTCCGACGGCTGAAGGTCGCTGTTTGTGAAATTGTTTAAGATTTTGTTTCAACATTTTCGGAGGTTCTCGTTCGAATTCGAGTCGAGGGTTAAGAGTTAAATTGACCTATTTAATAATTTTCAATGATAAACAATTCAATGAGGGCGTGTATGTACCTATACAACATGTTAACAAGTCATTCACAAAAAAAGGCAGTCATGGGGACTGCCACACCGAGGGAAGTAAAAATACGTCATATTAGCATGTCGGTGATGTGAATTCATATTAGCATGTCGGTGATGTGAATTCATATTAGCATGTCGGTGATGTGAAACCATAAGTTTTGCCCCAACCAAAAAATAACTCAACTAAAGAAGTTTTCTCTTCAAAAACTACATGTATTTTTTTAGCAAATTTAAGAGATAAATGAGAATAATTTACATAAAAAAGAACTATAAAATCGTAGGTACCCCGTTAC
Organism: Biston stratarius; assembly: GCA_950106695.1. Taxonomy (NCBI): domain Eukaryota; kingdom Metazoa; phylum Arthropoda; class Insecta; order Lepidoptera; family Geometridae; genus Biston; species Biston stratarius. The sequence goes on from OX467106.1 coordinate 12,724,938, forward strand.
CAATGTACGTATAGACTCGGTAAATGTTAATACAACCGGTTATTCATAGAATTTTCTTAAGACATTGCGATATTGGCTCCCCCACTTAACTTAAAATGTAAGTTTGTCGCGGCGTAGTAGTCATAACTCTCCAGTAAACGCGAAAGCACCTATGTCCTGTCTGAAGATACATTTTTATGTTCCGTCGGTTCTATTGTCTAAGTTATGGCCTCATATTTCGTGTCACGCGGCTGGATGTGCCTGAAATATAGTGAATCTCATTTCTCGGTCCTTTTGAAATACTGGAAAATGTCACAGAAATATTTGACAAGGTGGTAAAGTATTTAAGATGCAAGGAATACCTGTCTTTACTTCTCGTTTTTGAAATATCGTTATTAAACTAATCACGCTAAAATTAGGCATATAGGAGGAAAGAAAAAACAAAGAAAAACATTTATTCGACACAATAAAAACAAATAACATTTAACGATAAAATTTGTACGTTAAAAAAATTATAAATTTGAATCCGCGTGGATGACAAAACAATGTTTGTTCAGTTCGCACAATCTACGAATAGTTAATGATTCTGTATTTCTCACAAAAAACTTCCTTCATCTATGGTAACCTAACATTTTCCGGTATGAACAGTATCCTATATTTTAATCCATGTAGTAAAATTGAATCCAACTCTGTTCAGCCGGTTTGGGGTGATTGAGTACTAAGTATTCCCGACGTTGAAATGTATCTATATTCGTACGGGTGTACAGGGCTACCTGCTAAATGAACTCGCACGGCAAAGTCATCTGTAGTTCCCCATACAGCTATATTTTCTATAGGAGCCTAGAGTCTCAGGTTTGATATCCGACCGAGACTTTTAAATAATGGTGTGGATGTACAGACACAAACTTTACATGTATCCTACTAATATTGTACAATGTACATGTGAAAGTTTGTTTGTTCATATAGGATACTTTTTATATCAGGAAAATGTTAGATTCCTGTGGGATAACCAAAAATGTACCAGGCGACTACCACTACCCACCGCCAGATGTCGTCAAGTGTCACAATACACAAGAGTAATGACTATTCTACTTACGACTTGACATCCGGTGGTGATGGTGAAATATTTTGTTAAATACGCGGGTAACAGCTAGTTTAAAAACAAGAGATTATTGAATTACTAGTAATTAAATATACCTATATTTCTTATTGTCACGTGCCATGATTTTTAATTTCATTTTTAAATATGAATGGAATAGTGATTTTGTTGAGTGAGTATATAGTTGAAAGAAAGAGTATAGTTGAAAATATTTGTATTTGGAAACCCAGAGGCCTAGAGCTACACTAAATACTAATACAGCCATAATTAGTTGCAACCACCTATCACTGGACCATTGCTCGCGGCGCCAGCCGAGCTGCCATCACCCGCGGTCGCAATATGCAATATATTATCACATAGAGAGCAGCCACACCCGCGCACATCTAAACTGTAATTAAACGTCACTTCCGTGCGAATGTCACGGCATGTTATATACTAAGGCAGAGCCTTCTTTCTTGTGGATATCAAAACCCGTGTTTAGGTTTGAAGGGTCCTGCAGCGACAGCTGTTGAGACTAACCATCAAATGTCTCAAAAAATTGAGTCTCGCTGAACATCGCTGCTGTGGCGCTTATTACTTGAAGACATTCGATGGTTAGTCTCAATAACCCTGTAATTTCGCTAGCTGTAGAACCCTTCAAACCGGAACACAGTAATGTTTGCACAGAAATGCTTGGCGGCAAAATAACTATATAGTATAGTACCTACCCACATTATTTTATAACCATTATTTAGAGGACAGAAGCCATTACTCGCGCATGTCGGTGACGTGAATGGCGCTGTAATCACCCGCAACACGACGCATTCTGAACTAAATTTAGCTTTGCGTTTTGTGTTTATTTAGTGTATTGCTCAGCAATACAGCGACCGATTAGAGTAAAATTAAATAAAGGTGATATTTTTCCAGAAATTCAATGTCTGCTCGATTATGACGTCAATGCGTGCGATATGCAACGACAAAAATATGTCGGCATAAAAATGTGTCAATATAAAAAAATATTGTCCATATAATAAAATGTCAAAAAAACATAATAACTTACTAGTAATTTAATAATCTTTTAATTTGAAATATTTGTCAATGTCATAAAACAATTCCTCCGTGGCCGGGGTAGATAGCTACTAATGTTAGTAAATTTTATGTTCTGGCAGCCTCACTTGAGAGCCAGTTCCATTCCAGGGTAGGCGTGCTTACCATCTTTGACCAAACTGTTGTTTAATATCTGGTGAGTCAATCACCTAACCGTAAAAAAAAACTACGAACAACTCTAAATTAGTGCTAATAAAATCAATTACTCTATTTTATGGAACTAGTGCGAAAGCTGCTTACCGTCAGGCACAGCATAGCATGCTTACCAGTTTGAAACCATGTACTTATTTACGGCAAGATCTACATGTACAAAAATGTAGGATACAAGGATCCGTGTCGCAGCACGTAGTGGACGTGGAGGGAGCGCCAATTTTCCGAGGATATGAAAATGAGGAGAGGCACAGCGCGCCATTCTGCAGCGCGGCTGCCAACTCGTTGAAATTCGACGAACCTCCCGGCGCCATCTGGCGGCAGGTTCGCGCGCGGTTTTGTGGTAATCGCAAAAACTAACGTTAGCTCTACGTTAGGGGGAATTAAAATAGTTCCTGGTTCCGAGTACAAGTATAAAGTTAATACGCTTTTTACACGCTGTTTTGTAGTAAGCTTAACTGGCTAGCTTAGTTGTATTTTACTTTGCATAAAATAGGTAGTTTCTATTTTATTGTTGTCAAGCTAGGTACTTAACTGCAGCTTATCTGATGTTAAGCGACGGTGTGGTCGAAGAGTATTAACACACTTATTCTTTTTTTATGGTTGACAGGTGTCTGATTGTTTGTGAAGTGTCTGACCACAGCTTATCTAATGTTAAGTGGCGGTATCATCGAATATGGTAAACACAACTAAACTAACTAACCTGTAATGGAACTGGCTCTTAAGTGAGGCTGTCGGAACACACTTAGTGCTTCACGGTAGATTTTCAACTTGAGAGTGGTAGCTTGCCAACCGAGTACTAGAAAGTTCCCTACTACCATGGTACTTCACCGTTTGATCAAAAGAGTTGTTAATGTTCTAAAAGTTGTGTGAAATGTGCTATATTGTGGCCGGAATATAGCATTAGCTTGGCGGCAGATTTCCAAGTTGAGCCAGCCAGACGAGTACCAAAACATGCTCTACCACCATGTCATAGTTTTCTCCCGATGTTTTCCACTTCATCCATTTCGATATTTCTTCCCAATTATTTGAATCTCGACCTTCTTGCATTAGCCGCAGAATTCCCAAGAATGCTCAGCAGTTCCGTACATACCGCCCGCTTTCGTTATCTCCTTGATTTACTGCTCCTAATAAAAACAAAAGAATAGGCGTGCCTTCCAAGCAGGATAATTTTAACCTTAATTTCTGTGAAGTAAGGTTTGAGTTGGCTAAGTGCAAGGTGTCTTGAAAAGTTCCGAATCAAATATGAGAAGAGAAAAATAATGCTTTGTGCAGCAAGATTTGTTTGCAGCGCTCTAATGAGACTGCAGTGTTTCTTTAGAAAAGTTATGACACAAACGAGACGCTCTCCTGATCGTAAGATATAACGCGTGTCAATAACCATTGCAGCGATACTATATACACAAATGTTATTTGCTAGTCATAATCTAGCTAGAAACAACGTGTAAACTCAAGATACCAGTCGGCAGCAGGCCCTATACACGATGCTGAATATAAAAATAATAGGAATAACTTCTTTCCAAAGTTTGCAATAAAAATAACATCTGATAGAACGTTCTCGTCGTAACTTGTCCACGTCGACCCTTTTAGTTTCGAACACAAAAAGCTCATCTTTTGCCTCCTACGGGCATACGGTATGAAAATTATGAAGGGCAAGAAGGGTACAGTTCTAGAGTTCCGTATGCTCAGACACGGAGGCTGTGCAACTGTTAGCAGAGTTTATTTCTGGGACCCTGATTTGCATATCGAGAGGCGATAGTGGGGAATCTTCATACATAGGAGTAGTCACGTATCGATCTGTAGTCAACTCTTATATGCTTATAGTTAGACTGATTATTTTACACACACATCACGCGCACACGCAAATACACACGTACAGCATCACATATAATAGTAACTATAAAATAAAATAAAAATGTTTTTAATGTCTATTTAATTCTTGCATAAGATATTGGGTGAAGGCATTGGTTTCCGAAATATAGTAACCACCAGTAAGGAGCCGATAGGTTCAAACTAATGTGTCCAAAATTTATGCTAAAAAAGTTAATCGATAAATTATTATGATTTGATTAATCGATTAATTGATTATTTTCCAGGGATTAATTGATTAATTAGCCAGGTATTAATTGATTAATTGGCAAGAGATTAATTGATTAATTAGACAGGGATTAATTGATTAATTAGCCAGGAATTAATTGAATAATTACTTAAGTATTAATTGTATAATTAGCCAGTGATTAATTATATAATTGATTACTTGCTTAATTGATTTGATTTGATTTTAAAATGTTGAATTGCTTTCGGAGCAAGTTTAAGAATAGGGGTTAAGGCGAGTACATCGCGCTGCAGGGACGGGGACCCAAGAGTGCCCAGGATTTGCAAATCAGATGTAGGTTTAAGGGGACATAAAGGATGTAAAACTGAAACATGTTATTCTTTATACCTTTTTCTGTCCATTGACACGCTATAAACACGATAGATAGAAATTCATTCAATACTTTTATCATTTAAAAATAGTGCCTTGTATATTACTCTAAATTACATAAGCAAAAAAATACGCATGAAACGAGCACATCATTCATTATACATAAGTTTACAAGAAAACATTTTACTCTAAATAAATGTAATTATGTAGATTTGTGAGTTACATTAGCGTACTTTTGAGCATCAAGACGGCCAAACGGTAGATTCTATTTTCATCCTTATTATTTTATGATTAGGGAATAGCGTATAGATGGAGCGAACGTGGGATTTTTTACAAGGAAGCCTGCTTTGAACGCTCCACCATGTTCCCATCTCTGCCTATGTAATTTGATATTTTTCTACCAACATCACTTGCTATTAGCTTTACAGCAACTAAATTGTAGTTGTTCTTGGCGAGAACCTCCAATGAATTATAGAGAGATTTTGCTAAAATATGAAACTTTTTCCCCCAAGTATATTTAGATTCAACTTTACCCTGCGATCATAATGTAGTTTAGGTTACGTACTAATTATGTTTATTACCATAATCGCGCACACAATACAATAAATTAATTTATGTTTGCCCGAATTCAAAAAAGGAGAGATAAAATTTGGTTGTATTTTTTTTTTTGTTTGCTACCTCAGAACCTCCGTTTTAGGGTTCCGTACTCAAAGAGTGAAAACGGGACCCTATTACTAAGACTTCGCTGTCTGTCTGTCCGTCCGTCTGTCTGTCACCAGACTGTATCTCAAGAACCGCGGTAGCTAGACAGTTGAAATTTTCACAAATTATGTATTTCTATTGCCGCTGTAACAACAAATACTAAAAAAAAATATTTAAGGGGGGCTGCCATACAACAATCGCGATTTTTTATAGATAATGGTGCGGAACCCTTCGCACGCGAGTCCAACTTAAACTTAGCCGGTTTTTTTTTAGATTGATTTTGAAAATATATAAATTTTAATTTTTTTTATTTTCAAAACCAATGCAGTAGTTTGACTTGTTTTCCTAGTCAAATCTCTGTGTTTCGGTGCAATGGTCATGGACAGGCGTTATCTCTTACCATCAGGAGAAGGTATTCGTTTCCTAACCTTTAATAAAAAAAAAAATCTTACTAACTAAATTTCGCTTTTATATTATTAGTGTTGAAATCACACTACCTACGCTGCCTGACATTCAATCCATCCTACGTTTAATAGGATCATTACTCTATAGCGGAATAACGGATACTTCGATAAAAACTTCACAAAATATGTATAAAATGGTTCAATTTTGTAGCTGCTTTTACATCGCGTTGGCTATGAAATTGCTATCAATGTAGAGAGGTGCGCGGAATGGGTTCGGACCGCAAATTGTACTTCCTGGAATTGCGAATCCAACTAGTTTGTCGGCAGTGGCGCAATGATATTCACTTTTATTGGTTTCTAGCAGAGTGTGGAAAGTTGTTACAAACAAATTAATATCGAACATCACTTTCGTACAGCGACATCTAACCCCAAACTAAGTGAGCTGTACTGTGGGAACCGAATAAATCATAGAATACTTATTAACGCTATTTACACGATTTCGTGTATGTATGTGAGTTTGTTTATTCCACCATAACTTTTAAATCCCTGAACAGATTTTGATGTATAGGGTATCGTTAGAATCCTTACACAATCCTGAGTAGAACTGAACATAAAATTCTGAAAATATAATTTATCAGAAAGCATTCGTTTTTTTTTCATATTTAGTCTTGTTTGGTAAATATATACCTATACTAGCGGACCTGGCGAACTTCGTATCGCCTAACATTCAACAGACACACCGATAGCAGCGCCACCTACCGAGTCCAATTGCGTTTTCAACCATCCAGGAACTCATTTAAATATACACACAAAATTTCATCCAAATCGGCCCAGCCGCTCAGGAGGAGTTAGAAGACAAAAACACGTACAGAAGATTTATATATATTAAGATGCGTATATTACCAAAATCAATGAAAACAAATATACCTATAGCGTTTGCAAAAAAAAAATCTTGTACAAAAACTATACATAGAAAGAAAGTCACAAAATTAATAAAAAGCACATTATTTTTCTTATAGTTGTTTGACCTCAGCTTACCAGATATTAATTGACGGTGTGGCCGAAGATGGTAAACACATCTATTCTGGAATGGAAGTGAGGCTGACGGAATACGCCGCTAGGTGCTTGACGATGGATTTTCAATTTGAGGATGGTAGCTAGGCAGCCGAATACTTGAGAGTAACCCTACTGTTATGCAAACAAAGCACCATAATTAGATATTTTTTTTTTATAAAAAAAAACTCAGATATTTTTTATCTCGTCTAAAAAGCCAATATATAAACGAGGTAAAGAATAAAGCAAGAAGCAATACAAACTACTTAATTTATTATTAAATTTCCCCGCCAACGCTTAATACTGAACGAAAACAATCGTCCCAAGAACTTCTAAACTTCTAAAACAGAAGCCAGCGGAAATTAGGGCCCTTTTAGGTGAAAAGCCACTGAATACATTTTGGCAAGAGTTGAATAGAATTATATTTCAACAGTTTTCAGGTCGATTTCTGCATTGTTAGTGTGACGTGTGGTGGAATATGTCTTAGGATAATAATATAATGAACTAGTAAATTAAAACCCGCCACCTCTTATGCCATGGCATGCTTTTGACAAATCATGTACACATTAGATATTTTTATGCAATAAGAAACTCATAATAAAAGCGTTTATAAAGGGTTACGCGGAAAGACAGTACTATGGCAAAAGGAGCTTGTAACGTTAAAACGCTGTCACTTTTCGAGCCTCTGGCTGTCAGATAGAAGAATGCGCATGGGGGAATTAAATCATGTTCTGAAGCACACTCCCCGAAATGAATCCGGTAAACTAGCAAGTTTACGTCGATGTTCTGGGCTTTGTCAGCTACCTATGACATTAATATCGTACTTGTTTGAATATTTGACATTGTATTTGAGTTTGACATGGTGTTGGAAGTTGACATTTTATTTTGAATTTGACATTGTGTTTGGATTTGATATGATATTTATCGTTATTTTAGGTTTTATAGGTTTTTTACCTTGGCATAATAATGACATCAACAATTTATTGTATTTAAAGTTGATATTGTATTTTAATCTGACGTCCTATTTGAATTTGAACTTGACATAATATTTGAATTTGATATTTTATTTTGAATTTGATATGTTATTTTGTTTCCTCATTAATTAATCTATAATTTTGTGACATAAATGTAATTGATTAACCGTTCTTATGTCAACAAATAATTTAAATTTTAAATTCGTAATTTAGCTTGAACAATGGAGAACTTCACGCCACACCGGAGATGATCACTTTGTAAAAATTGTTCACAAGAAATTATTTACCATTTGTTTTAATCCTACAGTTCTGTGTTCCCCCGTCCATTGTAAATCTGACTGCTCTGTTAGCTCCTTTGGTCAAAATTATGCTTTGGGAGCTGAACGACGTGGGTTCGATTCCCACTCAGGACAAACATTTGTGCGACATAGATATTTTTTTCTGTGTCTGGGTGTTCTTTAAATAAGTATATAAATAGATATGTATTCTATCAATTATCTGATTCCCGTGATTGCTTAGTTTGGGGCTAGATAGCGCTTTGTGTAATGTCCCCAGAAATCTAACATAAGGGAATAAGAAATCTGGTCCATAATGGTCAAAAATTGGACAATTACCCCTATCATACTCGTCACCCAACTGATTGGCCATAAAAGTTGTACTATGGGTCTTGGTAGGGGTCATGGGGTCTTGATTTGTAGCGATGATAGCTCAGTGGTCAGAACGATCGGTTCACACGCCGAAGGGCGTGGGTTGAAATCCCAATAATAAGCTTGAGCTGCCGCTAAAGGAAAGCATCGTAAGAAAACCCTAGCATAGTGGTAGGTTACTTTCTAGTACTCGGCTGGATAGCTACCACCCTCAATTTAAAATTTGCCGCCAAGCACCTAATGGTGTGTTCCGGCGGCATCCCTTGAGAGCCAGTTCCATTACAGACTAGGTGATTACCATCTTTGAACACACCGTCACTTAACATTACGTGAGCTGTGGTCATACACCTGGCTTGTTAACTATAAAAACCCTTAGCAAATGCACGTGGTCTGACTGATTGGACAGCGCAGTAGGACCACCCCTGAATCAGCCTTTCCTGAGTCACTGAGCTCTGTCAGCATCTATCTGCACTAAGATTTTTCCTTTTGGCCGACACTCTAGCCCGATTGGTGGGCAAAAGTGTTGGAGATCCACAAGTCATCGTTTAGTTATACATAGCAATATAAACCACTTGGTTTAACGCACAAATAAAGACCTTGCAATTAAGCTCCACAAAGAAGTTATCTTTACATTTTCCTTTGCAAATATTACGAGCGCCATCAAAGTGTTGGATTAAAATTACGCCGGGCATCTTAAGAATGAGGCTAGGAAAAGTTGGCGGTTTTGAACGTTGGATGGAGAGTATAAAGTTGATAATGCCTTGTGTCCAGCCGAAAGGTTTTGTTGAAACGGTGGGCAGTGCAAACGCGCGACAGTTTTTTTAGCCAGTTTATGGCCACCAACTCACCGAATGTTAATTGTTAAGCGAAGATACTGTCACTGAAGTCACCCAGATTGTATGTATTAGGGAACAGCAGATTACATTGTTTGGCGGTTCGTACAATGAAGTATCGAACCGTTTAGTTCCAGTTTATGGAATATCGATCATGAAGCGATGTTCCTTTATAGATATCCTGGCTGTACGATAGTAGACTTCGAAAGATATAAAAAAATACAAAAAAAAAAAAATGATTCTGGAGCCGGCCTACGACCCGCGTACCCGTTTCCATTCGGGATGCATCGCGTCGCACTTTCCATCGCGTGCTTCGATAGCAAGCTGAGATCTTGGCTTCAAGAAACATAACTTTGACTATTATTTAAAAATAATAGATTATTTCATTATTGGTACGTTATTACAGGTTTTTTATTGACATTAAATCATATTGACATTTTTAATGCTATTGTAAAATATGAATGGGAAAATGACATGTAAGTTTACTGTTATCAATAAAATATTTGTATTAGTTTCTCTCTATCAGTTTGTGGGTTTTTTTATAGCTGAGCCTGGATTTATTTATTTCGATACACGAAACAGAATACAATCTTTACATCAGCATTATGTAGATGACAAAAGGGTGCGACAACTATATTCCTTGGTAAATAAAAGCAAAACAGTATGATTTCGAAGTCACGAAAAAAAACAAGAAAAAAGACAGATTTAATTGGGCGCGTAAATAACTATTAGCAAGTTTTTTTATTAATTTTGGCGGCCTATTTGTCCCTGGAGGTCTTGGGTATTTTAACCGACTTCAAAAAAGAAGGAGGTTCTATGTTCGACTGTATGTATTTTTAAAGATTTATTTTTGTTTATGTAGAAATGATCCCTCATTATTTACTGTACCGTGATAATTATTTACTTTAAGAAAATGAATTGAAATAAATTACGCCAATTCCATACGTTAAGAAATTGGTGTTTTTTTCTCTTATTAATCTATAAGAATAGATTTTTGACAATTTTCACCAAATTGACTACAGATAACGTAAATCAGTGATATCGATTAGGTCTACTCGGAAGACCAGCTCTGGGCATAGCACTTATTTATGCCCAGCATTATCCTGAAGTGAGACCCTATTTTGTAACTGTAATTTTTCTTTTTGTTGTTGCAAAATTGGCATTTTTTATTTATTTCTTTGCATTGAAAATCAAAGGCTTCTTCCTCAACATTTGTATAACAAACGAATAATCGAATCAAACTTTAATGGAGTTCCAGAAAATTCATCGCTCGTTTGCAAAGTAAAGTTTAAATTAACACCTGAAGCGCGAATAATTAAGCTATTTTGTATTAACTCGGCGGCATTTTTACACAGACATTTTCGCTTTAGACCACACTCACTGAGGCGTTTGAAATATTTGTATAAGTATTAGCTTAATAAATGTAGCCCTATAGGAAATCTTTTTAACCCCCGAGAATCGTGTTATAAGTCTGACGTGTCGTGTCTGTCTGGCATCGTAGCTCCTTAACGAATGGTCCGATTTTAATGCGCTTTGTTTTGTTTGAAAGTTGACGTGTTAGAGACGGTTCTTAGCTACAACTTTTGAAGATCTTTTGAGGCGATTGGTGATCGTCATCTCATTTCCTACTCGACAAAAGGGTCTTATTACTTTCACAGATCCGATTGATTTGACATTTGAAATACGGTGGTATTTCCAAGACATGTTAATCTTGTGCTGATGCCGTAGCGTCAGTTAGTCTGCGGAATGCTCAATTCCTCAGAAACTTGCAGCAGATTGTACTTGGTAGATCTCCTTATATTTCTTGATTGTCTAGATAGGTACCACCGTAGTACTAGATAATCTACCGCCAAGCAGTAGTGTGTAAACATTACTGTGTTCCGGTTTGAAGGGTACTGCAGCTAGCGAAATTACAGGGCAATTAATTATAATATTATATTTTTAAATAATTAAACGTGTTTTAAATAAATTAACAATCGGATTTAATTACCTAAGCTTAGTTTTTAATGGCTTCAAAAAAATATATAAATTAATTAATATTATAATTCTTATTTTTTATCGTACGAGAAACCTGTTTTAGTTTGCTAGAATATTTTCCTTACACCCGGTATGTTTTTCTTTTAATATATTTGCATATTTCGGTACTTCTGAAAGTCAACAAAGCTATTATCTGTCACTCAAACTTCCCAATACATTTCCATCGAGCACTACTCGCTGCTCCCAAGTTTCCACACACGCACACATTTACAAACACATACACGACACAACATTACACGACTGCTCAAAAAGAAGTGTAATGTTTTCAGGGTTCACGTATTTAGTATTTTTATTCAGACATAACATGTCTGAACAGAATAGGATGTATCGTTAGAATCTTTCCTTCATCCCGAGTGACACTGGCTATATTTTTTCGATAAAATAATGTATTCGTTTTTATTTTTATTTTAGTAATTAAGCTTTTTTACATCGACGTTTCAGCTATATTGCAATAATATCACGTGATGATACTATTGCAGCATGGTCATGGACACGAACCGAATGGAGAGTGCGTGTCGTCTCAGTGAAAAAAGATGATTTTGTGATCTCCTACCCTCATTTAGGTCTTATTAAAATGTGAGGTTGTCACGGTACACTACACTACTACAACGGGTGTTTATTCACGGATGTTTATTTTTGCAAGTTACCGCAATGTTGCGGAAAAATTAGACAAAGGAGGAAAAGAGCCTTATTTGTTTAATAAATCTCACACGAACAGGACAAGCGACGCGGACTCGGGTCAGTGGGGAATTCCCAGAACCCCTCGGGTGGCAAACTAGCGATTTTAGGAATGATCGGATGGCGAGACGTGACCTAAATAAAACAACTCTAACACCAGGCCCTATTTCTTCGGTACATGGCGAGAGGTTTCTGTACATCCATGTCAGTTTGTATTGTTGTTGAGGTAGGTAACTACGTAGGTTTAGATGGATTCTGTTTAGTTTATACAGATGTATTGTGAGTGTGTGCGCGTTTTTCATGTAAAAGAAATGGGACGAACGACACGCTCTCCTGATGGTAATAGACAACGCATGTCCATGACCATTGCAGCGATACACAGAATTTTCAGTAGCAAAACAAAGTTCAAGGCATCGCTGTTATTGCGCTTTTAGCGCTCATTACTTTGAGACTTTTGATGGTTAATAACAGCCCAGTAATATCGCTAGCTATCCTCTAAACCGGAACACAATGATGTTTACACACTACTGCGTGTGATATGTCTAAGAACCAGGATTGTAGAGGTGGTTTTTCTACTCTTGTCTGTTAGTTTCCCATAGATACGTATCTATACTCCGGTTTTTAATTCACGGACCATACCCATGTTGAAAAGGGTATTAAAATGCTCCCTTCTGCAGTAAGAAGCAAATTATACAATAAAAAAAAACAACTTCAACTTCAACTTTTCAATGCTGGCTTCTGTGGCAAATGTTTATTACATTGACAACAATCAACAAGTCAACAATCAACAAGTGTTACTTTGACATTGACATAAGGTGACATTTCTTTGATTAATTTTTTTTCGCGTAATAAAAAACCGGAGTATAGTCAAAGTGCCATATCCAGTCAATTATATACGTTCAGTTTAAATATGCTCACTTTTTAAAATATTATTTAGCTTATGGTTATAATTTAAATTATTATTATAATATAAATAATCCGCGCCGTCTGCGCTCGCGGCCCTGCCGACTTGCAAGGACGTCAAAGCTAGTTCATGTCTTGGTACCGTCGTATACCTACCTACAACCGGCTACCGAGGGAGGTAAGACGTACGCCGTCCAGGGTTTCAAAATAATCCTTAAAAACTGGCTTGTTCAACAGGCATTTTATACTATCAACAATATTTTTAAAATAACAATTTGATTTTATTTAATTTGATTTTATTGTATTTAATTCCACGTGATTTACTTGTTTAACAAAATGATGACAAAGATGTTACCAATAAGGAATTAAAATTTTAATGCCTCCCCAATAGAGCACACTTGCATCTATGAGCCGGACATTCATCGCGTCTCTGATCAGAGATAAATAAAAGGAAGAGGATATTCCTGTAAGATAGAGCAGTATAATTAGTGCAGGAGCGGCGCGGCGGTAACACCGGTTCACTCGCGGGTAGCAGCTCACGTTTTATTTCCCGAGATAGAAAATATTGGTGAATTTATGTCCGAATTTCAGGTAATTTATGTTCGCGTACGGCCAAAGTGCCTGCTCCTGAATCCAACCGTATTTATTACGGAACGCTAATGTACTCATTTTCTGTTTTTATTTGCTCATAAGCTATAAAGCGAGGACAAAAATGTAAATGATGTATTGGTGGGTGCTGACACTGGACTTTATAGGCCTGTTTATCTCAGCCTGGCCATGGCGGCAGCACGCGTCACCCGGGACAATAACTCAACTGCGCAAGTGTTTCACTCTGTATTTACTTACTCGAGCGTTATCGTATACCAAGATTTGTTTGAAATATGAATAGCGCCATCCAGTGTCGATATTTGGCACAAGTCTTAATTCATACAAATTGGCAATTGTAGAACACATACTCGGCACGTGTTTTTGGCGTAAACACGGGATTGTCGTGTCGCCGTATTATATCATTTTTTTTCCAGTTTTTTATAAATAAAAATAGTGATGTTTAATTCATAAAGTGTCGTTTATAAAGTTTTTTGTATCGCTGCAATGGTCATGGTCATGCGTTATCTCTTATCATCGGGAGAGTTTCTTGTTTGTCTGATTACTTTTACTACTAAAAAAATCGAAGATAGTTAAGCATGACTTGGAATGGGAACTGGCTCGGCGAAACACGTCGGATCTTGTCAAAATGTTTCCCGTTTGAGGCTAGATTGCGAACACCCTATTTAAGTTAGAATCTTAGCCTAAAATGGCAGCTGTTCTTACTTTCGATCAACAAAACACACGTTAGCCAAGCATCTGAACTGTCAGGACATGTTGACCTAATGTCTTAACTATCGGCGGTCCACGGGGAGACGGGGACCGTCACAATACAACATCGCTTAGCGATATTTAACGAGCCGCCATCGACGCGGCGGCAAACGATACAACTTGGACTAACTCGCGGGATGTGAAGCGGGGACCCGCCGGCGCGGCGCGGGCTCCGGGCCCCTCGCGGCCGCTCCCACTACACGCCGCGCGTTGCTGAGTACTCATGTCAAAATGAGAAATTCATCGGTCATGTAGAATTTGTCAGATCACTGTATTTGAGTTTTTTTTTTGTTGTTTACAGGCTAGATGTTTCCTGATGTTATGTGTCGGTGTGGTCGAAGCTAGTAAACAAACCTAGCCCGGGATGGAACTGGCTTTCAAATGAGGCTACCGGAACATACCGTTAGGTGTTTTGCGACAGATTTTCAGTGGTAGCTGGCCACCTGAGTGCTAGAAAGTACCCTACCACCATGCTATGGTTTCCTTCACCTGTACAAGCTCAAGCTCATTGTTGGGTCTGAACCCACGCCCTTCGGCTTGTGAACCGGCCGCGCTAACCACTGAGCTAATTATCGCTACAAAAGTATTTTATTTAAAAAATATAATATTAATAATCCAGCACACAAATCTCACTGCGCACACAAGCTCCATAAAGACACAAGTCGGAAGTAGATTCCACCCTTCATCTCTATTAATATTAGGACGGTTGCTGATCTTTACAACCTTCCGGACTTTCCGAGGCGCATAGAACTTCTCACGAGCACGCGCAGCGGCCCGCAGTGCGGAGCAAGACGAGGCCGCGCACGCGTTGTACTCAGCTTTATCTCCGTGAAGAAGGCCACCGGGTGTGGCTAAAACTATAGTCGGAGTATATCAGATAATTACACGTGAGTAATCCCGCACAAGTAAAACAAAAATAAATAAAGTACTTTTATAAAAGTTTCAGTTTCCGTTTGAAACAAAGTTGCCTCCCGCTCGAACGGCCAGTCCCCGAGCTTATTTGTCCAGGGTCCGCCGCGGGAGCCAGGGATGAATACGGAAGCCCATTTTGTGTAGACGTTCGTGTTTGTAACGATTGTTGTTGACGTTCCATAACACGCGTCATAAATTCCACGATTATTGTCTATTGATATTTATATTGTATTTCTACGCTGTTATAAAAAAAATGTTTTTGTTGGGTTTATGTTCTCTTTCACGTGCCAATAGAATAATTGATTAATGGTCAGAGCTTCGAGCATACAGCCATCGGGACATATTATATATGCCGGAAAATACTCTTCCTGTATAATAGCAAGTTATGCGGAACTGTGTACAGTTCCGCATCGTACGAATTTACTTCTAGATTTTCTTAGCAGGAGGTCATCTAGATACGCACTACGTGTTTGACCACAGCTCAATTGATGTTAAGTGACGGTGTAGTCGAAGATGGTAAACACCTGGCCTGGAATGGAACTGGCTCTCAAGTGAGGCTGCCGTCACACATCGTTAGATTCTTGGCGGCAGATTTTCAACTTGAGGGTGGTAGCTAGCCAACCGAGTACTAGAAAGTACCCGTGAGGTACTTGAAGGAACCACGTTATGGTCCACTACTTGAGGAAACCATAGCGTGGTGGTAACCACGCTATGGTTTCCTCACGATGTTTTCCTTCACCGGCAGCTCAAGCTCATTGTTGGGGTTTGAACCCACGCCCTTCGGCATACGAACCGAACGGGCTAACCACTGAGCTATCATGGGTACTGTGTATACTTATTCGCTCGCTACTAAAGTCCAAGTAAAATTGGCTTCAGCAATCTGCTGCTGGAATCCAACTGGCGCTCATACAGGGGACTCACCAATAGAAATACAGAGTAATAGTAGCAATTCACGTGCGTACTATATGAATGAAGTGCATCCCTAACCGTAATGGCGGCCTCGAAGTATATGGACCGCGACTGAAAGCGTCCGGGCCGCCAGCGAGCGCCTCCGCGCAGAGAGTGCCGGAGTGCAGCCAGTTATTTATTCACACCCCTTTTCACGACACCGCCGGAGACACAGTGAGGCGCCATTCGTCGGGGGCAGTAGGCCATGAAAATTCACGTGCATTCGTGAGGCAACTGGTGGTACCATTTCATGTAAAGTAACAAGTGCAAGTATCCTATCAGCCGGGCTATGATTTCCTCGATCTATGCCGCACCATATCATAGCACTGCATTCATCCAGCTATAAGCAGTTGTCTGTAAATACTTGACTATCTAAGCTATATCTTTTCCACTTCTACGTCTTTGTTGTCTTTTAAACCTAGATTTAAAACCTCAGCACAACTTTTAAGCATTCCACACAAAATAACTACGATATTATCTACTCAATCTTTAAGAATCTATTTGTTCAGACGACGTCATCAATCTATTCCCATCGATTTATTTAATGTTTATATTTCTCACTGTCTCTACCTTTTTACTCTACCATTTTTTTTTTTTATGTTTTCTGAATAGAACCCAACTACCGTGATGTTAAGTGACGGTGTAGTCGAAGATGGTAAAGCACACCAGTCCTGGAATAGAACTGGCTCTCAAGTGGAACACACCGTCAGGTGCTTGGCGGCAGATTTTCAACTTGAGGGTAGTAGCAAGCCAGCCGAGTACTAGAAAATACCCTACAATTATTATATGATTTCCTCTCGATGTTTTACTTCACCGGTAGTTCAAGTTCATTGTTGGGGTGTGAATCGACAGCGCTATCTAACCATTGAGCTATCGTCGCTACAAAATAATTATATAGATAAACCGTGCTACAGCAAGGTAGAGCGTCGTTCAACGGACATTATTTGGCTGTTATCGCCGGACGGAGCGCGAGGCGAGCAGTAACCGCGTCTTCATTGAGCCGCCTCCGACGGCCGGCGTCTCTCGGCATCAAATTTTTACGTCGCCCGCCGTCCGAGACGTTAAGATGCAGACGTAAACCATAATGTGGGACCGGGGAGAGCTCGTAAACCGACACATTGACGCGAAATTATTTAATTAAAGCTTAGTGGCCGTTCGCGCCTCGACGAGGGCTCGGAACGAGACGCGACCTCACCTCCTTATATTGCACGATCGTTCATTAACTTATTTCCTTTTCTTATTACAAATAGGCTTTCCTTTGGCCGCCATCTCGTCTGATATTAAGTGATTTCATTTGCTGGTAGATCTCAGCAGGAGTTCGACAAGGTTCAAGGTCGCAGTACTAGATATTTTGTCGCCAAGCAGTAGTCTGTATACATTATTGTGTTCTGGTTTGAAGGCAACTAGTGAATTACACGGCTTTGGGACTAACCATCGAAGTCTCAAAGTACCTACATAATGAGTGCCAAGGCAAGGATGCCCTGGACTTTTTTTGGTCACTTAAAGTTCTGTGTATCGCTGCAATGGCCATGGACATGCGTTATCTCTTACCACCAGGAGAGTAAATACAAATATTTAACACCAACGTTACAAGTAAAATTCTGTAATATAATTTCAAATATTTCATTAAGTATTTCAAAAACTGATTACATATTAATGAACATTTTTTTTATTTAAAATTTAATCGATGTAAAAATATTGTCGCTATAAAAATATAAATATAAAATATTGTCAATATAATAAAATGACAAAAATATCATTATTTTTATAGTACCTACTAGTAACTTAATAATGTTTTAGTTTAAAATACTTGTCAATGTCATAAAACAAGGTTTCTAGGAGCCAAGATCTTAGCTTACTTCTGAAGCAGTTGGCCCCATCCCGTTCCTCTCAATACATTTATATTTTAAAAAAAATTGAAGATGTCGACAATGGATCACGCTTGCCTAGAAGCCGATTAACTCGAAACTTGAAGGCACCCGGAACTGTATGTCTTATAACAGCTTTTAGTATTTCATAGCTCCGACCGCTTCTACCACAAACGCCTGACATGGGTTGATAAATTTAGATCCGCTTTTGAATTTCTTCTCCAGATTAAGTATTCTGACACGACCGGAGTAACAAAGTGTGCAGCTTTCCTCACAATGTTACTTTTATCGAAAAGCCAACGGTAAGATTTTTAAATCTTCAATAATATTTCAAAGAAACCGGCAGTGTCAATTGAGAGCCAACGATCATTTCGAGATTTGGAGCTAAGTGTGTTTGTCAATTACACTTTCAGACTGAGTGAAAAGGTAAAACATTTATTAGGAAAAAAAATTAACATTTATTCATTTCTGATCAATCAAACTTTAAAAACTAAACTTAATCTAAAATAAATTCATGTCAGATGACTTCATCTTCTATCAATGTCTGTCTTCTAACCATTAGACTGACCGTAGGTAACGCTACGCCATCGAATATCAAGCTGAGACCAATAGAGACATGTAGCGTGATAAAAGTATATACATACATATATAAAACTTGGTTTGCCACGGCTTGGAGTGTTCGCAATACGGCCAGCTTTTTAGGGTTGGCAAAATGGGCTCAACCTACGTCATAAAGTACCAAGATACCATAAATATTGGTCTGTCAGCCTCTGAACCTGGAGCATTTTGTTTTTCGGACGAGTTTTGTACTTGTTCTCATACAAAGATAATAACGTAGGGTTTCTTACGGCCGCCTCTCAGTCCACATCGTCTGCGTAATCTAGTTAGTGGGTGACACGGCAGCTACAGTTTTTAGGATGATGCTGCAACCTGTGTTGACGTTTTTATTCTATCAAAGGTCGATTATTCTAAGTATATTTTGTAATCCAATTTAAACTGCGGCTAAGTTTAGTAAAATTGGTAAATTAATTGGTAAAATTGTTCAATATATTTCACACGTAAAACTACGACGTGAATATTGACAAGCCAAATAAAACATGTTTAGTAACAAAACACGTCATAAAGCGCGTCAGCGCGCCGTGACGTGACGAAATGACATGACAAGACATAATGATATGACGTGACATTAAGTCGGCTAGTACACTAGCGCACGGCACTTCGCAAGCGGATGCGATCGCAAATACACCGTACTCACCGCGTTTGAACTAAAGACTCACTCCATCCTCGCACTGGAAATTAAATAGCAAATACTATAATTATTTAGCCTGATCTTAAACTAATGAACTCGAGAGCTCAATGCCGTTTAATATTTGAAAGTAGGAACATTTCGTACATTTTAGGCAGTAGTGTAATAACACGCCAGAGAACTAAAGTCACAGGCATATTCAGCGTATTAGCAACCTGAAGTGGCAATGAGCTGGACATATCTGTCGCAGAACCGATAACCGTCGGGGTACACGTGTTCTAGAGTGAAGACAGCAATTTGGCAAACGTAGCGTAGGACACCCTGAGACTCGATGTAGTGACAATATTTGTAGGACAGCTGGCGGCGAATAGA
Source organism: Biston stratarius (assembly GCA_950106695.1). Taxonomy (NCBI): domain Eukaryota; kingdom Metazoa; phylum Arthropoda; class Insecta; order Lepidoptera; family Geometridae; genus Biston; species Biston stratarius. The sequence continues at coordinate 12,744,610 of OX467106.1, forward strand.
TGCAAAAAGTCGAAGATCGGGCTAAGTGGCGTGTCTTGGGAGAGGCCTATGACCAGCAGTGGTCTTCGATAAGCTGATGAAACAGTAGTAGCGATCTAAAATGAAGCACAAAACTTTTTTTTAAACCTATTTTTTTAATGCTATATATTAGATGCGCTCAGCGTTTTCACCCGCCAACGGGTTTGTGATGTTATATAAAAATAACCTATGCCCTTCCTCATGAAATATTATGCTAAAATATTTGTTCAAATCCAGTGGTAGTTCCAGAAAATAGTATGCTCAATTAACTCTTGCGCTTTATTATGATATAGATGACAATGTTGACAGATCGCCTTAGCGTTCGCGATTCTCGAGTGTGCTTAAGACAGACCAGAGGCGGGGTGGCGTCTCTACGGTGTCGCGAGTGAAGCTTCTTCCGCCATCATCCATCACGGGCGCGAGAGATGACCCCGCGATATTTCGTCTTGAATAATAGTTTGCATCTCTTATTACGTTGATAGATCTACGCTGTCAGTGACCATGGGACAAGGGAAACGTTTTAAGCTTCAGGCCTTCCGGTTGTCAAGGAACTGACGTTGTCAGATATTACATATATAGAAATACAGTTTTGGATCCGACAAAATCTACTTATCAAGGAATAGAATACAGCTTTATTGTACACCAACAATCGACATATTATCACATAAAAAACTTAAAAAAGCCAATGAAAATAAATAACAAGACAACATAAAGCCTAATTTGTGGCGGCCTTATCACCAAGAGCGATTTATTTCAGTTAACCTTTGGATGGATACAACAACCTACCAGACAACCATGCTCTACGTGTGTAGTCTGTTGTTGGATACCTTTTTATTTGGTCTGTTTTTTATGATTAACATCCTCGGTGATTGACCACATTCCACTTAATATTAAGCCTGGTCTCAAGTGAGGCTGGCGAAATATACTGTCGAGCCCTTGGCGATATAATTTCGCTTCAAGGGCCAACTTAGCATCATAGCAACCTATCAGCATGCCGTTATTATCACTCTATCAGTTCTAATTAAAATACATTTCAGTTGCAGAAAACTTGTAGTAGATATTTATTTGGTATATAGTAGAATTTGTAGCGATGATAGCTCAGTGGCTAGCAAGGTCGGTTCGCACTCCGAAGGACGTGGATTCAAACCCTAACAATGACCTTGAGCTACCGGTGAAGGAAACTATCACTATGAGGAAACAATAGCATGGTGGTAGGTACTAAGCTGGCTAGCTACCACACTCAAGTTGAAAATCTGTCACTATGCACTTAATGGTGTATTCCAGTAACCTCATCTGAGAGCCAGTTCCATTCCAGACTAGGTATATTAACCATCTTCAACTACACCGTCATTTAACATCGGGAGAGCTGTGGTCAAACACCTAACTTGTCAATAATAATAATAAAAAAACAGAATACTTAAATTCTAGTTTTAACTGCCCAAGTATTTCAAAACACTTTCAGCTGCAAAGAATATAAAGCGCGTTCGGCGCCGGCACCGAGAACTGGAGTCTCGGCTTAGCCCGCCGGTGATTACCGAGGAAGGAACAAACTTGCACCCGCTCCGCTTAATACCCCCTAGGCAACTTCCGTGCCGTGGCATTTTAAAAGTGGCTTGTGGTTACAGCTTCGTTCCAAATAACTTTAGGTATATTGAAATTCAAAATTTGTTGAGACTGTAAAGTTTGGTAGCGATCAAATCAGCAATTTGTTTTTTTTTTTTTTCAATTTAATATAAGTACCTGGTTGACCGGTAGAAAATTTCATGAAAATCGTTGGAGCCGTTTCCGAGATTCAGAATATATATATATATATATATATACAAGAATTGCTCCTTTAAAGATATAGATATAAGTACCTGGTTGCCGAGCATTGCTCGGCTGAAAACACGGATAAAACGACGTTTTCTGAAAATGAAACCTAGCTAGATCGATTTTTCGCCCCCGAATCCCCCTGGATAGAAAATTTCATGAAAATCGTTGGAGCCGTTTCCGAGATTCAGAATATATATATATATATATATATATATACAAGAATTGCTCGTTTAAAGATATAGATTACGTAAGCAAAATTGACATAAAGAGGTCTTTGCTTCGAGTTTGCTACTAGATAGTGGTATATTGCTTTTTTATAGTTGACAGGCTAGACGTTGGACCATAGCTCACCTGATGGTTAGTTAAGTGACGGTGTCGTCGAAGATGGTAATCCCAGCCTGAAATAGAATTAGCTCTCAAATGAGACTGCCGCAACATAATGCCGGGTGCTTGAAGACAGATTTGCTAATTCATTCTGTATTTAGATGAGCTTACCTGAATACCTCTAAGCAATAGTTTAAGCGCTAAAATGCCAAACGGCAAATAACTGCATGAGATGAATCTTAGCAATCTGGGAGACTGATTCCCCGAGCTATATCTCTTATAGACAGCACTACAGTAGGGCAAGGTTGTGCGTTTGTGTAAGCAGTAGCTATATGGTTGCAGGTTGTATTTGCTAGGTTGTAGCGCAGGGCGCGCTGCGACGCTAGAATTCCGTCTCGCTTGCATTTTGTATGCGGCGCGGCCAGCGCCCCTTTGTTCAGTTGTGTGTGTTGTGTACGACACAAGATTTTTATTTGGCACGTCGAGAAGAAAAATGAGTTAAAAGAATCGATGCACGAATACAACTATTTTAGGTCAACTTTATAAAATATTCGAAGTGAAACTAATTTATGATATATTAACTGTTTCCCGCGACTTCGTTCGAATATATTTAATATCAATGACTATTATGTAATCATGGCTTGATGACATCTGGCGGTGGGTAGTGGTAGTGCCCTTGAACATATTTGGTAATCCCACAGGAACGTGACATTTTTCTGATATGTTAATAATAACTATATGTGTGCCAAATTTCATACAAATCCGTTCAGCCGTTTCTGCGTGATTGAGTAACAAACATACAAACTTTCACATTTATAATATTAGTTGAACAGGATAGTAGAATCCTTAAAAAAGTATTTCTTATAATTTTAAATAAACGTTTTGTGAAGTTGGTTAGACTTCTCCAATGTGAGTTCAGCCGCCGTGCGCTCGGACAAGCTTTTTTCTTAATTTTTGACGTCGCGCTCTGTGCATACTGCCCGTGTAAGGTAATTCTTATTTTTAAGTGGCTTATGATAAAATCAAGAGAAAGTATTAGTCAGAGTTAATATGACATAAATCGTCATCATCATCATCATTTCAGCCGTAGGACGTCCACTGCTGGACATAGGCCTCCCCTATTGACTTCCATAAAGACCTGCTGGAAGCGGCTCGCATCCAGCACGTTCCTGCGGTTCTTGCGAGGTCGTCTGTCCACCTTGCGGGTGGACGTCCTACGCTGCGCTTGCCGGTCCGTCGTCTCCACTCCAGAACATAAATATACTATCAAAATTGAATTCTTCTTAGATCTTTCTACTTAAATAAATATCGTACCTAGTATATTGACGCAGCGCCATCTAGCCCCAAACTAAGCAAACTTACATTGTAATGTACCTATTATACGTACAACATTAATTATGTTGATGACAGACGCCGTTAATATTCGACGTTTGGTGAGACGCATTCCCGGAGGCACATCCCAATGTCTTATTTAACTTTAAGAAGTTTTAATGCCAAAATAACATTCTTTATTTGCACAGCGAGGATGTGGAGCTCTTTGCCGGAGTCTGTGTTTTCCCGGAAAATACAATATGGGTGTTTCAAATTAAGAGTAAACAGGTTCCTTCTAGGTGAGCGTATTCCATCCTAGACCACATCATTGCCTAACATCAGGCAGGATAAAGTCAAACGCAAACCTGTAAAAAAAAAACAGAACTGAAGTTAACAGAAAATATGTCAATCTTCTTCTTTGTTTTTTTTTTCCATCTTGCGGGTGTGCCATCTAAAATCCCAAGCAGTATATTTCGCGGCTCGCCCTTTGCTTTGCGTTGCCGCCGACATTGCCGACTGTGTCAGTGGGTCACTCGACGCTCCGAGAATAGATGCGGATGCTGCTCCATCCCTTGCTTTTTGTGCGACTTGCGGTGAGAGGGAACCGAAGGCTGTAAGAGCAATGCAGTGTTTGTTTCTTGTAACTTTCCTAGGATAGGTATGTATATTAAAAAGTTACCATCTACTCACATCTTTTATTAGAGTGTTATTGTGCACAGTGTGTTCTTATAATATTTTCTGTTTTGTAGCTATCAGTTGATGTTTAATAGATTATAGTTTAAACACGCATGAACAGCAAACCGAACTAAAGAACAGAATTTCATAATCAGACCCTCAACACCAAGTGCAATATATTAAACTCACCTTACTCCAATTGTAGCTTTGCCATGTAGATCAGTGGTGGTAGAGTACTTTCCAGTACTTAGCTGGCTATCTACCATCTTAAAGTTGAAACCTAACGGTGTGTTCCGGCAGCCTCACTTGAGACACAGTTCCATTCTAGGCTAGGTGCGCTTTTGTTTGATCACATCGTCACTTAACATCAGGTGAGCTGTGGTGAAACAACTAGTCTGTCAAATCATATTATCGTCTTCCAAAATAAATATACAATACATAAAAAGTTTTATTTCACTACTACAGTTAGAAGTGGGTAAAATGTATTTTACAATGTTACTTAGGTACAAATAAAGCCTGCAAAATGTAATTGCCATTGATACTGTAATAGTCTTACTAGGAGACTGTCTGACTGGCAATGTGTTATTTTTAAATTAAAACTTCTTTAGGCGCGTTTATCCATTACTGCTAGGAGCAAAACTTACGGGTTCGCGTCACCGACATGCTAATGTGACGTGTTGTAAGTTTACACTTCTGTCGGCAGTCCCCATAACTCCTATTTTTTTTTTCGTGTACTTCGACGGCTACATTTTCAAAGCCTCACGTATTTGAAATTCGTGTTTCAAAACTATAAACTTACATAAAATTTTAATTAACAGGTATTAACGAGAGATAAAAAGATAAAAATGTTACTCTAGCCCCGCAAATAGGGCTCAAACAATTCAACAAAACAGATCAAGAAAGCAAAAAGCACTTGTTCCTACAAAAAATGTAATCAAAAACTGCCACAAGTTAATATCGTGAATATTTTTAGCCCTTTGTAACGCTGCCGAGCGGCGCGCGGTTTGCAAATAACTGCGTTCTTGAACTTTAGTTTGGTTTAACTTGGAATATTGCAGAGATGTTCAAGTTGGAAATGAGAAAACAATATTGTGTTTCGAAAGCTTTCGGCCGCTCGTTCCGCTTCTCTCTTGCCTCGAGCGGTTCAAGCAATCATCATCTTCAGCATGCGGCGTACCGCTTAAATTTAGGTCTCCACAACGCCGAGCTCTAGGATTGCGCGATTGCTGTCCCTGATCATTGTCCCACTGCTGGGCGCGAGCCCCTTCACATCGTGAAAAGGGTACTTCATATACCTTCAAAATATAATTGAGAGGGACAGATTATGGATAGATATTTATCGATTCGACTTCGATATCAGATACTCCGACTGTAGTTAATTATACTGTGAATTATAGTTAGTTAATAATTTAATAAATTGAATAATTTAGTTCCACCTGCCCCTTTTTATTACCGGACGACTAGACAGAAACGGCCAAAACGCCATCCTTACATGGTGGATATTCCTCACGTACGGACTAAACGCTTCGATTCCATATTCTTAATACGTACTGCCGGCGTCTGTTTTTCCTGCGAAGTACAACTTGGATGTCTTCAAATCCAGAGTAAACAGGTTTCTTCTAGGTAAGCGTGCTTCATCATAGACTACAATTGTGAAATGTCCTAAAAAAATATGTATGTCTGGGCTAAGTCCAGAACACTTTCCTAGTTGATAAGGAATCCACTGCGCCACTTGTACTAAAGTTGAGAAACAGTTTGATTACCATTTGCTTTAAATAACGAAAAAAAAAAAAAAAAAAACAGTACAAAGACAAAAACGTATCAGTGTTGATTGGTTTCGCCATCGTCAAGTAAAAAGAGACAGATAAATTAACTGTAGCCTTGATGTATTCCCATAAATGTTTAATCCCGCATCCCTCACTTAATTTTGTTCCATAAAAAACTCCCGTTTTATATGACGTTGGGTTTACGCGCTCTGTTTTTATGGGACAATCGCGGCAAACAGCGCTTTTATGCGGCCGAACAAAATGCGCCTCGAATGATTACGGGCGCTTTCAGCGGCTTTATTGAATGTCTAATGCGGACGCCGGAGCCGGGATGCTCCGTTCTTATTTCGATACTCACCTGTTTAAAGAAAGGTTTGATACAGCAATCTTGTTAATTGATGTAGCAATTCTACGGCGTGGGTTCAAACCCCAACAATGAGGGCAACTCAAGCTCATTGTTGGGGTTTGAACCCACACCGTTCGGCGTGTGAACCGACCACACTAGCCATAGAGCTATAATCGCTACAAACCTGTTAACCTGATCAGATACTTAGCTTCTTTTTCATACTAATTATTAGGGTACCCCGTTTTCTACTCGTCCTTAAATTCTTTCCTTCCTAAGGTTGCCTAGAAGAGATTACTTTTAGCGTTAAGACCGCCAATTTTTACACTAGATTTAAAGTTTATATTTTTCTATTGTATTAGATATGCAGTCTTTAGTGTGATCAATAAAGAGTTTATCCATACATCTTTCATTTTCTTTTATATATATATATATATAAATATATATAACTAAAAGGTGACCGACTGACTGACTGGCTGACTGACTGACTGACATAGTGATCTATCAACGCACAGCCCAAACCACTGGACGGATCAGGCTGAAATTTGGCATGCAGGTAGATGTTATGACGTAGGCATCCGCTAAGAAAGGATTTTGATTAATTCTACCCCCAAGGGGATAAAATAGGGGATGAAAGTTTGTATGAAACTTTGTCAATTTTAAACCGATTGGGCTGAGACTTTGCATGCATAAAGCTACTATGACGTAGGCATCTAGCGCGGGCGAAACCGCGGGGCACAGCTAGTGTACATATATATCTATCAATACAAACTTTTTTGTGTCAAAATATCCATTGAACAGTATTTGGAATAAGTAGTTGTTCGGATAATAAGCTGGTTAGCTACAAGTTACACACATAAGACTCGTACCCACACACTCGTACTTCTTCTTGTCCCATGGACGTCCGACGATTAATTTCTGTACACATACTGTGGTTCGTCGGCCTCTTGAAACAATTGGCAAATTATTCATGGTATTTAAATAACTTAGCCAGTATTGTGAGAGACAGCACTCCCCGCCGATCTATGGAGGGCTGTCTTTGTTCAAAGTCAATTTGTGTCCGTGAAAGGAATGTTTGATGTGGCGGAATTCATTTCCACAGATTATAAAGCTCATGTTTCTATTATCAAGTTTGAAACAATTTCATCAGAGTACGTGGATTTTATGAAATTTCTAAAATTTCTCTCGACATTTCTCTTTGAAGTCGTTCCTGGAGCTGCCCGATTCGGATTGTTATTCTAATTTTTATTAGACACAATGCCTACGCACTTCACTAATAACTTGGTATTATATACTAGTTATGTTTTTGGTTTCACCCTCGTTTTAAGGGTTATAAAATAGCCTAGATCTCAATGTAGTGTATAAGCTATTTGCAGTCAACATTTTATCTTTATTCTATAAAGCGTCAATATAAAAAAACAAAACACGAATGCACACAATTAATGTTTTTTTTTAATACGATTATTGTCACTTTTTTATGACTGATTGTCTGGATGTTTGACCACAGCTCACCTGATGTTGAGTGACCGTGTGGTCGAAGATGGTAAAGCACATCTAGCCTGGAATGAAACTGGCTCTCAAGTGAGGCTGCCGGAACACACCGTTAGATGCTTGGCGGCAGATTTTTAACTTGAGGGTGGTAGCTGGCCAGCCGAGTACTAGAAAGTACCCTACCACCACGCTATGGTTTCCTCACGATGTATTCCTTCACCGACAGCTCAAGGTCATTATTGGGGCTTGAACCCACGCCCGCCCTAACCACTGAGCTATCATCGCTACAAAGAGATGATGATGTAAGGATTTTAACGATGCCCCATACATCAAAATCTGTTTAGGCATTTATAATTCATAGTGGAATAAGGAAACTCATAAATCACTAATATCTTTCATATAGTGTAATAACATGTAATACTTTACTAAAACATTTTGAAAACTTCTAAGTAATTTTAACAAATTTGACGAACAAAACGAAGTGTAGAGCATCACAGCTTTTTCGAGACGAGTCTCATTACCTTATAATTGTATAAAACGTTGTATTTTAACCTGAAGTTTTATATTATTCATAATGGAAGTATATTTGTTAAAATCCTTCTCTGAAAACTATGCGGGCTTGGATAATAGCTCGAAGCAGTAAAGGTCGCTTTGAATTAAAATATACAAGATTTTCAAACATAATAAAACTAACCCGGTGCGAGTTAGACTTGGGGTGGAGGGTTCCGCACATTTTTTCTTTTCATTTATTATTCTTCGTTAAAGAGCCTAAATGTGACCAAATTGCTGGCTCTATTTCACGTAATCCTTGCAATTCTTGCGATGCAGTTGAGTACCTACCGTCATAAAAAAGAGGAAGTTCTCAATTTGATTGTTTTTTTTTGTTTGTTAGCTTATAAAAAATATCATTTGTAAGTATACTTTCAGTAAACGAATTTGTGTATTTTGATTTTTCAATGAACTGTCTATTTTCCGGCTTCATCATCAGATGATGAATTAGGCGGACACGGTGAGCGTTGATACAATGTAACCTAGCTGTGGCTGTTACTTATGCGGGATTACCCACATTTAATTATATCGGATACTCCGGCTATGGCTTGGGCCACGTCCGGTGGCCTTCTTTACGGAGACAAAGGTGAGAACAACCCGCGCGCGGCCTCGTCTCGCTTCTCATATAATTAAACGTAAGTAACCAAAAAAGTAAAACAAAAATGTATCGAAACGTCAGTTACAATCTAAAACCAAAGAATAACTTGTAAGGTAAACCTATTGAAACGATAAGTTTATCTTTATCTTCTCCTTAATTCTCTATAAAATTTAACGATGTCTTAAATTATAGTCTTATGTTCAATTAAAAATTGTTTTTTTTTTTTAGAATAATTTAAAAAAAACACTATTTTTAACGCTAGAATAAAGTAATATTTAAAGTTCTCGAAGATATGTGTAGTCTGCCAGCCCGCATTTGGCCAGCGTCGTGGAATATGACCTTGTTCTTCTCACAATAAGAAGAAACCCGCGCCCAGCAGTGGAGCAGTGGGCCAGTTTATAAGAATAAGGTGGACTGGGAAGTATAAAATAATTTTCAAGAATAATATAATATTACTTTGACAATTTTCTGGTAAGGAATCCTAAAAATAAAATTACAGTAGAATAACGAATTAAACCGATTCGCGATTAATTTCAACATAAACTTGAGGGAAAACTTACCGTGAAAATACATTTCCCCGTGGGCTACCTATATCAAAATGACAAAGCTTCGGTTAAAGCAGCCGAATCCAAAAGGTCAGCTAACTAAATTCAGGCCAGATTTTATAATTAAATCAAGTTTGGCGGAGCGAGGCCATACAGATTCAATTTATTATACGGATCTCAAAGACAGCGGCCGGGGAGTGGTCGAGCGGATTCCGCTCGGATACTAACTTCATACTGAATTCCTGCTCGCCGCTAAACGCAGTGCAATCCGCGCAATCCGTCGGGATTAAAGAGCATTGGGGTGTGGCACTTACCTGCGTGTGTGCGGACGACAAAAGCTAATCCATTACACAGGGTTGTAAGCTTAGTGTATACTTAGCCGAAAGAGGGGGTTCTCTTCTTAAAAAAATGACTCACTTTTATGTGATTAACAGCATTTTTGTAAAATGCTGTTATACGTATACATTTATAACCAGGTAAAGATATATGAAAATACATATATATATATATATATATATATATATATATATATATATATAATAAATAAAGGAAGTATATGAATTTTCGTGCTTCTTACTTTGAAAATGATTTTTGATGTTCTTCCATATTATCATTCATCCCTTATTTTAAAAGGCACCACCTGCCAACATTTTAAGTTTGTAGCTCCAACGGTTTAAGCTCCCAGTTGATGATCAGTTAGGACAAGTAATTATATACATACATATGTATGTATAGATTATCTGTTCATAAAGCGTTTTTTTAGATTTACAATAACAGTATAAAAATGAAGCGAAAAATGTTCAAACAAATAAACAACAAATTGAATACTAATATCTACCGCATTTGAATAAAAAAACATTATCCTAAAATCTACTTCCATTGATTCCTTTTTGGAGAATAAAAAGCGTTCGTTACTGTTATTTATTTCCGGAAAATGAGTTGAAATTGTTCACGCGTTCCTAACCTTCGGCCGACGTTAGTTAAAATACGTCAAACTTTTTACAATACGCAAACTTCGATATGAAAGGGTTTCTAATCCATCATCCAAGTTTTAAAGCGAGACTTGCGTTGGGAATTGCGCGCGCAACGGTGCCAACCGCTCCGAGGGGGCAAAAATGCCAAAATCGGCGCCATCTGCCCTCTTCGAGGCAGTATGCTAGAGGCGCGCCTGGCAGCACGACGCACGTTGACGACAGCCGCTGCTGCGGATCGTAACATTTCGTACAGATCATTCGAAATTTAAAAAAACGAACATAATTTTAATGTAAGCCTGACGTTACCAATATTAGCGGGATAATTTTAGAAAGTGAACAAGTTCGCGATAGTCCTTTGAAAAATGAACTTGCGATTTTAGTGATACGTGAAAGGTCGAATGAGAGAGTGTTTTAAATCTTAGATTATTTTAGTGACGAGTGACGGTGACTGATGACCTTATAGTGAAAGAATTTTGTATTAAGTACCTGGCCAGCTGGGCGGCTTCTTCGACGATTCTCTACGTAAGCGGTATTTTAGACAACTAATAATCTACTTTTAAATTTTTAAATTGCTTTGCAGAAAATTTAGATTCATCTGTATACATACAATAAGAGTCAATTCCAATAGTAAAATAAGTATTACTAATATTTACCTACTATTTTACTAATATTTTTTGTCAATATATTTTAAAATAAATAGTTAGTCTCTTTTTTATTTGTTACATGTACGGAAGCTTCGTAATTGATTCACACGTGAATACCGGCCATTGGCCGTTTACAATTTTATTAGTTGGACGTAGAGTTAATAATGGATTAGTAGGTACATAGTAATTGCGTCCACAGAAATATGCTGACTGCTTGAATGCGTTGTGCGACATGTCGTGTTTTAACCGTGTTCAAAAATAAATAAAAAAAAGTTATAATATGTGTTTGGGTTTAGGGGCATAAAATCGGTTTACTTTTATTGTTAATTTATACTTCTTTGTATGTCATATTGTCATATGTTTATATGTTGTTTTTTTCTTTTAATAAAATTAATTTCAACTTTTCATTCTTCCATAATGCATAGGCCTAAAAAACAAACATATTATGTCTAAAAACATACATAAAGGTTCATCAAGGTCCATAACAAAACAATTTATGAATATGGCAACACAATATACATAATCGTGAAATTTTATAACTTTCGCGATTTGAACACACGATTGTTTTTATCATTGGGACTTCATCGTGCACAAAATATTATAAAATTTGTGCTAATATGTGCACGACTGCACATAAAAGGAGTGTAATGTTTTTGGACTTCAAGTATATATATTTTCTTTTATTTATTTTACAACAAATTTTAAATGCTGAACAGATTTGGGTGTCTATGGTATTGTGGAATACGTACATCATACAAAAAAAACGTTTATTTTTAGTGAGAATTACTGTTTCTTATACGGTTTTGTACTCTTTCTAGTTTTATTTAAAAACCGCTTTACTTGAAAAGTTTCTAACACATTTAATAATCTCTTTAATTAAGCTTGTTACCTATATCTCTATTCCTGTAATCTGCGTTCCTGTAGGCTTACATTGGAAAGCTCTAGGCACCGATACTTCCCTCGCTTCATGACTTCACTACCATCGATTGCTTCAAACGTTGAAGCGTTGATTGTTTGTAGTAAGTAATACAAGTCGCGTTTTGGCCGAGGCCGGCTCCGACGTGCGATGGACGAGGGGCGATGGACAGCGCATGACATGACGAGGGTCGCGATAATATCCGACATCGGATCATTAGCCTTTAATTGTGAGCCGCCCTTCTGATCACGACGTTACTGGATATCGAGGAAAAACAATACTTAATTAGTTAGTGATAAGATCGGTATTGACAAGCTTGATTAGTAGGGCGGCTTGCGAGACTCTGACGCGCTTGTTGATAACGGTTTTTGTGGTTTATATTGCGAATCAATTCAACTTGGATGAGTCTCTCTCGGCTAACTTTAACGTCATAACCTATTATAAGAAAAACAAGTTATTCGTCGCGGCGGCGCGCGAACGTATTAGAAAAGTTTTGATTTACTTACGTTCACTCAAGTTAGCTAGGTAGGCACTGGAGGAGCAGACATTCTGCCACCAAGCAGTAGTGTTTAAACATTACTGTATTCCTGTTTGAAGGGTAGGTACTGCAGCTAGCCAAATTACAGGGCTGTTAAGATTAACCATATAATGTCTCAAAGTAATGAGTGCCAAATCAGCAATGCCCTGGACTTTGTGTCTATGTATGGTCATTGAAATGCGTTACCGCTTACCATCAGGAGAGCGTCTGGTTTGTCTTATTACTTTTACACAAAAAAAGTTAAAAGTCACATCCAAAAATAGTTTATTCTGTCTTTGAGAATTGTTTTTATTTCCCATCACGCTTCAGTAAGACAATAAGCAATAATAAATTTAAAATATCAAACCTCTATCGAGTTAGAAATAGCGCCAGGAACCTGTTCTTTGAAATCATATTTAGTTAAGAGATTTTTGCCACCAATTTATATTCACAATTGAATGGTTCATCGTCAATTGGAAGTAACCCTACAAAGCCGGGTGGGGGAAGAAGCGCCAAAGTATGTTGAGCTTTATTGATTGCTAATGGGGCCCTCGGAATCGATGTAAAGAATTTGAAATAACTGACTGTATTTAGAGCAACGTTAAGAAAAAAGGAACCCTCTTTGAACTAAATTTCCCATTGACACTTAGTCAAATTTAGCAAAAAGCGTGGTTAAGCACAAATAAAGGATAAAAATCCAAAAAAACTATAATGTAAACTTATTATCCTAATATTATAAATGTGAAAGTTCGTATGTTCGAATGTTTGGGTTTTTGTTACGCAATCACGCAATAACGGCTGAACGGGTTTTGTTGAAATTTTGCACATACATACATACATAGTTTATTACTTGGATTAACATATATGATACTTTTATCCCGGGAAAATGTCAGGTTCCTGTGGGATGCAAGCATCTGATTGCAGGATGTATCATGTTATGGAACATTATGCCGGAATATAAGGTATCCCTTATATTAACCTAGGTAATTAAGTAACGTGAGTTTCATGACGGTTGAAACCATTGATGTTTTGTTACTTACAAATGTTTAATTTCTCTCTAAACCTTCAAAGACAAAGTTGTGGGCGCAAACTAGTATTATATTTTAAAAAAAAAAACATGTATACCAAACGTACTCCGATATACGGGAGACATTTTTATCAACTACAAAGTAACGTTTGTCCTTCAATCTAATCAGATTTACATTTCCTCGGAGCAACACTCGGAGACTTTCCTAGTAATGACCTATTTACATACGGGCGGATATCGGCGTGCTAGTCAGACTCGCTCTTGTCCAGTATTTATTTTTATCGAGGAAAATATCTTGAAAAAATCTCCACAATCATGTCTAAAGGAATTCTTATTGCATATTTGAAGCCACTATCTGAGTCTACGTTGAGAAATATTAGGCAAATTATCTCCGAGAACAGGCCGCCCGGGGTTGTGTTAAATAAATCCTGATGAAATGATTACCAACTAAATCGCTTCATAAACAATAATGGCTTTTATGGTTAACAAGCAAGGTATTTGACCACAGCTCACCTGATGTAAAGTGACGGTGTGGTCGTCGTTGGTAAAGCACACCTGGAATAGTACTGGCTCTCAAGTGAGGCTGCCGGAACACATCGTTACATGCTTGGCGGCAGATTTTCAACTTGAGGGTGGTAGCTAGCCAGCCGAGTACTAGAAAGTACTCTACCACCACGCTATGGTTTTCTCACGGTGTTTTTCTTCACCGGCAGCTCAAGCTCATTGTTCGTTTGAACCGACCGCGCTAACCACAGCCCCAATACAAAGGCACCAGTCAAAACTATCGCTTATTCACTATCCATCGCTGCCCCTTCTCCCAGCCCCGCGGACTCTGCAGCTCGAAGCCAGCAATGGCACGCGGTCTGGTGAAGTATTACGCTCACTTATCAGTTTTTCCAATTTGTCAGGCGGAGATAATACTGGCTAATAACGTTTACGTCGTAAACAAGATTTAGTCGTCTGTGAATTGGTTTAGTTTATTGGAAAAACGGAGAAAACTGAGGGAAGTGTCTCCTCGAGACAGCCGTGAGGGGGAACAAAAGTATAATATAGGTTAAGAAGTTTCTATTGATATTCCGAGAGAATTAGAAGACCGAATCCTATAGTCTTTAGAAGAACAGTTATAATTATGTAGGTTAGCTTTGCGGACAGATGAACCAGTTTTGTTAATAAAGAAATATGTTTTGTATTGAAGTGTAAAACAGCAGTTGAATATATAGAATGTAAAGCTGACTAAATGACAAACCAACGCATAACTTACAGACATTTCCTGACATTTTAGTGCAAAAATAATGGTTTAAAGTTCGCAAGCCCGTTGGAACTTGTAAAACTCGGGAATTGCTGTCAGATCTAACTTTTGAAAGAACTTAAAGCTTGAATAATCCGCAAGACATTAATTGTTTTTATAGGAAAATATTGCTGATAAATCTATCCTAACAAAACTACAAAAAGATGAATAAATATTGTAATATTTTTTCATATAGCTCCATCTAGCCCCAAATTAAGTAAGCTTGTAATATGGGTACCAGATAGCTGATAGAATACTTATACTTTTTTGTCGTAAATACATACTTACCTATAATATATACACACAGACCCCAGTACAATATATTTATGCTCGTCACACAAATGTTTGTCCGGAGTGGTAATCGAACCTACCCTCTACAGCTCTTGAAGCAGATACACCACCAAATGAGCCAACAAGGAAGTCATATCCTGAAATAATGTCATAAACAGTGTTTGTAAGCTATTAGCTGTTTCTTATGTTTTTACTCCAAACTTGTCAGTTTGAGATAACCCACATTCATCCCAGTTATAAAGACTTGGTTAAGAGTTTGGAACAGAAAAGATTCAGTATCAAATATACACTCCACACACACATTTCATATTAATACTTCTTAACAACTCAACGGATTTAAGTGAAATTTAGGATGGAGATAGCTGCCCGAATTGCACAGAATAGCGGGTGCAACTACTACACTGGTAGTTAATAATGTCGGTTTGGTTTGTGAGTGTCGAAGCATCACAATTGTTTACGTTTCGTTGCTAAGACTTCATTTTGTTACAGAAAGTCAGTCTCAGCGTCTTCCCGGCCGTTGCCAAGAATAATATTACATTTGTGTCATTGTCGGAGGCGAGCATTACGTTCGCCGCGGGCTTAGTTCGACAAAACGGCGGACGCTAATAACTCTAAAAAGGCTTTCTTGTAACTCCCTCCAGTCTCATAAGGCGCTGGAGTGCACAGAGTGACTTTTACTAGAAAATCTCTTATTCCTATTATTTGCGCGAACTAAGAGCCACCGGAATGACTTTAATATTCTTTGTAAGTGTGAGACCAACGGAATCTTCTTAATAATAGTTCTTGTAGTTTGCACGAGGTAATGTTCGTGCAGAGATACGCCATGCTCGTGTTTATATATAATATATGAAAATAATAACAACACTTAGTTTCATACAAAAATGTCACATAAATACTTTTTTTTTATTAATAACAATGCTAAGTAATAAAGTCATACAAAAAATGCTTAATTTTTTGACAACAGCTCAACTGATGTTAATTGATAGTGTGGTCAAAAGATATAAAGCTTGGGAAGTATTGAATGGAATTGACAAACCAGCTGTGAAACTTTAATCTACAATGAATTATCAATTGAGCTTATAGCAATACCAAAATAATTTGACTGCCCTGTGCGTGGGTTCAAACTATGAACTTGAGCTGTCGGTGAAGCAAAATATCATCGTAAGGAAGCCGTAGCACTAGAAACTATAATACAACGGTAGGGAGCTGTCTCGTACTCGGCTGTCTAGCTACCCTCAAGTTAAAAACCGGTCTAAAAACTAACAGTGTGTTCTGACAGCCTCATTTGAGAGCCAGTTTCATTCCGGGCTAGGTGTGTTTACTATCTTCAACCTCACCGTCATCTAATATCAGGTGAGTTGTGGTCAAACAATAAGCCTGTTAAACATTTAAAAAAAGTTAAAACTACGTTATTAATTTATTGTTCGATTAATTGTTCTGCTCCAATTGATCAGTTTCTGTCCAATCAACTGAATAGTTGTATCGTTGAAGGGGTTTGTTAATATTCCGTTTCAGATTAATTGGACTGGTATGATCGCAGCATTTCATGAAGAAAACACAATTTAATAATTATATATTCTTTTATACGACTCTATTAGCTAAATAACTTTCTCGGTGTAGGCGTCGGCCGGCGGGCCGACTAGCGTCGAGTGGAATTAAATAAGTCGAACAATTGTTCTGAGCTCGCGCGATAATTGCTCCCAGCGCTCATGAATGGAACCTCGCCCTCCATTACCGCTGTCGGAGTATGAATGACCGCGAGGCGCGCGCGACATTCATCAAATAAAATATAAAAGCTGCAAAATGTTCTGGCAATTTATCGTCGGAACAATAAACATCTATATGAAAATTTTATTCTACTTGGTGGTAGATCTCCTTGGCAAGTCATCTAGGTAGATACCATCGCAGTACCAGATGTTCTGCCGCCAAGCAGTAGTGTGAAAACATTACTGTGTTGCGGTTTGAAGGGTACTACAGCCAGTGAAATTACAGGGCTGTTGAGACTAACTATCGTAAGTCTTGCAGTAATGAGCGCCAAAGCAGCGACGCCCTGGACTTTGTTTTGTTACTCTAAGTTCTAGATATCGCTGCAATAATCATAGACAAGTGCTATCAGGAGAGCGTCTAAAAACAACAATTATAGAAGTAAACTTCTCTGGACATATATTAAAAAACGAAAATAAAATCTGTTTATGCTATCGCTAACAAATTTCACAGGATCGTCCGCTGAGCTAATTTGAAGATTGCTTGAAAATTTCCTCAAAATTGGTCACTCCGTTTTGGAGTGAATAAGAAAAATAGACACGCATCGATTTTTATATATATATAAATATACATACAATATATGTTTCCGTCAACTGATGGGTCTTCGCTTTGCCGATCGATTGGTAGGTTTTATATCAAGTTGTATGATCACTAGAAGACTTATGACTGGCAAAGGACTGGCCACGTTTACTATAGATAAAATTATTTAACTCAAAACTGGTTTGAAAGTAAACCTTTAGTACAAAAAAAAATATATTAAATTGAAATTATTACTCTCATACTTATATAATTACAGTCATATTTTATTGCGCCACAAATCTGAAAATGTGTTTTAATCTAAGCACCCGTTAGACGCACACAACAAATTAAAACTTACTACGTTAGCAGCGGTTTTATTAGAGATTGCTACGACGTAGCTCGTTTGCTACGACGTAGCTCGTTTGCTACGCACGGCTACGTTGCTACATATTTGCTACGACACATTTCTCGGGATTCATGAATTCATTTGTAAGTCAATGTAAATGCTTCTCATTTATACACGACTGCCCAAAAAAAGGAGTGTAATGTTCTCTGGGTTCATGTAAGTATGCATGTGTGAGTTTCTTTATTCCATCGTAACTTGTCAACGCCTGAACAGATTTGGATGTGTGGGGTATCGTTAAAATCCTTACAGAATCCAGTGACTGTATTTCTTTGAAAACCAAATTGATGGGCATTCTTGTTTTTAAATTTTTCTTATTAAGCTTTCATATGGATTTTTGCGCACACAAAAAATTTTTCTTGTAACCAAATAAAAATATTTGAATAGAACATTGAAGTAAACAACTAAGAACAGTTCCAAAAACTCGAACGGAACTATTTGATTCCACGCTCATTGTGCGGACCGCTAGACAACGGCACGCGTTGCCCGAGTAGCTGTTCTCCGATGCATACAATATGGTTGCCTACAAGTCGCGAGTGAATCGGTATCTTCTAGGCGAGCATGCTCTATGTTAGACCTCATGATCACTTAACATCTGGTGAGATGGCGGTCAAACGTAGGCCTATCTATTATATAAAAAAGTCCATTAGCTTCAAATGAGTGTTTGGTACAGCGAGTGGTCGCAACTCGTCTGTTTGTGAAATCACAAAGAACCACGTCATCAATCTCGCCACACAAACTAAGATGACTTATTATTTTGTTGCTCGCGCTGAGTTGTGATGCGAAATCTCGTGAGTATTGTTGGTAAGGGTCCCCACCAGCGGCGAGGATCGGCGTCGCAGCTGAAAGAACGTCATCTATCAAGTTTGCTACAAAATATAAACCTGACTAGCTTGTATTAAAAATCTAAAAAAAAAAAGCGTTGGTACAAATATTGCAAATAATGGCAACACTGAAGTTACAATAATACAATACAATTAAGAGTTAGTTTATCGACACCATAAAAAAAAGAAAATTTAACTTTGCTGGCACAGTTACTCAAAATATGTTTTGGCCTTAGATATCAAAAAGCACAATCTTCCTTGAAAATAATTATTAAAAAAAACAATTTATTAAAAAAAAACAAGCTTTATCCCACTAAGCCCAAACTCGGCTAGGGTACATTGTTTTATTGCGGAGTTCCGGTGCCTAGATTCCGGCTTCATCATCAGACAATGATGAAGCCGGAAAGTAAGTAGTTTATTGCGACTATATTCTAGTGACCGTAAAGACTACTAAAAAGTCTTGTTTCCTGTGGAAAGCAAATTACACAATTTCATTTACTTGGATGACATGTATTTTCGGTTTAAAAATCAAACTACTGCACTGATTTCGATGACATTTCTACGAATCTAAAAAGTGTATCCTTTCAAAAAAAGAAACAATTTTTCTAACCAATTTATAATTGATTAAAGTAACGAACATAAAAAAAATACAATCGAATTGAGAACCTTCTTCTTTTTGACTGAATTAAAAATTACGGAAGAAATAGACAAGCACTTAAAAACGTGCCCAGACAGACGCGGACAGCAAAATGGCAAAATAAAACTACAGCTAAACCTTCCTCGCAAACATGACCTGCGTACCTGTAGAGGCTGATAGGTGGCCGCGGCCGCGGAGCGCGCCAGTGTGAAGCGGGCTTTCTTGCTCGCAAGTCACGCGTCGTCAGGCACGCACGCGCCCGGCGGTGACGTAGGTCTCGTAATTTGATCACACGACAAGAGAAAATCACACGTCAGTAGACAGACACCCTACAATACCACCGAGGTACCTGACGCACGACGTCTTGCCCGACAAATCTGCTTGATCATTGTGTGTTCACAACAGCACAGCACTCCATTTTAGTCATATATAATTATGTAGCTTTTCCTTAATTACTCAAATTTAACGAAACTTTAAACAAAATAGCTGTCTCACAGATCTCTCACCAACAAAAAACTTTTATATTTATTTAAATAGATGACTGATCAAACTGATTATATAATACTATGGTATGTTGCGGCCGTCTATTTTGAGAGCCAGTATGGAAACGAACATTTTTTTAATTTTAAAGTAGTGAGACGAACTAGACTCTCTCCCGATGGTAAGAAATAATGCATGTAACACATCGGCTGATAAGTTCCCGGGCTAAGGAAGAAAATACAACTTGTTTGGTCAAATTCGTTTATTCATGAACATAGTCTCCTTCAAGAGCGTTACGATAATTCCAGCTCTTCTAACATTTCGATACCTTTTTTGTAGGACGATTTATCTTTGGCCCCAAAATAGGCGTTTGTTTTCGCGATCACCTCCTCTTTCTAGCCAAATTCCTTCCCGGCGAGCATTTTTTTTAGGTCTGCAAATAGGTGAAATCCGCTGGGAGCCAAACCTGGAGAATAGGGTAGGTGCGGAAGAATTTCGAAGTGTAATTCGTGCAATTTTACCATCGTAGTTGGGCCTTGTAGCGATCGCTATCGACTTTTTACTTTTTCAAGTTAGTCGATAAACAAAATTCCGTAGGCGTCCCAAATTACGGACGCCATAACCTTCCCAGCACTCTGTTGCGCTTTTTGCCGCTTTAGGTGAGGTTCACCAGCCGCTGTCCATTCAGCTGACTGCCGATTTGTCTCTGGTGTCTATTGGTGGATCCAAGATTCGTCCATCGTTATGTATTGATGCACGAAGCATTTTTTATTTCGCCGAAACAGCTCCAAACATCTTTCGGAATCATTGATTTTTAGTTGTTTTTGGTCTACTGTTAGCACGCGCGGCACACGCTTCGAAAACAGCTTTCTCATAGACAAATGTTCACGCAAAATAAAGTCTAAACGTTCCTTCTATATACTTAGAGTGCCAGCTTACTCCTGCAGCTGCACTTTATGGTTCACCAAAACGACTTCTTTGATGTTTTTCGGTATAACTACCTCTTTTGGCGAGAGGCGCACCATCGGTGGTCACATGAACATGTTTAAATTCAGCAATCAAGTCAATAATAGTCGATTTTCCTGTTGCAGAGCCTAAATAACACTTATGAACCCATACTTCTGTTTCATCAGTGTTTTTTTTTTCATGGAGAAGCATTTTTTATCAACATACCAAATTCTTTTTTTAATGATTTCATATTAAAAAAGTTTTTTGTCTAAAACTACTTTAATTTTGTAATCATCATAAAATTCTCACAGCTATTTATATAGTTATCCGCCGATGTAACAACAATGTACATGACCTATGCAGCGATTCACAGAATTTTGAGTAACAAAACAAAGTCCAGGACATCGCTGCTATGAAACTTATTACTTTGAGACGTTCGAAGGTTAGTCTCGACGGAACCGTAATGACGCTGCAGTGCTCTTGTAAAATTTTATGATTTTTGTCAACGAGAAATTCCTATGAATTGCGATTTCAGAGAGATAACGATGAATAAATAACGTTTCCATTTTTACGGAACCTTAGAAAGGCGCCACGGTATTGCTACGATTGGAAACCATGGAAACTTGGATTGGTGACTCATTCGTTCACATTGGCGGTAGATTCATAAATCCATTTCTATACATTAATTCAATGGAGCCGCCCACACAATGCGAGGCTAAAAGCCAAAACACGAGGAACTGCGTGTAAATGGTTTTACTTCCCGCGTGTCTAGAGAACAATAAATCAAAGAAGACGTACGATATAACGAATACGGTGCGATTCTCAAAACATACGCCCACGCAAACCCAACTGACACTCTTAAAAGGCTGTCAGCTGCGCGACAAGCACGACAGCGGCTTGTCGCGCGACATCTGGCGTTCCATTCTGCTCCCGTCTCGTACGACAACAATTTGACACCGAATCGGGAGAGTTCCGTACAAAGGGAGTTCGATATATCGCGCTGTCGATGTCATGAAAATGTTTCGGTAAAATGGCGACGAATATTTCGTTAGATACATTTTAAATTCAATGCTCTTCCAGTAACAGAAATAATTTCCTTGAATATTAATTTCAAATCTACATAAACTGCAATGAACTAAAATTTGAATCCAAATCTAAGAATCTAGAATTTGCATTAAAGCGTGCATTGAGCTGGAACCCGTAGTGGGTTCGATTGCATTTCTTTTTAACGACAAAAATAAGTTTGTAATTAATTAATGTTTTTATGGTTCATGTATGATTGTATGTAAGTGGGTTTAGTTATTCCACCATAACTTTTAAATGCCTGAACAGATCTGTATGTATGGTGTTTCGTTAAAATCCTTACAGGATCCTGAGTGAAATGGATATAATAAAAATAAAAAATAAACATTTTTTACTTATTGGGCATTTAAATTTTTAATTTTCTTTTTCCTCTTGTGAGAATCAAGATGATGCACGTTGTGAAGTCGTTTGGTTGTAATATAAATATTATTGCCAAACAAATCACAGTCACAGTAAAATTAAGCTACTGGCTAGTCCAAGTCACGACTCAGTGAAGTGGTGGGTTAGAAGGTTATAAGAAAAGTGTTTTTTAAAGGTCATAATTATTTAAAATAGCGTAGCATTAATTCGGTATTCTTACATCAAGAAAAATACAAATAGTTTTTGCCACATTATATTAGTTGCCTACAAATGAATATTTACCATTCCAGGCTGGGTGTGCTTTACCATCTTCAACGACACCGTCATTTAACATCAAGTGAGTTGTGGTCCAACACCTAGCATGACAGCAATAAAAAAAAATGTGCCATTTCAAAGTCTTCTAAAGTTGTTGATAGTGATGACTACAATGACCTCCTTTCGGCTTGTAGACTCCAAGCATACAACCCTGTGTAATCAGTTAAAAACTAATTTCATAACTTAAAAATTAGCCCAAAACACTTTGCGATTGGCATTAAACGACCAGTTTCTAAGTTCTGTGTAACTTGTGATCAAAAATATAGGTTTAGTTTACCAAGCGTTGAATATCTGTAAAAGAGGAGGCTGGGGCGGTGCGGCGCGCGGCGGGAGGGCGGCGCGGCGCTCCGCTGCAGAACGGCGCGGAGTTATTAAACTCGCGCGTCATTGACCTTCGCTAATGGACAAGTTGCCTCGCATTTCGCAACTCGTGATCGCTGCCAATCACAGCGTCCCCTCCCCTCGCCTGAACTTGACTCGATAGATTAATTGTGACGTTATGGAATTTGGGGCAGAGCACGTCCGGGAGTTTCGTATAAGCTTTCAAGCGAGACTTGCTTTCACAGACAAAGCTAACTTCATTTTCATACGAACACGCATTTTACAAGTATTCATTAACAAGTATTCAAAGGATATATTTTAGTATATGTCGTTTTGGTTACTGAAACGATTTTTATGATATACTGTGGGATTAATCTGAAAGTAAATAAATAATGGGATTTTGTGGTAACCAGACTTTTGGCAAAAACAAATAGCGTTACGCCGGAGTGTAGTTGTAAGAGCGACTTAGCGCATGGTGAGGTCTACATTGTCTAATTCCCCTAGGCTTATTACTTTATCGGATAGCCAGAATCTCGAAAAAGCTACATTAATCCGTGGTCGACGTTCCAAAAACTCGAACGCAACGATTTGATTCCACGTTCATTATGCGGACCGCTAGACAGTGTTCCCCGATGGATACAATCTGGGTGTCTCCAAGTCAAAAGTGAATCGGTATCGAAAGTTGTAGATGTGTATAACTATATCTACAACTTTTTGTATGATTGTTTTAATCGTGCGTCCGTCTGTTCTTAATCAGTAACGTGATTTCCAGCTTGTTTGTCTGGAAGAGATCGCTTTTAGCCGTCATTTGTGGCACTAGCTCATATTTTTTTTTGTTCTTTGTGCTTTGTACTATTTTTGGTATGCACAATGAAGAGTTTTTATCTATCTCACATCATCAGCAATAGGACGTCGTCTGCTGGACATAGGCCTCCTCCTGGGGGAGTTTTGCCAATACTAGCTTGGCAGGCGGGTTGGCGAGCGCAGTTTGGTGTGATTGTTCAAGGAAGACGCTGCTGCTCATCTTCCGGATGACATAGCTTAGCCGATTCTTACGGCAACCACGGGTAGAGAGGGTGGAGTACTATTCTTACGCCGCCACCACCATGGCAAGTTACGGCACGGCATTTTATCTATCTATAAAATAAATATTTTAATTTTAATTATCTTATGTTCTAAGAAGCGTGCTCCATCTAAGCCCGCATCATTCTTTACATCAAGTGAGATGGTGGTCTAACGCAAGCCTATCCATCTATTATATAAAAAAAAAAAAAAACATGTGCCCTCCTCAGATTTTTCGAACCTCGGCTTGCGCCGTCGTCGGGAGTGGAGAATCAGACTTGCCCTGGCAACCCAGATGTACCCTTGGGATCCTAGCGGGTTAATCTGATTAACTATTTTCTTTCTTTCTTTCTTTCTCCACTTGGTCTTTTCACTCAAGCGGGTCTTGGATGTCCACACTCGTGTCGCGATGTACAATGATTTCAAATCCACAATAGCAGACATAATTTCTCATTTAAAAATCCGTCATCATCACAAACGGGTCGTTCTCGTCCCTCGTAATTATGAACATTACCTTCATGCGCGAATAAAAACCTTAACGACTGCGAACAAAATATCCGGCCAATTTTTTGTTACGTGTTGTTTTTATATGAATTCAGCCGCTTTGGCTTTTATTGTGCCTCGCCACCTGAGCCGGCGAGTTGGGGGGGTTTGTAGAATTGATCCTTTCAATTTTGGCAGGTTAGTAGCTGCAGACTTTTAATCCCTATGTTTTCATATGATTACGATTCAAATGAAACCGAAACTTTTGGATAGGTTTGAAATTGTAGTTCCATGGCTTTTGTGACCTGTTTGGGAAAATAAATAACAAATATTATGCAGCAACAAGCGGCAGGTCGGGCTGGTGGCGAGCATTGGGAGAGACCTGTGTCCAGCTGCGGACTGATTTTATTTTGATCTTTAAATTTCTTTATTGTCAATAACAAATTAATTTGTAAACCTCAGCGTACGTAAACTTATGTAACAATTTATCCTGCGGACTGAAGTATTTATAAATTGTGATAAAAACATAAATCATATTTTTTTATTATGTAAAAGTAATGAGACGAACGAGACGCTCTCCTGATGATAAGAGATAACGCCTGTCCATGACCATTTCAACGATACATAGAACTTTTAGTAACAATACTAAGTCTGCGACCACACCGTCACTTAACATCAGGCGGGCTGTAGTTAAAAACCTAGTCTGTCATCCATAGCAAGATAGAATAATGCAAGGTAGGTAATAGATTCTTACACAATGGCTCCGAACCTCACTTCCCTTGTTCAACTCGAGTGTTATCGACTTGCATCGGTTCTTATTCCAATTCCTCCCGAGCCGAAGAGTTCCCTCAGCAAACAGTTCCCGCCTCGAGACAGGTATCCTGATTGCGCGGTATAAATCAACCCTCCCGCAACTACCCTCTTTATCCTCTCTTACCCCCCTTTTATCCCCTGTTAGAGGCGACGTGTTCGATAGAAATGATCGCGTAGCGTCCGACAATCGCACCTTATTTGTTAACCATTCGGAAATATTCCTCGAGTGCGGTCCGGGAAATAGAGAAAATAAAAGATCTAGCTTCCGTGATATTTCTATGTAATAGGCTAGGTGGCTCAAGAGACTAACTACGCCTTACTGTTTCACTCGCAAATTTTCGAAGACCGTGTATTTTTTAGAGATGAAAAATAGCTTAATATTATGGGTAAGTCCAAGTTTTTTTATGGTTGACTTACTACGTGTTTGGCCACCTGATGTTAAGTGGTGGTGTGGTCGAAGATGGTAAACACACCTAGCCTGGAATGGAACTGGCTCTCAAGTGAGGCTATCGGAACGCAATGTTAGACGCTTGGCGACAGATTTTCAAATTGAGGGTGGTAGCTAGCCAGCCGAGTACTAGAAATATCCCACCACCATGCTATGGTTTCCTTACGATGTTTTCCTTCTTCGGCAACTCGAGTTTATTGTTGGGGTTTGAACCTACGCCATTCAGCGAATGAACCGCTGAGCCACTGAGCTACAAAAATGCATATAAAGTCATAAGTTATTTCCATACTTACTACAAATGTTCAGTTTTATTACCTATGTTGTTGTGATGTGGTTTTGTTATATATCGATAGTAAAAAAGCCAGACGCCTTTCCTTCGATTAGTATGACATTTTTCATATTATCAAAACTTTTTTTATATTCATGGTATTTTATATGGACACTACAGACAAGGCAGCTTATCTGGAAAGCTATCTGTCTTTCTATCTGAATGTCTTGGGTTCGAACTCCAACTTGTCTCTTTTTCTTTTATAAGAAGTGCACATATTTATTTGTTTTTTACTTAAAAACTTCAAATATACAAATATTTTATTGATAACACCAAAACTACAAGACAAATTTCGTGACATCATTTCAAATATATCATTAAACATATCAATGAGAATCAAAATATGCCGATATAAAAATAAAGTCAAACGGTGAAGGAAAACATAGTGAGGCTATACGTCTGAGAATTCTTAATGATCTCGAAGATGTGTGAACTCTCCCAACCCGCACTTGACCCGCTTAGTTAAAATAAGGCGGTACCCTTCTCACATTGAGTAGGGGCGCCCAGCAGTGGGACGCTTTATAAAAACAGGGCTGATCCAGTTACGGTAGAAACCTTTCCTTAATCTTATTACACTCAGAATACAGGGCGTGAAAACAAAGAGAGGCACTCAACGATTAGAAAGTCGCGAATATTTTTTTATATTCTTTAATGCATATTTATCTCAAACACCAGCTTTGAGTTGTTCAATATGATTTATAATAGAAAAATGCCTTCAATTTTTTTAAGGTTTCAATATGCTTTACAAAAGCCGGCTAGAGGTGAGAGTTCATTCACCTGGAGTCAGCCAGTTGGTTCGAGGAATATCGAGGAATGTTTCAGAGAGCGCCATCTAGTCCCAAGCTAAGCAAAGCTTGTAATATGGGAATCAGATATCAGACATTAATAATTTTTTTGTTTAAAAAAAATAAGACATAAAGAACACCTAGACACGGAACAAACATTTATGCTCATCACACAAATATTTGTCCTGGGTGGGACTTGAACCCACACCCCACAACGCAGGACACAGTGTCACTACCAATTGAGCTAACAAGGCTGTTGATTGTAAAGTATTTGAATTCATCAGTCAAATGATAGTGGACTAACTAGAAATATGTGAACAAATGTGCTGATGAAAGAGGTATCGGTATATGTTACTTATGCATAACACTACTCCTAATACAATACATAAAGTGCACTCTGTCACCTCACTACACAGGTATCTCTCGTGGGGGGGCAGACAGTCGCGAGGGTACACACTCTGTTCTCCCGTAACCTAGTTAAAATCAAGCATGTGATATTATTTGTTTGTTTAGTCAATATGATTTCCGAATCAGCCCAGTTTTTTTAATAAACTGTCCCACTGCTGGGCGCTTGTCTCTTCTCGTTGTGAAAAGGGTGAGGTCGTCCACCGCACTGCCTGAGTGGGTGTTCCCCGATGGATATAATCTGGGTGTCTTCAAGTCGGGAGTGAATCGGTATCTTCTAGGCAAGCGTGCTTCTTCTTAGACCGCATCATCACTTAACATCGGGTGAGATGGCGGTTAAACGGAAGCCAATCTATAAAAAAAAAAATTGCGGGTTGACAGATTTCACACATCTACTAGAACTTTAAATAACAAACACTGCCGAAACAAAAAAAAAAAAATCATTATTTTTACGCTATCAAAAGTACATGGATTGAGTGTAAATCAGCTACTTAGTACGAGTAAGTAATTGTAGGAACGAGTGGGCGTGGCGCCGACGAGCGGCCGCGCGTGCCGTGTTCCCCGAGTACAATTAGTTCCACGTTTACCGATTGTTTTACACGTTGACGCTGAGCGCAAACTGCCTGTTAGTCGCCAAGCTGCTGAGCGAGCACTGCTCAGTGCTCACGGGGTAATGTACCTGACGGCGGGGAAGTGCTCCGTAACAGCGGCAGCGGAGAAACTGATTTTATTACGAGCTTCTTCTTTAACCACAACGACTATTTTTTTTAAGTAAGAAACAGTGAGACGAAATAAATCATTTCCTGGTAATTAGAGATAACGCCGTACCCAGAACTTTTAATAACAAAAGTTTGATAGTCTCGTTAGCCTTAAACACTTGGTTCAAGGTATTTTTAGTGTATTTTTACTACAGTTATGAGGATTTAATTTAAAATGTATCTAACTTGGCGGTAATTTTATTAAAATATTAATCTATTCGAAATATTCCTTAATATCTGAAACTAAAATCCAACATAAACTTGAAATCTAAATAATTTAAAAATTACTAATTATAATAACCACAAATATTTTTTCTCTACTCGCTGCAGTAACCAGTTGCCAAAAAAAATTGCGGTCTACGATGCAGCTCGGTTGCTTAGAAGAAACCGATTCGCTCGCGACTGCCCAAGACTAGATGGTTTATTTCGGACAACCCGCGCTCGGGCGGCAAGTTCCACTGCATATAACTGTGTGCTGATATTTTCGCAGTAATGAGGCTTAAAATAGAACAAAATAAACGCACATACATTTCCAAATCACAATATTACTAAAGATTATTTTGGCGAAACCTTAACATCGCGCTATAACCTTAATTGGAGCAATTGAATGTGCGGCAGGCAATGAGAGAGTAATTGAATATGGCTCCGCGGCAGGTAATGGCAAGGTTAATTGAAACTAATATTAATCATAATCATTACGTATAGCGTGGGAATTATTTCACTTGGTAATAGATCTCCTTTGCGGGTCGTGTAGGTAGGTACCGCCGCAGTACCAGATATTCTGCCGCCAAGCAGTAGTGTGTAAACATTACTGTGTTCCGGTTTGATGGGTAGCTGCTAGCGAAATTACAGGGCTGTCGAGACTAACCATCGAAAATCTCAAAGCAAACAGCACAGAAGCAGCGATGCCTTGGACTTTTTTTTGTTACACAAAGTTATGTGTATTGCTACAATGGCCATGGACAGGGGAGCGTCTCGCTCGTCTCATTATTTTTACATAAAAAATGGACAGTTTATGTCAAACCCGTACGTTTTTAGCTTTTCTATTGGCGTTATTGCTGGTCGAATGTTACTTCGTCTAGGCCCTCTGATCTAAGAAGATTTCGTTCTCGGTAATTACAGTAAGCCATGTCTGGAATTCCCGGCGAGTACATCACCTGCTCGCTAGTGCTTGCTCAGGCTCGGACACGTAGCCCCTCGACGGCGGCCCCGCGCGCACGTGACGTGTAGCCAGACCCTAATACGTTTACCTCGACTCGAGTGATACACTAGGGTAGAGGTATTTTCCTTTATCGACTGTTATCGATAAAATAAATATTCTACATAGATTCCGAATTGATCAAAATCTAATAACTAGGTGTTTTATCGTGTACACTGTACAGTAAAACCAGATCTTTCGTAGCTAAAAGTGGTTACGAAATTAATGTTTGCTAGGTTATTTGCGCAATTTATATCTTTTCTTTAATTACAAATAGGCATGCGTTTGACCGCCATCTCGTCTGATGTCACACGATGATGCGGTCAGCATGCGCTGCATTGTTTAGCGGTATAACTTATACCGAATGATTTACTGATAGCACCTAAATTTCAGGAAGTATTGAGCTTAAAGAATTTAAAAAGCTATTAAGTCAAAGTTGATATTTTTTTACGGAACTAAAATTTCTGTGTAATGAATTTAAAAAGCTATTAAGTTAAAGTCGCTAGTTATATTTGTACTGAGGTTAATGTAAAGAGGTTTCAACCAGTATCAATTCGAGTTGAATAAATCTATAATCGATTTAATATCGAGTCGGATCGTACCTTTGTAGTATGAGCGCTCTCATCGAGTATCCCTTGCATCGAGTGGCCGCCAGCGCCCGCTTCGTGCCCGGCGGACACTGTGCCGCACTTCACGCACGGTCTAGCGGCGCCTGGCTTGATTGTGATATTTCAGGGCTTGGATTCCGATCGCCACTTGACGTACAATATATGTTATTGCTGAAAAAGATCTTAAAACATTTCACATGAAAACTAATAATGTAGTTAAAATATATATTGCTATAAATGAAATTGTAGTAGGTAAGTTTTTCGTAGCGATGAAAGCTCAGTGGTTCATGAGCCAAAAGACGTGGGTTCGAACCCCAATTATGAGTTCGAACTCTCGAAAAGAAAAATATAGCTTATAGGTGGTAGCTAGCCAGCGGAGTACTAGAAAGTACCCTACCACCATGCTATGGTTTCCTCACGATGTTTTTCTTCACCGGAGCTCAAGCTCATTGTTGGGGTTTGAGCCCACGCCCTTCGGCATGCAAACCGACCGCGCCAACCACTGAGCTATCATCGCTACAATTTGACGTGTTTGACCTCACTTTGTTTTATCATCATCATCATCAGCCGTATGACGTCCACTGCTGGACATAGGCCTCTCCCATTGACTTCCACAAAGACCGGTTGGAAGCGACTCGCATCCAGCGCGTTCCTGCGGTCTTTATTAATAATAATAATAATAATAATTTATTTATTGCAGACCATTTGGACCATAATTACACAAATTTTAAATTTTTAATTATTAGGTCGTCTGTCCACCTTGTGGGTGGACGTCCTACGCTGCGCTTGCCGGTCCGTGGTCTCCACTCCAGAACTTTGCAGCCCCATCGGCCATCGGTTCTGCGTGCTATGTGCCCTGCCCACTGCCACTTCAACTTGCTAATCCGCTTGCTTGCTTGCTTGCTTTGTTTTATGATGTTACAAAACTATAAACTCGAAACCGGCCCACAGATTTTACTTCATTTCATGCCCAGATATTTGAATTGAACTCCGTCGTTTCATATGTTTTTTAATTAACAGCAGTATTGTCTCGCATACAAGCGGTCGAACTACCGACGACGTGTTATCCGGCGCCAGAGGGCGGCAGCTTACAAAACGTGGCAGCCAGCCAAGCGAGCTCTAGGTGCACCAATTAGTGCTACTCTACTATGTAGGTCGCCAGAAACCTTCCCGTGGCAAGTACTTCAAATGTCTGATCACACTATGGCCGATACATTTTGAGCCGAGATTTGGTGCCAACGTGAAGAACATGCAGGTCGGGGAATTAAACCTCTTAATACTTCTTTCATGTAACAAACTTCTGTGTAAAATAGTCGAGTCATAAATTAATCAAATATTTAAAAATATTTAGAGTCCCGTCAAAAAAAATAGTCAGCTGAGTAAACTTTTTTAAACATTTTAACTGTAGCTTTCGAAATGAGTTCTACATAATTATAGATATACATACATACTCGTATATCGTTATAATGGAATTCAATATTTTGTTACCAATGTTAACTATTGATTGTCAGTAAAACTTATTTACTATTTGGACACAACACAATGGTCTCGTCACAACGGTTACCAATGGTAAGGGCAGGTTGGATGCGCCTCACTCCTTTCTAGTGAGGGGACAATAAAAGTCGGTGGATAATAATTTAAGTAAGATAATTACACGCATGTAAAATCGATAAATCTGCTACATTGAACTTACCGCCACGTTATAAGGTTAACTGAACCGAGAGTCAATGTATTAAATTATTACGGCTTGCTTTGATATCTGTGTCGAACAGTTCCGATGAGTTCAGTTATTGTACGGCGCAATGGTAATTAAAACGCTGCACCGGACGGCGCGCCGCCGCGCCGCGTGTCGGCTTGCTGCCGTTCCGACCCTTTTTACTCGATTTAATCGCTCTGTCAGCGGCACTCGATTATTATTCTCGCCGGCGGCGTATCGAGCGATCGGAATAACTTAAATATTGACTTGGAACCGTTACACGAGGATTTGCACGGAATTGGACGGCTGGGGTGGGCTGAGCCGCTCCACGCCGGACAACAAACACAAAGCTGTTTTTACACGACTGAGCAAAAAAGTAGTGTAATGTTTTTAGAGTTCCATATGCACGTATGCGAGTTTCTTCATTACATCATAACTTTTAAATGCCTGAACAGATTTTGATGTATGAGCACACTTACTTGATTTACATATATTTACTTAACATAAATATCAAATAAAATATCATAGGACACATTACACACAGCGCCATCTGACCCCAAACTAAGCAGAGCTTGTGTGATGGAAGTCAGATAACTGATAGGATACATAAATACTTTTTTGTTAATACATACTTATAATACATACAGAACACCCAGACACAGAACAAACATTTGTTTATACTATAAAATGTTTTGTCCTTGGCGAGAATCGAACTCACACCCTACAGCTCAGGCAGACATACTACCAATGAGCCAACAGGGCTGTCAAACAGCCTACAGGTAAGCTATGATCAACCATTTATCACTTGATGGTAGATCTTCTTAGCAGGATGTAGGTAGGAGCTATCGCAGTACCAGACATTCTGCTATCTACTGCAGCTAGCGAAATTACAGGTCTGTCGAGACTAACCATCGAAAGTCACAAAGTAATGAGCGCCAAACCAGCGACGCCCTGGACTTTTTTTTACTACTGGAAGTTTCGTGTATAACTGCATTAGTTATGGATAGGCATTATCGCTTACCATCAGGAGAGCGACTCTTACGACTCATTACTTTTAAGACAACTTGACCATAAAAAACGTCCAGACAATCATAAAAACTTATCACAAAACTTTCGTCCAATAAATCTGAAAGCATCCAAACAGCACGAGTCCTGCCGGCGCGGGACGGACGCCGACCGCGCTCGTAAACCGACGACCAAGTTGTCGAATGAAAGGCTGGCGGCTCCCCTAACATCACGGTAATGTTATGGTTTCCGCTTACATGGCAGTCATCTGTGTTACGCGACGGCGTGGCGTGTCGGACAAGTTTTTCGGAATTATGTCGTGCTTACAGACTTATGCTAACATAAGGAAGCTGGAAAGCTATGAATCGGTGAGGTTGAGAGAAACGTGAATATTTAAATTACTGGCACTTATTTTACTGGCAAGTCGGGAGGGAATCGGAACCCCTCGGATCCTGACCACCAAGCAAGCCACACTTGCTATAGTTTCTCCCACTATTTAGATATAAAAAACAGGTTGCAAAGCAATTCGAACTATTAGAGAATTCCCCTAAATTCTTCTTTCTGTTGTGTGTTTGGTGCAGCTGACTTTACTTATTAAAAATATTTATTTATTCTGCCGCCAAACTGTAGTGTGTAAACATTACTGTGTTCCGGTTTGAAAGGCACTGCAGCTAGTGACGTTACAGCGCTGTTAAGACCATACAAAGTAATAAATACCAAAGTAGCGATGCCCTGGACTTTGTTTTGCTCCTCAAAGTTCTGTGTATCGCTGCAATGGTCATGGACAGGCGTTATCTCTTACCATCAGGAAAGCGTTTCGTTCGTCTTATTACTTTTATAAAACGTCATTAAATTTAGATACCGTCCATTGTCAAGAATATTCGACATTATCTCATATAATATAAGAAGAATATTATATGAGATAATGTCGAATGCAAGTGTATTTGACTAAAAAAAAGTGATAAAATATTTTCAGATTAAATTAATTATTATTGATTGATTAATTTAATTACTTACGTGATTATATAATATTTAACTTCATTTTGTTTTCCGTTTTAATCATTTGTGATTTTTATTAGGCCCTAGTGAATAATTACATATATACCATGAAAATTCTATTTACCTCATCCTCGACTACATCGTTATTTACTAACAGGCGAGATAGTGATCAATGTAAAAATGTCACAAGAAATGGAATAGTCATCATCCATTTTCCAACCACTATTAAATCCCTGCTT
Source organism: Biston stratarius (assembly GCA_950106695.1). Classification (NCBI taxonomy): domain Eukaryota; kingdom Metazoa; phylum Arthropoda; class Insecta; order Lepidoptera; family Geometridae; genus Biston; species Biston stratarius. Next base: position 12,778,180 of record OX467106.1, read on the forward strand.
TTTTTGTTATTGAATACCAGCGCCCGCGCAGCGGCCCGCAATGCAAGACGTTGAACTGAATGCGCGTTGTACTCAGCTTTCTCTCCGTGAAGAAGGCCACCGGATATGACCAAAACTATAGTCCCACATAAGTAAAACAAAAACACTACTAAATATTTGTTGAAATATATTTCTCTCAGCTATTTAACACCAAAATAAACAAAGATGATAGATCTTTTATATGTATACAATATACATGCCGCTAGTCTAAAAATGTGGTAACATATTTTCTCAAACCAAAATAAACTTGCTATCTCATCTTCTCTTTACTTAAAAAGAGTAAACTAAATAAACCGTTAGGTATATCTAGTTTACAAATTGGCCCGAATGTTAACAATTGCTCTACAAATTAATTTGCCTTCCATCCAGCCTTCGTTCCGGGGAAATATTGCGTTATCTCAGTTCAATTAGGGGAAAATGAAGTCTGTACAAAAGATACGCATTTCTTTGTTGATAATACGGCTCCTTATCTTCGGGCCGAGCGCCGCTTCATCCGCGTTCTCGTTTTACAGAAAAACAATGTTTGCCGCTTTGCGTTTACCATTTCAATGATTGGGCATTAGACTATGTATTATTCTCGTTGTTATGACATAAATTGTTTGCTTTTTTTTCTTTTTTGTAATGTTAAAAACTGTACTGCAATCCGGTTTTTAAATTAACGGAAAAAATCTAAACAAAGAAATGTGAAAAAATGAAATGAATGTGAAATGTGTGTTATGTCATTATCAAAGCGAAATTTCATTTATATGTAACATTTGAACTTTTTTATTCAGTAAATTTATGTTCTGCTACAGATGTGGAGGAATTAAAATAAAGTAAACCGAAAATATCAATAGGTAATCGAAGATAAAACAAAACAACAACAAATAAGAACTAGTTACAAAATTTCAAAAAACAGATAACGGGCAGCCACATTCGAGTCCAAAAATTAAAACTAGCTTTGAGACACTTGTGAATAAACTGCTTGACACTGGCGGAATATAAAAAGTGCGATGCCAAAAAAAGTTAACAGTTTATCGATTGCGTCATGAATACTACATTAGTCTGAGCAGTTATTATTTCTTTTGAATTTGCAATAAACATACAAACTTTGTCCATATTTTAAAAGCCAATTACGAGCGCTTCGGAGGACATAATCTCGAAACGTTGTTCTTGCTAATCTCGAGGATAAAAACAGGAAAAAGCAGTAATTAGGCGCAATCTGGCGAAACACCGCCCGCCGGCCCGCCGGCCCGCCGCGGGGCCGCGACAGTCGCGCGCGGCGGGCGACCCCCACGCCAGGTGACTTCTTTTCAGTTTGATGTTTGTATGTAAGTTTGTTTATTCCACCATAACTGTTAAATGTCTGAACAGATTTGGATGTATGGGGTATCGTAACAATCCTTATATCATACCAAAAAACCTTTGTACAGGGAAAATCAACTCTTTAAAGTTTTAATGAAAAAAGATTGTAGATGATAGCTAGTAGTTGCCCCTGGCTAGCGCGGCTAGCTGGGCGGCTAGCTGGCTATTGACGACGATCCGATAAAGATAATTAGTCACCTTTTACAAGCCTGCTTGCAGTATAGCACTCGACTAGAAAAGGGCAGATGTCTAACTTTACTTCTAAACGCGTACTGTGTCTAATTTAGGTTTTTTTAACACGACAATTTAAATTTACTTAGAAACTATACCTACAAACGTTTGAGTCCCTGTGTGAGTGAACCCTACTTCTAATTTTCTATGACCACAAAAATTTAATTGAACAAAACTTTTTTGACTCTTATTAGCAGTTTTATTTATGTAAAGGTAACGAGACAAATGAAACGCCAGATTAGTTCTAGAAAACTGTACAAAATCATGTTGTTCGTACTCGAAAAAAACATAAATGGCATGCAATCATAAAAAAAACACCAAAGCAATTGGTCATTTTTTCTAGTTTATTTTCTTTTCTTTTTCTTCTGTATTGTATAATTTTTGGTATGTACAATAAACAGTTAAACGATCAATCGATCAACCAAATGACTGATTCGCGGTAAAACAAAAAGAAAGCTTTTAAAAAAACTGAGACGACTTCTAATAAAACTGTAGATCTATAGCTAGAACTGGCTTGACCTAACGAAGAGTTGAAGTTTTAGTGAGTCTTACACACTACTACATCTAGTACGCAGTGGTACCAACATAGATGTCCTCCTGTTAAGGAGATCTGCCATCGAGTATGCATAAAAATAGTGTGATATAAAAGAACATGAAGCATGACTTTGCGTATTACATACTTATAAAACTCCATCAAACCTTCTTGTAAAGTCGCCACTACTTTACTAAAGCATGACTGGACTCGACCATAGTTGTCCATCTGCGCTCCCTGTTCTCTCCTCGAGTCCATTAATTACGCGATTGAAGACGGACGAGGTTCATTCATTGCGGGAGCAATGGCGGCGTGATGACGTCATTCAGCGAGCATGATGACGTCATTACGGACGAACGATGATTTATAGCAGCATCGGCGGATTAATGAAGCGAGCAGCGAGATATTTTAAAAAAGATATCGACGTTGATTGAGGGATGCTTCATGGCAAGTGCGGCTATTTGTGAGGCTTATAAGGTCTTTTATTGTTTGTCGATGGTTTATTCCACTTCACAGTTCCAGAATTGCTTTTGAAGTCAAAACTTCTTTGTTTTGAAGTGTTGTGTTGAAGCTCGCGCTCGAAGCGCGGGGCACTGGGGGCACAGAGTGCTGTTTCATATGAGGTAACATTAGTCGAGGAAGGCAACGGACGGGACTAGTTATACTTCTACCTGAGCCCAATTGGCATCTCGAAGTTTAGTTTGAGCGATTTTTGGTAAAGTCAAAATGTATGGATTCGCGTTACTGACATGCTAAGTTTGTTGTGTTTTCAGTCGGCGGTCACTGCCATTTTTTTAACACAATCATGTTTTTTTTGGTACCGCCTGTCAAGTAGTTCGTATATTCGGGTGTCTCAGGATACAGTCAAGTTATTGAATTCTAAGTCGTAGTCATAGTCACACAAAGTTAGTCAAGATCGAGTAAAATAGTGCAAATTTTAATATTTGCGTGTATTTATTTAAAAATAACAATTAATTGAATATTTATATTTTATATCGTGAAACATTACACACAGATATGACTAATTATAACTGACAGAATACATAAATACATACTTATAATATATATAGGATACCCAGACGCAGATTAAACATTTGTTTATACAAAAAAATGTTGTACTGGGTGGGAATCGAACCCACGCCCTACAGCTCTTGAAGCAGATATACTACCGATGTGCAAATAGGGCTGGCTATATTAAAATCGTTATTTAAATTTGCTCACCTTTGATGATTGGTAACGATCGGCAAATATTATAACTTCTAAAACCTTACATCCCTGTCGTCACGCAAATAAAGCTTTTAACTTTAAAATTCACTAGAAGCTTTAACGGAGTTTTAACAACATGGAAAGTCATGTTTAACATATAACACTACTATTTTTTCTCATAAACACTCGAACATAAACGAATTTCTAGAAGTAGGTAATGCAATATGTGAGATGATTTTGTCGCGTTGCTGCCGCAAAACTAACTTTTTATTTATATTGCTTATTGGTAATTAGTCTGATAGCAGAGCCCTATAATTATACATTTCATGATCGTATCGTAATTTTGGACGCCTTTTGATTCGATGGAGTGGCTATATACTTAAGTTAGATGACAAGCGAAAACCGAAGGTTAAGTTTGCCGCGTGTCTCGTGAGAGGCCTTTGCCCAGCAATGGACTACGATAGGCTGATGATAATGATTAGTATTTGATAGAGGCATCCCCGCAACAGCCTCAACTAGACACAACAATTGTTGAATAAAATGCAGAATACAATAGAATATATTTTATTGTGTAAAACTGTGTACAATATCTGATTTAAATGTGTGTGCCAGTACGTATGTATAACTTTCAACACATCTGGTTAATCTTCATGAAATTCAAATTTAAATTATTTATTGACATAAAAAAGATTAATCAATTATATTTATGTCAGAATATTAGAGTTATAACAAAGTAAAACGTATAAAACCCAACAATGAATACGTTGTTGAGCGCTCGCAAATACATGGTTTTCATTATAATTTTGAAACGGAAAAAATGTCGGTGAAGTTTCGTCCGAACTGTTCCGTTTAAAATTATTAGTATTCTTGAATAGGTTATTATTCTCGTCTTTATTAAACAAAAGTAAGGACGTGAAGTGACGTTGCACAACAATGTCACCAAAATTTCGATACTTACTAATTTGTACAGATGCTAGCTCAGTGGTTAGCGCGGTCGATTCTTACGCCGAAAGGCGTGGATTCAAACCCTAACAAAGAGCTTGAGCCGCCGGTGCAATAAAACATCGTGAGGAAACCATAGCATGGTGGTACTCTCTAGTGCTCGGCTGGCTAGCTACAACCCTGGAACACCTAACGGTGTGTTCTGAAGCCAGTTCCACTTCAGGCTAGGTGTGTTTACCATCTTCGACCACTCCGTCACTTAGCATCAAAGCATCAAGTGTTTAATCGCCTGGCCTATTAACTGTAACAAAAATACTAAATCTAAAACCTCCAGAATTGAGTGTACTGTTTCGAATTTGGTCCCTCGGGCTGCGGTCGCGCCGGCCGGTGGACACGGCGACATTTGTCACAGAGATAAGCTCATCCACTCTTTATGACCGTCCACTTGTCTCCATTACTCACTTCCCGCCACGGATATACTCGCCACCACTACCTAACCACCGCGCTCTCGGCTTTACCTGCCGCGCACGGTGGGACAGCAGCCCGCGCGGCTACATCGACGGCTTATTTATTTATTTATTTATCTTTTGTTAAATCGTTCCTTCGAGCGATATTTTTCGATAGACTCAATAATTTATACGTATATGTCATTTGGCGCCGTGTTCTGTACACGCCTGGCACTAGTCGTCATAATTAGTTATTCGATTATAATTCGATTGATAATTGTATGGCACGTTACATATACTTATTGAATACAAATTAATATATTAGGAGATTTCCCTCACCACTTTTTAGCCCCAAACTAAGTAAAGCTTGTACTACGGGAACCTGGTAACTAATAGAATACAAAAAAAAAACTTGAAAATGAATTGTCAAATAATGACAGAATATAAAAAAAGTTAAAGATCGTGTGGCTTTTGGCGTTTTGTAGCGATAAATGGTTAGCGCGGTCGGTTTACACGCCAAAGGGCGTGGGTTCAAACCCCAATAATGAGCTTGAACTGCTGGTGAAGGAAAACATCGTGAGGTAACCATAGCGTGGTGGTAGGGTACTTTCTAGTACTCGACTGGCTAGCTACCACCCTCAAGTTGAAAATTTAGCCAGCACCTAACGGTGTGTTCCGGCAGCCTCACTTGAGAGCCAGTACCGTCATTTAATATCTGGTGAGCTGTGGTCAAACGCTTAGCCTATCAACCATAAAAAACTAATCTCTCCTGAATATAGGATGTCTTAACCCTGAATGAATTAAAAGTCATACAATGACTTTCGAGCGCTTGAAGCTAGACCCTTCAGAAGACCTAAAGAAACTGACAGAGACTTCTAATGCTTATATGGTTCCCACAGTACAAGCTTTACTTAGTGCGGGGCTAGATGGCGCTGTGAGAAATGCCCTCCGATATTTATTCTATTAATATGTGGCCCGAGCCTTCAGTACGACGTGGGCTTTATAAGCAACAACGCAAGTTAGGGATCAAACTCCATCTCCATTATTAATTAGTTCAACTTAGCTAAGTGAGTTAGTAAGTAATTAAAGTGAGGAAAGTAATTCAGCCTGTCCATTATAGCTTTCTAACGATAAACAGATACCGAGTGATCGATCGAGATTCTTCCACACGTTCTATCTTTATACGAGGCGTCGGGCCGCAGTTACTCACAAGTAAACCAACAATTTTACTCGCTGGAGCTGCTTAGCTGTAGGTCGTCTAGGTAGGTTACCACTGCATTATCAGATATTCTGCTGCCAAGCAGTAGTGTGTAAACATTACCGTATTCCGGTTTGAAGGATACTACAGCTTAGCGACATTACTCGGTTGTTGAAACTAAAGAATAAAGAACTTGAACTTAACTTGAACTTGAGTCTCAAAGTAATGAGCGCCAAAGTAGCTGCACATTGTTTGCGGCTCAAAGTTCTGTGTATCGCTGCAATGGTCATAGACAGGCGTTACCTCTTACCATCAGTAGAGCGTCTCGTTCGTATTATTTTGATGCCCTGTTAGCTCATTTGATATAATATCTGCTTCTAGAGCTGCAGGGGGTGGGTTCGATTCCCACCAGGACAAACATTTATGTGACGATAAATGTTGTACATTTTGTATGCGTTAAAAGTATGTATTTACAACAAAAAAAATATGCTATCAGTTTGGTTCCCATAGTACAAGCTTTGCTTAGTTTGGGGCTAGATGGCGCTCTGTGAAATGTCTCACGATATTCAATTTTTTTATGTTATCACTTACTTTTATTTAGTTTCACCACCTGTTGTCTGTAATCAAATCTTGCAAGCTAAAATAGACCCACTTCCCGACGGCCGATTAGACACAAATTTGGTGCACTTATGAATCGGTGATGATACAATGATATGGTACCATGGATCTAGTCTGATGATGAAGACGAATAATAGCCATAGAAACTCTTGAACTAAAAAAGATATCCAGAGTCTGATGATGAAGCTGGGACAATGAACTAAAAAGTAAAAAAATATTTTAGAATACAAGCTTTTATCAGGGACAATGAACTAAAAATTGAAAAATAAACTAGTAAGTATTTGGTGTGTAGGTACTTACCTGTATCCTTAAAAGCTAGAGCCTGTAACGGATAGTCTTACGGGCTACAGGTTAGGTACTTACTATACTACTGTGCCTCAAGCTTTTAAGAATATATATTTTCAAAGAAGCTTGTTTTAAAAAAAAAAAACTTTACGAAGCATTGGAATTCGTTGCGAATGGAAATTGTTGGCTGCATTAGTTACAGTTAGCCAAAAATGTGAATAGAACCAAGTCTACATTTTTAGTACAGTTACTTAAAATGAATAATTGCCTTAAAGTAATGATAAGATAATAACTTGACTGTGAGCTAACAGATTACTTATCTTCGTCGTATGAATGTCGTTTTCACACAAACTTCAGAAAGTTGGAGGCGCCGCCGGCGCCCGTGTGATGCGAGCTGGAGGCCTCGTGTCACGTTGGAGACTCGGTGTAAGTTTGAGGCATCTCCGACCCGCAAACACGCTGGGCGCCACCCCGGAAGAGATAACAACAAAAAGGACTTACACAGAGTCGAATTAAGGGGGGAGAACATTAAATTTAAAAACATATGCATGTGCAGATATTGTCTTTTAGCCATCTAGCCTCAAATTAAGAATAGTCTATGTTTGTCACATAAATGTTAGTTCAGAGTGGGAATCGAACCCGCGTCCTTCGGTTCTCAAATCAGAACTATAACAAATGAGAAAGCTAACAGGGCAATCGAGTGCTAGGAAATTTCATGTCATGTTTTTATAAGTACGTAAATACTTATATCTAAGTGTTTGATTACAGATATCTTAACAAAATGAAAATCCCTGCATTGCTATAAGAATTATATGCCTTATATTGATAAGGTTTGAACTAACCAAAAAACGCTCAACGCGGCTAAAGAACGCTTTCACTTTCACAAAAATATTAAGCCTCGAGCGCCCGTTTCGCCCTCTCCTCGCTACGTCCATATCCAAATGTTTCGAATACTGTCAAGATCCAAGGTCGAGATTATCGCCGAGTGGTCGAATGTTTGTCGAGTGTTTCCGGGCGGAGCGAGTGAAGCGGGGGAGGCGTGCATTCGAAACCCAAAACTTTTCAATTAAGTTCTTAAGAAGATTGTGAAGGGAACAATTAAGATTGTCGCGCGAGGAATTTCTCGAGTTAACGCCGGGTGGTTTATGTTGTTGGCGAATGGCGGAGGAAACGGCGGCGGAGGCAGAAGCACTTGTTTATTGCGTTCAATTGCTGCGAGATAAGGATTCAAGGAGCGACGTTTTTCGGGGAGATTTGGAGCTGTTAATTTTTCTAATAAATAGAGATGGATGGATAAATTAACTTCCTATTGTGCATACTAAGCATAACGTGCAAAAGATTGACCTCGCGACGGGAACCGTCTGCCCATGACCATTGCAGCAGTTTCTACAACATTTTTACATGGTACATATTTTCCTTTAAAATATCATCACGTCACTCCAATCTAGGTGGACTGCACGCGCGCCACATCACGCTCAGGAAGACAGGCGGACGCGCCGTGTGTCGCAATATTGCACAATAAATCACGAGAGACACTGCGTTACATTCCGTCGAGCCGCAGTACGCTCGCTGTGTCGTGGTGGCCACAGTGCCACAGTATCCCAACTAAGGTGATTTTGTTAAAAAAAGTGCAAGTTAGATTTGTTCGCATAATGTAGGTAGGTACCTTCTTATTATTTGTCGGTTGGCATGTTTTACTTGGTGATAGAGCTGCTTAGCAGGAGGTTGTCTAGGTAGGTACTACCGCAGTACCAGATGTTCTGCCGCCAAGCAGTAGTGTGTAAACATTACTGTGTCCTGGTTTGAAGGGTACTGCAGCTAGCGAAGTTAGAGCTGTTAAGACTAACCACCGAAAGTTACAAAGTAATGAGTGTCAAAGCAGCGATGCCCTGGACTTTGTTTTATTACTCAACGTTCTGGATACCGTTGCAATGGTCATGGACATGTTATCTTTTACCATTACGAGAGCGTATAGTTCGTGTCATTACTTTTACTTTACAAAAATATATTAATATTTGATCTTGCTTACTCTTTTTCTTTTATAAAAATTGAATATGAGAGCAGTTATTTTGAGGAATATTTTGAACGGCTGCCTATCACGGCTAGAATAAAATACAAATGTCCTTTAGCAATAAAATTCCGTTGTTCGAGTTCCGCGAAGTATCGTAAAAAGCTGGCCCGACAGTGGATGGCGTAATAAAACATTCATCGTTACCATCGGCCTCTTACTGAAGGCTTAAAGTTGTAAATGTAATGTAGCCGTGTTGTGATCTAATGCTACACACGTCCACGAATGGGGCACTGTCAGGAAAGTCGTGCGCCGTGTGTACCGTTACTGATATTGCCCACTGGGCTATATCAGTCAGTTCGGTCGAAATTTATGATACCACGTGCATAATTGATAATACCGTTAGTTCCCGGCGTATATCGCAGTAACTGCGCTGCGGTCTGCCCGCTATTCCAATAATAATATAATACGCACTACTGAGCTTACATCTGGATGGTGGCGATATGAAAACTTTTCACCATTTTAGTTAGCAGGGAGTCCAGGTACCACCGCGATATCAGATATTCTACAGAACCGTTCCGGTTGGAAGGGCACTACGGTATTACAGAGCTGTCGAGACTAACCATCGAAAGTGTCGAAGTATGTCGGCCAAGTAAACACTATTGTGTATTACGCTTTCCTGTGACTTTCTAGTGACGACGGTCACTAATAAAACAATGTAACTTAGCCGTGTTTGTGCTAAAGGGAATGGAATTTTGTAGCAGTGGTTAGCGCGTTCGGTACACACGAAGGGCGTGGATTCAAGCTCCAACAATGAGCTTTAGCTGCCGGTGAAAAAAAACATCGTGAGGAAACCATAGCATGGTGTTAGGGTACGTTCTATTGCTTGGCTGGCTAGCTACTACCCTCAAGTTGAAAATCTGCTGCCATGCACGGTGTGTTCCGGAAGCCTCAATTGAGAGCCAGTTCCATTTTAGGCCAGGTATGTTTACCATCGTGATTACACCAAGCATGTAAATAGTAAAAAAAAAAATTTTTTTTTCAAAATCATTGACAGAGCAAGAGATATGTCGCCTTAAATGAACGGCCGCGGAACGGTAAACAGGAAGATGTGTTATAACTCAGCGGCCGGAACTTACTGATACAGATTGTGGCGGAAAATTGGCGCAGATTTGTTGAAATTGTACAAGTTTGGAATAACCCTGCCAACTCGGCGGGACTCGACCTTTCGACTCGTGTGAGCTTTGTTTGTAGCAAGCGAGGGCAGCGTACCTATTCACTTCTTCTCCGGCCCTTTATGTACATTACTTTTTTAAACTCAGTGTTCTGTAACTTCTTGCAAAGATGTCTGACGCCGATAGTATCTATTATAAGTTTTTTTTACTGTTGACGGGTTAGATGTTACATGTTATACACCATGGTGGTGCCGGCGTAAGAATAGTACCCTACCCTCTCTACCCATGGTTCCCGTAAGAGTCGGCTAAGGGATGTAATCCGGAAGATGGGCAGCAGCGTCTTCCTTGAACAATCACACCTAACTGTGCTCGCCAACCCGCCTGCCGAGCGGGGCGAGTATTGGCAAAATTTTTCCTCATTTCCAAGTTGCAAAACAAGACAAGCAAGGAGTTAAAGCTCCTACCAGCGCCGAACGCTCGGACGGCGCGCCGGCAAGTGTTGAACCCTGTTATATCCTAATTAGTGGAAGGCCTTAAAGTTACATAATTACTTCTACTTAGGCTACAAGTATATGTAGGCCAGAATCAGGCCGCGCCCGTATCGTTTAATTAGCAGCTGTAGAGAATTAACCCAGTTGTGAGCGATGGCGGCGTTATAGCGTGCGTGGGTGTCATTAGGCTTGTACGGACAAGCCGTCATGTAAAGCTGTGCTTTAGCTGACGTGCGCTCTACAGGCTCTAAGCACCTTCGAGACTGAGGTACAGACACCATATGAAACAGAAAACTGTATTGTATAGCAATACGCACTTGTATTACTATATTTAATTAACTTGTACAATAGTTACATCGTGTGCATTTTCAGAAAACTTACTTCAGTTATAGTCAACCTGGATTAGAACCCCCCTTTGCACACAGAGCGATGTTAAAAGTTTGACATGCTTGCACGAGTATGATGCCATCGATCGAAACTTTCAAACGGCTGAACCATTTTTGTTGTTTAAATTGTGCCTTAAAGGGTGAGTGTTTTTTGAGTGAGTGTGTTCTTAGCATTCTAAAGAAAACATTTTCAAGAGTGTACTTAGCTTTCAAGAAAATATGTTCAAGAGTATTCTTAGCTTTCAAGAAAATATGTTCAAGAGTGTTCTTAGCTTTCAAGAAAATATGTGTCTGAGCTGTATTCAAAACGACTAGCCTTAGATAGCTAAGAATCGAAGTTACAGAAAAAGAATAATATTTATAGAACTGTCAGTGAACCCCCGTCCTAAAGGGCGGCCACAGCGCGCATATAGCGGTATGGTATATCGGAGCGGCTAAATGGCTACGTATACTGTTTTCAGTGAGAGCGTAACTGGATACGGCGGCGCTGGTGCGTGGCGGCCCTAACGGGATTACGGGACTCGGGACGCCGCTCGTTCGGAAACGAACACATTTAGAACTGGACTGAATTGCGAATGGACAATTGATGATAGGTCTTTTTGTTAAAAACGATCTTTTATAGACAACCCTTGGATAAATAGATGTGTGACAAAGTGGATTTATTGGCGCTAGAAGAAAAATGACATATAATTTAAGCGGCTGTTTTTTTTTCTCGCGATTTTAGGTTAGCTATCTCATTACAAACTCATCACAATGTTGAGTATTTTAACCTCTTTTCCGCTATTTTTAACCGACTTCAAAAAGGGGGAGGTTCTCAACTTGATTGGTATTTTTTTGACACCCATATTGTACTATTCGGGAAACAGACTCCGGCAAAGAGTTCCACATCCTCGCCGTGCGAATAAAGAATGTGGATTTGAAACGCTTTTAGCGCACACATGGGGATCGTCCACCGTGTGCGGATGAAGTTGGTCACGTTTGTGTGTAAAAATAGATGTGTAACCGCGAAACCATACATTTAAAACATTCTGGAAGTGATTTATAGATTTAGTCATTGGTTTGGAAAATCCATACATTAATGTGAACCCATTTGTCCCGGATAATGCCCGCAGTTTGCAGCGCGGAATTAATAACGATTATACAGTTCAGAGCTAAATGTGATATTCCCGTGCACCTAACTAACATGGCAGCTTATTCGCAGACTCAATTTTTTAGTTATAACGATACAGATCAGTTTATAAATAATTGAGTGGCTCACCGGCAGCGTGTCTGTAAGGGTTAGTTCGATATCTGGCGTGGTTATATAGTTGTTAGTTATTTGTATACGTTTCATAGTATTTTTTGAATCTAAAAATCTCAATAATGGTTTTCTGATTGTTAAATGTTATGTTGTACTTGGTGGTAGATTTTCTTAGTAGGAGGTCGTAAAGGTATGTATGACCGGGCAGATACAACCACAGTACCAGATATTCTGCCACTAAGCAGTAGTGTGTAAACGTAACTGTATTTCTGTTTAAAGGACACTGAAGCGACATTACAGGGCGGTTGAGGCTAACCAGCGAAAGTCTCAAAGTAATGAGCGCCAAAGCAGCGATGTCAATAGACAAATAAAATAGACAATATTTTATTATGACATAAAACAAATTTCTTAGACATTAACAAAATAGGTAAAAAGAAACAAAAGAAAAAACAAACAAAGATAAAACAAAACTAAATTACACACAAAGAACAAAGAGAAAGAAATACATTTTATGCCACAAACCGGCCTCAACTCAGCATAATGCCGACTGCAACCAGCCGGCGCTGGTCTTCCGTCGAGGCCGGCAGGTGACGTTACGCACGAGAGTGACAGGCGGTAATAAAAAAAGAAAAAATATGCAGAAATATACACAACAAAAACAATATTTAGACAAACAGATAAATAACACTAAATATAAACATTATCTATATAAATAATATGAGGAAAGCAAGTGACATATACAAGGAAATATATTATATACATAGAAGTAAGTAAATAAATTACAACAATTTTAAAGCCTATCTATATTGCACTAGTATCATTTCTCATAAGCTGCTCCCCCTTTTGGTGAGCAAGAATAAATCTTGACTGATAGAATGAATCTTGAGAATTAATCTTTAATGTCCTGGACTTGTTTTGTTACTCAAAGTTCTATACATGTATCGCTGCAATGGTCATGGACAGGTGACCACCAGGAAAACGACTCGTTCATCTCGTTACATCAAAATAAATCTCGTTCTACATAAAAAGGTAGTTTTCTACATTAGTTCGTGAAGTATTTTCACACAATTTGAGATGTAGGTTCACAAAAATATGTCCATTTATTAAACAACACTTCATGACTTACAACATTGCTTTATTAGTAGTAGTAGCTCCGCATCCTGAGATGTGGGGCTTGGGTTTGATTTCCAGCCATGACAAACACTTATTTGCTCAAAATAAACATTTATTTAAATTTTGTATTTGGAACAGAAAATAGAAAAATAAAACTAAATCTAGAAATGTATATGAAAAGAAATAAATTGAACAATTACTTGTCCTGGTATACAGTACAGCAAAAAAACTCATTTTTTTTTCAAGAATTTTTCGATCTGTTCCTACTTAATGTAGGTACCTTCGAGTGTACTACTTTACACCCAAAAATATCAAACTTTTAGTCATTATTGCCGTGCAAGTAAGTTATCTACTTATTTTGTCAACTGACTAGCATAGATAGTTTTACAGCGATTATAGCTCAGTGGTTAGCGCGGTCGTTTCACACGCCATTAGAGCGTGGGTTCAAGTCCCAACAATAGGCTTGAGTTGCTAGTGAAGGAAAACATAGCATGGCGGTAGGGTACCTTGCTAGTTACCACATAAGACTTGTAAATCATCTGCCAAAGACCTAAGAATGTGTTCCAGCAGCCCACTTCCACCATCTTCGACCTCACCATCACTTAAGATCAGGTTATTGGTCAAACACGAAGCCTTTCAGCCATAAAAAATGGTTCTATATTTGCTACTGCTACTGGATATTTTACACTCGACATGAAAAAACAAGCTTCTACGATATTTAAATCTGGCAATGTGAGAATTCTTCGTCCTCAAGTTCGCGGCTTAACGGCACATACAGCCCTCGTTCCGGATCGCGTTACGCGCCTCCTCTCAGCAAACGGTGGATTCAATCAGAGCAGAGTTTAGAGGCTCGTAAATACCGAGACAAGCCTCTTGATCCTCTTCGAGTTACTGCTCGGTTGTCAATCCAGAACAAACATTACGTGCTTAATTTGGTGCTCGATCGCTACGCGGATATAATCTGTAATGCCTCGTGATAAAGTCTCACTGGAAACAGTCAGCAATCAAGGTAAAGTTATATAGTCCCACGTTACGCTCGAATAACCGTAGTGGGCCTACGGCGTAGAGGGTGCTACGCACTATTTGCTACGCTGAATCGCTGCGGATTTCTATATAATAAGCGAAATATAGATAGAATCTATTTATTGTGCAGATAAGAAATTAACAAAAATATAATTTGAAAAAAAAAAATTATGTATTCTATCAGTTCTCTGACTTCTATTACACAAGCTCTGCTTAGTGTAATGTCCTACAATATTCATTATTATTTTATTTATTTACAAAGAGGAGAGAAGGTGGAATGCAAGTTAGACGTAGATGCTCGCTTTTAAAATATGGTTAATTAAAAAAAATAAAAAATCACAAATACCTACTTTTTTTTTCTTTTATTACTATACTCCATACATTCAAATTTGTTAAGGCATACAAAGTTCTTTTTTATGTAAAATTAAAGAAATGTACGAGACGCTCTCCTGATGGTAAGAGACAACGCATGTCCATGACCATTGCAGCGATACACAGAACTTTGAGTAGTAATACAAAGTCCAGGAAATCGCCGCTTAGGCGCGCATTACTTTGAGACTTTTGATGGTTAGTCCAACAGCCCTGTTATTTCGCTAACTACAAACTACCCTTCAAACTGGAACACATTAATGTTAACACAATACTGCTTGGCGGCGGAGTATCTGGTACTGTGGTGGTACCTACCTAGACAACCACTTGTTAAAGAGATCTACCACCACCTTGAATTCCTTCTTTTTGTTAATACATACTTATAATGTACATATGTATATGACGTGCTCACATTTTTTTTTGTGTATATAATGAGATAATGTAAGACAGATTGTTAGATTAAGCGAAACCCTGGAAATTATGATTTTCATTTCTTGAAATAATATTAAAAATGTAAATGTCTTTATATGTCTGTCGGTTCTTCAAAATAATTGATTAACTCTTCATTGTCCACATCAAAAATTAAATAAGAAAAGTTAAGTAACAAGTGTAAAACTGGCAACCTTATCGCTATAAGCGATCTTTTCCAAGAAACCTTTGGACGGAAAGGATTTAAGAGGAAACAAGTCGTCATTTTCTTCATACAAACGTTTTCCCCATTTTCCTTCCAGGATTTTAATACTAGAGCAATAAATTTTTTAGATAGGAAGTAGATACTTGCTAGTTTCATGCCCCTCTGTTTTGATTTTTTGATATATGTTTTTTTTTATAAGAGCTAGGAATCTTCAAAAATCTTAAAATTTACCTAGAATCAACGCTGTGTTTCAACGTCCAAATTCCCATTCTCATAAACATAATCTTAAAAAATATAACGCACAGGCAAAGAAAACATTCTTCTTATTTACTTGTTAAAAGAAATACTAAAATCGGTCTAAATTTGGAGGAGGAAACAGAGGAATACGAAACCTCGATTTTGCTCATTTTATTTCGGGTTAATGAGCCCGAGGTGCAGTTGTCCCTTTCGCTCAGTATGTACGCGGGTGCTGCGTGCGGCGCGACAGAAATAGCTTGGTGAAATACCTAATTTTTAAATGTCTCAGCCAACTGCTTTCCTCTTAAGAAAGAAACAGACGGGGTGTGCACAATGTAACGGCTTTGCATACAATCTGGAATGCAAATAACTTAAACGTGAAATTTAACGCTTAAGTAACTTTTAGTGCCGGGAAATGTAAGCGAAGAGAGTGTGTCCGACACGTTTATACAACTCATACTTGTATGGTATAACTTTGCCGGAGTCTCGCCTTAATATAAGCTAAACGTTTTCTCGCGTGTTTTACGAGGAATTTTCTGTAGCAAACTTAATGCGGAGACGTCTCACTTTGCGTTTGAATAACCGAAATTTTTTATTTTCCGGAACGGAAAAAAAACCACATCTGACATGCATGCACACTAGGTATAAACTTATGGCGGTTATTCTACCAATTGTTTGAGTTTTTTTATATACCTATTGCATGCCAGATAGTTAACTACATTCCAATGATTTTTTCATATAATAGGTTTTGAAAACACGAGTTTTTGTTTTAAATTTTTGTTACTTAACAGGCTTTGTGTTTGAACACAGCTCATCGTGTTGTGTCGGTGTGGTCGATGGTAAACACGCCTAGCCTAGAATGGAACTGTCTCTCAAAGTAAACAGAACACATCGTTAGGTGCTTGGCGGCAGATGTGTCGGTGTGGTCGATGGTAAACACGCCTAGCCTAGAATGGAACTGTCTCTCAAAGTAAATAGAACACATCGTTAGGTGCTTGGCGGCAGATGTGTCGGTGTGGTCGATGGTAAACACGCCTAGCCTAGAATGGAACTGTCTCTCAAAGTAAACAGAACACATCGTTAGGTGCTTGGCGGCAGATTTTCAACTTGAAAGTTGCTAACCAACCGAGTACATTTTTTTATGTAAATGTCATGAGACGAACGAGACGCTCGCCAGACGGTAAGAGATAACGCATGTCCATGGCCATTGTAGCGTCATACTAAACTTTGAGTAACAAAACAAAGTCCAGGGCATCGCTGCTTTGGCGCTCATTACTTTGAGTCTTTTAATGATTAGTGTCAATGGCAATATCATTTTATTAGCTACAGTACCACTAGATTAACACTTTCTAAAAAGTACACCCTTCCACCACGTTATGGTTTTTTCAAGCTCATTTTTGTGATTTGAACCCACGCCCTTCGGTGTGTTATCTAACCACAGTGCGCTAACCACTCGGCTATCATTGCTACAAAATGTAATCCAATTTACGTCTTTTATTACAGGCGCAACCCAATGCAATAGCGTAAATCAAACATATAAAATAAAATAACATAAAATGTAGTGGATGATAATTTTGCTATTGGCATTGACATACCCCCTGTACATTTATAAACGACCCGGTGCCTAAAGTATAAAAACAGAGTAAAATAAATTTAAGTTGCGAACGTTTCAAAATTATGGCTGATCCCTAATTTATTCGTTTCGGTAAAAACAGTCACCCAGTATGTAATCGGCATTACTTCGCATAAACGTTGGTTAAAATTAATCTATGCTTAAAACGGCCGGTCCCGTAAGCACAAGCTGACATTTCACGTCAGCGAGTACAGCTGTCGGACATTCCGAACATTCATTAGCTTGACACCGCGTTTTGAATAAGGTTTATTTTGCATTTTAATGATATCCATAAACTTTTCCTTGTAATAAGTCATTATTAACGTTTCGAAGAAAATGATTGATTTTGCGACTTGTCCTATTTTCCCTCGAAGCCATAGATGTTTACGTTTCGATTTGCATGAAAATACGTATTGAGCTTTTACGTTCGCTTTATTAATACTTACCATTTCTTATTCAAGCTTTAGAATTTGCTCGGAGGAGTTCTTCCTGACAGGAATTGAACGACTAATTTTCACTGAAGCTTTAACGAGTCATAATAAATGTACTCGATTGTTAAACCACATTCTGATTTTATTCGGCACAGCGCCAGCTAGCCTCGGACTGATGAAGCTAAATGGAATGGCGTCGAATGAATACCGGTGGAATCAAATAACACATACATTACTTGCATATTTGTGTTAGTTCCGAGGGATTACTCACGTTTAATTATATCGGATACTCCGACTATAGTTTCGGTCACATTCGGTGGCCTTCTTCAAGGAGACAAAGCTGAGTACAACTTCACACTCACATTTAATGCCATTTATTTACATATGATGTTTACAAAACTGCAGTCGTAAGTTCAAAAAGAGGAAGGTTTCGATTAGATGTTTAATTATTATTATTAGATCAGTTTATTTTTTGATGTATGTACCAAATATGTACTCAAACACTTCAGATTCCATGTAATTTAGTTTCTTCTATGGGAGGGAATCGAACCCACGTCATAGACATAGCTCATTACGAATAAGCTGTAGAAGTTCTGTTTACCAAAGGATTCTATTGAACGTTTTTATTAAATGCTTGGTGGTTCCCTTTTATAGCACCAAAGAAAACAAAAGCCTTATATGACGTATTTCAAATTGTCAATTTCCAGGGTGAGTTTATTTTTCCGGTTAATTTTAAATCGTAACCAAAGATATAAATACCCAGTATGTTTCTGTAATTACTTTGGCGATTTGCCGATAGATATCGAGTTTTTCAAATGAGGCGAAAATGCCGTTATACGCACAAACGAGCAACCCGCTCCCGGCGGGGACGAGGCGGAGTATCCGCATGAACTTCCGATTCGAGCTACCCGGCAATTATTACAAATGCCGATAAATTTCCTCATCAAAAATGTGAAACGTAAAATATAACGTTGATTTTAAACAACGACATGTGGCGCGCTACAACGACTGTGACACGATGTGGCGCGCTACGACGACTGTGACACGATGTGGCGCGCTACGACGACTGTGACACGATGTGGCGCGCTACAACGACTGTGACACGATGTGGCGCGCTACAACGACTGTGACACGATGTGGCGCGCTACAACGACTGGGACACGATGTGGCGCGCTACGACGACTGTGACACGATGTGGCGCGCTACGACGACTGTGACACGATGTGGCGCGCTACAACGACTGAGACACGATGTGGCGCGCTACGACGACTGTGACACGATGTGGCGCGCTACAACGACTGAGACACGATGTGGCGTGTTACAACAATGTTATATAAAACAGCTTTGACGACTTTTTACCAGTTTTGGAGAGAGTTGTTGACAGGTGTCGGATCTATCTTCTAATTTCACTGTAATTGTAGTTAATTTATGTTGTGTCTAAATGTTGCGATTGAATTGCTTTTTTAACTTTTAAGGTCGCGTAAACTTTTAATATGCACGTCGTGGTCACACTTTCAATGGAACTTTACATTTTGATGTGTTAATTGATCGATTCTGGCGTTACATTGCGGAAGGTCATTATAAGGTATTTCAGAGTTATTAGTTTATGTAAGTCGTTTACAATGGCGAGATTTTAATATTATTTGAATACAATTTTAAATATTTACTTTTTAAGTTTATTTCGGATTTATCCGGATATAAATAATAATTCTTTATGTTTTACCTATGCGGGAGTAACGTATAACGTTTAACTATAACGTTTTAGTCACGTTTCACATTAAGCTATAGTCGGAGTGTTCGATATAATTAAACATGTGTAATCCCGCACAGGGCATTTGCCATGCAAATAACAGAAACAAGTGGAGAAAAATGGGGGAGGCCTTCACTCGATGAGAGGTCCTTACATAAATAATAACGAATTTAATTAAAAAAAAAAAAACATGTTATATATCTTATATTTTTTTAGAACTTGTATAATTTTATTTTTTATTAAGGAATAAATAAGGCTATATTATTATTATTATTAATCCCGCACAGATAGTCGGAGTGTTCGATATAATTAAACGGGAGTAATCCCGCACAGATAAAACAAAAATGTGTCAAAACCTCGTCAGTTTCCACAGTGAAATAAGTTGTAATAATAATTATAATTTAATATAATATAATAATATTAATAATTTTTATAAGTATTCTATTGTAATTTAGATGTAAGAATGCAATGCAATGTTTTATGGTGATCCTTAACTTAATGCTTAAACAAATAAACTATAAAAGTTGAACACTTAATTGAATTTCTATGAATGGAACAAATCCCGATCCAGTGTGGACGAGGAAAGCTAGGAATACTTTGAATGTGAGAAGCGACGGCGGGAGATACAAGTGCTAATATCCCTTTTATTCGCTATCTCTCCTCATCAGCTATTCCGGTCCGAGTTGTTTGGAAACGAGCAATAAAGCCGCCGCGGGCGGCACTAGCTCTTGCGGCGCTAATCCGTATTTTAATTTCTGGATACACAGTAAAGAGTTTCCATCTGTCTATCATGAAATGAAAAAGTTAGTTTGTTCTCACGGCAGCCGTACGGCAGCCATTTGTCCACTCACACACAAATGTCCTAGGATATTTATTTATTTTTAGCCGGCGAATGCAGATACATAAAAGAATTCCTAGCGCTTGTGAACGAATTTAGTTTGCACCTAGCCGGCAATATGGCATCTGTTAGCTAAAATAAACTAGATTTAAGTGCTAAAAAACGCCTTTTTGTGTTGTGAAATGGTGTATTAATCAATCACATGTGCCCCAAATACGCATATAAATCTACATAAAATGTTTAATTATAAGATTCCATGTGCAACGTTTTTTGAAATAAGTTGTATTTGTACTTCCGAGTGGTTCCGACGACGCCCGAGTTTGTTCGGAACTTTGAATAGAGCTAAACGAACAATAACACAATCACTTGATGGAATAGTTCTATGTATCATCATTCGTCGGTTTCACCCGACACGCGAAGGCGAGCGGCTCCATTTTCTGTCTTTTTTACGCAGCATCGGTGAACAGAATCTTTGTCTTGGATACAAATTAACTCATCATCATCATCATCAGCCGCATGACGTCCACTGCTGGACATAGGCCTCCCCCATTGACTTCCATAAAGACCGGTTGGAAGCGGCTCGCATCCAGCGCGTTCCTGCGGTCTTTATTAGGTCGTCTGTCCACCTTGTGGGTGGACGTCCTACGCTGCGCTTGCCGGTCCGTGGTCTCCACTCTAGAACTTTGCAGCCCCATCGGCCATCGGTTCTGCGTGCTATGTGCCCTGCCCACTGCCACTTCAACTTGCTAATCCGCTGGGCTATGTCGGCTACTTTAGTTCGCCTACGGATCTCCTCATTTCTGATTCGATCTCGTAGGGAAACTCCGAGCATAGCCCTCTCCATAGCTCGTTGTGCTACTTTGAGCTTACTAAGAAGGCACATAGTCAGAGACCACGTTTCGGCGCCATAAGTCATCACTGGTAACACACACTGGTCGAAGACTTTCGACTTGAGGCACTGAGGTAATTCGGACGAGAAAACGCTGCGCAGTTTTCCGAACGCTGCCCAGCCGAGTTGGATTCGACGATTGACCTCTTTCTCGAAGTTGGACCTACCTAGTTGGACTGCTTGTCCTAGGTAAATGTACTTGTCAACAACTTCAAGAACCGAGCTCCCAACTGATATTGGGGTGGGCACAACATGGGCATTCAACATTACCTTCGTTTTGTCCATATTCATTTTAAGACCCACCCGTTGAGAAACTCGATTGAGGTCTTCGAGCATTGTGCTGAGTTCCTCCGACGACTCTGCCATGACCACTATATCGTCGGCAAATCGAAGGTGAGTGATGTATTCGCCATTAATATTGATGCCGAATCCTTTCCATTCCAGGAGCTTGAAGGCGTCTTCCACTGTGGCAGTAAACAGTTTCGGAGATATAACATCTCCCTGTCTTACGCCTCTTTTCAGTGGAATCGCCTTCGAAGTCTGCTCCTGTACTTGGACCTTCATGGTAGCGTTATTATACAAACACTTCAACACTTCGATATACCGATAGTCAATATGGCATCGTTGGAGAGACTCAACCACCGCCCATGTCTCGATCGAATCAAAGGCCTTCTCATAGTCCACAAACGCTAGACATAGAGGCAAATTATACTCTTCGGTCTTCTGTATAATTTGCCTTAGCGTATGGATGTGGTCTATGGTACTGTAACCTTTACGGAAACCGGCTTGTTCGGAAGGCTGGAAGTCATCGAACCTGCGACTGAGACGGTTCGTAATGACCCTTGAAAACAGCTTATAAACATGGCTCAGAAGCGAGATGGGTCTATAATTCTTCAATAAAGTTTTGTCACCTTTCTTGAAGAACAGCACCACCACGCCTCTGTTCCATGCTTCTGGCGTTACACCTTCGAGTAAGACGGAATTAAAGAGCTTCTGAAGGACTTTAAGTACCGGTGTTCCACCCGCTTTCAGAAGCTCCGATGTGATTCCGTCATCACCCGGCGCCTTGTTGTTCTTAAGCTGTTTCAGGGCCATTCTAATCTCGTACAGGCTGATGTCCGGAATATCTTCGGTATAGTGCCGGGTCAGCTTGGCTCTTGGGTCTTTGGCCGCGCTGCTAACAGGCTCAGCTACCGAGGTGTATAACCGTCCATAAAACCTTTCGACCTCCTCTAATACCTCTGCTTTGGTCGACGCTATACTGCCATCTTCTCTCTTCAGCTTCGTCAACCGACTTTGCCCAATAGACATGTCTCTTGCGAACACTTTGGAGCCTTTTTTCCGCTCTATCGTCTCTTTAATACGATTAGTATTAAAGATACGTATGTCGTGTCGCAAGGATTTCGATATCTGTCTATTGAGCAGCCTATATGACTCTGCATCATAGGAAGACTGTAGTCGTAACGAGCGTCGTTCAGCCATGAGGTCTAGAGTATGGTCGGATAGTTTTTGAGGTCTATTTGTACGACGGGGTCTAAAAAACTTAGAGCCCACCGCATGGACAGTTTCTACGAGCCTGTTATTGATCTCGTCCACCGTGGCAAGATTCTCTAGGCAATCGAAGCAACAAATTAACAAATGAACAAATTAACTACTCCTAGAGGATAGTGTGCGAGCCTGTAGAAAGCTATTCAAATATATCACGATTAAAATAAACACGAATGAGACGCTCTCCTGATGGTAAAAGATAACACTTGTCCATGACCATTGCAGCGATACACAGAACTTTGAGTAGCAAACAAAATCCAGGGCATCGCTGCTTTGGCGCTCATTACTTTGAGACATTCAGTGGTAAGAATCGAAACAACCCTGACAGGCTAGGTATTAGACCACAGCTCACCCGATATCGAGTGACGTTGTGGTTGAATATGGTGAACACATCTGGCGTGGTATGGAATTGACTCTCAAGTGAGGCTGCCGGAACACACCGTTAGATGTTTGGCGGCAGATTTTCATCTAGCCAGTCGAGCGCTAGAAAGCACTCTACCACACGGTATGGTTCACTTACAAAGTTTATGTATATTGTATAAGTATCGAATCTCACTATGTTTGTAAGGTAATTAGCCCCGCATTCCGTAAGAGCATTAGAGTATTCCGCGCAACTGCCCCCGCATCCCTCATTAGCCGCGCCCAGTAAGCTGGAAAGACGAACCGTAGTAAATATGTGGAAGCGATAACTCCGTGCATAGTTAGCCGGGAAGCAATCAATTGTACACGACGTGTGTGTTAATGCGAATAAAGCCGCCTATCCAGCGCGCGTCTCGAATAAATAGTGGGGCAAATGCGAACGATAATATTGTTCGTAAATATGTATGTAGGTATATAGGTTGAAAGGGGCTTGTTTGATTATAATTTCGCTGACACGGGAACATTATGATAACTTTTGTCAGAATTCTATTGATTTATTGATGTTTATGCTTTACAAGAGTTACTTGACGTGGAATGTTAACAATTTAAAAAGCAATTCCATGTTGTGTAAATTTGAATATGAAAAAATTGAAATATGATGATAATTGTTGGAAGTGTTGGAAAAAGTCAAGCCACCTGGGAGCTTTCATCGAAAACGCTACCTAATCCCTTTGAGATATAATAAAGCAATGCATGGTGGGATATTTATCTTTTATAGATCTACAAAAAAGTCCACGGTGGCATATATCTACCTTTTAAGCATAGCTTATACCCATTCTTACTACCCGTGCACTATAATAAAAAATAAAAGAACCAAAGCCGTGGTAAGGTCCAGTTTTCTTATGTTATTTTTAACTCTATAGTGACTATGTATTCTGCTCGCCTGGTGCGGGCTGAATATAGAGACGCCTACTTTATTTGTTTGCGAGTTGGCCTGTGCCTGAACACCAATATCTTCATATGAAAATACAAATACACCATACACCAAATATGTGCAAATGTGTAACCAAATATGTGTGTATATGTGTTTTGTATGTGCAAATACACCATTAGAAGTTGAACTAGTTGTTCACGAAGTAAAGATTCAAGAAATTTAAGTAATATTTAAGGGTAAAATAGTTTATGTTTTGTATTGACACGGCCTCTTTTATGCCAGAAAAATAGTACTTGTCAACGGCGCCGGCGCGAACATTTAGCGAACACCCGATAACTCGCATACAGTTTAAAACACCCCACCTGGGGCCGGTTAGCAATAAAAGCTAAATATTTACCTCCACCTGTCGGGAAGGAATTCCATTTCTATTGTTAGTGGAATAAAGGAATGGCGGAGAGTCTTCTCGCGAGAGAAAGGTGGCTTTTTAATCCTGTCGGGAAGGAGGAGGGCACGGTGCCTACAACATGCAGTACCCTGCTTCTCACATATCGTTCACGCAAGCCTGATTCTCGGCTAGCTCAAATATCGCGAAGTATCATCCTAAGCTAGCAAAGTCGTATATACTTGACGAGCTACACGCTGCCGACGTCATGCTTACTGTTAACCTAAACCTAGAGCATGTAGCGATGACAGCTCAGTGGTTAGCGCGGTCGGTTCACGAGCCGCCTGTAAATGCGAGGGAATCCACGGACGATAGTAAATTTCAGAGCGCCCCGCAGAGTATCGGGTAGATGTGGCTCGTGGTACCGATTTTCGATACGCCTGAGTATTTTCTTATGAAGATATATGGTCGACTTCTGAACTAAATCGATAAAGTCATATAATATTTGAAAGTCAGCTGCTAATGACTAACATTCGATAGTTCCACAGCATTCAGTATGCAGGCTATATTTTTATTTTTTTGGTGGTGACTTCTTTAACCGCTTTGAGTGATTTTGTTTTGTAACTTACTGATTTGCGTCACCGACATGCTATTGTGACGTGCATTTTACTTCAATAGGCGCGGGCAGTCCCCATAACTACTTTTTTAATTTCTCCGAATTCGGTATGTAAAGAAAAAAAATACTTTGCTGATTCCAAAACCATTTCGAAATATTACATTCCTGTACATTATTTTGACGTTTAAAACTCTCTAAACTAAGAGATGGGGTATATTTCAATAAAATACACAAGATAAACTTGACTTTCAATGAGTCCCATAATGACGTCATGTAGTTCGCTGTGCAAAAGCAATGGCGAACCTAAACAAAAACTGTCAATGTCAAGTCAACGCAGCGTTGGATTTTGTACTATAATTACAGTATTTGTACAACTATTTCATGCTCCGTACTAGATACTATCCATATCTAAGGATAGTACGGAAAAATACTATAATTTCGTTACTTCATTTATAAAATACCAAAATAGGTAAATATAACACCCGTGCATTGCCAAATCACGTAAAAAAAAAGTTCATTGGGTTTGTCCTTTTTCTTTTTGGCATCATACTCTGTGCATTCTATCAGTTCTAATGTTTCTGTAAAACAGCTGTAATAGATCCATATATTTTTTTAAATCTTAATAGATTTGCCAGCGGCGTAATAGCGTAATAATCCATACAAAAAAGTAATAGATTAGCAACATTAAGAAGCTTTGATAAACAAAATTCTTTATTTCATGTCAGTTGTCAAAGTCAATCAAATGTGTCAAAATATTATTTTTTGTTTTACATGGCAAAGCCCTACTAGGGATATTCAGTCAACCTTATGACGTCATCGCTATCGAAAGTTTGAAAACGTATTAAAAATCAACTACCGCATAAAAAGCCAAAATATTCAAATTAGTTTCATGAAATAAAGTTT
This sequence comes from Biston stratarius, assembly GCA_950106695.1. Taxonomy (NCBI): domain Eukaryota; kingdom Metazoa; phylum Arthropoda; class Insecta; order Lepidoptera; family Geometridae; genus Biston; species Biston stratarius. Next base: position 12,803,960 of record OX467106.1, read on the forward strand.
ACTATCAGAAAAAAATATAAAATAAATACCAAAAAAAAACTTTACATACCGAATTGATTGCGCGTGTTTTGAAAGAATATAGGCTTGCGTTTGATGCCTTCTAGCCCGTAAATGTAAATGGTGTAACGGTCTTAGATAAATAAATCTGGATCGTTCGAATTCAGTTTCGTACATTCGTATGCGTGTGGGCCCAAAATGGAGCCCCGGCCTCGTTAGCGGCCGGATGTGAGCGGCACCGCGCGCTCAGCACATTCCACGACATACAAAAAATAATAAATGTAATTCAAATTATCTGTAGGATTTCATCCCAGCCTGATTGTGTCCTTTCTCTCTCTGAGCTTTAAAGCGTCCATTCGATTTCCACCCAGGAAAAAGCATAAATGTTTCTTTGTATTTACTATGTATTTTATTAGGTGTCCATAGTGCCCGCAAGCTCTCCGTAGTTTGGCGCCGTCGTAAATGCTACAGAAATTTGAACTGCCAAGCTAATTTTAATACAACTTCACTGTATATATTAGTTTTATGGTATATTTTCCTTTGCTACGTACGGAATTTATAGAGCGAGGTTGATTCACGTTGTTTCAGTTCCGGTGGACGGAACTAAATATAAAAAATAGCTTCTACCAGCACCATACTGCTGCGTTTAACTCCCTGCATCCCTCTTGCCGGCTGGAATTGGCTCTCAAGTGAGGCCGCCGGAGCACACCATTAGGGATTATTTTAGCAGATTTTTAACTTGAGAGTGGTAGCTAGCCCGCCGAGTACTAAAGAGTACTCTACCACCCCATTATGGTTTCTTCACGATGTTTTCCTTCACCGGCAGCTCGTAACTACCCACCACGCTAACCACTGAGCCATCATAGCTACAAATCTATTTTTTGCACAAAATGTTTACGTTAGCTGTGAAAACGGTGGTAGCGTATAATTTATACGTCACGTGTAACTCGACGGGTATATTTACTTAAAAAATAAATGGTCCCTCGAGCCGTGCTTCTAGGTATTTTTATATGTTGAGGTTTTTACTGTAGAACAAAAGTTAGTAACCTTTAGAGAGCTGCTTAGGGCAGCCGCACATAAACTAGCCAAGTGCGCCTCACGATATAAGTACAATTATAAATACAAGCAGTAATTAGGTTCACGTAAGCCGAGGGCAGCTTCAGTGTCATAACGTTTCACCAATTTTTTCCATACAATTTTATTTACTTACAAAAAATGCGCATATACAGACACTCACTTATGCACTAAAACACACACACACACATACATTGTCATACACAAACACACACATTCTCTCTCACTCGCTCACACACACACCCACACATACTCACACCCTCACACACACAAGCACGCACACTATACCAAGTGCAGGCAGAATTATCTTAGTATTTTTTTTCTTTTTGGCAACTTTATATAAATTTTTAATTAATTAACTCGTTGCTCACTATTGTTTTGTTAGACGTATCATGTAATAGGAGAAGCCACTGGCTCCTGACACAGTCTTTGACTAGTTCGGGAGCCTATAAATTTAATAGGAGTATATGTTTTATGTCAAATAACATTATTATTTATTTGATTTGATATATTCGAAATATATTTATTGAGAAGACAATCCGACATGACAAAAGAACTTTATTGATAATTATTAGAGACACACCACGAAAAGGTCACCAAAGAACCTCCCATTTATTTCACTTGGTGGTAGATCTACTTCGCAGGAAGTCGTTTTGATAGGTACCATCGCATTACCAAATATTCTGCCAAGCAGTAGTGTGTAAACATTACTATGGTCTGACGTAAAGAGTGCTGCAGCGACAATACAGAGCTGATACTTACCATCGAAAATCTTAAAGTAGTGTGTGCCAAAGCAGCGATTTTTTGGACATGAGAGATGTCTCATCATTAGGAGAGCGTTGTTGTCGTCTTATTACTTCTACGTTTTTGTTAACTCCTGTAATGAATGTCTACTGTCTTTAAGATTTGCAAAGTATATAACATATTATTTTATTACTAACACAAAATTAAATTTCAGAGCAATAGACGTCGGTGTCGAAATGGCATGTCGGTGACGCAACCCATAAGTTTCCCCTACCGAAAACTATAGTCGGAGTTTCCGATAAAATTAAACGCGAGTAATCTCACATAAGTAAAACAAAAAATGAGGCAAAAGAAGTTTTCACTTCTAAATTTTTTAATAATAAAGTCTGATGACATGTCGAGTACCCCGAACGATCCTCGATCAACAATGGATATTGAGGTCGGAACGGCTCGGCGCGGCCGCGATATCGACACGTTAAGCTGATTTTTATTGTCCGCTCTGTTTGCATGTTGCGTATGATGTTCCCCCCTACAGGGTATCCATCTCATTGCGATCATAACAATACCCGTACTGATTATCCCGAGGGACGTCGGAGTCGTTTAATGACGTCATAAAGTCAGTAGAATGTCTATACTGCGCCCTTATTCCGACCTTGCGCGTGTTTTACTGCCGCCAATAAAAAATATTGTTTGTTCGCAGCGATCCTTCACAAATATCGCTCGATCGGAGATACATTACTGCGACGATACGGCGAGCCTCGCAAACACGGCGAGAGCTGCTCGCATCTTAATACACCAAATATTACCGTTTACCGCGCTAGCCTTTCAGGAGGTAATATTTTCGATAAGTTATATGCCTTCATTAAGGAGATTTGTAAATCACAAAAGATATAATATAAAGATTTACTTATATGTATGATAGCCCTGATGGGTCGTTGGTAGTTTATCATTGGTTCGATTCCCACCCAAAACAACCATTAAAAACAAATATTAAAAACAAATGTTTGTTCTACGTATGGGTGTTCTGTATTATAAGTATGTATTCACAAAAAAAAAAAACATGTACTCCATCAGTGATCTGACTGCCATAGTAAAAGTTTACAAAAACCCACTGATCACGCCTGATCGCCGGATCGTAGGCGTCGGGGAAGACTCCACCCTCGGTCGAGTCAGTCCCGCCGTATTTATGCACCTCCGGACTAATCGTCTCTGGACGTCTGTAGATATTCTCACAATATATTTTTGACCAAAAGGAAATATCTTCAAAATTCGCACGTATATTCTAAAGAACTAATTGGTACAGAGCGGGGGCGACGATGCAGCACGCAAGTAACCGATTCACTCGCGAATTGGCGCACTCAGAGTGCATCTATCGGGGCACCACTCGGGCAGCAAATTCCATTGTTTAGCGGTTCGTACAATGAAGGTGAAATTGAACCGATCAGTTCAAGGTTTTGGAACAACTATAAAGTGGCGTCGCTTTTTAGAGCTCCTGGCTATCCGATAGTAGAACGGACAGGGCGTAAAAGTACAATAATAAATTTAAAAAAAAATTGTATTTATTCAGATTAAAAACGGTCAAGCCATTAAAATCTCATTTATTAAAATTAGATAAAAAGTAAAAGAGAAAGCATTAATTGCAATATGATATGATGAAAAAAAAATTAAGATATCAAATCAAATAATAATACAATAGTAAAAAAGTACGTGCAAATATTTCTACAAAGCCTAATCGATGCAGTAACAATTAAAGTAAGACAGAATATCGGGGCATAAATATTTCAAATAATAATAAGAAAGATATACATATAGTAAAAATAACAATACACGCCAGTACCACGAAAAACACTCACAAATATGAAGCGCTGCTTCAAACCTCGGACTCGAACTAACTCCGTCCCACATACTCGTACTAGATATTGTTACGATGAAACAAACGCTGCGAACTTGGAGAGCGGCCGCTTCACGAATAAACTTTATTTGTAGTCGGAGGAAGATAGCAGTTTGCATATTCACTGCGAGACACAAACCGGGCGCGGCGGGCGGACGAATACTACACTGGACATGACTATTCATATTTCGTAGTTTGTCCTTTTTTTTTATGTTATACAGGCTTGGTGTTTGTCTATTGTTGACAAGCAAGGTGTTTGACTACAGCTGTGATCGATAATGGTAAAGCACACCTAGCCTGGAATGGAACTGGCTCTCGAGTGAGGCTGCCGGAACACACAGTTGGGTGCTTAGCGGCAGATTTTTAACTTGAAGGTTTTGTTTAGTAGCTGGCAAGTCGAGTACTAGAAAATACCCTAACACCATGCTATGGTTTTTTCACGATGTTTTCCTTCACTGACAGCTCATTGTTGGGGTTTGAATCCAAGCCCTTCGGTGAGTAAACCGACCGCGCTAGCCACTAAGCTATCATCGCTGCAAATGAATATTTTAAGACAAATGATTTACAGCGCTTGAAAAATTCTACTTTGGCCAATACAAACAACAATGAAATAAAAACAATAAATATATACATTTAGAGTGCCAGCAGAAAAAATAGGTAGTTGTGGGGACTGCTGACAGAAGTCAAAATATTAAAACACGTAACATTAGCATGTCGGTGATGGGAACCCGTAAATTTCGCCCTTACCAAAAATTGCTCAACGCGGCCCAAGCTTTCATTTCAACAAGTATATTTTTACAAAAACCCCGACTTACCACTAAGCCCAAACATGGCTCGGCTACATTGTTCTATTGCGTAGTTCCGGTGTTTCTTTGGACAATATTATATTTCAACCAGTTATTTTGGTTTAAAAATCAAACTACTAAAACATTTTGATGAATTTCTGCCAATCTGAAAGTATATCCTTTCGAATAAATAATAGTTTTCCAAATGGGTTTATAAATGACGGAGTTCTTAGGTAACAAAGAAAAAAATACAACCGAATTACGTACCTCCTCCTTTTTTGAAGCCGTTTCTAAAAAGCTAACGGTGCAGTCTAAGTTATAACAACGGAAAGTAAAAATTATAGAAGCGATCAAGGTTAATAAATAATTTGAATGTTGTATATTGTAAGCTCCAGAAGAAAGCTGCAAAGCTGCAAAGCTGTGCCATGTTCAATTGGTCCGCGGGCGGCAATGGCATGTTTTATCGCAGCGTATTTGCTAAGACTTCCCGCGGACTGTGACGTCACTGCATGCGGCCGTCACGACGTGCATATATGTTTGTAATATATAATGAATATTTTGCCTTCCGTCTTCGTTCTCTGCCTACTGATCTCTGCGCCATACCCACAAACTGTCATATGGATTTTTAGTAGTTCATACGATACGAGTAGTAGTTGTAGCAGTAGTGTACTAAATAACTCGATAAACGCTTGAGTTTGAAAGTAAAGGGTCAAATTTTAAACCATCATCATCATCATCAGCCATAGGACGTCCACTGCTGGACATAGGCCTCCTCCTGGGGGGGTTTTTTCCAATACTCGCGACGCTTGGCAGGCGGGTTGGCGAGCGCAGTTAGGAGTGATTGTCCAAGGAAGACGCTGCTGCCCATCTTCCGGATTACATCCCTTAGCCGACTCTTACGGCAACCACGGGCAGAGAGGGTGGGGTACAATTCTTACGCCGGCACCACCACGGCAAAATTTTAAACCAGCGCTGTAAGAATTATATCTTTACAGCATAAAGCTGACTTTGTCACTACTGATGTTTTGTTTACATTTCTCAAATATGTATGATTGTATAACAGTATGTTTGTCAATAGTTTTTTTTTTTTTCTTTTTTTGTTATCTATTCCAACTTATTTTAGGAAAAATTCACGTTGATCTTGTAGCTAAAAACCCGATTAACAGATGAACGCCGTAGAAAATTTTAAAATATTTCTGAACCCGTGATTACCATAATTTTAAAGTAAATCCTCTCAAATCTGTCTGCGTCCCGAGCTCTGAGGCGAGTTAACTCCATCGCCACATCGGCGACGCCTCTCGGCCATCAAAGGAAACTCGTTAGTTCCTCCGCAGACAAATAGGCCTTTGATCCGCCGCGGCGGCTAATTGCCGCCGGCGTAACTAGATTGAAAGAGATTATGATTGCCTCCTTTACAAATAGCAACACGGGCTAACGAGTACAGAGAGGGCGGGGCGCCCCGCGACACGCGCCGTCTGCAGGCGATACGGATACATCGCGTGCACGTACTCTAGTGGTAAAGTTTTTACAGGCATACTTCTACTAACTAAGCGCTTTCATTCGACTTCTGCACGAACCGCTTCGCAAAATTTCTGCTCGAGCGAGTGCTTGCCGGTATAATTATACTATCGAAGTGTCTTCAGGTTCATTGGTCTTCTCGAGTGCACCGGTGTCTGTAGGCAAGCGTGCTTGCTTTATCTACGAACGGTAAGCGCGAACCGGGGGTTCCGTACAGACTTGTAGATATGTAAATAGTTCGTCTATCAAGAGAATTATTATGAAAGCACCGAACATTGCTCGCACGAAAAGATAAACTGGATGGAGAGACAAACTTAACTTTATCCCGATACATCAAAATCCATAGAATTAAATTTTAGGTTATCTCCTTTACTGGTGCTACAAGACTTTGCTTCTTGCCAATTTTCATGATTCCAGGTCGACGGTAAATTCCCTACAGGTTTGTATACCCATATTTATGCAATAAATGAATGAATTATAAATTATTTTGATTCCCTTGCGAGTGTGAGTATTACAGTACGCAGGATAAACAGCCGTATCTTATGATCACGTAGTTTACTAGAAGTTTGATATTTCTACACTTCAAGGATTACAGTTCTTTGTATTTGATATTAATTTCAACTTGATATCTCCCTGTGTTGAGAAAAAGGGTCTTCACAGACAGACAGACAAGTGAAGTGATCCTAAAAGGAATTCCTTTTTCTTTTTGAAGTACGGAACTCTAAGAATACTTCAACCATTACAGACCAAATATATCAAAGTTATTTGAACGTATATTCCCTATCGTACACAAAGTTGATGGAGGTGGTAAAGGTTAATAGTATTTGTATTTCATCAATTTGTATGAAGTTTGGGCAGCTTAGTTGGGAAACCGTCGGGTTTCCAATCCGTAGGTCGTAGGTTCGAATCCCGCGGCACGCACCTCTGCCTTTTCTAAGTTAATGACTTCAAACGGTGACGGAAACATCGTGAACTTACATGCCCAAAAACAAGAGGTTTAAAATCTGCAACCCTCACTTGTCCGGTGTAGTGGACGCCTGCGCTCAGCAGTGGAACAGCTTTTATACAAACAGGGTATTTTTTTTATAATACAACGTACTTGATCAGGTTAAGATTTCCTGGAACATAAAGCTTAAGAATGTACAATTGTACAAAGTCTTTTTTCATCGCATTTTCTTTTTTCAAATGTATAATTTTTATTATTTCTATTTGTTATAACGTTTTAAAGTCGACATTAATTAATTCTAATCTAATGAATATGAGTACTGTGGTAAATGGGCAGCCAAATACAAAGAAATCAGATGCTTTCGTGTCCATTATTGTGATGTTAAAGTGTGCGAGCTCATCGCCCGAGTACGGATATCGGCAGATATATGTTTTCAAAAAACAACCTTAATAAAATAAGAATTCCTCGGCTGCTAATACCGGTATGTTCTTATGAATTTCAAATTGGAGCGCACCCCATTTCCTTGTCAGACGAAGTGCGTGGTTCTCCTAAATTGTCGGAAATCAGTTGACACGCGCTCCGCGGAGCCGAGGGTCGCCGGGGCCGCGCGGGGCGGCGCGGGGCCGCGCGGGGCCGCGCGGTGACATGACGGCTAAGACATGCGAATAAATATAAGTTGATGACACGGTGGCGATGGGAGGGGAGATCGACTTTTTCAAGTTTACCAGATTTCAACATTTCGTATATAAAAGGTACTTACACTGAGTTAAAGCCGTCTGTCTGTCCTAAGTGTAATATTTCCCATCGTTCGTGAGTTTATGAGGTTAATAAAATTTGACTGAGGATAAATGATGAACGTCATAAAAATTTGTTAGTGGCACCTGTACAAACAATTTTCAATTTTGAAAGCAAAACGTGCGAAATGCGGCGCCTCCGCCTCGGGCTCTGATTAGCGGAGTAATTATTAACTATCTGCCCCGATCATCTGTTTAATGTTAAACGAACTTTGCTATGAAAGGATCAAGCGTATCACGCGGTTTCCGGGTGAAATGTAGCTCATGTCTTAATCCAGGATGTATGTGAACTATGTGTTTGCCGAATTGCATCATCGTCATAACTTCAACAAATAAAACATAACTTCAAATTTTTTATGTGTTATAAAGTAGTAGTATGTCACTCGGAGAGAGTGAAGGGGCATTCTCTCGTCACACGCACACAACCGATCTGTTCGTGCAACTCTTAATGGGTATTAAAAATAAGCGTTTGATAATCAAGATGCGGTCTAGGATGGAGCGCGCTTTAAAGTAAAAGTCATCGACCTTGACCTCGAGTCGAGATCAATGACTGACATGATACACACAGACATAAATACACAGAGATATTTTTTTTCATTTGTCTTTTCGGGAATTTGTCATTTTAGGAAGATTTTATTTCAGGATTTTGTCATTTTGAGAATTTACCATTTCGGGATGTTTTCATTTAAAAAGTTGTCGTTTTAGAAGTAAAATTTTATGAGTAGACTATTTGAGAACCCCCGTTTGAACCTGAATGTGTGAATGTAGTCGCATACGACAAGTTACACTACAGAACCTAGGTTTTTATGCGCAAACAAACACCTGTACTACATTTATTTATATCTGTGAAGTCACTGCGTCGTGTTGTAATGTTATCGTTAATCGCGTATTTTGTCGTTTCGCGTCACGTCCTTCGTCTCGTCAGCTGCCGCCAGCAGCCAGTCGTCACCGATTGTAAATTAGCTGAAAAGCACCGAGCCCTCGCCGCCCTCCGCGCCTCTTCTCCTCGACCTCGTCTCCTCCCCGTCGCGGGCCTAGTTCAAATGTTTCCAATACTGAGCGCGCTCTATGGTTTTACTTGTTACATAATCAAACCTATGTGTTGTTACTCGGACGTCACTCACATAAGATTTCAACTTTTTTTTTGTAAAAGTAATGAGACGAGCTTGACGTCCCCCTGATGGTAAAAGTTAATGCATGTCTATGACCATTGCAGCGATTCACATAACTTTAAATAACAAAATAAAGTCCAGGGCATCGCTGCTTTGGCGCTCATTACTTTGAGACTTTCGATGGTTAGTCTCAACAGCCGTGTCATGTCGCTGCAATACGATCCAAACCGGAGCACAGTAATATTTACATACTACCGCTTGACAGCGGAATATCTGGTACTGTAGTAGTACCTACCTAGACCGCCTCCCGCTAAGAAGATCTACCACCGAGTAAATCAACTCGTAATATGAATATAGTGTGTCGTATCATTCAGCGACAATCGTCGTATGTCAGAGCTGGACTCTGTCCATCTCGCTGTCATTTCAAATTGTACTTGAAAATGCGCTGCGCTACGTGGGTCATATTTGTTCTCCGTCCAGTAAAAACAGTATTTTTAAAACGAAACCAACAAATCCTATGATCATAAACTGCAAACATAAACACGCCAGTCTTGTCTCCTGTTTTCGCATTAAGTATTTTATTACACAAATTAATTACTTTCTTTTTTAAATGTTTGCTACAATATGGATCATTCACGTTTACTGCAATGTTTAGAAATTAATAAATAGAAAAGAAATAAATTTAATAAATCAAAAAAAAAAAAAAAAGTCATTTATTCAGTTTAAGCCCTGGTAAGGCACTTATGAACGTTAAGTTACATGTTTGAATCTACCACCGGCTCGTAATTACACTTCAACTGAGAAGACTCCGGCAAGAAAAGTAATAAACACTACTTAACCCATGAATAAACTGAGAGCAGGATGTCAACAACTCTGTCGCATCGGGTACCAAGTAGAGATATGGTACATTTGATGACACTTAAGTAGATCCAGAGTAATTAGGGCTGCCTCATCCTATTCTGGAGCTTTTGCAGCTTAGCCAGATTTAAGACTAGAAAAGGCTGAGTTGTTTATCTAAACAAAGATACCAATATCCCTTTTGACAGCTCACGTCGGAATATATATGACATTCCAAATTGTTGTCGGCTTTGAGTAAAATATTTCAATGTGGATGGTCACTTATAGGGATGGTCATAGACGTATAGGATGTTAGAAACAAGGGATGGTCATTAGATGGTCCGGATAGTTTATTCAATAAAATAAAAATGCTTAATAAATATATACGATGAGTGATATCTAATGTACTATGTTTTTACTTGGTACCCGATGCGGCAGGATCACTGACACCCCGCTCTCAGCCTAAAAGCCGAACCTTGGCTTACGATATAGTCGTAATGTAAAATTACTTATCTTGAAATTGTTTACAATTGACTCGGCCAATTACCTGTGAGCCCAATCACACTCCAGCCCTCCGAATATCTATCAAATAATCAAGTCGATCCCTTGACGTAAAAAAAGAACAAACAAACACACTTAACATTTATTTCGTTGGTTTTGTATCGTTCCCGAAATATCGCCGTAAAATGTTTTATTTCAATATTTGCGCCGGAGCCTTTGTGGAGCGTGGCAACAATGTTGCCCTTCCGAGGTTCTTCTGTTTCAAGCGATTCCAATACCGACGCGCTCTGCGGGGAATGTTCCTTTATTTGTGTTATTCTGTTTCAAGTATTTGTAAATGATACGAGAGTGTTGCGATTTGTGTTCATGTAAAAACAATACAATATATTATAAATTTGCAAATGAATTGATTGTAGGTACATTGCAGTATCTTTGGCGGTAGATTTTCAAATCGAGTCTGTAGAAGTCGAAGCGTCAGGAATATCAGCGAAACATTCCTATAATTACCAGATATTATTGCAGGTTTGCAGGGCCGTTGAGACTAACTATCGAAAGTCTCAAAGTCACGAGCGCCAAAGCAGCGATGCCCTGCACTTTGGTTTGCTACTCAAAGTTCTGTGTATCGCTGCAATGGTCATGGACATGCGTTATTTCTTATTATCAGAAGAGCATTTCGTTCACTTCATCACTATACATAAAAAAATTGCATTACAAATTCGCGATTTTTTAAGTGGCCTAACCTGGGGCACTTCAAGCCAAATGCAAACATCGTTCTAATCACCACAAGTGTCATTTTTTATAAATATATTTTTTGATATTGAAAATTTTTCATGTAATAAGTGTTTCTGACAAATTTAATGATATATATTTGAAATTATATTTCAGAATTTGACTTGTTACATTGGTGTTTTCAATAAAATAAATGTTACTAAAAACCGGCAACAAGGTGTTTTCCGCTTACCATTGTGTTGCCCGCCTGCTTGTTTGTTACTGTTGCATAAAAAATGTTCAGCTATTACCAAGAGTAGTTTAATAACTTTTACGATCACACACACTAGTGCTGACAAATGAAATAAATCGGTAAACCCGATAGGTTTTAAGAATCACAAGTTATTTCTAAAACGTTACAGAAGCTATTCAGCAGAACATATTTTATTTCTATTTTTGGAGAAGTGCTGACCTCTGTGGTCAATCACAGAACTACAAATATTGTGTTATAGGAAAATGATATGAATCAATCGTGATACTGTCCGAGCGGTGTCTTTCGGGCGCCTAGAGCGCTCATCAAAAAACGCCCTCGGCAAGCGACCCGGGACCATGTCCTGCAGAGCTCCCTCGCCCCGTACTCCACCCGGTCCGTCCGCCTCAGTGCAGTTGTACTAAGCAGTCACTTCAAAAAATCAACACACTGTTTTACTATGGAGTCCCGGTGCCATTTATTTCTTACTATGTAGTCAGTGGTATATCTTACTTGTACTAGTTGTGCCGCGGCGTACACGGTAACAAACTAGAAATGTCGTCTTGTTACGTTGGTCTGAACGTGTTCAGAGGTAGTCGTAGTGGTCCGGGGCGCGGCCGCGGGCGACATTGTCCTTATCTACAAAGGACGCCTGCCGGAGACAACCTGTCCGGCAAAAATAATATCTAGACGGCGCCATCTGTACCTCGCCGGCGCCTTCACTCACAGCCATGTATCTCAAAACTAAAGACATGCCAAGCACTTGTTTGTAAAATACAGGGCCGTTGGGACTAATCGAATCGCCCTGAATTGTGTTTTGTTAGTCAAAGTTCTGTGTATCGCTGCAATGGTGATGGACATGCTATCTCTTACGATAAGGAGAGCGTCTAATTGCTTTTACATGGGTTTTGTTCAATAATTGTAATCTTTGTATTAACAACAAGTTATTTTAGCTTACGTCGAGAAAAAATAATATTTACACGTAACTATTTCTGAATTTACCCGCACTTGCCCTCACTCGAGCATCTCATAACTAAGGCAAACATTTGCGTCTCCGAAGTGATACGAATTCGGGGCGTTGGACACATCAAATAACATCAGTTTTTATGATTCAATCTTATATGACATTTCATACCGGAAAGCACGTGCACACACTGCTGAATACAATGCTCTGTGTAACGTCAAAAACAATTCTGTAACTTTGTTAGCAAATTCTATGCCTGAGTGTTCTGTATATATTATAAGTATATAATTACAACAAAAAGTATTTAAGTATTCTAGTATTTAAGTCCCAGTACAAAAAGTATTTAAGTCCCCATAGTACAAGCTTTGCTTAGTTTGGGGCTAGATGACGCTGTGTGAAATGTTCTACGATATATATTTTATTTATCTGAAGTTTAAGAATCTGCCGCCATGTTTCTTTTACATACAGTACCATCGTTCGCTACTATTTGTTATAGATTTCCGCGCTACATATACTTGCGCTGGAGAGAAATATACTTGAAAACGCTTATTCAATAAATACGATCGAGTACGTTCCACAAGCCTTGTCCTTACGAAAAGTATATAAACCAATGCTCCTAGTGCAGATTAGGTAGTAGTGGTTGACTACTAACACTGAGAAGCGACATGTTCAAAGAAACAGATTCTTTGAAAGCTGTCAGAAAGACTTTCAAAGCGAGACTTAAAAATAAATTCGCTCATATTATGAAAGTATTGCACGAGTACAGTGAATAAAGAAGAATTACTATACATGCCTATTTATATAAAACGCCTAGAAGAAGTAGCTTGGTTAGCGATAAGTAGTACAATGAACTCCTTTCGGCGAAGTGCCAGTAGTTTGTGTAACCCTATACGTTTATGAAGAATATATAATTATTATCAATTTTGGGAAACTACATAGCTTTGTAAAACTCACTCAGTATTCTGATTTGACGACTCTAGTCGTTCCACTCACTCGCCCGTTAGTACCATCACTTAGTCCAGTAACTCGTTCGTAGCCAGCGGCGCTGGCTTCCTTTGTACGCGATCTACTTTGAATGCTGCTTTATTTTTAACGAATAAAAAGCAGTTCAGTTTGGTTTTACGACCGCGGCGGAGGGAGAGCGGGTAACTTACCCAACATGTGCGCACTAAGCTTTTCAAAGTTTTATGGGCGGGTAAAATCTAAAGGAGTCTGCGAGCGTTTCATTTAAAAAAGCTCTTATGATTTATTTAGCGCGAATGAGTGACAAATTTAAATTTGCTAAAGTAAAGACCACACCTTCTCAATAAGGAAACATTGACTCAATTTGTTTTCGGTCGTATATAATAATCATAAAGACTTATTTTCATGAATGGAAACGGTATAGAAACACAAAATACTTGTAGGCTGTAAGAATGTGGTAAACTATGATTTGGTAGAATAAGCTGATGAAACATGAATCGCAATCAAAGCAAATTAATGAATACAGGCTCTGCAATGATATTTAAGTACTAAAGAGGTAAATAAACTACACTCAGTGACGCGAGTGTATAATACCGACGAATCTTACGACATGTCATTAATATCTATTCCGCCGTTCAGTAGTTACGAAGGAACATACATATGTATACACACAGGGCAAACACAAAACCCTCGTTATTTGCTGTCACTGAAGTCGTGTGAAAATGTTAAAATAGAAAACAATTTTTTTTATAACACCTAAGTTGTACTCAGCTTTGTCTCCATGAAGAAGGCCACCGGATGCGGCCGAAACTTTAGTTGGAGTATCCGATACAATTACACGTGAGTAATTCCAAATAAATAGCACAAAAATATGTCAAAACCACGTCAGTTTTCATCCCACTAATATTATAAATGTGAAAGTTTGGATGGATGGATGGATGTTTGTTACTCAATCACGCCAGAACGGATCTGGATGAAATTTTGCATGTAGATACTTTAGGCCTTGGAATAATACATAGGATTTCTTTTCATCTTCATCCATCACCATGCGGGTAAAATCGCGGGGCGTAGCTAGTAATAAGATATTATAATCTTTTACATGAATTGGCCATAAATAGTTTTGAGGTTTTTCATAAATAAATACGTAGAACATCTAACATAGCACCATCTAGCCGCAAACTAAGCAAAGCTTGTACTATGGAATCCAGCTAACTGATATAATACTTGTATACTCTTTGTAAACACAAAGTACACCCAGGACACGAAACAAACATGTCTGCTCATCACACAAATGTTTGTCTCGAGTGGTAATCGAACCCGCGCCCTATAAATTCAAACCAAATGAGCTAACAAGGCAGCCAAATACAGTAGAAGTAAAAGCGAGAGGGGTACCGCCAAAATGACTTCATTATCTACTAAAACCGCGGCCGAGAACCGCCATAATTTCTTTTGAAACGGCAACAAATGTGTTCTGTAAATATTTCGTACTTTTTTCTGATTTCGACTGAAAAAGTTACGAAATGAGCTTGATTTCGTAACGAAACATTTACCGTGAAATAATTGTTGTTACCGCAGCCGTGATGTAGCGGCACTCGGGGAGGGCGGGGCAGGACGGGCATACTTCACATTACGTATAATTTGCGAGCCGTAATGAGCGCCCAGCGCTCTGCGGCCGAGGTACAAGCGCCGCCGTGCAGCCTACACGCCAGGTTATTGTGACGTAAACTGTTTCTGTGAAATACTGCTTTCAACAAGGCGGAGGCCTGACGCACTCCATGAGTTTGTTTTAAATGGCGCTTTACTTTTTCAACCATTTTTTTCCGCGAGCTTCGGAACCGACCTAAAATGTCGACAGCTCGACACCTTATATTACTAGTTAGTGAGTAGTATTTTTTCACAATGGAAACTGACGTGGTTCTGTCACATTTTGTTGAAACTTATGCGGGATTATTCACGTTTTTATATCGGATACTCCGACTATAGTTTCGGCCGCATCCGCTGGCCTTCTTCAAGGAGACAGCGCAACGCGCGCACGGCCGGGTCGTTGGTGCGAAACAAAACGAGATAATTCAACGTGAGTAATCACTCAAAATTAAAACAAATAATATATAATATTTAGTTTTATCTTGTAGTCTTTAGGGTTTTTTGTTTTCCATGGTAACACGTTTGAGTTTTCTTGGGAAAAGTAATGTGTGAAGAGAGAGGAGATTCTGTAAGGGTTAAAAAATGTTTTGTAATTAATTTTTTTCGTAAGCTCGTAATCAAATCGGCACTGAACTAAAATGAATAATCAGACAATTATAATGACTATAAACCAATATGAAAAAAACTTATTTTCGTAACACAATACATGTACCACTGAGTAAAAAATATGTATTATATTTATGTTTCTTATTTTATCTATTATCTTATTATATCAAATTATATCGACTTAATCAACAGCTATATTACGATAACAAACACGTAAAATATTATAACCAACAAATAATAGACATACTGCGGTAATGTTATAATTACAGTGTTTTTGTTCCGAAGCAATCCCGGGTGCCCGAGGGGAGCCCGGGGCAAGCGGGGCGGGGACACAGTAATGTACTGACGGAATGAGATTTAATATTAAACGGGTAATTACGGACGAATGATATTTAAATGAGTTTATGAAGCCCACCTTATATAATGCGGTCGGGTTTCCTAAAAACACAACACAGCGCAGCGAACACGTTACAATACCCGCACTTGTTTATTCCGCATAAATAAACGATACTTTGTATTGTTGACTCACGGAATCAATATACGTATAAACGTTGGGAGAAATTGCATGGGGATGAGTGGAGCGAGACAGAGAGAGAGAGAGAGAGAGAGAGAGAGAGAGAGAGAGACGAGCCGTGCAAAGAAGACCACTGTAGTGTTGCATAGTCTGTTACCTCTTCTTTAACTAGTGTAAACGAAGTCGGTGTCCGTGTCTGTTTGTACACTATTCCTTCTAAGCCACGCAGTGGATTTTGACACGGTTTTCACTGTCATTTAGTAGATTCTATTCCGACAGGTTTGTACATACAATATATCCTAAGAAACTTTTTCACGTACAAATTCGAATATTTTATTGATAACATCAAAGTTACAAATCAAATTTGGTGATATCATTTCAAATATATCATTAAATGTGCTAAAACACTGATTACATATCAATGAAAAAAATTACTGTATTAAGTATATCAAAATAAAAATAAAGTAGAAAAATTCAATGATACGTAATGAAGTAAAACAAAGTAAATTGAACCCGTGCGAAGCCGGGGACGGTCGCTAGTGGATGATAAATCCAACCTCTAGATTTATTTGCCTGATGCTAAACCAACGTAAACAACAACAAGAATATATAACATATAATTTTTTGGGAGATTTACCTCCACGTGAAGACACAGCCTCGATAAAATTCGCTTTATTAGTTAGTAGTTTTAATAATAATTAGTAAAAATATAATAATATTTTTTAACTATAATCTAAATTTAATTTATCTTCGTGTATTTATAATCAGCAGGCAATTCGACTATTCGACGTTTATTATGTTTCGCCAACTCCGCAGAAAGTAATTAATGTCTTCGGCAATTTGCTAACGAAACCATTTATTGAAGTCTTTATTGCACACATTCATTATCGCAGTTTTTTTTAATGTAAACGTAATGAGACGAATGAGACGCTCTCCTGATGGTATGAGATGAGGCTTGTCCATGGGTCCATGGGCATCGCAGCAATACACAGAACTATGAGTAGAAAAAACAAATTGAGAGGTGTCCTATGGACATTGGACACCCGGTTGGAACGGAGTTCCTTTCAACTATAAAATATTTTTGCATATTGTCTGAAAACGGCAAGTTGCTTCGATTGAAAAAGAAATTAGTTTCCTGGGTGATCTGGAAGTGCCACGAAAAGATTTTGGTGTCGTTTTTCATTGCTACACATTTTTCGGTCTAGCCTCTCAGCCTGCAAACAAATCTGAACAATAACGTCAGATAAGTCCAAAACAAAGTCTAAAACGTCGCTGCTTCGGCGCTCATTACTTTGAGTTTTCGATGGTTAGTCTCAACAGCCCTGTAATTTCGCTACCTGCAGTACCCTTTAAACCGGAACACAGTAGTGTTTACACACTACTGCTTGGCGACAGATAATTTATTATCTGGGACTGCTGTGGTACCTACCTAGACGCGCGACGTCCTGTTAAGGAATCTACCACCAAGTAAAAAAATAAGATAGGCGTGCATAGGGGTCTTCTAAATGTGCGTGCTCCATCTTCGACTACATTATCGCTCACCATCAGGCGATTAGGTGTTCAAACAATAAGCTTAGAGCACCCCCACCAATTCTCGCTTTGATATAGGCAAGTTTGTCGGAGGCAAGTCACTGCACCTGGAAGTTCCTTGACTTAGTTCTTATGGCATCTGGACGGCATTTCTGAAGCTGATCTATCTTTCCAGGTGAGCTGACTTCCACCCGCACAGTTACAAAATAACGTGAGTGTCTCATCCTTCTAGTTAATATTACAGTACATGCCACAGAGTATGAAATAGAACAGATAGATTATTACGTAAACAATTGGTGAAGACTCCTTGCCGATTAATTTGTGGCTTGTTTTACACGAACTACAAGCAAATACATAAATTGAAATAAATAACAATTAAATATGTTTCATTTGCGTTCGACTACATCTTATCTGATGTTAAGCTATGGTCTAGGATGTAGCACGCGAGTTACGGAACCGCAAATTGAAGTTTTTTGCCAAGAATCTAACTGTGTGTTCCGGCAGCCTAGATTGAGAGCCAGTCCCATTCCAGGCTAGGTGTGATTTACCATCTTTGCGCACACCGTCGCTTAACATCAGGTAAGCTGTGGTCAAACACCTAGCTTATTAAACGTAAAAAAACCTCAATTTCATTCTCTATTTGAAAGAGGTCTTAGCAACGAGGTTATCTAACTATATTTACAACACTTTATTTATGACATAAGCCCTGTTTTCCATTACATTCAACAATACATACAAAGTTAAATAACAAACATATGCTAATGGATATTGTTGTTGCCTAGCAAAGGTGTTACTAATTATTATTTTCATCGTTTTTAAATCTCGTTAAATTATCGAATAGCCCTTTAAGAAGTTTCACTTCAAAAAAGTAAAGCTAAGAAATTTAAGGAGACTTCATTCATTTAGTATGCAACAGTACATCTGTGTTGTTTTCTAATCCGCGCCGCAGACTGCCACGCTCCGCTACATCCCGCCTCGCTACAAAACTCGTCGTGTGACCTACCCGGTCTATTATTTAACTTTAAGGACGTAACTTCATATAAACCTGCCTCACCTCTAATGAGGCTGTCCTCCCAGACGAGATTAACAGTACGAGCAGATCTCTAGAGGTGCCACTACTGTGTAATCTGTGTACCTCGCGCGGAGGAACGAGAAAAACTCGACCTTAAATAATGAATGTTCTTGCGCTCATTATTCTTCGAGATAATGCTGCGGGCCTCCGCGGAGGCGCCGCCGCTGCCGGGACTCGCCAGCGGAGACGCGCGTTAGTGGAAGGGACCATCGTTCATTTGTATGAAAGGCTTTGCCCCCGAAAGGTCTACGTTAGTAGCCAAACTTAAGTTTTTGGTAGGTTTTGTAGCGATTATATTAATTATGTAGCTCAGTGGTTATAGCGGTCGGTTTTCACGTCGTAGGGCGTGGGTTCAAATAATCGTAACTTTTTTTGGACATTGTACTTTGTGCATTTTGCCAGTACAAAATACTTTATAATTTCAAGTGTGTCGTGATATAAATTCGTGTATAACCTAGTCACAAAGTCACAGTCAGAGAGTGTTAAGTAAAATAGTGTTGTGTTTACTTGAAGTTTCTACTAAATTTAGAAACATGAAAAGATTTGATCCACCGCAATGTTTTGTGTTTTATCTGGTGAAGTGTTGTTCCAAATTATGAAAACCGTAAAAATATTTTTTTTCTATGATACTGTTATAATATTTAAAAATTTAACTAAAGTAATAAATTCTTTAATACAGATTTTGAATAATTTGAACTGAAAGGTATTTTGTTCATTGTGTTTATTGTTTTTAATTACTATTATAATATAAAATTTTGTTGATAAATATTGATCAACAATTTAGAGACTTCTTGAAATCTATTTTACTCCAATCTAGTGACATTTTATTAAAATTTTGGTGAATTTATTTTTAACACGGCAACACGGCATCATTGATTTTAATTTTGAATTTTTCGCGACTTGAACACGTAATTATGTTTATCACCGGGTCTTAATCGCGCACAAAATACTATGATATTAGTTTTGATTTATTGTACACTTCAACAATTATAGAAAACAGAAGAAACTGACAGGTGAAATGGAAATAAAATAACAGGTGTAACAACTGGCGACCTTATCTCTTAAAGCGATCTCTTTCAGGCAACCTCATTTTGTTTATTTCGACGTGTCGGCCAGGTTGCAATAACCGTGATCAACTCACTTTTTCATCTCGTCAATCGGATCCATCGTAAAAAATATACTTTAGAATTAAGAAATAATTTTCCAAATCGATTTGTAAACGACCGAGTTATGAGGTAATCAACAAAAAAAAAACAACCGAACTGAGAACCTCTTTTTAACCGACTTCAAATAGGAGGAGGTTCTTAATTTGATTTAAAGTCTGTTTAAAGACAAATGAGTTTTGTTTGCACCGGTTGCCTTTAGCATGCAGAAGTAGTGCCATGTTTTATCGGATGGGTAGCCGAATTTGTTTTATGATGAATTAGTATTTACCCGGAACTTTGCGCGCGGCAGTATTGGGTTTGTTATAACCTGATTTACATGCATATCCTTGGTATCCACTAAAAAGCCCCTCAATGCCCTCATATCTTATTGAATCATACGAACCTCAGCCAAATTCTGTGCATTCACGCTGACGCGGCGCGCGGCGGCTTCCACGAGATCCCACAAATCTATTCCCAAATTGCACGTAATAAATCTCACATTAGCGTGACCGCAAGGTCAAGGCCTAATGTGCGGTTTATACGGTGCCGGCGCCCTGCCCGGTGCCCCGTCCGGTGGCCCGCCCGGCGTGGGGGCCGCTTCAATGAAGGCGCTTCTTGGATTCATTAGCTGCGGGGATATGGCGGTCAGAGTTTAATCTCGCAGAAAAAGCACTATGTAGTGCTGATAGCTCAGTGGCTAGCGCGGTCGGTTCACGTGCTAAAGGGTTTGGATTCAAACCCCAATAACGAGCTTGAGCTGAAGTGAGGAAGCCATAGCATTCGATAGGTATTTACTAGTACTCGGCTGACTAGCTAGCAAATCTGTCGCCAAGATCTAAATCCTAACAATGTGTTCCGGTAGCCTCACTTGAGAGCCAGTTTAATTCCAGGCTAGATATGCTTTACCATCTTCGACCACACTGTCACTTAACATCAAGCAAGCTGTGGTCAAACACCTAGACAGTTAAACAAAAAAAATGCAATCAACGTAATCGACACTATAGATAGTGTCGATTACGTTGATTGCATTTTCATTTTCATAAAGACAGTCTTCAAATCAAGCGGGACTTTTCGTCTCTTAGAATTAGACCGATTAGAAAATGGACTAAAATAAAATCATTTATTGATAAATGCTAGTTTTGCAACGTTCACCGCGGCGTCTAGTAACAGACGTCACTTTTGTTCTACTTTTTCATATGTTTTAAACGGCTGAAGTGTTACCCAGTGGTATGGTTACATTTAATCGATTTACTAAAATGATTCTGAAGAACTCTGATCGTTTCGCTGCTGCTGTCGATACCGATATTTGCAAAGTATTTAATAGATAAAAGAAGGTTTTACCGAACTCTGTAATTATATATTCGTACGGAACCCTCGATGCGTGCGCCTACCTCGCACTTGACCGTATTCATTCCCGAACTGAGCCGCCTAAGTGATCGTATGTATTCCCTGTTATTTGCAAGTTTCTCGTCCCTAGCCGGATTTGTTCGCGAGCGTTTATTCATTACCTCTCACTGTGGGAGCCTGGGAGTACGTTCGAGGGTTCGGCTGAGGATTCCTCGAATATTGAACCGGACCCCAGAATATATAGCAGTGCTGCGAGCACCGAACTCCGATCGGAGCGGGCACGCGCGTGTACTGCGGGTAGGTGTATATTACATATCTCGTCTTAATCGCGAGTTCGGCGCATTGCTCGCCCTCTTTGCAGCACTCTGCAACTCGCTCTTGGCTATGAAATGTAATATCACCAAAGATATTTCAAGATTGAAGTCATATTGATAGTAAACCTTCCTCGTTCATAACGAGGTGATATTTTATTGTAGCGAATATATTTAGACTTGATGTTTTGGTCAAAAATGGTAAATACGCCAAGTCTATAACGGGAGCTGGCTCTTCAACTGTCCTCAGGTCGAGCCCGCGTTCCTTTCCGCTCTTAAATCCGTACATTCCAGCCGAGTCGCCTCTTAATTCAAACACAGGCCTTTTAGAAATGAATCTGAATCAGCCCTGTTGTTATAGATTGTACCACTGGTGGGTGCCCCACTTCCCAATGTGAGAAGGTCGTAGGGAAATACGGGAAAGGCCGTAGTCCACCACGTTGTCCAAGTGCGGGTCGGTAGACTTCACATATCTTCCAGAAAGTTTAGTTTTTCCTTAATATCTCGGATATGGATAATTGGATATGTTTCCTCACGATGTTTTCCTCCACCGTTTGAAGTCAGCCGCAATACGCACATAACTTAGAAAAGGCAGACAGAAGTGCGCGCCATGGGATTCGAACCCAAAACCTCTAGATTAGAAACCGGATGGTCTGCCAAAAAAACTTCACGATGAACAAGACAGGAAGATGTTTAGGATAAATTTAAATATTAATATTAGAAAAGAATAAACATATCAAAATCTGAAAAGTCATCATCTGAAAGTTCCTTCGAATGATCTCCTGAACGTGCAGCTATAAAAATAACTATATATAAAAAAATCTAAGATCACAAACAGAACGACAAAATAAACTTCCTCAGTCGACAAATTAGGTTTTTGTAGGTCAATAAATAACAACACAGTCAGCCGAGAAGCAGCCAATCTACAGAGCGTCCCAATCGGCTGATTGTTTTCTTCTAACAAGATTAAAAGTCCTCCGGCCGGCGGACCCGTGTCCGAGGCGCTCCGATCAACCGAGACTGTCTGCGGAGGAGTAATGGCCCCCGGCGCTGGACGTAGGACGAGCCGCCGCAGGATGCCTCCGACTCACTCCACTCGCTCCAGATCTAGAGGTACCCACCACGCCACCCACACAATAATTGACAGGCTTGCTTTACGACCTATGTAGCTCAGTAACTTTACAATCAATTCGTGCGTTCGATGCCTGGCCGCCAAAGTGTTTGAAAGGCTAATTTACATATCTGCTTTGAATTAGATTCCCTTTATGGTTTTTTTTTTATTTCAGCGCCATCGACACCGGTGTCCGGGACTTTCGTTAACTTAATACATTTATTTACAACATAAAATAAACTTAAACTATACACCATACCGGGAGAGTTTTGCAGTTAACGTAATCAATTCAACATGTCTACCGCCGTTCAAGATGTTTATTGCTTCCACGCCGTGCAAGATGCTGTCATAGCATCTAGGTTTAAAAAAAAAGTTATCTTGTTTCTTAATTCGACTTATCACTGATTAGAATCTGCCGGAACTACGAGGGCTTCTCTATACATGGCTGTACTTGGAACTTTTCAATGTCAATAATGATAGCAAAACATTTACATACAAACCGCCCCGGTTGTATAATTTTATGATATTACGCAAACAAAGAAAAATATTCAAGTTTATTCAATTCTTTTAGAGGAAAATGCTTTTTAAGTCGAGTATCCGAGGCCCGCGAGCAGCCGCGCGCCTCCATACCTGCGAGGGGAGAGCGCTCGCCATCGTTCTATATCTCGAGCCAACTGTCGAGTTAGGAATTCCTCGAAGTTTATTGGAGCAGGAAACCATCTAGATGGTATCGGATTTCTAGAAAACTGTTATTCGTCGAGACATGAGACCTTGTTTGTTCTCCGAGGTGAAAGTTTTGTTATATCACGATGTTTGGGACCGAATGAGAGGTTGAAGTCGGCTAATGTTCAAGTCGCTGTAAATGAAATCACTCGGGTAGGTTTTTGTATTTTTATTATAGTATTTTGTATTTTTATTATAGTATTTTGTATTTTTATTATAGTATTTTGTATTTTTATTATAGTATTTTGTATTTTTATTATAGTACTAGCGACCCGGCCCGGCTTTGCACGGGTAGTAGAGCATTTATGCCTACATGTTTTGTCTGTCGTAGGGGGGTGAGAAACGCACTTAAATTATACGGTGTAAAAATTATAAAAAAGTGCGTGAAATGCTTGAGTTTACTAACGTATTTAAGTTGATGAGGATTAAAACGGTATCCATCTAAATAGCTTTCTAATTAACGCATTGTACGAGACAATTTTTTTGATAAGATAGAATGGGTATGGTGACTTTTCCTTAAAAGGTAGTAAAAGTAGCCATCGCGAAATTTTTTGTAGATCTATAAGAGAGGAATATCCCACCATTTTCCATGAAAGCTTTCAGGTGGCTTGACTTTTTCCGACACTTCCAACAATTATCATCATATTTCAACCAATTTACAGAAAATCTTAACAAATTATATACTTAAACCTTCGTCATAAATCACTCTATCTATTGGTGATACTCGCATGATAATCAGTTCAGTAGTTTTTAAGTTTATCGTGAACAGACAAACAGACAGACGCGGCGGACGACTTTGTTTTATAATAATTAGTACCTGGATGACCGAGCTTTGCTCGGCTGAAAACACGGATAAAACGACGTTTTCAAAAAATGAAACCTAGCTAGATCGATTTATCACCCCCAAAACCCTCTGCATACAAAATTTCATGAAAATCGTTGGAGCCGTTTCCGAGATTCAGAATATATATATACAAGAATTGCTCGTTTAAAGATATATAATAGATAGATGTAGTGATTATATCAATTTAAGTTTGAAGACATTTTGGGCAGCAACTAGGAAGTCATTTTGCTAGTCATAAAAATAAAAATATAAGAAAGTCCAAGTCGGGTCAGGTCGATAGTTAGTAAATAAATACATGCAAAACAATTTTATCAAAACATTAGGCTGACAAGTCACGGGCGCGAATGATTTTACCTAATTAACCTGTAGCTAAGGAGTGTAAGGAGATCGCTCCCTACCTAGCTAAGAAATAATACTACGATAATAGTAAGCTCGAAAGGTTCAACATACGAACCGTTAAACAAAATTATAAGTAGTTAAAAATAAGTTAAAATGCTCTGCCCGACTGGGCGTTTCATAAGAAATACAATCTATATGACTTCAGTCATGAAAGAATCGGGTTTTTAAGGCAAACGTGCTCCATCGTAGACTACATCTTTGTATCAGGCGAGATGGCGGTCAAATGCAAGTCTATTTAGTAATAAAAAGAAATCATCGAACGAGCTATTGACAACAGCGGTACTCAGAACTTGAAGTAACAAAACAGAGTCCATCACGTCGCCGCTTTGGCGTGACCCTCAACAGCAACAGCCCTCTCTCTGTACGAGCACTGTCGCTGCAGTTCCCCTTTACCGGAATACAGTAATGCTTACAAACATGTTTTATAGTGGTGTTAGGACAGTGGTTGGCGCGGTTGATTCACATGCCGAAGGGCTTGGGCTCAAACCCCAACAATGAGCGTGAGAAGCCGGTGAAGGGAAACATCGTGAGAAAACCACAGCATGATGGTACCACTCTCAAGTTACAAATCTGTCGTCAAGCACATAATAGAGTGTTTTAACAGCCTCACTTGAAAACCAGTTCCAGTCCAGGCTAGGTGCGTTTACCATCTTCGACCACGCCGTCACTTAACATCAGATGAGGTGTAAAAAAAAACAACTTGACGGCACAATATCTGATACTACGAAGTG
Organism: Biston stratarius; assembly: GCA_950106695.1. Classification (NCBI taxonomy): domain Eukaryota; kingdom Metazoa; phylum Arthropoda; class Insecta; order Lepidoptera; family Geometridae; genus Biston; species Biston stratarius. Next base: position 12,829,021 of record OX467106.1, read on the forward strand.
CCTACGCGAGAGACCTACCGGTAAGTAAAAGCTCTGAGTGTAGTTGTGTACTGTTCCAGCGGGACAACGACGACTCCTCCGCAGTTCAGCAGAATTCCATAAGTTACTTTCCATATTTATTCCATTTTTGCAAATCAGTTTCCTGCTCGCGGTGTTTCATTCTGCGCGGGAACACGCCGCGCAAACAATTGCATTCACAATATTCGAACTTCGAGTTATTTAGGGAAACATACATAAACGAGTTATTCTTTTCAAAAGTAATAAATAAATACAAATAAATAATAATAACAGTGTAAAAGACAAATTTTGTTTGTTATGATATTGACTTGTTATTTTTTTTTTATAAATCTAGAACGGCAGGCTTGGGGGCAGGGGCGTATTGTTTAGGCGCAGGAATATTCAGAAAAGACGAAAAAATTTAAGATTAATTTACTAATTTAAGAATTTTCTTCTTGCTAGGAATCACTACTAGAAAAGCGACCTAGTATAGATTTTTGTTTTAACACTTATAAGCTATCGTTTGTCCACTAGCTCGCCTGGTGGATGGATTCCATGGATCGTCGAAGATGGAGCACGCAGACTTAGGAGATACTTATTCACTGTGATCCCCTTTTACAAGCGAAGTATCGGTAATACACTTAAGCTGAATTTGAATGTTATTGTAGCGAGTTAGCGCGCCTACACTGAATTGTTAGCCGCCGACTCGATATCGAGGGTGATTTATTTGCTGCGTTCTTTTTTTCGCGTGCCGTCCTCCAAGTGGAGGATGGCTCCACTCCGTGCGAGTGCTCCTCGCCTTACATCGACACGGCCGCGTCCGAGGGGCCGTCTGGAATATTTAAACACGACTTTGTCCCGTGAATAATGCAATTTGCGGGCGAACAGGGCGAAGCTCGTTCTCTTTGTGGAGCTTGCAGACCCGCGGCGAGTCTCTGTGACCCCGGGCGAGGCGGGCTGACCCGTGAGTCGGCTCGTCTCGACCCGCCCTCGATGACGAGTGCCGTGACTTTGTGCTCTGCTCGCCTGACCGTTCCCGTGGCCGGCCTACTGGAACAGTCGGTCACTTTTGTCAGACGCTTTTTGTAGCGTTGACAAAAGAACTCAGTTCTTCTTAGCTGGCGACGCTATGCTACGAGTATGTTATTATAATGACATCATAATGATTTATACCTTGTGGTAGATCTCTATTATAGATTTCGGTTATCTAGGTAGGTACCACCGCTGTACCAAATATTCTGCCGCCAAGCAGTAGTGGGTGAACATTACTGTGTTCCGGTTTGAAGGGTACTGCAGCTAGCGAAGTCTCAAAGTGATGAGCGCCAAAGCACCGATGCCTTAAACAATTTTTTTTGCTACTCAAAGTTCTGTGTATCGCTGCAATGGCCATGAACATGCGTTATCTCTCACCATCAGGGGAGCGTCTCGTTCGTCTCATTACTTTGACATTAAAAAAAACATAATAATATTTTCCAACATCTTTTTATAAACACAAAAGGAAACAAAGCGATCGCTAGATCACAGTTCGAGTCAACCAACTGTCCTATTATAAAAACCTAGTTCCCGTCGGTGAACTTTCGAGGCACGACACCAACTGTCTGTGACGCAAGTTGGAACAAGTATTATTTCGGGCACTATTTCAGTTTCTTGTTATTTATTCGTAATGTTTTACAAGTTTTTCTACAAAGGATGTAGCCCGCGGCCGTTTGTTCGGAGACTCGGGGACGACGCGAGCGGCGGAGCCTTTGTAGAAAAACTTAATAATCCCTCCGCAATAAGCCCTGGATCTCGGGAATTACTAAGAGCGGAGAGCTGCGTGCGTACGTACTAATGCTACACATTTGCTTAATGCTGTCGATCCCGGACACGTGCTGCGTGCGGGCGGAACACGTGCTGTGTGCGGGTGGAACACGTGCTGTGTGCGGGCGGAACACGTGCTGTGTGCGGGCGGAACACGTGCTGTGTGCGGGCGGAACGTGTGTGCGAGCAGGAGCTTCAACAATGTAAATGGAATACGACGAACGAGACGCTCTCCTGATGGTAGGAACAAATGGCAGCGGTGCCCAGACTTTTGAATAACAAAACAACAAAGCTGCCCGAGTGGGTGTTCCTTGATACTACCGGAGTGCCTTCAAGTCGCGAGTGAATCAGTTTATTGTAGGCGAGCGTGCTCCATCGTAGACCGCATCTTCGCTTAACATCAGGTGAGCTGTGGTCAAACGTTTAGCTTACAAACATAACAAAAATATTACGTGTATAAAAATGCCAAATGCTTCGCTCGCGATGTCAAAATAGGCCGAAATTTCCAAAATCTTTATAAAGCACCTGCGTATTTAATTTTAGTTTCATATGTCTAGTAGCAAGGAGGTCATTATTAAGAACAACTTTTACTGCGAACGAAAAAAAAACCAGCTGTTAACCTTTAACCAAATACATTTCAGTTTAGCGCGTCTCGAGCCGACGATCTTGTATAAACTTCAAATAGCTAAAGATACAAGACTTTCACGTTCAAAATTACGAGTAAATCTTATCTCTAGAGATTTGATAAAGGAATCGTCGTCGTGACACAACTTTGTGTTTCGAAAATTTCACTGGCCTATATGGATTTGTAAGCCCGTTCCGACCTGATACCTCTCGACAGATTCTTAGAGATTTACTGTTCACGTCTGTGCTCTGCAGTGACTAGCTCATGCCGAGACCAAAACTGTACTTTGAAATGAAACGGAACGAAATGTAGGATTACTACAAACATATTATTAATTACAACGGTGAGAAGTGTTACATTCCTGGAGGGAGTACTCAAACTAGAAGAATCGAATCAAGACAAAGCTTAAATACAGAGTACTAGAAAATAAAGCCTGGGAAACTGCTGTACACAACCCGGAACGAACTCTGAAGATATTTGAATGGCAGGTCCAGCAAAATAGAACTTCATCTTTCATTCTTAACACTCATAGCTTTCCAGAGAATATACGTATATACAACTTTATCTTCACTCTGAATAGGCTTTCGTTTGACTACAGACTACACCCTGTTTGGTGTTAGTAGTGCTGTGAACTACTTTACTCCGGATTTGAATACACTCTTGTTGACTACACAAACTTCTCCATTTGTCTAGAGAAATAAATTTAGTACTTCAGTATTGAGTTTTAAGGACCTCCTTGCAATACAATACATTATTTTGTTAATGACACCAAAGTCACAAATAATTTTCAAATTAATTTAAAATACACACACACGCCGTTAAGTGCTTTATTGAATTTGATGTGAAGGACCATCTTTACCCGACTACGGAAAAGCAAAAAAGAGGGTTATGATTTTGGCCGCTATGTATGTACTTATGTGGTCTCATGATCATTATGCATAGATATTGAATACATTTAAATATATGACGTGTGAGTTGTTTATTTCATAGATGATAAATATCAAGTAGTTGGTAGGTAACAAGTTTAGATTTTTCTTTATACTTTTAAGAGCGTGGCTTGTCAGTATTCGGGTTTTAGTTTTTAACTTGCTATTTATTCAGTGAGTTGCACTGATTGACTACCAATTTCGAATGAAGTATCCTCCATTTAGATCCGAAGCTTGGTTACAGTCAGGCGTTCCCATTTCCCAGCAAAGCAATGGACATCGGGGGCGCTCGAGGGAAAATGTCGAACACTAAACGAGCTGACTCCCAAGTTAATACATATATCTCCGTGATATAAGAAACGAAAATTATTTTACCGACCTCGCGCACAAAAAAACTATAATATTTACTACTTACAAAACACTAGCTATGGCCCGAGACTTCGTTCGCGTGGACATATGTGTTTGAAATTATTAAAAAATAATGCTAACCATCATGACATAAAGTATCTCCTTGTTAAATTGTGGCAAGATCAGATCAGCCGTTTAGGCGTGACAAGGTAACAAACAGACAGAGTTACGAGAGTTTTTATAACTAGATAAAAAACTGGTCAAGTGTGATTCGTAATAAATAATGGAGGATTCCGTACAACTAAATATTATTTGAACAAATAGTTTTCCTAATTATTTCTTTTCGTTCCGTATAACTATTTTAAAAACACAAATATCATTTTATTGTAGAATGCTTTTATGGTGAAAAAAATATTATAAATTCAGACTCTCGGTCTGAAAGGACTGGTGTCTCTATGGACTGATTTATTATTAAGAATTGTTCTGCACATCGAACTAAGAAGTACCATCACCAATAGCCGTTATGGACAAAATATAATCAAAATCATTTTGTTTTGGCGTTGGAACAAAAACCCAAGAACTAAAACATTTTCAACATTAAAATACACACAACGATGAATAATTAGTTATAAATAACTAATTATGGCATATCTTAATTCTTGTAATGTCTTATTGTATTTAAAATATTAGAAAAAAATAGTAAGTAATAAGTACTTCAAGGATTAATCTTCCCCGCACACTTCCACATGTCTTCCACTTGACTTGAGCACTGACCACACCCTAGTCACTCGTTACGCAATACGAACAAACCAACATATTTTTACCTTTCTTTTATCATATTTGACCACACCGTCACTTAGGTAAGCTGTAGTCAAAGAGCTAACCTATCACAAGTAGGAAAAAAACTAAACTTGCTGCAGCACGTGATTTTGCCCGCATTTATTAAAATGAAAATTCTTAGGTGAATTTTATCCAAATCTGTTAAACCGGTATAGTGTGATAGAATAACAAACGTACACACATTTTGCTATCAATAGTAACTTTGTACAATATATGTTATCTCGGGAGATCGTTGAGCCAAATTCACGTCACAGTTCCCTCAGGATGGCAAACGCTCTTCTGGTCGGCGCAGACGGAGATGGAGGGACGAACTTGACCTCTGTCTGCGGTGGGACAGCACAGGTTGATAATAACAATAATATTTCTTACAGCAAATAAATAACGATCGACGAATATTCCACACAGCGCCATCTAGCCCCAGACTAAGCAAAACTTATTCTATATAACTGATAGAATACTTATAAACTATTCTTTGTAACTACACACTTATAATACATACAGTACACCCACACACAGAACAAACATTTATCGTCACGTAAATGTTTGTTCTGGTGGGAATCGAACTCACGCGCTACAGCTCTTTATTCTATCTAATGAGCTAACAGGACAACTAAAACGAAAACGAATTATTAAACAAAAACGAAAAAATACTTCCGTTTTACGTGTTAGCTAGATTATCCGCCCGGAATATCTCTAAATGGTACATTTGAATATCCATCTGGCAGTGTGTCTCTGCAGCCTCCGAGGATAAAAATATAAAGCTCGATAAAGCGACCGCCGCGCCGCCTGTCGGCGCCTTTCACTTTACGCAACCAGATATTATCAATCGGCTAAGGGGGTCCCGCTGTGTGCCACTGCCGACAAGATTTATTTCAACACCGTGCGATTGTCGCGGAACCCTATTCCCGCGATGTTGTTTCTAATGCGAATACAATCTGAAATGCGACGAATGTTGGCAGCGATCCGGCGCAACCAGGACCTCTACAAATAACAAAACTGGTGATGGTCAAATCCTATGCAATATAGATATTTCCTGTGGGAGGGGATGAAAGTCAATATAAGGGGTACTAGGTGTATATCTTTAGTGCATTTAAGCCTAAAAGTCGTTTGGTTACAATAAAAATATAAATAAAATAAATTAATATCCTAGAAAATTTCACACAGCGCCATCTAGCCTCAAACTAAGCAAAGCCTGTACTATGGGAACCACATAACTGATAGAATAAAACATACTTATACATACACGCAAATATACACACACACGTGTCGCCTCTACACGAGGCATCCTAGGGACGTGTTGACTCTTCGAGCGCGCGCCCGAGAATGAGTTATTTTTGCAAATTATTAACAACTAGCTTACGCCCGCGACTTCGTACGCGCTGACTTTAGAATTGAGTTCAAAGATAAATTATATATTATATAGAATTAATCAAAATCCTTTCTTAGCGGATGCCTACGTCATAACATCTACCTGCATGCCAAATTTCAGCCCGATCCGTCCAGTGGTTTGGGCTGTGCGTTGATAGATCACTATGTCAGTCAGTCAGTCAGTCACCTTTGAGTTATATATATTTAGATATTTAGATTATGAACTGAACAGGCGAACGTAACCAATTAATAACACTGAGCTCGCTAATGAATGTTTTTGGATCCATTTTTAAGTAAAAATAATGTCCTGATCAGAAGGTCGTCTAGGTACCACCATGGTAAAGCAGTAGTGTGTAAATATTACAGTGTTCCGGTTTAAATAGCATTGTTTGAGTAGCGATCTGCCTTGTTGCCTAAAAAACTTAAGTAATTAGCGTAACAACTGCCGCCTTGTCGCTAAAAGCGATAAACATGGTTTGCTTTTTCCTTTCATGTAGTTTTCGTGTTAAAAGATTCCAAGAATTTTCTCCGGGAAATACGCGGTCGTTTTCGTGTGATTTTAATATAAAACCAATTTCAGATCGGCACAGAAAATAATTTTACAATAAGGAGGTCACACGTGGGAATCAAATTATTTCGCGTTATTTTTACATTAGGGCAGAGACCGCTGGCTCGTTGCTAAGGCTGCGTGTGCCTTACTGTTATAAAGCGACAGTGGCGACGAGGATGTCGAGGATGGTAGCATACGTATTGGAAAGGAACCATCTCTCGTCTCAATTCACCGCGGGGTGCACGGTTACGATGGATTTCAGGACTGTGTGTGCCACACGCCACGTGACTCGGTTGACCTCCTTAGCAAGAGGTCCTCTTGGTAAGGACCAGAAGGTACCACCACAGTACCAGATATTCTGCCGCCAAGCAGTAGTGTGTAAACAGTAGCTAGTGTCAGTACAGGGCTGTGGAGAGTAATCATCGAGTCTCTAAAGTAATGAGCGCCAAAGCAGCATGCACTGGACTTTATTTTACAAATCAAAGTTCTGTGTACCGCTGCAGTGGTCATGGACAGGCGTTGTCTCACCATCAGGAGAGCGTCTAATTCGTCTTATTACTTTTACATTTTTTTAAATTCGCTGAAATAGATGTCTTCTGTATTGTAAACCAAGATTCCGATCGTGGCGCGACCCTGGACTCGGTGGAGTGACGCGGGCCGAACTAGACATAGCTGCGGTACCTGGGACTCAGTGGAGTGACGCGGGCCGAACAAGACATAGCTGCGGTACCTGGGACTTGGTGGAGTGACGCGGGCCGAACTAGACATAGCTGCGGTACCTGGGACTCGGTGGAGTGACGCGGGCCAAACTAGACATAGCTGCGGTACCTGGGACTCGGTGGAGTGACGCGGGGCGAACTAGATATAGCTGCGGTACCTGGGACTCGGTGGAGTGACGCGGGCCGAACTAGACATAGCTGCGGTACCTGGGACTCGGTGGAGTGACGCGGGCCGAACTAGACATAGCTGCGGTACCTGGGACTCGGTGGAGTGACGCGGGCCGAACTAGACATAGCTGCGGTACCTGGGACTCGGTGGAGTGACGCGGGCCGAACTAGACATAGCTGCGGTATCGACGGTACAAGCCCGTTCAAAATACAAATTGGTCACAAAATGTAATTTCTCCGTTTTCATTTTAATAATGGCTGAAATATTCGAAGGATAATCTAATTGGAGAACTTTACACCGCAGGCCTGGGACGCCCACTGGAACTGGAATACGGGGTCGTGTCGAGGAGCTGGTCGCTTCACAAGAGCATTGTTTGTATCGCCTTTATAATATCGGCGAGACATTGCGACGGGTGCGGTGCGTTCTTCCTGGAATGGTAGCCGCAACTTAATTTTGATTATAACTTACGCCACGTCCGATTTATGTTTAACAAGTTATACTTAACTTGCGGTCCCGGCAGACGGTGTTCGGTCCGATTGCAGCGCCACCTACCGGATCCAATCGGTATTCTAAACCATCCAGGGGCTCACTCCAACACATGAAAAATTTGGTACAGCTTTTTAGTAAGAGTTCAGTGACATACACGCGTAGATAAAAAATATACGTATGTACATATAAATATTTGGAATATACCTATTAAGTTCTTTCACTTCATACCAGACACGACGTGCATACCTTTTTTTAATCTGCCATATTGCGTTTACTGTAATGTGATACTCTATGAGCTGTCTGGTTCTGATAGTACAATCTTTGCTAAGTTCAGGACTAGATGGTGCGGCGTGAAACATTTAACATATATTTATTTAATTAATACCAATACAAAATTACAACTCTTTATTTATTTTTGCTTCACATAAGCGGGATTACTCACTCAATACCTGATACTCCGACTAAGCGAGACGAAGCCGCGCGCGCGTTGCGCTCAGCTTTGTCTCCTTGAAGAAGGCCACCGGACGAGGCCGAAACTATAGTCGGAGTATCCGATATAATTAAACGTGAGTAATCCCGCGTAAGTAAAACAAAAATGTGTCAAAACCACGCCTTATTTAAGTTGTGTTTTTATATTAACTGTCATTCTGACAAAAAGCGCACCAGTGCAATAAAGCCCCACCAACGACCTCCTCCTAAAATTAACGCCTGGTGGCCGCCGCACGCACACATCCTTGTGTGCTCGCTCGCGCTAAAAAACAATAATAAGAACAAGAAACAAAAATTTACAAGTTGCTTATCAAAGTTTCACACCGATCGGCGGAAAACAAAGAAAAAGGAAGCTTCTAGACCCGACGCTGCAAAGAAATGTAATCGCTGCCAACAATGTTTGAGAAAGCATTTCAAATAATACGAGAACACTTTAATATTACCCAAAGTCCAATTTTTCTCCGTCGCCGTCTTAATTACTCGCGGTGTCGTTCAAATTTGTGTTTGCTTGTACTTGGAGCATTCATTTGGCTCTCGGGGCGGGCGGCACTCCGGGCGAGGGGAGGGGATTGGGGGGGAGGGGGTAGGAGGGCCCTGTACAAACGTATTGGTACGTATTCGATAGTAAGAAGTAAAAGAGCCGACTGAGCACAAACACGGCTAGGTTTTAGGTATAAAAATCAAACAACCAATTTTCATGATATTTCAAATTACGGTATTTTGACAATTTTATTAAATGCCCCGAATGTTTAAATCAAATTTAATAAAAAAAAGGATTGTAATTTTTCCAAAATGATTACAAATACTTATACTTTGCAAGTTTCGAGCTGCACAGTATGAAAACCCGTGCTAGGCAGACTATCAGACTCGCGGGGATATTTGCTCGAATAATTGCCAACTGTCTATTGAATACCAGCTGCGCCGCGCGGGCTTACCCGCGTTCCCTACAATAAAAAGTCTATATTTAATAATAGAATAAAGTATAAGCTGTCACATTCCAAATTCTATATGAATATAGAATTTGGAATATAAATATAATTGGCTCAAGAAATAACAAAAAAAAAACTTCACGTATCGGAACATAACTCTATGAAATGCGTTTTTAAAATTTTCAATATGTGTTCTGTCGGTGTGCCTTAATAAATAAATAAATTAACTAACTTTATTTATTTTTACAATGTTCGTGATAATTACGAGTATAAACCGAAGTAAATTAAAATATAAACATATATTGAAACAAAATACACACTCGAGTCAGACGTTAGATCTATATCTGACCGGCCGCCGCGCGGCGTCCAGCGCTCTCCTAAGCACCGCATCAATAACTCGCAGGAGCTGTCGAAACTTAGCGACGGCGGCGTCCCGCGGGGCTCGTTCCCGCACGCCAGACACTCGGCTCGGTGTCAGACACTCGGTGTCGTGCGACACTGCGAGACATTACCCCCGTTCTGTGGACGAGCGACGACCTACTTCAACATCTATTGCTCCCGGAGAACGGTCGTAGTTACAAGTACATAAATTGCGTTACTCATTTCGCATACCATTTCTTTTCTGTCAATTCTAATATCGTTATTAAGGACGATAAAAACCGCTCCGAATTGAATTACATTTTCAAACGGAACATTTTGAGAGAGATTTTTTTTATTCTTACTAAAACTACGATAACTTGGGAAATTCTGTTACGTATCACTTAATTGGCGTACACACCACACATATACTATTATACACACAGAAAAATACGGATAGAATCGAGTATTCTTTCTGAAAAATATTAACAAGACCTTGTTGAACACCAGTGCTTGGAAATTGTTACAAAAATAGTCACAAGAGGTATTTCTACCTCTGTTACATCCAGGCACTTTGATCTGAATATGCTGTATCTGTAAATCAGAATTGATTGATGTTTACCACAATACTTCAACTTTAAACGATGTCAAAATATCAACATAATACAAACTCAAGCTAAAAAGAATCAAAATCTCAACGATGCCAGTGTCTGGAAGCGCGTACACCGGAGCTACACACGCGACACTAGTGTGTGTAAGTTTTAGAGAGATATTTATTTAGTTTCAAACATTTGTGCGGCCAATGTTTTAGAGTTAACAGATGTTTTCTCGTTTGTCACTCGTGAAGCGGCTTCAGAAAAGCAACGAGATTTACTTAACTTTCTTTCTTAACCCTAAGGCTGTCCAAGGAATCTCTACTCGAATTACTAAGCTGTTCGTCTGTCTGGTCCGCCTTTAAATATCAAGTTTATAGTTTAAATAGTGACTGGCATAATTGGTAACACCGGTGGCCTGGTTCTCGGCGGCGCCGGCGGCGCCGGCGGTGCCAGCGGAGCGCCGAGGGACGTCCCCGCAACGAATCAAATCGACAACTTGTAATTTGTTTTGCGGGCGCGCGTCTCGCCCTTACACTGCGGTGCGAGGTCGAACTGTCGAACAGTTGGCCCGAATTTATTAACACTTGACACTAATTAAGTTACGCGAACAGAAATTATTGTTATACCTAGTACACCCCTACCCCAGTTAGTATACCCCTTTTAATGAATACTAAGTATTATTAAAAGGGGTCGATCTACCCTTCAATATCTATATCTTTAAACGAGCAATTCTTGTATATATATATATATATATATATATATATATATATATATATATATATATAGGATATATATATATATATATTCTGAATCTCGGAAACGGCTCCAACGATTTTCATGAAATTTTGTATTCAGGGAGTTTCGGGGGCGAAAAATCGATCTAGCTAGGTTTCATTTTCAGAAAACGTCGTTTTATCCATGTTTTCAGCCGAGCAACGCTCGGTCAACCAGGTACTAAAAGTAATGAGAGGAACGGGACGCAATCCTTTTGTTAGGTGTTTGACCACAACTCACCTGATGTTAAGTGACGGTGTGGTCGAAGATGGTAAAGCACACCTAGCCTGGAATGGAACTGGCTCTCAAATTAGGCTACCGGAACACACCGTTAGATGCTTGGCGGCAGATTTACAACTTGACTTTGGGTGGTAGCTAGCCAGCCGAGTACTAGAAAGTACCCTACCACCACGCTATGGTTTCCTCGCGATGTTTTTCCTTCACCGGCAGCTCAAGCTCATTGTTGGGGTTTGAACCCACGCCCTTCGGCATGTGAACCGACCGCGCTAACCACTGAGCAATCATCGCTACATCCTATCCTGGTGGTAAGAAATGATCCATGATCACATCGATACACAGAATTTTGAGTAAGAAAACAAAGTGCAGGACATCGCATCTTTGACGCCATTACTTTGAAAGTTTCGATGGTGAGTCACCATAGCCCTGTGAGCAGCTGTTAATGTGGGGCCCAAAGTGAAATCGCAGAAAAACAAGACCTTCTATGTAGTTCCCGTTGATGGAGATCATCGCCCTCCAATACCACTAAACTTCTCCGACACATGCTGCGTATTATATATACGTAGCTATACATACAGGACACAGCGTCGCCTTTAGTAAAGTTTCATGTCAGTCACTCGGACGAGAGTGAAAACGTTATTGCGAAATGCACTAGAGCTTCTCGTAGATATCATTTATCATATCTACATAGTATAAAGCAAAGTCGCTGGTTTCGTCTGTCTGTTTCTCCGCTAACTTATTCTAAACCAAGCGATTTTAATCTGATTTTCAATTACAAATTCTTTTTTTTTTCTGAAGCTTTATATGTATGTATAATACATGCATGCGCCTAGCCATGAACCTCGGTAGATGACTAAACGCCTGTTGAAAGTTGAATAGCTCAGCGGCCTCAAACCAATCTTTGGGTCTGGACGACGTCTGGCTATTCCGTCCGAGCAACCACGGAACCCACTTGGAGCACTCCGACGGCTGTCCGGATATGAACGGGTAATCTACCTGTACACCTGCGTACCCTATCGCCCTAACCCTATTCCCTACTTCCCTATCGTCCCTGACCTAACATATAGTAACTTACATATATACTTATATAGATAAATACAGGATACCTGTTGCCGTGAGACCTATCGGCAACAGGCGGAAGAGGAAGGAATAAAGGAGGAGGTACGATTTTCCACTGTCGTGACGCAGACTCACGCCACGGTCACATATGGTGACGGTGCTAATAGCTCTTGCCACAGTGGAGGGATTTAGTCAGGTATACCCGCCCGCCCAGCGGATATGTGCCGGGCACGGCGCGGCTTCTCGCTTCCGTGTAGTCGGCCACTTGAACGGCTCGGTCTGACCTCTTCATGGTCAGCCGGTAGGTCGCCTAGTTGATCTGACTCCGGTGCGGTGGTAGCTCCCTAACTCCGAGTGCAGCTGCCAACAGGCACACCACTGCACCCCTTCGATGATGTGAATCAAACCCAGCTTGAGTAGTGATTGATTTATTGTAATAATGTAACAGTTTATATACAACTAGCTTACGCCCGCGACTTCGTACGCGCTGACCTTAGAATTGAGTTCAAAGATAAATTATATATTATATAGAATTAATCGAAATCCTTTCTTAGCGGATGCCTACTTCATAATATCTACCTGCATACCAAATTTCAGCCCGATCCGTCCAGTGGTTTGGGCTGTGCGTTGATAGATCACTATGTCAGTCAGTCAGTCAGTCAGTCACCTTTGAGTTATATATATTTAGATTACTTATTACTATTTGGAGCCCTCGATTGTACCAGAATTGCTGATCGTCCAGTATGGACAGTGACAAATATAAGTTTTTTTTTGTGTTCTTTTTATTGGTAGGTACTTTTTAATTCTAATTTCAATTTTCTTTACATTTAATGTTAATATTGTTGAACATATTTTTGGAACTTTAATTTTAAGTTTTCACCAAAACATCTCCGCAGCTTCGGTTTCTAACGTGTCGACTTTAGAAACTCAAGGCCCTACAGCGCCGCGAAATAAAACGGAATTAATCCAGCGTACTTAACAAATATTACGCGCACTATTTTTTTTAAATGTAAAAGTTGTGAGACGAACCTGACGCTCTCCTAATGGTCAGAGATAACGCCTCTCCATGACTACATGACACAGAATTCTGAATAGCAAAACGGTTCAGGGCATCGCTGCTTTGGCGCTCGCTACTTTGACACGTTCGATGGTAAATCTCAACAACCCTTTCGCTGCAGTACCCTTCAATTCGGAACACAGTAATGTTTCCACACTACTGCTTAGTGGCAGAAGATCTCGTACTGCGGTGGTACCTACCCAGACGACCTAAGGAGATCTACCACTAAGTAGACTAATGTTAACTGATTGAGCACCGGTTAATTTTGTTCCAGAGATAGAGCTGGCGCGCGGCGCCATCGCCGCAACTAGAGACCGGCTCATTTGTGAAGCAAAACTAGTTCAGTCAGGTGTTCCCTGAGTGGCGCGGGCCCGCGCGCAACTCTGTTGCCTTCATTCGAGTGAAACTGGGAAACATCGCGAGTAGAGTTTGGATCACAAACAAACAAGCTCAGTTTCCTATCTGCAACATTATAGTTTATCTGTGTAAAGGTTGCCGCACACTGTACCGACTCGACACTGACCACAATTAAGTCATTCATAGAAGGTGCAAAATTTAAAGGAAGATTATTATTATTTGACATTTTGTGAAAAATTATCTATTTACAACGTGACTTAAATATATGAATCTTGAACTAAATTATTATTCAAGTAATATTTTTAAGTGACAGTGTGGTCGAAATGGGTTGCACACCTAGCCTGGAATGGAACCGGACTGACTGAATACGCCGTTGGGTACTTGGCGGTAGCTCATTGTTGGGGTTTGAACTCACGCCTTTCGGCGTGTGAACGTCATTTTTGCCGCTAATAACCACTGAGCTAGCTATCATCGCTACAAAATTTTAAATACTTATAAGAAAATAAGCTGCTTTGCTTGCTTTTTTCTCGTTCTTCATTAAAAGATTTCATGCAATAATCTGGTCGGAAAAAATAATTATATTCGCATTTCTTTTGCTTGTAATTTATGTGTATCTTTTTAATACACGTGACGCACCGCGCATCGTCGTCGGTCTTCGGCGCGGTCGGTGGCCGGCTTTATGGCACGCCCGCAGCTAGCTGCTTTATTGGATACAGTTCGGGACAAATTGCGCCGAAGTTGGCGCGCGCTAGTTCCGACTCGCGGCCGGAATTCGTGGCGCTCGCGGTTTTTACAACACGAATAATAGTCAGCAGAGCTTCCCTCGTCACTACAAGTTGAATATTGTTCCGAACAAACCACGATATTGCGAAACAGCACAACAAAGTTAATTTTAGTAAACTAGATCAAAATCAGTAGACACGGCCACACGGTATCTACTTCTTCGAGGGAGGACCCGCGGCTTCCACGTGCACGGATTAACCTTAGAATATTTCGTATGGTTGACGACCAGTGACATCAAAATCGTCCTTTAACAATTTAACCGAACGCGGAGCGGCGCGCGTTTCCGAGCAAAACGTGGCCGCGCGCGCCGTCGTAGTTTACTTTGGCTCCTTGAAAAAGGTCACCGGATGTAGCCGCAAATATAATCCAACCTAAAATTAATCAAGAGCTATCTCAATTTCACAATAAACTTTAGCACGCGTAGCCATCCCGAATCAAGTGAACGTCATACGTATCGTCCACTAAACGTACGAGTGAATTCTTCTGATCGGCGCGGCGAGGGTCGGCGGCTAACGAAGCCATTACTCGCGCGGTAAAGGTCGCTCTATCGGTTATTAAGCGAAGCGGCGCCAAGTGCGGGCTAACTCGTTCGCCGGTGAAATTGGCGTAACTACCCGGCGAGCAGTCATGACGAGCTCGGAGCTTCCGTGTGTGAAGCCAGGCTGAACTTAGGTATCGGATAAGCCATGTAAGTAAATTCGTATAGTTGAAATGGCCACAAGCCAGCCCTAGCCGGAACTAAAACTCCACTTCGAAGCCTCCGACATGTCCGACTGGAGCATTTAATATATTCCCATATATTAGTAAATACT
This sequence comes from Biston stratarius, assembly GCA_950106695.1. Lineage (NCBI taxonomy): Eukaryota > Metazoa > Arthropoda > Insecta > Lepidoptera > Geometridae > Biston > Biston stratarius. Next base: position 12,844,302 of record OX467106.1, read on the forward strand.
AAATGATTCATAACACTCGTATTACAGATATTTTTTCTCAAAAAGAACGGAATGGCGTCAAATTATTCCTAAGTTCCTGTGAAGTCATGCGAAGGTAGGGCTCCGCGGAACCAAGCTCGCGTGTCGGTCGACACGACAGCGACCCAACGAAGTGGAAAATTACCCGCGATATTGATACCGCGACGGGAACGATGGGTAACGTGTCAGGAATTATGAGTAACTGGTCGGAAATGCAAGTGCCGCGTGGGAACGTGTCTGTTTTTCAATAATAACCATAAATGAAAAACATATTTTGAAAAATTTACACCATCTTTGATAAGAAACAGCAATTTCTATAGGTCGCCTTACCAGGCAACGCCTGTATCGAGACGACCTACCTAACCTAAATTATGTCCGAGTAATTTCAGTCCAACTAATTGTATTTAATATTCTTTCAAACATCCTCCGCGCCATCATACGACAGTGACTAAGCATTTTATGGCTATCTTTTTGGCCTCAGAACTTTTTACGCTTAACATCACAAAGCTTTATGACTATTTTATACACGGAAGCATTAACAAAGTCACCAAAACGCTGAGCAAAACTTTTTGAAATATTCATGAATCTGTAACCATAAATATAATACCCATAAAATATAATCATTGTCTTGAAATATCTGTGTTGTTTTCCCGCCAATTACTAACGAATCGAACAAGACGATCTCTAAGCAAAAACTGCGGAGGCACCGCGTCGACCTCCGCAAGGAGATTTACCGCTAACTAAAATCAAATAGCGAGCACCGTTTCGGGAAAACACGGCATCTAGTCGGGAAATTCAGAAATCCCGCGCCGGGAACGTTACGCTGTGTTTGTTCAGCTTCTACATTCGCAAAGGTCGACAAACATTGAACCATTCCAGCGACGACGCTTGCTGAAAGGATTTATTTTGTAGGTTTTTAGACTCGGGAATAAACTGTTGCGTTAGTACCGTACATCAATATCGTACGATTGGTCGCCATTTTGCTGGAAGGGCGCCCGATTAAGTGATGGATAGAATGTCTTGTTGAAATGTTCACAGGTAAAATTTAAATCGATTTTTGGTTGTGTCGTTTTTGTATATCTGCAATTCTAGAAGTGTCGACTGTTAACTGATAATAAAGACCGACCATTTTTATACGAGAAATCAAAGCGTTGTATTCCAAAAATGAGCTTTGATGACTAAACCAAATGACGTAAAATTATTATATGTAAACTTGTGAACTCGTGTGGAGATAGGGTTCGAACTAGGTTCGCGAATCTGTCGACACGACAGCGATCCGATGAAGTGCAAAATTGTCCACGAAATTGATACCGCGTCGGGACCTGCGGGTAACGTGTCGGGAATTATTAGTAACTTGTCGGGAACGTGACTCTCATGTTTCTGTTTTGCAATAATAAGTTTAAAAATTTACACTTTTCTGTAACCACATATTTTCTAAGCGCTGTATCCAAACTAAACAGATTCCGTCACTGTTAAATGATTTCTTGGTACAAAAATGACGTTTGTTGTGGAGCTCGAATACAATTTTGACAAACGATTCATGTTCGAGCCTGCACTGAATGGCTCGAAGATCTCTGAAGCCTGCCGCCCGAGTATGGATGTACTTCACCCCGGAGTGGGACCGCATTCACGAGTGGATCGTGAACCAAACCTGCGAGCTTGCGTGTCTGCTTCTATTTGACAACCTAACGCATATCCCGTAGAATCCAAGATTCACGAAGCGATCGTAAACTTACGAACGTGTCCTTCGGTCGAACGTAAAATAAATTGACTGCTATATCTTCAAATTTCACGAAACAGGTGACCGGGGCGGTATTCCAAATGTGAAGGCTGAACTTAGTCCTGTGGTGGGCTCTGTGGATTATAGCGCTTTGGTTTTAAGTGACCATTCGTATACATAGAGTTACGATCTTTGGTAAGGGTATTTCTATTGCTATCCTATTCCGTTGCTATTATCTACTTCAGCAGCCTTATTAACATTCCTCCGCTGGATATAAATCTCGTCTGAATTCCTGTACTCCGCTCCGGCGATGGGTTCATGTTCGCCACGGGGCTGGCAATGCTTACTTAATTATTTCCACTTAATAAAATATTGAAATTCTCTAGACTAAAAACAATTTTTTAATTTTTTTTCTAAAATTAATGACACGCTTGAGACGCTGTCCTGGGGGTAAGAGATAACGCCTGTCCATTGCAGCGTTACAAATATTCATTACTTTGAGACTTTCAAAGGTTAGTCTCAACAACCCTGTAACTCCGCTAGCTGCAGTACCCTTCACCGGAACACAGTAATGTGTCCACACTACTGCTTGATGGTAGAATATTTGGAACGGTGGTGGTACCCAGACGACCTCCTGCTAAGGAGTTTTACCACCAAGTAAATGCCATTCATTTTTCGTATATTCATACATTCCGAATCAACCCTGTTTTTATAATCTATCCCACTGCTGGCCAAATGCAGGTTGGCAGATTTCACACATCTTCGAGAACTTTTTTAAGAACTCTCGGACATGCAAGTTTGTTCACGGTGTTTTCGTTCACCGGTCGAGGTCGGTGGCAATACGCACATGAGTTAGAGAAGACAGAGGTGCGCGCCGTGGGATTCGAACCCAGGACCTGCAGGTTGAAAGCCCAACTTGGTTGCCAAAACTTTATACTTTGTTGCATTGTAAAAGTATTGGTGTGCAGCTAATTGAACATTATTGTTGAAATTTCGCTGCAGAATGCTCGTCTGAACTAATCCCGTAAAATGCCCGCCGCACTTCGCAACTGTTCGCAAGCTGGCAAAGAATGCAAGACAGGAGTCTGTTATTCTGTAAGCTATTTTTAACCTCCTTTAACAAAGGAGAAGGTTCTCTATTCGGTTTTTTCAATGTTTGTTATCTTAGATCTCCGTCAATAAAGGACAGATTTAAAAAAAAATTGTAAGGATATATTTTCAGATTTTTCTCAGTAGTTTGATTTTTAATTCAAAATACCTAAAACCTAGCCGTGTTCGGGTTCAGTGCATGAAGTTGGTTTTTTTTTTTATTGTTCATTTATACTCAGTTTAAACATAGTCCAAATAGTGACATTTTGTTATACTGTTTCTGTTTTTCGGTTTTTTTTAATAATAGTAAAGGATATGATCATACAGCTCGCACCGGCCGCCCGGCCCGGCTCGGCTGGGGATACAGTCGCGGCGGCCGCCCGGGCCGGCTCGGCTGGGGATACAGTCGCGGCGCCCGCCCGGGCCGGCTCGGCTGGGGATACAGTCGCGGCGGTAGAACAACAACACATATTATCATAATGTTTGCTGTAATGGAATAAACAACGCAGGAAATCTTCTCCTTATTATATTTCGAGGTAAAGCAGCACTACGCTATGATACGAGATGAAAAAAACAAAACCGTGCGAACCGCCAGACAGCCGGCGCGCTGCCTGACGGGCCTCTATAGTCTGTACATACGATCTGAGAGCGGCTTTGATTGACGCCATGCGAGTTGGTGACCAGATATGAACCAGATCGTACGACGAAACAATATGTATTTTTTTTAAACCTACCTATTTTACCTGAAGACGCTCCCTATCATACAGTGCTGGTGGAGTAAAACGACCCGATTAAAATTATTATTAATTTTATAGTTTTGCTTAATATCATAAAAATGGGATAAACAAGCATACAATGGCATACGCCGCTTGGACAGCACATTACAATAACCGTAGCGCGTGTCCTGGTGATGTCTTACCCTTATTTAATATTTTACGACGACATGCGATCTCCTTTGTCGGTTGTCGATCGGTTATGAAAAACGAGGAGCATAAAGCTTTACGTTCTATCTCCCGTTATTTCATCGTACGACTGTTTATACTCGTGCGTGGGTATACGCGTACGCGTTTTTATGGGAATGGTACTTTGATACGGCACTTGTTGTTTTTCGTACGTACGTAGATTTACCGAGTTCCGAAGTCAATTAATGTCTGGTTCACAAAATTCTACCGATCTGTTCGTTACCGGTGAACGGGCTCGACGGCACACGATACACGCAGGAGACAAACTCCCACTTGTGCTTTTATATAACTTTAACTACTGTAATGGAACCTAAATTTTTTCACAATTAAATTAATTTGATTTCTTAGCAGTCACTCCCTATGATGAATAGTACTATAAGTTTTACGCCCTTTAGTATATATTTAACTTTTAAACTAAACTACACCGACATCACATGTATTGTCATTAAAATACAGCAGTAAACAGCATAGCATCGCCAGAATACGACATTTCTCTAATTTCAACAGTATAACGCATAATGATGCGAACAGGCGGTGCGGGCGCGGGTAAGGCCGCCCGCGCACTCGCCGCAGATACCTCTCGCCGCGATGCTTCACTGCCTCGAATGTGCGATGCGGGCACTCGCCACCCACCTGCACACATTACCCGACGGACGCAGTATCCCGCCTGCATTCAATTATTTTTTTTTCACTGACAGCCTAGGTGCTTTACCACAACTCACCTGATGATAAGTGACGGTGTGGTCGAAGATGGTGAAGCACACCTAGCCTGGAATGGAACTGGCTCTCAAGTGAGGCTGTACACCGTTAGATGCTTGGCGGCAGATTTTCAACTTGAGGGTGGTAGCTAGCTAGCCGAGTACTAGAAAGTACTCTACCACCACGCTATGGTTTCCTCACGATGTTTTCCTTCACTGGCAGCTTTAGCTCATTGTTCATTCAATTTAATTAATCCATAAGTGTTAATGGACATCTCTCAGCGTCCTGTAGTTACAAGCTGTACAAAACTAAACCTTGTATTATAGTCCAACTCATGGGATATTTATGTACTTTTTTGTACATATGTACATTGTACATACTTTTAGAACACCTAGATACAGATCAAACATGCATATTTGTTAAATGAACTTTGTCGTGCGTAGAAATTGAACCCACATCCTATAAGGTCCCACCTACTGAGATAAAGGCAGCAAGATACGTCACACTCTAAGCTTCCGACTAAGACCGTCGAAGTCAAAGGCGGCTCTAAATACAATCCTGAACACGAAAAGCAGAAATAATGAAGACTGAAGGCCGGCAGCTGGCGGCCGGCGGCGACCTCGGCGCCTACTTTTAATTATAAGTATTGGTTCCCGCCCCCGTTAAATTAATTATGTGTAAAGGAATCAAAGAAAGTCTATTTTAATAATAAATTAAAAGAACCTTGAAGTTTTTTTTTCAGAAACGAACCCTTTTTTACAACCATCGAGCTTTACCAATTACAGAATATAGCAATTACTATTCTTACAGACTCTAAGTAGTTATCTAAAAATGCCTGCTTCTCTCTGAAACAATATATTGTGTTTGATATGCCATTAAAAATAAGAATAGGTACTTTGATAAGGTATAATAATAATAATATTCATTACATAACTTCCACATAAAACATACAGTTTTTAATTTTTTCTAAACTATTTGATGTACATAGCAAACGACAACGTCGGCAAAGTATTAACAGAACTCATTGCACGAATCAAACTTGTCGCCCGGACTATAATTACAAAACGACAAAATTCCAGACAATTTAAATTAAAACCGGGGCCGTTGTTAGTTTCTGTCCATTTCCGTCCTAAAGATGAAGAGATCGAGTAAGTTTTAGTTTAATTCAGTTCCATTCCAGGCTAGGGTTGCTTAGCATCTTCGATCACGCCGTCGCTTAACATCAGATGAGCTGTAGTCAAAAACCTAGCTTGTCAACTATAAAACTACAATAAGACTGCCATTTTATACCCTTTAAGTTACATTATTTAATTCTACGTAAGTTATGGCGCGAACAATAGAGAGTTAATATTTCTTTGGAGAAGGAAACTGATACGTGTCGTGAAAGTTTGAAGTGCCAAGATTGACCTTCTGCTTCCGTTTTGTAACTCAATCTACTCCGGTTATTATTCCGAGCGCGGCCGGCGGCTATTACGGATCGTGTGCTATTAGCCGAACACGCGGACACACGCGTGACCCGGCGACAGATCGCGCCGCGCCGCGTCGCGCGTGTGCCGCGGGTGTTAATGCGGGGGCGTCGCGCGTCGCCGGGAATTAGGATGCTGCGGCGCCGCGCGGCGTGTACACAGGAACAGGACTGGTGTGGAATTTCCGTTCATTTAATTCAGTGACAATTTTACTTGTGATGCTCGTTGTGAAGGCTGTGTAAAAGACAATGTTCCGAGGTCGTGCTCACAAATCCCGAACTGCCATTAACTGTTAAACAAACACACATTCCTTTAAACAAACTCCCAACTTCCGCGGCGTAAACAACGCGCCAACTTAGAATCGAGTTTAAACATCGTAAAAACTTAACGAACCGTCACCTCACCGACCGCGCCAGCCGTCTGCGCGGCGGCTACGCGGTGAAGCTGAGATAGTACCGCGATTGACCGTCGATCTGTTCAGAATATACAGTGGCGGCTCCCTCGTCCAATCCACAAGTAAGGTCGCAGGGTACAATTGAATGCGAAAGTTGCCGTCGACGCCGTAAAGACATTTCATCCGGAGGTGAAACGAGAGATACCTCTGATTGAGGACTGAAGACGGGACAAAATAAGCGGTAAAGAAATAATTGGCAAAAATAGTATACCGGTTATCGGGTCTGAAATGCCGATTGCAATTATGCATTCTTCTAGTACACTACCTATGTAAATTAATATTTATAATAAGTTGCCTTCAGAATTAAAAGAAAAAGCCCTCAAATTCACAAAAAATTTAAACACCATATTATCGTCAAAGCGTATTATACAAAAAACGAAATCCTGTCAGAAAAATAGTAAATTTTTTTTATATAATCATAATCATAATTAGAAAAAAAAATATAAATAAATTTTAACTTATAAAATAATCCTCTTTTCTTTTGAACGTTGCTGTGCCCGACAGGGTCCGTATTTGACTTTGTACCATACCTATACTATAACAGCATTTAGTAAAGCAAATATTTAGGATATTGAAAATGCAAAATGGTTTTAAACTTTGCTGATTTTCTTTTAACAACCAACCGATCGTATAGTCTATTTAAATGGATTTCGGAAAAAGAATACTCTCAAAAAATGTTCATTGGCGAACGCATAACTTTATAATGGCTGAACCGATTAAGCTGATTCTTTTTTAAAACGATTGTGATACTTAGAATTGGGTAAAAACCAATCTCTACGCACCGGGCACGAAGTGACGGGCATTCAGTATACAAATAAAAATATAATATTTTGCAGTCAAGAAAAATATATTATTATAGAACACATGAACAAAGTGTCTTCCCCTTAATAGAGACAGTAAGAAAAGTGTTGATGGACACATTCTTAGATTTACTCAACTTAGCAATTTAAGTTATAATAAAATTACTTATTAGTCTAAACTTGGCTAGATTGTAATAACAATGAGGTAACTAAAAACAAACAGATACATCATTAAAAGAAAAAAAAATACGAATACAGGTGATCTTTATAACAACCGGTTACACGGGCCCTGCAGGAGTGCGGGTAATCCCATTCCCGGGGCATTTATGTGCGTACACGTGTAAGGGCGCTATCACACCTGCCGGGAATGCCGTGCGAATGCGCCCCCAGGGGCGGCACGACGCGGCGCGGGGCGGCAGGAGGCGGCGCGGGGCGGTAACGGTACGAAAATCAGGCTAAAGGGCCATTAAGAAAACGTAATGGATCATAATTTTAAATTTATTACAACATTTTTTGCATTGACTTGTAAACCGTTGTAACACCGCATATGTGTATGCTGTAACAGCTATTCAGGCTCTAGCCAGGCAGGTTTCTTTAAGCATCAGTCCCAAACATAATAGTTTCTAAAAAGTCAAAAACTGGTCGGTAACGCTTCTACGTGTCGAGCCGTGCGAATGCTATTTAAAATACTTGTGATAGTTTCCTGCGACTTCTTGCTGATTGTTATTCTATAGTGGAGCAGCGGAGGCGCCGTGCAGCAGAGCCCACCGAGCGCCCGCGACTCCTTGTAAATCTGGTCGGGGTTCTCAAGCCGCTTGAAACAGAACTTTGTAACCACCACCGAACTATTATTCCTGGAATAAAACACACTAAGACGAAAACTCTTGTACTGACGATAACTCAGTGGTTAGGGCGTGGGTTCAAAACCCGCTGCTGGTGCAGGGAACATCATGAGAATCTATCGGCAAGCACCTGACAGTGTGTTCCGACAGCCTCACTTGAGAGCCAGTTCCACTTCAGGCTATGTGCGTTTACTATCTTCGATGACGCCGTCGCTTAACGTCAGGTGAGCTGTGGTGAAACACCTAGCCCGTCAACCATTAATTACTAATTTCTGCTTGGCACAAAGCTGCGTTGAAAGGCACTCAGAAAGTAAATAATATATCTTATAAAATAGGATCGCTTTATAAACCATTCATAGCCGAGCCGCCGCCGCCGCCGGCCCGACGGCATGGGACACCCGCGGACGGGCGGCGCACCTGGCGACGCACTTGACGCCGGCAGCGCTATCGCGAGGTTAATCTTAATTCGGGTCGTAGGCTATTTGCGGCGTTTCGTCCCCTGTCCCACCGCAGCGCCGCGCGACTCCACTCGGCTCTGCACGCGAACACGGGCACCGAGTAATTGATTCATTTTATCGTTAGAAGCAATCGAGCGGTGCGGCGGCAGTACGCGATTTGAATTTCAGTTGTGGATTTCATGGCAATATCGTTTTGTGCTTATTGCTTTTATGAGATAATTATTGTCAATGGTTTTATTTCCCGAGACTTCTATCAAAGTAAATTTATGCAACATTTCCTTCACTGTACGTCCTCAGTAAACAAATTGTTGTAAAAATTGAATGACAACATTTTACTGTCATTGTTTTCAAGATGATCGCTGGCTAATTTAAGGTTACATGTCATTCTAGATGACAGTTATTTATGATCGACTTCAAATATATGTAAAAAAAATATGTCATCCAATTAAATGATTTTTGCGCATTTTGCTTTCCTGTGACTTTTCAGTGGTATTCACGGTCCCCAGAATAGTCCCAATGAACCACCTATGTACCTTCCGGCTTCATCATCAGATGTTGATGACGGTTGGCACCGGAACTCCGTAATAAAACTAGCCGTGTTGTGGCTCAGTGGATTGATCAGTGATTGAAATCAGTTCTTTTGTAAATATCATACTTATTGGAAATGCGCGTTAATTAACATCACACGTATAATATGCGTAGAGGTAAGTTGGACAAGACAATCGCTTATCTTTTCTGTTCGTGGTGAGACAGGTTACCCTCGCCCTGTATAAGAATGTTCATCGCCACCCTAATAGTTTTGGAGCCAAATTGGATGGATTCTTTTATGGTCCGCGTGGGTCGTGTGCCGCGTGCAGCGCGCAGCACAGCTTCGGCGTTCCATCTCGGTTGTGATATAAAGCGGTTACAAAGTCGGCCAACGTTGTCTGACAAGTTTGTAACTTTAGAGTTATTATGCTAATATATTATAATTTGTTTGCCAGAAAATGTTCGCTGCGTACTTACAATGTTTCGCCAGCTTTTGCTTCAAATATTTAGCGCAAAGAATATCGTCGCTACGTTGTAAACAAAGCGTTCCTGTTGTGATTAGATTATGTTAATGTACGCCGCGCAGTAAGGGTGATGCTTCACCGTATTGCAGCAATATTCATCACCATCCGCGGCCTCCTTATCCCACCGTGTACCGCCGTGAGCTCGCGCCTCGTGTCCGTGTTGGACCCGCGGCTTTATACTCACATTTTTTAATTCACTGGAAAATGTAAACAAGAATTTATAATTTTATGACAATTTCAAAACAGTTCAGATGTAATGGACATCATGTCCATGGATCAATTTATAGACGGTTTTTTTATTTAAAAAAATACGTATTACTACTAAAAGGGACAATTTGACTACCCTGCATCGCATCACCGCACGGAGAGGTCCAGGGGAGACTTCCCGTGGCCTGGACCACATAGCGGGGAGACAGGAACAGATTCGAGTCCCCAAAATGCGATGACTTGTTCCACCGCATTTTCCAGTGGTAATATTCATACAACATTCCTAATTTTTTAATATGCTGATATGTTTACAATGTCTAGAATTTACTTCATTTGTATATTTAACCAGTACAGTCAAAGGTAAAAGGTCAAACTAGTTCGCGCCGCGGCGGGTCTCGGCGCGCCGACTGCCGACCGCACGCCGCAGCACTAATTAACCGACGACTTCACACTTAAGACTCGGCATTACTTTAGAAGTCACGTGATAAATTAGAGTCGGTCCAACCCACCTCTAATCTCGGTCCAGCTTATGAAGCTTTAATTGTGTCTCTACCGCAGCATCCTGCCTCCGACTTGATGAGCTAATTTCACGGAAGCGCGACAAGTTAAACAGAAGTGCTCGGTTAAAAGATATTATAATGTACAATCTGTATACTACGTTTATGTTATTTCTCTACGTGTTTACATAACATCTTATTACATTTCATTCCAGTAATATAAGAAACGTATAAGCTTATGTATTATTCATGTTATATTTTAAGTAATTTATAGTTAATAATACTCTCGTATCTACTTATGAAAATTCATTAAAATACCTTAAAATAACTAGAATCGTAGTCACCACTCGCGTCCTTAACTCCATTACGGCCAGCGCGGCGGAGGGGGAGCGTGTTAGCAAAGTGAGCCCGACGCTACACACAGCTTAGCATTTAGCAATAGCACTTAGCATTAGCATTAGCGCTATTCAATTATTGTACTCTGGAGTCGGCTATAGTCGGCCCGGGTATTCATTAGAGCGGGCTCGGCTCGACAGAGCTGGCTTAATAGCCGGCGAAGTGGAACATTGTTCCTGTAAGTTTTCTCCGAATGAGTCGCTCGAAGCACTTACAAATGAGTTGCTGAAGTGTTAGCGAGTTCATGTGTCGGCGGAGTGTCTGGGAGGACGCGACGCCTAGGCTACATTAAGACCCTAAAAATCGCGAAATTTTTGTGCTAATTGAAGAGCTGTAGAGCAAGTTTAAATTAAAAATTAGAAAAAACAGCTGCAAGCCTCCGACTCCGAACACGGCTAGGTGTTAGGTGTTCCCCCCGTGGGTTCCCGCCTTGTCGTGGCGGGGGGCTGAGTAGCCGTGACTGGTGACCACGGTGAAACGAAGCGGAACCCGAGGTGGGGCTGCTTCTCTGGGTGTTCCCCCGGGCCTGGTAGAAGCGGCCAAAGTAGGTTGCGGAGCTGTGTGGGCGGCATCGCAACTGAGGCGGGCTGCAGTGTTGTATGGGAGACACTGCAGCTGAGAGCTGGAGGCCGCGGCGGGAGAGGACTGTCGGTGTGACGTTGCTGCTTTCCCTACCTTCCGCGGCCTTGCCTTGACAGGGCCGCCACTGTCTGATGGCGGACGCGGTGGGGCTGCAGGGAAAGAGGAGTACCGGTATGACGGTGCACCGCTCTCCCTGTCCTCTGCAGCCGAGGTGGCAGGCGGCGGGGCCACTTAGCTGACCCGTCGCATGGGGGCCACTGGCGTCCAGACATGGGGTCGTCTGGCGCCAGTAGTTACTTGGTCCTCGAGGTGGATCGTGACTCATTATGCACGATGTGTATATGGCGTATCACGACGAGGGAGGATGGTCCGGTGACGGACGGAGGAGGGGAGGGCTCTCCACGTGTCCCTCTGATAAGCTGAGGGCACAGTGGAGGAGCCGAGTTGGAGGAGGCTGCGGGTTGGGAGGAGTGCCGGACTGGCGATCCCCATCCCAGCGGCCAAAGTGGCAGGCGACGGGGCCACTGATTTGACCCGTCGCACGGAGATCATGGGCGTTAGGACGTGGGGCCGTCCGACGCCCATTTGCTGGTAAGATCTCGGAGGTGGATAACGATGTGTCTGGTGTTCCGACACATCGTAATCGTTGCAGGGTGAGTTTGAGCTCCCTGAGGTGGGTCCGCAAGGACAAGCGCTGTCGAGGCCGCGGAAGAATGCGAAAGCGTGCCCGCAGCCTCGACACAAAGCGCCGAGGTGGAACACTCCAGGATTTTTAGTGGGTAGGCCGTCATTAGGACGGAGAGTCCCACATAACCACCGTACCCGCCCCAGGGCCGGTGGTAAACCTTAAGTATTTTACCTGGAAAAAAAAAAAGTTGTTAAGTATTTTGGTTTAAAAAACAAACTAATAATATTTATATAATAGTCGTATACACAACCTGTCATAATATGGTGACGTTCATTTTGAAACACCGCTCGCGGTCACACGTCCGGAAACTGAAATCGCGCTGATTTCTCCAAACCAGCAGGCGGTGGGCGGTGCTGTCCACGAGCGGCTGTCCCTTCGGACTCAAAACAATCTAACAATAAAAACGCACAACATGTCAACAAAGTTGGAAACAAAGAGTTGCAATTCAAGCGGTAACTGTCGGGATGGAAGGACTCGAGATAAAATAAATGTAATTTCTTTAAAACTGCAGGCGAGTACAGCCGCGGGGCGGTAGCTTGACGTTTATAGCTCCGCTGAATATTCTCTATTACTGTACAAACTCGCGTAAAGCGCTCCACACACCGGCCGGCTCGCTCGCGTAAAGCGCTCCACACACCGGCCGGCTCGCTCGCGTAAAGCGCTCCACACACCGGCCGGCTCGCTCGCGTAAAGCGCTCCACACACCGGCCGGCTCGCTCGCGTAAAGCGCTCCACACACCGGCCGGCTCGCTCGTGTAAAGCGCTCCACACACCGGCCGGCTCGCTCGCGTAAAGCGCTCCACACACCGGCCGGCTCGCTCGTGTAAAGCGCTCCACACACCGGCCGGCTCGCTCGCGTAAAGCGCTCTACACACCGGCCGGCTCGTTGCACGTCCACATCTCCGACCAGAACGATCCGTTTAAAAACGAGTTTAGCGCAGACGGGCGTCGGGCGTGTCACTCGTGCCGGACACATGCATAGACGTGGATTGTCCAACTCTCGCCGGGTCAGCGCGGTGACGTAGATTGGATTTAGTTATGGTTAGTTGCCCTGTTTAGGAAACGGCCGTCACGGGACGCCAGGTCAACGTGAAATATTTAAGTAGCACGCAGCTCACACGGAGAAGCAAGGAAGTGTATAGTATATAAATATCATAGGACATTACACACAGCGCCGTCTGACCCCAGACTAAGCAGAGCGTATGGTGGAAGTCAGATAACTGATAGAATACATTAATACAAGTTTGATTAACATTCAAGGTTCGGTGCACGAAAATGTTCACATTACTCGCTGGTACATCACGTGCAGGCTCACACAATACTAAACCCTTCAAATGAATCATCGTTGTAGCATTATGTATTGATAAATGTAACCGCGGACACCGTGTCGACACAGACCTCACTGCAGTGTCTGGTTTAATTAGATGCGAGTTATCCTGTAATAGAAATAAAACAAAACCTGATCTCGACAGAATGACGCGGAGATTGGTGGTGTACAGGACGCTCTATTAGCGCGCGCCGCCTACGTCTCCACAAACAAGTGAAATGTGTTTTTTACAGCCGAAGCGGAATACATTTGTATGATAAAGCGGGGCGTAAAGCCGGAGTAGGTTTTAATCTCAGCGCGAGTATACGCAGCCTCGTAAACTGTGCGATGAATATTAACTAGTGCGGCCGGACCCGCGCCGCTCGTCTCTATCGGAGCGAGTGTTGACGGAACCCGTTACTCGGAGGAAGCGGAGCGGCTGAAAATGGTAAACGATTCCAATTTTATGAACATGTCCAGTCAACAATCACTAACGACATCTTTTGACTTTTATTCTACGATTCTAAAGAGCTTTAGTAGCGAGTACCAACTAATCTATGGTAAATCTTCGCTGCACGGAACTGTTCTCCGCTACGTTATAATTTTCTAAGCCGTTGTAATGTTACAGAACACATATTGAACCATTTCAATGTAGTTGTACCTCGAGCTTTAATTCAGTGTTGGTGTGCAACTCGGTGCAGCACCCGTGTGAGTGTAGAGCTGAGGTTCTCAGCTATCAGATATAGAATATAACCTCTGTGGAATTAACATTCCACGTGTTCCGAATTAATTAAAATTAAGTAGTACTCGGCTGGCTAGCTAGCGCCCTCAAGTTGCAATCTACCGCCAAGCACCTAACTGTGTGTTCCGGCAGCCTCACTTGAGAGCGTGTTCACCATCTTCAACCACACTGGCACTCGACATCAAAAGAGCTGTGGTCGAACACATACCTACCCAAAAAAATGTGTTATATTAATAAATGTGTGCACAAGTATGTAATTATTTAATTCTATTCGATGTTACTGCTAACACAGCCGTCCCGGGTGAGATTTGCGAATAAAGAGGCATTGAGATCGTGCGTTTGTTCCAGACAGGCGCGCGGCATGGGCCGCGGTCGCAGGCGACGCGCGCGCGCGGCCCGATGAGGCGCCCGGCCCGGAGCCCCCACCATGCTCGAGGACGGCGGCGGAGACCTATCTCGCACCTACTGCAAGAACGAACACTACGTGGAGGTATCACCGCGGCTTTATTAGTAACGAGTTTCGCCCACTAATCGGTGATACATATGTATCCATTCCATCCGGGAGACCTTCCTCGGTGCCGGACGGAAGGCTCTGAGGTCTCTAGGAAGCTCTCCGGTGCCACGCGCTGCGCTTCCGCTCCTCCCGGGACAGCGGCGTGCGGCGTGCAGTCCCGAAAAACGACGTGCGCTGCACATTGTTGTCTTCTCCGGGATCTTTAGACGGTTTTCAGATTTACTTTTTGTCGTAAATTTTGAACTTTCAGTGTTTATTTTGATGGGCTCGCAAAAAAAACATATACCCACATTCTAATATTTTCCAAAACTTTGTTTTCCATAGTATTGACGTTTAAAAACGGGAAGAAACAGAAAGATCGCAACCTTTATTGTACTGTTACAATCATCTCTTAAATGAAGCGAGAAATATCTTGATGTATAAATTAAAGGATGAGGACTTGAGGAGTAAAGTGTTCATTGCTAGACCTTGCTTAACTCAGCACTTGACACAATTTTTGCCGGATCCGAGTGAGCCCTGTTTTTATGAACTGTCCCGCTGCTGGGCGCGGGCCTCTTCTTATTGTGAGAGAGGTAAGGCCACATTCCCCCACGCTGGCCAAGTGCGGGTTGGCAGACTTCACACATGTTCGAGAACTTATTTTTAATGAACTCTCGAACGATCAGGTTTCCTCGCGATGTTTTTTTCACCGTTCGAAGTCAGCGACGATACGCACATAATTTAGAAAATACAGAGGTGCGCGTCGCGGGATTCGAATCCAGGACTTGCAGATTGGAAGCCAGACGGCCTCCCGACTACCTGCCGAAATTTCTCCGTGTCCGTTATGCCGGACGCTAAGTGAATATTATATCGGTTCCAGGATCCTAAATGCTGCTTCGCCTCGCATCGTCCGGAAGACGCGCGCCTGTTCTGCTGCCGATGCGCCCACAAGCGGCGGGCGTCGCCCCTCACCTGCCTCACGATATGCTTCCTCGTGCTCACGTACAACCTCCTCGGGGGCTTTCTTTTCCTTGCGATCGAGGGAAACGCCGCCGAGGAGACGGCCGTGGCCGCGTCGAAGCCGAACCTGAGCCAAGTTCAACAGACCAGCACGGACCTGCGATCGCGCACGGTCGAGAGACTCTGGTCTATTACCGAAGATTTAAATATTTTGTACAAAGAGAACTGGACGAAGTTAGCAGCTAAAGAGCTGATGGATTTCCAGAAGGTTCTGATAAAGAGTATGAAGGGAGAAGTGACTTTTGGGAGCCGAGCCGGCTTCGAGCGTGAAGGGGAGTACCGGTGGACGTTCTCGAGCAGCTTCCTGTACGCGCTGACCCTCATCACTACCATAGGTGAGACCGCCCCGTTAGCGCGCTCTGTTGAGGCTCTGCTTCTGCTGTAGGGCGTGGGTTTGATTTCTATTTATGTGACGCACGTCGTAGGTGTTTGATCTGTATTCTATCAGTTGTCTGGTTCCCACAGCACAAGCTTTTGCTCGCTTGAGGGCGTCGTACAAAAATATTGCCAAATATTTTGATTTATTCAATTGTATTTTATAATTCCTCACAGAGTGTGAATGATATCTGTATAAATTGACTAAGTGCTAAAAATGGTCGTGTATGTTCGCGACACTAATTTTGTTTTGGAGAAGTTTAATTACTAGTGATATACTTTATCCACCGAGTTACGAAAATGTTTCAGTAAGACAATAAAAGACCGAGGAGGTAATCACGTGCGTTCCCCGCGCAGGTCACGGGAACGTCACCCCGAAATCGTCGGCGGGCAAGATGGTCGCCATCGCGTACGCGTGCATCGGCATCCCCATCATTATGGTGTACCTGTCCACCATCGGCGAGGCGCTGGCGCGGCACTTCCGCGCGCTGTACTCGCGCGCCTGCCCCGCGCGCTTCCAGAGCGGGGGCTTCCACGCCGGCGCCGACTGCCTGCGCCGGCCGCACGCCGCCTGCGCCGGGCGGGACGCGGAGCCGCGCACGCCCTTCCAGGCCGCGCTCAACCTGGACAGCTTCAGCGGCGGCCACCACTGGACCTGCCGCGACCACACGCGCGTCCCGATCGCGCTCAGCCTCCTCCTGATAGTGATGTACGTCGCGCTCGGGACTCTGGTGTTCGGCACGACGGAGAAGTGGCCGCTCGTGGACGGCTGCTACTTCTCCTTCTCGAGCCTCGCCACGATCGGCTTCGGGGACCTGCGGCCCGGCCTGCACGCGAGCACCGTCTCCGCCAAGGCCGAGGACCTCGCCGTCGGCGTGTGCTGCCTGTACATACTGGTCGGCATAGTGGTGATAGCCATGTGCTTCAACCTCATCCAGGAGGACATGCGGTGGGTGGTGCGCGGGGTGGCGGCGCTGTGCGCGGGGGGCGGGCGCGTCGTGCACTCGGGCGGCGAGCGCGTGTCGGCCGTGTCCTGACCGCAGGCCGCGGCCGCGGCCCCGGACCGCCGGCCGCAGGTCACCTTCAAGGTGGACGCTCTCAACCCGACCAAGTTCAACAGCCTGCCTCGGAGGAAGTCGGCCGCGCTCGCGGACGAGGCCTTCCAGCGCGGCACGCCGGCGCGCCGCTCGGCCGGCCACGGCGCGCCCGACCGCTGCCTGGAGTACTTCGTGCCGCGCAGCCTGAGCGAGTTCGACCTGAGCGCCGCCGGAGCGCGGCCCGAGCGCGCGGCGCCGCGGTCCCGCGACAAGGTGGTGACCTTCGAGGACGACCGCGCGGCCGCCCCCGCGCCGCTCCACGACGACGTGTTTATGTGACCTCCAGTTATAGATTTGTCGGTTTGGACAAGGTTTGTTACGTAATAAATACATTTTTCATACGCTTCGTTTCATTCTACTGTAGACTCCCGTCTGCCGCCGGCGCGGGAATATTAGATTATGTTGGATTAGCATGATTGATGGCGGCATTAGATTTAGACAACAAAGGAACACAATAAAATATTGAAATGATATACTCGCGCATCGGAGCAGCGAACGGCATGAGAAATTATATTCAGATAGTGTCGGAGCGGACGCGCGGCCTCGCTCGGTGGCGCCGTTACAGGGATTAATAGGCAGTCCAAGCGGGTTAGAAGCTGTCCGCGACTCTGTAAAGCCGGAGCGTGACTTCAAGCGGCGCTTTCCTCGTGTGTAGCGTCCATTGCCGCCGACTAATGGAACCATTCCCTTCGACGCCGCACCGATTCGGTAAGCCACAATGACTTAACGTGAGCGGCTGGAGTTCTCGCCGCTTTGCAGGGGCGGGCCGGAACACGACGCCATCACGGTGGGAACAGGTTTCAGATCCGACCATAATACAGCGAGACGTCCTGTTACCGGCAGGATTATCTCGTAGAGTAGACCGTCCAGGCAGTGATACCTTCCGTGACACTGGATTTGTATCAAGTGTCTCTCCTATTTTTTAAACAAAATATATTTTAATTGGTTCGTGGATATAGATTAGAGGTAGACTGAGAGAAATTTTGCATTAGTTGAAATTATCTTTATACTGAATGTATTTGCGAAGTGTACCTAGTAATTCTGCAGGGTACTGTTCTGCCCATCAATATTAACAATATGTTTCAGATACTTATAATATTTAGAGACTGTGACATTAAGTGTTCTAATAATATAGTAAATATGGTCCACATGAATGTCTACATCAGTACCTTGCAGTATAATTGCACTTGTCCGAAACACTCTGTATATATTATGTAGTGAGCACAAAGCAACGGCCGGCACCGAAGCTACGGTACTCCGGCAGCGCCGCGGGCGGCCTGCCAGGAGCGCCGCCTGGACCCATTGTAGACAGC
Organism: Biston stratarius; assembly: GCA_950106695.1. Classification (NCBI taxonomy): domain Eukaryota; kingdom Metazoa; phylum Arthropoda; class Insecta; order Lepidoptera; family Geometridae; genus Biston; species Biston stratarius. The sequence goes on from OX467106.1 coordinate 12,862,578, forward strand.
ACTAGGAATGTAAGTAAAAGACACGACTGCGGTGACAGGTGGACAACGCTGGGACACCGCGCACCGACGCGGCAGGGGGGGGCGACAGCGCTGCTTTACTGAGATTCTTCCCGATGGTCAGCAAGACGCGAGTGTATTGCTTCTGCTAGACTTGCGCGGTCTCAGCGTGTTATCGCTTGATCCCAATAATATGGCGGTGAAATGCAAATCTGTATCTATATAATAGGTAATGACTGCACTACTTAGTTTCCCCTGCACCTTTCTTCTATCGGACGGCCAGACAAACGCGACCAAAAAGTCATCCGTACCTATATAGTACGGCTTAATATGTAGCATGGTGGATATCCCCCATGCTACGTATTAAGCCGTACTATAGCTTAACAACAGTCAGGGTGTGGTCAAATGAGAACCTAATTAGAATTTTAAATAAAAATCTTGCACAATGAATAACAGAATTTTTTGAAGGTGCAACAGATCTGGGTTCACGTCACCGACATGCCAATGACATGGTTTAAGTTTTCCCTTCTGTCGACAGTCCCTACGACTGCACATTTTTTTTTATGGGAACTATAATCTAATAAAATGCTTCGGCCTGCCAGGAGCAACCATTAGTTCAACGCTGCAAAGGGTGTCTACGGCGGCGTCAGTATAATCATACTAAACCTTGCAACGCTATGCATTCAGCATCAGTAAACATCAGCTTAGAGGTCTGACATACGATATAATTGTAAAAAAATAATTTCCTTTACATTTTTTATTGCCCGATGTACTTAAAGATTATTTACAAAAAAAGTGGACATTTAAATTTCGCGGACAAGCTCCAAAGCTCTAAGTTATTGTAATTGCATCGTATTAGTAACCACGATCCCCTGGCCACGCTGTCGGGGGAATTCCCCCACACCCTGCGTGCTGCGAGTGCGGCAAAAACGTGCTCACATTATCTCTCATCACCGCATTAAGAGGCACTTGCACGATCCAGATCGCAGCGATCAATCAGCCGCGGGGCCGTGTCGCGCGCCACCTGGTGCCCATACGGCGCGGTTACTCATTAGCGACGAGCCTAATCTACCCGCAAATATACTGACCAGGCAGTAGCTTAGTTAGAACCGTTGAATTTCTTGTTATTGCTGGTAAGGCCGCATGTCATCGCCAACTCGCTCGTTCGTAGCGCTCATTTAGCCAAAGATGATGCACATTGACTTAGATTCACTCAAACCAGATAAGTTGAGAGACCAGAAGACCAGATTGGAAAACTAGGAGGCCGAGAACTTGTTCCCATTTCTGGCAGTGCGGATTAAAAACGACGAATCAATATATGATGCTACGTGTTTGAAATACAACTTACATGATGGTAAGCCATGGTGTGGTCGAAGACGATAGATTTTTAGCTTAGATTGGAACTGGCTGACAACTGACTGCTAAACTACGTCGTAATGTGCCCGACGCCGGACTTGAGGGTGACGGTAGCTGAGTAACTGAAATGGACCGCGAGTTTTGGTTCCTGGAGTTTTTCGCCAGCTGCTCAAGTAGTTGGAATTTGAACCCACACCATGAACTGTGTGAACTAAACGCAATAGCTTTTTAGGTATCGTTGCTACAAGAGCGACTTATTTATTTCAGTAGTAGACTGACGAGTCTACTACTGAAATAAATTGCGTGATGTCGAAATATCCGTGACTATATTAGTGGTCAGCGCGGTCAGTTCATTTGCCAAAGAGCGTTGTTTCAAACCCCCACAATGAGCTTGGGCTGCCGGTGAAGGAAAACATCGTGAGGAAATGATAGCGTGGTGGTGGTAATCTCTAGTATTCAGCCGGCTGGCTACCGTCTTCAAACTGAAAAACTATCACCAAGCACCTAACGGTGTGTTCACCCTCACTTGAGAGCCAGTTCCATTCCAGATTAGGTGTGTTTGCCATCTTCGACAACGCGTTCACTGAACATCAGTTGAATTGTTGTCAAACACCTAGTTGCCACAATGCTCTCCAATGCATCAGCGTGTGGCTCCTTCAGTTCTTCCTTTAATAGAGTACAGTTTGGAGGCGGTTCAATTATCGGCTGCGAGCGCGCCTCTACCGTGCCGGGATACGGCCCGAGATCGGCTTGGCCGGCGAGCCTATAAAAAGCTACCCATTATCACACTGCCACCTGCACTTGACGTGTTGATGAGCTACACTTACGCAACATGATCTGCGCACAACTATTTCAGCTGCGGTCGTAGCGTTCTTCGAGAACTCATATATCCGAGAACAAACAACACTTCAATATCCTCTCGATAAATACAAATACTAATAACCAACCCGAAAGGCGTGGGTTCAAACCCCAACAATGAGCTTGAGCTGCCGGGTAACGAAAACATTGGGAGGAAGCTATAGCATGGTTGGGGGGTACTCTCTAGTGCTCGGCTGGTTAGCTGCCGACCTCACGTTGAATATCTGCCGCCAAGCACTTAACGGTGTGTTCCGGCAGCCTCACTTGAGAGCCAGTTTCGGTCCAGGCTAGGTGTGATTACCATCTTCTAACACACTATCACTTAACAACAGATGACCCGTGGTGAAAACCTATCCAGTCAACCATAAAGCCCTATTAATAGTAGCTACTGCTAGCGTGTTATGGTACCTCCTTGATTACTAAGCTATTTGGAAATACACGGGACCGTATTTGGCGGAGCGTTTCCTGCCACTCGTACGATTCATATATTGGAAAATAATTAACTGCACTAAAATTATTACGTATTAACAAAAGTACCTGGATGACCGAACTATGCTCGGCTGAAAAAACGGATAAAACAACGTTTTCTAAAAATAAAAGGAGCCGGAGCCGTTTCCGAGATCCAGATTATATATATATATATATATATATATACAAGAATTGCTCGTTTAAAGGTATTAGATAGATAAAACAACAGTATGTGCCGCGAAATAACGTGTTTCGCTTTACTCATATTAACTCATTTGGACACTATGTATTGATATAAATGCACACAGAAAACGTCTTTCAGTGTTATTTAGATATTACTCTACGATAATTATCTAATTATTATTATAATTATTATAGTGCCTAAAAAACAACGATCTCCTCAGAAATATCATCTAAATGAAAACATACACATTTCTGCTATATCCTGCTTTAGATATACACTTTGCTAAAACATGAAACACTACAAAGTAACAAAACCTCCCAGACTTGCATAACATACGAATAACAAATTCTCCCAGAGCTTAATCTGTGGACAACAACTGCTACAAAGGTGAGGTGAATGTAGAGGCATTTTCATTAGTACTGAAACCTCGCACGATGTGACGTCACAAAAACTTCAACCACCACAAGAAGCCTACAAATTAATTTAACGCCAACCCCGAACGAAATACGAGTGATATTAGAAAAACATTATGCTCGTCCATCAGGAGCTGTCCGCCAGAACACGTGACGAACAAAAATAAAAGGATTTCGCAAATAAACAGCGCACCGGGATATCCTTACTTATTGTGCTGTCTAATGACGAACCTGGTACGAGGGGGGCTTTCATTTTATTTCCAGGTCCGCTGCAGAATACGCCGCGGGACGCGCCACTCGGCTGTTTACCTCCGAGTCTCTGCGTGACTCGCGGTTTCTAGTTCACGTTATTTGTTCACAACAAGTAACGAGTACAAATACAGTTATTTTATTGGTAACACCAAAGCTACCGGTCACATTCCGTAATCTCAATAAATAAATAGGTAATAATGAGAACTTGATTGCAACTTTGTTTATAAATCGCTAAACACAGCGAGACGCACGCATGTCGTTACTTCGTGGTAGGTTTGCTCGAACAACAAACCGTGTCCTATGATTAATTCGTCCGAGATCTAATTTCCATGTAACCCTGAGCTACCCCGGGTTGTCCCCGGTCCCCGAGCTAGCCCGAGGCACCCGGCTACCCCGAGGTACCCCGAGGTGCCCCGAGGTACCCCGAGAAAGGTGCGCGAGCAAAAAATGTACAAAGTCATTACAAGGGAAGGGTTCCGGATGTACGTAATTGTTTTTGCGATGTATGTTTAGGCGGGACCGGAGCCGCGGGGGCGGAATAACAGAGCGGGCCCTTTGTCTCCTCGTGATATTAGATCAGTTCCTACGCCTCACCGGCCGCATCTCGGACGAACCGCGGTGTGGGCAACCCCGCCTCCAAGAGCGTCGACTAGCGGTGCGGTGCGGCGGTGGAACTAAAAACTGCAAATGAGTCGGGGATTTAGTGCCGACCTCGCCCGAATCGAATCGCGCAGCCGGCAAACAGATCTGCAGTTTGCAAGACCTTGTCGATAAAATGACATTTTAGACATGAGAGAAAATATCTACGCAAAGTTCGCCGACGTCTGCAATATTGCGATGCTTGTGGACTTAACACTAAAACATTTCCACGCACTCGTATGATGTCGGAAGGACACCGCGGATGGTTCCACTTAACGCCTCGCCTCCGGGACTACATGCCGTGGGTATAATTATTGACCGTTTGAAGTCTGTAAGCACTGCAGCATCGCAGGGCTTCGCTGCTCCTCTAGAATGTATTTTTTTTTTAAAGCAGCAACTCAACGTTGCTCCGGATTTTGCTGAGTTGGTCATGGTGTTATCTATTGTCATCACGAAACTCGACCTAATATTATATATTTGACAGTCGACTCGATGCCACTGAGCCCAAAAGCGGCAGGTTTTAGGTATTTTGATTTAAAAATCAGACTAATGAACCGATTTTGATAAAATTTCTATGGGATCAATCTGAAAGTACATACTTTCAAATAAAAAATCTCAGGTAACATTTAAAAAATACAATCGAATTGTTTGTAATTGGTGTGAATAATAAAGAGTTATATTATTATTATTATCGAATAGAGAAGCTTCGTTTTTGAAGTCGGGTGAAAAGTGCCGTGAACGCCGAGGACTGAGAACGGCTCGTAAGAAAAATCTCTGCATTAATGTTGTCCTCCAGCAACTACCGGAGCTATTGAGATAAAGCGGTTATTTTCCGAAGCAGCTCCGCTAGCTGTGCGCGCTTATCTCGCGCCGCCGCCGGAGCGATCTCACCTACTTGTCGGGGATTATCATATTTATACGCAGTTCGCTATTTTTGACATGAAATGAGATTTGTTTTGTACTCACTGCTTATTTATACTCGTATAGACCGAGATAAACGGTTACACGTTATTTATAACATCTATATGATATTAAGTTATTTATTCAGTCTCCGTCTCCTACGCATTCATAGACTTGATACACCATATTATACAGTCAGTTATGAGAAAATAAACATTTTAAAAACAGTCGAATTGAGTAACTCCTCCTCTTTTGAAGTCGGTTAAAAAACCATGTATGCATTGCTAGAACGAGTATCCAAATCAGCACCGGTAGGATTGTATCGGATATGGTCGGGCCGGGGTGCGTCTGCGTATCGAACTGATGACATCTGCACCTGGAGCGCAAGGCGCTGCCCCGCTTGCCGAGCCCGCCCGCGACATTCCGTACTTTTACCATTTCGTGTCGTAGAGTATTTGTGGCGCAAGTGTCCCAACCTTTGACATTATGTGCTTACATATTCGAACTGCGAAAATATTACAAGTTGGTCTACCTACGCGTCGTCCTCGTGTTAAGATATCGTCAGAGGGACTCGCTCGCGGGCCCCTGCCGGCGCTCGATACGCAGTATTCATATTTGATAGCGGCCCTAGACGCCGGCGGGAGGCCCGCGCGCGCCTCGATACTCGCTGCATTATTTAACGGCAACTTCTATTTTAAACGAGAGCTGTACAGACAGCACTCCAGCTTCAATTAAAGTAAAACGCTGCGCTCGAGCGCCGGGCTCTGTCCGTACGATAACAACGTGCGCTGCAAAAAATAGAACTTATGCTAAAGAAATGAAAAAACGAAACGCTCTCGTGGTGGTAAGAGACGACGCGTGTCCATGGCCATTGCAGCGATACCTGCAACATTCTTTAACAAAGTAAAGTTTATATTAGTTTATTATTATTTAGTAAAGTTTAGCTCTGTAGCTCGAGTACCGATCCGCTCTGTTTTATCCTTAGTCTATTATATTTTTGTCTACTTTGACAAATGTATAGGTACTAAATACACAGGACCTGCGTAGTAACCTGTGTAAACTGTTACAATATAACTTTCTTAATACGTATGGTAGGCTAGTCGTTATTACCACAGCTCACCTGATGTTAAGTGACGATGTGGTCGAAGACCTAGCCTGCAATGGAATTGGCTCTCAAGTGTGACTACTTGTGTGTGTACTTGGCGGCAGATTTTCAGCTTTAGGGTGGTAGCTAGCTGGTCGGGTTCGAACCTACGCCCTTTACCGTGTGAAGCGACCGCGCTGGCCACTGAACTATCACCGCTACGAACATCATATAAGCAAGCTACATCGCTACAGCTTACTCGCATGAGTGTTTGTTCAAGTAAAATTATTATTTTCATATATTATATATAATTATATATATATATTATTTTATTTTACATGGAAAACAAACGGCTGCTAATTGGTAAAATAAATAGGAGATAAGTGATAACACAAAAGCCTATATATAAGTTAGCCTCATGCTAACTAGATTAGGTTTAAGTGCCCCGAGCGCGCACCGGCGCGGGGACAGATGTAAGAATACCATATTATTATACACGTAAGTATAAATTCAAAATTTAAACAAAATGTTAAATTAAAAACAGATAAATAAATAATAGATTGACAATATAAGCCATAGAAGTTTTATAAAATTTTCATTGCTTATAATCTTTTCTTTCTTTTACATTTTTTTGCTATCAAAGTCTTTGTGATATCATATTTAATTTTAGTGTTTACAAAAAATTGCTTATATATATATATGTTATTCATCTTTACATCGTAAACTAAAAACAAAATCGCTGTCACAATGCGCACGTTTCGAAAATATCAACTGGGTTGCGGCGGGCGCGGGTTCTTATATCGAGCAGATTGAATGCGGACAGACGAGCGCACTGAGCAGCAGGGCTCCGATGGACGCCCGGCCCGAGTGGAGATCCCTACTAATAGTTTCATATGACTCAAAAGATGGCAGCACTACAGCCACGCCGCGTTCGACGAAGGTTTTGCCTTGGTATACCGTGTGCGCCGCGACACCACATTTTCCTTGGTTGGCGCTCGGTTCCCGATTCAAAACGGGACAGACGATTGCAAACCATCTCTAGGCACGAAACGGAATTATGCTAATCCACTGTATAGTCTTAGTGTCAGGTGTTATAGCTACATGGAGTTCTGTGAATACGACCGGTTAGAAAAAAAATAAGCTCAGAAGAAAATTTAAAAATGTTTTTCTTAAACCCCCAATTACACCGCCGGTTGCAACTTGTCGGTGATGTTTCGTGCGGAACATTCACGTAATGGGGACCATATTTAAGTTGGCGCTTCCTTTCCCTCGCCCCTTGCCCCCCTCTCCGTCCCCTTCCTTGAAAGGGTGTCTGATTCCGAGGAACGTATTTTCACGTTACTTCATCACGCTTTGCTTCAAGGAAATGTAGTTAACTTTTTAAAATAACTTTTTGTGAGCAAAGTCGCTGCGTGGCGGCGACTCGGGATGCAGGAAGCGGCGGCTCCGGGGCGCAGGCCGGGCTCCGGTGTGAGACACGATGCGCCAGGTGCGCCGAACCGAGTTGACTCTATATTGAAAGCTGAGCTCCTCGTTGAAAGACGTTTTGTTGATATCCATTATTCGAAAATATGTCTTCTCTACTTTCTTTGGAAAAAATCAATGTTTTAAGCGATGAAAACGACAGCAGTTGCGCGAGTTTAAAGTTTAATAAAGTTTGTGCCCTTACTGTTTACTCCTAAACTAATATGCTACATATAGCTACGTGGATCGCTCGCACGGGTCCGAAAGGAGGTCATCGCAAAAAAATCTAATCTTTCCTAAAAAATGTCGTTATCCTCGACTAAATGTATGGAACAGTAATATTTTTTGCAAATTCAGGATCGCTCCCGGGACGAGTCGTTCGAGAGGTGAGTCGGCGCGCGCTCCCTTGGATTTGTACTGTCGTTCTATGACTCTGTATCTTGAAACAGAACACAGAGATACAGGAAAAAATCACGCGTAATCGGCCTGTTTTAATAAAAAATTTACAGGCAAATCTTAAATTTAAAAACAAAAAAGATTTTTGTATATCGGTACTTTTCTGCAGATTTTACCAGCAAGCCGCGGCGTGAGTGCAGTTAATAAATTAAGTGTAACATTTTTAATGATCATGATTTAACGTAAGTCGGAGTGAAGTAATTTAATCATATTGGCATATTTTATATTTGACATGTTACATTTGACATTTAATTTGAACGACATGCGTTATGATTTGAAAACTTTTAATGTTATTTTTAAATATGGATAGAAAAATGATCTGTAACTTTGGTGTTATCAGTAAAATATTTGTATTTGTGAATCGGTTCATCCAGATAATCGTGCTGGAGCACGCAAGGGGAGATGCGGTCTACGATGGATCGTAAACCGCATCTCCCCTTAATATCAGGTGAGATGGCGGGAAACGCAAAACATTTTTTTTTTTAAAGTAACTTGTACTCGTAACGAAGTTCGTGCAACAAGCCGTCCGCTGTCACCGCACGACGCGGACGGCGAGAGTGACGTCTCCTGGCTAAAAGCAAAGTTCATGTCAGGCCGGGAGTCCCGCTCGTCAGCCGTCTAGTGTGATCGCTTGGCGCTGACTTCCGCGCTCGGTAGGTCTGTGCAGCGAGCACGATCGTATCGTATATGTACTGCACGGCGAGGTCACTGGCGCGACGAGTCCGAGTCGCTTTCTGACGGAATCGGCCCATAACAATATAGGAATGGCCTTCTACAAACAAATCCGCAAACTTACAAACTTTACGTCTTTGATTTAGTTTTATGTTGACTTGTTTGTCGGGCAAACAGAGTGGCAGCTGCGTGTCCCGGCTCCCACGGCGCAGGTCGCAGGTCCCGGGCCGCTATCAAAGAACAAACAAAACATCCGGCTACTATATAATTTACTGAGATCCGCAACTCCATTCTGTTCGAGGAAAACTGATTCCTAAGCGATGTCTCACATGAACAAAATATTGGAATCAATATTCTTCCCACAGTATAAAACATAACTTTTTTTATCTCTTACTGATTTATAAATAGATTTTATAATACTTTTTTAAATTATAACTGTGCAATATAATGTAGTAATTAAGTAATATTTTATTTCGTGTTTAACAGGCCACTTTAACCTTGTAGCATTCTACGATACCATAACTGCGCCATTGTAGCCGCGTAGCATGCTACGATACCATAACTGCGCCATTGTAGCCGCGTAGCATGCTACGATACCATAACTGCGCCATTGTAGCCGCGTAGCATGCTACGATACCATAACTGCGCCATTGTAGCCGCGTAGCATGCTACGATACCATAACTGCGCCATTGTAGCCGCGTAGCATGTCACTATAGTCGTGAAGCAAGCTACGATACCACGTTTCTACGTTACCATAATGACGTAGCATGTCTGTAAAAGCATCGTGGGAAAAAAATGATAGAATCGCAACGCAATGCAGCGATTGTACTCGTAGTGGCACAGAATGGAATAGGTTTCTACAACCAAGCGAGGACGGTCACCTCGAGACTTGTGGTGGTGAGTCGAGTAGTATACTTACCTACGCTGCGTCTCGACAGATAAACTTGCGATATTGGGACATTAGCGCGGATTGCTCCCGAGCGACGGTTCGAGATCGATTGAGTTACGCGACTTGTTCCCAACTTCCCGCAATATTAGGTGAATAGGTTTCCTTGACGCTATCTCACAATGCACCGACCCGATGGACGACCGACTGACTGGGACAACATTGGAATTTAAACCGTATGTTATGATGCGCATAATACAACTTCAAATGATAATAACCACTGCATTATTTGTGGTTAACCGAATGACTCGTTTATTAAAAATCTAAATAAAAAAACTCTCGCTTCATTTTCAGTACGAAAGTAGTTTTGCGGTAATTGTTTTTTTTTTTTTTAATTCTGTGCTCTTAGATAATTGATTGAATCAGGCGTTACTTTGCGGAAGTCCATTTTGAGTGTTCTAGGTATATATATACCTAGAACACTCAAAACAAAACACACTTTTGCTGAACAGGCAAAACTCTACATAAAGTTGACTAAGCTACATCGCTTGGCAGCCCAAAATGTTTGGTTCAATCAGCAATGCAAGAGATTACAAGTGATTCCAAATTACATAAATATACGGACGCATACACACAATCATGCAAGTAACATAGCGATGACTAAGGCAAAGACGATTTGGCTGAATGAAGAGTGCAAGCACTGGTTTTCCGTAAGAGATAGCCTTAAACTTCACCTGCGAATATTGCAGTCAGAGCTAAGCTACAATTTGCACAATGTTGAGTTTGATATATTGGATGGGAAAGCAAGAGATCTGTCTTCAAATATAGCTCATGCAAAATATGTTACTCAACAAAGAAAATTAGATGAATTGACCAGAGCTCGGGGGCGGAGATCTGATGAATTGGATCCAGAGCAAGTGGAGGGTGTCCACGTGTTTTACCCACGAGTGAAAAATTTATCAGATGTACAGATACCTCCCACGGAGCTCGCTTTGTTAGAAAAAGGGCTGAAATATAATTTAACACCGGGGACAACACGAACAAATTTACAAGAGTTGGCAATAGATACGGAAATAGCATGTGTAAGGGGAAAACAAGATATAGCAGTGAAACAACAGTTGGCTAACGAGATCAAAAAAACGTTGCAAACAAATGGAACGGTTAATGCAGAAATACAGTCACAACGTGCTTTGCGTAACCGGATTGAACAGAACAATCTTATATTGACAAAATCAGATAAAGGAAACTCAACAGTGATTTTAAACAAACATACATACCATCAAAAAGTACATGATCTCATACAGGGTGAAGACTTTGAACCAATAAGTATGGACCCAACAAAAGAATACATGCAGGAGTTGAAGAAAGCTATTAAAGATTCAATCTATGTCGAATCCAGAGCACTTAAAAACATTTTACCCATGAATCCACGCCCACCTTTATTATATGGTTTACCGAAGTTACACAAAGTTGGAATTCCAATAAGACCGGTGGTATCATATATAAGAGCTCCGGCATATGACCTAGCTAAATTTTTGAACTTAAAACTAAAGGAAAAATCATCATTCAGCCCTAAATACGGAGTTAAGAATGCACTAGAATTAGTAGAAAGGATTAAAGATTTAAACGTTCCACCAAATGCGAAGTTAATATCATTGGATGTAGAAAGTCTGTTTACCAATGTGCCAGGTGAAGAATCCTTAAAAGTTCTGAAGAGTAATCTCGAAAAACAACGTTTACACCCAGGAGAGGTTGGGGATCTCATGACGCTAACGAGAATTTGTATGAAACAAAATTATTTCCAATTCAACTATGTATTTTACAGACAAAAAGAAGGACTAGCAATGGGATCACCGTTAAGCCCCTTGATGGCAGATATTTTTATGGACGATTTTGAGACCAAAAATTTGATTAATGAGACTAATATCATGTTTCATTACCGTTACGTGGATGACATAATTATTTGTTGGACTGGGACTCTACGACAATTGGACAGGTTTATGAATAAAGTTAACAGTGTCCACCCAAAGATTAAGTTCAAACTAGAGATGGAAGAAAACCAGTCACTGAACTTCTTGGACTTAACAATAACAAGGAAACACAATAAACTGGAGTTTGAAATATACCGGAAGCCCACGCATACAACCACTTCCACGCATACTTAACCATTCCGAGTACGTCCAACCATCCCATGCAGCATAAATTAGCAGCTTTTAGAAGTTATATACATAGGCTGATATCAGTTCCACTATCACCGGCAAACTATCTAAAAGAGCTGAAGATAATTTATCAGTTAGCAACTTCGAATGGTTACAGTAAGCGAATGGTGGATAATTTGATTAAGTTTGCCAAGTACGGGCAATGTTATACCCGGGAGTGTCAGAAAGAATAAACCGATATGTGGGTAGTTTAACGTACTTAGGCCCGACATCAGAAAAAATTGCAAGGATTCTGAAAAGAAACGATACAAGCGTTGCCTTTCGGACCAGTCACAATATGCGTCGACTATGCAATGGGAAGGATACCATAAGTGATGGGAAGAAATCAGGAGTGTATAAGTTAAGATGCGACGAATGCAATGGTGTTTATATAGGGCAAACTGGACGCAACTTTGAGACACGCTACAAATAACACTTGTCTGCGTACCGGAATAATCATCCAGAAAAATCGCACTTCGCATAACATCTATTAGACACTGAGCATACTCTTCAGAACAGTAATACGTTTGAAATCCTACATGTGTGTGAAAAAGGATTCCGTATGAGCGTACTTGAACAATTAGAAATTTGGAAACATGGGAACACAGAGAATTCATTGTTGAATGAACATCAGCGTCACTTCGCCATTACTGCGCTGCTTCAGTGCGCAGGCGCGGGCGGTAGCGGCAAATATTATATAAAGCGCCGCTGTCAGGGAGGATTACTCAGTCTGGGCCAAGCGCTCGGACAGTCAACACGTCCTGAGGATGCCTCGTGTAGAGGCGATACACGTGTCGGCAAGTGGTTATTGCAGCGAAGAGGATATAAATACTTATGGATTTTGTTTTTATTTTAATTAGTGTTTTGTTTAAGCTTATAAGTTAATGTGAAATTTAGTTTTAGATTATTTGTAAAGTTCCGAATAGGTTTTTTAATTATCATTAAGTTTTTTAGTAAATATTTTCAAGTGTTTCATATTTACGTCAAGTTTTTTAGTTTAAATCCTCTTTTCTGTTGTAGCTGGAACGACTGTTAAGCGGAAATAAACTAAATATATACCTAGAACACTTCTGTGCTCTTGTCTTTTAAGCATCCAAATTATAATAAACGATATCACATAGGTCTGTGTAACAGGTTTTACGCTTATTATTATTAAAAAAATGTTTTGGCATTCATAAAAAAATATGTATTGCAGGAAATTTCACACAGCGCCATCTTGTCTCAAATTTTGTATTAGTAGAACCAGATTTATATATGATACAATACTTTTATACCTTTTTTATAAATACGTACTTTTACACAGAATACTCAGACAGAAAAACATTTACGTCCGTGTCGCAAGTGTTAGTCCCGAGAGGGATTCGTACCCACGCCCCTCAGCAATAGAAGCGACTTTTGTTTCGAGAGCTGATGTGCGTGGGTGACTAGTATATGAGTTAACAGAAGTTACAAGCTCGCGCCGCAGCGTGCGCGGCCGGGTCGCGGCGGCGCAGCGCGCGCGGGCCGCTGCCGGAGCTTCTTTCGAACTTATTATTTCATGGATTAAAGCTAAACCGAGATAGCGCGTCCGTTCGCGGGCCCTACCGAGAGTGAAGCAGCTGTAACGGCTCCAGTTTAAAAGCGGGTTTACTACGGCGGCGTTTACGACTAACTTTATGTGGGGCGGCCGTCGGGCGGCGCTCCCGCACGCGGGCGTGTGAAGATAAAAGTGCTCGTAGCGTTTTACGAATACTCTCCAGCCTATAAACGCGTCCACGGTTTTTAAATAACTTTTCTATTCAATCTGTGGCTCGTGGAATAGAAGATTATTTTTAGTTACCCCACTCGCTTCCCCGGAAACGAGGAAGAAATCGTCAACAGTCAAACGCGATCAAAATAAGCTTTATTAAGTGATCTGGCCGACCTCCCCCCGCGGCGGCCGCGCTGGATACATATCGAGGTTTGTTCGCTAACCGCAGCGCTTCCGACAGAAATATTAAAACTGACGCGCTTTCATAGCGCCTCGCGGCTTTCAATTTCATCGCTTGTTGTGTTGGGATTTGCGTCGGGGGCGCCCGACAAGTAAACCATAGAATTAAGTTCAATTATAGCTGAAATCTTTGAGTAATTCATCAAGTTCTTTTAAATGTAAAGGTAAGAAGACGCTCGAGACGCGCTCCTGATGGTGACACGGCGCATGTCCGCGATCATCGCAGCGATACACGGGACTTAAGAGTAACGAACCAAAGTCCAGGGCGTCGCTGCTTTGGCGCTCATTACTTTGAGACATCCGAAGATAAGATAAAGATAATTTATTTGTTTAAGACACGAGTAAAATAACTGCGAAAGCACACACGAGTAGTGGCAGCCCTGTAATCTCGCTGGCTGTTGAGGGGTCCCTTCGTCTGGAGCCGACCCTGAACTGAACCGACGAGTTAAATTTCGACTCCATACGGTAAGAGGAAAGGGTTCTAATTCAGCTGCGAGATTTGACCTATATAAACATACAAACATTGCAAGTTACACAAAAACTTGTAAAGTATGTAACGTGAAACGAGTTCCCTCTCTTTCTACCAAACACGGAGTCCGACTCGACACAACAAGACACGGCTAAAATTGCTAAGTATGGTTTTTTACGAGGAAGACAGCGTTAGACGGCGTATGATATGGAGGCGCCATAAGCTCACTGCATACCTATTAGACAAAAATTAGGCGTCAAATCACAATCGAAGAGTACCCCCGCATGAAAGTACGTTTTACTGTTCCGATGTACCGCCCGGTTCTCGTTTGTAAATATAAAACACACCTCACACCCAATACCCCCAACACCGTGTGTTTATGTGCTCGACAAATCAAAACACCTGCTGCGAGCGCGGCCGCGAGAGGTCGCAGCTCTAGGAAGTGCGCCGGCCGCCCCGCGTGTCCCTCCGGGGGGGTATTTGCTCGGGCTGCTTGCCCCGCTCGTCACCCGGGCTGCCGGGCAGCGGGCGCGCGGCCGCGGGGCTCCGTCGCTATTTGATCTGACCGCTGATTCTGTACAAGAGATATTGCTGTCGCTGGACATGCTTCCAAGGACGCAGTGTAGATACGACGATGCGCAGAGAACTAACGACAACTCCTCGGCTCTGCACCGGACCTGGACACCGGACGCACGCTCTCATGTAGTTTTATATATATGATTTCTGTGTAACTCAAGCGAAAATTGTGCGACCAAGAAAGTTTACTTTATTTCTACGCTATTCAACTGCACTATTTTTTATGTCTTTACTTCTTTTATCTAAAATGTGAATCAACTCGAATCAACTTGCATTACTATTCTAAAAGCGCATTGCGCTTTCGGCCGCTTTCCTTTTTCTATTTTTAATGTCTCGACAGGCTAGGTATTTGGCCACAGCTCAATGTTAAGCGACGCTGCCACCTAGTTTGGAATGGAACTGGCTCTCGAGAGAGATATTCGGAACACACAGTTAGGTGCTTGGCGCCAGATCTTCAACTTATGGGCGATAGCTAGTCAGTCGAGTACTAGAAGTTACCCCACCTCATGCTATTCGTTTCCTGGCGATATTTTCCTTCACCGGCTCAACCCACGTCCGTCGACGTGAACCGAACGCGTTAACCACTGAGCGATCATCGCTACATGTGTCCTTAAAGGAGCTCATGTTCCGTCGGGATAAAAGGTAGTCCATGTGTTAATATTAGCTATCAACTGTCCATTCCGCCCACTCAACCACTCAACCGGCAGAGCCTTATACGCGCGAAGGAATAACAATCACTCACACATATTTTCACACTCACACACATACACACACTGTTCCATGCTTACAGTAGACAGCAGACTCTCCCAAATCGTCGCTCAGATCTGTAGCCGGCGTGGGGGATGAAACGTTCAATTATGTACAAAGATATAAATTCAAGTAGACTTCAATAAAAATACAATACAATTTTGTCAAAATAATAGAATCAGTAATATCCCCCCAGTGGGTCGGAGCGTGACTGGAATGAAGCAAACTTGTTTTCATTTGGAAGTTGTGTGTGCCGTCCCGGCGAGGCGTGCGGCGCGTGGCGCGGTGGGCCCGCGCGGGCGCCGGGCCGGCCCGTGAACGATAACCGCTAATCAATGCTTAGTGAGCGCTTCGCACGCCCCGCACGCCGCGCTCGCCCCGCACGCGCTCCACTGGACGTGTTTATATTAATAATATATATCGCACATTACGCACAGCCAGAATATACCCAGATACGGGACAAACATTTGTTCATCACATTATCGCTCATGTTAGGTGGGAATCGAACCCGCACCCTATATACAGCCGTCAAAGTAGAACTACTACTGACTGAGGCTCCTCGCGCCGTGCCTGCTCACTCAAACTTACACCAGTCTTATTGAAACTAAAATTGGACATTTAACATAAAATTCGTGAAAATAATTAAACGTTTTCTCTATATATTTTTGTGTGTGTGTGAGTATAAATGTTTTTCCTGTATCTGGCTCCCATAGCACAAGCTTTGCTTAGTATGAGGCTAGATGGCGCTGTGTAAAGTGGTCTACTATATATATATTTTTTTTTTTTTTCGAATAGACTAGCGTTCGACCGCCACCTCGCCTGATGTTAAGCGAAGCTGCGGTCTACGGTGGAGCACGCCACGCTCGCCTGAAGGAAACATCTTTTATCAACATTATCATTGTATTGTTGTTGTTATCCATTATTATTGTATCTTTATTTATTTACACCTGTAAACTAAAAATATTATACACGAGATCTAAAACGAGCGCTAATTATTTTATACCGAGAGCGGCGACGCGGACGCGCCCCGGCGACGCAAGCAGCACCGTATCTTCCTGAAATGATACAATGAATTCATTGCAGAGACAGGAACGGCACCAGAGTCAGTAGTGGCGGCCTCGCCGGCCGCGCTGAGCTCCGAGAGGACGGCTACGAGCGTCACAGCATCATAACTCTTTAATGTACGCGAGCGTAACTTTGCTTTCAGAAGTTACGGGGCGGAGGGTGGAGGGGCGGGCGCGGGGGCGGAAGGCGCGGCGTCCATTTAACATTAACGTGTCAATTTAACTTCGCACCGAATTATCGCGTAAATGTATTACCGACGCCGGACTCCATCGCCCGCCAGGGAGCGAGATTCGGACGATGTCGTCGTTGCTTGTATTTTGCACTTTTGTAGGATCCAGCGTCCGCCGCCGCGCGCTGCGAGTGCGCCGACTCATGTGGGAAACACGAGGACGCAACACTCATAGAGAGTGGGGGTGGGGGGGGTCCGGCCGCCGAATAAAGGCGGATAAAAGTAGCCTTTAATTTAATTTGGCGCTCGTCGGAACCAGGGCCGCACTCGAACAAATACTTCAAAACACAAATACATACCTACTTTGTTACAAATTAATTAAACCGACATGAAAATATCTGAACGAAGTGTAATCAGGCGACCGCGGCCGTCGGGCCCGGGGCGCGGGGCGCGGCCGGAATTACAACTTTAAATGAAACGAGAAAAATGAGCCCATTAATTAGGAGCTTATGAAATTAATCTTCGAAAAAATTAGGGAAACAAAGGAAGTTCCGTTGTCACGGTAACGGATTGCACGGAGACGCGGGGGCGCTCCGCCCTCGGCCCTCCGGCTCTTTGTACTGACCTCTATTGAAGATTTCTCGGAGTATAAAAATCTCAGTAAACACGGAGGCATACTGCGCGGACTCGTGATGCTGGGATCACAGGCCCGCCGCGCCGGGCCGGCGGTGGGTCGGCTCGGGCCGGCGGCGCGTCGGCTCGGGCCGGCGCGGCGGCGGGTCGGCTAGGACCGTCGCACGCGTCCTGAAACCATACCGGCGGGTCGCCTCGCGCGACGTTTGATCGCCGGCTTGCGTGTGTACCACAACTCTCGTGTCGGTGACAATATATAAACGATCCGCCGCTGCACCGGTCACGCATAGCTCGCGACTGGCCCCCTCGGTGGCAGAACTCCTTAGCAGGCCTAGGTGGGCGCCACCGCACTACCATAATATACATATAATGTTCTGCCGCCAACGAGCGAAATTTCGATAATCGACTATTAATATCCTAACATAGTAACCAAACGTCACACGATGGAGCTAAGGAGATATCATGACCTCACGACGAGCTGACCATAAACGGTGACATGGTCACTCTACACGCCGTCGGGCCGGGAGCGAGAGGAGCCCGGGTCAACATTTCTCTATAACCTACTAAAACACATCGGCCTGCCGAGAACATCTATAAACTAATTGATGCAAAGAGTAACCAGAGCAGCGTGGAAGGACGTCGCGCGACCAAATGTGGTCGCGCGGGCCCGGCGGCCGGCGGCCGGGAGTAAAACTAAACTGTCGGAAACGTCTCCTCTTAAAGAGAACTTTGGCTGCCCTGTTAGCTCATTTGGAAGTGTTTCTGCTTCAAGAGCTGTAGGGCGTGGGTTTGATTCCCATCAGAATAAACATTTATGTGACGATAAATGTTAGTACTGTGTCTGGCCATCTGTGTTTACAAAAAAAAAGTATATAAGCATTATTTATCTGGTTCCCATAGTACAAGCTTTGCCTATTTTGGGGATAGATGGTGCTGTGTGAAATGTCCTGCGATATTTATTTATTTTACATATTTACTGCATTTTCTTATTGCAAGCGTTTTAAAGCAAAATTATGGACAATAGACAACACTTTACAACAAAAAAAAACCTAAAAAAAAAAACAAAAAGAAAGAAATAAATTTTATTACATGCTGTATTTAAGAACATTGCCGTTTAATAAACTATGAGAGAATGTCTGGAGGCGGGGAAGTGGGGGCTCCGCCGCAAGGCCGCGGAGCCCGCGTCAGCTCGAGCAGCCGTGAAATAGTCGGGCGCCGGGAGCGGGCGCCCCGGCGACAACTTGCAAGTTTTTCTTCATTTCACTGTTCGCTACACCACACTACATTACATAACCGCCCTTCTATTAGAGCCAGCTTTGAAATATTCTGCTCTCGACGTTGAGTGCGCGGAGTTTGTGTCGCGAGAGAGGAAAGGTCATTTTACTTTGGAAACTCACACATTTTTGTTTTACTTATGCGGGATTACTCACGTGTAATTATATTGGATACCCCGACTGGCTTCGGTCAATTCCGGTGGCCTTCTTCAAGGAGACAAAGCAGAGTAACAACGCGCGCGCGTATCCATTTTGCTTCGGGTCGCAATGGGTTCTGGATGCTGGAATATTCCTGACGGCGTAGAGGAGGACCGCGCTGAGGAAGGGCTCCAGAGCGCAGCGGCGAGGCTCGGTACACTACCCGCCCCCAGCCCCGCGCCCGCTATCTCCACGTACGAGGAGCGCAGCGGCCCGTAGTACGAAGCAAGACGAGGCCGCGCGTTTTGTACTCTGCTTTCACTCCTTGAAGAAGGCCACCGGGTGAGGTCGGAACCAGTCACGACATTACGATGATCGCAGTAGTTGTCCATCACCACCACACTCGCAGTAGCAGAACGGATCAACAAAACGGAACTCAATGAAGCCTTTTGTTCCAACCGAATCCACCGGTCCCCGATCAGTCAAGTCCCCGAGCTCGGCGCGCGCCGGCTGCGGGCTGCAGGGGTTCGACGCACGAAACGTTTACTTCTACTTTGTTATCGTTTCTAACTGTAATTCTCTCGTTTAGAGCACTCTCCTGGAATCATGAAGTGCTTTGATATTTTGTTAAGGTAAGAGGTAAGTACATATTAGCGTTAAGCCTCTGTATGATACAAACAAACATATTAATATTAATAGGATAAGTTTTCTTGGAACCCGGGCGAAACAGAATTAACGTTCGCCGAACGAGAGCGGCTTCAAATTAATGAAAAGCTCCCAGCCAGCACGAAATATCGAGCGCGGGTGGCTTCCCAGCACTGTTCGTTTAATTTTACGTAAAGCCAAAAAATTTACGAACGTAAAATTTATGTCGGAACTGAGTGGAGGCGTCATCGCGACAATACTACTCGTGACTTCCGAGTACTACTACACTATATATATATACTATACACTATATACTTACTACTATAAGTACTCGGGAAACTCGTAGTGACCTTCATTAATAAAGTTCTACTCGCGCTACAGCCGCTCCCCTGCCGGAACACACTTGGCCTCGTCTCGGAAAATAAAAGAAAGCATTCGAAAGTTATTCTATTTTATAAGTATTTCGATGCAACCGAGTGCGGACGTGACGTATGGAGATGTAATGAGAAGCGAAACACGTCCGCTCCATGTTTGAAACCTCTCACACGTCTCTCACTTATTGGATTAGTAGCATACGTTCTGTGCACTTCCACAAGCACAGCGCCGCCTCCGCCGCCACCGCCACCTCGCCGGGCCGAGGACGACTCATATTCTCACCTGCTCTAATCTAAATTTGTGCGAACCTCCACTCGGTTGGGAATCGACGTTAGGACCTTTTTCGTTTGATCGCTATCTCATCTGATGTTAAGTGACGGTGCGGTCTACGATGGAGCGCGCTCGCCTAGGATATACCGATTCACTCTCAACTCGAAGGCACCCGGGTCGTATCTACCGCCGGGTGGAAGTGGGCGGGGAACGGCGCCCGCGCGATTTAATTAAACATTATAATTGTGATATCAATATTTGTTTTCATAATTCCCGAAAGCTTTTCAAACAATTTACGAGCTCGCGCTGCCGACGAGCGCCCCGACCCGCCGTCCGCCGGCCGGCTCGCAGCCCGCGCTCTGATCGCCCTTCGTTTATTTATTCTGACGTGAAGCGTACATGTAACGAAATACGTGATGACAAAGTCGCTTGTAAAGCCATTCGCATTGTTTTATAACCATTATTTCGAGGAAAGAAGCCACTACTCGTCGAGCATGTCGGTGACGCAGCGCGACGCATTCTTACATTTAGCAGCACAGCGATCGATCGAGTGGTGGTGGTCGCATGCGACGGAGCGCACGACGCCACAGCGCGTGCGATACATAGAACTCGTACATGGGATCATTTCAAGCTGTAGAATTAAAAAGGTGTTATTTTTGTAAAAAATTGATGACCATGACGTCATAGCGTGCGATACGTAACATACAAACGTGGCGTATAAGAGTTCAAGTGGTAAGAGAGAGATCCCGGCCCTCAACAACCCAATTTTGAACGCGGCGGTCGATCCACGTCCTGACCTGCGAATGCCCGTATTTTTTTAAAAGGTTTTTTTTATTATTTCCACACAAAATATTTTAAGACGCGGCATCGCCTTGTGGTATATTTACAGATAAAAATAATAAATTTACAAAGCGTTTCTCTCGATAATTTGGATAATTTGTTAGAATGGAGTAAAAGCACCGGTTCCCTTTCATCCGTCGCCGGGATTGGCTTCGTTAGTGCTGTGCGAGGACGGTTCTTCATTACTCCGGGGAGGCGACGCACGTTTGGTCCGATATTATTTGAACGAATATTATTTACATATCCGAACCTGCGCGCGAATATTTTTTTGTTTCGTTTGGGAGCCAGCGTGTCGCGGGCTCCGGCGGCGCGTCCTTGCAAATACATCGATGAAGACCACAGCTGATCAGCTCGCCGCGCTAGTGGCGGCCAACTGGAACGTGGGGTGGCACGCCCCGGCACGACTTGTTGAATATGAGTGGCAGGAGACAAACATAATAATATCCACACCAGCCGGCCCTCGGCTATTTGAATCGAGTGTGCGTCGCCACATTCCGGGTGATCACCCGCGCAGCCGCTCCATTGCTATGCAGCGCCCGCGCTCCAGCGCCTCGTGCTCGGGACGCCTGTCTCATTTAAATTTATCGTTATCCATTTCGCTAAGTCGGCGGCGTTATGCAAACCGTCCGTCTGTCTCGGCGGGTTAACTACGTCGTCGAGAACTTATTGAATTAAACGCTGCACCTTCTCGGAAGCCGCGGCTACCGAAGGGCGCCTGCACGAATTAGTTTAATTTGTAACAACGACAACTGAAACACTGAGACGGGGGCCGCGACGACCCGCGCGCCGCCCGACGAAGCTGATTTATTCGACCAGTTTCGCTTCATCATTACGGTCGGAGCAAAAACATTCGGAATCCTCGATCCATGATACGTTTCGGAAGGCGCAGACCGACCGGCGTGCGCGAGACTGATCCTCCCCAGAGGAACTCGATCGCACACCGAGGTCGACGGGTTGAGGTTTGCAGGAAACACTGAGTGGCGATGGAGCACCGCCAGCGCCGCCAGCTCCGCCAGCCTCGAACGGTGAAGGAAATCCCCCTGAGGAGGCCGGCCGGGCCGCGCGGCGCCCGGTCTGCCATCTCGCCGCCATTTATGGTCTGCCAACCATGGTCTGCCAACTCTCGACTGACTCGATGATATACGAACCAAACCTGACGCAGATACCGAATATCGACCGTAAAGTTTTAAGAATTCGCTAGGTCATCGTTCGCGTCGAGCGAGTATTATGTCTGTAATGACGCGTTTCGTTTGCCGTCCGCGTGACCGTGTCCGGGACGGCGCCCGCACGCGCGTCACCTCCGAACTGACGCGTCCCGTCACTCCGTGACGAAGAGTGATGGTACAGTACGACCACTGCAAGCAGACCTCCCGATGTGAAGCCACATAAAGGGAGTGCCGCTGCGACCGGAGCCCGTTTCAGGTTGGACTACCCCGCTCGACACCTTCATAATGTTAACACGGCTGGAATAATTATAATAGTTTATTCCCGTCATGTTTAAGCTGCGATGAATAAAGATGTCGATGACGCTTCATATGTGGCAGTCGATATTTTAATGTGGTCGAGGATGATTAAGTTAACTACTCTGGATAATTGAGAGAACGCCGGCGCGAGTCCCTAGTGTCCACCGAGAGCGAGAGTCGTGAGAGTAGGTACATTCTCTCCTTCGGCATCGCGAGGGGAGAATTGACGCACCAGCAAATAATGAAACGAACGAGATGGTCTCGCAATAGTAACACCAGCGCGCGCCGCTGCAGCGCTGCGCCGCACTGCACTAGGAGAACATACGATTACATTTCGGCGGCGGGAGTCGCGAGTGCCGCCCTCCCGCCGCCGGCCCGCGTCTCGATGAAAGAACAATATTTGGCTGCGACCCGCGACCGCGCGCCCGCTAATATTAAAATTCTCGCCAAACAAGCTCTCGGAAAGTTTTCTTTTCCTTATTGAGTTCGCATTTTATTTCCATTCGCTGGAGCGCCGGGCCGCCAGGCCGCCGGGCCACCGGGCCGCCGGGCCGCCGGGCCGCCGGGCCGCCGAGCGGAGCCCCGCGCGCAGGGGATGCTCCGCTCACAGCTATTTATTACTTGCTCGTCTAGCATCTATCCAGCGACCGTCCCCGCTCCGAATCGAAATATATCGTAGATTGTTTTGCTTTTTGTCCAAAATAAAAACAACACTGACTTAAAACGCTCCGCCTCCGTAAACGCTGTCAAAACAATTTTACACTTCGCATTATAATTAATTTTAAGCGTAGTAACAACGAAACCCTACCATGAACGTTCTGTGACACGCACTTGGCGTATTTTCGTACCTCTCAATCTAGCCATACAGCTCGCTTTTAGCCGGAGCGAGGCGCGCAGCCGAATAAAGAAACATATTTGCTATTCTATTTGTCGAAACACATTCCCGGGAACAGGAGTGCAGCCGCGGGGACTCCCGCGCACGCCTCCTCCCCCCGCTTGTTTACCTGGCGTCTGCGGAGCTATACGAAACATTAGAATTCCAACTTTATTAAAATTCCGGAGAAGTCTGTAGATCGTGTAAATGAATCTCAACGGAGATCTGACGAGGGACGCCGTCCTCGACCGTCGGCGGAGCGCCGCGTGTTTGCAGTTTTTGATCACGTGACGATGGTGAACGATCGCAAAGTCGACGGGTCGTCGGTGCTCTTCCCGAGGGCGGTAATACTTAGGGGCCTAACCACCATTAATAATAAATAAAATATTGTCTATTGTCATTAACAAATTGCAATTTTGTCAAAAACCTGTTTCCGATAATGTGTACCTACTAGGTATTAAATAGTTCATTTAGTATGTTCGTCACCGCTGCGGTGCTGCCGTCCTATATTTGTTTTCCATTCGCGCCGCTTCATAGGTGGTGACGCCGTTTAGAAAATCTTTACTATATCTTAACATTTAATAATTAGGAAAAACATAAACAAGTTTCTTTTCATAAAGAAGCATAAAAAATTCACAGCATTCGTTTTCAATGGGGGCTGGGGGCCCTCTACATTCATGATGCGTTGGGCTACTGCCCAAAAAGTCCTTTGTAGATCCGTCCCTGGGCAGGGGTTCGGTTCCCGGGGAGCTCCGCACGGGGCACGAGTACCGCGGACGAGATCCGCCACGAGTAAAAATTCAATTTTTCAGAATCCAATTTTGTCAGTTCTTCCCAGAAATGTATTAAGAGATAGAACGGCAATCGGCTTATATCCGCGAAGCAGGGCTGGAAGCTTGTCCCGGTGTTGGTAAATCTCGGCTTATGCCGGCAAATAATACAAAAGTTTGCAAAAAAGTTGACAGCCGGCGTTAAACCCGCTTTATACTTTCGGGAAAGCTTAATGGCTGCGAGTGAAATATTCCACGCCGGAGCCCGCGCCTAGTATCCATAAAGGTGTCACTCGCAGCGCAGCCCCGGCCGCCGCCGCCGGCCCGGCCGAGTTAGCGCGTGGCGACGCACCCCCGCCCTCCCGCGCGCTGTTCAATCGCGTGTGTGTGCGATGGCGGCCTGGGCGTGTGATTTTCTTAAGGTTTCGTTTCTAGAAGAAAGAAAGAGCATAAATCGGTATTCGACATCCGTCGGCAGACTCCAAAGTACCGCGACCCAAAGAGAAACCGTAACACGTAAGGCTACTATATAGTAAAACATGGGCTACGTAGTATATTATATAGTCATACTATGTACTATATAATATACTAATATATATACTATAGATTTAGAAAATAATTATAAATTAAATATAAAAAAATATAATCAGACATAGGTTACAGAATTCAAATAAAAATCGAACCTTTATGCAAAAAATGATACACGAGCGATAGTGGTACCACGACCGTCTATCCCTGAAGTCTCGATCGACGTGACCGAGACCTGTTCGACGCCCTGCGCCCTGCGCAGGCTTCACGCCACCCGCACCGCTCCGAAGTTGCTACGCGGTGAAGTTGCCACCTTCAAGGATCTTCCCTCCCAAATATACGAGTACGTATAGTACCTATTACTGTGCCAGGTTTGTTTGGCAGGTGTCAGTGTACTGCGGTGGACACTGTACCGTACTGCTGCTAAGAAGTGAGGAGCCCTCGCCGACATCCGCGGGAAGGAGCGACCTCAGCCGAACTGCGCTGGCGGCCGACGACGAGCCGCGCTCCAGGAGCTCACCACCACGAATAAACGACACGAAACGATACCACGACACCACGAATAAAAATAATAAATTAATAAATTCCTCCGAGGGGTTTCGTCGTCGCCCTGCGGGCAAACCGTTCGGAAGCGTACAAAGCCGCCCGAAATTACTTTGAAATTGATGGCGGCACCATTCAGGCGGGATAATGGTTGCGCCGCGTCATCGCTCCGCACTTTGGCGGGACCACAGACTTAATGATACTGTCGCGCCGCGCCGCGCCGCGCGACCGCCGCGCCGCGCCGCGTGCCGCACGACGCGCACTCACGACTTCGCTTTAAACCCGATGCCGATGGGTCACTCGTAAAGGTTGTTCGAACAACATATTTGCGCACGAAGTATGGCACGTCTCGCGCAATGGACAATGCAGGGACGTAAATATTTGGAAGGACGTATCCTCATTTTTGAGATCTACGGTCGTAAGTATTGTATAGTTTGTGACGAGTGACGCGGCGAGTTCGTGTGGGTCCGCCGCGTCGGCCGCTGAGCCGCATCGTCCGCTCTAATTGTTATTAATCGGTCGGTCGGCGACGGCGCTAAATCACATCAGTTTAGTTTAGAGCACAATACGCGCCGGTATTGTTGTCGAAATGTAATTAGAGCTGCCCGTCCCGCAGCGCTTTGTGCCGGGATCGAAGCCCCGGACCGGCCGTCCGCAGGCCCGGCATTCGGGCGGCCTTGGAGCCCCGAACGATCGGGTCGCCGCTTTACCTTCGCGACACGAAAGCTCCGAGCTGCGTAATATCTTTTAATCGTGTTACGTGTTACCTAATGAATTGTAAAATATGAATCGAGCTCCGCTTGCGACGTGGGCTCCTCGGAGATATTGAAAATCTTACAAAGCCTCGGTGCCGGAACCTGCCCGAAACTATAAACGTACTAAAATGTAATAAACAGAACGTTCAGAGTGGTTTTATATGTATATCGGTGTTAATCATCGGATCGTATACGTTCGAGGCCGCGCGGCGAGCGCCAGAGCTCGATTGCGAAAAGTTTCGCGTGAAACGAGCTTAATGTGTTGATTACGGCAGCTCTGTGCGCCGCCTCGAGCTGTTCACCTTTGAAAAAAGCCTCGCACTAGTTAACCGGCTCCGGCGCGGACGTGGGCCCCGCCACGTCGGTATATACGACGCGGCGTCATTTCTTATTCAATCATTTATTTTTCAGTACGGAGTTAAAGGTATGCCTAATGTTAGAAGTGAGCGTACTTCACGTTAACGTGTATGTTGCGTATCCAGAGTGTCCCGCTTCCATCCACACGTCCCGGGAATGCGAGTGGTTTTTGTGCTGTAACCTGGCAGCCCTGCAGCGCTGCCGGTGAATAAAAACTAACAATTAACTCGGATGTTAAGCCACGATGACCTCGTTATCACTTCACTTACTTTTGAAACCATAGCGACGCATGTCGTTCCGGGAAATTAGCGAACGAGTAACGACGTAATCGAGCGGGCTGCGGCGCCGCGTGTCCGCGCGCCCGCGCGTACTCGCCGCGGCTCCGCGTGTTAGTGTTATTATTAAAGAAAAGTTGGTTATGTTGATATTGTATTGTAGTTATTAGCTTTATTTAAACTCACTTTACACACCGCACCGCCATTACATGTCGTACCACAAATCGAGTAGGTCGAGAGATAGTGTTGCCATTTCTCTAAATATTACATTGCCATGCCGACAGTTATTGATGTCAGTGTCACTCGCGGTACGATTTTTTTTTTCTCTTTTTTCTTGGCATCGCACTCTGTGCATTCTGCCAGTTTCAATGTTTCCATATTTTGTGAGTAAGTAGTCTTCATTTTTCAGCTTCTTTATCATCTATAGTTACAGTCAAAGTCTAGTCTTGATCAAGTCCAGTCGGTCCCAGTCAAATCAAATCATGCCTTAGTAAAGTAGTGGCGACTTTACTATAAGCTTCTGGATGGAGTTTTGGAAGCAACACGAAAAGTCATGTTTAACCACATTATATCATTCTCCCACACTCGCGCTTGTAATTCGGCACTTTATAAATAAAACACCACTATTTTTATGCATAAAAACTCGAAAAATCACTAGTTTTAGAAAAAAATACAATGGGGCGACACGACGCTCACCGCGTGCCCGCCAAAACTCCGCGGTACGATTGTCAATGTGTACAGGTGGTCGTCGCCACAGAGTATAATTTAGATCAAAGATGTGACAAACATACTTATCGATAGTCGAGTATCTTACACGATCGAAGTCGCTCGGGCGTTAGGGGAGTTAGACCGTGTAGTTCTGGAGCACACTCTCCGATTCCATGTTAAGAACCTGAATATAAAACTATTAGGTATCTATATTATATACGTTCCTGGTCGGAGTCGCGCCGGTGGCGCCCCCGCGCGCCGGCTTCCCCCAGGTTTTACATACGAGTCGGGCCGATCCCTGCGAGATGATGTCGGTGGAAGTCATCTTTATTTTGTCGAGTTCGGATGTTTGCGCGAATCAAGTTTAATACGGAGCTCGCGAAGCCAAGCGCAGGAAATTACGTGAAGGAAGCCTCGAGTTCATAAAAACCTGTTTTGATATTTCCAATAGCACGTTCGCTCCAGGGATAGAGTGCGGAGCGGGGAGCGGGGAGCCAGGACGCGCGGAGCGCACGAGCTAGTTCCGACCGAGCTCCGTCGTCGGAGTTGTTCTGCACAGGGTTCGCTCCTCAACAAGCGTCCTCGCGTCCGAATTACCACTTCAGAAGGCGGCCGACCGTACCCCGTTCTGTAAAACGAGTCGCCCCAAACTGAACCTTATCGCTGTAGCAAAAGGCGTCTCCGCTCAGGCGAAAACGTTTATCACTTTTGCAATTTATCAACAGCGAAATAAACCTTAAGCGGCAGCGATAAGGGTCACGACCTCACGACGTGACGTCGCGTTTAACGAGCGTTTAAAAGGCAGTACGAGTGGACGCTCGCCGGGATTCGCGTTTTGTATGGAAGAGAAATTGCATATGAATTTTTAAGTGGAATAATTTGTAGAGCAACAATATAGTGAAGTGTAGCTATTATAGTTAAGTAGTTACCGCGTTAGGTTCATACGCCGAAGGGTACGGGTTCGAGCCGATGAAGGAAAACGTCGTGAGTGAACCAATAACACTGTGGTAGGCCGGCTAACTAGTTCCCCCAAGTTGAAAATCTGCCGCCAAGCACCTGACGGAGTGTTCCGGCGGCGTCGTACCGGCGCCCGTCGAACGCGAAGCCACACTCTGCATAATAATCCCTCCCGTAACATATTTGAATTATTTTAATATTTGCACAGGGAACGGTCAGGGGCGGGTTATTTTAGTTTAAGAAATTGTATTGTTATATGTAGTATAATTAAAAAAATTATTATATTTAATTGTAATTTGACATATTTATTTATATGCATATTTATTTGTATTATTAATATGTATACATTTAAGCTCCTTTTTCAATTCATGGTTAGATTGTGTATTCGTGTGTAGGCGTGTCAGTGAGTCGCGCTCAGCACGAGTGTCCACGAGTCGCGCGGCCGCGCGGACTGCACGAAAAATAGTACAATATGTTTGAATACTCTCCTCGGCCTGAGTATGTAATGTAATATTACTATCATTCAACTATGTATTTATTTAGAATGGCACCGAGAAACAGAAACTATTCCGCTTCCTATCTGCGGGATATCACAAGCCTCCTCCGCGCTGGAGATCAAAGCGATCGTTTTCGTCTGTCGGTTGCAGTATTAAAGATTTTATTGCCGGAAGCTGCGAATACGAGCGTAATATTACATGAGTGCCTGTGCCGGCCCGCGCGGGAGCACCGGAGCGCGGCTCGGCGGCCGTCCCTCGCGGGAGCACCGGAGCGTGGCGCGGCGGCCGTCCCGCGCGGTAGCACCGGAGCACGGTGCGGCGGCCGGTCCGCGCGGGAGCACCGGAGCACGGCGCGGCGGCCGGCCCGCACGGGAGCACGGCGCGGGCGCGGCGGCCGTCCCGCACATCCCTCGCGCGCCGCGGGACGGATTATGATCCGGGTTTCGATAATATAATTATCATTTCTCCGAAACGAACGGCTTTCTCGCAGGCAGGCGTGCTCCATTCTAGACCGCATCGCCGCTTAACATCGGGCAAGATCCACCGATTTATCGAAATGCAGAACTATTTTGTAATAGCAAAAAAAAACATTCTGTAGTGAAAGAGTGCGTTCGGTTGGTGTCTGTGGCGCAGCGGGTACGGTTCCCGGCCGGACAGAGATTCGACAGTTGAATTTGCAAGAACTCCTCTGGTTATTTTTTTTTTTTTTTTTTTATGTAACTGTAATGAGACGAACGAAACGCTCTCCTGATGTTAAGAGATAACGCCTGTCCATGACCATTGCAGCGATACACAGAACTTTGAGTAGTAAAACAAAGACCAGAGCATCGCTGCCTTGGCGCTCATTACATTGAGACTAGATGGTTAGTCTCAATAGCCCTGTAATTTCGCCAGCTGCAGTACCCTTCAAACCGGAACACAGTAATGTTTACACACTACTGCTTAGCGGCAGAATATCTGGTACTGCGGTGGTACCTACCTAGACGACCTCCTGCTAAGGAAATCTACCACCAAGTATAAATATAAGTACCTGGTTGACCGAGCATTGCTCGGCTAAAAACATGGATAAAACGACGTTTTCTGAAAATGAAACCTAGCTAGATCGATTTTTCGCCCCCGAAACCCCCTGGATACAAAATTTCATGAAAATCGTTGGAGCCGTTTCCGAGATTCAGAATATATACATATACAAGAATTGCTCGTTTAAAGATATAGATAAATATAATTTGGAGATACTCTGACGGCCTTTTTATTTAATTTTAAGTTAGTTTAGTTTTCTCTAGATGTTTTAAATGGTACCGAAAATTTGGAGATGTGTAAAAATATTAATTAATATAAACACACGAATTACGCCCATAGAATTCAACTTTATTGATGTTTGGTCCGCCGGCGCGGGCGGGCCTCGGACGCGATCGTCCCGTTCAATAGCGCTTCATCGAGTGACGGTCACTGGTCAGATCGAGCCGCGCGAGCCCGACGCCCGCGCCGGTCGCCTTCACGCAGGGTTTACTATCCACTGAGGACCACTCGTCTCGTCTCTCGTCTACTCGTCTTGTGAGAAGTATTTTTTGCTCCTTGAGAAGCGCATTTCCAGCATTGCGAGCGGGACGAGGTGAGCGGCCACGCGTGGAATGAACACGACTTACAAACGTTGCCGTTCATCAACTCATAGAATGTTCCGACAACTCGTCGCTATACGCCCGAAAACGAAACGGGCTGTAATCGTAGGCTTTACACGACTCCACAGGCACGGAGCCCCCGCGCCCCCGGCAGGACTCCGCGGAGTCGACTACCCGCAGTTCGCGCGGCCGCCGCGAACTTTTTTAATAAGCCCGAGCGTCGACGACGATATTGCACAAGAATTTACAATTGTTTTCGCGGGAGCGAAGGGGTTAAAGCGATATTTTTTTTACTAAATCTCGCTGCGTTCCCCGCACACATATGAAAGTTAAATAAACGACTACGAAGTAAGTAATGTTTTAACATTTCGTGTCTTTTACGTTGAATCAACGGAGTGACGGCGATTCATATTGATGAGTGTCTAACCCGTACGACTCGCGCCGCGCCGCTGTTCCGTGACGGCGCACCGAGTCGCTCGGGGAGGGCACCGACCTCGGGACCGAGCCTGGCATCCAGTCACTTCATCTTCCCTGTGTCTGTCAGTCTGCTCTAACAAGTGTTTTGTTTATCGGTTTACGAGCTAGTTGTTTGGCCGCCGCTCACCTAACACACTTAAGTGACGGTGTGATCGAAGATGGTAAAGCACACCTAGCCCGTAATAGAGCCGGCTCTCGAGTGAGGCTGCCGGATCACACCGTTCGATGCTCGGCGGCAGACTTCAACTCGAGGGCGCTAGCTAGCCGGCCCAGTGGGTATCTACTACAAAAACCGTCGCAGAATAGAGTCCATTTTTAAAAACGTCCCTTCCGAGTCGGCTGCGGGAGCGAAGCCGCAGGTAAGAACGTAACAAGGTCTGCTCCTCGGATGCTGCGACACATCTTTCACCGAGTCGTGATCCCGCGCCGTCTGACGTACATCATGATACCATTGTCCATAAATTGCGTCCCATCATTAGCCATCGAGTCGATGTATTGTCCCATCCCTAGCCGGAGGGGCGGCGGGGCGCGCGGGGCGGGGCGGCATACGCCACTAAAAGGCGATGAGTTATCACAAGCGGCGCGACCCCTTCAACGAAATCCCGGTTTAAAATACGGTTGTATCGACAGAACGTGACGCACGGACGGGGCGGCTCCTCGCACGGACGGTGATGATCGAAGTGCCGCACGCCGCCGCCGCCGCCGCCGCCCCCGTCTATTGTTCTACTCGTGCGAGATTACTCGCGTGTAATTAATTATATCGAATACTCCGACTATAGTTTCGGCCGCACCCGGTGACCTTCTTCAGGGAGACAAAGTTGAGTACAAAGCGCGCGCAGCCTCGTCCCGCTTCGCACAGAATAAAACAGAAATGTTTCAAAACCACGTCAGTCTCCGTGTATTCAGCGCGTCTCCCGGCCGCACAGATGTCTCCGTACAACTAGCCGACGAACGGTGCAAGTTCTTAGGAAACTGATAATGTTGCAGGGAAAATCACTAATCGAGCACATTCGCTCGAAAGAATTTATTTTAACCGACTTCAAAAAGAAGAGGTTCTAAATTGTTTGGGCTTTCGGTTTTGGCTCGGGGACGCGGACTCGGGTTCAAGCGTCGATTGATACCTACTTGTTACAAGTATCGGCGAAACATGAGAGAATGTACGAGACGCCGCCACGCCACCACGCAGCCACGCCGCCGCGCCGCCACGCCGCCACGCCGCCACGACGCTTGCACCACTACACTAGTGTGTTTGTATTTAATCGTAGCGGCTGAAGTGATTCTAATCGCTCCATATCTGCCTGATTACCCAGCATCCGGCGCGCGGAGACGGGAGATAGCTACATGACACGCGTAAGCACGTTTAATAGCACAGATATAATCGCTGCTCTCCGCTCGGCTCTAGAAAAATAGGGGCTCACCTACGCACATTGCTGGGCTTCCGGGGAGTCCTTGCCGGGAAAGCACGACTATTCAGGAACGACACGATACGTGACAAAAATAAAAACAACCAGATATATTCTTCCAGACGCGGTGAGGAAGAACTTGCGGACCCTCCGGCTCGCGGTCGGTCTCTCAGCCGAGCCATGTGCGCCGGCTTGCCGGCTCGCAAACGTATAATGTCCGACCCGCACTTGGCGGATGTGGTTTACCCTTCGCACACTGCGAGCCGCGCTCCCGGCAGTGCGTCGTTCTACGAGCAGACCCGACCGGCGGCACATGTAGCTCGATCGCGCGCACCGCCTCGCTGTAATCCAATTATATCCCGCCCCTTCCGTGCCGTTATCTCAATATTGGCCCGGGCATCTGCAGATTGTGCGCAATCCATCAACGGGAACGTCTGTATGTTTGTACACGAACCCCGATAACGTACGCCCACGCCGCCGCGCACCGAGTGGCCGCCCGCGGAGGCACCTCGTCGCAACATAACATTATGCTTATACTATGTACCTACTCGTGTGTAAGTATATCTACCTATTTGTTGCGGGCAGTGCGTCCACGAGAACGTAAAGGGGCCCTTCGAGCCTACCCCTGGGTCCGAGTCCCAGGCGCTGCACAGGCCCCCGTGCGCCCGTGCCCCCGTCCCTGCGACGCGGCGGACTCGGCTCCCGGGCGGCGATGCCATCGAATGTAACCTTTACATATTCCTGCCTGACGGTATAAGATTAATGTTCATGTTCCAATTTATGGCAAAAATAACATGAAAAATATTGATAATGATATGTCGGTACTACAATATCTCGGTAACAATTTGTTATAGGTATTACGTTAAACTATAGAATGTATATTTTAGAATTAATAGAAATACATTTGCATGAAATTTCCCTTTGAAAATCAATACCGCAAATAAAGTACGCCACGGAAATGCTTATAATTGATACAAAATTTAAAAAATAAACTTCAAAAGTATCCGTTACACAGGTGAAATTACCTAAATTTTATTACCAATCGCGGAGGAAGCGCTCTGCGCTGGGTATGTTACAGAAAAAAACTCTCGCTGTGGAATGAGTCCCGAACTTTATTCTCAACTTTTCGTAAAATTTGCCAAATTCGCGAAATTTGCAATTACCGCCCAAACGTCGGGGCGCTCCGGAGACCGGCGCGGAGCCGGCGCGGCGTCGCTCCCTTCCGAGCCGGACGAACTCGCTCTGTGTTCATTGCGACACTTCAAACCGAGGCGTGGTCAAACATCTGATCTACCTTGCCAACAGAAACAACAATTTCGGTACTACATATGATAGGTACCTCTTTTGTTATTGATTTTGTACCTGTTACTTTTATAGCTTGACTTGGTTCGAAGCCAGGTAGCGCTCACGCTATATTATGAATACTGCCTTCAAGAGTGATGAGCTCTCTCCGCGGGCGCAGGGCGCTGCGGGCCCGACCGGGGTGATACATCCATGACATCTTCGTATAATTTTCAATTTTCAAGTTATTGCTCGTGATATTATTATGAACACCGAGTCGCGCGCCGCAGGTTCCGTAACGGCCGGTCGGAACAGTTTTCGATTCTCTCCTTATTTTTCTGGTCTGCAATAAAACTAGTCGAAAACTCGACGCGCTTCGCGTCAATTTCTGGCGTTATCGTTATTTATGGCGCGTTATTTTCGCTACGAAAATGTTCTATTAACGAAGCGAAGTTTCGTTTACCTACTATACATATAAACCGGCCGCGCGGGGTCGCGTTTCAAAACTAAACGCGAGATCAGCGACGAGCGGCGTCGGGGAACGGCGGCGGCGGCGGCGGTGGAACGACTCGATTTTCAAACAAAAATATAATTATATAAATGTACAAAAATATTTGTTAAGGTGCCGCTAGAATACAGATCGGCACCCTCCCCGCCGCGCCCCGCGCACCCCGCCCCCGCGCCCCCGGACACATTTCCATATAAATAAGTTTCAAAATAGGGTTTTTGCTAGTTTCCATTCGAAATAGCACAATAATATAAACACGAATCTGTACGTGGTGGCATTACCGGCGAAACGGTAACTTCGCTTTTAAATATAGCTTCTATATTAAATTGATCCTAAATTGTAGGTAAACGCGAGGTGTGTTTATGAATACCTACGCGACACGGAGTCGCATGCAGCGACCCGGCTCGTCCCCGCTCGAGCCGCCGCCGGGGGCGCGCGAGCTGGGCGGGCTGCAGGCGGCGGCGGCGGCGGCGTCTCGGGCTGTGCGACACGTAACACACGAGTAGAAGCGGCGTCGTTCCGCTAGGACTGGCACACGTCACCGACTAACTGTGGCGATGTAGAAAGTAAAATAAGGCGCCAAAATGTCAACCGACGCCACTCATTGTCAAAAGTTAGGTAAAAAGGTTTAAAGAAGATTCGGAACAGTAGGTGAATTTTACTCGATCATCACTCGGTCGCCATTCACGCCTCACGGATAACGCTTTAAGGGAGTGCGGTCAGCTGTGGCTGCAGGTGCACGAGCCAGCGACGGCATCGAGCTCGGGGAACACACGACATGGGGCGTCAGATATAGAGTGGAGTGCACGTCACACGCGGGAGCGGGAGCGGGAGCGGACGCGCGTGGCACGCAACAAGTTCCGACGTAAGTTTATTTTTATGGCAGTGCTGCGCGAAGTCCCGGGCGTCGAGGCGTAAAATTTTAAAGGTTACATATACATATATCGAGGCTGGCGGCTGTTTTAATGTAGGAGGCACAGATTTATCCCGTGTGGGGCCAGAAGTCCGATTAAGCTTTTGTTTGTGGGCCCTTTCGCGCCGTTTCGTTATGGATACGGTCGGCTTCTGCAGTTCATTTCTGCGGGTTTCGGGGATATTTTTGTTTTAAATTCAATTTTAATTCGGCTTTACGAGCGGAAATTTTAATCAATTTTGTGTCGTTTCTCGTGCGGAAATTACATCTGGCCGCGGTTCATTTCGTACGAGCCGCAGGTGACGGCGCACTGGCGGCGGCTCACACCTGAGCGGCGGTCGACCACAGCTCACCTGATGTCGAGTAACGACGTGCTCGAAGATGGTAAACATTAGGTATGTTTACCATCTTGGACTTTCCTGGAATTGAACTGTTACCGAAAAAGTAACACGCGGCACGCGGCACCTGCACGGCGCGTCGCACGAGACCGACGCTCTCCGACGACGCCGCTAAATGAATCGCTTCATAGAGATAAAGGCAGTTCGTTTCCTTCCTCGCGTCTGGTTTAATATCTCGCGGGCGAGCGCACAGCGAAAAGAAATAATACAAATGTATTTAGCAATACAGCGCCATCTGGTGGCATTTTTCAATTAATTGGAAGCGAGACGTCACCGGGTTATTCTATCGATTCGGAGAATTCTCGAAACTCAGTGGGAAGTAGATCGACCGGCCGATTGTCGTAAACAGGTTTACCTACATAATTATATCTTTTATATGGCGCCCTCTAATGTTATCATTGGAAAGATAAGTGACGTCATCGCAGATAGATGGCTGGCTGTCGAACTCTTTAGTAAACCAAACCGATATTTCAAGCCTGTTTTCACCGCCTTCGTGGCGCAATTGGTTAGCGCGTTCGGCTGTTAACCGAAAGGTTGGTGGTTCGAGTCCACCCGGGGGCGTTATTTTTGCTACTCCTATTTCAATAAACTGCGCTGCGGCATTGAGAAGTAAACGATAAGATGACTTACACCATTGAAATAATGTCCCTTTTATTTTTATTGAAAATATACATATTAAGAATTACTGATAAATCTTTACAACTCGGCTCGTTACCGAGCAGCGAGCAGCGAGCAGCGGACAACGAGCAGCGAGCAGCGGGCAGCGAGCAGCGCGGCAGGCGCGACCGCCGCTTCTCGTCACTCGGGAACTCGCGTGTTAATCTGCGAGAATTACGTTAAGTACTAAAACTATATCAGTTTCAAAGACAGATTAAGATTATTTTAGATTTTAATTTTAAAATATAATTGTCATTTTTCTTTAAATTATTTTGACTGTATAACTTATCTATTTTTATTATTTAATTTAATTTATTAAATTTTAATCCTAATTAACCAATGACATAATTGAGTTTTATATTAATTCTCTAGTGACTTTCTAAATATACGTATAATTATAAATGCGCCTAGACGTACATAGTTTTGGAATGTAATACAGATCTGTAAATTGAATTTTGAGTTTTTAAAATTAAGAGATTAAGATTTTTAAATTAATTAAGAGATTATAAAATCACAAATTGCCGACAGATCCAAGTGGAGCTTCGAGCGCCGTCTTGAAAGAAAGTTTTTGGCTGATATCTCGGAAATTATGCACTTTAGGGCAATAGTTATCGAGACCATTATTGTAGAGAATAAAATTTTGCATATTTTATTACATGTAACCTTTTCTGTAAAACTTACCGTTTACGATTTATGGCCCATTTAATGAACCGGTTTATCTATCTCGGCCGAGAACTCTTATTATTATTGCATGCTATAGAAAAAACCGGTAAGCAAACAAAACTTGGCTTTGTGGCTATGATAGCTCGACGGTTAGCGCGCTGGCGGGCTGTTGGCGGGCTCGTCGGCCATACAAACACACGTCCCATCGCTCGCGAGCCGCCGTGGAGCATTCGGGCAGATTCCACGCCGAGCTCCTTAACCAGGTCTCGTTCTTCGACGACACTTTGGAAACTGAGGGTTCGCTCCTCGCGCGTCGATTTCAAGAACTCCTTCCTAGATTTCAAAGCTGAGTAATGAGTCGGTTATTATCGACGATTACAATTGATTCAATACAATTACGCGCTATAATTGCTTTCCGAATGGCGTCCTAATCGCCGCTGCCTCGGTTGTGGGGGGGATGGGGGGTGGCACTGCCCATTGTGTCGATATTACGCCTTAAAGATTTTTTAAATCTGTAATCGGTTGGCTTTAGCCTGGTGATTAGCGCGCGGCGGCCGAACGATCCACCTCTAATACAAAAAAATCCTATCTTGAGCGACTGCACTGTACTCGCGGTCATTGGCGGCCGCTAGCCGCTAGTCACTAGCCTCGTGTTCAGGTCAGTACAGACACCGACCCGCAAACAGTCTTTATGTCTCACACAAATTAATTAAAAAAACACAAACTTAAAAAAAAAGTTAACCGACTTCAAGAAAAAACTGCACTAAAAAGCGAAAAATAAACTTACTTTACAAAATATTATTGTACCTGTTAGGTACCCACTGATCTGTTTGAAGTCGGTGCCCGGCGCCGGCACCAGCACCGACTGTCTTTTTCTTGAAGTCGGTTATACTTTTTTTTTAAAGTTTGTATATTTTTAATTTTTTTGTTAATTTGTGTTCACGCTAAGAAACACTTGAACAGTACGAGTCTAGCTAGACTCGCTAAGATTCAAAAACGTCTTGCCAAAAAAAAACCAATCAAGTTGAGAACCTCCACCTTTTTGAAGCCGGTTAAAATCAACTCGTTACAGAAATATGCGACCGGATGCAGCTGAGGCCGAGCGCGGAGCCCGCGGGCTCCGGGGCCGGCGCGCGGCGGAGCACCTCGTCACTGTCGTAACGAAACTTCCCATTTTTCTATTGTGTCCGACTTCTTAAATTATAATGTGATTGATGAAGGGGAGCCCGCGCGCGCCGCCGCTGCGGCCGCCGCGCGCGCCACGGGCGCGCCGTGATCGATGTCCCGCGATAACATCTGGGAGGCCTAGGCATCCGGGACGCTCTACTTTTTAAGGAAAAATGTTCATTAAACATTTCGCCGCGACACGCGCGGGCCCGCGCCGGACGTGTCTCATCTCGTCTCCGCGGAGCCCCGCGCCCCGCGCGCCGCCCGCCCGGCGCCCGCTGCTGTGCTAGTGTTCACCCGCGGACCGAACGCCCTCTTCGGGTTAATTGATTCTTCAATAAAAGTGTCGGAGCTCGCCGGACCGCATGACGCGCTGATTACGGCCTTAGATTAAGTTTATGAATTTCAGATGACTCGGTCTTTTTCGTTTTTTTTAATTAATTGATTTTATCGATAGCAATTAATATTTTTGAGGGACGAGTCACTCGAAAAGTTTTTTTACGAGTGTTCGCCGTTCGCGGACCCCGGCGCGGGCGGGCGGACCGCAGCCCCGGGGCGCCTCGCGCGCGGAGCCCGGCGCGGGCGTGCGGGCCGCGGCCCTGGCGCTCCTCGCGAGGAGCGTCAGTCATCGAGGACCCCTATGCCACAGACTTGGCGTTGAGGTCCCCAAGGACGACAGCAGGGCATGGGCGACTCTGTCTCACCAGGGCCCCCACTTCAACGATGAAGTCCTCGAATTCGCTGAGGGCCCTGTTGGGAGAGAAATACACCCCCACCACGATCGCCTCCCTGACCCGGGTTGCGACGAAGCCTCTGCCCCTCGTCACCCTGTCGAGGTTGGGGGAAGGCACCTGCCACCAGGCCGTCAAGGTCCCCAACCCAGTCTGACCTGGGTGGGACCACATACGGTACGGCCACCGCAGCCACCTGAATCGACCGCTCCGCCATGCACTGCAGGAGAAGATCCTGTGCGCGGGCGGAGTGGTTGATCCATGCCTTCCACCTGCTCCGTTACGGGGCGAGTCGGCTGCGATTTGGCCTTGGCCTTAGTCGCAGCGGGCTTCTTCTGTGCCCCTGTTTTCCACGGGAGCTTCGCACACGCCTTGCTCCCGGAGAGGTGTTCCGCCGGCTTCCCTGCAGTCGCACATAGAGTGCAGTGCGGAGCGACGGAGCATTCTCTGGCCTTGTGGCCGTGCTTACCGCAGCGATAGCAATCATCGCTGCGGTCCACCTCTGACTTGC
The DNA here is from genome assembly GCA_950106695.1 of Biston stratarius. Lineage (NCBI taxonomy): Eukaryota > Metazoa > Arthropoda > Insecta > Lepidoptera > Geometridae > Biston > Biston stratarius. The sequence continues at coordinate 12,901,631 of OX467106.1, forward strand.
ACTGGGCCCTGACATGGCCCAGTGCAAGACATCTGTAGCAGCGCCGCGGTCTGGCATCCAATAGCCGGAGCTGCTACCCACCCCACCATCAGGCGGCCCTCACTGGCCACAACCTTCCTTGCGGCCGTCACGGGGCACCGCACGAAAGCAGTGCCCATGCCTGCCGGATCCCTACGCACTTCGCCCACCTTCACTTCGTGCGCAGGGCATCCCCCGGCTCTGGCGAAGGCCTCCGTCAGCTCGTTGGAGTCTACGGAGTCATCCAACCCACTCACACGCAAGTCCGCGGTGGTGGTCGGTCTAGACACCCGTATGTCCTCCGAGCCTTGGAAGACCTGCCTGAGCCTTTCGGCCAGGGAGTCCGCCTTCCCGTCCCTCTCTTCCCCTGGAACTTCGAGGACGCGTGCACCGGTGACCGCGGCCCGCATCCTCAAAGGGGGCACCACAAGAGCCGCAAGATCGATGCGGCTCTTAACCTCCTGGAGCACCTTCGCATATGTGAGGCCCCTCTTCTCCGCCCCCGGTGCAGCGTGATGACCACGGCTGCAGTGCGAGGGGGGCGGAGTTTCGCTGCCTTCACTTTTGCGCCTCTCGGTGCTGGTATCGGAGCTTGGGTCCGTGCAGGAGCCGCCGACCTCGATCCTGTGGGCCTCGCCGCCGCTTTGCCTTTCCTGGAGCCGCGCCTCACGACCTCCGACCATGTCTCCTTAACAGGAGGCACCGGTCGTGTCTCAGGCGCAGGCTCTGTAACCACGGATTGGGCTGTGGCTCGAACGCTCTGACCTCCCGTCGGGATAAACCTCCCTTACGGCTCCAGTGACGCGCCGGGAACGTGTGGCGCGTCACCTACTCTTGATGGCCTATCCCTGGTGTGGGGCGTCAGACAGCCCCGCATCCGACGCCCCAGGCCCTCCGATCGGAGACGGAGTGCGAGCCCGGTCGGCTCGTCTCCGTGTCCGCACCCTCCGACGGGGAGGAGCCAGAGGGTCTAGCTCCCTCTCTCGCTCCTCGGCCTCTCGCCGTGAGACGACGGTCTCGCAGAACGAGACCATCGCCTCCCATGACCTCTCGTCGGCGACCATCTTAGCTAAGATGGCCGCCAAGGAAAAAACCACCTAATAACACTATATCTCGACGCAATTATAAAAAAGCGGAGTGGAGCTCTTATAAAGAAGAGCTATCAACAATGTTTGACAATTATACATATAATGCTAAAAGCGCTCAATAGTCTTACGATAACTTTATAAACTGCATCAATACAGCAGCAGACAAACACATACCATTTATTAAAATAAATAACAAACCCACCAGTAAATTTACACCTAATCCTCATTGTCAAAACAAGTAGCGGAACGACGCTTAGCTCTCTCTCTATATTTCGGCGCAACCCTACCCCTAATAATCTACAAAACCTTCAAACTGAAATTCAAGACTCAAAAACTAAAACGGCAATCACGCGATAAGGCATGGCATGACTATTGCTCGTCGTTCGAGATGTGGCGCAAGATAAAATGGCTAAAAGGATACAAGACCTCGCGGTCGCATGTCACTGAAAACAGGCGGTCAATCTACTACTCGATTCGACTCCGGACTATGTGCTTCCGCGTAAAATAATATGTTATCACCTCATACAACAGGTTTTAGACGACACCGCTCCACAATAGATAGGTAACCTTTCCGGTCTAATATCAATAATTCAAACCGGTTTTTCACAACATCAAAATACCATTGCAGCCTGTGTTGACATAGATAACGCTTACAATAAAGTCGATTTGAACAGTCTAATACGAGTACGTGTCATGCGACAGTGAGGAATCAATTGTACGAGTAGGCGGCGCAGTGCACGTATGTATGGGACAGAACGACACCTTTCGCTCCGTATCTTTTCAACATATGTAATAACGATTAATATACATAATTATATAAAAACATTAATAACGTATTTATTTCCCAGTATGCAGATGATTTTGTTCTATATTGTAGCTATTTTAACATAATAGAAGGGAAAACTCGATTACAAATGGCTTTGAACAAACTTGTGAACATATTAGACGAAATCGAACTAGATATTTCTCCAGCTAAAAGCCAAATGTGTGTGTTTAAAAGCGGATATCATACCGAGTTATTGAATCTTACTACTAACGGTATTTCCTTACAAACAGTAGATTGCGTAAAGTACTTAGGTTTATGGCTTGATAGATCGTTACGTTGGGCTAAGCATATCAATTAACTGTTGATATATATTTAAAGTTCTAGTAGGGTCGGGTCGGGGCATCCATCCTATTCATTTGAGACGTATTTACATAATTATGATTAGCGATGATCCGCAGCCGACTACATTATGCAAGCGCTTCGTGTGGAAACAGCTGTAAAACGCATCTAGGCAAGTTAGGTGAGGTTCAAAACCAATGCATGCGTATGAGAGGTTTCATAAAATCCACAGCTATCCACGTAATGGAATGTGAGCTGCACATTCAGCCGCTAAGTGTTCGTAGGTATTATCTTGCCGGGGAGTTTTGGCTAAAATGTAGGTCTATATCGGATAATTAAATAATTAAGATTATTGATAAACGCATTGTGCCACAGTGAATACACGGTATCGTGGGTTTATTGGAGGAACAAAAACCGACCGCTATTATGTGTAGCACATCGACATCTTAAAGATACACCCATTCATTCAACTACACAGGTAGGAATGTTTTCATTAGACACGTGGATCAGCAACGTGGATGTTTCAAAGGTATTAGCATCCAATATGGATACCTTACTTAAAACACTGAATTGAAGCACTTAACTGAGCAGTATTTGAACGGCAACTATGCAGAGTTTTATAAGATAGCTATATACAGATGGGTCCAAAGAGGTTATAAATAGTGGAGCAGGTATTTTGACCCTCGGACAAATAAATCAATACAAATAAACATTAATGTCGACATATCTATTATGTGTACCGAACTCGTAGCCATAGCGGAAGCCATTTCGTATGCACATACAATTCAAGCTGAGAAATATGTCATTTAGTCGGATTCCAAAAGTGCTATCTACCATCTGGCTCGGTGCACCTCGAATAGTCGAGGCTCCCCGATAGCCTACCGCATCTTGGAGTCTATACACAATACGGCCAATATAGATAAGTCGTTTAAGATCCAATGGATACCCTCACACGTCGGCATACCCGGCAGCGAAGAGGCCGATCGCCTCGCCGGAGACGCCTCACTGCACGGGACACCCTTCGTTTGCTCGCTTCTTCTCTCTGACCGTTTAGGTATGGTCAGAGATAGAGCTAGGGAGTTGTAGAGGGAGTATTTTGACGAGCGCTCGGTATCAACAGGTGTTTGGTACAAAACGATACGAGCAGACCTGAGGCGCTCTGCACGGTTTGCCGGTGCAGATATGAGTAGGGCGGATCTTGTAACGGCAATGAGGCTTCGGTCCGGTCACATTCCGCTCCATAGATTCCTACTCCTGATGGATGAGGATTATTAGGTGTATTGCTTAAAATCGCTTCGAAAATAAGCCATTATTTCTGTTAAAAAGTAAAAGATAAAAAATGTTTATTGTGGGTTATCACCTAAGAGATAGACATATACCATCGCGGACTTTTTTGTAGACATGTTTAAGGTGTACAATACTGTAGTACATTGTTTTGATCTATCTCGTAGGGTTCAGCCAGCGTCTGCAATGCAAGCACAAAAAAATGTGTTTATTTACGACGACATCACATTAGAAACGTCTAAAATGATCAGTATGTTTCTCTACTATATTATGCGTGTATAATGCATATAAACCTTCCTTTTGGATCACTCTATCTAAAAAACCGCATCAAAATCCATTGCGTAGTTTTAAAGATCTAAGCATACATAAACAGCGGGAAGCGACTTTGTTTTATACTATGTTAGTGATTAGTGACGTTAGGTGACGCACGCGGATACCCTGGATCCCTGGATGCGCGGAAAATATCGTCGGTCACCGGTCACCCGGTGGGCGGTGGGCCACCCGCCGGTGCAGTACCGTCGGCTCCGCCACCCGCGGCCGACCGCGCACGCGCAGCTTTAGCTCTACATCTACACCCGTCTTTACTTCTTACAGTTTTCTGATTTACTCCCGAATCAATGGTTTCAGCACGAACGATACCGAACGACTATTTCGGGTATAAAAAAATAATAATTCAGGGTAAAAGGTTCCTTTAAAAAATTGGCAGCTCAGCTCTAGCCAGCAGGGAGCATCGTAAACTCTGCGGCCCGGCTAGCCGGAGGTGCCGGGTGCGCCGGGTGCACCGACCTTGCTCGCGCTCGGACGTCTGCGTCTGCGTCTTCTAGGAAGATTATATAGGTACTTATTGATATTGGCATTGACGATAAATAAATGATGATGATGTTCGATCGTTCTTATAAATGAGTAACAGTCAAACACTTCGGATCCGTGGTTGAGTAGTACTAGTTTTATCTACTACTACTACGTTAGCAGTGGCGGTGCGCGCCGCCTGCGCTCCGAGGGCGAGCCCGCGCCGCGGTTGGAGCGTGTGCGGTCTCACGGTCTTCACGCGCCTGTACCGTCACGAGTCGGCATCTCTACATTCGACCTTCACCAGAGAAGCAAAAGAACGCATCGGCTGATAACTTCCCGGGCTAAGGAAGCCAACGAGTAAACGGCACCATAGGCAAACAAATAAAGTAAACTTTCACCGAGGCAATGCACCGTGTCGCGAATCGCGAGTCGCGAGTCTCCGGCTACGATGGCAAAATTGTTTATCTAAATTGTCTACGATTATCTCATGACCATATCAATGGTTCATTATCGAGGAACAATGGAACGTCGGAAAATGAGGGTAGGTGAAGAAAGTCAGTCCAAATGTGTCGATCATGAGTATGAGCGGCAACAGTCGACAGAACGCGACCAGGTGGTCGCGGGGGCGATCGGGGATTCGGAGGGAGGGAACTCAACGACCCCGGTGACTCAGGCGTTGGATGCACACTGCACAGGCTGGTTCTTCGACCGATGAGTACACAGCCCGCTGCCCGCGTGACCGGCAGATACCCGATCAGCTGATTGCTACCGAGGCAAGCGACAGGTGCGCGTCAATTCGGCCGCTATTTGATAAATAATGGGACGAATGACAATAATAATAATGGAGTCAAAGAACGATGGCAGCGGGAGTCTCGACGAAAACAACTTATAAAATATCGATTCATGAGCAAATCAGGCATAGCGCGGGATACACAGTGTACATTTAAGGCGGCGCGGCGGCAAAAAGCGATATAATTGAACACATTAATGTAAGAGCTAAGGAAACTGTATCATTGGAAAAGACAAGTATGAAATCTCAGCGAGATGATAAGGCGTACCTACAAGTTTTATATATTAGAATCAAACTTGCCGCTATATTTGGATGAGAATCTTTGGCCGACAGGTGTCATATTTCGCAGGTTTGTAATTTTCAAACGTAGAGATACGAAGAGAGCACATCCTGTCACGGCATAAATAGTCCAAACAATGGGTAGTTAGTAGGCCTTACCGTTTAGCCAGTTATAACTAATACAAATACGTAAAACGAGCTCTATATGACATTAGGGACCTGTGCAAGACTTGTGACGTGGTGGTGGTGGTGGTCTGGTGGTGCCATTTTTTATTTTTTTTATATATATTAAATAGATCTACGTTTGGCCACCAACTCGCCTGATGGAAAGCGACGGTGCGGCCAAGGATGTAGCACGCCGATCTAGAAGAAATCTATTCAATCTAGCCTTAAAAACGTCCAAATTATAGTTTATAGGAAACAGATCAGCTGGCAATGAGTTCCATTCATGGGCTGTACGTATCAAGAAAGTAGAGCGGAATCGCTGCGTACGAATACTGGAAACGCCCGCGAGGAACGAAGCCTGCAAGAGACGCGGTCGCTACCGCGCCACATTCCGTACATCGGCACGATAGACGGCGGGTCCGGCTCCACGGCGCCGCCGTCAGCTGTCGGTACGGGCGCGGGCGTCGCTTTGATGTGGAGGTACAGCTCACAGAGGTCAATCGGTGTCTGTGATACAGTGCAATAATGAGCGCATTTACGCGATCAAAATAACGTCAGGCGATAGGCCAGTGTTAATTATAAGCGTAGATATATATGCCTACAAATTCCACGAAAAATTTGCCAGATTTTTGCGATTGTTTTTGTGCGATTAGTGCTATTGTCGATGAATGTGGTGTTGAATCTGTGTTTGTATCGGGCGACTTTAACGCGGAGCCGGGTGAATTATTTTACAATGAACACACTGAATTGTGTAGTGAGCAAAGCCGGTCTTGTATCGATGAAGATTTGTTAGGGAGAAACTGCGGTACCTACACATACATCAGTGACGTACACGGAACGCCTAACTGGCTCGATCATCGTATAGTAACTCGGTCGGCGAAGCGGCCGGTCATTAATGTTTCGGTCAAATATGACACTCAGTGGTCTGATCGTCGTCCTGTAATTGTAGAATGTAAGATGTATCGCCGAGGGTACCGCACCGGCCGGCGGCCCACCGGCCACCGGGTACCGGGTACGTTCCGACGATATTTTCCGCGCATCCAGGGAATCCGCGTGCGTCACCGCCTCACCGTGCGGAGGCGCCGCGGCGGGGCAGACCGCGAGGCGCGGCGTCGACGTCGGCCGCGGGCCGCTAGTATAGGGCGGCCGCGCGCGCCGGCGCCAGTCTCACGGCGCGCGCTCCCCGGCTCGCACGCGCTCCCCGGCTCGCACGCGCCTCTCACGCCGCACACGCACACACGCGCGACTCCCGGGTTGGATGCCGTGACCGAGAGACGAGACCCGACTCAACATGAAGGGGCAAGCGAAGAGGTTCCTGAGCCACACCGGCAAGGCGTACGACGTGCGACTCAAGAAGACGAAGCGCGACGAGCACGTCGGCTTCTTCGGCCTGGTGAGTGCCGCGTCCGCCGCGCCCGCGCCGGCGCGACGTCAACTCCGGACACGATGCGCCTCGGCATCTCAGGCCGTGCCTTCGTTTCGGAACGTGTCGCTGCGGCTGCAGAGGGAGAGTACGTATCTATGTTTAGAAATCAAGTTTCCGAGCGCGCGTCGTGCGGTCGACGCGAACGCGAGCGTTACATTCAGCTTTTTCTTAGCGTGTCATAAAAACGATACAAACGATATACGACAACAAACGCGAGGACAATAGATGCGACAAAAAATTACATAATGTGATACTCGCGCCGCTCGTCCGAATCGTCCCAAATTATGCAATCATAGTGAGTACCCGCCGACAAAAACTTGCATAAAGAAAACTCGTAGCGCGCGCCGGCGTCGCCCCGCGGAGCACGTCGACCACCGCGCGGGACGGCCGCGAGCGGGCGCCCCGCGCCAGCAGATGAGGAAAACTATGAATTATCATGAGCACGAACCCGCCCGACTCGTGTGGAAACATTCACCTGCGGGTTTTCCTTCGGATATTCATGACCGGCCGGCTGGGTGCCTGCACGCGTCACGCACGCGGCGCCGTGCGGGAGCGCCAGCAGGCGGCCCTCGTCTCACTGTATCGTGTGACGCGTCTCCGCGACCACCGCTCCCGGGGCCATATCTGTTATTTATTTTATTTTATTTTACATGGAAAACAAACAGCTGCTAATTGGTAAAATAAATAGGAGATAAGTGATAACACAAAAGCCAAAAAAAGTTTTCACTCATGCTAACTAGATTAGGTTTAAGTGCCCCGAGCGCGCACCGGCGCGGGGACAGATGTAAGAATACCATATTATTATACTCACGTAAGTATAAATTCAAAATTTAAACAAAATGTTAAATTATAAACAGATAAATAAATAATAGATTGACAATATAAGCCATAGAAGTTTCATAAAATTTTCATTGCTAATAATCTTTTCATTCTTTTAAATTTTTTTGCTATCAAAGTCTTTGTGATATCATATTTAATTTTAGTGTTTACAAAAAATTGCTTTGATATAGCATCCTTAAAAGTATTTTGCCTCATCATAAATAAGTCAACGTCCTTTGAATAATTGTAATTATAATTAAGTAGCGTACGGATAAAAAATGAATTTTTACGATAGTTCGTATCGTAGCGCGGGGTGTGTAGCTGGAGATTGGGTCGACGTGAAGTTGTATTCAGTCAGAGGAGTCACGAGACCCACCCGAGACAGCAATGAAGGGCAATCAATCCTATCCGATAATATATTGTGCATGAACGTCAGGTCGGCCGCCTCCTGGCCCGGACCGGCAGCAGATGATGGTGGTAGCAGACCTCGTCGAAGTCGAAGTCAAAGCTCATAATATTAGCTTTGAAGTTCATAAATCGAAGGAACTTTCTTTGGGGCCTTTCAAGAATGTTGATGTATCTGAAAAAAAAAAAAAAATTATCTGTTATAAAAAAATAAAAAGGAGGCGCGCCGAGTATCGTACACGGAATATAAATTAGCACGCGCGGACAGCGAACTCGTGCCGCACGCACTGCCAACGGGGGAAGCGAACCTGCACCACCTCGCGGGAGACGTGGCCTGGCCGTGTGCGTCGCCCACACCCGCCGCGTATCCTACGCAGTGCGCGACCCCGCGTCTGCGGTCGATCTACCCGCAGGAATCGGAGAGGTTGTAATGCATTAACAGCACCGGGAAAGGTCTCGAGCGTGGTAATATATTATACTACTTTCTGTAATAAACGCTCATCCCACGGCGTCGCCAGCACAGCGCGCCGCCAGCGCGTGCACGGCGCGCCGCCAGCGCGTACACGGCGCGCCGCCAGCGCGTGCACGGCGCGTTCCTAGCTAGATAAGCGCGGAGTGAAAGAGTTTTTGCACGATTTCCGTATTCTTTGTTCCGTTACCTAGTCTTTAAATAAAATCTCGTTTATTTACGTGCGAAACCTTGCCACCTTTCACTAATACCGTGCGCGGAGACGGGCGCCGCGCGGCCTGCGGGGACTCTAGCATGTTCATTCGCGAAAATCATGTAGCGTGTTCCCGTTCCCTCCGCCAGGGGCGCCGTCCTGCGTCGTGTACGCAGCTCGGCGCAGGCCGGCGCGCCGCCGACGAGGACCGAAGCCGTCGCGATTATTTATGAATCTTCCTTTACTCTATGACTGCGTTTTTGTATGAATCCACCAATTTTTACCAGAAATAGTAAAATGTACAGAAACCAAAAGAATCATACCGGCTTGGGCCACAAGTGGCGGCTTTATCTCTAGAAGCGATCTCTTCCAGGCGACCGAGAATGGAATACACATCACTGATTAAGAACAGACGGGAGACATCGTAACACTGTTCAGTTCCAAAAATGTTAACTAATAAAAATAATACTTACAGTGAGTAGGTATACCTACGTGTGCAATATGTATGTATGTATATGAATACGTAAATAATAATGATATCGAAATGAATCAGTATCGGAGTCGAAGACGTTCCGACACGGCGCGGTGCGGCGCGGCCGCGCGCTCGGCCAAGTTCAAGGCGCGCCGGCCGAGGACCGGTTCCGCGAGCGGGCGCTGCACCCGCGCCGCGGGCGAGCGGCCTGTCGCCGGCGACCGAGCCGGGCTTACGTATAGATAAAAGGTTGCAACGCGAGATCGGAACGAACTGCAATGTGATGATTCAGCGGCGTCACCGCGCGGACCGGTTCCGCACGCGCCGCGTCACCGGCCCGCGAGGACGGAGGACGGCGAGATGTGGGCCGCGCGTGACGTCGCCCGACGCTCGCGGATTTCCCCTCGCTTGTATTCACTAGGAAAACATATTCAGGGCGAATATTACTCAGAACCGGAAAAGTTTCGTGGCCGTCGGATACCTCGGCGCGGCGGCGCCACTCCGGGGGATTTCTCGATCGTAATTCCACGAATATTCGATTTCGTTCGGGCCGGTAGAGCTCCGTCGCCGGAGCCGGGCGTGCGGGCGCGGCGCACGCGTTCGCATCGGCTTCCACGGACAGCGATGCCGCCGCCGCAGGCGCGCGACGTCGGCGAGGTCGCGAGTAAACAATAAGGTCATGCGGGCGCGATCGCAAACGTCCATGCGGTGGTTTTGAAACTCGTTTAAGTTTTACATTATTTTTCCTCATTTCCGAGCCATTGATCTCCTTTGTCGTCGACGCGGGCCTCGTACTACGTACGTGTGCACCCGGTGTCGTGCCGGCGCCGCGTCCGACGTGTGCACGTGTTCACTGTTCACGTGTGAAGTTTTCGTCCGCGCAGCAGGTACACTGCGCGGCCGACTGCCCGCGCCCGTGCGGGTTCATCACATCCCCGGTGGCATTTGCGATTTGACTCACGAGTTCGGTGACGCACGCACCGGGTTTTCAACCTGAATTTTTTCTGAAAAATTTCAGGTGTTTTTATTTTATTTTAGAACTAGGTATCCTGTATCTAGTATATGTCTACTATATGGTAGGTCAGAAACGACAGGGAAGAGGGTTAGGGCGATAGGGTACGCAGGTGTACAGGCGGACTCCCCGGATAGATCCGGACAACCGGCGCAGTGCTCCGAGTGGGTCCGTGGAGTTGTCCCCATGATGAAGGCCACCGGATGTGGCCGAAACTATAGTTGGAGTTTCCGATAAAATTAAACGTGAGTAATCCCGCATAAATGAAATAAAAATGTGTCGAGACCACGACAGTTTCCATGATAAAATGAGTATCATAGCTGACGCGGGGCTGCCAGTGCGGAGTCCCGGAGCCCCGACCCTGTGCGGCCTCGAGGATGTCGACATTTTTGTCAATACACGAGCTCCAGACTCGAAGCATGTCTGCGTTCGCTCTAAAGAACGACAGAGAACATGCGCAGCCGGAGCCGCGGGCCGTCGCAGGCACTCTCGACGCGTCCACCTCTCACCTACGTGGATACAAATAAGAGATTGAGTTAAGCCGCGAACAATTTATTGGCCACGGGGCGCTGTAACACAGCCGGCGAGCAAAAAAAAGGTGGGTAAAGAGCCTTATTTTAGTTTACATGGAAAACGAACAGCCGCTAAGTAACTGGTGAAATAAATAGGAGAAAAGTGATAACACGAAAGCCAAAAATAGGTTATAGTGACTATCGTCCTTTCCTCTGGAGTCTGGAGCGGCACTCTCCTGACGTCACTCGCTGCCAGTGAAGACGGCGATGGCCGAGCCCGTCGTGTGTGAGTGTCGTGTAGTCCGTGTGCTAGGGGCCCGAGCGTAAGAGTGTGCAAGGCGGACTTTGGACCCCGGAACTGGGGGTAAATTCACTAAGTACCACAACGGAGGTCGTGATAATGGCGCCGGAGCGACGTCCCGCCGGCTGCCGCGCCGCGAGTACGACAGAACGGGTCTCGTGGGCACCTAACATGCTGCCGGCTCGATACCAGCGCGTTGATAAATCGTTACTTACCCAACGTAATCTCGGTAGTCGTTTTTAATTATCAGTTAAGTATTCATAAGTTAATATATATACATAAAACATGTAACGCATAACGTCGCACGCGGCGCTCCGGCGCCTGCGCGGTCCGAATACAAACCGTGTACCGACTACCGTCATCCGGAGCGTCGCCGCAGGCAGCGAGGCGACCTCCGCCGCACTTAAAATATTACGTTTTATACAAATGTACAGGAAATGCGTTTACAATAACGAACAATACGAGTTTCCTTATGATAAGTTGCAATAATAGCGTTCTCGGCGTTATCTGCGCACCGTCGCGCGGCGGGCCCGAGGGGCAGTGCGAGCGGCCGGGGCCGGGTACTCCGCCGGCAGGACGCACAGACTGCGACAGCAACGCGTGCGTCACCTGTTGTCGTAATTGAAAGTGACCGCACCGCTAAGTAATAATTAATGATGCACTTAAAAATATCTGCGCGCTCGCTGAAGTTTGACCTGTGTCGTACTTTATTTTATTTTACATTGCAATCGAACAGCGGCTAACCGGTAAAACAAATAGGAGATAAGTGATAACACAGAAGCCAAAAAAAGTTTTCACTCGTGCTGACCAGATCAGGCACGAGGGGGCCGAGCGCGCGCGGCGCCGGCGCGTGCTATACCATACTATCATACAGATATAAATGTACATTCAAAATATAATTTAAACAGATCATAAATAATAAATTGACAATGTAAGCCTCATAGAAGTTTTATAAAATTTCATTATTAGGTACTAATACTTTTCTTTTTACATTTTTTTTTTTTGCTATCAAAGTCTCACAATCAGTAATATGATATGTAACTTTAGTGTTTTCAAAAAATGGCTTTGAAAGAGCATTCTCGAAAGTGTTTCGCCTCGTCATAATTAAGTCGATCTCCTTTTAGTAATTGTAATCAAAAATAATCAGTGCACGATTAAAAATGAATTTTTACGATAAATATTAAGTCCTTACATATGAAATTGGCGTTTTGTACGGGAGGAATATAGTAATTTTTTTTTTTTGAAAAATAATATTTAATTAATTAGGATATGTCAAAAATATAAATAAACAGATTAAATAAATTATACAAAATTAAATTTAAACATATAACCTAAGTCAAAGCTTGTCAACTGGAACTATTTAAAGTCCATCCGCGCATCGAGCCCTGGCTTAAAGTCCCCGCGTTTTCCCGCTGAATCGCCTGAGATATCCGTTGGGCTAGGGACCAGCCAGAACGGGGATCCCGCCCTTTCTCCTTCAGACGGACACCTAACTCCCGCACAAACTTGCGAGCCTCGGCACACCACGGACCCGCAGTCTCAACGGCAAAAGGGACAAATGGAGAACGCTGTGGGGATAGCGTACGAATTTGTCCAGGCATATTTGAGTTGTTTGCCTCTGGCAGCCACCTCCGCTCCCGCACCAGCGGACTGCTGGGTAGCGGGTTGATGGCAGGATGCAAACGTGCTAACACCCGTTGCATCCCACACGAGGCAGCGGCCTCTCCGCCAGGGGACCAGCGTAAGGCCGTCAGGTCGTTTGCCGTCTCCGAAACACTCGGCACATCTGCAGACACTAGCGCACGCCTCGAGATGTCATCGAGGGCGTGATGTCGGGGCCTTCGGCCAGCGCAGCGACTACAGCTGAATTCTTTTCCTTGTAAGAAGTTGTCCAAATTCCGGAAAAATGGTAACCTGTCGGAGCGAGGTCCGGGGAGTACCTACGGTGGATGTCGCAGACATTCCAACCGTAGCTCATCTAACTCAGTGGTCGTTTGTCGTGCAGTGTGTGGTCTTGCGTCGTCGTGAAGCAGCAGTGGCCTAAGCGATTGACCAATCTCGGTTGTTTAACAGCTAGTTCTTCCTTCATGGTTTGCAGTCGCTGACAATAGATATCTGCCGTAATCGTTCGGCCAGATTTTAGAAAGCCTTAGTGAACGACACCGGCGCTAGTCCACCAAACACGCACGAGTAACTTTTTCCGAGTCAATTTTCGTTTAGGGCAGGATTCGGCTGGGTCTCCAGGGTTCAGCCATCGCGACGAGCGCTTCCGATTATCGTACAGTATCCACTTTTCATCACAAGTAATGATTCGATTTAAAATCCCTTCATTATTGTGTCGGTCGAGCGAAGTACCACGGCAGTCGACGCGTGTTTGAAAGTTCGATTCACTGAGTTTTGATTTATTGAGTTCAAATTTTTTTACTCTCCCGATTTGCTTCAAGTGGATTAATACAGTTTTATCACTTACCCCGAAGCCTACAGCTATCTCTGAAGTGCTTTGTGATGGATCCGCTTCCACAATAGCATTTAATTTTTCATTTTCCACTTCGGTCTCCGGCCGTCCACGGGGTCGGTTCTGAAGGTCGAAATTTCCAGAACGAAAACGTTGAAACCAAAAAGTAAAAACGTACCGAGCTTTCTTTTGCGACACCAGCGCCGCACACATCATGAATCCTTCGAGCTGTTTCTGCAGCACTGAGTCTGGTGCCGCGGTAGAACTCGTACTCGTAACTATACCGATATTTCATGTTTTCCAGTGTGCGGTAATACGCGACCCCAAACAAAAAAATAACGATGAAAAAACAAACGAATAAATATTTTCAAAACTCAGATGTACCCGCTAGATGAATTTATAAATTTGAATTTGGAATTCTTAACCAAAGAGGAGATATTTCAGATCAAAGTGGTCAGTACGAAAAAACGCTAATTTCATATGTATAATAATAATATATAATAATAAAGCTTTATTAATTCCATACAGTAATACTTAATAAGTTCATAATTTCATTCTGGATAATAATAGTAATAATAATAATAATTAATAACATGCACTAAAATAATTAATACAAACATTCAATTGTTAATTTTATGTAAGGACCCCCTACGGGTAAAAGCCTCCTCCAAGGAATTCCACGATGTCCTATCCTTAGCCATGTCTAGCCAGTTCCGACCCCCCACGTAGCGCGGAGACCGGCGACCGAGCCGGCGCGGCGCCGCCAGACCTCAGTGCTCGTTTACCGTGTTGCAGTGGCGGCACGCGACGTGGGGCGAGGCCAGCGGCGCGGCTGCCGGCGCCGCGCTGGCGTGGCTGGCGTCCGGCGGCCTCGTGTGCGCCGTGCTCATCTACGGCGAGCTCACGGCGCTGTTCGTGGCGCGTCACCGCGCCGCGCCCGCGCCACACGCGGCGCGCCTGCTGCGCCTCTTCGGCGGCGGCGACTCGCTGTCAGTATACCGCACCGCTCGCGCGCAGCACCGTCCGCGCGGCGCCGTCCCGCCTCATGTAACGTGTGCGTGGTGTCGCAGGCCCGCCGGGAACCGCAGCGCGCACATGGACGCGCTGGTGCGCGACTCGGCCGCCTTCGCGCTCGCCTCGCTCGCCGTGATGGCCGTGCAGCTGGCCGCCGCCGCCGCCGCCGTGTCACTCACCAACTGCTGCGCGGCGCGTATGGTGCGTACCGCACGCGGCGCCGCTGCCTCCCCGCGGCCCGCACCGTGCCGCGGCCGGCGCCCGGATGCATCTCTCGGTCTCGTTCCAGGTGACGCGGTTGCGGCTGCGGCTGCTGCGCGCCGTGTTATCCCAGGAGATCGCGTTCTTCGACACGAACACGGAGCTCAACTTCGCGTCCACGCTAACGGGGTGAGTGGCGGGTGCGGGGTGCGGGGGGCGGGCGGCTCGGGCGCGGCCGTACTGACTCCGGGCGGTGTGCCTCGCAGGGACATGGAGAAACTGCGCGCGGGCGTGGGCGAACACGTGGCCATGGCGTCGTACCTGGCCGGCACCGTGGCGTGCGGCGGCGGGCTGGCGCTGGCGTACGGCTGGCGGCTCACGCTGGCCGGCCTGAGCGTGGTGCCGGCCGCGCTGCTGCTGGCGTGGCTCGTGGCGCGCCGCCAGACGCGCTGCCAGGCGCGCGAGGCGGCGGCGTACGGGCTCGCCGGCCGCGTGGCGGAGGGCGCGCTGGCCGCCGTGCGCACCGTGCGCGCCTACGCCGGGGAAGAGGAGGAGGTCGCGCGCTACGGCGAGGCGCTGCGCGGCGCGGCGCGGGCGGCGCGCGCGCGCGGCCTGTGGGCGGCCACCGGAGCCGGCCTGGGCTGGCTGCTCACCTACAGTCTCAACGCCATCGTGTTCGCGTACGGCGCCGAGCTCATCGTGCGCGACATGTCGCTGCCGCCCGACCGGCAGGAGTACCACCCCGGCGTGATGGTCACCGTGAGTGTCCCCCCCTCCGCCCGCGCCTCCCACGGCGGCCGCCGTGCCTGACCCGCGTCGTGGTCCCGTTTCAGGTCCTGTTCTGCAGTTTCATCGCCGCCCAGAACATAACCATGTGCCAGCCGCACCTGGAGGTGTTCTCGGCGGCGCGCGGCGCGGCCGAGTCGGTGTTCCGGCTGCTGGAGCGCGAGCCGCGCATCGACGCGCTGAGCGAGCGCGGGCTGAAGCCGCCCTCGTTCAGGGGAGACGTCGTGTTCGACAACGTGCACTTCGGCTACCCCTCCCGGCCCGACGTGAAGGTACGGCCGCGTCGACTGTCCGCGCTCTCGCGAGCGGCGCGCCGTCGCTAACTCGGTGCCGTGCGCTGCGCAGGTGCTGCGCGGGCTGTCCCTGCGGGTCGACGCGGGCGAGACGGTGGCGCTGGTGGGCGTGTCCGG
Source organism: Biston stratarius (assembly GCA_950106695.1). Taxonomy (NCBI): domain Eukaryota; kingdom Metazoa; phylum Arthropoda; class Insecta; order Lepidoptera; family Geometridae; genus Biston; species Biston stratarius. The sequence goes on from OX467106.1 coordinate 12,917,627, forward strand.
GAGCGGCAAGTCGACGCTGCTGCAGCTGCTGCAGCGGCTGTACGCGCCCGACGCCGGCGCCGTCTCCGTGGACGGCCACCGCCTCTCGGACCTGCACCTGCACCACTACCGCGCCAGCATCGGTGAGCGAGCTCGCCCCGCGCCCCCGAGGCGGGCGGGGGCTCGGGAGGTAACGAGCGCGGCGTGTTCCAGGCGTGGTGGGGCAGGAACCGGTGCTGTTCAGCGGCACGGTCCGCGAGAACATCACGCTCGGCGCGGGCGACGTGTCCGAGGCGGAGGTGGTCGCGGCCGCCGAGACCGCGAACGCGCACCGCTTCATCTCCAAGCTGGCCGACGTGAGTACCGCGCGGGCGCCGGCGCCAGCCAAGACGCGCGCGCGTCGGCCACGGCTCACGCCTGCGGTGTTGCAGGGATACGACACGGTGGTGGGCGAGCGCGGCGCGGCGCTGTCGGGCGGGCAGAAACAGCGGCTGGCAATCGCGCGCGCCGTGCTGCGGCGGCCGACGCTGCTGCTGCTGGACGAGCCCACGTCGGCGCTGGACCCGACCGCCGAGCGGCAGGTGCAGGCGGCGCTGGACGCGGCCGGGCGCGGCCGCACCACGCTCGTCGTGTCGCACCGCCTGTCCACCGTGGTGAACGCGACGCGCATCGTGTACGTGGAGGGCGGCGTGGTGCGCGAGCAGGGCTCGCACGCCGAGCTGCTGGCGCGGCGCGGCGCCTACTGGAGCCTCGTGCAGGCAGACCTGTCCTCGGCCGCGCCATCGCCGCCGGCGCAGGAAGACGCCGAGGAGGACGCCGAGGAGGAGGAGCCGCCGCGGCAGGAAGACGCCGCCCGCCTGCGGCGGACGACCGCGGGGATCCGCGGCTCCCTCGCGTCGCAGAGAGGTACTCCGGACGATCGACGTCCCGCGGCGGCGGCGCTGCGAGCGCGGACTCACGCCGTGCTCTCCGTTGCAGAGTCCATGAGGCGCAGCGTGCGGCTGGGGAGCGTGTCGGCGACGCGAGTGCCCGGCGGCGCTGCGGTGGCGCCCGACCCGCTCGCGCTCGAGCCGGTACCGTACCCGACCGATACCGTCCGTACAGAGTAGTGAGTGCCGCCGGTGGCCGGTGGAAGGGCTGCATGACGGGCCTCCGTCACCGAAAGCCGATCGAAGTCTTCGGCGCTAAATCTACAGCGAAAATCTTACAAAATCATAGACCGACAATTTTCAAAAACGGAAAGTCAGTGACCATATCAGTGACCATGTCAGTGACCGGACGAGGGTTTCCGCCGCAGGTGGAGGAGGGCGCGGAGGAGGAGGCGGAGGCGCCGGCGTCCGGCTGGCGGCTGCTGCGGCTGCACGCGCCCGAGTGGCCGCTGGTGGCGGGCGGCGCGCTCGCCTCCTTCCTGGTCGGCGCCACCATGCCCGCCTTCGCCTTCCTGTTCTCCAAGCTGTACGGGGTGAGTGCTCGCCGGGGGCGGCCGGGGCGGCCGGGGTGGCCGGGGGCGGAAGAGACTGACCCGTCCCGTGCGCCGCGCAGATGTTCTCGCACGCGGACGGCGCGGAGGTGCTGGCGCAGGCGCGGCTGTACGCGGCGCTGTTCGCGGGCGCGGCGGCGCTGTGCGGCGCCGTCACGTTCCTGCAGGCGTGGCTGTTCAACCTGGCGGGCTCGCGGCTCACGGACCGCCTGCGCACGCTGTGCTTCCGCAACTACTTGCACCGGGAGCAGGCCTGGTTCGACGAGCCGGCCAACTCGGTGGGGGCGCTGTGCGCGCGGCTGGCCGGCGAGTGCGCCGCCGTGCAGGGCGCCACGGGCACGCGCCTCGGCACCGGCCTGCAGGCCCTCAGCACCGTGGCCCTCGGCGTCGGCCTCGCCGCGCTCTACTCCTGGAAGATGACCCTGGTCAGCCTGCTGAGCGTGCCCTGCGTGAGTATGCCGCCGCCCCGACGAGCCGCCGGGCTCCGACCGACCGAGTCAACCGAGTCCTCCTCGTCGGCAGGTGATCGGCGCCATCTACCTGGAGGGGCGCGCGACCCGGCGCGCCGAGGCGGCGGAGCGGCGCTCGCTGGAGCGCGCGGCGCGTCTCGCGACCGAGGCCGTGCTCAACGTGCGCACCGTGCAGAGCCTGGGTGAGCGCGCAGTGCACTCGGCGCAGGAGCGGCGGACGGCGGACGGGGCGCGCGTTCCTAACGAGTACGTCTCGTGGCCGCAGGCGTGGAGCGGGAGCTGCTGACGCGGTACGGCGCGGCGCTGGGCGAGGCGGCGGCGGGCGCAGCGGCGGCGCGGCGCGTGCGCGGGCCCGTGTACGGCATGTGCCTGTGCGCGCCCACGCTCGGGTACGCCGTGTCGCTCGCCTACGGCGGCTACCTGGTGGCGCGCGAGGGGCTGCCCTACGAGTCCGCCATCCTGTGAGTAGTCCGGCGGACGCGCGTGCACGCGCGCGAACCGCGCGACTCGCTAACACGGCACGGTGTGGTGCGCAGGGTGTCGGAGGCGCTCATCTACGGCGCGTGGATGCTGGCGGAGGCGCTGTCGTTCGCGCCGAGCTTCGCGGCCGCGCGGCGCGCCGGCGCCCGCGTGCTGGCGGCGTTGGAGCGCGCGCCGCGCGTGGCGAGCGAGCCCGGCGCTGCCGACGAGCCGGACTGGGTAAGCAGCTCGCCGCGCGCGCTCTCGGGCGACCCGCCCGCGCGCGCGCGCAGCCGTCTGACGGCGCGTCGTTCCGCAGGACGTGGCCGGGGAGGTGGCGTTCGAGGACGTGCAGTTCGCGTACCCGCGGCGGCCGCGCGCGCCCGTGCTGCGCGGCCTGAGCCTGCGGCTGGCGGCGGGCCGCACGGTGGCGCTGGTGGGGCCCAGCGGCTGCGGCAAGTCCACGGTCATACAGCTGCTCATGCGGAGCTACGACCCGTGCGCCGGCAGGATCGTCAGTATACATTTCACGTCGTATTCGTAGTGAGATATATCTATCGAGTGTGAACGCGAGCTGAGCGCGGCGCGGTTGCAGACGCTGGACGGGCGCGACGCGCGGCGCGCGGTGCGGCTGGCGCGGCTGCGCGCGGCGCTGGGGCTGGTGCCGCAGGAGCCGGCGCTGTTCGAGCGCACCATCCGCGAGAACATCGCGTACGGGGACAACTCGCGCGCGGTGCCGCTCGACGAGGTCATCGACGCCGCCAAGCAAGCCAACGTGCACGCCTTCATCGCGGGCCTGCCGCTGGTGAGTCGCGCGGCCGACGCGCAACGTGCGGCCGGACCGCCAGCCGCAGGCGCCACGTGACGCGAGCGCGGGTGTTGCAGGGGTACGACACGCTGGTGGGCGGCGCGGGCGGCGCGGCGCTGTCAGGCGGGCAGAAGCAGCGCGTGGCGATCGCGCGCGCGCTCGTGCGGCGGCCGCGCGTTCTGCTGCTGGACGAGGCCACGTCGGCGCTGGACGCGGCCAGCGAGCGGCAGGTGCAGGCCGCGCTCGAAGCCGCCGGCCGCGGCCGCACCACCGTGCTCATCGCGCACCGGCTGGCCACGGTGCGCCACGCGGACGTCATCTGCGTGCTGCAGCGCGGCGCGGTGGCGGAGCGCGGCTCGCACGACGAGCTGGTGGCGCGCCGCGGCCTCTACTGGCGGCTGCTGCGTGAGCAGGACGCCGAGTAGCCGTTCTCGTCGTGTTCATGAATGACTTTATATTTATTTAACTTTATGTTATTGTAATGAATCGTGTTCAGTTAGGTAGTAGTCAGGACGCAGCGCTACGAGTATTATGTTTAGCAGTAAGGAAGCGCTGCCAGCGCTGCAACCAAATGTGATATTATAGTCGGTATCGACCGCTTTAGGAACAAAAGCGATAATAAAACATAATAATATTGGAACAAATTGGAACGTCGTAGGCGGATAAGTACCGAAGCGCGCCGAGGAAAGCGGTTCGCCGCGGGCCGGCGGGCGAGTTGATGGCCCACTCTTGCGTTAACGCTTAGGGTTGTCATTTTTACAAGGTAAACGAACTGCAGCTAACTGGTAAAATAAATAGGAGATAAGTGACAACACAAAAGACAAAAAAGTTTTCACTTGTGCTAACTAGATTAGGTTCGAGTGCCCGTCGCCGTCCAATATCTAGCGAGCGGGCGGCACGCGGAGGCCCGCAGCGAAGCCGGCGAGGTATAAATATATCGGTTTTAACAAACTTGACTTTTTATTTAAATCAACACATTCATTTCTACACGTTATTTGACTCGATGGTAGCATCGCTTGACGCTATAGTAAATTTTTTTTACTAAACGCTGGAAGAACAGAGATGGGTCTATAATCGGAAGGATTATTTCTGCACCCAGATTTAATTATTGGAACGATTTTACTATGTTTCATCGAATCGGGGAAGGAACCATTATTAATACATCATTGATTAAAACTATCTAACAAAATTAGTGCAATACTAGTTATAATTGAATGAATAACTTTAACTGATAAGCCCCACAGGTCTTCTGTATTTTTTATATTCAAGGACTTGAAGGCTCTTAAAATGTCACTAGTATCAATAAATTTAAATAAAAAAATTGGAATATATTTTGGGAAATTATCTTTGAGGAGACACTCCGCTCTCTTGTGAGAAGATGCATGATACTAACTGAACAAATCAAGAGCCCTAAGGGTGGGTTTTTGCTGGGATCCAGTTAAACACTGTTACTTTTCTGTCCCGGCTAATGGTTTTTATTTAATTATCAAAACATAAACAAGTTGTATACGTTGCCGCGAATCTCGTCACCGCGATGCAGAAATAACGACAACGCGACGATAGTGCATCTAGCGTGCACTAGACAAACTAAAACTATTATTAAAATAGTGCAGCTAAACGCTGTTAGGTGGCAAAGCCTTAAAGTTTTATACACTAACATATGCATGAAACTCTTCGTTATTTGTGTGTATGATTTTTTACGATAGAGTTCATACATGTTGTCTCTACTCAATCTTATTCCTTTAATGGCCCAGTCACAGAATTTTAATTTATTAGTTAGTTAATCTAGTAATAGATGAAAAAGAATACCTATGCAATGGGTGTGTGTACGTGCGTGTGACGCGTGGCGGGAGCCGTAATGAGATCGTTGTAGCCCCCGAAGCTCGCGATACAAGACTCGAGTCCCGGATCTCCGGCTCGTTCACAACGTAAAGTACTACTCGCGACCCGTGTACTGATAGTCCGTCTTCCCTCCGGCGCCGCTGCAGCCCCCGAGGAGGCCGCTCACCGCTCGTTCTGCAGGCTATCGGCTCCTGCCCACCGAGCGAGACGCGCTGGCTCGTCAGGCGTCGGGCAGCAGCGCGGCTAGCAGCAGCGCCTGCGCGGGCGCCAGGAACACGGGCGGCAGCCGCGCCGCGCTCGCGCCCGCGCCGCACACCCACCCTGCCACCGGAACGACAGTCACACTACTGACGCCTCGACCGAGCGTATGCCAACAACACCGAAAGCCTATTATTAAACATTTATTTTAATACGAATGATTGGTTTGTTCGGTATGTAAAATAATAAAAAAATAGCACCATGTGGACCGCGAGTTCGAGGACACACAACCACCCAGGCACAGGGCGCGCAGGAAACTGACGTAGTGCTGTCCAGTCCAGCGTGACCACTTATTTTTTCTAGATTCTACTAGGAATTTAAACTAATTCTACCAAATTAATTATTCTACTAATTCTAAGGTTTCTTGTTCGCTTCTTTACTTTACCTCAAAAAGATTGAAGTGAACGAAAGATCAAAGTGATCACTTTATTTCCTAGTTTTAAGTATGTATATAATTTGTGACGTGTGACGTGTCCAAGAGTCCTGTAAGGTCTAAAGGAAATCAAGCACTTTGAGTTTTGAGTTTTTTGAGTTTCAAAGACTACCAACTTCACTGGCATCTGGCACTGATCTCTATATAATTGGATAGAGGATCAATATGGTTCAATGCTTAAAAATATGGCACAATTTGATGTGATAGAAAGCGACCCCTTATTTCTAAAAATTTAGTTTTTTATGTGTCTTAGTAAAAATATATGTGTAGGCAATTTACGAATAGGTAGTCACGTACTTATAGTACTTGACCGTATATAACCCATGTCCAAAGGAAAAGGGTTAAAGGAACTATTGAAAGAAAGAAAAAAAGAGAAAACTTTTATTTGTACCAATAACCAATGATGTACTATATAAACTGAGGTAGATACGTTTTAATCTGCTGTGCGTGGCAAGACAAAACCAAGTTAATTGGCTTGAGTCAACTTAGTCGCGCCCCATCTCGCAACGACGCCGCACGCAGCACGTAATACATTGAAATATTGAAAAATGACATCGTGTGTGTTTAGAAAGTGCAATACATACACTAGGACAAGTGCAAAAAGCAGTAAGGATGGGTCATTTCACCTGTAAGTACTATTTTTCTTATTTTCAATGACTTTTTATTGTAAATTGTAAAATTAATAACATTATATGCACATTTTTGCGATGTTGCCGCTGCGCTACTCGACGAAAGAGACAAGTAGCGCATTGAGTTGAGGAGCGACAGAGATAAAGCGATGAACACGAGGCATTGCTTGCTCCTTACTATATTAGGGGAGCTTGGGCAAAACTATATAATGGGTTCTAAAGGACGTAGGAATTTTGAAATCTTTTATTGACTGCCCAGGTCTTTTTTGCTTATTAGCGTCTCATTCTTTAGAACAACCCGCATATTTCAATCACCAGATTCACCTCATGCGAGCAATACTAGAGAAATTGATCAATGTTCGATTACATTATGCACATAAAATAACCCTAGTTGCAAAGAAGTCTACAAAAGACAAAAAAATTAATAAACTCAGTTTATTTGAAGGTATATACATTTAATTGTAATTTAAAAATAATTTGTCTGGGCCTGTATAATGTAAGCGTCTGTTTTATATTTTATGCCTGTACGAGTTGTATATTTTGAAATTGAGTGAACTATGTAATTAGTTAAGTTTAGTGTACCTATATATTAAAAAAAATTGCATAAAATTATTTCTTTTGTTTTAGCTTTAACCCTACTATGTACTAACCTAGCCTCCTCTACATGCATACTTGATTAAGCGACGTCACAGGACGCGAATGTGTAACTGTGAAAGTATGTTTATCTCTTTCTAACCACGAGATTCCGTATATATCTTTCGTCTTTTAGCCTCAGTTGTGACTGAGTATGAATATATCTGTATCCGTAGAAAAACTTTGCCGTGATTTTAACGTTAGCGTAATGAGTGTAACGACTCTATAAGTAAAACCTCATTGCCAATAACATCATAAATATAACATGATATTTTTTAAATTTAATTTGCCCCATCGGGCATGCTAAAGCTGTAAAGCCATACTGCCTTGTCTTCGGTTTTTGTAATTCATGTCTTATATCTATAATTACAGTCAATGTCCAGTCTTGGTCAAATCTAGTCCGTGCCAGTCAAATCAAGTCATGCTTTAGTAAAGTAGTGGTGACTTTACTATAGGCCTCGATGGAGTTTTGGAAGCAAGACGAAAAGTCATGTTTATATCAAAAACCAACACAAGCCAAATAAACCACATTATATCACTTTCCCGTACTCGCGCTTGTAATTCGGCACTTTAGGAATAAAACGCCAATATTTTTATACATAAACACTCGAAAAAACACTAGTTTTGAAAAAAAAATTCAATAGGACGACACGACTTTTACCGCGTTCCCGCCAAAACTCACAGATGTTCGGGGGAATCCCTTATAATAGTGTGAGATAGAGAAAAAAAAAATATAGCAACAGATTATCATTTTCTACTAAAATGTACTAAAGCATTTTTGTCTACTAAATCCTATTGTTTTTGCCCTGATTCTACCAAAAAAGTAGAATTCTACTAAAAGTGGTCACGCTGGTGCTGTCGCGCGGGCTCGGCACAGCACAGCAGCACACCGGTCGGAACATTCCGGAAGCGGCCTCTGTGCATACATCACTTGAAAGGGTACTCTGTGCGACGCTGGGAAGTTGCAGCGCCTGTGCGCACGCGGCCCGTGCTCCTTCACTATCGGCGTGTACGAGTTATATACCTAAGTACCAGCTGTTCCCCGCCCGCCTCGCTGGGACTCGCTTTGTACCGTCGAGGAACATTAAGAAAATAATTCAATCACCCCCTTGCATTAATTAATGTTTGTTAAAAACGCGGAAACGATCTTTATGCCTCAGCAAAAGTTTTTTTTTTTTTTTTTTTTTATGTAACTGTAATGAGTCGAACGAAACGCTCTCCTGATGTTAAGAGATAACGCCTGTCCATGACCATTGCAGCGATACACAGAACTTTGAGTAGTAAAACAAAGTCCAGAGCATCGCTGCCTTGGCGCTCATTACATTGAGACTAGATGGTTAGTCTCAATAGCCCTGTAATTTCGCTAGCTGCAGTACCCTTCAAACCGGAACACAGTAATGTTTACACACTACTGCTTGGCGGCAGAATATCTGGTACTGCGGTGGTACCTACCTAGCCGACCTCCTGCTAAGGAAATCTACCACCAAGTGAAAGTGAAAAGTAAAGATGTAATGGTTTTTTATATCTCTTACTTGAGAAATGATCGGTTCACTATACAAACTTTCATCCCTTATTTCATCCGCTCCAAGATTTATTTTCGCTAAAAAGTAAGCTATTTCCTTATTCTCGCCAGAAGTAAAGATGTAACCGAAATCTACTTAAAATGCTCAATTTCGAGGAAAAAAGTGCCTATATATATCCTCTTCCAAAGTACAATCTATTTCAATGGCAAAATTCATTAAAATTGGTGCAGCGGTTTAGACGTGAAAACGTAAAAGACAGTATGAGTAGGTATAGATTTTTTCGTTAGTAATTCATAGTTTGTTCATGAATCATTGGTTAATCGTAGTTTATTTTCATTCTTTCCGTTTTGATATCCTTCTTCTTCTTCTTTGTACAACTGACCAGATTCCTGCCTCGGATAGATAGGTAGTGCAGTGCGGTGGCTCACCGGGGTGCGCGGAGCGCGGCAGCGCGCAGGCGGCCAGGAGGCGCGCGTCGGCCGCGGGCAGCGGGCCGCAGCGCGCGTGCGCCCAGCACGCGGCCGCGCTCAAAGCCACCCACCCCGCCTCTGCAACCGACGCACCGAACGGTTGCTTTTATTAATTTCTAACTGCAACCCTCGCCCGAAACATACGAGTGACTTCCGAGGCCCTCACCCAGCAGCAGCGCGGCGAGCAAGTGTGCGGGCGGCAGCGCGCCCCCGCCGCGCGACGCGAGGCCCTCGCAGCACTGTACGTACAGCAGCGCGCAGGCGCACGCGCGCGCCGCGTCGCGCTCGCGCCGCGGCCCGGGCGCCACCGCGCCGCGCAGGCGCCGCACGCCCGCGCCCGCCAGGTAGGGCGGCAGCGCGGCCGCCAGCGTGCCCGCCACGCTGCTCAGCGGCGGCACCACGGCGCGCCCGCACTGCACAGACATGCAGTCGGCCTCGGCTCGCGTTCTACCTACCCTAGTCGTCTAGCGATATCGTGAAGTACCGACCAGCAGCAGGCCGGCGGCGGGCGCGGCCAGCAGGCCCGCCAGGTAGGAGAGCGCGGCGAGGCGCCCCGCGGCGGGGTGCGCGCTCATCGCCAGCGCCAGCCACGCGCAGCCGCCGCCCGCGCCCGCCTCCACCACCCTGCCGACGGGCAACCTTATACTTGACCCGGTCTCATTCGTTTGAGAGCCAATTATTACGCGACGGACATACGAAGAACACAATAAAACACATCCGTAAAGGTCCCAATTGCAACATAAGCCGGTGTACAGGACTCCGTTTAGCGCAGAGCGAGCCCGTGTCGCCTGCGCCGTTAACACGGGAACGATTCATGTACGTAAATCTATAATGTGTACTATCGGTATCTCTCAGTATGCAGGTGACTGCGCTATATGCAACATCGAGTTCTATCATAGAGATAATAGTACCTACTTATGAAAAGGTTATGAAGTTTTTTCAGCCCCACCCAATGATACACCCATGCATAAACAACAATATATTAGGCAGGCATGACACTGTAGTGGCATTAAGGTTTCGTACCGGGCACATTCCATGTAATGAATGTTCTTATTTGATCCGTCTAAAACCGTCACTCCCAACTGCTCAGTCTGTAACTCTATGGATGACGTATGCCACGACTATCAGGACTTCGAGTTGGCTACTGTAACACATTCTGGCTGAGCCTCTCTCGGACGCAGCCAGGATGCTCTATAATACTCGTATATATGGGCAACAACCGGCCCGCCTCGGCATTAGACCCGGCCCGCGAGACATTTAGAAATTTCGCGCGATGAGAAATTCAATCAACTGAGAGAGTTCGCGGAAGAATTGTTTACGTTTTTGGAAGTACATATAAATGCGAAGAATTTTTCTCGATGATGAAGACTAATAAGTCGAAATGCCGTAAGAGAGTCACAGATGAAAATCTGGAAAACTCGTTACGCCTCTGTACAGATGGATTTTGAACAAATCTGTTTCTGAAGTTCAAACACAAATTTCACATTAACCGTTACACGTAAATTTACTTCACCAATAACCTAATAAAATTGACTTTTTTATTTTGTGTTATGGCCCGCGACTGTATTAATATAGTAAGTTTGGCAGGCAACTAGCCAAAGGTTGCCCATACCTGCTCTACAATCTAAGCATTCTAAGCCATATAATATAAATTGTGTATAGTTCATATAAACTTAAGTGTAGTACTAGTATAGAAGGAACGTTACCTGAGCGACATAATATTCGCCTCAGCGAAAAACTCTTTAAATTTGACTTTTTTTAAAAATACCACTACGTTGGTTTCAGTTTCCTCCTCAATTGAAAGTTGTTTCGCAATTTGCCATGCTAGATCCTCTGATTCTCTCTCGCTGAACCCTAGCCGCGCCTGCAGTACTCACCCGTGCAGCAGCAGACGGTAGTGCTGCGGCGCGGCAGCGAGCACCAGCGCCGCCAGCGCGGGCGGCACGAGTGCCCCGTGCGCGCACGACGCGGCCAGCACGCGCGCGCTAGTGCCTCCCGCCGCGCCCGCGCCCGCGCCCGCGCGGTAGTAGATGTAGCTCAGCGGCACGAAGCGCAGGTACTGCGTGTGCAGCGGACCTGGACAGTGCACGCGGAACCCTGCGTCGTACCATGAATCATTTCAAAAACTTACATTTCACAATCACTATGATTACATTGTGGAACGCGGTTCTCGTTTGCTTGGTTTCATATCAAGAACCACGAAAAAGTTTCGCCGACCGGGTAGTTTTCTATATCTTTACTACTCTTATTCGTAGTGTAGGTACCTACCTACTGGAGTATGACTCAGCGATTTGGTCGCTTTTCTACAATGTGCACAGTGACAGGATTGAGCGCATTCCAAAACGAACTTTAAAAAAAAAAAATAGGTGTGGCATGGGCGGTAAACTTTCATCTTACAATGAGCGTTTAAAATATTTTCATGTTACCCCCCTTGACATCCGCCGCAAATACATTGTTTTAGGTCTCATAACCGCAATTATAATATCTTTAGTTTACAAGTTCGAGCAACAAATCTTATTATAACCCTATTGTCAGAATGAGCCGCCGATACAATGAAATCCTCGTCTCTAACGGAAACATCGATATCTTCCACCTAAAACTATATCAGTTTCAAAGACAGATAAAGATTATATTTTTAGATTTTAAATAATAATGCCAGTTTGTTTTTTAGGGTTCCGTACCCAAGGGGTAAAAACGGGACACTATTACTAAGACTTCGCTGTCCGTCTGTCACCAGGCTGTATCTCAAGAACCGCGATAGCTAGACAGCTGAAATGTATTTCTGTTGCCGTAAAATAAAAACAAAATAAAAAAAAAAAATTGAGGGGGCTCCCATACAACAAACGCGATTTTTTTTGCATTTTTCATAGGTAATGGTAGCGTGCGCGAGTTCGACTCCCTCTTGGCCGGTTTTTTTAAATTATTTTGGCTGTATAACTTACCTAATATTATTATTTCATTTAAATGATAATTCTAATCCTAATTAACCTATGTACATTAATCCTCTAGTGACTTTTTAAATACATATATACTTTTTAAATATAAATGCGCCTAGACATATGTACATACATAGTTCTGAAATGTGATCAGATCTGAAAATTGAATGTTGAATTGTATTGTAATTAATATTATTGCATTCTGTTTGGGTGTTATGAAATAAAACAATAAATAGATTCGTCGCTTCATTATTGCGAGCCACGTGAAGCCCAAATAGCCCGATTGCCGTAGTGGCGTTTCGTATCGGACGACGCGCCTGTACTGGCATTATGTTACCTGTGCTTTGGCTATTGGCTGGCTTGGCCTCGCGTATTCTACTGTCGGGTAAAGGAGTCTCTACTGCGCCACCAGCCTCACTCCGTGCAGTCTGCTCGAGGTCGCGATATCGTTTACCCGTCTTGCAGCTGGACCGGCAATGCTTTATTTGTCGAAATACTTCATTGCAATGTTTTCATAAATATAAACTTAGAAGCATATCCGCTCCGGCAGCAGGCACCTATCATGGCCGCTAAATTAAATAAATCAGTAGGTGTAACAACTTATACACGACACGACTTTTAACATGAAAAAAGTTAACACGTGTGATCAGGAACAGTATCAATTTAAATTCCTATTTTAAAAACCCATATATTAGTGTAGGTACATGATGCATGTGCCTACACTAATATATGGGTTTTTATGGGTACTATGTGATGCATGTTTGCATGGTGGTAGGGTACTTTCTAGTACTCTGCTGGCTAGCTACCACCCTCAAGTTGAAAATCTGCCGCCAAGCATCTAACGATGTGTTCCGGCAGCCTCACTTGAGAGCCAGTTCCATTCCAGGCTAGGTGTGCTTAACCATCTTCACCACACCGTCACTTAACATCAGGTGAGTTGTGGTCAAACATCTAGCCAGTTAGATATAAAAAAAAAAAAAAAAAAAAAAAAGGTTCTAAGTATACTCTTTTTATGATGCACACTACTGCAAAGTTTACTTGTGAAAGAAAAGATGTAAGAGTTCAAATTACTATTTTATGTATTTATAATGATAAATGAATATAGCCTCACTGTGGCTACTTGCAGGACATGCTGTGTCGCGTCAGAGCGCCATGATACGTGGGAGACGAGCCTCCAGGATCTTTTAAGTGAATAAAGGGACATGCCCAATAAATTAATAAATTGATTTGGCAAAATAAAATAATATCAAATTGAAAGAAAAAAAAAAATTATTTATATCAGATTTATAACACAAAAAGTAAACATTCAACAAATATGCAAGACGAATTTGTAAATGGGGACTCACATCAGCATAATGCTGGGCATATTAAGTAGTATGACCGGTGCTGGTCTTCCGGGGAGCCCTAGTATGTGTCACCGATTACTCACGATTCACAAGTTCAACAATACAACATAATAAAAATAAAACAAACAAAATATAATAAAATGTTTTTTGATGAAGCTGATGTGTATAAGGCTAACTGAACTGTTTCAAAAACTATTTAACGAACAGTACATTCCATGTGCGAGTCGGCTGCAGACAGGAACGGTGACCAGCGGTGTCCCACAAGACTCACGTCCCAACTGCAGTCCTCTTTGGACTCTACAGAACTGACCCGATAGAGCTTATCAAATACCAAACTGCCTTCTTTGCTAATGAAGGTAAATTCATTGTGAACCTGTTAGTAAAATCTAGACAGATCCAAAACGATTCAGTCTACATACAGAATTGGACCACGGATTGGATTAACAAGCTGAGTATTACAAAATGTAATGTTTTAGAGAGACTATCCCACAAAACATTTCATTATTAACTCTGACTTTAGCTGGGAAGAACACAATACATGTACACAGTAACCAAAGACTAACTCATTTTCATATACAAATCTTTTTAGAGCATGATCCGTTTTTTTAAGTAACTAAGAGTTCCACTTCCTCCCCATGGTGCACGGTGGGGATGTGCAACTCTGTGTCGCTGTGATTCTTGTAAAAACAATATGAGTGTCCTGAAATCCAAATACAGATTCCTTCTAAGTAATCATAGGTACTTCTTCCTAGACCACATCGTTGCTTTACATCAGCCATTATAAGGCAAAAGCCAAAACTATTGGAAGAAAAACAAAATAGCAATCAGCCTCTATAATGGAAACTGTTAGCAATTTTATAACATGTTTACTTGGTTCCGTGGATCATAAGAGACGGCTCCAATAGAGGTCTTCATTCCCAAACTGTCTAGTCGGTATAAATTGTGTGGAAGTTTGCAAAGTTACTATTTAAACAATCACAACAGGGTTCTTAGCAAGGAAAGCTGAAACTGATGTTTTGGTTTACAAATATTTTTTATTTTTGGGGAAAAAAATTGAGAAATCAATCTTAGTGAACCAGGTGACTAGAGAAAAAGACTAAGGCAGGGAACAGACAGTACCATGTGTTTACTTTGGGCATGAATGAAATATGATAAAAAAATTGAATTACATGAGTGCAATGGAAGGCATGAGTTAGGCGAGCTTGTACTGTAGAGTGAGCGATGCATGCAGAGTGTAGTTGCCTCCGGGAGCGCCGAGCGCGGGGCAGAGCACGGCGGCCAGCAACGCTGCCAGCACGCCGCCCACCATCCAGCGCCGCCGCGCCTCACGCCACATGTCCACGAGCCTTGCCTTCCTCAATAGCGGCTCTGCCATCTCCGCGTCGACGCCGGCATACATTTCAAACTATTCACATATCACACACAACGGAAATCGACTTATTGAAACTACGCGTATCAAATTCATTACATGAGACTGAAAATGCGATTTTTACATCCATGATTTGAGGTGTACATTTATACCTCAGATCACGCTGGCTTCGCAGACTATTGCATAGTTAATTTGTTATTAATTAATAATCAGCGAACCATCCAACAAATTTTTAAATTCAGCGCATTTTGTATCTGCAATGCCCATGCCTTTTTTTTTTTAAATTTAATATGCCCTTTTTGGGATGCTAAAGCTTTAAAGCCATACTGCCTTGTCTTCCGTTTTTGCAATTCATGCTTAAATCTAGTCATGCTTTAGTGAAGTAGTGGCGTCTTTACTATAAGCGTCCGGATGGAGTTTTGGAAGCAGCACGAAAAGTCATGTTTAACCACATTATATCATTCTCCCACACTCCCGCTTGTAATTCGGCACTTTATGAATAAAATACCACTATTTTAATACATAAACAATATACTCGAAAAACACTAGTTTTTTTTTATAATGAAAAAAACACTAGTTTTGCAAATAGGGCGACACGACACTTACCGCGTTCCCGCCAGAACTCGCCCAGTATCTTTTTTTTTAAATTCATTTTGCCCCATCGCTGAGGCTAAAGCTGTAAATCCACACTGCCTTGTCTTCCGTTTTTGTAATTGATGTGTTATATCTTTCGAGTAAACAACCAAAAATAATTGGCTGGTTAATTTATCTGAGCTTACATCTATAGTTACAGTCATAGTCCAGTCTTGGTCAAGTCTAGTTCGTGCCTGTCAAATCAAGTCGTGCCTTATTAAAGTAGTGGCAACTTTACTATAAGCTTCGATGGTGTTTTGGAAGTAACATGTTTCACCGCATTGAAGTGTAGTGAAGTATTTAATGTAGTGTTTGATCTGAGTATTTAATAGATACAATTTTATTATAAACGTCCTCCTACTTGTCACTGGCAAAAATGTTAACACAATTGCCATAAAACAAAAAAACAAAAAAAAAAAACGTAGTGTATTGCTTGTTATTCCTCTGAGTAGTGTTTGCTGTTTGATCTGACCATAAAACGATAAGAAACTCGGCTCGACAGAAGATTGCAATTTGAATAAGTATGCTACTTAATAAGATCAAACACGTAGGTCTCCGCACCAAAAACATACTTCCAAGAATAAGGTTGGTTTGGTTGGTTTTTGCCCTCCCAACTATCATGAATTTATCTTTTTTATACTCTTGAGGTAGTCCAAGTAACGAGACCAGCAAGGCCAATTTCGCCTGAAAATGAATGTTCGCTTATAATGTTATGTTCTTGATAGTGTTTTTATTTCACAGATCGGTGCGGCATGCCGCAGCTTACGAGGGCGAAGGCAAGACAACCGTACGAGTCCTCAACCAGGATCACGAGCTGGGACTCATGATCGACACGTACGCTACGGTACTTCCTGTCTTACCACGATGGTACTAATATTATTCACTCGTTATTCAACTTACTGGGTACTCAAATGTTTCTGTTATAGTATGGATTTCGCCTCAACAACGGTATTACGGTTCTGGGTCCGATGGCTATATTTCCTAGGCAAGTACTCGCTTACTTCATTTTTTGTACAAATGAAAGCAGTTCTGGGATGACCAACCTGGTGCTGTGAACCTATGTGGTTATATTGGCTATATTTATGTAATGCTTTCATATTTAATATATAAATGGGTATATAATTTAATCTGTATGATGGGGCATGGATACTAGAAAAACTACATCAAATTTATATGATTTATATACAATTTATATTTTGCTGAGGGTTCAGCGGGAGAGAATCAGGATATAGCATGGCAATTTGCGAAATAACTTTTGTGTAAATAAATTGGAGTGGAAACTGAAACTAACAGAGTGGCAAATTTTTTCTTAAATCAAATTTAAAGAGCTTTTTCGCTGAGGCGAATATTATATCACTCGGGTAACGTTGCTTCTATACTACACTTAAGTTTATATGAATTATACACAATTTACATTGCGAGTACACAATTTATATTCTATGGCTTAGATTATAAAGCATCTAGGCTGCGTCCGAGAGAGGCTCAGCCAGAATGTGTTACAGTAGCCAACTTGAAGCCCTGATAGTTGTTTGTTTAAGACAGATGTTCTAATTGATTTAGTCCGAGCACACTTCATGATAATGTGGTATAACATCATCCATAGTATTACAGACTAGGTAGGTGAGAGTAACAAAACCATCAAACAAGAAAATTTACCCACTAGTGTCATATCAATGCCTGCCTAATATATTGTTGATTATCCATGGGTGTATCAATGGGTGGGGCTGGATCGATGGATCCAAATACCGCTCGGTCTAGACCTCATGTCAAAATACTCTTCAAATTGAGTATGATGCTGTGATTTTAAACAATGAGATGTAGTTTGTATAATATGGTAGGGAATTTATATGAATACCTTCCATCAAGGCTCGCCATCTTGCTTCGCTAGAATTTCGACTTTCTCGTTTGCAACGAGACATATGTGTGGAGGATTTCATTGTATGACAATATTTCTACTTTCATTTTGTAAATTGGGATCACTTCCAGGATCATGTAGGTTATCAATGTGCCTCGAAAAGTCGAGGAACACCGAGCCACAGTGGTTGTTTATTTGGAAAATGATGACAGTGTGATAAATTTGTTATGATGTATAGTTTTGATGTGTCTCCATTGATCTTTCTATGGCTAGCATTGTTGTGTTGCCAATATTGCGCCTTTGACTTATTTCAGAACTGTGATGTCATGGCAGGTGCTGGTGTCGGATGAAATTACAGAAGAGTCTCTGAGACTATTTAAGCTACTGGAGCCGAAATTAGATCTCGTGGTAAGCATAGTAGAGATGCGTCTAGTATGAGTGACTCGGCTCGTAATATTCCTCTGTTAGTGCTGCTTCCTGACTCGAAGGGTGTGGGTTCAATTCCCACCCAGATCAAACATTAGGCATGATGACTGATTTTGAAAAACTATTCTATTATGTTAGGAAGTATCTACAATTGCCAAAGAGTGTAATATTTCTACAGAAAATAACGTATTGATAGAAAGGCGAATATAAGAATCATAAATCATATTTATTGATAACGGGTGTTACAAGTCAGTAAATTTGGATGATAATTAAAATTCAATAGTTAAAATTATATAAAAAATAATAATAATTAATAAGTGTCAAAACTCACAAAATTCATTGTAGCTGTAAAACGTGTGCTCGACAAGCCAGCGTTTCAATCGAGACTTAAAGCTGCCCATAGAAGACGCTGAAATGATATGCTCCGGTAACTTGCTATAAACCGTCGGACCCATGATATGCGTCGACTTGGCCGACCTCTCTGGCGACTATAGGCGACTGTTCGTGATGTCACGCCTATGTAAGCCGTAACGTTAACCGTGAACATATGTATATGTGATAATTTAATTATTTTGCGTGTTAAATATGAATTCTAAAGTGTATAAATGGTGTACGGTCGCTCAATGCAATAATACATCAATAAAGACTCCTAATAAGTTTGTGTTGTTTTTGTTACGTTCCACAAAAGAAAATAATGCGAAACAAGTGGTTTAATCTTGCTCGGCGAGATCCAACACCTATTCGTTTAAATCCTCAAATTTATTTCTGTGAAGATCACTTTGACGTAAGATTATGCTTTATGTCCTATATTTTAAAAGGATGAGCGCTTTATTGATTTTAAAATTAATAAAAACGTTTGTTACGCGATGTGCAGTTTTGATCTTCATGTTCTACATGAGTTATTATAATACTTTCATGGAAGTCTTGACATTCCTGAATTCTGCTCAACAAAACTCTATGTTTGATGCAAGAAAGTCTCCCAACATCAGCAAATCAATCCTAGGCAAATTAGAGCTATTTGCCTCGTTAAATCCTTGTTCCATGGCTGACATATCTTGATTTTAATATCGGTATCACAAAAGAATACAACAGATCGTCGGGAACCACAAAATAATTGATAATCGCGTAAGGACAGTAGAGAGATCGTTGAAGTTCAATGCAAACAAAGTGATGCTTACATAGACGTGACGTAATAAGCTCTGATTGGTGTTCAACTAATTGAGGCGGGTTGCCGTATTTTGTAGTTTTATTTTATAAAAATATCTATAAATCTCGCTTAATATTTAAATAAATACGTTTTTATACTCTATGAATCCTATTTCATCAATACAAATACAAATAAATGGATTGGTGCCTCAAAATAATACAGGTATGTATAGTAGCCCTGCCTGCAGCTGAAGCCGCCGCTGTGTCGCTGCAGACAGTGTCTCCCCACTAAAGGTTTGATAACATTGAACACAATAACTTAAAAAGAAAAACATCAATTATTACCGTGAAGAATTTACGTATGTTTGTACGTGTGTGTAATGAGTGTTTGCGAGTTTGTTCGAGTGTGTGTGTGTGGTGTGTGGGCGTGTGTAGTTATAAGGAATATATAGAGCCAATAACATATTTTAACAGCAGCAAAGGTTAAGAATTGAAAAGTTAGTCCATTCTTTCCAATATTTTTTCTGTACATATGTCGTCAAGTTGTGTCAACCAGTTTTTAATAATTGTTTTAAATTTGAATCTGTTGGTTTTTTTATCTCTAAATTAGAAAAATTGTTTAGCTTATTGTATAAAATTGGTGCCATATGATTATAATGCACAATCATAACCAGGCACAGGACAATTATCACGCCTCTTTTTGGATATATGTAGATAGGAGGGGAACCGTTTCTCTGTGATACCTCATTAATAGGCAGAAAGATTTTCCTAACAGATAAAACTTCACAATCTTTATAGAGATCAGTGGTGGTGTATCTAAAAGGTGAGAACCTAATTATCTTTCGGAGAGCGCGCTGAACACGTTCTACTTCCAACATGTAGGCTTTAGCTGCACCGCCCCAAGAACAAATACGGTAACCTATCCTATAACACACTCCCCTAGCGCCTCATAGGTTTGCATTAAACGCTTGTTGTCAGCCACTGCGTAGTTGCTTGAAGACAAATATAAGTTTTCTTGTGCGTTGAGACGATATGTATATGCGGTCCCCATGTCATTCTGTCGTCGACTGTAACTCCCAAATATTTAAGTGATGTTGATGATTCCACCCTGGCAAGAATGTTACAGTTACAGTTCAATTTCTTGTCATGGGAGCTGTTACATATTACAATACGGATAAATACATAATTTAAACGTTTGTTGATTACTGTCATCGTGCCTTTTATATGATAAACATAGATGTACTTACATAATTATTGTAGGTACGTATTTACAGAAAAACGTTTATGTTTATGAGCTCCATCAGGCGTCCGGTCCCCATAGTATGAGCTTTGCTTAGTGTGGGGCTAGATGGCGCTGTGAGAAATGTTCTCCGATATTGGTGTTCGAACACTCAAAGCTCGAAGTTTATTATATTGTGAGAGGTCAAATTCCGAGTCAAAATGTAGTTTTATGTATGGATGCAACGGTCATGGACATGCGCTATGCACGTCGCAGTGATCAGATCTCGTTCTGGCGCAGATAGTGGGGCTGGAGAGCGGCGACCGCGCCAGCAGCGGCCGCGTGTTCGCCGCCGCGCGCGCCAACAAGCTCAACGTGGAGATCTTGCCCACCGAGCACGCGTGCTCCACGTTCAACTTCCTGAACGCCGAGGGCAGGTAATGCGCAGCCGCGGCCGCCGGTGTGCGGCGTGTCGGTGCGCAGGTCGGCATGTGAGCACCCGGTACGTTTGCAGGTCGGTGGCGGCGGCGCTGATCCCTCCGCTGAAGCTGGAGATGAACGAGAACGACGTGCTGCAGAGCAGGATGCACTACCAGGACGTGTTCCACTCGTCGCTCGACTGATGGCCGACTCGCCTCCGGCCGTATTCATACTTTTGTAAACACGCCTCTGAAAAAAGTACTAGGTACTTAAATTACTGTTTTGTAGTCTTATACCTAGTTGTAAATAAATTATTTTAGTGTAAAACATAGCTTAACTATTAGTGTGCTACGCATACAATGAACCTGTGATGTAGATATATTTCACGTTAATCTGTTTATTCCCTTCGACACCGCGAGCGGGCGCGGTGCACCGGCGCGCGGCGCCCGAACAGACTTTATTTTATTTGGGAATCAAAAAGCTGTTCGTTAAAAACTATGGAAGCTGACGTGCTTTTAACACATTTACAAGCTTACGGCTATTTGGAATCTACTCAGAGGAATAACAAGGTAGCACTGTAGAATGGTAATTCGGTATGTGAAGAAAAAAAATACTTTGCCGATTCCAAAACCATTTCGAAATATTACATTCCTGTACATTATTT
Organism: Biston stratarius; assembly: GCA_950106695.1. Taxonomy (NCBI): domain Eukaryota; kingdom Metazoa; phylum Arthropoda; class Insecta; order Lepidoptera; family Geometridae; genus Biston; species Biston stratarius. Next base: position 12,938,625 of record OX467106.1, read on the forward strand.
TGACGTTTAAAACTCTCTAAACTATGAGATGGGGTATATTTCAATAAAATACACAAGATAAACTTGACTTTCAATGAGTCCCATAATGACGTCATGTAGTTCGCTGTGCAAAAGCAATGGCGAACCTAAACAAAAACTGTCGATGTCAAGTCAACGCAGCGTTGGATTTCGTACTATAATTACAGTATTTGAACAACTATTTCATGCTCCGTACTAGATACTATCCATATCTAAGGATAGTACGGAAAAATACTATAATTTCGTTACTTCACTTATAAAATACCAAAATAGGTAAATATAACAACCGTGCATTGCCAAATCACGTAAAAAAAAAGTTCATTGGGTTTGTCCTTTTTCTTTTTGGCATCATACTCTGTGCATTCTGTCAGTTCTAATGTTTCTGTAAAACAGCTGTCATAGATCCATCTATTTTTTTAAATCTTAATAGATTTGTCAGCGCCGTAATAGCGTAATAATCCATACAAAAAAGTAATAGATTAGCAACATTAAGAAGCTTTGATAAACAAAATTCTTTACTTCATGTCAGTTGTCAAAGTCAATCAAATGTGTCAAAATATTATTTTTTGTTTTACATGGCAAAGGCCTACTATGGATATTCAGCCAACCTCATGACGTCATCGCTATCAAAAGTTTGAAAACGTATTAAAAATCAACTACCGCATAAAAAGCCAAAATATTCAAATTAGTTTCATGAAATAAAGTTTACTATCAGAAAAAAATATAAAATAAATACCAAAAAAAAACTTTACATACCGAATTACAGCACTTCACTTGTCTTCCGTTTTTGCAACTTTTGTCTTACATCTATAGCTACAGTCAAAGTCTAGTCTTGGTCAAGTCCAGTCGGTACCAGTAAATTCAAGTCATGCCTTAGTAAAGTAGTGGCGCTTTACTATAAGCTTCTGGATGGAGTTTTGGAAGCAACACGAAAAGTCATGTTTAACCACATTATATCATTCTCCCACACTCGCGCTTGTAATTCGGCACTTTATGAATAAAAAAACCACTATTTTTATGCATAAACACTCGAAAAACACTAGTATTGGAAAAAAATACAATTGGACGACACGACGCTCTCCGTGTTCCCGCCAAAACTCACAATTTTACGATACCAATTACCAGTGTTACCAGACGCCGTGAATGAGAGATCGTATGGTAGGTAAAATAAAGTCGTATTTCCTAACTACAAAAAAATAGTACGATACTGAAAACTTTATAAATTTTAAAATACAGTTTTATCGTAATCAAATCAGCATAATATACACACTACTTATCTCCGTAAAGAGTTTTACTAATTATTTTATTTAGCATTTCTTGTGTTGGAGAATAATAATTAACACAACAGCCATAGCGTTTTAGGTGTTGTTTTGCCATTAGTTAACTTGGCTCAAATCCCAAGACTTCAACCTCCAAAAGGGTAAAAGATTTCTCACAATCACAAACTGTAGCTCAATAACATTTGTTATATTCAAGAAGTCCGTTAAGTAAGAAATAAAGGACACGTATAAATAAAAATTAAATTTAGCAGCCTTTACTACACTCGACCAAATTTGCCGAATAAAAAAGGATGCAGCTCTACAGCCTGGATAGCTGCGTCCCTTTTTATTCTGGCATATAGAGCCAAATGTAGTACCACCATCGAGTGATTCGTAAATTAGTCAGGTTTTATCTGTACCGGGTCAAGGGAATCCCCTATCAGTGAGGTGAAAGAATATAGTGTTGTGGTCTGTTCGTTAAATCTATATCGCTTTTTACGAAATATGAAAAAGTCGTAGGAATTATGTATAATTTTGATCTTTAGATCGTACATGTTCAAAACAGCAAAAAAATCGTATGAATACTATTTAAATCGTACATCTGGCAACAGTGGCAACGCTGCCAGCCAATTCGGTATGTAAAGTTTTTTTTTTTGGTATTTATTTTATATTTTTTTCTGATAGTAAACTTTATTTCATGAAACTAATTTGAATATTTTGGCTTTTTATGCGGTAGTTGATTTTTAATACGTTTTCAAACTTTTGATAGCGATGACGTCATGAGGTTGGCTGAATATCCATAGTAGGCCTTTGCCATGTAAAACAAAAAATAATATTTTGACACATTTGATTGACTTTGACAACTGACATGAAGTAAAGAATTTTGTTTATCAAAGCTTCTTAATGTTGCTAATGAGCTAATCTATTACTTGGAGTTTTGGCGGGAACGCGATGAGCGTCGTGTCGCTCCATTGTATTTTAATCTAAAACTAGTGTGTTTTCGAGATTTTATGCATAAAAATAGTGGTGTTTTATTTATAAAGTGCCGAATTACAAGCGCCAGTGTGGAAGAATGATATAATGTGGTTAAACATGACTTTTCGTGTTGCTTCCAAAACTCCATCCAGAAGCTAATAGTAAAGTCATCACTACTTTACTAAGGCATGACTTGATTTGACTGGGACCGACTGGACTTGATCAAGACTAGACTTTGACTGTAACTATAGATGATAAAGAAGCTGAAAAATGAAGACTACTCACAAAATATAGAAACATTGAAACTGGCAGAATGCACAGAGTGCAATGCCAAGAAGAAAGAGAAAAAAAAAATCTATTACTTTTTTGTATGGATTATTACGCTATTAAGCCGCTGACAAATCTATTAAGATTTAAAAAAATAGATGGATCTATTACAGCTGTTTTACAGAAACATTAGAACTGACAGAATGCACAGAGTATGATGCCAAAAAGAAAAAGGACAAACCCAATGAACTTTTTTTTTACGTGATTTGGCAATGCACGGTTGTTATATTTACCTATTTTGGTATTTTATAAGTGAAGTAACGAAATTATAGTATTTTTCCGTACTATCCTTAGATATGGATAGTATCTAGTACGGAGCATGAAATAGTTGTTCAAATACTGTAATTATAGTACGAAATCCAACGCTGCGTTGACTTGACATTGACAGTTTTTGTTTAGGTTCGCCATTGCTTTTGCACAGCGAACTACATGACGTCATTATGGGACTCATTGAAAGTCAAGTCATAGTTTAGAGAGTTTTAAACGTCAAAATAATGTACAGAAATGTAATATTTTGAAATGGTTTTGGAATCAGCAAAGTATTTTTTTTCTTTACATACCTAATTGTATTTATTATTGCTTTTTGTAATTAGGTGTTTGATCTGAGACGGTTTATAAGTATTATTTTGACGTACCTGTTGAACCCCTAATTGAAATTATTCTTGATCGGTTTATGTACAAAATCATTTATGAATGTGTGATAGTATAGAGTAATAGTCTTCTGTGGATAGTATCGAAGTGTTGCAAACAACGTACCTACGTAGAACGTTCAATGGTTGCAAGTGATAACCTATTTCAATTTTATTATTTTAATTCATAAATCGAGGGAAGCTGCTCCCGACTTCTCGTAGTGTGCGTATAGAGCGATGACAACAACAGGCGCCGCCAGCGTGACTCCTTACACCGCGACTTCGCTGCGCAGAGTGAGTACCCGTACATCTCTAACCAACTACCTATCTACTAATAGGTACTTGTACATAAACAAATCGAAATTATATTATTTTAAGACGACATGATCGCTTTTTGTTAAAAGACCGAAGAGAGAGAGAGCTATTAAAATATTATAAGAATGGGCTACTCTTATTAATAATAATATTAATATAACTCTTTATTATTCACACCAATTACAAACAATTATTACAACATAAACTTAACACTAGTGGATCAATTGGCGGCCTTATCGCTAAGAGCGATCTCTTCCAGGCAACCTTAGTATGGAGAGGATTTTACTAAGTTGAGGACGGGGTGTCTTGACAAGAGAATTAAGATTAAGTAAAAGCGTTTAAGCATTATACCTATATAAAATACATACATATCATACATAACCTATCCATATTCTAAAATATCAATACATATACATAATTATATACCTTACAGAATATACACTTATAGACATACATAATGTATACCCATAGATATACTTACATATGATACTATACATAAACAATAAACATATTATATACTAAGAGATAGCAGTTAGCGAATTGCAAAGTTATTTTAAGAAGTGCAGTTTAATACTATTCTTGAAAACCTCGAGAGACTGAGCCCTCTGTATTTCTACAGGAAGTTCATTCCACAATCTAACAGCTTTTACAGTGAAAGAGGAGTTATAGAAGGAAGTTTTATGCAAAGGGGTATTTAATGAAAGAAGATGTGCCGATCTCAATGAACGTGCTTTGATGGAATCTCGAAACCTGAATGAACCGGGAAAGCGGGGTTAAAAAGAGTGCTGTAAAGATGGGACAGGATATGAGCATCCCGGCGACGACGGATGGGGAGCCACTTGAGCTTAGCGCGAAATTCGGAGACGTGGTCATATTTACGCAAGCCAAATACGAACTTATTCATATAAGAGTAAAATGAATGTAGGCCACCTAGTGTAATAGAGAGCACAGAATGTTCATTCTGTGTACTATCCCCGCCCGCTGCTTACACTACTGCTCTCGTACACTCGCTATGCCTTACAAATATGTCATCGTCAGGCTAATATCCTATATTTGTCTGCCATTATCATTACACTAAGAGTCTGCTTACTTTGGTTAAAATAATCAGAGTTACAAAGCTGGTGAATAATATCTATATTTTATTGATGCGACGTCCAGTAATAGTAATGATGGTGTACCTGTGTCACCAGAGCGAGGAGATGGCTCCCGGGGAGGCTGACACTCTGCACGAGCGGCTCGTGGCGTATGTGCACAGTCTAGCACACGTGAGTAGCCCTGTTTTTGAATGGTTCAGAATTTGTAATAAAGTAATAAGTAAATAATTATCCTGCGACATTTCACACAGCACATCAAGCTATAAACTATAAGCTCCTATAGTACAAGCTTTCTTAGCTTGTACTATAGGAGCTAGATAACTGGTGGGGAATGTTTTTTTTTTCCAAAGATGTATCTATTTGTTGTTAGATACCTCTTTGTTATTACAATCTAGCCTAATTAGGCTAGAATTAAACAATTAGCAATTATTAGTCTCAATTGCTAAGTAGAGTAAATTGAAGAATGCATCCATGAACACTTTTCTTACTGTCACTATTAAGGGGAAGACACTTTGTTCATGTGTTCTATAATATGTAGTACGTGTAGTATGGTGGCTCATTACGTGGAAGACAGGAATATATGGTTGTTGTAGCTTCTCTCTGCACTTGCATCCCCCTGGCTAAGTGACAATTGTAGTAAGCATAATGTATGTATTAATATTTATTACTGTAAATTGTAACCTAATATGAAAAGAAAGATCCACAAAAAAAATGCCTTGCTGAGTTTCTTGCCGGAGTCTTCTCAGTTGAAGTGTAATTACGAGCCGGTGGTAGATTCAAACATGTAACTTAACGTTCATAAGTGCCTTACCAGGGCCTAAACTGAATAAATGACTTTTGATTTTGATTTTGATTTAGTACTCACTGCACTGACATTAACTAACTTAATACACAACTCAAAAGGTTTTGTCCTTTTTAGTCTTCTCGCTATGTCCGTGTTGTCGAGGAGCTGGATAGCCTGGACGTTCACATGTTGATGAAGTCTATTTCCATGAGCTTCAGCATATTTTTTAATGATGGTTGCGACTATGTCCGTTTTGAGGTTCCGATGGAGATTGTCGTTTCTTATGTACCAAGGTGGTGGAGTATCTAAATGCATACTGGTAATACATACGAAACACCACAGAGCATGCAGTGATGCATTATTGATGTGTTTTGTTCTCTAATTTACTGACAGCTCGGCAACCTTACATCTTGCACTCGCCCTAGTACTTACAATAAGGATTCCATTTGGAAAAATATTTATTTAATCAATCATGTCTTTTATTTCTGTAACTTGGTTTGCTTTCCTCATTTCAAATATCTGGGTAGTTTAAAAACCCACTTGGTGGCCTGTTCGTTGAACTGTTAGCTCATTTGGTAAAATTCTGCCTCGAGAGCTAAAGGGAGTGGGTTTGATTCCGGACAAACATTTATGTTACTTGTGATCTATGTCCTGTGCTTCGGTGATCTGTATGTATTATAAGAATGTATTTACAAAAACAGTATTTTTTAAGTATATTGTCAGCCGTCTGGTCCCCATAGTTACAAGCTTTGATCAGTTTGGGGCTAGGTGGCGCCGAGTGCGATGTTCTCCAATTATTTATTATATTGAAAAAACTTAGCCGATGCAAACACAGTTGTTGATGCTTAACGGTTACGCCGTAACCACCGTGGAGGGCAGGGCTCGCGGCGCGGTGTGTGGAGCGAGCACTCGTACGCGCGCGCGCGCCTCGGCGCGACGCGGGGCGCGGGCGCGGGGGGCGAGGCGCCGCGCGTGCTGGCGCTGCTGGCGCCGCGCGCCCCGGCCGCCGCGCCGCCGCGCCTCGACGTGGAGAGCGCGCCGTCCCCGCCGCCGTCGCCGCCGGCCTCCGCGCCGCGCTCGCCCGAGCCCGACGACGACGACACCGACGCCTCTGACTGCGAGTGGGAGGCGCGCGTGGCGGCTGCGGCGCCGAGCGCGGCGCACGCGCGCCTCGCCGACGCCGCGGCGGACGTGCTGCGCCGCATGCGGCTGGCGCGGCTCGTGGCTCCCGGCCGCTCGGCGCGGCGCGAGCAGGCGCGCGAGGCGGCGCGTCGGCTGCGGCGCGCACTGGCGCCGCTGTGGCCCGGCGGCGGCGCGCCGGGCTGGCTGCACGCGGCGCTCGCGGCGCACCTGCCCCGCGCCGAGCGGCGCCTGTACGAGGAGGCGCTGAGCGAGCTGCGGCGCAGCGTGCCGCGGCTGGCGGAGCGCATGGCGGGGCCGGGCGCCCCGCGCGCGGCGCCGTCCGCCCGCGGCGCGGCCGGCGCCGTGGGGCCGGAGTCGTCGCCGTGGCTGGTGTGGGTGAGCAGCGGGAACGCGGCCCTGGACGCGCGCTGGGAGCCGCGGCTGGCGGCGCTGGTGCACACGCGCGTGCTGCGCGGGGCGGGCGGCGCGCCGGGGCCGGACGCCGCGCCGCCGGAGCCGTGGTGCGCCGCGGGCGCCGGCGCCGTGCGCGCCGCGCTCACCGACGCGCTCGCGGAGGCCGGGTTAGCTCCTGTTCTGTTCACATGTCGGGTGTGCACTGCACGGTACAGGGCGGGCGGACACCGTGCTCTGGAAAGTCGACAGATACAGATCGCACGCATACTCACGTGTTCGACCCTTCCGCGGTGTTCGGCGAGCCAGGCTACATGTTAGTTTTTCCATTTCCAAAGACCGAATGCCAACGTGACGTGTCGTGAGTCCGCAGAGACAGCCTCCGAGCGCCTATTTGTTATTTTTGTGTGATGCAACTACGAATATTACGGCGCTTCGACTCCCAGGCCTGCAGGCGCGAGGACTGCGTGATCTCATAAGGGTTCCTTTTTCTTTCCGAGGTACGAAGCCGTAAATAAAACTAGTTACGTTATTGTATATTGTATAAAGTGGGTGCGGTCCGCAGGTCGCGCTCGGTGATCCTGGGCGGGCTGGGCGCGGGCTGCGCGGCGGCGCTGGTGCTGGCGCGCGGCGCGGGCGGCGCGGGCGCGGCGGGCGGCGTGCGCGGCTGCGTGCTGGCGGCGCCGGCGCTGCTGACGGCGGAGGGCCCGCGCGGCGCGCCCGACGACGCGCTGGCCGCGTGCCGCCTGCCGCTGCTGCTCGTGGCGGGCACGCACGCGCCCGACTGCGCGCGCCCGCTCGCGCACCACCTGGCCGGTGAGCGCGACGTCACACTCGCACCAGTAACACGATACTCGTAAAGAGAGTATTACTGTGACGTGATGACGTGTCTGATCGCGCAGAGAGCGGCAGCGCGCGCCGGCTGCTGGAGGTGCGCGGCGCGGACGGCGAGCTGCGGCTGCCGGCGCGGTTGCGCGCGCGCCTGCGCCTGCCGCAGCACGCGCTGGACGCCGCGCTCGCGGTCAGTGCACTCCCCCCCTCCCGCGCCCTACAATGATACGCCGCCCGCGCTCAACGGTAATGTACGTCGCAGGAGGCGTGCGTGCGCTGGGCCGTGGAGACGGCGGAGCAGGAGGAGGCGCCGGCGGCCGCGCCCGCGCCCGAGCGCCGCCGCGCGCCGCTGCCCGCCGTCGTGCGCGAGATCGGTGAGTGCCGCCGCGCACGGAGCAACAAATCTAAATCAAACAGTCATTTATTCAGTTATGGTAAGGCACTTATGAACGTTAAGTTACATGTTCGAATCTATCACCGGCTCGTAATTACACTTCAACTGACACAACAAAGACTCCGGCAAGAAACTCGGCAAGGCATTTTTTTGTGGATTTTCATATTAGGTTACAATTTACAGTTATAGATATTAATACATACATTATGTTTACTACAATTGTCACTTAGCCAGGGGGATGCAAGTTTAGAGAGAAGCTACTACAACCATATATTCCTGTTTTCCACGTAATGAGCCACCTTATAGTAGGCTTTGTCAATTAAAAATTAATTAGCGTGCACGTGAGTAGCGCGCTCGTTGTGTACCGCGCCCGCTCGCTCCGCAGACCTCACGCAGGAGGAGTACGCGCACCTGCCGCCCGCCGCGCCCGCCGCCCCCGCCGCCGCCGCCGCCGCCCCCGCGGAGCCCGCGCCGTGAGTATATACCATCCGGCGCCTGTCGCGCTCACATTCGGTCGACGTCGAAGTATACCGCGGCCGCCCTGCGGCTACTGAAACTATCATTTTCTGTTCCAGAAAATCTCGTCCGGCTGAATTCGGTAAGTATGACGCCATGCTGTGCGCTCCGGTGACTGTTCGCCGCCGGGAGATGCCCTCTAACGAGGCGAGCTATTTAACCGTTTTAGCAGCGCTCACGAGTAACAGCGGCGGTCGCGCGTGCGTCTCGCTGCAAACTAATACAAGTTATATTTTATTGATGACACCGAAGTCACCGGTCGAGTTCTCTCCGAACGAAACGCGAGCTCGATCCGTGTCGTGTCGCTGTAGCGGTGCGTGTGCTGTGCAGACGGGCGCGTGGTGTCGCGCGTGTCGGGCGGCACGCCGCTGGCGCTGCTGCCGCCCGCGCCGCGCCGCGCCGCGCCCGCCGCGCCCGCCGCGCCCGCGCTGGCCGCCGCCGACATCATGCAGCTGCCGATAGTGTTCGCGGACGACGACGCCGCGCCCGGTGCGTATCGCTACTCGTTCCGCGTGGCTTCACGCGCGTTTTTTGGACTAAAGTTGAGAGTCCAGTTAATCCAAGATTTGGTCCCATTCCAAATTCCATCCATCCATTCCATCCGGCCGTTCCGGCGCCGAGAACTAGCAGGCATACTTGCGAACGTGCAGGCACTATTTGCACATTTGTAATATTATGTTTCGACCGGCAGGAGGCGAGGCGGGCGGCGCCCTCACCGTCACCAGCGGCAAGCCGTGCAAGGTGCGTACGTTTACTGTTCAATGTCAGAAACACGCGACGGCGCCGCTTGTAACGTGCTACGGAATGCACACGTTCGTGCGCTGGAGCCTCCGTTTCGGTTGCAGGCGTTGCAGCGCGGCGGCGGCGGCGGCGCCGAGGGCGCGCCGGCCGACGCGGGCTCCGTCAAGTTCACGCGCGTCATCCTCGCCAAGCGCGGCGCGCGCGGCGCCGCCGGGGCCACCGGGGGCGCCGGCGCCGCGCCGCGCCGCCTGCTGCTGCGCCGCGGGGTGCGCCTCGTGCCGCGCCACTTCTAGCCGCACGTCGCTCCCGATAGATTGTAAGCTCGCGCGGAGCCAGGGGGCCAGGGAGCCGGGGAGCCAGGGAGCCCCCGCCTGACTGCTCGCCCGGGGGACGAGACGCGCACGCGACAGCGGCGCCTCGCCCCTATACTTTACACTCGGTCGAACCGTACGACATTAGATTGTAAGAATATTATGTCTTTGCAATAAATATTAACTGAAAAAAAAAAAACAACATAATTTACATTATACCCGACCGTGTCTTTCCCTTGTAGCCCAAGAGACCTTCGTTATTTTATAAAAGCTGAAAGTTTCTCAATGCATGTAAGTAAGACGGCTAAGAACGCCCAGGGACTGTGGAGTTTGGATTGTGATTACTTGGGCGGTAACGGGTAACGGGTAGTAAAGGTGTATAAAATAGTGCCCCGAGAGTATAAACTTCAATTTGTTTAATATTTTCGTCGGAATAACATTAGACGTCACGTTATCCATCGCCGGACACTTGCCTAGTATAGTTCCAACCCCCTGCCGGACACCTAAATTTAAAAAAACAATTCATAATTATAGTTACGTACGATATAAAAGCTGAATTTTGTACGTATATGATACCTACTTGCGGACCAATAAGAAAATGCTATCTTAGTAGTCGGACAGTTAGAATAGTTTTTAGATCTCGCCAGACACGTTGAAAGTGTGCTGTCGGCGCGCGGCGACAACCGTTCCAGCGGGTGCGAGTAAAAAATGGGGAGTTTTAATTTATTGCGATCGTTTAAGAAATCCAATGAAAATATATTTTTATTACGTTCCTAAGCCATCTTATATAAAGTAAAAAATATTATTTTATGACTTTTCTCATGCAATCATGCAAGGGCATTGCCAGCCCTCTAATCTTATCTGTGCCAAGTAAACCTACCTCTGCCAAGTCATCCACTACGCCTGCGGATCATCATCATTATCATCAGCCGTATGACGACGATGTATAGATATACATATTTACATAGATAGAGAAGAGCGGGATCTTCTGCCACAGGTATTTTAATACTTACCAGAAGGTCCCAACCTACCTTATGTTACAAAAAATGGATACAGAAAATAAACATTTTTCAATTTTCAATGACGTCCACTGCTTGACATAGGCCTCTCCCATTGATTTCCATAAAGACCGGTCGGAAGCGGCTCGCATCCAGCGCATTCCTGCGGTCTTTATGAGGTCGTCTGTCCACCTTGTGGGTGGACGTCCTACGTTGCGCTTGCCGGTCCGTGGCCTCCACTCCGGAACTTTGCAGCCCCATCGACCATCGGTTCTGCGTGCTATGTGCCCTGCCCACTGCCACTTCAACTTGCTAATCCGCTGGGCTATGTCGACTACTTTAGTTCGCCTACGGATCTCCCCATTTCTGATTCGATCTCGTAGGGAAACTCCGAGCATAGCCCTCTCCATAGCTCGTCGTGCTACTTTAAGCTTACTAAGAAGGCACATAGTCGGAGACCACGTTTCGGCGCCATAAGTCATCACGGTAACACACACTGGTCGAAGGTTTTCGACTTGAGGCACTGAGGTAATTCGGACGAGAAAACGCTGCGCAGTTTTCCGAACGCTGCCCAGCCGAGCTGGATTCGACGATAGACCTCTTTCTCGAAGTTGGACCTACCTAGCTGGACTGCTTGTCCTAGGTAAATGTACTTGTCAAGAACCGAGCTCCCGACTGATATTGGGGTGGGCCTGCGGATATGGAAAGTATATCTCTGGATATTAAGCGTTTGTCCTCTCAAATGTCTTCGCTACCAGCTCTGGTAGCTAGCGTGAAAACCATTCAAGCGGATATGGCGGACCTGAAGGCGCGAAGGAGGATATTGCTGACCTCAAACTATTGAAGCCCGACTTGGAGAATGTGAAGGTGTCACTTAAACATACGCAGGAATCTGTCGATTCTCTAAGCAGTCCGATATCTGAGGTCAGTGATGAAGTTCAGAATCTCCTCAGGGTTAAAGATCAGTTCCAGCTTTTACAACAAAGCTTTCAACAAACAGAGACTAGCTTGCATGACTTCGAGCGAAGGTCTCGCCTGAACAATATCGAAATTAAAGGAGTTCCAGTCTCGAACGCAGAAGATCTTTTCGATATTGTGGCCAAGATTGGGTGTCACGTCAGCTGTACCATACCAAAGGAGCAAATAAATTATATCGCCAGAGTGCCGATGCGTAACGACAAACAAAACAAAATATGATTGTTTCTGTACACAACAGGTATACATCAAAGAGGATTTTATAGCAGCGGCAAAAAAGTACACTACTGTCCCATCGGATTTGGGTCTTCGCGGCTACAAAAGAATTTTTATAAACGATCACTTGACTCGGGCGAATTCAAGGCATTTGTATGGGTGAGAGGGTGCAAAATATTCGCACGGAAAAATCCTACCTCGCACGTCACTCCTCGTACTACCGATGAGCCGACAGGGCTGTCAGACCCGAGCCGGTCTCGTGGAGCAAGTCTCGTGAGCGCACCTAGTTACGTGTAGGTACAAACAGAAACGATTATTAGATCATGTCAAAGTTACTAAATTTAAATTGGAATATTGAAACGCTATTGGAATATTATAAAAATTAATATCCGCAAAAGTATACTTTACACAAGTTAAGTAATTTTTCATTTTAGAGTACACCTATTCGGTGTACCTGCTGGAATATACCATAGTAGGTACCCATAGTACTAAAATATTGTAATTTTGTTAAATTAACGAGACTTTTTTTTGTCCGTGTATATAATAATGTTATTTGTTATTTCTGTGAAGCGAAACAAAATTTTGAGCCAAATTTGCCGCCCCGGGCTCCATCCCGCGCCGCCTGCGGGCAGCCCCGCGCGAACACTGCATCCGTAACGATCGTTTCGTGCCGATCTATTTTAGAAAAAAAATAACAGTTTTGATACTTATATCTACAAAATACGGAACGGTGCATGAAAATAAATATATCCCTTATAATTATGTACCTATGTAAGTAGGTCCTTATAATAGATAAAGCATTATAAAAGATCTGAAAATAGTGGAGGCTGTCAGTAGTTTCCGTAGCATCACAAGAGATAATTTATCATTCGAACCCGTAAGATCTCTTTTAACGAAAGTAATGATAGTGAAAACAAAAATTTACAAAAATTGCTATTACTAAAATCACTCCTAAACTAGGTAACATCAGGTGAGTTGTGGTCGAACACCAAGCCTGTCAGCCATAAAAAATACTAAATTATGAGTGGTTTTGGAAATGGCTTCATAAAAAACAAATAGTGCTTAGAGTGCTGTCGAATAAACGGCATCTTATGTCGGTGGCTATGTAGCCAGCGGCAGACGATACCCTCTCTCTGATTCAGCACCGGTCGGCACCAGCGTGAGTAAATAATTATAAGCGAACTGTAAAAAACTACCCCTTGTTCCTCCGCACTCATATAAATCCATCTCTTTATGAGTGACTCTAACCTGTTTAAACCGCCCGAGCCCGTCGATCTCGAGCGAGATCTCGTTATATTATGCCTCGGGATTGACCGCGAAAAATGACACGAGATCGAGATTGCATTCCCTAATCTCGTCGCTGTGGCGATGCGGGCGCAGCGCACCGGCCACCGCCTGCTCGACGCGCGACGCCACATGAGAACTATTTAGGCTTTACATAGCCAGGATTGAACCCACTGTTATTATTTAGCAGCTCGTTTTCCACGTAAAATAAAATTAAAAGACAAGGGCGTCGCTCCTGTGGCCCGCGGCGGTCACTAGCACTACTCGGTGTGTGAGCGGAGGGGCCGCGAGCGCCCGGGGCGGCACGGCGCGGCGGCGGTGCACGCGGGTGCACGGCTCGCGAGCGGCGCGCAGGCGCGGCGGGGCGGCGCGGCGCGGCGGGCGGGCGGGCGGCAGTCAGGTGCCGCGCGCCGAGCGGTCTGCAGCGAGCCCCGCAATGCGAGGTCGGATCGCCGGACGGTAAACAGTATCGATCGCGCCGCGTGCCGCGTGCACCCGCGCCGCCGCGCGCCCTCGCTCGTGTCGGTAATCCGCTTCCACAGAAGTAGGTAAATCGATGTGCCCGACCCGGACAGGGCTCGGGCGGTCACGGCGTGCCGGCCGCGGTGTCGTTGTGCAGTATTTATCCACTCCCAGTTCCCCGAGCTGCGCCCAGCCTCGAGCCGCCGTCGATGTCGATAGTTCAGGAATGCGATTAGTTCTGCGCTGCAGTAGTCGGGCTTCCTTCCGGACGGAGGAGTGAGCGGGCGCGGGGCCGCCCTGCCTCGGCGAGCAGGCGCGCGGGCCGCGGGCGCTGCGCCGCCCCGGTCCTCGTGGATGCGTGTCTCGGTTCCGATGGTAGGGCCGGAGCACGGCGCGTGCAGCGCCCGCGTCCGCCGCACGTTTCTCGTATAAACACGTAGGTACGTAATACCTACGTACCTACCTGCCTCCTCTAGAACGCGTATGGGTTGAAAGATGTTAAACGTGAGCTTTGTTTTGCAAACACGCTGCAAATCGTCGACATCTAATATCGCCTGCGAATACAAAATTAAAATGTATCCTCAGTTTCCGAACTGTACCCACCTGGCACCTGCTAACTAGTACTTTTTATGGAAACGGTCGGTGGGTCGGTGTCCCGCGCGCCCGCTTCCGAGGAGGCTCCCCGCGAGCCGCGAGCCGCTCCGTAATCGCTAATAACGCCCGTTCCTCGCCCCGGCCGCTGCAGTCCGACTCTCCACTCCTACCTACTTTTTGGAAGTGCACAAGTTCTGCGAACACTCGAAGGTGCGCCGTGCGCAGTAGTTCGAGCGAACATTTAAATAATTGACTGCATCGATGCAGACCTGATAAGTGGGAGCGTGGAGCGGAATCGAGCGCGGCCAGCAGGCGGCATCCCGGCGAGTGGCGGCGCGGGCGCGGCTGTGCGGCGTGAGGGGCGGCATGTGAGGCGCGGCGCGACGCGGCGCATGCGGCGGCATGCCGGGCGGCCGCCGGGGGCTGGTGGCCCCGCAGAACACCTTCCTCGAGAACATCATCCGCCGCTCCTCCTCGCAGCGTCAGTATACACTCCTTCCAGCTCGCGCGCCGCTCGCCGCGCTCCCTGCTCGCCCGCCCGTGCGGCGCCCGCTCGCGCGACCCTTGCGGGCGTCGCCGTCCAACTCATCACGACGCTCGTGTTACAAGTACCGGCAGCACCAGACTTTTTTTAAACACCAGCTCGTTTTTTTTTAAATTAAAATTATATTTAATATCGTACTTACCATTTATTTTAACAATTGAATTTAACCGATCATTTTACACGTACTAGTTTCAGTTTCGCTAACTAAGTACGATACCTAGACCCAATGCGAGTGCCCGAGCCCGCGGAGCCCGCGCCGACGCTGAGACGTGTAAGAATGCCGTTTTAACAAATTATTAAATTAAAAACTGATAAATAAATAAATTGACAATAAAAGCCTCATAAAAGTTACTTTGCTAAACTTTTGTTTTTGTAGAAAGCTATTAGATATTCCGTTGCAGAGTACGAGTAGTAGTGTATTAACAGTTTAAAAAAATAGTGCAGCGAGCGCCACGCTATAACCCTGTACGGCTGTTGCGACGCGGCGCGAGGTGCCAGGGCCGTACTGTGAGCGCTCATTGCCGTCCAAGCTAGAAAGCTACGACTGCCGCTGCGGGCGCGCCTTCTAAATTGCGACAAAAATCACCTGTTCCATACATTTCGCAGAGGACAACTTCGTTCCGTGGAACGGCTGCTCGTCGAGTTGTGCGCGGCGCAGAACTCAGTAGGTAACCACGACGAGTGGAGATAATGACTCGTGACCTCGTACTGTGCCCGCGCGACAAATAAATAAATAATATCGTAAGACATTACGCACAGCGCCACCTGACCCCAAACTGAGCATAGCTTGTGCTATGGAAGCCGGATAACTGATAGAATACTTAATTATTTTTTTGTGAATAATAAATATAAGTTAATTATTATAATAATTAACTTATAATACATTAGCTAGGGAGCCGGCGAGCATGTAAGTACGTATGATTTGCTCGTATTTCGTATTGATAGATATCAAAGTTCAGATCAATACGACAAAATTTTCTAATGAATGAAGGTCGTACGTCCCTGCGTTTCAGAGCTACAGGGCTTTAAATCTGTAAAAAAAATCGGTACTAAATCATTTGCTCGTGTCTGCCTCCAGGGCTAACGGTCAATACCATTTTGGTACCGAAGAAAATCTATGAGGCAGACATCCAGGGCTCTGCATTATGACAGGAGGTAGATGTAAAGAATTAAATAAATAAATAAATAAAAATGTTTAAAATAAACTCTACTAAATCATTCGTTTGTAGCTATAATTGGATCCATTCGATTTATTAGAACCCTCTGTAATACAAAAAAAAAGTGGCAGACATTTTACCTGCTGACTGACTATTAGAGTTCGTTGAAGTCGGTGAATCTGAGGAAAAGCGGGTACTACGGCTAATTAATGTTATTATTCGTAGTATGACTATTTTTTCTGTTTTAAAATATTTATTGCCCTGCGAACATATTCATATTTGTTTAAACATAGACCTGTTTATTTAATGCTCGACCAGAGCGTCGATTATTAAAAAATATATTCAAATGGTCTGCTTTCGGAATATCGGTGCCCTGGGCGCTGGGTGTCCGCCGCGTTTTTGTTATTTTTTATAAGCAATCTATACAACAGTCAAAGAGGCAGACACGATGATACAGCACACATTTTGTCGACAGTTTTGAAGCGCTGGTCATTGAAAACGCAGCGCTACGACGCGCGGCGGTGGCAGACTATTTTTCTGCGGTCATTCACAGGGGTTTTAAATGAACGCTGCAGGTCTGCCAAGCGTACATTTCATATATATATATATATATTTATTATAAAAAATCTTTAAAAATTCAGAACTTCCAAAGTCAATTCCTAGATGTCTGCCTTTTTGATTTTTTGCATCTAACAAGGTTTCTAAACATCAGCCTTAGAGGCAGACACGAGCGAATGATATAGTTAGTATTATACCTGTTTTTATTTTAACATGCTTAAGGGGCTGTCAATTGACAACGCAGTGCTGCCATGGTGGCAAACGCGGTCCTTAATATTCCTTATCGTATAATTATTGCTATTAATGCCACGCTGCCACATGAGCAAATTATATAGATATTTTGCTCACCGGCTCCCTAGCTACATAGAGAATACCCAGACGCAGAGCAAACATTCGTTTATTTATACCACAAAAATTTTGTCCTGGAAGGGAATCGAACCCACGCCCTGCAGCTCTCGAACCAGAGATTAATTTATTTTATATTACATGGAAAACGAAAAGCCGCTAACTGGTAGAATAAACAGGAGATCAGTGATAACACAAAAACCACAAAAGTTTTCCCTCGTGCTGACTAGATTAACAACACGAGCCGAATGAACCGACAGCGCTGTCGAAGTTCGCAATCCCTACCTTTTCCGCGATCACCCAATTCGAAAGGATCGAGAGGTCACAGTGCAGCCCCGGTCCGGCGACGGAGCGCTCCGCGCCCGGCGACCCGTCGTTCGCTGCTGAACGACCCCCGAGCACCGGCCGGAATCAATATTCAACGCCCTGAAATTTGCTCGAAATATTAATTTGGTCTGTTTATGAAGTTTGTCGCGGGTGGTCCCCGCCTGGCCGAGGGGGTGGCGACGCCGCCGTCAGTGCTGTCGGGCACGCCGGCGCGCGCGCGGAGCCTCGCCAGCTCGAGCCATGTGTAATCCGTGTGTGCAGCAGACAGCAGCTTCCTGCTGGCGAACGCGCAGATCGTGGACTACCCCATCGTGTACTGCAACGAGACCTTCTGCAAGATGTCCGGCTACAACCGCGCCGAGGTCATGCAGAAATCCTGCAGGTGAGGCCCCCCCACCCCATCGCCGACGCTCTCTCGCCTGGTGGTAACCGACACGTTTTCTTTCCTCTCTACACGCTTCAATCTTTCTAAAATTGGAGGACTCAAGACCGAGACATTTTCTGGCAGTGATTACCGAGCTCGGTTAAAGACACGCCCATACGAGTACCTGCATACCTACAGCTCACGAGTTTCACACGCCGGGCTCGGTAGCGCGCTGGCACAGAGATCCGGGCCAGTAATGAGGTCATCCGGCGCGCGACCACGCACGGGTCCACCGGTCACGTGGCGCGTCGCCGGAGCCTCGGGCGGCGGGCGGCGGGGCTGCGGCGACATTGACGCGGGTGTGCGCAGGTGCACGTGGATGTACGGCGAGCTGACGGAGAAGGAGGCGGAGGAGCGCGTGGACCGCGCGCTCGACCACCACCTCGCCGACCAGTTCGAGATCCTGCTCTACAAGAAGAACCGTCAGTATCCGCTCTTAGTTATGCTATTTGGAAGGTGACGGTCGAGACGATGATAATTTTTACTTTTTTAGAGGTTTTTTTTGTTGAGTCTTTTATGATTTTATGTTTTTCTACGTGTTGGTGTGTCACGATTCCGCCGCCGCCGCCGCCGCGGGCCGTGTGCGTGCGGAGCGGCTTGCACGTACAGGTACGACGAGCCGCTCCGCCGCGTGCGCCGCGCGGCTGCGGCGGCGGCAGCCGGCCGCATTGACGCCGCGTCTGTCCGGGGCAGGCTTCATTCTGGGAGGAATCGAACTGCACTCCACCGACCGACTTGATATGCCACCGCATAGGGCGTAGCCTCGTCCTCGACGCGAGGCCGACATCCCAGCGGGCGGGGCGTGCAGCGGCTCCGGCCTCGCCCCTCGCCCCTCGGCGTCCCCTCGCTAGGAACGACGCTCGGTGTGCGTGTCCGTTCCCGAGATTGAATGCGCACGAGACGCTAACCGCGCAAGCGTGTTCCAGTAACAAAACTGGGAAACCGCGCTTATACCTTATATTATGTATATTTTCATTTAATTCATAATACAAATTTTATCCAACGAATGACGCAGGGGCCAGGCCGCGAGGGAGGGGGGCCAAATATATTGTCGGTGCTTGGCTCTGAGAAGAACGTTTTTGTCCTCTCTCCGACGTCGGGGTGTAATGTTGTGCGGGCGCCGTGCAGACGCTCGCTTCGATTTCTGATATCGATGGCGACGTTTGTCGAATCGAATGAATATAAATATAGTGATATCCGAACATCCGGCGGTGGCCACGACGCGTTAACTTTTCCTTCGCTCGATGAGCGTTGTTGGTCTTTTGTTAAAAATATCCGAAAGACAGTGGCGACCGCAGCGCATCCCCCTCGGAGGAAGTCGCCGAGAGACAGACGGACGCGCCGGCGACAGCTCAATAGCACAGTGTGTAACTCGGGACGATGATGTAAGGATTCTGACGATGCCCCGTACATCCGAATCTGTTCAGGCGTTTGAAAGTCAGTACATGAACCTTTAAAACATTACCTACACTCCTTTTTTGGGCAGTCGCGTAAAAAGCTAATCCAGGTGTTAAAAAAAATTAAAATGATTAAGAAAGAAATTAATTTTATTTTGTAACACAAAAACAAACCAACAGAGAGACAGTATGGAGTGCGCGGCGCGGGTTCTGGACCCGCCGCGAGTAGCGACCTACATTACTCCCCCACAACTCCGGCGCCGCGCCGGACGAGCCCCGGGCTCCGGCCCAGGAGGCGCTGTCCTGCGGCTCATCGTGAGAGACAATTGTGGTGTAATGCGGTCTGTTCCCGCTGCTAATTTATAGCGAGCCCGGTGGCGCTGGCGACGTCACGCAGGCAGAGCGCGGGGCCCGCGCTGCCCTGGCACGGGCGCTCGTGTGCCGGCGCTCGGCGCTCGGCGCTCGGTTTCATTACGTTTTCATGTAGCTGCGCGCGAGGCCGCGCTATTTCATTTTACTTATTTCGTGAGCGGCAGTTTAATCGTCCTCCCCGCCCGCTCGCCCGCCCGGAGGAGACCGTGGGTCGTTTAATTTCATTAATTCGCGAGCCGTGTTCCCGAGGCCGCCGGCCGGTTCATTTAACCGACACTGTTTATTTCCTCTCGTAGCGGAGATGGTCCTGTAGCGGGGATCCGGCGGCGGTGGCGTCACTGACCCCACGTAAACCCCACTTCATCGAGCACCGACGCGAGACCCGTACCAGGCGTGTAGAATGATAAAACTTACGTAAAACTACCATGTCTGCCGGAGGCCAACTCGAAGCGTTTTGTACAAGTAGGCAAAAATGTGATTGGATTTTGGGGCAAGCCGTACGTCGTCGAGAGCCGAGTGGCGGCGTAGGAAGCACATCCGACGGCCTTCGTGGAGTAGACGCCGCCGCGCCGTGCCGCCTGGCACTCGATGAGGTTCATTATGTGCGGAACGTGTCGAATGAAATGAGAATTTCTGAACATACACGATCGCATATACTGTGACCCCTCGAGCTCGTACGCGCCTTCAGCAGAAACGTGCGACCTGACTAGTAGGTGATCGATTCGCAGACCGTAGAAACTTTATGTTTTACATTAAATTTAGCTAAGAATATGTCGTTCAAAATAATAGCCCAAAATATTTGTAAAGCAATTATCGTCGCTGAGGCGTCCGTGCGCGTCGAGCGGCAGCCTGCTCCCTGGCGGCGAGGCGGCTCCCTGGCGGCGAGGCGCTCGATGTGCCGCTCGTCCTTCACATCACTGCAGCCGCTGACTCGTTCGGACGAACAGCGTCGCCCGAGCTGGATCCACGATTATAATGTTACAGTAGTTTTCAGAGCAAAGGCGGCTCGGTCTCCTTCGAGAAGCTGATACTGCAGCGGTACACGACCAGTTCCCGGTGCCCTCGCAGAGGGTTTCTTCTTGTAAAAGTTCACCACTAACGTCGGAGTAGGCGCACTCACGACAAGGTCGCGCGCTCAGCCCAGTAGCTATTGAAAAACATTAAAAATTCACATCACGCGTTTGAGTACAGGAAAGCTTAGTGAGAAACTCTACTTGTTCGTTTTAAAGCCTCCAAAGAGAACCCAGCTAACTCTCGCTTCGCTCCACGTCCGCGCACGGCATCGGTATATAGATATGTCGGAAGTAGGCGTCTGTCAACTAAATAGTTGAGTGTTATTTTTGAATCGGAGTTTTCCTGCAGCGCTTGAAACCTCGTGAAAAAACGTGCAAAAATGCGTCTTACGTTTCATATACAAGAAAAGAAGCCAGTGCTCCTACCCTACCCTGCACCCGACGGGGTCCGCCGGGGGCAGGGGCCCGACTCTCTCGAGACCCGGAGGCTGCGCCGCGACCCTCAACGACCCACAGATACTCCATGGGAAACTCGACTGTCCCGTAATATTGAGCGAAATCTCAGTGTGCCGAGCTTGCGAACGAGACCCCGCCGCGGTGCGCGCGAGCTGCCGGCGGGCGTTCCCGGGCCTCCGCCTGCAACTCCACGTGACTGCTGACGAAAAGACAACTCATGAGAAAAACGCCGTGCTCTATAGAGAGAAGGTGCTAGTTTACATCCTTGTCTTTTTGTACGACTTCCGAAAGAGGAGTAATGTTTTTAGGGTTCACGTACCTACACACGCAAGCGAGCTGCGTTATTGCACCGTAACGTTTAATTGCGGGAACAGTGTTAACATTTGGGCCTTGGGGTATCAGCCTGAGTGACACGAAAAAAGGCGGTCGTTCCGTTCTATTATTTCGTATTTCTGCGTGCGCGTTGTAACTTGCGGCACTGCGGAAGCGGAACTGCGACAACACCGCAGAAGCCAGCTTTGAAAAGTTGAAGTTGTAACTTGCTTTTCTGACATTTACACTGTGAAATTAATTTTTCTCATTTTGAAATTAATGTAATTTTGTGTCATGTCGGTATTATAGGTAATAATAATACGCGTAGGTATATTATTACGTGGTTTGTTTCTGTTGTTCCTGCTTTAAATATTACACTATAATGATAAAATTATTAACATCCTTTTCAATAAAATTGAGTTGAATGTGAAATGTCGCTGCGGCGGGCAAATCCAGCATTGCGCTATGGGCCTTTTGCGAGGCTAGCGTTAGGCTAGCGTTTACGAGAAATACGTGGATCGTAATAATTTGAAAGTGTATAATAGCTGCCTTTGTTTGTACATTTTTGTATCATCTCACGTACTACGTAGTTGTAGCGAATTGAACGGCAGCGCTTCGCGCGTGTGCAGGCACGCCGCTGTGGCTGCTGGTGCACGTGGCGCCGATCCGCAACGAGCGCGAGCTGGTGGTGCTGTTCCTGCTCACCTTCCGCGACATCACCGCGCTCAAGCAGCCCATCGACGCGGACGACCCCAAGGGAGGCCAGTATCGCGACCCGTTCACTTACCTCGTAGCTCTCATTCTTACGTTTAGGGTGTTATCTAGAATCGTCGATTGAGCCGATGGCGCCGTTCGAGTAAGGCCCGCGCGGCGCAGCCCCGCCGAGACGTGCACCGCCTCGTCGATGACCTCCCGAGAGCCACGGAGTACTCCGTCACTGACTTTGATTCGATTTTTTAAATATGCGAGTAAAAAATTGGGCTGCGCCGAGGCCCTCGTGGCACACAAATACGAACGTCATCCCATACAAAATGTACTACAGGACATCGGGCTGTTTATGGTGCCAGATCACGCCACTCTGTCTGCTCCGTGCTATATGGACTATATGTTGGCGACTAAGTAGTAATGGAGCGCCAATAGATGGCACTTCTCTCGAGTTCATTTTGCTGCGTGTGTGGAACGAGTGATGCTCGGAGCTCGTGCACGGAGACGCGGGGCGACGACGTACCGCGAGCGTAGAGTCGACTCGCTCTCCGCGGATGGGCCCTGACGGTCGCGTGTCGCGTGGGTCCGCAGGGCTGTCGAAGTTCGCGAAGCTGGCGCGGTCGGTGACGCGGTCGCGCTCCGTGCTGGTGTCGGCGCTGCCGGCGCTGAAGGAGCCGCAGCGGCAGAGCCACCTCGCGCATGTCAGTACGCCACCCCGACACGTACGCACCAGGCGGCCCCGCCCCGCCCCTCGCCCCTGGCACAGAGTGTAGGAGTGACTCCTCGAGACTCGACGGCAGATGTAGAGGTAGATGCCGTCAAACACGTCACGGTGTAGTTGTTATTCCCGGGCAGGGACGGGGCCCGCGTTCGTTCGTACGTTCCGGGACTTCGGTCACACCGAATGATCCCGTACACCCGTACCTACATATATTTACTGTATATTTACTGGAGGTAAATAAAACGAGAATCAGTCGAAGCCGTCAGTTCCGTAGTGAGATGTTATGATATTAAGAGATTATTTCAAAATCTGAATCGTTTATTTTGTATTTTGTTAATTCATAGACAACTAGTTACGGGTTCATATAATGCCTACACTGTGCCAGTCAGTCTGAGTCACGGCCAAGCCCAGTCGTGCCCCGGCAAGACACGCTGGCTTCACCGGAAGCCCTTTACGTGGCACGACACCGCAGCAGTCTCGTGCTGGGGCATGGTTGAGAGTTGCCCCGCGAGGGTTGGTAGGTTCCGGTGTGCGTGCGGCAGGTGATGTCGCTGTCCGGGGACGTGCTGCCGCAGTACCGGCAGGAGGCGCCGAAGACGCCGCCGCACATCCTGCTGCACTACTGCGCCTTCAAGGCCATCTGGGACTGGATCATCCTGTGCCTCACGTTCTACACCGCCATCATGGTGCCCTACAACGTCGCCTTCAAGAACAAGACCAGCGAGGTGAGACCTCGCCTCCCTCCCTCCCCACCTCCCCCGTCCCACCTATTTCGCCTCGCCTCGCCTAGGGTTGCCAACATTATAAAATTATAATATTATTCAGAAAAACAACATTTAATTTTGTTAAGTAATTGTATTGGAAGAGTGATAATCTCAAATATAACGAACTTTTTAAAGTTGTTATTCCGTTTTTAGTTGATATTTGTTAGAAAACACCACATTTTTTTACATCATTATTTTATATTACATGAAAAAGGAACAGCTGCTAACCCATAAAATAAATAGGGATCGATGATAACACTAGAGCCAGAAAAGTTAAGTTAAATATGAAAATTGGCCACATATGAAAAAATATCAAGAAATCATTTACGGGCTTTGCTAATACGACCTTTACGGATCTTGATACTTTTTGATGAAACTCATTTGTCGTTGTTGTGACGTTTAGAAAACAATTTGTGGGCATTACGATGGAATAAAGTCGTGACAATTGTCGGCCACGATTATTAAAAAATTTGCTATAAATTTAATCAACTAAAAAGTTACTCCAAACCCCATCGAGTAGCTCTATGTGCGGCATTCAGGGAATTTAGAAGACGAGGATATCACATCCAAAACAATATACGTAACGACTAATCACGGACAGGGGAAACCGACACTAATATATCATGCGGTAACACTATGACTAACACAAAATATTTGATAGCAAACTATTTGTCAGGCATACGGACAAGCCAAGTTTATAAAACATTTAAAGACAGGAAGCTACGTACTCGACGGACACCGCACGACTTGACAGTAGGCCGAAGACGACAGCCTGTGGAGCGCCTGTGGTGCCGCGAACGATAGCAGTGTGCGGCGGAGGGCCATCGTCGGCACTCGGCGGTGTATCGTGTTCTGACTGGCATCGGAAGCCGGGTCTACTACTTTGTAACGGAAAGGAAAAGCCATTCCGCCCATTCAGCTAAGGGGACGAAGGCGTATTTGAAAGCAGCACTTGTAGAACTGATGACATACAGCACGGACCTTGTACCTTGGGAATTTTTTATTTAAAAAAATTATAGATCGACTTTAAAGTTTATGATTTACGAGCTCGGAAGCGGCGGAGTGTGTTCCACGAAGCCGTTGAAAAGGTCCCTAAAGAACTGGTGCCTCTTATTTTTACAATGATTCCAACGAATTCAATTATGCATTATTTGTAAGGGCTTGTATTTGGAACAATAAATACATCACAAGTATAATGTCTAATTTTATTTATTACGATCCTGAAAGTTTCAGTATGCCGTAGTTATCGGGTTAGCAGCACTGACAGGTGTGCCCCGTGCGCCGGTAGTCCGGTTGGCAGCCCTAGCTCGGCCCGCGGCAGCCGCTTCAGCTGAGGCGGCAGAAACTGTTCCAGGACGTGTCGCTGCTGGTGATCGACTCCATCGTGGACGTGGTGTTCTTCATCGACATCGTGCTCAACTTCCACACTACGTTCGTGGGCCCCGGCGGCGAGGTCGTTTCCGACCCCAAGGTCATCCGCAAGAATTACTTCAAGTCGTGGTTCCTGATCGACTTGCTCTCCTGCCTGCCCTACGACGTGTTCAACGCCTTCGACCACGACGAGGACGTGAGTGCGCCGACGACGACACGCGTAGAGAAGCGCAAACACAGTCCTGGCGAAGCCGCTGTATATATGTGCTGACTTTAGCAGCCGAGAAGAAACTACAGCACGGTTGTCTGAAGTGTGTTTGGGCCTCTGTACCGGTGGGGGTGACGCTGCCCGCGGGCTGGGAGGCGGGTCAGACCTTGACGGCGGCCGTGTGTGCAGGGCATCGGCAGCCTGTTCAGCGCGTTGAAGGTGGTGCGGCTGCTGCGGCTGGGGCGCGTGGTGCGCAAACTGGACCGGTACCTGGAGTACGGCGCCGCCATGCTCATCCTGCTGCTCTGCTTCTACATGCTGGTGGCGCACTGGCTGGCTTGCGTGTGGTACAGCATCGGGCGCTCGGACGCCGACTCGGGCCTGCAGTACTCCTGGCTCTGGAAGCTTGCCAACGTGACGCAGACGCCCTACTCGTACGTGTGGAGCAACGACTCCGACGGACCCGAGCTGGTCAACGGCCCGAGCCGCAAGACCATGTACGTCACCGCGCTCTACTTCACCATGACCTGCATGACCTCCGTGGGCTTCGGCAACGTCGCCGCCGAGACCGATAACGAGAAGATCTTCACCATCTGCATGATGATCGTCGCAGGTGACGGAATTCTTCTCTTATTAGCCGGAGCACCCCCCTCCCTCCCCTCTCACCGTCTCTCGTGTTCGTATTGGCTAGTCGTGTGTGCGTGTGTTGCACCGACGCGACTGCGACCCCCTCCCGTGACGTTATGGGGCTGCGGCACGCTGCGTCGGGCCGCGACTCGCGAACGCATCGGTCTCGGGCGCGACATCGATGCGCTCGCTGCGACCCGTCCAGTGTGCGCCAGCCTTGCCGAGCTGCCGAGTTCCCGTCGATTGAAGACATCCTTCAATAGCCGGGAACTGGTAAGCGACTCACATGTTCACCCTGGTTAAGTTGGATTTTTTTTATTTGTCCGCCAATAAAAAGTATTGTTTTATGATTTTGTACATTATTATTTAGTCCTTCCCGCCCGTAAAGTGCAGGCCCACGAAGCGTCGCAGCGCGTCACGCGTCGCCCCGAGCTTCGTCCGCCTCGCCGCGCCGCCGTGCCGCCGCGCCGCGCTGGCTGTGCGCACGCCTATCATGCCACAAGTCTAGATGGCGTCGCCACACAGGCCTCGCACTCTTTGCATCCATAGTGGCACGTGGCACGGCTCGGTGGACGAAGCTCGCGGTTCGGTTCCACTGCCGCACGTGGCACCGCCGTGCTGTAAGAGCGGGCGTCCCTACCTACTCTCTCTGTCGTGTGGTATACTGATACGAATTCCAACGTTAGTTGATGAGCGTCGCTGCCTGTATCGTAAGTGTCGCCGAGCCGCCGCGCCCCGGAGCCCGGGGGGAGCGCCCGCAGGGGCGGCGGCGCGGGCGAGGCGAGCGGGCGCCGCCGCGCGCGAGCGTGAGTGCTATGTGTCCGCAGCGCTGCTGTACGCGACTATCTTCGGCCACGTGACCACGATCATCCAGCAGATGACCTCGGCGACGGCCAAGTACCACGACATGCTCAACAACGTGCGCGAGTTCATGAAGCTGCACGAGGTGCCCAAGGCGCTTAGCGAGCGCGTCATGGACTACGTGGTCTCCACCTGGGCCATGACCAAAGGGCTGGACACAGATAAGGTGACGGCGGCCGACCGGCCTCTTTTTTCTTTTTGTCATCACGGCGTATGCGTTATACCATCTTCAAGTGTTTCAATATTGACATATTTAGTTACCGCATTTGCGCCCTAGTAGAGCAGACGTTATTGGAAGCATTTACGGTGTTCGGAGAACAGCACTAAAAGACACGTTTGCCCGCATTATACATATAACTTGCGTACACTCGTGCGCACGGGCTCGCTCGCGGGCTCGGCGAGTGAATAACACGCGTGGCCGTGCGCTTGCGCAGGTGCTGAACTACTGCCCGAAGGACATGAAGGCCGACATCTGCGTGCACCTTAACCGCAAGGTGTTCAACGAGCACCCCGCGTTCCGGCTCGCGTCGGACGGCTGCCTGCGCGCGCTCGCCATGCACTTCCACATGTCGCACTCGGCGCCCGGCGACCTGCTCTACCACACCGGCGAGTCCATCGACTCGCTCTGCTTCATCGTCACCGGCAGCCTCGAGGTCATACAGGACGACGAGGTCGTCGCCATACTCGGTAACTCTCTCGGGTGTCGATCGCAGCTCAGCCGATGTGTGGTCGTTTACCCTACGTCACGACACGGGGAACCCGCGGTAGTCTACTGATCCCTGCGTAACTCGGCGTCGCCGAGGATCGGGTGCCGTCATCGACCGAGTCTGTCGTTACTGTCCGGGCGAGCTCGTCGAGCGCAGCCACAGCCGCGCCGGCAGAATGTAACCTCGTCAGCGCCGAGTGGGGGCTGGTCGAACTACGCGGCGCGTGCCACGGCGGACGGGTGCAATCGTTCCTCGGTCCGGCTGTGGCGGCTCCGCGGGGTTGAGTTGTTGATATAGAATGACTTCTAGTGTAAGTACGACTGTACTGACTGTACTACAGTACGGAGGTACTGGCTCGTAGCCGAGATCATTTTCCCTAACATACCGTGCGGGCGCCGCCGCGCCGCCGGGTCTCTCGCATTTTCGGGACTGAAACCCAGTCTAATAATCACGCTGCACCACAGGGTACATGTATCCACAGCGAGATGAACATATAATAAACCCGCGCAGTGCTTAGGACTCGGTAGACGGCCCAGGTTGAAGGTTTACGTGTCTACGCACGTGTCAATGTACACCGTTACTGCCCGTGACTCGGTTCGGTTTGCTGTCGAAGCTTGTTTTGATTAACTATAGTTCATGTTTGTGTGTTAGCTCGCCAGCCTCGTGTTTGTTATCTGAAAATATATCTGTTAACGCCCATTTGCCCCGCGTGCTGGCTACGCGGTTATAAATTATCTCCAGCTGAGCTGTGGTCATATACACACACATATTACATAGAAAGAAAATCTGTTTCGACTAAGGTATCTTTTCTTGCTAAATCCTATTGAAGTATAATTGAAGCTTTACATCGGAGACAATCGTCAACAACCGGAAAATAATAGTGGGACATGGGCGGGCCGGCTGCCCTCGTGTGTGAGAGTATGGTGGGAGCGTGCGCTCGTCTCGTGTGTGGGAGTATGGTGGGAGCGTGCGCTCGTCTCGTGTGTGGGAGTATGGTGGGAGCGTGCGCTCGTCTCGTGTGTGGGAGTAAAGTGGGAGCGTGCGCTCGCCTCGTGTGCCCGCAGGTAAGGGCGACGTATTCGGCGACTCGTTCTGGAAGGACAGCGCCGTGGGGCAGTCGGCGGCCAACGTGCGCGCGCTCACCTACTGCGACCTGCACACCATCAAGCGCGACCGCCTCCTCGAGGTGCTCGACTTCTACCAGGCCTTCGCCAACAGCTTCGCGCGCAACCTGACGCTCACGTACAACCTGCGGCACCGCCTCATCTTCCGCAAGGTGAACCAGCTACCTCGCGGGGATTCGCCGCTGATCGAGGGTGCTTTCGTTTAATAACTTTCTTTAGACAGTTTATCTAGGAGTCGTCGTGTAGAGGTTAGCATTATATGCGTAGATAAGAAACGAGTGACTCGCCTAAAGATGTTTTTCGAATAAACTACTTTCTGGCGCGATTTCGGATGAGGTTTGTGAAGAATAACATGATCGTGCCGCGCGCGCGCGCAGGTGGCGGACGTGCGGCGCGAGCGCGAGCTGATGGAGCGGCGCAAGCGCGAGCCTCCGCTGGAGCACGCGCAGGACCACCTCGTGCGCAAGATCTTTTCGAGGTTCCGGCGCGAGCGGTCCGTGGCCGCTGCGCCGCCGCCGCATCCGCCGCGCGCCGACGCCGAGAAGGGCGAGCCGGCGGCGCCCGCGCCCGCGCCCGCCGCGCCCGCCGCGCGCGGCAAGTGGGGCCGGCTGCTGGCGGGCGGCGGCTCGCTGGACGCGGGCGGCGCGGAGGGCGCGCCGCGCGGCGCCTTCACGCGCAGCATGAGCGCGCGCGACCGTCCCGCGCCCGCGCCCGACCCGCCGCCTCCGCAGCCCGCCGCCAGCATGGCGCTCGCCTTGAAGGTTCGACTTTACAGTTCACAATTTTATTTTTATTTTACATGGCAATCGAACAGCCGCTAACCGGTAAAACAAATAGGAGATAAGTGATAACACAGAAGCCAAAAAAGTTCAGGTCCGAGTGGCCAAGCGCGCGTGGCGCCGGCGCGGGGGAGATGAACTATACCATACTAACATACAGATATAAATGTAAATTAAAAACAGATAAATAATAATAAATTGACAATAGGTACCGATAAGCCGAACTCTTAAGACGATTCCCCGCGCCCGACATGTAGGTTAGATATATTTGTGTTCGACACCAATTACTTATTTATTATTATGGAATTATTTGTGGTAGGTAGGTAAATGTTGAGGAGTCGACCCGCGCCACACTTATATCTTTTATTTAACTGTTTAATAAATCAATATTTAATATTTTTTGTTATAATAGAGAGTGATAATTATGTGCGAGTTCCTCGCACTCGCTGCGCAGTAAGTGATCAGTTGGAAAGTAGACTTCTAGTGTGGGCTCTACAGTAGGTAAATGCTTTAAGTCGTGAAGTCCGCACGAACCCAGTGCTTCTGATGAGGAATGGTGCGGATTGTGGTGTGAACGCCTGTACGCCTGCACGCGGCTACGGAGAGCCTGCATCTGTCACTGTGTCGTGCAGGCGTCGTTCGCGAAGGGGCGCAGCGTGAGCGCGGTGGTGTCGGGGGGCGCGGGCAATGCGCGCCAGGACACCATCGAAGAGGAGCTGGAGGAGCGGCGCGCGCCCCCGCCGGCGGCCGCGCCCGCGCCGGCGCCCGCCCCCGCGCCGGCGCCCGCCCCCGCGCTGTCGTTGCACGAGCACGCGCTCGCGGAGCTGCGGCGCGACGTGCGCAGCGAGGTGCAGAGGCTGCAGCACAAGGTAACTGGCGCGTCGTCTCGTCGCGGAGGCCACACGGCGACGAGTATTGTGCTTTCTACACAATACCTATGTATCTGTACCTTCATACTTTACTAGCTGATACACGTCCGCTTCGCTGGGTTCGTATTATACCATCAAGATAGCTGAGTACCTGAGTACAATCGACCCTGGTGGTACAAACCCAGCGAGCGGGCGGGGAACAGCTAGTATTCCTATATATTATTTAAAGGGTTACAGTATAAAAAAGCGCACAACAGGCGCTAAGTAGGTAGGTATATATTTTTTTGAAGTTAATTGATAATGGGATATACCTACCTAGTATCTAAAATCTGGAAAACAGCAAAAATAACAACTAAGTATTCACAATTTGGCTAAGATCTCGCAAAATTGATCCACGAGCAATTATACGCTGCTCAGTTAACATGTGAGATAACTATGCACCATTTATATGTTTCCACTTATGAACATCTATTTTACACTAAATGTCAGACTAATGTCGATGTGCTGCAGTGTTGGGCGGGGTACGCGCGACCTATACATCGACTAACTCTCCCGGTGTGCCTCAAGGGTCGATCGTCGGCCCTTTATTATTTAACCTACTTCAAAAAGGAGGAGGTGCTCAATTTGTTTTTTTTTTTAAATATATGTTTGAAGTAGGTGCCAAGCACCAGCACAGGCTAAGCACCGACTTCAAACAGATCGGTAGGTATCTATCAGGTATAATAATACTTTGTAAAGTGAGTTTAGTTAGCACCTGCTATGTTTTTATATTTGCCGAGTGCGGCGAAACATGCCTTGTCGCCCACCGGGACCGTGTCGCCGTTACAGCTGGGGCGCGTGGAGGAGCTGCTGACCATGCTGGCCGCGCGGCTCGGCGCGGAGCCGGCCGAGGCGGCCGCGCCCGCCGCCTCCGCCGGGGCGGAGCGGGAGGCGTCCGCGCCGCCGGCCACGCGCCCGCCCTCCATAGACATCGCCGCGCTCGCGCGGAAACGAAGGTCAAAGGTGCCCCACTGTTTGTTTCGTTAGTTACTTAGCGAAGGTCCACTCGCAGCCCGGGTGCGTCGGGGCGGAGCTGGCTACCTACGTAGAACGGCACGATATTATAAGCTGACCCAGAAAATAAATAACGAGCGCGTGACGGTGTTCTCAGGGCCGAAGCAAAGGCGCGGCGCCGCAGGTCCCGACGCCCCCCACGCCCGGCGAGGGCCCGCACAGCCCGGGCGCGAGCGCGGGCGGGGGCGCCGGCGCGGGCCGCCGCCGCGAGCTCGTGTAGCACGCGGCCCGCCACACACTGCTGTGCCTTCTCTAGTCGCCGCCCTGAGCGGAACTCTCGTGCGAACGTTAGCGCAAAACGCCTGTACATACACGCCGCCTGGCACACGCGCCGCTCGCGTACGCTTCCGGCGCGACGCCGACGCCGACGCCGACACCGACGCCGACGCCGACGCCGACGCCGACACCGACGCTCCACTGATATCGAATTTGTAAAGATGATATTAAACGTAGATAAGTCACGAGTAATATTTCACACTCACGGGTTTCTTTCTGTTGTACGAGTACATCGCGAACGACCAAGTATTTACATGATTGCGATAGACGTGCCCGCGCCGCCCCGCCCCGCGCCGCCACCCCGCCTCCCCGACACCACTCGCTCACCACCGGAGCCACACGGAGCGTGCACGCGCCGAAGCCGGGGCCGGGCGGATCTCATTTTATACGCTTCGATATGTCGATTATTATATTTAAGAGATATTTCCTGTATTAATTGCTACCACCCGCACGATGCGAACCCGCCGCCGCGCGCGCGTCGAGGACGGCAGACCGCGTCCGTCCGAAGCGCCTGTTGTTAGTTATCGGTTGTTAATGTTTTTAAAGTTTATCCGAGATATTGTATATTTCGTGTAGAGACTCGAAGGCTATACGTAGTGTTTCCGTTCCGGGGCGCGACGCCCCGCGCTGCAGTTCTTCTTTTCAATTAAATTATATCGAGATGACAAACAAACATGGTTTTACTGTCGCCCTCCCTTCGGCTCCTGTGCTGCTGATCCGAACTGCAGGGGCGGCTCTGGCCCATGTAGTTGTAGTTCGTACTTACAATGCGTTCGACTAAGCTCCGAACCTCGCTGGAATGCGTTGTCGCAGCTTCATCTCGTTGTTTTGTCAAGAAACCAGGTAAACTCGATCGGATTATGAAGTTACAGTGAACATGGCGACAAAGCAACCTACACAAACCTGACAATTAAGTATTTTTAATTGAAAATTAATTTTTTTTTCTTGCCGGGAAGTTTTAAAATTGGGTAAGAAAATTTTACATGTTTTGATAGATTGGCCGGTCGCCGTCTGTACACGAGTAAAAAATATTTTTAGGAAAGAAGGGGTAACAAGAATAATAAATGCCAATTTTTTTTTGTTATACGACGAAAATTGACAAAGTTATGGCCAAATTACTAGCAAAGTTCACGAGTGGCCGCCCTCGGTAGCCGTGACGTCATTGTGACGGTCGCCGCCAGTTAGCCGTAGGCGCGCAGTGTTATGTTCAGCTAATGGCGATTTTGAAAGGTTTCTGTCATAGATCAACAAGTGTAGGGAATCATGCACAAAATAAAGCGCAAGTAGTTTAAAAGCCATCCGCGAAATGATCTACATATAAATGAACGATAACAAAAAGCAAAGTTGCTAGTTTGTCGATTTTTTATCGGATTCATTTCGGAGAGTGTGCTTCAGAACTACATGGTCTGATTCCCCCATGTCCATTTTTCCATCGGACAGCCAGAAGCTCAAAAAAGCGACATCGTTTCATGGTAGATGTTCCAAAAACTCGAACTAAACGATTTGATTCGACGTTCATTGTGCGGACTGCTAGACAGTGGAATGCACTGCCCGAGTGGGTGTTCCCCGATGGATATAATCTGGGTGTCTTCAAGTCGAGAGTGAATCGGTATCTTCTAGGCAAGCGTGCTCCATCTTAGACCGCATCATCACTTAACATCAGGTGAGATGGCGGTCAAACGTAAGCCTATCTATAATAAAAAAAAAAAAAAAAAAAAAAAACAACATTCGTTTATCAAGATTATAAGCGCTATTCATAAGTTCTGAATACGTCCCTGTACCTATACTTTACATTCATTCTTACACCGTCTACTAACTTTAGGTGTAAGCTGTTAGCTTAGCTTAGATTACTAATAACTACCTATACATAGATAAATAAGCAGTACCTTTGTATAGTTTCCAACCACGAATTTCAGCGCTGGTGAATTTAGAATTATTACCTTGGTACCTATTCAAATAACATGAAATAATCCACTTTTGGGAGATTATCTGATTGAGCTTTCACAAAACCAGCTTCTACTTTATTAGTACTCATGTTATGTGGTACGTTTTGTTCTTAAATTTTACACTATGTAAATAAATTGGCAAATTATGTCGCCGCCGCTCTGTCGCATCGTCGAGCAAGAGTGCCGGCCGCGCTCGGTTCCGTCACAGTGACGTCACACGCTTTTACACGCATTGACTTGAGCGCCAGGAACTGCATAAATGTTTATTATTTAATATCTTCATAAGTAATGGTCCGATTTGGATAATTCAAAAACATGTATCATTCTGGAGTCATAAAGAATAACGTGGATACTAGATCTATTGAATTTGCTATAACTCTACTGATTCTTATTGAACCAAGGCCTCACCTGCGTCACCTGCGTCACGCGCCACGCACGAGAACGGGTCCGACCGCCGGAACGTCACTCGAGGTCTCGACGGAACTTGAGTTTGGAGCGCCGCCAGCCTGCACGAACGTCACCGAGTGAGGCTGCTTCTGGGAGGAAACTTCGACCGCGCTCAGGAGAGCTTAGATCACGCACCGATTAAGTAGTGCACACGAGTAGGGGAGACTGGGTACGGTTGAAACGGTGGACGTTTGAAACAAAGCGAATATCTCACGAACCGTGCGTGATGGGATGAGGGGTACAAGGGAAGAACGAAGCGGGCGACAAGTCCTAACACGAATTATAGTGTTGCTTAGCTCTTCGCACGTTGTGTTTGTGTATAGGAGGCCCCATTGTATGTTTTTGACGGAAAAGTAAGTAATTTTGTTCATATAGGTATTTTTGCAGTTTCTATGGTTTTGATTTAAGTTAGAGTATTGAGAGTTTTGCATCGTTTTAATTGAATATACGGCAGTATGATTAGTTTTTATTAAAATTTATAATCATTCTTACTGTGAACATTTTTATACTTAGAAGGGGGGTTGGGGGCAGTTGAAACATTTTTTTGTGGGTACGGTTGAAACAGTTTATTTATTTAATATTCTTGTTTCTTAGATGCCAACGGTATGTCAAAGGAAGGCTGACTTATCAATGTACCTACAAACAAGCTTATGAAACTGTAACAGCGGTATCTTCGTTAAGAACAGCGACAGAAAAAATAGACTGACTGAATCACTTCCCCGTTGAAGTACGTACATAAACAAGATGGTGGCGATGAATATCTAGAAATGGGATATAAGGCTCACAATCGAGTCTATAACCAGGAACAAGAGCATTAGCTATCTTAATATTTAATTAGATGTGCAGATACATATTTTGTCTAACCTAAATTTTTTTTAGATTTGATTTTACTCGTAAAGTACAATACAGTGATCACAAATAACTTTACCCATTAGTAGACAGATATACGGTCTTAATTATATTTAATGTGTTGTCGTCATCGCTCACTAACTGATCCTGATGCTGTGGACGATAAACGCTAACATGTTTCAACCGCACCCAGTCTCCCCTACGAGTTGGCGCGCGGAGCATCTCAACAGACGTACGACTGCTAAGGGTTCACCCTTTTGCAATGTACTGGTTAGCGCGGTCGGTTCGCATGCCGAAGGTCGTAGGTTCAAATCCCGACAATGAGCTTGAGCTGTCGGTGTAGGAAAACATCGTGAGGAAACCATAGCGTGGTGGTAGGGTACTTTCTAGTACTCGGCTGGCTAGCTACCACCCTCAAGTTGAAAATCTGCCGCCTAGCATCTAACGGTGCGTTCCGGCAGCCTCGCTCAAGAGCCAGTTCCATTCCAGGCTAGGTGTGCTTTACCATCTTCGACCACACCGTCGCTTAACATCAGGTGAGTTGTGGTCAAGCACCTAGCCTGTCAGCGATAAAAAAAAGTTCGGAAGCTGGTCAGCGCGGCCAGAGGAGAGTATCTTCAAACTATATAAAACTGTAGGCTCCCCGAAGTTCCGTGCGAGGATCGGTAGCCGGTTGCTGCCACACGTGAGCTGTGGTCAAACGTTGGGCGTGTAAACGAAGAAACCCTGTATACAGACATGCTCTTAGGAAAGGCCATCAAATAAAACAACATTTCGTATTAATCCTAAGTTTAATATATACAAAAGGAAATACATAGCAGAGCGTCGGCACGCCGGCCGCGCGCGGCGTAGCACGCGTGGCGTAGCACGCGGCCCGCGGCCGGCGCGCGTGGCGTGCTCCGCGGGATACTTCATTATTCATAATAAAGACTTAAAGGTAAATATCGATTGTTATAATACACTCTATTCATGTCATTTCAACGAATGTCTGGCGGTAGTGTGCACATACTCGATAGTCGAAAGCGGGAGCTTCCAAGGCCGGAACACGAGCGCCGATCGGAGTCTGCGCCGTCGAGTAAAATGTAACCATAAACATAACCTTCCGCTCCGTACATCAGCGGGCATGTGTCTATGGCGCCCCCGACTCTTCGTCAATAATATATGCATCCCCGCGTCGGATGCGAGATCGAGCGCGTCCACACTGTCCGCACTGCCACTTCGCAGGGCGTAGAAACGACCTCGCGCGAGCCCGTCTCGACCGTGCTCTGCTCTAGTCGACGAGGACACGTGCAGGCGGCCCGCGGAGTCCGTAGCCGGAACTTACGTCGCCTATCTGCCCGCAGGTTCAAGGAGTAGCGTGTGTTTTCTCTCAGAGAAAGTACGCTTGACGTTACGTCAGTCGTAACTACATTATCGTTTGGAGTTAGTGTGCGACGTTCCGCAGTGGTGCTGCTAAGAAGGAGCACGAGAACGATGGGTTCCATACTGTTGTACCATTTCACGAACCCGACAGTTCGTGGGCCCGTCGAATAGAACAGACGAACGTAACTTGCGATGTAACAATGCGAGGCACGTGCAGCGACCGCGGCCGCTCGGCGAGACTGGCGTTACGCTGGCGTCGATGCATTGTACGTAAAGTCCACAGAGGCCCGAGCATAAATATTTTACAAATATACGCAGTATGTAAATGATATTTCTATTTATGATAAAATCAATTTCCATTTCCGTTCGATTGGTTTTGAATTTTCCGTTTGGTCTTCCTATCGTTTATTTACTAAGTATTTTTCGCAAATTACTATGCTAGTCTCGACTGTAGGTATCGCGCGAGACTCGCGAGAATGGCCTTCGTGACCATCGTGCCCCCTAGTATCGCGATTCGTGCATCGCTAGTGTCTTGTTAGTATCGCGATTCTTTTGGCGCTCGTGTCGCAATTCGTTCATCACTAGTGTTGCGCTAGTATCGCGAGTCGTGCGGCGCTAGTGTCGCGAGTAGAGCAGCGCTATTGTCGTGCTAGTATCGCGATTCTTTCAGCGCTTGTGTCGCAATTCGTGCTTCACTAGTGTTGCGATTCTTGCGGCGCTAGGTCGCGAGTCACGCGGCGCTAGAGTCGCGAGTCGCGCGGCGCTAGTGTCGCGAGTCGCGCGGCGCTAATGTCGCGAGTCGAGCAGTGCTAATGTCGTGATAGTGTCGCGATTCGTGCAGCCTAGCGATGTTTGCGGCGCTAGTGTTGCGAGTCCCGCGGCGCTAGTGTCGCGAGTTGTCCGGCGCTAGTGTCGCGCCGCAGAGTTGTGCGACAGGTGAGACAGCGCCGAATGAGCTGACGAGCAGATGTCCTAAAACAATACATTAAACCATGTCACATAGAACGGAGATTCTTTTTAATAAAATAATAATAAATATGTACATATGTCAAAAGGATGAGGACTAAAGCAGCGGCGAAACTGCCTGGACTCCCGAACCGAAGGTCATGGAAGTACGGTAATTTGTCATTTGTATTTATTTTACGGGCAACTGCACTGGTCAATGGTCATGGACAAGAGTTATCTCGAGAAACAGCAAGAGTGTCTCGCCACTCCATCTTACTACGGTTAACAGATTCTGAGGTTTTAAAGGCACAATGAGCAATGTGTTTGGATTAAAACACAGGACTCGATCAAATAATTTGTTAAACAAATATGTGACGTTAACTGATGAGCCAGCGCGGCGTGAGCCCCGCCGGCGGCTGCGGCGAGCAGCGAGCGACGCCGGCGCACGGCGTCTTGTGTTTGCAATCGAACAGCATTTGTAAGAAATAGCGCTGTAGTGATTTTCCATAAAATGCTAACAGAACGCAAGGTTCCGGCGGCGCCAAGTGCTTATTCAAATCCAAAATATAATGTTTAAGCTTTCGTGAATTGAACGCATACTATGTTTGTCGCCGGGTCTCACTCGCGCACTAATCTAATTTCATATTGTTTCGCGCGCGATTGCGACCCGGTGACACTAGCGCCCCCTAACGAGTAGCGAGTGAACGAGGGCGTGACGTCACCTGGTACGAGAACTGCGGGAAGTGCTCCTCCTGGATGCGCGCCAGCGGCCCGTCCGGCTCGGGCGGCGTCAGCTCCACGCTCTCGCCCGTGAACTCCGAGTCGAAGTAGCGCGTGTCCGTGTCCGACTCCACCTGCGTCACGCGCCGCGCGCCGGTTAGCATCCGCTACGTCACCGACA
Organism: Biston stratarius; assembly: GCA_950106695.1. Taxonomy (NCBI): domain Eukaryota; kingdom Metazoa; phylum Arthropoda; class Insecta; order Lepidoptera; family Geometridae; genus Biston; species Biston stratarius. The sequence goes on from OX467106.1 coordinate 12,976,301, forward strand.
TCGGGGCGATACTGCCCATGTACGATGTGCGTCTCATCGCAACTTCCACATTCGGAACAAAATGCAAAAAAATATTAAACAAAAGATTAGTTTTCGATTAACGTTGAACTTTTGCGTGGGTAATTTATTTTCTTGAAATGTTGAATTTATTTGTGTTCAATAAAATTATCGCTACTCACCAGGCATATCTCCCCGCGGCGCTCAACTTTAATCTAGTTTGCGTGAGAAAATTGTTTCGGCTTTATGTTATCCTGTAAACGTTACCGGTCAGCAGGTGTCCGTTTTCCAAGACAAAATAAAACGATAGAGCAAATTTCGATTTTGTTTTGTATGCAAGTCGTGATCGGGTTCTGCTGAGGCGGCTGAGGAGGAGGAGAAGGAGGAGCGCGAAGACACGCGGCTGTTTCGAGCGGGGATCACCTGCGGCTTGAAGGGCGGCGGGATGCGCTTGGCCACGAGGTCCGCCCAGTTGATGGACGCGAAGAAGGGGTGCGTGTATATCTCGTGCGCGTCGTCGGGCCCGGCGCCCAGCCGCGCCGCCGGCTCCTTGGTGAGCAGGCCGGCCAGCAGCGCGCGGCACGCCGCCGACAGCGCGCGCGGGAAGCGCACCTCCTCGTGCACGATCAGCGAGAACAGCACCTCGTGGTCGCGGTTGTAGAACGGCAGCCGCCCACACGCCATCTCGTACAGCACCACGCCCACGCCCCACCTGCGCGCGCACCCCCTCCTTCACTGGCACACCGCACGCGGCGGGCGCGCCCGCCCGCGCCCGGGGCGGGAGCGCCCGATCGCTCATCACAGGAGGGCGGAGGTGGTGGCGACCACCTCCTGCGCGTGCATTTCACATGTTTTAAAGTAAATGTAACGAGACGATCCCGACGCTCCCCCGATGGAAGAGATATCGCGCCGCCACGGCCGTTGCACCTGAGCACAGAACTCGAGTAGCCACAAGTCCCGGGCATCGCTGCGATGGCGCATTACTTTGAGATATTAAATGGTTAGTCTCGACAGCCCTGTAATTTCGCTAGACGCTGCTGCCGCTTCTCAAACACAGTAATGTTTACACACTACTGCTCGACGGCAGAATATCTGGTAGTGCCTACCGAATAGATCTACCACGGAGTGCATTATATTTCGATCAGTGTGAGATTGTTAGAGAAGAGTTTAGTTTATTTTCTTGGTGTGGTGTGGTGGTGTGGTGAGATGGTTGTATGGTTGTATAGTAGGGCGAGGGCGAGCGACGCACCAGTCCACGGCGGGCCCGTAGTCGGTGTCCTCCAGCACCTCGGGCGCCAGGTACTCGGGCGTGCCGCAGAACGTGCGCGTCGTGCGCCCGTAGCTGATGTTCACCTGCACACACGCGCCGCCGTTAGCGACCGCCGCACACCGCTAAAGGCTCTCAACTCGCACTCGTACGGAGCACCATCATTAACAAATAAAAAAAATCACTAAAAGAACTGATTTGAAGCTGTACCACAACGAAGTGACCAGTGACTGTCAAACACGAATGGATAAGTGGCGCCATCTAGCCTCCTCGCATGACACCAATATAAAATAGGTCGATTTATCCCAGTACCGTCGTTTGTGGAATGTTGTATGCGTGCAGTTTCCAGGCCCGTAGGTAGTACAGAGAGAGAGAGGTAGTTACCTTGCAGAGGCCGAAGTCCGCGATCTTGATGTGTCCGTCCTTGTCGAGCAGTAGGTTCTCCAGCTTGAGGTCGCGGTAGATGATACCCTCGGAGTGCAGGTACCCCAGCGCGGACACGATCTCGGCTCCGTAGAAGCGCGTGCGCTCCTCGCTGAAGGTGCGGTCGCGGCTCAGGTGGAAGAACAGCTCGCCGCCGTTCGCGTACTCCATCACGAAGCACACGCGGTCCGCCGTCTCGAACGAGTACTTGAGCGCCTGCGCACACACGAGCGCGGAACATGAACCACAGAGAACGCAGAGCAACGCAACGGCAGCGACGACGAGACGGTACCCACCGTGAGGAACGGGTGCTTGGTCTTCTTGAGGACCCTGTTCTCGGTGTTCGTGTGCGCGATCTCGTCCTTCTGGATGATGAGGTTCTTCTTGAGAATCTTCATGGCGTAGATGCGGCCAGTGCCCTTCTCGCGCGACAGCACCACCTTGCCGAACGTGCCCTTCCCGAGCACCTTCACGAACTCGAACTTCTCGAGCGTCTGCGCACACAACAACCTCACGTCGTACCTACTACTCACCACACGCGATAACGCCGTGTGGTCGGCGGCCCCCGCGGCTTCCCAGAACCCGACCCGACCCGACGTCTCAACAATACAAGCACTCGGCCACTCGGGCCTCCCTCGAGAGCCTGCTCCCGTTCCGGCTCCATATCGTTTACCATCGTCCACCCCACCGCTGGCTTCCGGTGAGCTGTAGTCAAACAGCGAGCCAGTCAACCATAAAAATGTGAAATTGAAAATATGTAAGTATAACGTGTGCGTGTATACATTAGCGCTCGTTAAGCGCTGCGGAGCCGCCGCCGGGGCCACGGGGCCACCGCCGGGGCCGCGGAGCCGCCGCCGGGGCCGCTGTCGACACGATGGCAGTTTGTAACATATTTAATGTTATTTTTTACCGGCACTGGCGCACGCCTCGGTGTTATCAGTGAGATATCGTGTTGATTGAAGTTACAATGAAATAGAAACTACCAAAACAAGATGAAAGGATAGTTTTATTTTATTTTACACGGAAAACGAACAGCTGCCCGGGCGGGGCGTGGGCGCGCGCGCGGGGCCGGGAGGGGCGCGCGCGCGGGGCGGGGCGCGCGGCAGGGCCAGGCGCAGGCCGGTGGAATGTCCGATTTCGCAACGAGAGCGACACAAACAAGCTGAGTCATCGCGCCGTCGCAGGAGCACCCGCCGCGCCGCCGCGCCGGCGCACGCTCGGCCGCGCCGCGCACGCTCCCCCGCGCGATGCCTCGGGTCAAGTATTCGATCAATATTTACGAGCTAATGACACTCGACGATGACCTCCCCGAATCGCGCACTAACAGAGGCAGCGCGCGTCGTCAGACGTGTCTGGCGGCCGGCACGACGGGCGCGGCGCAGCGCTTCGGTAAAATAAATAAATATCGGCAAGCTAAGCGAAACTCGTTCTATGGGAACCATGTAACCGATTAAAAATACCTACGCATGTAGGTATATATATTTTTGGGCATTTTGTTTTATATCGTGATGCAGGGGCGGCGACGGGATTCGACGCCAGGCGTCGGGCGTCGGGTTCGTGTCTGCTAGTAGCCTGCGAGCCGCGGCCGGGGCCGGGGCCGCCGAGCGGGCCGGGAATCCCGTGGTTTTAACATTGACTAAAATAGTAAACAGGACGGAAAGTGAATGCGGTCAACGAATGAATAATAACTCTGTTATTGGTTTCGTATCTACAGCGTACGCGACGTACGCGTCGCACTCGGCGACGTGAAGCGACAGCCGCGTCCGCGTCGTGCCCGTCGCGCCGCTGTAGAGCTATAGAGAGGGCTATGCTCGGGGTTTCCCTACTAGATCGAAACAGAAATGCGGAGATCCGTAGACGAACGAATGTTACGACGTAGCGCGGCGGATTAGCGAGTTGAAGTGTGACACCGACGATCTAATGACGACCGCAGGAACGCGTTGGCTGCGAGCCGCTTCCATCCGGTCTCCATGGAAATTATTGGGGGAGGCCTATACCCAGCAGGGGACGCCTACGGCTGACATGGTGATGATGAACCCGGAACTTACACCACTGCAGCTACAAACTTGAAGTTTAAAACTGAGTAAAGATTTTTACAAATCTCACCCCTGAGGGGCTAAAATAACGGTCGTATGGAAGGATCGTCATTTTGAAAGTGAGAAGCACATTTCATAATTATGTACGAGTACACGACATGTGAAATGTCGTGCTTCTGGCTAGAAGTGCAAGTGCACGTACCCGCACGCCGGCGCGCTGGCAACATTCACCCCTAACAGGGTGAATACTGAAAGTTTACATGGGATATTCGTCACTTTTGAAATGAAATTCAATCTGTTTCTGAATCGCCTTCATCACCGAGCCTTAGCGTAATACATACATAAATGTACTTATATCCCGGAGAGCGAAATCGCGTGCAACAGTTAGATATAGATATCGGAAGGAGCTCATGGAGCGTGACAGCAAGGCGTGTCGGGCTGCGGAGGGAACGGCTGCGGGAGGTATACTGACGATCCTGCGAGGGTCCTTGTAGCTGGTGCCCAGCTGCGCCATGTCGTCGTTGTTCTCCGTGAGCACGCCGGCGCCGGCCGCGGGCGCCGTGCCCGGCGCGCCGCACGCCGCGCCGCTCGCCGCGCCTAGCTGCGACGCCACGTACCGAATGGCCGCCACCCACTCCTCGCTGCAACACACCACCTGCTCAGCTCGTCGGCGGATACACCGCTGCGGTGATGCTAACCGGACTCCGTGAATTTCATTTTTATCATCACAAAATCGGGGTGCGTCTGATGAACCGCCACCTCGCATATGTAATCCACAAGAAAAATAATAAAATATTATATAGTCTCTATCTAGCCCGGAGGGAAAAAGATGTGATGGTATGTGTTTGACCAACACATACCATTTTTCAAACTAATTTCGTTTCTGCATGCAATCATTAAAGTACCCGTAGAAGTTTGTCCAGCCATCTCGTCAGAGCGGATTCTGTTCATTGTTGCATAGCTAACACATAGGAGTAGGCTGCAAGCTGCACTTTAAGTTCTCTGTTTTGTTTAAGTAACTTTGGTAAACTATAATTTAATTTAAAATGTAATTTGACCACTAAATTAATAACTACTTGTGTATGAGTCAGCAAGACAAATTGTGATGTTCATTGATGTAGCGTGCAGCGTGCAGCATGCTGCATGTAGCATTTAGTAGGCACTGATGTCATTTGGTTGTTTTGATTTAACATCACTCATTGACATTATTTAAGTTTAGGATAAATTGTTTACTTAATGCTCAACTAATGATATGAAATATTGAAAATAAGGAAAAACAGGAGATAAATACAAAAAAATTTGCTTATTAACATGTAAAATATGTCATTTCTTTTGTAAAAGGTACAGGGCTGCAATATAACTTATTGAGCCGTGTGCAGCAGTTGCAACATACAGCTTCACACAGAAATAAATGCATGTGATTCTTCTCCATTCTTTCTCAAGTGAGCGCTCAGAGCGCCGATGCCCTAGTGGGCCTCCTGTGGACGCCAAACATGTGTCCATGACCTGTCACTACAATTACTGATAGTTACTTTAGTTAATTATTGGTAAAATAATTTACAAATTTGATTGTTCATTTTTATTTGCTATAATAATAAAAAAAAAAAATTCTTTCTTTTATCCACCACAGAGTTATAGGTATTAGTAATAGTAATAATTGTTTCAGGGTTATTTCAATTCTCATCTTTGTTGTGCCTAAAACTACTTGCAGGTGGAAATACACTAAACATAACTCCAGAAAACCATAAGCTTTGAGTTATTCAATCAAGTACCTAATGAATAAATGGGGTAAAACTACTAAACTCTACTAACACATTGTACAAGTACAATTCTATAAGTTCTGAACATGCTATAACGAGAATTGCAAACAAGCAAATGCAAAAAAAACACCTGGTGGTGGGTGAACTCTATGGACACATTGTCCCGCAACATTGGCAATATTGTTGTTGTTTCTCAAACATAATTATTCTATAGCTTTCCTTTTAACTGTACTACTAGGTACATTTAAAAGGAAAGCTCTTCAAATGAGAAACACTTTTTAGACTTTGGTAAAAGCTAATTATTACATCTTGATGTTAAAGTATACATAATTATAATTGTATTGTCGCATTTCACATTGGTTCAACTTCAGTTGTGATTGCAATTTACTGCTGGAATGTTTTATAATCTCCAGTTTGCATACAAAACTATGTATGTGCAACTCACTGCAAATAATGAGAACTACATTTGATAGCATACTTATTAAAAACAACAAGAGTGACATCTTGTTTCCCAGACTGAACGATAAAGCTGTAAAACAACATGTTTACATGGAACATGGTAAGAGCGAGAAGGTCAAGGATCACAGAATTATTTAGAACGATTCATTAATTAGTTAGAATATGTATTTTATGTTAATGCCAAATAAATGATTTGATTTATTTTCAATAAAATTGTACCAATATATACTGAGCGTACTCTACCTATCAATACTGTCAGTGAGGGTTATATTTTAAATTACGGAATAATTGTACTACAACTAATAAAGCAGGATTTCATATAGGAGACTGACCGTTCCTTCTCGTTGTCAACAGAGAAGTTTCTCTCGATAATGGTGGTCCATTGCAGCCCGCGGATGGTGAAGGTGTACGGTTTGGGCTTGTCCACGGCCATGATCTGGCAGTCGCGCACCGTAAACTTGTTGAGGGGGTCGCGGTAGTTGTTCCGCTCGGGCTGCGTCTTGAACCCCACCAGGTCGCCATTGTCGAACAGGATGAAGTAGCGGTCGCGCCAGTTGCGGATGTGCTCTCCGCGTTTTTGCAACCAGCCCTCCTTCACGATCACCAGCGGCGCCGCTTCGGCCATCGCCTCGCAGGCCTGTTTGATAACAACACCAGCGCAGCGCGCCCGCGGTCCGAGCAAACCACGTTTCGACCTTCCACACGCACGGACACTGGTTCACCGCGACTGAATGGCACCACCACTACTCCTGCACCACATTTTACGAGTTCTCGATGCGATATTGCGAATATTAAAACGTTTTCCTCTCAAAAAACACGAACGTAAGCGATGTTACGACGTACGTACGCAGCCTCGCGGTGAGAATGCAAAAAAAAACAAAGCTATGTCTGGCAAAATTTGACAAGGATAGCATGCTGCATACCCTGTTGATTAGAGTAAGAAGTCCGATTAAATAACACGGAAGACGTTGGTATTTTTAATTTGGTCGGATGTAAGCTATTTTGACAAATTAGTACCTTATGTCTGCCACCAGGTGATTAATAGCGCTTGTAATGCTCAAGTTTTTACGTTCCTTTTCACGTTCACACTAGTAGTCTCAGATCAATGTATTCAAGCTTTTATTTTTACATATTTTTTATTATTATTTTGGTCTAAGGTTCCTAATTCTTTGTTCATGCATCTATCACAATTGTAAGTGCCATTCGTAACACCTTACGGTCTGTTTACTCGAGAGGCATTTTTGTTTTCCATCTTAGACCTTACCAGCAACTGACATGTAACAAAACATTAGCTACAGGGGCTAGCACTTGGACCCTTCATGTAACTGTGTAACCCATCTTCTTCATGTGTTGGACCCTGATTATTCGTCTGAGGGCTAGCATTACGAAATTTGCGAGATTTACGTACCTACCTATACCACGTACATAAACAGAAAATATTTGAAAAGTTGGACGCATCCCTGGCCTGAGTAAATGGAAACTGCTTTTTTGACAGCTCTGTTGGCTCATTGGTAGAATATCTGCCTAAGAGCGTGGCGGGGCGTGGGTTCGATTCGAGTTCGATGTATGTATTTACAAAAAAAAAAAGTATTTAATCATGTATTCTATCAGTTATTTGACAGCGATAGTACAAGCTTTGCTTAATTTGGGATCAGATGGCGATGTGTGTAATGTCCTAGTACATATATATTTTCATTTATTTAATTATACTAACTAATTACATAACTATTAGGTACATTTACATCCTAACGAAATTTTCGTAGATGAATATGCTAGCGCCACTGGAGCCGGTCTCTATGTTTACTTAATATTGCTGCCATTGATATAATAGTTAATAATAGATCCACTAAACATCAGTTTCGGAAAATAACGTTATTTATCAGAATTTGTATTCAAGAAATGAAGAGTTCATAAACGTCGCGTAGGGAGGCGTACCTGCTGCCTACACGTCAATTACTCTAAACTCATTTGGAACGACACACGCCAGTGGGAAAGCAGCGCTAGCAGCGCACGGCACCGACCGTGGCAGCGCTGGCAGCGCGCGGCATCGACCGCGGCAGCACCGGCAGCGCGCGGCATCGACCGCAGCAGCGCTGGCGGCGCGCGGGTGTAGCTATATGTATATACGCGACTCGACTTACCAATCACTCATTCACAATCCGCGCTTAACTTTAATATAATAATTATTTACATTCGAATGAGAGCATAGAACTCAAAGAGCTTGTAAAATAAAGTCTCATACATCATACGTGGAATTTGAATAAACTCAGACAGGTGGGGTATTGTGAAAAAACTGAGCCGACGTGCGAAATTATTCGAAGGAGCGCGTAGAGTATAGTAGGTACCTATTTATGGAATTTCAATAACTTTTGTCGTTTCAATGTTTTTAGAGAAACATTTTTAGACAAAAATATTCAATGCTGGAAAATGTGGTGGATAGGTATGTAATAAATATTATTCAAAACTATGTTACATGTTTGCTTCGAATTATTTCGGATGTCTAGTTAGCACGCCTTTGGGGTGGCCTGACTCTGACAATAGGGCTGACCACTCAGTCTATACGAATGAGAACGTGTATACTAAATTAATTCGTTTGTCGAGCGCCACTGCCAGTTACCTACAGTGAGCGGCGCACTGCAAGGTATAGTATAGTTGCTAAGTCATGCCGTACTTCAACAGGTCCACACTATGAAGCTTGGGCTTCATAATTATCGACCGGACGAGCTGTGTGGTGTGCGGGGAGCTGAGCCGGCGGCTCGCGAGCACCGCTGCCCGCAGGAGTGCGCTGCCGCTACTTCGCGACCGTCCACAGCAACATCACGTACGGGCTGCCGCTGCGGGGCCGCGCTGCCGATCGTAATAGAGCCTTCGTTATGCAGAAGCGAGCCATTCGTGCCGTATGTGGGGCTCAGGACAACGTCTCTTACGTGGAGCTGTTTAGGGAGCTACAGATCCTGACCTTGCCGTGTGAGTTCGTTTACCAGGTAGCTCTGTACACCCATACAAACAAATACAAATACTAATTTTTCTAAATATATGCAGTGTACAGAATTTGACCTCCACCAGTTTTATTATAGGTACCTACATACTACTTAGGTATAGACGTCGAAACTTACTAACAAATAAAACCAGCTCGTCGCCAGTTGCAAATAATAATTCTAATTCTCTTCTCCGAATTAATCAAGATATCATAATACTAATCAAGCAGTAGTGTGTAAGCATTACTGTGCTCCGGTTTGAAGGGTACTGTAGCTAGCGAGATAACAGGGCTGTTGAGACTAAGCAGCGAAAGTTTCAAGTAATGAGCGCTTAAGCAGCGATGCCCTGTTGTTGTTGTTTTGCGATTCAAAATTGCAATGGTCATGGACATACGTTATCTCTTACCATCAGGAGGGCGTCTCGTTCGTATCATTACATTTACGTTCCAAAAATACCTATAGAGCGAATGCTCGCTCGGCCACTCCACGAGTGTACACAGGTACCGCGGCGTGACCCCTCAGTGTAATGTTGCAGCGCCTACACTACCAACAATGAGCTAACAACTCCATACGAAAGCACATGCGTCCCGCATGAGCCTGCTTACCCATACCTGCTAAGTGGATATTCCTACACACTTCAATCATAATTAAGTCTCATGTTGGTACCCGCCCTGCTCAACGACGTGAGTATAGAATGTAACACTGTCGACTACTTCATCGTGCATTCAAATGTTGCGTTCTAGGCGGAGAGGAGCAGACGTCGCGCAGAACACGTCATCGATACCAGAAGGTTACGTAACGCTATTCGAGATTCGAGCTGATATTGTGACACTTGAAGTTTGTGGGGAGGGTGCGCGCGCAGGGCGGCAGGGCGGCGGGGCGGCAGGGCAGGCGGTCGATGCGCTGCGGATCGGCGCGCTGCCGCCACCGCCAGTCCTGCAGCGGCCGCGGCGAGCGCCTGTCCCCGCTCGAGCTCGCACCTCGCGTCCGCGTTGCGATGAAGGTATAGAGACCCTTTGTCCGTAGCGCGCTAGTGGTATGCCTTAGCTGTACTCGTAGGTGGCGGACGCCACGTCCCGGTACGTGTCTGTAGCTAGCCACCGTGTGCCGCCATGTCATCCTCTTTCGGATCTCATCCGCCATACTGTTCACTGGTCGCATGATTACATTCTCCGAATGAAACGTTACACCTATCCTGCCACCCGAATTTCTTTTCGATTGTGACTTCATCTAAAATTTTGTTTTAATCGATCTGTACGTATTCTCCGAATTGCATAATCTCATAATCATCACATGGGATCGAGGGCGAGCGCGTTGCAAAGTTCGCCTACTCTATAAGTATACGTCGAGTAAGTCCGGAAGCCTACAGCCAGCCGGCCAACGGGAGCTACGTGGGCTGGGCGATCAATACCGTATTGGGCACCTCATTATTCTGTGTCAGCTATTTCATTCAGATATTTTCACAAGTACATAGTTAGGTAATGCAATAAGATTATCATACCTACTGATAAAACGAACATATTTCGTGTTTGTAGATGGGAGGATGTTAAGATTTTGAAATAGTGCGATGTATTATATATGTAGTTACTATGACCGAGTTGCGTGTTTTTGTTTCAGCAACACAGAGAACAACCTCGAAACACATATAATGCTAAAATTACCCAAAGGACTTAAAAAGAAGAAGAAAGGAAAAAAGTCCAAGCGCAAGGGAGAGCAGGAGCTCTTCACCGAAGAGGAATTAGAGAAGTATAGGAAAGAACATCAGCAGCAGAGTTCCGAGGCCGGCGAGGGAACCGCAAAGGAAAATGAGGAGTGGTCCAAGTTCAAGGACTTAACTACTGGCGTCGACTCTGTACTTAAGAAAACTCAAGGGGATCTAGATCGCATAAAATCTACTTCATTCTTTCAACGAGTTCCAGTGGGCCCGAAAGAAGAGAAACCCACCCCAAAGCAAGAGACACACCGGCCTGTGGTTGAGATTACCGAAGCCGACTTCCCGAAGTTCTTGGCAGCGGCAGCGAAGGCCGCCTACGGCGACTGCGGAATCACTGATGACGAGTCAGAGGAAGATGACCAGGACGACATTTTCGATACTTCTTATGTAGATGCTGTCGAAAGGGGGGAAGTCAAACTAGCTTACGTTCCTGACTCGCCCGAAGAACTTAGTGAAGACGATGACATATTCGACACGTCACATGTTGACGCGATAATAAGAGGGCAAGAAGCGAAGTCTTCTAAAGGGAAAAAAAGTCTCGATATCGGTATTGCCGTTGAGGTTCTCACTGGTCGAATCGATAACGTTACGATTGCAACAAAGAGACCGTCCAAGAGAACTATACCCGGCGATCTTCTGTTGGAAGATTCTACTGGAGCTTCTTTTCACCCCACTGCAACCGTAACGGCTCCCGAACCCATCGAGAAGAGCATTCTCGATCTCGATTCTGACATTCCTTTTACTAGTCCTATAGACCTCAGTGTATCTCTTCATACTTCGCTAATTCAACAAAATATCGTAAGTAAGCCATTCTCGCCAGAAGGTATACATTTAGAAGATAGTGGGAAAGATGATGAAATAGATGAATTTACTTTGCTGGCCACAGAATCCTTAGAAGTTAGCAATGAGTCTGCAAAAAAGTTAGACAAAACTGTAATTGAAATTGAGCCGGTTTTGCAAGAGTCTTGGTCGGTGTTTGAAGCTGATAAAAATGCTTCAGTGTTTGCAGACGGTATAGTTGAAGACGAAAATGATGTTATAGATCCGTATCTTGGAGAGGACGATCCTTTTGATACAAGTTTCGCTGACGCTGTTGTACCTACCCTACAAAAAAAAGACTTTAAAAAAGAAGCTGTTATCTTAGAGGACGATGATGATTTTGACCCACGTGCAGAAGAAGTGCAAGCAAGATTAAATAATAGAAGAAAATCTTCTGTTCGCATTCATTTGACGGACCCTTCTGGAGTTCGCGAATCTATAACGTCTGACGATATTATCGTCAATAATAAAGTAGTAGAACAAATTTCGCGCGATTTATTAGGAGGAAGCACAACTGATTTGACCCAATTAGGAGATTCTCCTTTGAATCCAGTCGATATTAATACTGATTTCGATCCTTTCGATACTAGTACAGTAGATAATATTGTAGCTCCTGGAAAAGTCGAGCTAAAATTTTTGGAACAAGAATTAATCGGCTCTACTGCAGCTCCGGCTCCAATTTATCGTGTTCTAAGCGACCCTGATTTTGATCCTCGCGCAGAAGAACCTAAAAGATCGGAAAGACGTCCTTCGAGACCAGAAAATCTTACAGTTAGTAAGAGTGTTGTCTTTAACGTCGAAGGTGACACATCACTAGAAGTAGATACTAAAGTGAAAATTAATAATCCTTTAACACCATATTACACTCGGGAGTTGTCCATAACTGAAGATTTAAACGAAGAAGCGGAAGCCGCTGATACAGTCTCGGATACTTTAACGAGAACTCGCTCTGACGAAGATTTAGCACCAAAAACAAACTATCAAGCGAAACGAAGGCATTCTGAGTATCCGCAACCCAGTCACAGCAAAGCGAAAGCGACTGATTTATTGCATAGTAGTCACAGTGAAATAAAAGCCAAAGTACTCACTCCATCAGGACCCGAAGCTCCGGTTCAGCAACCGGATATCGATCCTTTTGATACTTCATTTGCGAGCAATATTGCACCCGGAAGAACTGAATTAAAACTACTGGCCAAAGAATTTTCCTGCGAAGATTCCGACAGTTTAGAACAAAAAGAGCCAGATCTATTAGAACCGACAGACGATCTTTTTCAAGTTAAGGCGTTATCTCCTGAGCCCCCTGAGAGAAATAAAGTGCAGGAGGAATTTGATCCTTTTGATACATCATTTGCTGACGATCTTAATCCAGGAAGGACAGAGCTTAAGTTGCTTGAATCTGAATTTCTGAGTAATTAAGCTAAAAGGTGTGTAAAAATGGCGTTTAATCCATTCTTGAGTATGAATGAGGCGGCGGCGCCGACATCTACTGAAGTTCTTAATCCGTTTATGTCTGAAGAGACAGAGATAGACGATTTCGGTGGTAGTGACAATCCATTCGCCACAAGTAACCCTTTCTCTGACTTTGGAGGAACAGCTTATGAGCCACCCCCCGGAGATACAGTACCCACAGATATCTTCGGGCGTGTGGAGCAAACTGGTGCCAAGCACTTTAATGTCTTTGAGTCAGATATCAACATGGATACTTTCGGAAGTCAACCAGTGAAACCAACCGAACTCGATCTAATATCGACAAATGTCGATGTTTTTTCAAATCTAGATGATTGTAATCAACAACCACCAGCGAGGCCCCTCCCCCCAGAGACGCAAAATTTGATTCTGAGTGTAACGGGGCAGATGGAGTTCACGAGTTCTCATCTACTTGACCGCATCCCTCCAACACGCACACCAAGTCCTGTTTCAGTTCGCGACATCCATTCGCCGAGCCCCACCCCGGAACCTGAAGACCAGATGTTAGATACTGTAGAAGCGACGAAACCGCCCCCTGTGCCAGCCCCGCTTGCTAAGCCAGCCCGCCCTCCGCCGGCACGACCACCGCCTGCCACGCGACCTCCTCCGCCGCGCCCCGCACCACCCCCGGTGCCGCATCAACCACAACGTCCTCCACCGCCGCAAACTGCAGACAATGAAATCAATCTTTTCGATGCACCCGCTCCTGTGGTGATGAAGCCAACAAAGGAGGCAATTATGAGTTTGTACTCAGCGCCAAAAAAAGAAGACAAACAGATAGACTTCTTGAGTGATGGCATCATAGAGGATAATATTATGTCCACTGAAACTACAAATGATACTCCTATATCTAACCCTGAAGTGACAGCAGCGGTAGCTTCAGAACTAGCTTCTGATCAGGGTTCCAGCGGCACACCCGGTGGACCAGTTTCACATGCCGAAACGCTCGTCAGTCCAAGTACGACTGTTTCAGTAGCTCCAATGGATTGTTCGGAGCCACAGTCGACCAACTTAACTCCAGCATTATCTAATACATCTCCGTTCGTTGTGTCGTTAACCGATGGATTTCAATCTCACGAGTCAGTTGAAGAAAAGAATCCGTTCGAAACCGTTGGGGAAGACGAGCCAAGGTTATTTATTAATGCCGATACTAACATTTTCGGCGTGGAACCTGAAGATAGCGCTATGATGACCCACACCGACCAGTTTGGAGTGACAGAAAGCAACGGTTTCAATGGCAAAACGGCACCTGCCGCAGAATATGCAACGACACAGGGAAATATTTTCGGAAATGCTTCTTTTGGAACATTCGGGAATGAGAAAACTGATGCGTTCGCTAGTGGAGTAGAAGACGATTTTGATACGGGAATGGACGCTGCGTTCGGCGATGGCGGAGATGACATCCACGGAGCGAGCCAAGCAGTCGTGTCGGCCGACCCAGGCTGGGGTGATGCACCCGAAGCTATGATGCAAGATGCCTTTCCAGAATCTCAAGACGCCTTTGACGCTTTTTCTGCCAAATTCGATAGCACTTCTGCGAACCACATGAATACGAGTAAGTGTGAAACTTCATGCATGTTCTTTGTAACAAGAACTCGAAAACAAATGCGACAAAAAAATAACCAGTGAATAACTTAAACAGGTGCATGGGGCGATGATAGCAGCGTAGAGCTAGCCCCGAGCGGATTTGAAGCGGAGGCTTTCGACCCGTTCCTAAATATGGGCGCGCCGCCCCCGCCCGCCGCCACACCTCGTCTCGAGCACCAGGGCTCCAGGGATTCTACGGATGATACCTTCTCTGTATTTATTAGGTAAGTCATCATCATCATCATCGTCATCTCAGCCGTAGGACGTCCACTCCTGGACATAGGCCTCCGCCAGGTACGTATAAATATGGAAATAATAGCGTCAAATGACACGTTATACTTACGAATGATTATCGTAGGCCGAAGGAGAGCGAGGCGAGCGGCGAGGAGGCCGCTGTGCCGGCGCTAGCGCCGCCGCCACGGCCACAGCCCGCGCCCGAGTCGCCACGAGTTAACCCCTTCGACAAGAGCGGCTTTGAACTACCGCACATCGACACTCAGATGAGTAAGTGGTACTATTACTGTTGCCCGAAGAAACTGCCGACTTGTAGCTACAGTGGAACATAACACGCTGGCAGGCATACACAACTAATAGCACTTTGATGGTAAGGGACGACACCCGGCCGTGGCCACTGCAGCGGTACTCTAGAGCTAGAGTAGTAGTAGGACAAAATAGTAACGACACAAAGTTCAGGGCATCCCTGCCTTGGCGCTCGTTGCTTTGAGACGTTGATGATTCTCAACAGCCACGTGTTTTCGCTAGTTGCATTACCCTTCCAACTACAATACAGAAATTTTACCGACCACATAAATATCCTCCTGTTATGGAGATGTGCCACTTCGATTCAAGTAACTTATTGTATCGCGTCTTGTCGTGTGTGGCGTAGCGGAGCCGGAGCGGCGTGCGAGTGGCGGGGAGTCCCCGCCTACGCCGCTGTTCGACGAGGACGTGTCGCAACCGCTGGAGGAGTTCCCCCGCACGCAGTACCAGGGTCCCGGCTGGGAGATGCATCTGCGGCAGCCCAACAAGAAGAAGATCACCGGACAGAGGCGAGTTGCATTATTGTACGATGGTACGCGTAATAAGTTGACAGCACTCATCGGCATGACTTAAACACTGCGATTTGTAACCACCGGCCGACGTACTAATCTAGTTTTGTAATCGGAGTTCTGAACCCCGCGTAGGTTCTGGAAGAAGATCTTCGTGCGCGTGACGCAAGCGGGCGACGCGCCAGTCGTGCAGCTGTCCAACTCGGCGACGGACAAGGAGCCGTTCCAGGAGTTGCCGCTGCAGGCGTGCTACTCCGTTTCGGAGGTGGGCGCGCAGCAGTTCGATCAGTTCGGCAAGATCTTTACCGTCAAGCTGCAGTACGTGTTCTACAAGGAACGTCCCGGCGTCAGGTATGCCACCCAACTTCTCTCATGATATCTCATTTTAAATTAACTTCCTCTACTTTTTCGAGCAATCAATCTATATGTTACGGTGAGAGTGATAAATAGGGTAATTATTAATAATTATCGGTGAGTATTAATAATTACCAAATCATTTGGTGAATGTGATAAATTCGGGTAAATTAATCACTTTCACCGGCGATTATTAATAATTCTATTACGAGTTTGAGGAAAGTAATAAATCACGCATAATCAACTAATTTTTTTATAAAATCGACCAAATAAAAGAAACAAAAGAATAACTTCTAAATAAAATTAATATCAGCGCACGGTTGGTACCCTTTAATTATTATTTTTTTGGCATGATCGGCTTTTGTGGCACTTTGAATTGCAAAGAATCTGTGTTTTTTTGCAATTGCAACGATTTGAACCGCATTCCCCCGTGCAGTTGCAGTGTCTAAATCCCTGGCCACCCAAATTTGAGTCCTTACGAGCACATTCTCTCAGACTTATTTCAGTTTCTGGAACTTCATGAATTGAAATAAATGTTTCCTTACAGATGGTAAAATCATTCCGTGTATACAATTGGTTTAAAATTCCATTTCTTGTTCCAAGTTTGTACAGGCTCTCCTTTTTTAAAATTCATTACTTTTACCACAGGCACGTAAAAATTATTAATAACCACCGATGAAAGTGATAAATTTATTACTTTCACCATTTGAGCTGGTATGTATTAATAATCTCCGAGAGTTATTAATACTTTTCAATGAATTACCCTAACCGTAACATATACATATAATAAAATTTCGTCATAAATTTTCGTTCGTCATATCTTGCCAATAGTGCCAATTGCAGAGTCGTTTGCGGTTAGGGAATATTTTTTTTTTATATGAGATAATTTGACCAAGCTTGCAAATGCATAAGTTGTCGGTCTAAAAATGTTTACCTGCTGATCGTACATTTTGAAGTGGGAACATATTTTCATAAGCGTATAAAATGTGAACGCTTGAATACAATCGATGAAGAGGAGTGTTGCACCAAATAAATCTCTGACTGTTTTATTCAAAATAAGTTTGTTGCACCAGACCAGCTCGCTCGTCCCATGAGCCATCGCCAACTCGCTGCTAACTAGCCAGCCTATTTACTTCTCACATCGTTTTCGAGAACTAACTCGACAAACAAGGACGGGAATTCTTTATAAGTTGTAGATAGGTATTTTTCTCATTTAGCTTAGTATTTTCATTCGTAATTTTTGTAGTGTTTCCCAGATAAATGCATCTAGTTCTAGATGCGAGTTCTAGAGAAGCACTTGCAGCAGCCTTGACCGCAGCGTGCTCGGTTGGCGTGATATGTACGCGTGTACTGGTGCACTTTACTTATTCTGTCCTAGACATGGAAAGTATGCGACTGAGCATACACACGAAAATAATATGATTATTATAGATGCACACGTTAGATAAAAGCTCCAAGTAAAAAATATTGATCCGTTCCAAATTTGTTTGGCTGGTAGCCAGGTCTGCGATAAGCTTCATTAAGGAAAACTAGCCGATGATTGAGCGAAGGGTTCGAGATCGTGCAGAACTTGCACGGGCGCCGGCGGCCGATGCCGCGAGCCGCGCCCGACTGCCCGCCGGCCCGCGCTCGCACCGCGCCCACCTCACGCAGAGCCATCGCCGGCGACTGTAATCTCGTTGCGTGTCCGTCAGGCCGGGGCAGGTGACGAAGGCGGAACGAATCACAAACAAGCTGTCGCAGTTCGCGGCCTACGCCATCCAGGGTGACTACCAGGGAGTGAAGGAGTTCGGCAGCGACCTGCGCAAGCTGGGCTTGCCCGTCGAGCACGCGCCGCAGGTACCCGGGGCTTCGGGGCCGCTACAGGGCTAATACGTAGTACCGTACTACGCGAACCATCAGTAGGTATCGCTCATTCAGTTTCCGATTCCGCCACGGCAGTTCCTTCGACGTCTCACTCGGCGCTCGCCAATGGAAACAGTTTTTTAAATTAATTTTCCTATACGCCTCTTGGATATCTCTAGTGGCGCCGCGTTGTGGCAGATTCAGGCAACCCGCGGTCGTCAGAGTGCTGTCAGCTTTTTTTTTAATGATAATTGCGGTTGTGATTAAAGCTGTACGGTTTACGTTATTTAATTCAATTAAAAACGTTACGTAAAGTCAAAAAAGTACTCTAAAAACAATAAATGGGTGGTACGAGGTACTGTTGTGTTGTGGGGTTTAAACATTATTTATGTATTTTAGCCTTGCAGGAACATTTTGTCCTACGTACCGTACGATCTAGGTTCACCTGAAAAACAATCAATTCCTATTAGTTACGGAAAGGAATGAAAACACTCAGAGTGGATGGCTATTTGTTTAATCCAAAAATCGAATAGGCAGAAAAATGGCTTGGATTGGCTTTTTAAAGACTACCCCCCTCCAAGGCAGGCTTGGCATGGCTGGCGGCAGGAAATGGCGTGAGGGGGCGTGTCCAATATGGCATGGCTTGGCTTCCGGTTGTCAGGTTAACGGGTGCTTCCGTTATATATTGGAAAGAAAACAGTAATATCGAGAAAACACACAAAAATGTACCCAAACATGTATACACATACTAAAACCAGCACAAATACATACATATCGTAACAACAATCAATGTTAATCATGTTTAATTTTAAACCTCGCATGAACATTTTCAGAGAATCACGTTCAAATATTATCTATAATATGTTATAACTAAATAAAATTATCATCGGTTCAATATTACATATTTATTCTTAAGCATGAAATAAATCTTCACCAATAATATGTCACTAATTTAAAATTCCATACCCATTGTTAATAATGAATGAAAATCTTAATGTTGTTTTATACCAAACTAAAAAATGAAGTTCAATGAATCTTATTTCAATGAACAATACTTATTCCTTCATTATTTATGTTTCTTTGGTAAGGAGATACATCCTCATTTTCCATTTCTGTTTTGCATGTATGGCTCTAAAGTTTCTGAAAATATTTTTTAAAAATTATTATTCAACTATTAATTGATTTCATAATTCATACATACCTCTACTTTCACGACTTACGGTGGATTATTTACTTTCGTCTGGGGTATTACTTTTCCACGGATGATTCATTCTCCACTAGCTGCATCATGGATTTAGACGACCTCCTGAACATGACGGCTTTGGAATAGTTTAAGCCCTATAATTTTTGATTAATTGATCATCGTATTATTAGTCCCCAATTTTTATTTGCCCGATTGGGTGTTCCCCGATAGGTACAATCTGGGTGCCTTCAAGTCGCGAGTGAATCGGTTTCTTCTAGACAAGCATGCTTCATCGTAGACCGCATCTTCGCTTATCATTAGGCGAGATGGCGGTGAAACGCAAGTCTATATGTAATTTTTTTTTAAAACCTATAAATAAATACGTAGTAAAAATTACAATGAATTTGAAAGAATATCTCATGTTTCGTGAATTTACTTACGTTTCGACACAAATTTTTCGCAAAAAAATTTCACATAAATATTTTAGAATCCACACTTAACAATGGTTTGGCTCATAATATCTTTTAAATAATTTCTTATCGCGTTAAACAAAATAATTATCTAAAACGTTCAGTGACTTGTATGCGAATCATATGTAAACTGCTATGACAAGAACGACCTCGAATTGTCGCCGTTAACCGACAGTTACCGTTGCCGTAGTTTCGGCACGATATCCAAGAGGCCTGACGAGCCAAATATTTTTCACTTATGAAACTAGAATTATTTCTGTTCCCCGTATCATCCAGTAGATATCTAAATTTTAAAAGAAAACACGGTTCACAGCGGAAACAACAGCGCGAGATTTTGTAGGGGTGTTCTTTGATTGAGATGAAACGAACTAATTCAGTCATACATAGATAAGTGAAGGGTCAGTCGAGGGTCCGTGCTGGGCTGCCGGTACACTCGAGTGATACGATGTGGTGGCGTGTGTGCAGGTATCGCAGCTGTTCAAGATAGGCTCCCTGAGCTACGAGGACGTGAAGCAGTTCTCGTGCTGCGTCGAGGAGGCGCTGTTCCGGCTCTCCGCGCACCGCGACCGCGCGCTCACGTACAAGATGGAAGAGGTAACATGCCGCCTGGGAGCACTCGCCTACTATTGATACATACGCGGTACGCCGATTCTGAAGAAATGCCATGGGGCCACTGCTGCTACGGTTCCGGGAGCGAACTCATGACTTCAAAAAGTAAAAAGCGTCATTGCATGACCGAAATGCAGTATAACTAGGCCGACTTATATGCTACCTACTCCATAATGATATGACGGCGCATAACGCGGCCTCGGGGTGGCGCCAGCCCCCTCGCCCCGTCCGTGCGTCGGCTGAGAGGGGCGCTTGCGTGCGTTGCAGGTGCAGATCACGGCCGTGGACGAGCTGTACGTGGAGCAGGACGCGGAGGGCTCGGTGCAGCGCCAGATCGCGCGCGTGCGCATCTTCTTCCTCGGCTTTCTCAGCGGTGAGTGTAGTTTACAAGCATCACGCGCGCTGGCCGGCTCGCGCAGTAGCTCGTGTGGACCGCCCGCTACTTGTCCCTCTTCAAAACGTAACAACAGCCCGCGCAAGCTTGATAAGGTCCCGCAGGCACTATTTTCGTAAGAACCTACACACCGAGAGGTGCAGAAAGTGGAGTGTGTCGATGTGCATAAGGATAGTTAAGAAGCTTTATTATAATTATTTTCTTTGGCACAGGCATGCCGGACGTAGAACTGGGGGTGAACGACTTGCGGCGGCAGGGGCGCGAGGTGGTGGGCCGGCACGATATCATCCCCGTGGTGACGGAGGAGTGGATCCGCGTCGAGGCGCCCGAGTTCCACGCCTGCGTCACGCCGCAGGATTTCACCGACACGCAGATTATCAAGTAACCAGACCCTCGCCCGGTTCTCCCCGACTACACTAAAAGCTAACAAACAGGGCGAAGGTGCACAACGCAGAAACTTTAACCTTAAATTGTGAGTCTCGTTCTCCTCGGTTGAGACGAGACAGAGTTTCAAGTAAGGCCGAGTCGGTATCGAGAGTGTTTCGAGATCCGAAGACTTTAACGAACGACGAAAGCAGTCAGAGTAGGTATATACACCATGGCTATCATAAAAGAAAAATACCGACAATTTGTATTACCGTAAACATTCGCTACAGGGTTCAGTAGTAGTGTTGCCGCAGGTTCAAGCCGCCCGACGCGTGCTACATCGAGCTGATGCGGTTCCGGATCCGGCCGCCCAAGAACCGAGAGCTGCCGCTGCAGCTGAAGGCGCAGTGGTGCGTCACCGGGAACAAGGCGAGTCTCCGCCGTGGAACCATCGCTCGGAGATGGCCGTCAGGGCACTGAGTCATATAGATTAACAAATAAATTGTACAAGTCCAACTGTGACCAATATTTTACACTTAAGTGCCACACAGTCCACATTTTCCAAAGTCGAAGGAACAAGGGGAACTGAGGGGGTTACTACCTTTTCACATCGCCTTTTCTCGGAAAATAATTATTTCGTTGAACATCGTGTTGGAACATCCTTTACAGAACCGTCGTTTTACAAAGTAGGTATTCGTTATTTAATTAGAAAAGATCCCCGATATACTTTGATAAATTAATAAAATCAATAAATATCGGTGGACAATTTTAGCGTCTTGTTATCCCGAACTATTGCTAGTGCTCTGGGAACCGCACGACGGATAGAAAACATTTGAACATTTAAAACACCCGACTGCCCTGTTAGCTCATTCGGTAGAATATCTGCTTCAAGAGCTGTAGGGTGTGAATTCGATTTCCACCAGGACAAACATTTATGTGACAATAAATGTTTGTTCGGCGTCTGGGTGTTCTGTATGTATTATAAGAATGTATTTACAATAAACAAGTATCCATGTATTCTATCAGTTATTTATTTATTTGGATCGCTAAAACTATACTTAATACCATTCATAATGGTCGTTAACATAACAAAAGGGTTCAGTGTTCAGCCGCCAGGGTGCAGTGGAAGGCCACTGCTTCCCTGAACAGATGATAAACAAATGGTTAAATTATAATAGTTTGCTCTTTATCGTTCACGCCGCACGCGACACATCAATGATTGAGTAGCTTTACAACTTTGTCAAGGTGGCTTTATTGCTAAAAGCAATATTTTCCTGCCGACCTAAGGAAATAGAGTATTTGCTTACGGCAGTGACTTGCAGGTGGAGTTGCGTGCCGACGTGCTGGTGCCGGGGTTCGCATCCCGCAAGTTGGGGCAGGTGCCGTGCGAGGACGTCTCCATCCGGTTCCCCATCCCCGAGTGCTGGATCTACCTGTTCCGCGTGGAAAAGCACTTCCGATACGGTTCCGTCAAGTCTGCACACAGGTAGGTGTTCTATAATCTGGCGCCAGCGTACTCCGCCAGCGCTGTACCGCGACAGAGTTCGATCTATGTTTACACATGTATATATTCATTAGTTCCTTCCCACTCAACTCAAAAGAAGTAATAATATATTAGGATTGCAATCTAATCGCAAATTTAAAGTAGGCATGCTGAACGCCCTGTTCACCGAGAGAGCCGCCTTGCCGAGTCGGGGCCCACTGCTATGACATGATTGAGTATTTCTGTTTAGTCTTTTATGTAATTTCTTTTTTGCGAAATGGTGAATTTATTTTTGGGTGAAATAAAGTTATCTTATCTATCTTATATAATAATATATCAAACGTACATACATACATAACTATCGGGAAGATTTTGTAAGTAGAACCGATCGAGCGATAGAATGACGTATGTTGTAGACGAACGGGCAAGATCAAAGGCATCGAACGGTTTCTGGGCACCGTGGACGCGCTGCAAGAGTCTCTGATCGAGGTGACGTCGGGCCAGGCCAAGTACGAGCACCAGCACCGCGCCATCGTGTGGCGCATGCCGCGCCTGCCCAAGGAAGGACAAGGTACCGCGCCTCGCTCATCGACCACACGCATCGCCTCGACTAATCGGACCATCTTTTTTGTCCACCGGCCCCGGGGCGGGCGCGGTGGTTATGTCGGACTCTCCGCACTGAGTGGCTAGGCCAGGCCGCCCAATAAAAAACCTGGATTATTCCACCTCGGCGCGTCGTGTCGTAACTTAGTAACTTTGCTGAACCCCAACTACCGAACCTTGAGAACCGCTCGTAAAATTTGTCGAGTGAGTGTTTTTGCACATGTACCGAATATCTGTTAAATTACACAGAAGAAGTCTATCCGTGTGATAGTTTCAGTGCACGAGTCGTTTCCTAGCGAGTGCGAGGGGCGCATCGGACTCACTGTGCGCAGCACCGGACTCCACGGTGGCTCGGTAGCGATAGGCATTGAGAGACGTGTGTTGCACAGGCGCGTATACCACGCACAACCTGGTGTGTCGCATGGCGCTGACGTCGTACGACCAGGTGCCGGCGGAGCTGGCGCGGCACGCGTTCGTGGAGTTCACGATGCCGGCCACGCAGGCGAGCCACGTCACCGTGCGCTCCGTCTCGCTGCAGAACCACGACGGCGAGCCGCCCGAGAAGTACGTGCGCTACCTGGCGCGCCACGAGTACACGTGAGTACCCCCGTCCCTGCCACGGTGCCGCCCTAGTCAGCTCGTCAACACGACTAACTCGTAAAGCCGCGGGACAACCATCAGCCGTTCTATAAACGTTGGCGTAGGTGACACGTCGCTGCGGTTCCGCTGATTCTTTTTCACGATTTCAGTGTTCGTCACGTAATAAAATTTTTGATAATTCCAAGCACAATGACCCCTTTCGGACTCGGTAGTACCTGCCTACCGTTTCGCATACTCCGTATCCTTCAAGAAAAGGAACCTCCTTATTCAATTTAAAAAAAAAACAACGGTGCGCTATAAGGTGAAGCAAGCTCACTGACCTGGAGGAACCGGTTTATTTCGGACTCGACGCCTCCGATTACTCGCGCAGATACTTCAGGGCGACACGTCCCAGGGTGCTGTCCTAGCCCGCGAGCGCAGATCGTTCGAACTATTGAGCGGCATCATCAGCACGATAACTTACCGACATCGAAAATGTTATTTCCAGGGTGGGCATCGAGCGCACGTCGGGCCAGAGCGCGCCGGCGTACGCCGTGGCGGCCAAGGTGGCGGAGGTGCCGGAGCCGGCGCCCGTGGTCCCGCAGCCGCCTTCCTCCGATTCCGACTCCGACTAAACCCCACCCGGGGCTCCCGGCTGACGAGGAGCGAGCGGACTGGACAAAAAGAGAAAACAAAACTAACGGTCGATTCGTTTAGCGTTGAAAGACAAATGACAGACAGGCGCACGCGGCGGCGATTTGTAAAATTCTATATCGGTCGCTTTAGCACTGAAACTGATCTTTCTTCCGATGCGCTCGTATTTACGAGTATATACAATTTTAGTTTCGGGGACTCAAAAGTGATTTCTCCAAGCGAGCCGTGCTGTACGTGCTACATATCTGTGGATTAATGCTCTACGTAGATACAGGTTCAGCTATTACATCGGACTCACGCCGGGCCGGAGCGCGGCTGCAGGAGGCTGCAGCCAGGTCGATATTGTAAATAAATAAGTGTAATGGAATAAATGTAGCTCGTGGACGAGGCTGAGCCCCCGCCGGTGCGCAGACGTGCAGGCGCGGCGCGGCGGCGTGCTGGCGCGGTGCGGCGGCGTGCTGGCGCGGTGCGGCGGCGTGCTGGCGCGGCGCGGCGGCGTGCTGGCGCGGTGCGGCGGCGTGCTGGCGCGGCGCGGCGGCTCGCTGGCGTAGCCTCGAGCCGTAGGTTTAGACACTAGCGTGGAAACAGTACTTAGCGTAATGACCAAATATTCTCGTGCACCACATAAAAGGGAAAAGTTAAAATTGATACGTTTACTCTCTATACATATATATATATAATATATTAGATAATGTTGTTCGTTGTTCCGAGATGTAACGTGTAGCCTAACTGACCTGCGGAGTCGCGTGTCGAGAAGGCTCGACGCTGCTGTTGTGACAGATCTCTTCATTCCAGCCGTCGTCGAGGTGTACACTGGAGGTTAAGCGATAGCGTCACTGGATACGTGTAACCGTAGCGTTCTGGGTGTGGCAGGGTGCGGCGCAGCGTTATCGGAGCACAGATGTCTCACTCGTGACGCTTCGGTAGGGTTCGTAACGCGGTTGGCCCTCACAATGTCATCTACATTTCCCGACACGGCGCTTTCATATGTAATCGAATGTAGAAATAGCAGCTCGACGTGCTGTGTCGAGCACGCGGGCCGCCCCGGCCGCGGCCGCGCCGCGTACTCGACGTGCTGTGTCGAGCACGCGGGCCGCCCCGGCCGCGGCCGCGCTGTATACTCGACGTGCTGTGTCGAGCACGCGGGCCGACCCGGCCGCGGCCGCGCCGCGTACTCGACGTGCTGTGTCGAGCACGCGGGCCGACCTGGCCGCGGCCGCGCCGCGTACTCGACGTGCTGTGTCGAGCACGCGGGCCGCCCCGGCCGCGGCCGCGCCGCGAGCGCCGCGTAGTGTATAGTTGTACTTATTATCACTAGTTGTCGTGCAAATAATATAATAATATCTAGTCGGTATTTAGTCTGCAAACGTAAGAACTACCTTTCTCATTATACTCGTAGTGTAAAAAGCTGGTGTGAAATAAAATAACCTTGTTATATCTGTACTCTATTATATCTGCTGTTTAACGTTATACGTACCTACCTACTTACTCCGCGACACCGCTATCTAGGAATGGTTCGATTCGATATTTATATATATTATACCCGCGTGTCTCCTGGACCGAAGGCCAGCACCCCGCGCGGCGTCACGTCGCGTACTCAGTTTCACGACACGGCGGATCTGTTTCGTTGTCATTACAATAAATTATGATTGTGCATGCATCTCGTTTTAATGTACCTAATCCCTTTACAAACAATATTAGGCTAGATAATAAGTTTTTTTTTTAAGAAATAGACTCGTTTGACTGCCATCTCACGTGATGTTAAGAGATGATGCGGTCTAAGATGAAGCACGCTCGACTAGAAGATACCGATTCACTCTCGACTTGAAGTCACCCAGATTATATCCAACGGGGAACACCCGCTCGGGCAGCGCATTCCACTAGCAGTCCGCACAATGAACGTGGAATCGAATCGTTTCGTTCGAGTTTTTGGAACGTCGACCAAGAAACGGTGTCGCTTTTTTGAGCTTCTGGCTGTCCGATAGAAAGATGGGCGTGGGGGAATCAGACCATGTAGTAAAATAATAATAGTAAATTTTCGACACATCCGGAGACGAGTTCGCGCGCATACGGCGAGGCCGAGGCGATCACCGGGAGAATCGATGACTGGCTCACTGGCCCGACACCCTTTGAAACAATTCGAACTCGTGCACCGTCACGCGCAGTGCAATGGCATTGCGACTCGTTCATCGTAGCTCAACACAGAGGGCGGCTCGCACGCAAACTTACGAGAGATTAGAACGAACACGACAGGAAAATGTATGAAAACAGCGCCGCGCTCCGCGCGCCCGTGAACACCGCCGTTGTACACACATACCGCCTCGTTTATATACCTACTGACGTATTTATGGTAAATTTGTATGCGAGCCCTCGAGATTCAAAGATCTTCGTTGGCTTCGATCGAGAAGCTCGCCGCGAGTGATGTAATCAGACTTCCGTACGGCATGCGTGCAGGCACGGGGCGGCCGCGGCGCGGGATCGATGCGGGCAGCACGCCGGCGGCGCGGCCGTGCCGGCACCGGCGGCCCCGCGCCGACATGCGGCACGACGACCACGGAGCATCGGGTGTCACCCGTGCCGCTCACATACTTCACAGATACGGCATTGCGCCTGTGTGCTCGATACTCACGCATACTGTTCCAGTTTGATTAGCTAAGGTTTCTCGGCAGGGATGGTACATCGAGCGTTGCGAAGTATGCACCACTCCAGCAGGCGAACTCGGCATAAGGAACATCGGGATAAATGGCACAGCATCGAGCTGCTGTGGAATAGCAAACGGCGTTCCGGTTCGAAGGGTCCTGCAGCTAGCGCCACGACTGGCCTGTCGAGACTGACCACCGAAAGTCTCAAAGTAATGAGCGCCAAAGTTAGGGTTCCCAGCCTTTTGTACGAGAAATAAAATAAATAAAAAATAAAATGAACAGTATTTTACAAAAGAAAACAGTATTTAACTTTTTGACGTTTTATAAACATAATATCTGTATACTTTTTCTACCCACGACGGAACGGAGACGGTATATGCGTTTGGGGTGAGAGGATGTTTCTTTGTGCAAATCCATGTTGGCATTTTTCTCCAAAACTACTAGTTCGTTTTTGATGCAGTTTTCAGTGATGGGTTTGGGTTTGATTGGTGAATGTTCTTAGATACGGTGACGACTTACCTGGGGGGCTGTTGGGATCGTGGGTTTTTGCAAAAAAAAAAAATTTATAACTTGTTATATAACAGCAAAAAGTTAAACAAAATAAAACATTTTGTATACTTTTTTTATAGAACAGTAAAAAGTATTAACGAACGAAAAAAAAGTATAATACTGGTTTTAACAGTATGGTCGGGAACCCTGGCCAAAGCAGCGGTGCACCCGGACTTTGTTTTGCAACTCAAAATTCTGTGTAGGTATGTTTGGTAAATCCTTAAACCTGAAGAAATCGATTCCGTATTTTGAGTTCTGGCCGACTTCTTTGTCCAACAAAGAACGACGTGATTGTGGCAGACACAGAGTGAAGGCAGCTATTCAGCTATTCACCCGATGCGGTGAATAAGAAGGAAAAGCCACAGGGTGTCGTTAGTACAAGATAAATGTAGGTATGTAAGGAATTGGGGCGCGTGGGGCGCACGCGTGCCAGGCGCGGGGCCGGGGCGCAGGCGCGAGCCGCGTCGATCGCTGTCAGCGGGCCGCGACGAGGGCGCAGCACCCTCGCGACATGCCGCCGTGAGCCGCGAGCTCGGCCGCCGCCAGCCGACTGCTGCCAGTGCCCGATACCGACCCGCGATGGAGCGGCTCGCCGCGTGACGGCCGCGCGACGGGCGGCACGAGTAGTGGCATCCCCCCGATCGATCCGTCGACATGGAGTCGCAAAGTCGACGTTTGGCGGGTCGAGATAGACTTGTGCTGCGAGCGGATAACGATCGGTTGACCTAGTGGGTCCATCCCTTTGTGTGACGCCGACGGATGAAGTGAGGTGTGTGTTAGCGCCCTGCGCTTGGCCTCTGGGGTCCCAGAACACGCATCGAGTGAAAAACGGCCAACGCAGGTTCTCTAGCCGGACAGCCAGCCCGAGTGGGACTGTCCCCGATGTAAAACTGAGGTTTGTTTTTATTTTTTAGTCGAGTAACAACTCAAAGAATAATTCGACTATTACCTACGGCTTCAGTCTTCCGTCGAGTGGTGCCGACAGCGGGAGGTATCACATTAGGTGTACAACGATACGCCGTTTATAATCCCTGTCGAATGATCTTGATTTCAGTGAATATATAGGGACTTACCATTTTCTTTTTTACATGAAGGAAGGAGCATTGCCAATGCATTGAAAAAAAAAATGCGAAGAGTGCCGTGACCCGTGCTCAGGCATCTAGTTCTACACATTCCGTTCCTATCGGAGAGCGTCCGGCCGATTTCGATTCTCGAGGCTGCCGAGCGAGGTGGTGCTCAGCCGCTCGCGCAGGTTGCTC
This sequence comes from Biston stratarius, assembly GCA_950106695.1. Taxonomy (NCBI): domain Eukaryota; kingdom Metazoa; phylum Arthropoda; class Insecta; order Lepidoptera; family Geometridae; genus Biston; species Biston stratarius. Next base: position 13,004,847 of record OX467106.1, read on the forward strand.
CACATCCTCCTTCAAACGGCCTCACATGCGCTGCGGTCAAACATTTACAGTGAAATTATGCCCGATGCTCGCTTTACCTCGACTGCAAACGTAATTTACATAAAAAAGATAACAATTTTAACTCCCCTACTTAGAACTTTTCAACGCGCCATCTGCTGACATCTACCGCAATACATATCTCCATGCTTCCGAATATCCGTATGTCTTCCCAATCGAGTCATCCTGTCGTGGCTAGCGCGCACTCGAGCGACGGAGGCCGGCACTTCCCGCGACGGCCGGACACCGTGGTTCCTTCCAGACGCGCCCAGGTCCCCAGGTCCACACCAACGGGACTCCAATTATGATTTATTCAAGAATAAAAGTTTGAAGATTCGACCGATCCGTCCGTTCATTAATTTATAAAGCATCACGGCGTCTGAATTCTCGCGACGCTCCCGAGCAGACATGTCTTTATGATGCTAAGCCTCGACTCATAGGAAAGCGACACTGCATTATTGAATGTAAGATGATTTCCATCCGCCGCCACTTGTCCGCGCCGAGTTGACGGCCGGCGGGGCGCGCCGCGGCTCGCGTGCTCGGGCTGGAGGCGTTTCGTATTCAATATTTCCCCTGAACAAAGTGCGATACCGTTTGCGTTTACGACGACGAAGTAAACCAGGCGAGTGAGGTGATATGTCGGCTAAAGGATGCGACGTTCGCCAGGTCTCGCGGCGGGTGCAGGGAGCAGGAGCGGCGCGCATGGCCGCGAGCGGCGCGCCCGCGCGGCAGCCGCGACGCGGGCCCGCGCCCATCGCCTCCTTCGACCACGACGGCTCCGACGAGGTGAGCAAGCCCGTATGTATCTCTCTCTATCTTCCATCACGAGCGGTGATGATATTTTGTAGAGACCTAAAAAGACTCTGAGCTCGAGTCGAGTGAGTGTTCGATACATTTTGTGTGCGGTCGCAGAGAGTTCCCGAACTTACTCCGCAACTCGAATATTATACTCGACAAACGTGTAAACGGCCTAATTAATATGCCAATTTTCTGCGACAGTTGCGTGCTTAAATAAAATACATCATGTATACATACATCATCGTTCGGGCACGTTCGAGTCGAGTCAGTCCGGACACGTAGTGCGTGGTGGGGCCGCTCCGGTCCCGAGTCTCCCGGGCCTCTACGGAATATCGTCTCTCTCCGCTCGCACGCTCCGCGTTCGTGGTCCGTGCCTCGTTCGCAGGCGTCGCCGGTCGCCCGTGTATAGCGTTCGTATCTATAGGTAGCTATGTTCATGCATGTGACGCGGTCCACAGTCGAGCCCGGAGAGCAAGGTGACGGCGGCGCGGCTGCCCGAGATCCGCGAGGACGCGGGCGGCGCACGCGCGGAGGACGCGCTTGCGCCGCCGGAGCCGCGCGCGCGCTCGCACTCCACACCGGCCGCAGGCGCGGGCGGCGGAGCGCTGGCTGCGCCCCCCACGCCGCGCATCGACATCTCGCGCGCGTCCAGCTCCAGCCACCAGGACTCGCGAGACTCGTCGCCGGAGCTAGCGCTGTTCGCGGGCGGCGGCGGCGCCACGCTCGAGCTGGCTTTCCGCGAGGACGGCGCGCTCGACCTGCGCTCCTCCACCGAGGAGCTCGCCTTCCTGGAGCCGGCGCCGGGGCAGCCGTCGCCGGGACAGCCGTTGCCGGGCGAGCCCGCTCCCGGCGAGCCGGCGCCCGCGCCGCCGCCGCGCCCCGCGCCCGCCGAGCGCCGCCACTCGCGCAAGGACAGCCAGAGCTCGGAGGCGGCGCTGCTGGCCGTGTCGGGGCGCACGTCGCGGCTGTCGAGCGTCGGCAGCCAGTGCTCGGCTCTGTCGCGCGTGTCGCGGCTGTCGGTCGTGTCAGGCGTGTCGCGCTCGCCTTCCCCGCACCGCATGTTGCTCGAGACCTCTTTTTGCGGCCCGAAGCCGATCGAGACCGACCCGGAGATAGGCGCGGGCGCGCTCGTCGACCGCATTCTGGGCCTCGTCGATGAACCACCGGCCGCGCCTGCGCCCCCCGTGGCCGCGCCCGCGGCCCCCGCGAGCGCGCCTGCGCCGCCGCCCGTCATGCTCGTAGACGCGCGCGACCGCCGTGAGGTGCGCACCGAGGTCACGGTGGAGAACGCGCGCCCGGCGCCGGCGCCCCCCGTCCCCGCGCCCGCGCTTGTCGCTCCGGGGCCGCCCGCCCTGGACGCGGACGAGAACGAAAAAGATACGAGGAATCGCAAGCGAACAGAGGATCGCAAGGCCCGGCCACGCGTCCGCCGCGAGCCCTCCGAGCCGGAGGTATACAAGCCTCGAAACAAGTCGAAGGACATCATCCGCATCAAGCTCAAGCCCGACGACAGCTACGAAGAGGAAGAGGAGGCGCGAGGCGAGGACGCGGCGCGCAAGCCCGCCACGCTGGCGCTCGGCGTAACGGCGCGCCCCGCCGCGCCCGCGCCCGCGCCCGCCAGCCCGTCGCCGTCGCGGCGGCGCTCGCCCTCGCCGGCGGGGCCGCCCGTCTCGCGCAAGTCCTCCTTCTGCTCGCTGTTCAAGTCGCGCGAAACGATTGCATCGCCCGAGTCGCCGTCGGAAGCGCTGAGACGAAAGCGCAGCCTGACCGAGGGCCGTACGCGCAGCGAGAGCCGCGACCGCTCCGCGACTCCGACGTCCGGAAACAAGATCCGCGGCTCCGTGCTGTCGCTGTTCCGCACAGCGCGGCGCGGCACCGCCTCGCCGTCTCCGGGCTCGCGCGCCGGCTCTCCCGGCGTGCCGGCCGCGCGCCTGCCTGCCGCGCCGCCGCCGGACCGCCGCCGCGCCGACCGCCTCAAATACTACGAGGACGCGAAGGACGGGGTCATCCACATACCGTTGCGCACGCCGCCCGACGAGCGTGCCGGCCCGCCGCGCCGCGCCTCTGGCGGCGACCCCGCGCCGGCGCCCGCGCCTTCGGCGCGCGACCCTCGCCCCGCCTCTGCGCCGCAGCCGCGAGCGATGCCCGACGCAGCCGGCGAGCCGGAGCCCCCGCCGCCTGCGTCGCGGCCCCCTGCGAAACCGATCCACCGGACCGTGCTCCCCGACGGAAGCATCATCATCCCGCTCCATTCGCCCACAGAGAAACCTCCCGAAGACAAAATCCCAGAGATCGACAGGGTGCCATTACCGCCTGCGAAGACGCCACTCGAGGAAGCGGTGCTGATTGACCGTAAATCGGTGACATCACCGACGTACACGAGTTCAGCACTGGCACCGGAGAGCGAGGCCGGCGGGGCGCTCGTCGGGCCCGCGGGGCATCCGCCGGCGCCGTCGGAGGCAGCCGCCCCGGAACCCGCGCCGGCATTCGGAGATGCACACCAGCGGCGCAAAGAGCGGCTCGTGTTCACGACGCACGTGGGCAGCCGCGAGCAAGTGTTCAGCACGCAGTTCAGCATCACGAAGACGCCGAGCGTCACGAGCGAGATCTCCGGCTCGTTCCCGAGTTTCGAGGGCGAGCCGCCGCTGCGAGACACCCACATCGCGGAGACGACGACGCTCGTGGCCGCCGGAGCGGCGGCCGGCGGGTCCGGGGTTACCACGCCGCAGGAGGCGCAACGCGACTCTTCCGAGTCGGAGCCGAGCTCGGAGGCGGCGCCCTCGCGCGCCGGGAACGATGTCGAGAAACGCGTGCTCGTGGTGAGTGCCCGCGCGAGAGCCCGTCACCGCTTCTCTGACGGTAGGAGGTAACGTTCACGCGCTGGCCTATATGTGACGCAGGTGGCGCAGGAGTCGTTCGAAGAGGAGTTGCCGTACGTGCCGACCACGCTGCCGCAGGAGCGGCCGGTGGCGCTGCCGATGGTGCCGGTGCGCGAGCGCGGCGGCGTGCGCGTGTCGGGCGTGCAACGGCCGCGCGCGTGCGCGCCCCCGGCCTGCGCCCCTGCGGCGCGCGCGCCCGCGCCCGCACCCGCGCCCCCGCCCGCCGACAAGCTGCGCATCAAGCTGCCGCGCCGCCCGCGACCCCCCGCCTCCGCCCCGTCGGTGCCGCGGGCCGACCGCTCGCGCACGCGCAGCGGCGGCGACTCCAGCGGTAAGACACACGTCGCGCTCACTCCGCGCGCGACACGAGCTCGTGTGCGAGCGCTACTATCACTTGGGTTACCGCGATCACTACAGTAGTTTGTAACAGGAGGCGGACACACTTACAATATTTAAGTTCGAATAGGTTTTATTTAAAAGCACACTTGGTTACCCAGATTAGCTGTAACAGCGTCCGCTAGCCCAGAGTAGATAACGAGCGTGGGTGTCGGCAGGCGGCGAATCGCGCGCAAAAGCGGAATGGATCGACTTCGAAGAGGTTCCGGAGCGGCGCAAGCAGCCCAAACGCATCCAGACGCTGCCGGCGGCGGCGGGCGCGGCGCCGCTGGTGTTCAGCTACGTGGAGCCGGAGCAGTGTCGCTGCGAGTGCCACGCGCACGCGCGCCCCGCCAGCGACGAGCAGCCGCTGCTCGCCGAGGACATGCGGGCCTCCATCATCAGGTGACTAACTCGCACGACGCGAGGGTCCCGTTATCTACCAGCTCGTACCAGAGACGCTAAAAGCCGCTCAGTTTCCGAAGCGCTCTCGTGCATACTTGTCAATACGAAGCTCCTTGTACCGACGAAAGACGTTATCTAGCGCGCGCCCATCCAGTGACGCCTTGGACGTTGTAATACCCATTTAGAATTCTGGCCACCGATGCGATATCTTACAATAGCGAAAGCAACTCGATCGTTTCACTCAGGTAGGGGAAAGTGGGGTAGATTCATACAAGGGGCACCGTCATACACTAGATATATCTGATGTTAGGCGCACATCAACAGAATGTCTTATGCGTGTATGCGTAGCTTACTTAAGTGTGTGGTTGCTGACGGAGTTTGACAACAGTCGGGATGAAACGTGCATCGGCGTGACACAAAACGTGATTCGGCCAGGCGGAAGTAATTTAATAACATCACTTTTAACGTCTTTTTTTAATAAAAGCTGCTCTCTAGATTATTCAGTTTTATCTTATTTAAAAGATAATAGGATCAAGATTGTGAATTGATCTGTGAATAATTCTATATGTGGTTGTCTTTTCTGTAGCAACATTTTGATTTCATTTTCTTCTGATGGGGTAGATTCATACAATAGTGTACGGGGCACATTCATACAGTATGAATGTGCCCATTTTTTATTTTATAGTAACAAATCTCAATGAAAGCACAGGTGGTGATGAACTTACAATAGCTGGTGATGAGCTTACGTTGGCGCTAAACTTGGTGATGTTTCTGGTCGAACGCTTATGACTTTGTCCAGAAATATCTCGCTTTCATTGCTTTCACAACATCTTGCATCAACAGTGATAGATCTTGCTAACCCTGTACCAACTACTTCTAAGGTATTGAAGACACCAAAAATTATAAGGCCTTTCCCGAGAGCACACAAACAAAAAAAAGTCAATCACTTGGTAAATCAAGAAACTACACGGACACGTCCGAGAAGAATAGAATTGAAGAATTGGAAAAATCAAAGAGATGAAGATATTAGAAAAAGAACGAAAAAGTATAGCAAGAGAAATAAAGAGAGCGTTGAGCTTATTAAATGAACATTGTCAAATCAAGTAGACCAAAAAAACTAAAACCAAAGAGATTGAAATAATTTGATAGTTACAGTGAAACATAATTATATCAGTCAGAAAGTTCTGCTTCACTTTTCAACGTTCTTGAAGAAAACTAAGAAGAAGATGATAATGAAATGCTTGTTGACCCTCAAAATGTCAAAGATGGTGCATTTGCGCTCGTTAAATTTGAAATTTCACACGTATGAATCTGACTCATAGCCTGTATGAATGTACCCCACATGCGGGGCACTTTCATACATTTCTAATTTTTTTTTTAACTGTTTTAGAAAGTCGTACAATTGTATTTACACAAATTTGATGTTTTTGATATAAAGCCAGATAGACTATTGATTTTTGATGAATGGATATAGATATCGATACACGAGATAATTCTATAAGACAAAATATAAAAACTGTATGAAGCTGCCCCACCTTCCCCTAGGTAGTACATTTCGTTACCTACTTGTCATCGTAAAAAAAAACTGGTGGCTACCTGTGCCATCTCTAGTTTGACAAAATCCCTTTGTGTGCTCGGGTCTCCCACTAGAGTACGCCGAGCTTGAGTTTATTGACAAAACACTTTAAGAAAAAGCCATCTAGCTACAGTACTGTTCATGACTCATTAACATCGCATGTGAGGCAGGTGTCGCCAGTCGCAGATAACACTATCCCGGTAGCACCGCTCCGGTAACATCCGCCTCTGTCGCAGCTCGTCGTCGGCCGAGTGCGGGGACTCGGAGCCGCTGTCGCCGGCGCGCGACCCGCTCGCCAGCTAGCCGGCGCCGGCGCGCGACCCGCCCGCCAGCCAGCCGGCGCCGGCGCGCGACTCGCCCGCCAGCCAGCCGGCGCCGGCGCGCGACCCGCCCGCCAGCTAGCCGGCGCCGACGCAGCCCGCCTCTTCCTTCTACCACCTTACACACCTTTTATAAATCGTATTCAATCGGCTCAGATGAGATGTTATCTTTTTTGAGATGTAAATTTACCCGTTCACTAGGTATAAATCGTGTTTATAGCGACGTTTGTATCTGTCCTACTAACCGTCTTGCATTGTTTGATGTTTATTGAATCGTTCGACGCGTATTTCGATGTTGCGGTGTTGCGCGCCGCCTGCTGCGTCGTGAACGTCCTTCGACATGCTGCCTTGTCGGTCGTGCAGCGCGACGTCATGTGCCGCGCCGGCGGATCCGTAATGGGAGTTTCTCATTGCGACCGGTTCAGGCGCTCACGAAAAACCTACGCGACCGTATGCCTACGCAATAAGGTTCGCAGTCGCATAGTTTTTGCCCAAGAGTCGCAATAAGATAGTCACAGTACGAAGGCTGATGCAATACGAATAAATGAGCGAATTACTAAGGGGGAGCAAAACGTATGGAAAAGGAGACAACTCCCCTAGCGTCAATGGCCACTATTTTTGAATACATTTTATCTATTAGTCGCATATCGCGTAATTCTTGCAAACCCTCTCGCCGCAGACTCCGAGCCGGCAGGCCGGGCGCCGCCGGCGCGGCACCGGAATTCTCGTACTCAAGAGCACGACCAATGTTATTTAATATTATAGTATTTATTCTAAAGCGAGATGCTTGTGAGCGCATCCGACACCTCATCGCCAGTAGGTACCCGTAGAGAGCTCGCGGTTTATTGTACGATCTAAGTTGTAAAATATTCCTATGGGAGTAATATCGCATCGAGGGACCCGGGTGCTTCGCCCCTAGCTCGGGGAGCGCCCGTTAAGTAATCACTAGAGACAACTCTCCGCGAATACGTACGTAAGACTCGCCATTCCTTTCGGCCGCGGCCGGCGTCGGTGCTGGTCGTCGACGTATGATCGCAGGACAGTTCATGAACCTGTTCGTCGACGAGTCCGCGAGATCGTTCTTGTTTTGTAGTATTCTCTAGCAATAGGTAATGTTAGTACTTGCAGTGCAATAATAGTACCCCATAAGGGGGTGGTTTTGTGATAGAAATGTATCTAAAGCGCGCCACACACGGGCGGTCAGTTGATCTATGTATCTTTTGTAATTTGAACCGATCAATGGCGCTCTGTGGAGTAATCTTACGGATTGTGTCCAAAAGTACCTACACTTAGACGTAATTCATATATTTTTCTTGTTTTATTTTCAATTTAAAAGAAGATAACATGGTATGATAAAAGCGACTACTTATTAAAGATTGGTTTAGCACGAGCTGCCTAAGTGTGTACAGGTATTATTTGATTTTACTTAATACATTATAACAGGTATTGCAAAATTGGAATTCACCGTGTGTGGCGACTTTAAAAGTGGTGTATATTGACTTTGGATGCAATTTTAAATTACCTATATATATCGCTGTAAATTGTAAATTACGAATATATTGTGAATCCTCACGCGGGAGCGACGTAGTGTACTAGCTGGAGTCTGCAAGACTCGAGTGCGTGCCCTCACTCCCCGCGCCGGGTGCTGCTCAGAGCCAAAGTGCACTCTCATATCTATAAATTAAAGAATATATTTTATGAGCAGCATCTTTTTGGCACAATCGAAGTTTGTCTCTCAAATGTTTTATAATAGATGCGTAAGTATTTGCAACTATATTTGCAGCGTTGTTCCGTAATTCACCCGTAGGGAAGCATCCTCGTGCGACGTGCGTCGTGCATGCCGCATACCTTGTTATCTGTACGCGTCACTCGCCTCATGCGGCGTCGCACAGCGCACGCACTCGACGCGCAGTCGGGCAACTAGCGGCAGTGGTGTTTTTCTGCGGTCTTCAGTCCATGTGACCTCGATGCATGCGCACACGGAAGGCGGAGCTAACAGCTGAACCGCCGACGTTCGAAGTGCGGAACGGAGGCCTCGGTAGAAGGGTAGAGAGAGAGAGAGAGGAGAGCGACACTTCCGGCTAAAATAACCACATAAATAGAAATATACGCTGTATTCCCACACCCGGCAGGCGGAGCGACCGCGGCGTGCGCGGCGTCCCTCGGCCATGCGTTATGCGCAAAATTTGCATTTACTATTATAGAGTACCTCTCAATGTTTTCACTCGTTACCGATTTGGTGAAACTGCTCCACTAGCTGCTAATTTAGCTTGTATCTATTGTTTGTACTTATGGTTTTGGTCTATAATAAAAAATTGTCGAAAACTAGTTAACGAATTCAAAGACGGATCAGAATGGCTCACCGTGACCCGGAGTACGTTCCTTATTCCTAATGTAATGTCACGTCTGAAGCTCGCGCGAAACGAACTCCCGCCGCGAGATAGAGGCGGCGAGGCTCGCGCTCGGCTCCCACACTCGCAGAGTATCGTAACTCGACTATTCATCGTAATCGATTGCCAGTAAGACAAGTTTGTTAAAAAATATTTTCAAACGACACGGAACCTTTCAGTGAATCAGTAAAGCTCAAAATCAAATATGTACTGATCGTTTAGCTGTTCCGTTCGGGCTCGGGTCGAGTCGTGTCTACGCAACCAAGCCCGCACTACCGGCGCGGGCACGCACGTCGTCCGCCAGCGCCGGCTTCGATGTGTCGCCACCCTCGCAGGCCGAAACACACGGTCTTACCCCCGGTACAGCTCGAGTGGCCTCGCGCACCATACTGGACCGAGCGAAACACTATTATATGACATTGGAAACTGTGTCAAACTGTCGAGTAATTTGAAAGAGCTGTGCGAACAAACAGACGCTAGATGCGACTTCCGTTTCTCTCGATACTATTTCAAACGATGCGACCGCGACGTCCTCGCGTGCGTGCTGACCCTCGTGGAGTAACCTTGTCATCGTTCATATTGACGAGTACAGTACAGTATGGTGTGTCGGCCTTTCTAGCGTGTGAAACGATAGGCTGCACGAGCAGGCAGCGTGTCGGTGGTAAGTCGCCTCGCGGCCCGGGCTCACGCGTGTACAGCACGCACGGGAACGCAATGTAATCACGTCGAATAAGAAACGATTCTATCAGTTTAAGCAAAAGTCTGAAACGAAGACAAAATATATGAAATTTGCTTTCTGTTCAGAGTTTCATTTCCTAGCACACGAGGGCTGCGCCGGGAGCGAACCCACCCCGCGTATGGTAACAGTAAAACACCAAATTCATAAATAAAAAAACTTTTTAATTACACGCTTCGTACGAACGGGACAAAGATCGAATATGCGCGGAGCAGAGCGGCAACGAAATAAATGCAAGTATTTTATACAAGGACAGCGCCGCTCGCCGCCGCGCGCGGGAGCCCTGCCGCCCGGCGCGGCGGCTGTACAATCCCGCATGCGAGAACAATGGCAATTTAAATTTGTATTTTTTTACATAAAGTATACTCAAGTGTGAGTATCGAGACAATATATCTATAAATAATGGGACGATGTAAGTCGCGATGCGGTGCTGCGGCGGGGCGGCGGGGCGGCGCGGCGGCGGGGCGGCGCGGCGGCGCGGCAGATCACTTGAATATCTTGCCCTGGTTGAACTTGCGGCCCTGCTTGTCCGTGCCGGACCACGAGAAGTACTCTCGGACTAGTTTCTTCGTCTGTTCGCTCGAGGGGTCGAGTTTTTTCCAGTCATATGACTCGTAGTCGATCTACAAAAATCAAATTAAAAAATTCAAATCCCGGACGGTGAGCAGCACGTTTAGCATTTTCTATTCCGACTAAACTAACGGTTTAATTGTGGGTAGGAAGAGAAATGATTTCGTCCGACATAATTTTCATGCAGTAAGTATGACGTCACGACTCACGCCGCACTAAAGGCATCGGACGGGGCGGCAAGCATCGGGGCAAGCATCGCGGGAGGCGTCGGGGGACATTGAGTAATGATCAAAACAAAATATTTACATTGCTGAAGGATTCTTCGTTCCACGTCTTGAGACAAGGTTTGTGCAACAGAGTGAATACAAACTTCATTAGAAACACTTCCAATACAACAATTACATTTATGAACGAGTTGTTTAACTTTTTGACTAAAACTAAAAATGAAAGTCTACCTTCATTAGTTCCCAGTTAAATGGCTTGTGAATTGTGATGCAACGCATTCTGCGAGACATCGTTTGACTCTACATGTTATGGCACAACTACAAAATGGCAACGTATTTGGAAATAAGTGAACATTAGGGGTGTACTGAAGGTGATGGTGAAGGGGGGCGCGGTGTGCGAGAGCGAGAGCGCGCGTTACCTGCCAGTCGGGCGAGAGCGGGAAGGCGAGCTCCTGGCCGCGCCACACCCACACGCCGGAGATGGTGGAGTCGTTGTCGGCGCCGAACAGGCACACGGACGCGAACGCCTGCTTGCGCATCTTGTCCAGCCGCTGGAACATGCCTGCGACCGCGCACAAACAAACATTTCAACAAACGACCAGCAGACGGACACCTTCCCGACGTTCTGTGCGTAGTTCGTACACATGGGTTAAAGTATTAAAGTTCTACGTATCGCTGCGATGGCTATGGCCATGCGTAATCTCTTACCATCGAGAGTGTCCCGTTCGTCTCACTATCCTTACATCAGTCCTGCCGACACGGGTACTTTTGAACTAAGAACCAAAGCGAACCAACCGAGGAGTTGGTACTCGACTAGTCTGACTGCACGCGGCACGCACCTGTGATAAGGTTGCAGCTCATGAAGACCTTGGCGAGTTCCTCGGGGTACTTGTACTCGGCGAACCAGATGGAGTAGTGCTCGGGGTCGAACTTCTCCCAGAAGTAAGGGATCGACTTGGCTTCGTCCTCGTTCGAATAGCACCGCTTGAAGTCGTCCATGTTGAACGTGCTGGAACGTGACGACGCTTTTGACATTTATATTGCATATTTACACTAAATTTTTTTTGTTTTTTTATATTGACATATGCATAATGTAAAATTTAATTATAAATGTACGCATGAACTCCTGTTACAACCGTTCACATGAATGTGAAAACTACAGAAAACAATAACACGTAAAACCGTACAGAGCAAGCGACACAGTAGCAGACTGCGTGAGCTGCGCCGCAGAACCGCCTGCACAGTAAAAGCACATTTACGACGAGACGCACTATATATAATAAATCACTACAAAGATCAAAAGATATAGAAAATAAGGTATACTATTCTGTGAGTTTTTGAATGACTAGTTGGCGTCGGTGAAAAAATGCAATACAATGAATGACTAACTTTTTTTTTTTTTTTATATCTGACAGGCTAGGTGTTTTGACCACAGCACACCTGATGTTAAGTGACGATGTGTTCGAAGATGGTAAAGTACACCTAGCCTGGAATGGAACTGGCTCTCAAGTGAGGCTGCCGGAACACACCGTTAGACGCTTGGCGGCAGATTTTCAACTTGAGGGTGGTAGCTAGCCAGCCGAGTACTAGAAAGTACTCTACCACCACGCTATGGTTTCCTCACGATGTTTTCCTTCACCGGCAGCTCAAGCTCATTGTTGGGGTTTGAACCCACGCCATTCGGCATGCGAACCTACCGCGCTAACCATTGAGCCATCATCGCTACTATTACAATAACTACATTACATTGAAATAACTGATTAAACTTATTTATAAATCTTGTGTGGCACGGTGCTGCTAGCTAGCTTGTCTTATGTAACCCGTGTCTCATCAAAATAAATAATGATTTGAACGCGATTCGATATTTGCAAGAAAACCCATTGTAACGTATTTTTTTAATGTAAAGCCCCATAGTTCCGGTCGTGCCGCGTCGCCCTACTCACACGTATGTCGATCTTGACTCACCCTTTAGGCATGGAGTCGAAGGGGTCTTTTGACTCTTTGGGCTTCTCGTCCTCGAAGTCGTCGGCGGGCTCCGCGGGCGGCGCCTCCTTCTTTTTGGGCTCCTTCTCTTTCTTTTCCTTTTTGCAGGCGTCCTGCTGGAATACACATTGTTTTTTTTTTCGGTTAAGATTATAAATTATAGTTACTCACACCTTCGTAAATGGCCGAACTATTGCGAGTGAACGTTTGGCACACTATAAAAAAAATTTACTGTCGCGAGAAGTAAATAAAAAATAATAATTGATATTCGACTACCGCCAAGATTCCCGGAGGCACCTCCCGAGCTAGCGCTGCTCGCAGGGAACCACTTATCGCACGAGTGACGTGTCTACAAACACTAGCATCATAGGGTTGATTATCTAATACCTTTAAACGAGCAATTCTTGTATATAGGTATATGTCTTGAATATATATATTCTGAATCTCGGAAACGGACCCAACGATTTTCATGAAATTTAGTATGCAGGAGGTTTCGGGGGCGATAAATCGATCTAGCTAGGTTTCATTTCTGATAGCGAAAAGTAAATCGAGCAAAGCTCGGTCATCCACGTACTGTACATAAAGAAGGTAGTAGGTATATATAGGCGGCAATTATATAGGTAAATTCACGTGTATATGACACTGCAACCGACAGCAGCGCCGCTGGTGGCAGTACCTGCACCGAGACACCCTCAGTGCAGCCGAGGATGGAATTCTATACAAGGTGTTGGACTTGCGAGCCGCAAACAATGCGTCCAGTCATTGCACAAATAAATTGGGTTTTCGGTACAAAATTTGCTGTTCAACTGCACTGCGCAGTGTCGTTAACAAAATTAGCAGGAACTTATAGGCTCTATGTTCGCATTGACCGTCATAACGTAGATGAAGCTAGAGAGAACATATTGTCAAAAAAAAAAAAAAAAAGTTAGCATTTTTCCAATATGGCGGTTGCAGATTTGGAACATTAAACTGTAACACTGCCAAATTACAACACTTGACCTTTTGTAAGTCAGCGCCGTTCCCTGCAACCGGAGCCCACGCGGCCGCGGCATCGATCTGCCGCCAGGGCAGCCGCGCGCCGCGTGTACTGGCATGTAGTACGTCTTACTTTTTTGTTCTGTGTGAGCTCGGCATATTTCTTGGGGTCGAAGACGGGCGCGGCGGCCGCGAGCGCCACGTCGCCGACCACTGCCTTCACCTGCGGCTGGTTGCCGACAGTCAGGAACCAGCGCTGCACGTTCACTAGCGACGCCCGCACCGACGGATCCAGCACGTGCTGGAATGTTTTATTATATTTCTATTGGAATTTCTTTATAAAAAGTGCGGCAAGATGGTTCGCCAGATAGTAGGCTCACCGCCACTTATGGACACGTGCAACATTGGTGATGCTCTGCACAGAGACCTTCACGAGGGTATGCCACATCCAGTGCAAGCGGAAAGTCGATCAATATTAAATTCTCACAGTAGAATCATGATTTTATCAGAATCTATTAAGTATGTGTATATGTCACAATAAGGTGTCTATTACTGCATCACAGGGTTTGTGATCGAGAATAGCCCCTCAGGAAGATTTGTTTGAGCATAACATATCGTATTTGAAAGGCTGTAAACGAAAATGTTGACTATTAAAAGAAGGAGGTTGATTTTGCCCATTCTTGCATCATCCCAGCGACAAACGAGTTGTCTATTTTATCCAGTTTTGTCCTATCACAACACAGAGGCACAGCAGTGCAGATAAACAATAACGTTGTGTACCTGGAAGGCGTGCAGCAGGGTGGAGAAGACGATGACGTCAGCGAGCGTGATGCGCTCGGTGACGAGGAAGGTGCGCGTGAGCAGGTGCGCGTCCAAAACTTGCAGAGCAGACAGGAGGTCCTGCTTCGCACGCTCTACGTTCTGGAAACACAACATCACATTTGTAATATAGCAAATTAATTATAATAATCTAACTTCTCGGATGCCAGGACCTCGCCCAGCGACTGGCTAGCAATAATATCTGATATAAGAAAAAGCCACAGTGAACTTAGCCTTTCATTGATTGATTTGCATACAAAGTACAAACTAATTAATTTAAAACATCATGTTAAGCAGTCATAGTCCATTTTGATAGATTGTATTAAAACATACAAATATAATAAACATCTACTTTATAAATTGTTTAACATCTTCTTTTCTACCATTTATGACTGTACCTCAAGACACAGGTCTTCTCTAGAGTGAGAGATGAGGTCACCCTATCATATAGAAAATTCAGTTTTTGAAAATATTTCCCCACATAATTTACATTGATTATTGTTTTTATTGCATGCTGTCTGCACCTATAATTGTTGTGACACTTACTGTATACATCTTTTTTCCTTCTTACTTTTTGTCATACAATAGTACATAACGTTGGTGTTTATAATATAAATTAATAAATAATTAATAAACCAAGAAGCCATAGCATTATGAAAATTAATATTTTGTTTGCGTGGTATAGGTTCCAACATCATCAAACATTCCATCTAACTCACTGGAGCTACTATGGCAGTGCTCCAGAGACTTGCTCTGATACTTCAATGAGCTGGGTTGGCTTGGGTAGATGCTGGTAGGGGGAAATGCACAAAATACCCCAAGCGGGACATCAGTGCAGGACTTATCACACCCACTATGAATAAGAATAGGTTCCAACGGAAGGGGTTACATTTTCCACCATTGCACATTACCTGTTTGTTAAACTGCATGATGCCGAGGTAGGGGAAGACCCAGGCACAGGAGGCAGGCAGCAGCTCAGAGTCAGCCCACGAGGCCCACTGCCACACGCGCGCCTGTGTCGCCAGGTCGCCGCCACGCAGCTTCGCATCGGCCACTGGAAACGTGCCCTTATTTATTAATATCAAGCAACAAACATTTTACCTAGCTTCCAAATATATTGCATTGGTTCGAACATTGGATGAATGGATTTTAGTAAAATTAAGAGCAGTGATAGCTTGCACTTCACACAGGCACATAGGCTACTTTTTTAATGCCTGAAAAATTTACAATAATTATAGCATGGGGGAAATTGCTAGTACCATTGACCAAATACTAATACCATCCTCATAGTGCAGGTTGAACAGCTATGCTTATAACAAAGCACTCAACAATACAACTCAATAAATGTTGGTTAAATTAACCAAAATTAGCTAATCCATAATCACATTTCAAGTGTTATCACATAAATAATGTATTTTGTATGCATGAAAAAGCGTGTAAATAGTGATTTAAAATTGAATTTAGCTACTTCTTAGAAGAAAGTAGGTCTAGAAGTTAATTTTTAATAGTCTAGTTCTAAAGTATCATTAGTAATTTAACTTGTATAATGTGTTTACAAAATTTAACTAAACATGAACAATTCTATTTCAAGTCTCCAAGACATCAACAAAGAATGCAAGATAGTTTAATAAAAAAATGCACACATTTAATTTGCCTCAGATGCAGTTTTAGTTTGATGAAATGATAAGGTAATAATGGGCATATAAGTGTTACACTGAGTTTTGCATCAACTAATATAAATATATATTTTTTCAACAAACAGATTTGTTTAATAATGACTTACATGGGCATAATAATATATGTAGATTGTTTTAATACTTTGAAACAAGATAAAATTCGGGTATTACAAACGACAGTTGAGTCACAGACAAGTGCATTTGATGATTTAATAGAGAAAGCAAATAATGCGTGCCGATGTGCGTTTCTTTGATAATAATTGATAACAGAATGAGCTTGACAGGTCAACCTTGAATCATCTGTTAGATCAGCTGTTTACCACAATTTAAGGATTCTAAAGGAATAACGAGTTTCTATACACCGAAGTGTATGTTGCGACATGTCTAGAGGTTAAAGCTTGAATATTTATGCCGTTATTTAACAGAAATTACAGTTAGAGGTTATCAAGAAAAGGGTCAGAAAGTGATGCTAGGAAGGGTGGAGACTCACCGTAGTAAGCGATAGCATTGCTCTCGGAGAGCAGTACTTTCCCGTCGGCACTTTCGTAGGCTGGCACCTATAACAACACAGTTTACACGTCACCCTCACATCTGCCGACATTATCACTGCATTTATCACACAAACCGTCTTCGTTCGACACTCACTTTACCCGCCGGGAACTTCTTTAGGAAATCTTCTGACTTGTTCGTTTCACCGAATACAAAGTTAGGGACTACTTTCACCTCAGCCCCGGAGTACTGTGCGGCGATCAACGCCTTGTAAGCACGGAAGTTTTCCGGATAAGTATAAAGTACCTATGGAAATAAACACGGTATCAGTTACTGAGTAAACAGACGAAGTTAAAAACTTAGCAACCATCGAAATTATATGCCGATGATTGAGATATTTCACGGTAAAAATTTCAACCTACCCCGGCCGCCATGGTTGACTTCGGAAAGAGAGGGGAAGAGAAGGCGATGGAGGGCGGCTGCAACTCGTTGACATTGACTTTAACTTGACAGTCAAAATAAGTATTCCGCATCACGCAGAAACTTAAACACTGTATAGTAATAGTACATAAGTGTTTGTGTGGGGAACGCGGAGAGCGTCGTGTCGCTAAACTAGTGTTTTTTCGAGTTTTTATGCATAAAAATAGTGGTGTTTTATTTATAAAGTGCCGAATTACAAGCACGAGTGTGGGAGAATGATATAGTGTGGTTAGGCGTGACTTTTCGTCTTGCTTCCAAAACTCCATCCAGAGGCTTATAGTAAAGTCGCCACTACTTTACTAAGGCATGACTTGATTTGACTAGGACCGACTAGACTTGATCAAGACTAGACTTTGACTGTAACTATATATGATAAAGAAGCTGAAAAATTAAGACTACTCACAAAATATAGAAACATTGAAACTGGCAGAATGCACAGTGTGCGATGCCAAGAAGAAAGAGTAAAAAAAGTGTTTGTGTATGCCTTGTGATGCCTCTGAGGTGTATGCTAACTTTATCTATATCTTCAAAAGAGCAATTCTTGTATATATATATATATATATTCTGAATCTCGGAAACGGCTCCAACGATTTTCATGAAATTTAGTATGCAGAGGGTTTCGGGGGCGATAAATCGATCTAGCTAGGTTTCATTTTCAGAAGACGTTGTTTTATCCGTGTTTTAAGGCGAGCAAAGCTCGGTCAATTAGGTACTAAATCCTAAATAGCACTGCGAGTTCTCTGTCTCGAGCGCAATCATCTGTACTTCGAGAGATAGAGCACGCTCGCCTAGAAGTAACCCATAGACTTGAAGATAGATTGTAAGACAATTAAATTAATAATTAAATTATTATGTAATTAGATTTAATAGACTGGAAAAAACAGATTGTGTCAATCGGAAAACAGCCTGACCGATTGGGCCAAGATTTTCTTTGTGTAACATATATTTATTACTTGATTATTCGATACTTGAAAATATCGAAATGTAAATAAGAAGCAGAAACATTGTATTATTTTTCAAAACTTATGTTTTTTCGAATATTTATATGTATATTAATATAAATCGTGAAGTCTTAAACTCACCACTACTTTTTAAGAATTAAATTGGACGCGACTGTGACATTATGACTAAGCATTAAACTTGTTTTTATCATGGAATCATTAATATGAAATTTTTGTTATTTGCTATACAAGGTGCAATGTTAACAAAAAAAAAGAAGAGTACTTGACAATATTTCTCAAAAAAACAGACAATAAATGTGTGGAAACCTCGTGGAAACACTACTTCATAAAGCATAAATCAATGATAATAATAATTGTTCTATAAAATCGATATCCTAATGGACTTCAAAACGGCGGACCGGTTGTAATGAAATTTTCAGAGAATATACAGATTAGCCCAGCGGGTGATCCTGTTTATAATACTTGTGTAGCTTGGTTGCAATCGGATCAGCAGAATTTGAATTTTGTTTTTTAGGTGTACCCGTGCAAAGCTGAGGCGGGCCGCTAGTTACTATGAATACAAAACAAATTACAGTATCACTGGTTTTTTTTGTTTCTGACATCGCAATTTATGTATTTACTAGAGTCAAATATTTCGATATTTTCAAATACTTTAAGATAAATATAGTAAAATAAATCTAAGTCGCAGTCACCCAAAATAAGTCGGTAAATCAAGGTCAAGTCTAGTAATGCCCTAGTAAATAAGTGATGCCATGGTGAAGTTGTGAGTTTTGGAAGTAATAGGGAAAGTCATGTGACATCTAATTCTATCACTTTCTCACACTCACGCAGCGAAAAGTAATTCAGCATACCTACTATTTTCATATAGGTATACATGAAAACTTGAATATGTATATTTTTTTTTCTAAATTGCAATGATTGATTTCCGCGTTCCCGCCAAAACACTTTTTTCGTTTTTCTTCTCTTTTATGTATAACTTGCCAGTATTAAACAATTAGATATTACAATTGGGTGTTTTATAAAAATAAATAAGTTCCTTTTTGATCAGCGCGATCCATCCTAGATCACGTCGTTACTTAAAACTAGGTAGGATGTGGTAAAACGCGAACCTGATGAGATGGAAAACTACTTCAATCCCTTGATATAAGTATTTTGAAGAAGATTAATAAATTGCATTAGTTAAAGGTTGAATTGGGTAAAGTTGGTTGTTGGTTAACCAAGGAAAAACTAAATTCAGCTTCATTTTTCTAATTTTGCGTGGAGCGGAAGAGAGGAGATTATTAACAAGAGACTGGCAGCATTTGTGGGAATTAGGAAATTTATTTAGATCGATTGTAAGAGGAAGGTGTATTGTATCGGGTTTTCTTTTGTAAAATTAATTGATTTTAGATTAACGCAGGGTTTCTAACCCATTTTATCATATTTGTGTCAGGAAGTTATATATTGATAAACTGAAATGGTAAGTTAAAAATGTAGCATTACGTTTTCTAACATCGTAAATGGAAGAGGGTGCTTCTGGTCTTGAGGCATACATTTTAGTGCTCAGCATTTTCTGGTCTAGCTGAGAATTGGCACCGCTTATTTTGTGTTTCTGTTTTGTTTAAAATATAATTCAAGTACTGACTTGATCTGATAATGCATTAAATGCGTACATATCCACATTTTATGAACAGGGGACTGTCGTGTCGTGACCATGTCCAACCTGATTGTAGAATCATCTTTTCTTATGAGTTACAAACCCTTGTATTAAGACTAAATGCAACGGTTTTATCCATTGCTATTTATTAGATTTTTTATAATAGATCACTTCTATAATTCCAACAACGGTTTTATGGTCTCCACAACACAATGGTTCACTGATACTGAGACCATATTGTCATTGGGAATGGATTGACTGGGGTTGTCGGTTAAGTATGTAACTTCTCTGCACTAAGGGTTGGTATAGGGAAAGAGACTTTTGCCTCGCAGTGTGATTATGACTGCAATTATTATAAGGTAACCTTGTTGCAGTGATTGTATTTATTTGGGATTACATTTTGATGTGACTATTATTTTCCAGGGTAACGAGAACTCGATTCCGATGGAACTTTGTTCCAACTGTAAGTGTTATTATCCTCATTGATTTTCCGATGCAGTCTTTCCTCGTCCTTTCATTTAAACTTTAATATACTAATTGCTTACTTGCCTAATCAATATTAGTATCTAATTGGCTTTATTAAGTAAAGCTGTATCAATGTTTCTAAAATACTAACTTTCATGACTAACAGTGCTTTTATTGTAATCTATATGATAATATGTAAATGTACGTACAAGTCTCTCTTGAGTATCCGAGTGCCTTTACTGTTGACAAGTTGAATGTAGGGTGTGCATAACGAGGGTAACGGAAGGTTTGTTTTCAGCGCGTGTTAACTGCATTGATTTTAAGGTGGAGAACTGTGAGTGTCGTAGTGCCACTCGCGTCCGATTGTCATCTCCATGTTAGACCGCACGAACACACCATTAGAGTCCAGAACAATTTTTCTGTTCATATCAAAATGCCATATACAGGCAACTATGGAAATCTCAGATCTGTTACTCATACAAAAATCAAACAGATTTTGCTACATAAAACTTGCCATTTTCACTTCTTTCTTCTTTCAGTTAAGCTTTTTATCCTGGGCTATCTCAATATATATGATTATGTATATATATATTGGCTTGCAATGAGTTGTTTTACATGATGACTGTGCATAATTCCTCCACCCTGATGTTAATATAAAAATTGTTCTGGATTGAAACAACATTTGTTCATAATTGTTTGTTAGTGCATCCTGCGTAACGTTGGCTGCTAGTTCTAGTGGAGCTAATGCGATGAATGTTCTAGAACGCTGCTATCACTCGGGTGCGAGGAATCTATGCAGGTGGGAGAGGTCTGTCCATCCTTTGGTACTATAGTAATATTGACTTATTGGTTGTGTAGTCCACATACTATGCTGGCTATTCTGAGACTTGACTAGACACTTGCCAAATTAGTATTTATTATACTAAATATAAACAACTGATTTTAACTTCAACTGAAAGTATAATAAATGATAGTGACTTTAATTGGCATTGCCACTTTCGGCAGTTACTCATTGGTCAGCGTAACTACTGGACTGGTCATGTTAATAAACTCACACATCTTTATAAGTATGTGATGTATAGAAATTCAGTGATCGATGTTTAGTTGGAGGCCGACCTCTCCCACTGCTTCATAATTGTTAGTTTGGTTCGTCAGCAGATGAATAATGAAGTGCCACTGAAGTCTTCAGTGGCCGAACCACCAGTTTATATGAGACTAGATTAAATTGCATTAAAATATGAATATTTCAATGCTATTTCTCATAATTAGCCTTAGATCAAGTGTTCTTCTGAGTCGGGACATAAGCTGCCCTATGAACAATTTCAGTATTTAAAAATCTTGCTAGTATAGTTCTTTAAAATTAGGTTTAGAGATACTCGTTTTGCTAACTTTAGTTGAAATCTGTTTGTTTGTATGGTGCAGACCACAGCCATTTATTGTTTATGCCACGAGGAGAAGCAATAGATGGATCTTGTATTTGAATGCCTCTCAGGGCTGGAGTTGGAGAAGGCCCAGACCTGATATTAATTAACTTATAAATGTTTACCTCCATTATAACAAACTTGTTTTAATGGAGAATGACTCGTACTTTCGCCCGATTATTTTTTTGTTTAGACTATTCTCATATAAACTGGGTACTGCAAGAGTCAACATGGCTCAGGGAAGGCTGATTATACGTGGCCGCTTTCTGCATTGGAAATGATAGATTATTTATCGCTTTGTATGTTATTTATAGGATACAGTCAGCAACGAAGGTCAATGAAAAATAGTGTAAATTTTCAATGTCTTTTGAATAAGTCTTTTACGAACTAACAAAAAAGTTGAGATTATCTGGGGACGTTCTGTTTGCATCCGAGTAGGTAGAACAACTATCAACAGCAGAAGATAAGCTCTTAAACGCAAACATCTTTCGTCGCTGACTGTACTTGTTCAGTGTAACCGCCGTCGCCGACGTGACGCGGCGCGCACTGAGAATATTCATGAGGGTATTTACGCGTGACCCCAGGAACGTTGCATTATAAGTGTTTCTGTGTACTTAAACAATGTTTTGGGATATTTACAAGTTCCGTTTTAAAATCGGGCAGCCTGCCACAATTATAATAACTTTCTTATTTCAATGTTATTTTGCACTGAGAAGAAAATTAGATATGCAATGCTAAATTGTAGTATGAATGTTATTGAGACTAAGTGCCACGGCCACTAAGTATGCCATGCTCCGAGGACCCGCTCGGAGCTAGATACACGCTCCTCCTATGAACCCTACGTAATGTTGTATTATATTAGAGATTTAGTTTTATACTCCTTATATTATTTTGTTTCTCGAGAAGAGAGCTAACAGATTAGATACCCGACACAGCAGAAGTTCAATAAAGTGCAAACGTAGGTGTACAGGTCTGGCGAAACGTAGTCTCACGGTTTTAGGGGAACGCTATAGAATCTCCCTAGGATATGTTTTTGAGTGGTGTGTATAGTTGTCGTGTAGTACAAACCTATATATTACCTAAAGCTGGCGCTGACGCTCGCTTATGTAGCGCCGGTCGATACGCCAAGAAACCATGTCACACAAATAGACAATTATGCCGATTTAGTAAAGGAACTCCAAGAGTTGGAAGGCCTAAGCTGACAGATTAACAGATTGACTAAATATTTAAATATGACCTCTATTTTTTTAAATAATAATCCTTAAAGGAAGTTGGAACTAAAAATGCCCGAGCTGGTTTTGTTCAATGAGCGGATTGTTCCAAAGTTAGTTTGCTCGGCGCCGCGCGGAGGGTAAATTTGCCTCTATTTTTTTATAACTAAAAAAATAGAGGCCCCTGCAGCTTCCGTGGACAGAGGAAAACCCGTAAAGTCGTATGCAGAACATTTTCCATTTAAATAAATAATTCAATAAAGGCCTTATGTATATTAATAAAATTAGCAAAAACTACGCCGTCTTCATGTGTGAGGAAAGTAAATCACTAGTTAAATCTGTCATCTGTACTATTAAAATGTTTGTCTCGCGCGTGCTCTCCCGGTCATGTGGACAAAGATGTTAATAGTTATACAGCTGCAGCCTAGCACGCGTGATAAAATCTTTTCCACTGCAACGCGCAAACGAGAACGTATCCATAGAGCACCACGCCCGCGCCGCGCGCGCCAGCCTGCGCTGGAGACGGTTACGGTGGCGAACGTGTCGCGAACTTGCGCGCGCCAGCTTTATGTAATAGCGGTGTAGTGCGGTACGGTAGACGGCGGCGGAGTAGCGATGGTTAGCGAGTGCCGTGTGGTTGTAGTCGACGCGGACGAGATCCGGAGGCTGGGCAAGCGGTTCCGCAAGCTGGACCTGGACAATTCTGGCGCTCTCTCCATCGACGAGTTCATGTCGCTACCGGAGTTGCAGCAGAATCCACTCGTGCAGCGCGTCATCGACATCTTTGACGCCGACGGCAACGGGGAGGTAACTATACCTGCTCTCCACTACGCACGGGTCCTCAGGACCGACAGGTTCCATCGCCGACCGGGCCTTCGAAAAATGTCGTACCTACAATTTACCTATTTCTAGATTGAGTTGAAACGTTTATAGGTTTACGTTACGCATGTTTGATGGCGGGACGCGCTAGTCCAGTGACTTCGCTGACTTAAAGTAAGTTTGCTTGGCGGCAGAGTATCTGACGCTGAAAGTAAATTTTTTCAATCGCTTTGGTTTGTTGGGAATAGATATGAAATATCAAATAGGTGTTGCTGAAAAACTAAGCAAATAGCGTTTGCTTAGTTTTAAAAGTTAAACAGACTGGTATAAATAAAGTATAACGATTAGCTTATTGTATTACGCCCCTTGCTGGCTTACTTTCTCGTACTGGAAGGCGGGGTCGGTAGGTTCTGAACACTTCAGGGTTCCGTACCCGAAAGAGGATAAATAGGTAGCCATTAGTGACTGGCACTAGCTCTCCGAGCTAAACAAATCTGTTTTGTGTGGTGTGGTTATACTCGAGTGTGGTGGTGCGGAACCCTCGCCGTGCGTCGTGCTGCCAGTGCGGTTGAGCCGGCGAGGACGTTTATCAGTCGTGCAAGCGGTGTAATCGTGTTCACAACATTGTATAATCCTCTGCGGCGTCCGATATACATTGTTGATAAACAAATGCCTGCATTACTACTAAATTATCTTCGCGTGATAACGTACGCGCCTGTTCGTAGTGGCTACCCCGCGGGCGCGTAGTAACTGGTGCGCGCGCTGTGTCCTGCCCTCGCTCGTGACGGCTCCGATAGCTGCAATAAGTGGAGCTGTTACTTTGATTGATAAGTTTTATCGCCTCCGTGTATACATGCATACATACCTGTGCTATCTGTCGGGCGTACCTTATCTTCCTTATCTTCGCACGGCGCTAGCGGCGTCCGCGACTGTTCGCTACGTCACAGTAAATGCGGCCCTGAAAACACGACTCTTAGAAAACGCGATCGTTTAGCGTACATGATGGTAAAAGTGTGATTTTCAAATTTCATATGAAGGTTTGAAGGTTTTTAGTTGGGGGGCAAATCGAACGTTGTTTGTTCAGCTTGATTTGCGAGCACATAATCATTGCTCCATACAAATATCGTGCGTGGTAAGTAACGTTGAATTTGCTCGAGGTTTGGACATGTTCCACACTAGACTAGTTTGGCCAAGTTCCACGTGCTTTGGGTGTGGGTACTACGTAGTACCTACGTTCGAAATCTCGTCTCACTGATGTGTTATAAAGTTTATTATTTCTTCACACTGTAGCGTTATTAACGGCTTAACAGATTTGGTTCGAATTCGCAATACAAATAGTTTAAATTATGGATTAACATGCAAGCTTTTATCGTGGAATATTCCGGTGAAACCATGCGACGTGCATAGTAATTCAGTATACGGAGTGTCCCAATACTCGTCCAGCGGGCATGGGGTGACAGGGAGATCGTACCAGAACTGAAAAAAAGAAAAAAAAATTACACCTGGTGTGTTGGCTATGACCGCACACAGAATGTTAAATGTACCATGATTTTCCTTTTAAATACCAATTACTAAAAAATATATTGGTTCCCAGTAGAGACCAGGCACAAGCAGAACATTTGAGATCAAACGCGTGTCATCATTGAACATCAATTATGTCCTGTCAAAACCTGGAAAACCTCTTTTATTGGGCCTCCATGAACGGTTGTGGGCGTTAGATTTATCTGTGTGTTGTATGTGTGTAGGTGGACTTCAAAGAGTTCATCCAGGGCGTGTCGCAGTTCAGCGTGAAGGGCGACAAGCTGTCGAAGCTGCGGTTTGCGTTCCGCATATACGACATGGACAACGACGGATTTATCTCCAACGGGGAGTTGTTCCAGGTACGCAGGCCTGCGCCCTCGTGTATCGGAACGCGCTCGCCGGTCGAAGGAACATGATCTCGCGCCGCCTGCCCTGCAAATATAGACGCGTATTTGAGTAACTATTCAAACGAACGATAACTTAGAGGTTAAGGTTAAAATGCAAAGTAAACGAGTTTTCTTTACGAGATGAACTGAATGCAAGAACATGTGACATAACGCGAGCGGGCGGACGGTTCGGAATCCTGTTTCTTTTCACAGCTTATTCACGTTACACTGCGGCGCTAGCTCGGAACATTGTTTTATTTAACTATATGTTCGTATGTTTTAATTTCGATTTGGAAGTATCTCGTACGCAGTGCGCAGGTGGTCTAGGGAGCCGGCTTGTGATGCTCTGTGCTTACTGCGTAGGATTTACTTTACATATACCTAAGTACAAATTACCCATACCGCGCATACTCGTGCTATAATACCCATTTTTGATTTTACACACATAGATACCTATTTCGAAGATTTCAGTCGCAGATCTGAACTTAAAGAAATCGCTGTCTTTTTCCTTGCATCCCATTACATGCATATTACTGTAATATTTTTAATTACTTTAAATCTGCAAATAAAGTTCTAAATGGATCCTAATATTTGCCGTTTGTATTAACTGTGAGTACAACTAGAACCTTGCACAACCTTTTCAAGTACATTTATCCTCACGTGTCGAGGTGTTGTGTTGTCGAGAACAAAGGCATGCTTGTGAAACTACTGAACATGATAAAAGGCAAACAAGTATGTGCGCCGCACGGGCGGGGGCCGACGCACAAACCCGCTCGGAGTCGGCGTCGCCTCGCCTAGGACGCCTGGTCGGCGAGAGGCCAGGCGGCGATATATTGTGGAGTTTCATATCGAAACAACACATTTACCCGGCAGCCGCACCTGCACTGTCATTTGGCAAATCTGCTTTTGCAATTTACCCCACCGACTACATTACAGTAAGTGACTTTGTTGACACAGCAAAAATATTAAATCAAAATAATCTCAAAAATCTTATCGCTAAAAGCGATCTCTTGCAGACGAGTTTCTGTATGAATGAGTAGTATTGAGCGAGTCAGGGATAAATAAATGGCAATTGGTTAGTCCCAGCATGCGAGCCACAGAGGCCGGCACGCAGCTCCCGCGGGCGTGGAGGCAGAACCTCAGGTGTGCGGTTAATGCTTCCAGGTGCTGAAAATGATGGTGGGCAACAACTTAAAAGACACTCAGCTCCAGCAGATCGTGGACAAGACGATCCTGTTCGCGGACCGCGACGAGGACGGCAAGATATCCTTCGAGGAGTTCTGCCAGGTGGTCGGCAATACAGACATACACAAGAAGATGGTCGTCGACGTCTAGACGTGTTCCTTGACGTGTACACGTCGACGTCCGGGCGTGTGTACGCCGCGGAGTCGCGTGCTGTCGTGTATATACGAGATGGGTGATCGTCGACGTCTGGACGTACACGTTGACACATATACGTCGACGTAAGTATACTAACGCTCCGGGGGCGTGTGCTGCCATACACGCACGGCATCGGCGTATTTATTTCGTGGAGACGTGCGCCAATATTGCGTTTGAAGTCTTTTTATGTGAATTTTAAAGTAAGTAATCTCGTTTTGGGAATGTTAAATAGCGCATGCTTTTTTTTTCTGTGTACACTCGCGTCCGACCTGGCGCCGCCGAAGTCGCAACTTCAGAGTGAACGATGAAGGTTGATTTGTTGAAAGCCATTTCGTATCTCGTGCTCGAAAACTTGTTCTAATCGCCATCAGCTCGTCGACTGAAGGCGCGTTTTATAATATATCACAACACAGTACAATACATGAGCAATGAACCACGAAACAAATTTTACCAAATGGTTTTACATATTTTAAATTGCGAATTTATCTATTTGGACTGGACCGTGACCTGACTGGGGCTCGTTATATATAAAACGTCTGACATGAGAAACATCGCGAGCATCTTTAGGCGATCAATTTAACCATTCCTCTGTTTTCATTGTACATAAATAATAACGGTTATAATACTGGCTGCGTCTGAACTATGTATAATTGTTAACTGCGTGAACGAAGACTCAGGAGAGTGACGGCTTGTGAAGTGCGACTCGTGGTGGGCAGTACACGCGCCCCTGCGTCGAGTCGATCGCCCCTCTCGCTCTAGCTAGAACACTATTCAATTCGCGGCGGCGCCGTGCGGCCTCCCGGTATAGCTTTAATCCTTTACTTTAAACACAAGACACTTCAAGTCTTTACTAAAAATACGTAAATTAAAACTAAAAATATAAAGAATCGCGAGCAGCGGTCGCGGGACGTCTGGTTACTTTGGCGTAACCGCCACCGCTGTGCGCGCCACGGTTGGATCGCACCGCCTTCAGCCCAAAGGACCTGCCCCCGCGCCCCCGCGCCGCCGCCCTTTCACTTTAACTCTAACTATGTAAGTATA
The DNA here is from genome assembly GCA_950106695.1 of Biston stratarius. Lineage (NCBI taxonomy): Eukaryota > Metazoa > Arthropoda > Insecta > Lepidoptera > Geometridae > Biston > Biston stratarius. Next base: position 13,032,420 of record OX467106.1, read on the forward strand.
AGTATAGCTATACATTTATTGATAGTTAAACAAATCAATATATTTAGAACTGTATCGTAGTCGAATCAAATAGTTATTTTTTTTGTGATTTCTATTATGTTTGTTGCGATAATTTTAGTTTGTTATTTAGTATTTTATTTATTCAGATCAATGCAATATCACACGATAGAAGCGTCTTCTAGCATGAATGTAAACTCGCACAAGGAATGATCTATCTATGCATCGGAAGACTTCGTCATTTGACCATTTTTATCGCTAACATGAGCGCCATCTTATGGATGGTTTCGTGTTTGTTCCGTTCTAATTTTTTACTAACGGGAGCGAAAGAGATGAAGCACGTAGACTCGGTTCTCGGTCGTTACATAGTTGGTCCGTGAATAATCTGTCGGTTATCAAAGAGCAATATTATTGGCCTTGTAGCGTATTTTCGTCTTTGTTACGAGTAATATAAAGTTCATAGTGGCCCCAACCTGTCCTACAAAACTGCCTATCGTGTGAGCCATCATATCAAATAGTCGAGTAGCCTTCTGTACGCAGCCGTATAGCACCAGCGCCCACGTCCGAGCCCCGCGGGGATGTACCGTCACGACAAATGCAACTGCGGGAGCCCAATGTCGTTTCTTGTGGTCACAGCGCACTGCTCTAACTCGACATCGCGCGCATTGAATTGTGATTCCTATGTCGTGTTACTTAAAGCAGAATTTTTGTTCTGTTTTTGCACAAGCTACGTTTCAATGTGTGTCGACCCGGAGTTAGGCTGCTCTGTGACTGGACAGATGCGATTCGTCGTCACCCGCCAAACGATCGAATAGCTTTGCATAATTTTACTAACGATTATGTTAGACATGCAAAGTTATCAGTTTGAATACTGTGTATGTGGGCTTTTAATATATTGTGGCAATATAATGTACTTAATGTTTATTCGAGTCTGTGTATTTATAAATATTTTAATAATCTTCAAATAGGGGCTTCTAGTTCAATTTGTTATTTTTCGTGACTATACAAAATTTATATAATGTTAAAAGTGTCACAGTTACAATACCGTCTTTGGTCCGGCGAATCCTGGCGGACTGCTGCTCTACGCAGTTGCCAATCACAGCCGCAGCACATAGTTAAAGTACAGACTTAGTCATCGTGTCTTTTGATTTGTGTCGCGGACTAGTGACGGTCAACTTAGAACTTTATTTCGATACTGATAATGCTGATATTTGCGCAGCAGTGTTTTTGCCATGATTCTTCGGGTATTAATATACTAATCTTATCGCCTTATCCGAATTTTTATACATTTTTATGAGGTTAGCTTGTTCTGATAGGTATCTCTTTTAACTATTGTAAAGTGTTCGTGTCGTAATGTGTAGCTTCACCCCGTAACCAAACTAACCGATTCAATTGATATATGAAGATAGAAAAGGAGCATTTCTCTCATGAGCTAGTGATCGCGTTACTCTAGTGAAAATGTTTATTTTCTCCCTAAAGTATCGTATCCCTCCGCTGCTCTGTCCTGTTCTCGCCCGAAAATCTGTCGAATTGATTACGTAATGGCAAAGCGTGATACGAGATTGAAGCCATTCGATTAACGAACAAGTCTTTAAACAATATTTAGACAAATATATTACCAAAAATCATCAATAGTCAGTTGCGTATGTTGTAGTGACATGCGCATTGTCCACCGACCTTTTCCTTACCTGTCCATTATTTTCCCCGTCCTTTCGCCCGCAGACCCTGTTCGCTCCGAAGTAGCCTCGGCACACGCCCTGGAGAAAATTCCTTCGTCATTTTTTTACTTGTTAGTCCATTTTTATGGAGTTTGCACATCATATCGACTCGGTACTGATGGGATGTAAAGCAAGTAAGTATGCGGCTGAGTCTCAGTGTTTGTCGCTATTTCTGAAAGTATTCGAGGTCAGGTCGGTGTCGGGTCGATATGGTGCGTAATGATGTTTAGATCTTACGTCGACGATTGTACAAATTAAATAAAATCATATTTGTGTTATATTTTAATTAACAGTTTTAGGAGTGTAGTGGTGCAGCTGAACGAATCGGTCGTTTATATGTCAAATGAGGGACGATTATATGTTACGATCGCAATCGCAAGCGATCACGATCGGAGTCAAAAGCGATTTTATTTATAAATAATAGTTAGGTTTATACAATTAAAATTAAGAGGGAAAGTTTAAACCAACGATTTACCCTTTCGTTTCGTTGCACCATGCTGTAAGGAATGTTCTGAGAGTCCGTTCTTGATCGGAAGGTAATCGATTTCGTGTCGAGATTTATCTAAATATGTACTTCCGAATAAGAAACAGATTTTTTTTTCTATATTAAAAGATTATATTAATGATTAATTAATTATTTAGCATAGTGAGTTGTTTAGTCGTGTCGTTTGAAGTTTAGCATCAGCATGTTACCGCGAGCGGCCGCGAGCCGGCGAGCAGAGCGCGCGAGAATCTTGGAATCTAGTCACAGCTGTTGTGCACTCATATACTTACGGAAATCATTTATTTTTAACGCATAAGTGGAATCGGTCTCGGAGGACGCGCGCCGCTGAAACGACAACAGGTCTACAGGACAGCTGTCGAACCTGTATACTGACGCGGTGCCGTCGCTGTGCGGGTGTCCGTTGTTTGTTCAGCGGCGCAAGGCTCATGTTGCATTGTTGGTGGTGTTTATGAATAGTGTGAATAACTTCTAGGAGGAGTATTACGTAGGTATCGTTCACAGCTTTAACAAATGAATGTTTAAAATTTAGCAATAGGTTTATATTCTAAAGCCTTATTCTTAGGGGACTGTCGTTGCACACCTGCATTCTGCTGTTGATAATAATCTAACCCCGGCTGTGCATGTCCGACTTCGGTCGAACAGTTCTGACAAATTGCGAAGCGGCGCGCCGACGTACGATTCAGTATGGTGCACGATTTTGTATTTCACCCGGATTCGAAGGTACAACCGGGGTGAGAATGTGGTGTGTGGCGGCCGAGTCTCGCATCTATGTGAACTATACTACGGCTAGGTACAAATCTAGATGATAAATCGCGGAGACAATCGCCATTGCCCAAAGAAATATCGCCTTCTTAGCTTGTAGACGTCATAAATGGGAAAAGTAATATACTACCTAGTAATATCTTATCTGTGGTAAGTGGTTTCTAGTATAATTAATATTTAAAAGTGTGGCCACCCGGCATCCTAACTCGTAGTACTTGCAAGATAACAAAAGTAGCTGCTGTTAAACTGCCACACCACAGAGTGTATGTGAATGTAGATGGACATTAAGATTGCAAATTTCTTTTTGTTCCTTATGCCATTTGACATTTAGATATTTCATATTGGTCGGTTACCATTCAGGAACAAGTTGAATGTGGTTGTATTTCTGTGGGGATGGTGCGTTGCCTGTGTTGCAATGAATCGTGATATAAACTAACTGTTGGTGTCGTGTCATCTGCTCATCTCCATCGGTAGGTAGCGTGTCTAATTAAGTAAATCTCTACTGTAAAGTGGAACTGAAGTTTTATTAAATTTTCAAATTTCAATCAAATCTGTACTTTTATTTTTTTCCTCATTATTAGCCCGCTGTACCTAATGGGAGACATTTTGTTCCTTGCTCACTCGGTTTGCATTAGCAATTTTATTATAATGAAACAAAATGCAATAAAGCTAGTAAGTCAACAATTCATTGTTATAAAGTTCGGATAATTCAGGACTGGTGTGTGACGCCTAATGAGTGAATAAAATAAGTGATAATTCTCATTTGTATGTAGATACTATTTATTCACACCTCATTCCTACTTATAACCTAAACAAATCTAGTGGCTATAGCTAGTAACTTAGTATAATCTGCTCCTTTCGCATGGGTCCTTTCTTTGAGGATAGTTCTCAGGATGGTTGGGATGGGGACATGGATGCGCGTGCCGAGGGGGGTACCATTGTCGTCTATTAGTACTATGTTGTTGCTATCGAATTTAGGTACTTTGACATTCTGCGTTTGCTTCAAACCGACGAGTATGCCCTTTTTCTTTTGGCCTTTAATTGCAACCATCACTCGGTCGCCGATGTAGCCCACACCTGGAAATAAAAAAAAACCAGTAAATATTACGCTTCGATTTCTGCAAAGGCTATGAACGAGGAAAGGCAAGAATCTTTACTAAACCTAGAATATAAATCTTCATAAAGTTATTGTACCTAACTTAGCAAAAGAGTAAAGTTTTATTCTTAAATGGAAAGACGCGACAATTCAAGTGAAGATATATTTAGATACTTATTTCATTGAAGCTTACGTTTTTTGTTATAAACACAGATAGTTTTGGGTGGTTTGCCCTCTGCCATCGCTCGCTTGCCGATTTCGGAATTATCGACGACTCGTAGTCTCGTCAAGAGTCTCACTTCATTTAAACAGGCTGTGGTGTGGAAACTACATGATAACTGTGTCGGATTTAGTTTGTTAAACAAACACTTAAACATTTTTTAGAAGAATCCAATCGAAATTTAGTTGACAGAAATCGGAATTGAGGTTAGGTTTTTATTTATTCTTAACACTGAAGTTGACATTAGAATCAAAAGTGACATGACATGTTATTTTTTCCTTTTTGTTGTTGGCATTACACTTGCACTGTGCATTTTCATCTTGTGATAAATCACATGAAATAAGTCTTAGTCAAATTGACACAAAGTACGACAAGGTCGAGTCTGGTCTTGCCCAAGTAAAGTAGCAACACTAAAACCACATCAGATACATTACTTTTCCACACTCACGCACTCGGCACAATAAATAAAACACCACTATTTTTAACCAAATTCTAAAAGGAGGAGGTGCTCAACTTGATTGGTATTTTTTTAATAGGTAAAAACACTAAAAGACCGAAGCCTATAAAAGTAATACAATGCAGCGATGAGATTTTGTTGCGTTCCCACCAAAACTTTTTGTGAAATTTTGAAATGCCGTGTGTCGGCTAGGGCTGGGTGACTTCAGATGTATAATATATTCGAGCAAGAACTTGTGGACATGCAGATTTACTTACGATGCCTAAGTTCACCTTTATTGTTTGAAGATAGGAGCAATGTGCATCTAAATTAGAAAACACATTGCGTAACATATTATGTTCTAAGTAGCCTACCTACCTATGTATTTAAAACGGCCCAAGACAGGGTAAAACAGGGTTTTTCCGAATCTTGAAATGCAGTAGCTGTAACCATGTGGCAAGTTTTGGATTAATAACGTCTTTATTAATGCCATTTATTAGATATTTTAGAAAACATAAGCGCGTAAGTAGGTACATGTGACCCTGAGCTTTGACCGCCTTGTTTGCTCATTTGGTTCCTAGTATTTTTGCTTTACACAAATGTATGTGACGAACATAGATGTTTGTTCTGTGTCTGGGTGTTCTGTATAAAAGTATTACCTGGTTCCCATAATGCAAGCTTTGCTTAGTTTGGGTTAGCTGTTTGAAATGTCTTGCGATATTTATGTATAACTCGATGACATTACAAATAGATTATAATAATTTATTGAAAAAAATTGGTGGGTATATAATGTATTGAACAAAAAATTCTCGAAACTGGATTAGCCTGCGAAGGCGAGAATAGAACCCACGCCTCACCATTGTAACTCATGAAGCAGAGAGCTACTAAGTACCGAATGACCGAAAAGGGCAGGCGTTGTTTTTATTATTTTAACATATTTTTATTATTTAATATTTTATATTTTAAGAATATTAATATTCTGAAACCGAGTCTTATGACCACATTTTGTTATAAAGAGTACGTCCGTACCATAGGTACCTCTCTACTGATTGATAGCTTTTGAAGAGGGAAAGAGGCCTTAGGAACGGAAAATATGACCATTGGATATTATTTTTGAAGTGAACATTTCTTTAGTTTCGTTGAGTGATTTTTGGTAGAGACAAAACATATGAGTTGCGTTACCGACATGCTTATGTGACGAGTTTTAGGTTTTCACTTCTATCGGCAGTCCCCTTGCCTGCCTATTTTTCAAGTAGGTGCCTAGTACCTACCCGGTAGGGTTAGCTAGTGTAATTTAGTACGTATCAAATTTGAACGAAACCTTTGCCAATAGAAATCGCAACCCTTCTGACAACGATTTTTAACAATAAGTATTCTATGACAGCTGCACGTGAAGGCGAAGACGGCGCGAAACGCGATAACCATCAAATCTGGAAAGCTCAAAGAGAGTCCAATCGCCACCGGAAATGAGATTCAATAAGCGAAAGGAGTATTGATTACAGCGCCACCGGATACGGATTGATTGAGCCTCGTTACGGCGCGCGGAGATTAAAGGTAACTCAATAATATCGGAGACAAAACAAAAGAGTGCGTCTCTTCTTACGTCATTAGCGTGCCGGCCATAGACACCTCGGCAGCGCGCCGAGCTTTTAAACTTAACTTCCCTCATAAAGGTTTGTTTTTTCCCATCCGGCGATATTGTCTCGCCGTCCAAACAGGCGCGCCCGCCGCGGATCCATTTAGACGAGCCGGCGTCTGTTGTCCGACCGGCTGTCGCGGGACAATACAGGCTTTTACTGATCTATTAGAGAATTATGTTTTGACGTGTGATGCGTATTGTGGTGGGCTCGGAGCTCGGCGCGGGTGTCGGGTGTTGCGGAGCGCGGTTCGCGCGGCCGACGCGGACGCGCACTCCGGGATCTGTTCGTTGCAAAAATAAACTGATAATATTAGCTTTATATACTATACCTCTTGCACCTGTACATAGTTATTGGAATAAATATACTATCTTCGCTCTGTGTCGGCTAACATAAGAGATGTGTAGATAGTAGGTACATCTGACTTGGTTAGTTTTTACTAAAAATAATCGCAGCTGAGACTTTTAAATTGTGAAAAGATGTAACCAGATGTTAATTAACGTTACGGTCTAGGATGGAGCATGCTTACTAAGTAGGAACCTGTTTATATCTGATTTGAAGATACCAATATTGTAAAATACCCGTAATGTTTGTGTACAAGATAATCAAATTTGCTTTAATTTTAAAATGCCTCGAAATAGTGCTATACTGCCAACTATTCAACCATCACGCAGTAGTGTGCATAGAGTACAGTATTCCGTTGCGTTGGTTTATCTTCTTAATGCAAAAACGAACTTATTAACATACATATTTTTACTAGTTGTAAAGTAAATTGTAAAGTTGTAGCGACATCAGTAGTTGTTGTTTCTGAGGCGGGGCGCGGGACTACGCCCCGCGCCCGTCGGACACGCTGTCGGGCCACGCAGGTGGGGGGCTTGCACTGCGTGCTGGGGCTGGCCTGCTCTCCTGGTGCCGAGTAACTACTGTTTAAACTTTCAGTGCGTTGTTCACATTGGTGTCATTATACGTATCGTCCTGTTGTATTAAGTATTCGACTCACTTTTGGCAAGTCACCTCATAAGTCGTTGTACTCAGTTGGTGCGTTATAATCTGGCAGTAGGTATCGGTTTAAAAAAAATATCTTATTCTTCTCGTCCGACATAATTATGACATTCAAAATCTTCTCAAGATTTGCAGAGGTTGTTGTTACGGCCCCTCAGTAGCTGCAGGTCGCAGGCATGATGTCATGCCAGGTGCTATTGTTGTAGGCCTAAAATTAATCTCTACAACATCTATTGATCATTATGTACGGCCCACCCGACTAGGTGTGGAAAGTATGAGTGACTCGGGACCCGGCAAAAATAAAATAAGAGCTGAAAGTCAAAACTTGACAGGAAGTAGTTCAAGATCGAGTAAGTTGGTGGTTTTTGGTATCGGAGTTCAGGACACATTTTGTGTCGTTGTGCCAGCAAAGTTAGTTAAATTGCACAAGTGCCCAGTTTATAAAAACATGGTAAAACAACTACATATGTACATACAAAATTGCTGATCCATGTGAACAGTCCTGGAGACTTCACGACGCTCGGTCAATCAGGGCCATGTGATAACACTAAGTAGGCAATTATAGTTTCACGGGGCAGCCCTACTGGTCTGTCCAGCCCACTCCCGAAACTCAGAGCCAAGTCTGACCTCGGCGAGTGCCGCTAGCCACAGCAGTTATTGGCCGTCTACTCCAGCAGCCGGCCGCCGAGCGAGACGGCGCTGCGCTCGTTGTAACGCTCTCCACCACTTATTCCCGCTACGTTACTTTTTTGCCGCCATTTTGGAAGAGGTGGCGAATCAAATAATAAAGAAATAATTGAATGAGCGCGAGCTCGAAATGTTTCATGATCTGCGGCGAATGAAATAAGGTGTGTTTTGGAACGGGAGGCGGACGGGGGGTGGTGAAAAAAGTGTGTGGTTTGTCGTGTGTGCAGCCGCCCGAATGCCTCCCCGGGGGCAGGGGGCGCCAGCCTCGCCCGCAAATTGAAATGAAATTGCATAATTCGTACGCACCCACCGGCTACGGTTTCTCCGAGTCCGCGGGCTCCGCGAGCGCCGCTCGGTTCCGACGCCTAATGACCCCCAGTTAGCGTCTATTCACAATATTTTTCACTGAATGAAGCGAAATTACTTCGTCGCTGCTGTTTACACTTTTGAATGTTACTTGTTAATGCAAATTGAGGTTGCAAAAAAGTCGATGGAAATTGAATAAGGATGAAAATACAAATATAATAGGTCGTGCTGCTAGGAGCACAATTTTCTCGTTTAGTTATGAGAAAGCACATTTTGTTTATGCAATCTCATAGCCCAGCAGATCTGAGCCCAGTGAGCTCTTATGAAGCTGGCTACTTTGCTGGCCGTAAGTATTACAACCGGTAACTCTACATCTTCCATCAGCAGTGAGCAGGCACACGTTTGGACACGTGCGGCATCTACTAGGTCGCGCACGCCAGCGCCGACTGCCGGACGCGCCGGCTCTCCGCGACACGGGAGCCGATGTCAGCCGCCGTCACCGCAGCAAGTGACATGTCGTCTGTGTGCTTGTCTGTCTGACATAGGTCATAATTATCACAGATTACGTTCGTAATACTTTGACTTTTTGGTGGATTATTAAAACGATAGACTATGCAGATACGATGCGACAACACGCGTATGGAGAATGGGCCGCCTCGGAGTCACGACGCTGAAGCTGTCGGAATCCTCATTCCTGTAGGAAATACATTAAAAGGAATTATCTGCTACAATATTATTTGATCGCTATATGTAGTAGAAATATTATTTAGTTAGTTTGACTTGGCTAGACTTTTTTTTAATAGTAGACGTGTGTTGTCTTTAACTTTCATAGTTATCGATGGGTACTAAAGCTCTGGTCATCACGACGCACGGTACACTCGCTGTAACTCCAGCACGAGGACGGGCAGCAACGAGAAGTGAGGCCCCTGCGGCCCACAACACGCAAGCCCAGCGTTGCTACTCTGGGCACAAAGCTCACGGCCCGAGTGCCCGGCCGCCCTGCTGCTCCTGGCCACGGCGACGCCCGTGGTGCCGGCCGGGCACGAGGCGCGAGGACCGGTTGTGCGGAAAGTATTTTGTTTAAGTATTAACTTTCTTCATGCTCGGTACTTCTTACCCGAGCGGCAACGGTGCACCCTCGCATGTATATATACATATAAACCTCCTTTTAAATATCACGATAGTTTGGAAAAAGAATTAACTAAATCGGTTTAACCGTTCTCAAGTTCTGCCTTTATCAACATCATTAGATTTTTCTTTTTTTGGATTTAAATTTTAGAAGTTGATGATATCAGTGCAGTGCTGCGTAGCTAAGCGCTGCATTTGCTGACGCTGAGATCGCTATCTCTCCTTTTACGAGTAGTATGTTTAATATGTATGCATACCTAATACTTAATAAAATAATAAATCTGCGCGTACTATTACATATGATATCAATTATTTCAGTATTGGAACGTCTCTATAAATAAATAGATAGTAACTCTTTGTTGTGTACCTACATCAGAGTTTTTTTAAACCAGTAAAATAATAAAAACAATAATTATTATTTCAGCCTGTTTTGTCCCACTGTTAGCAAAGGTCTCTCTTCCTCTTTGCCACGCCTCTTTGTGTGGTGCTGAGGTTCGATCCCCATCGTGAGCATCGAGCTCATCTTTCCACCGTCTAATAAATAAATAATAATAATAAAACATACTTTAGACGACGTTTTATGTTTGTCGTGTTACTGTGTTGTTATCTGTTAACATTATATGTCTTAGGTATGTAGATATGTGATTGAGCATTTCCCCGCGACAGCACACCGCACCCTTAGCTTATTCTGTACGATCCTTTCCACATTACAGTTGCCTGAATGAGATCGCCATTAGCGATAAGGCCTCCACTTGTTTAGATTATATGAAGCTTTTCCTTGTTAATCAATTATTGTAATTGGTGTGAACGATAAAGAGTGATCTTATATTAAAGAGCACGTTTTGTTACAGAAAGGATTAGAAGAAGAAGATCGGCAGACTTACGCGGAGAGAGGCAGTGCGCGCGTCGGTACAGCTCGGCAGAGCATTATTACTTGCGACCAAGACGGATGAAAGAGATGGAAGAGAACCCGCAACCGACGGGAATGTATGAAAACGCTAAATAAAGTAGAAGAAGCGAAAGATGTGCCCCGACTTACCTAGTCTCCGGCTCTACCTAGTCACGGGGGGAAGGCGTGATGTAGGCAAATACAGCTAGTATATTATATGTATGTATGTCATGCGAATATATGTGAATGAAAATGATGTACAATACAGCAATAGCGACCCATTTACAAGTGTAGACTTACAAGTTACATTAAAATAAACGCCTCAAAATGAAATTACAAGAAACATTCATAAATAACTGTGTACTACTACATAAATACTCGTAATGATACATAATTATGTTTCACCAATCTTCGTTTTTCTTTTAAGTAAAACAAAGATTCATCCCGAAGAATCCGAGTCGGATTCGAAATTTAAAAATCCGATGTGATCCATTTTCGACCGCGTGACATAACAACAGGTGAGCTGTGGTCAAATATCTAGCCTGCCAAACTAAAAGAAAATGTGAAATCCTTTAAAAATCACGTCGATAGTAATGTTTAGATAAACTAATATATTTTGACTTGCAAATGTCTCAGCAGCAGGCACATGCGGGACGCGACGTCGACGCTCCCCGCCGACCTAGACATACCTATAGATAAACTAGTTGTTCACACTGTAGAGAAATAAACATAAAACTAGTGTATATAACATAAACACTAGAAAAATCACAAATTTTGGAAAATAATGCAATGCAGTGGCGTTGTTTTCCGCGTTCCTGCCAAAACTCTATTTCAGCAATTTCAACGAGATATCAAAATTACAGCATCATTTACAACTGTCATCGACCTGAGGCCGTACCGTGAACTCTTATTGCCGTTCAAGTTCGAGCATATCGTGTGCCCGCGCAATAAGATGTGCAATCTACTCGATTCGAGGTTTCTTCGTGTGTTTGTTGGAAATTTAATTCTTTGCCTAACTAAACTAAAAAAAAACTTTCTTCTTGAATCACATGATTTGATGACGGCCCAGATGACAGCCATTCTTGGATAACATTTGCCTTCGTTCTTATTGCCTCGCGCCGAGCACAGCCGTGCCCACTGCCCACCTCCCGGTACAGTTCCGCGGCCAGCGCGCGCCTTAACAGAAGTAAGCACCAGCTGCACTCAACTTTACCGAATACTTATTACTTATAATCGGATTGATCGGTTAATAGAAGTCACCCCTCGCGGGCGCGGGGAGAGGCGGGGGGTGCGATCGAGAGGTGCTTGATATGGTAATTCGGAGGGACGGAGGGGCTCCGAGCCTCTCGTCGCGTAGCTTTGATGTAAGTATTGGTATTTTTGGCAGAAGGTGACATTTGCTTATTGAATAGGTACAGGAGTGCGTCGGCACGCACTTGCTATGATACACTTATTCAAGCAAACATATAGTGACTCAAATTAATAGGAGCTTGTACATATGTAAAGTTACTGAACTTTTAATAATTCGATTCGTAATGTAGAGTAGGTAATCTGAAATCCAATCTCCATTGGAACTTGTTGGTACCTGTTTGCGATTATGGCTCAGTATTTAGCGAGATCGGTTCACACGCGTATGTTCAAATCCCAATAATGAGCTACTGAAGCCGGTGAAGGAAAACAACTTAACGGTTTGAATCTATTTTCATTGTACGAACAGCTAAACAATGGAATTTGCTACCCGAGTGGGTGTTCCCTGATAGATACAATCTGGGTGCCTTCAAGTGAATCGGTTTCTTCTAGGCGAGCGTGCTCCACCATAGACCGCATATTCGCTTAACATCAGGCGAGTTGGCGGTCAAACGCGAGCCTATCTTAGATGTAAAAAAAAACTTACCGCCTTAGCATGGTGGTAGGACACTCTCTAGTACCCGATTGGCAAGCTACTATCCTCAAGTTAGCACCTAACGTTGTGGTCCGGCACTCTCACTAGAGAGCCAGTTCCATTCCAGGCTATGTGTGTTTACCATCTTCGACCACACAGTTACTTAAGATCAGGCAACCTGTGGTTAAACACCTAGTCAATCTACCAATTCAAAATTCAATAATCAAAATTATGGTTTTCCTAGTCAACAATTTAAAAGAAAGAGAAAGTAAAACAAATAGAAAAGTTTTTATCAGTGAAGATTCTAACTTGACGTGGCTGTACTGTGCAGCAAACAGTGAACTGCAAGTACCAGCTGCAGCTGCCTCGGTGTGCTTTTTAGTTCCCGATGCCGTTTGGGAAGCAAACCCCTTAGACAGACCTTCACACAATAGCGCCGGTTTTTTAAATGTAAAAGTAAAAAGATGAACGAAACGGTCTCCTGATGATAAGAGATAACGCCTGTCCATGACCATTGCAGCGATGCACAGAACGTTGAGTAGCAAAACAAAGTCCAGGGCAGGCACGGATCCAGCCCTCAACTAAGATTGCGGTCACAGCCATCCGAAAATCGGCCAAGTGCGAGTCGAAGTATGAATTCGTTCATGATCGATATAGTGCATTCCTACAAAGGAGATGTTTACAAAATATATGACGCTCTGACCAAGATTTTGTATAGTGTATAGTTTCAAGTGGGCAAAGCCGTGGCGCGAACACTAGTAAATTAATAAACCTGTATAATGTTAGTTAATTCGCTCACGTCACAACACACACGTCACATTTAGACTTTTAATTACTAAACCGAAATTTTTACAACTTCAAAGGATATTAAATTTAATTAAACGCCAGTATACGTTTTACAATAAATATTTTTTTTAGTTCAGTAACAAATTGAAGCTTATGTTTTTTTTCGCGAAAACATTGATTATTTCCTCGATATCCAGGATCACATCTTTGTGTATATTTAAGAGAGCTAGCCGGATAATCTTTCTTGTTTCATTGAGGCTCGCAACCAAGATCGAAGCGAGTCGAGTAGAAAACGATCTATCTACGGTAGATGCGCTGACCGGGAGAGTGGCCAGTATTTGTAAGAAAATGTTTATATTAGGGCACAAATCCTGGTCGCATGCTTTAATCATTAGCCTATCGACCCTAATAGACCGCGAAAGTCTGACTTCTATTAGGGTTGTGAGCATGCCCATCGTGCCCACAGCGGTGGGTCCGCGGTTTGTTGAGGGCATCGCTGCGGTCATTACTTTTACGCATTGGATGGTTAGTCTCAACAGCCGTGTAATTTCGCTAGCTACAGTACTCTTTAAACCGGAACGCAGTAATGCTACAGTACTGCTTGGCGGCAGAATATATAGTACAGCAGGCTATATATACACTACACGGCATTATATAAGTTCAGACACAGCCGAAAGAACATGAAACTTATAACTGACCTCGTTCATTTACCTTTTTACTATGAAAACAGACGTGGTTTTGACACAGTCTTTGTTTTACTTATGCGGGATTACTCGAGCAGAGCAGCTCCCTGTGCTGCAAGAGTTCAGCCGAGCACGTAATGCATCATCTTAGTGATGGATCGGCCAAGAACCAGGTGGCAGTGTCGGAGTCCATCGAGAAATGCGCCAAAAACGTCATTAACGATATGTAAACCCCCTGTCAGACTGGGCTACAAAACCTCAAATGTTGACGTAAAGGTAGGTTTAGGCATTCGGGAGGGGAAAAACTTACGAGTTCACGTCACAGACATGCTAATGTGACGTGTTTAAAGTTTTTACTTCTTGATAAACATCATCGTCTCCAAACCAGTTTCTGTATGTAAATGTTTAATTATGTTTATTTTTATAAAAGAGAAAATTTCTAACAACAGACCGCTTCCAGACGTGAAGCAAAAACGAAAATTTTAATTGTGACGATAATTATCGCTATCATTATGTCAAACTTGAGTAATACCAAACTGAAAGCAGAGCGGGGGAAATAATTCGCGTCACGCAGCGGAATATTTCCCCAATGATTAAAGCGCGCGGCACTCCGCGCTCTCCATTATGCGAGGCTGCAATCATGGAACTATCCACCACGCCTCGGCTACCGGCGCCTGCCTGCCCTCGCCCTCCGGTGCCAGCGGCCACGTACCACGCGCTTTACGTACCTGCCAACGAACTTACTAGGATTTCAATGCCCGACTGAAGTAATTATTAAAAAACCAATATATGTGCTACAAGCAAGTAACACGTATTATCATAAGTTTCAGCCCCGATCGCCCAGTGATGGTCTTCCTAGTAGTTACACTACATAAGTAATGTACAAGAGTGTCCGGTCCTGCGCCAATTACGTGTAAAGTCGAGGCGCGATTTTCACAATATCGTCGACCCAACGAGCTGGTGGATGTATTTATTTATACCCGCATGAAAAATCAACGATCGTAATTTATGTAAGAAGATATTTCTTCGTCAGAACAAAGCAGATGGAATCAATGGCACCAACTGCGAAGGTATCAGAGTAATTTCTTCTCCAGCCAACTGAGTCCAAGCGTATCGAGTCTCATTAGTAATCATCACTCGCGCGGCGGCAAGAGACTTGCTGCACTCGGCTGGCTAGCTACCACCCTCGAGTTGAAAATCTGCCGCTAAGCACATAACGATATTCCGGTAGTTTCACTTTAAAGCCTGTTTCATTCCAGGCTAGGTTTGTTTATTATCTTCGAACACACCGTCATTTAATAATATTTGTACGCCCACTAAGGTAGAATATTTGATCCATAAGAATTTTAACAATAAGCCCTACAATTTAAGACAATATTCTTACAAATAAACTGATTTTGACTTTAACATCAGAAGAGCTGTGGTCAAACCACCTAGCCTGTCACCCATAAAAAAATACATAGACGCCATTGATGTCAAGCAGGTATAGGTACGGGCAATATCGATAAAATACACAAAATGTCATAAAATATCGCGTAATGACATATTGAGTAAATTAATTGATTAAATATTAAATGTAGATATGTATTACATAATATACCAGTCAACATCACGTGCACACGATTGTGCATCAATTGATGCACAATCGTGCATCGCTTAAACACGCAATCGCACATAATATGATCACCAATTACTGATCATAAAGTCATTATTTTATATAAAGCGTTCCGGAGGAAGAAGCGTCTATTTTTTGTAGACATTTATGTATGACTTTGTGCAAGATCGACAATCGCTTCGATTTACCCATAAATTTATTTGGCGGTAGATTTCCTTAGCAGGAGGTTGTCTAGGAAGGTACCACTGCTGTACCCTGTCTGCCGCCAAGCAGTAGTAGGTACCGACTGTAATTTAGTAATGAACTAAATTACAAGATACTCTAAGTTTTGTGTATCGCTGCAATGGTCATGGACAAATGTTATCTCTCGCCATCATTACCATTTACATTTTTTTAAATGAGAACGTACTCCACCTTCCGGAGATATAAAACAAATCTCTAGCCCTCGATCGATCACACAACATATTTATAAGCGATCAGTACCCATCTTCTAAAAAAAAGCTTCAAAAAGTTTGAATAACACAAATCGGGAAGTTTATTTTTTGAATATCCGGGAAAGTGAAACGCGTGGCGCAGTGCGGGGCTACAGTTTGCCGACATCATTATTGAAGCTAATGATGTAGTGTAGCACACCTTTCTTGCTATAAATAATTTCTTTTCGCGCGGCGTGAAGCGAGAGGCCGCCATAGCTCAGAGCGCGTGGGAGAGGGACGGGGGAGCGGGTGGTCCCCCGGGTTGCTTTGGATGATTATAGCGCCGGGGCTTCGCCTCTGCAGGCAGCGCGCTGCTTTTTAATCTCGTTAGGTTATGTATTCCTGCCTTTATGTGTTTCTTTTAATGGCATACGTATTTAATGCTGCTTCTGTTGGCTCGAGTGTTGCCTGAATATTGTAATTAGCATTCCAAAAACTTTTTAGATGTTGTGTCTTTTTATCAGCAGCTTGTCAAGTGGGTATGTGCGCCTTGAAGCTTGTCAATTATCTCTTCCTCTTCTGACGTCATTTATTAGGTCATCAGAAGATGGAAACCGGCGCCACCTGGCGGTCCACGCCCAAACTATCATACATACTGCCATGATATGATTTAAAATACTTTATACTGATGGTTTCAGCACTTATTTTTTATTTCTTTAATTCGTTTACTTCAGTCAACAAGACCCATATGAAAATTGAAATAAAAACATTACAAATACACAAATACATTCAAATATTACCACACTAATGAGAATATTATAAGTTTATTATGACTACAAAACAAAACAAATATTTGAAAACACAAGTTACAAGTCAAATAAAACACTTATGTAACGGTGCATTTGCGAATTTTAGGTCTATAAGTAGGTAATTGAATTGTTTTACAACTTTCACAGATGAATTCAACAGCAAAGCACCTGATACTCCGGATTTTTGCCATGTCTTGGAATCAGTATTTCATGTTTTATCTACGTAGTACTTTAATCCGTGCTTCCACAGCAGCATTAGAGAACCGAGGAGCTGAGGAGCACTATCCACGTTAGTAAAGTCGATAACACAAACATCACCTGCATGGCATCCGACTAACTCAATACGTCGGTTTGGTTCCCGCACCAGTACGTCAATATGTTTATTAATGCGACGGGATACTTAAAGAATATTGGGCGAATAGAGAAGGTTGTAAGCCGACCAGGACAGTATTCCGGAGTTAAATCCAAGATACTCCCGACAACTGCTGAACTTTCAACGAGACAAACTTTAACCGCCGATTAATCGTAGTGGTCAGCGGACATAGCTCTCTAAACAAACACCTTTGCAAAAATTAATATTGTAGGACTTTTCACACAGCGCCATCTAGACCAAATGAAGCAAAGCTTGTACTATGGGAACTAAATAACTGATAGAATACATACATACTCTTTTTTTGGAAATACATACCTACTTGTTATACTTACAATCTACATACAGAACACTTAGACACAGAACAATCATTTATCGTGACTTAAAGGCAGGCATAGGGTAGTCTATACTATATAATATTGCGGTTACAGACAGTCCTTCATGCCGATATTGCATGGAGGTAGATGATCCGGCTATGCCCTGCTACTGGGAAGCAGCAGCGTGGCGCGCCTACGTATGAACATCCTCGGGTTACCGAAGACGCTATGGGAAGCTTGCGCCGGTGTCAATGAGCTGGTTTGTCTTCGTCGGATCCACGCATCGGGGGCTAGAGTGCGAAGAAGGCCCGTTCACCGAGGACCACGGGTGCCGCAGGGACCCGTGTCGCAAAGAGTTTGTATCAGAGAACATTACAGTTCGATAAATCAAAAGCACGACTCAAGTCCGGCAAACAGGCACGAACTGACATTTCACGAATTAAGTATAAAGTATTTTAAAAAAATGCCTTGTTGAGTCTTCTCAGTTGAAGTGTAATTACGAGCCGGTGGTAGATTCAAACATGTAACTAAACGTTCATAAGTGCCTTACCAGGGCCTAAACCGAATAAATGACTTTTTGATTTTGATTTTGATTTTGAAGTAGTAAATAATTGTTTTGATTGTAATTGACCAAATCTATAATCTAGGGAGGTAAACCAAACACCGTCGTCAACACCGATGTTGTTCAGCAGTACAGACTGTAAAACTGGTTCAAATATTTTTCTTATCACGTTGTCTTCAAATCGCGAAAGTTTGAAAATTACATAATATTTTATTATAAAACTCAAAACTCAAAGTGCTTTATTTCCTTTAGACCTTACAGGACTCTTGGACACGTCACACGTCACAAATTATATACATACTTAAAACTAGGAAATAAAGTGATCACTTTGGTCTTTCGTTCACTTCAATCTTTTTGAGGTATATCACAGTGCAGTTCCAAAATATAATAAAGATTTTATAACGACAGTTTTATAAATTTTCAACGTTCTTGACAGAACCCAGTGCTTAAAACACAGCCCAGCTGTTCATGGCTACTCCTTAATTATGATAGTTCCACTCAGTCTCCGGGAGCTAGGGAGCCGTCCGCCGGCACTAGACCAGGCATGGCCTACCGTTACCTGTATTTTATACAATTTTAACTATATTTACATTAGCACAATTCTTTTTAAATTTGATGTTTCTTCAAATGTGTACATGCATGCATTATTATTATTTATCCCAATCACACAACCAACGTGAGTACTCCCGCACAAGTGACACAAAACAGCCAACGGTGTTATTTAACTTTTTACAGTATACCTTTAACTTGTTACTTGTGGAGTTTCCGAGTTTATCTATTTTTTTTTTATTGGTGACTGGCTAGGTGTTTGACCACAACTCACCTGATGTTAAGTGACGGTGTGGTCGAAGATGGTAAAGCACACCTAGCCTGGAATAGAACTGGCTCTCAAGTGAAGCTGCCGGAACACACCGTTAGATGCTTGGCGGCAGATTTTCAACTTGAGGGTGGTAGCTAGCCAGCCGAGTACTAGAAAGTACCCTACCACCACGCTATGGTTTCCTCACGATGTTTTTCCTTCACCGGCAGCTCAAGCTCATTGTTGGGGTTTGAACCCACGCTCTTCGGCATGCGAACCGACCGCGCTAACCACTGAGCTATCATCGCTACATCTATTACTTCTTTACTGTTGCATTACTCGCTGATCACACATTCGATAAAATTAATCCGACCACAAAACATCGAGCATGATCTCATTTGGAGGGAGGAAAAAAAATACAGTCGAATTGAGAACCTCCTCTTTTATGAAGTCGGTTAAAAATAAAAAGTTGCTTGTCGTTGAAGTGGCCACCTTTCGCCTGATGGTAAGAGACGTTGTGTTCAAACATCATGTTCAAATGTTTGTTTATAAAATGTTTCAACTGGCCCACTTATAGTAGCTGGCTCAGTGGTTATTTAAACATGTTTTTAACCGACTTCAAAAAAGGAGGAATTACTCAATTCGACTGGTTGTTTTATTTTTTATGTTTGTCACCTCAGAACTTTCTACTGGGTGTACCGATTTTGACGATTCTTTTTTTATTTGAAAGCTAGTGCTTCCCGTGTGGTTCCATTTGGTCTTGTTCTGACAATGGCATCAAAGAGAGAACGTTTTGTTTTTGTTGAAATTTTACTTGTCAAGGCATAAATACCACTCTTTGAACTTGAAACTGTCGGAACAATTTACAGCCTTGGAAGAAAACAGAACAAGGGAACAGGCTGTTGCACCGAGCATATTACAGATTCTTTTACGAAACTACAAAAAAGAATGGGCCTTCCTTATATAAAAATGTTTATCTGTGCTTCAACAATGACATTTTTAAAGTTATTTACTTGATGGTAGATCTCCTTAGCAGGAAGCCTAGGTAGCCACCACCGCAGTGCCAGATATTCTGCCGACAAGTAGTAGTGTGTAACATTACTGTGCTCCGGTTTGAAGGGTACTGCAGCTAGCGACATTACATGGCTGTTGAGACTAACCTTCAAAAGTCTGAAATAATGAGCGCCAAAGCAACGATGCCCTGGACTTTGTTTTAGTACACAAAGTTCTGTGTATCGCTGCAATGATCATGGAGAGGCGTTGTCACTTACCATCAGGAGATCGTCTCGTTCGTCTTATTACTTTCACATAAAAAAAGTTAGTTTGACTCTCTTTTGGCCGGCTTTTAATCACTTGACTTTATTCTGGAACTTTCGTTTGTAAAATTACATGAACAGTTCGCGGGGGCGGCGTCCCGCTGCACGCGCGTGTGGCGCCACCTCGTTATTTCTGTGTAGATCATCCGGCACATAAGAGTAAAGCCTCATTATGCGCAGATATACAAAGGCGAGTGGCGAATGGTGAATATATGAATAAGGAGCTCAGGACGCGGAGCACCGAGCTCGGAGGCGCGGCCTCTGCGTGCTCGCATGACAAAAATTACACATATGGTTTTTGCTATGTGAGTTAAAAAAGAAACTCGTGTAGTTGTTGTTGCGAACTAGTCGAGGAAGGGGAAAACAGTTACTAACGACGTAGGTTTGCTGGTTTATCGTATAGCACCTAAAATATGTTTGGGTATCGTTACTCGAGTCGGTTCTCATTATTTGCCGTGTGCTTTGTGTAGGTACTATGTATTTTTAGATACCATCTATGAATGTTTCTTGATGAATCTTATT
The DNA here is from genome assembly GCA_950106695.1 of Biston stratarius. Taxonomy (NCBI): domain Eukaryota; kingdom Metazoa; phylum Arthropoda; class Insecta; order Lepidoptera; family Geometridae; genus Biston; species Biston stratarius. Next base: position 13,052,877 of record OX467106.1, read on the forward strand.
TTTTGTAACAGTATCAATCAAATACGTCGCTTTTGTCTGCAATGTATATATGTATTTGATCATTAAATTTAGACAAAAATAATTCTAGATTTGTTCAGTATATATAAACACCCTTTGAACACTTTTACATCAATCACACATTTTATCCATTCGTACATTGAGTTAAATGTTCTGTGGTACAAGAAAACCACAAATGTAACTTTCATAATAACTTCATTTAAAATTTTAATGTTTTTATAAAAAAAGTACCTATTCGTAATCTTTCTCCGTTAGAACAACGATGTTTTTATACAAAAATTAATAATATTTTTAATCTGTTTTATTGTTGAGGAGTTTGTTTGCTATCGGTACCTCGCCCGCGCGCGTGCACTGCGCTGCATGTACGACGGCCGCACATGGCCTGGGCGAGGAGCGTGCACGTCCCGGCCACAGGTATTTACTCCAGGCGCAGTACACGAGCTGTATATGATTGTGGCACAGGTTACCTTTGTTTGCTTACTTACAGCCGCCCAGAATGTCGCTACATTAGCGTATACATGGATCAGATTTAGATTGTATGTCAGCTCGTCAAGTCGGAGGTCGGTGTCCATTCCGGGCCGCGCGGCCTACAATTCGGGATACATTCGGACGTGTTACCAATAAAATAGTTGTTTTTGTATGTTTTTTTTATTCATAGGCTATTTGCTTTGACCAGAGCTTACTTACTTGATTTTTTATATCTGCATATTAATGTTCTAAAAACTGTAAACAAAACTGTCATTTTTATTGTGCGAACTGCTAAACAGAATGTATTGTGGGTGTCTTCCGACAGATATTCACAACCTGGGTGCTTACAAAATGAGAGAATGAGAGTGAATCGGTTTCTTCCAGGCAAGCGTGCTCCATCGTAGATCGACTTTTCCATCCCCGTGATTAAACCTAGTTATACATATTAAGTTCAATTGAAAACGTAACAATAAAATTGTCAGAATTAAACTAAACGACATAATTTGCAACAATTTGCGAGCCATTACATCAATTGTGAGGCAATCGGTCCGCGTGCCTCACGCTGCCTCGCGGCGCCTCACGCTGAATTATCCAATCAGCGTGCCGGGCGCGGGAAGTGGGAGCGCGGTGGCTGGCGATGGGCCGCATTACTCACTTTATAGATTGCTGTAGATATTTAGTATATAGGCTTAATATCACTCCTAGAACGGACAGTCGATATAATGACAATGTTTGTTTACATTACATAATATTGTTTGGTGCTAACGTAAAAAAATGCTTTTGATATCTAGCAGTTTCCAATGTATTTTTATGTTTGACAGGCTAGGCGTTTGACTACAGCTCACGTGATGTTAAGTGACAGTGTGGTCAAAATTGGTGAATATACCTAGCTTGGCATAGAACAGGTTCTCAAGTGAGTTAGGCAGCAGATTTCAACGTGAAAGTGGAAGCAAGTCAGCCGAGTGTTAGAAAGTACCCTACCTATACGCTATGAAACCTTCACGGCGATTTCCTTTAACCGGTAGCTCAAGCTCATTGTTGGGTTTTGAACCCACGCCCTTCGACGTGAGAACCGACCACGCTGACCATTAAGCTATAGCTATGAATTGTACCTACTACTGGCATATTCCCCTTAGATGGACCATGACAATCTTTGCATTTCATTATTATTTTTCTTTTTACCTTTGTTTTTAATTCTTTCATTATCCCGCATAAGTAAAACAAAAATGTATCATTAATGGGTTTAGAAAACTTGTTCCTAACTAAAAGCACGAAAAAAAAAAACTAATTTATACCTCTTGGTAGCGCTGGCATGTACTTTGCTACCTGTCCACTTCTGTACTCGTACCTCGCCTACCGCTGCGGTAAAGTTGCCGAATGTTCACCATTTCTTAACCGCTTATTCCCAACGTCTCCAAAGAGATGTGGATGTAAATATACGTTTATATATTTTCTGTCGTTAGGAGCTATACAACGGCGCGCCGACGGGACCGAGTTTGGCTCGTTACTCGCCCGCATTGTGCCACCGGCACATTATCATATTTACCAGAACCTTCGCGAACGTTCTCGGGGAAAAGTGTTGAATATAAATTACTTACTTGGTAGTTTACCGCTCGCCGATGTATGGAAATATGGAATAACTATTTATTGTTCAGAAAAACGGAATAAGAATATTTGCCTCCTGCGGATACGTAGGCAGGCGCTGTACGGACGAAGTTACGAAACATTTTTTATTATTAAGAAAATATTTATTTTCATTAAAAAAAGTAACATTCTAGGCTTCATATCTCACAGCTGTTTGTATAATGAACTTTGTATCTGTACGACCTACTTGCGTGCAAAGATTAATATCGAATTAACAATGCAGTGGTTCTACCGTTTATCTATATATCATGTAGTACACGTATTTAAATATGAGACGACTAGAAGCTTGAAATTGCGAAATTTTTCATGTTCAAAATAGGTTCGCGTTTGACCACACCCTGCCAGATGTTAAGCAGTAGTGAGGGACATCGAGTGCTTTGATTACACGTTCACTGTGCAAACCACTAAGTAGACACAACCTAGGCGAGCTCAAGTCACGAGGGAATCGGTTCGTTAGCGATCGGCGCTCGGCGACTGTACTCCACAGTAGCACCAGACAAGTTGGCGGACTAAATCCAGCCTATCATAGAACAAAATAAAAAGAGAACAAAACCAGAACAGAATAATAGAAAATAGGCTCAACTTTAGCTTCTATATTGAGTCAAAGGTTCACCTAGCTGCCAAATAGCTGGGTGTCGTAGTGCGGCGGTACTTCCCGTCGGAACTGTTGCTCACATTGTATCAAGCACAAAAGCAATCGTGCATGGAGTACTGCTCGCACCAAGGATCCGCCAAATACCAGCTGGAGGCGTTGGAGTTAATTGAGGAGCGTGCCAAGAGACTCATCTGCAACGAATTCCTCGTTCAAGCTAATCTTCATAGTCTTGAACATCGTCGCAAAGTTGCCAGTTTGTCGGTTTTTTATCGGATTCATTTCGGGGAGTTTGCTTCGGATCTGCATGCTCTAATTCCCCCATGCCCATTTTCTATCGGAGCCATGACATTCCAAAAACTCATACGAAACGATTTGAATCTACTTTTATTGTTCGAACGGCTAAAGCATGGAATACGTTACCCGAGTGGGTGTTCCCTGATATACACAATCTAGGTGCCTTCAAGTCACGAGTGAATCTGTTTCTACTAGGCGAGCGTGCTCCATCGTAGACCGCATCTTCGCTTAACATCAGGTGAGATGGCGATCAAACGCAAGCCTATTCATCATTAAAAAAAAGTTGTAGAGGTCGTTCTGTCCCCTAACCAAACAAGGAATCCGGTATACTTTAAAGAAATCCTACCTATACGGTCTTTAGTCTATCATTTGTTTATTTCTAATTCCGACCTACATTTAACACGACCGACCAAAAAAAGGAGTAAAGTTTTCATGTATTATATGTCAGTTTCTTTAATCCACCATAACTTTTAAAAGCGTGAACAGATTTGGATGTAAGGGGTATCATAGAATTCTTAATACATCCCGAGTACGAGATATAAATGACATGAAAAAAAAAAAATTTGAGCGCATTTGTGTTTCAATGTTGAGGAACGCAATAATGTATTGTAACGAAGTAAAGCAATAAATAAACAAATGAACGGGGACAGGTTCGGTCGGGCGGCGCGCACGACGTTATTTGCGACAAATAGATTGCCATTAGCGACGTGATCGACGGCCCTCCGCCTCGCCGGCGGCGCCCGGGAGCTCGGCCTCACACGACACAAAATACTTTTGTCGGAAACCTGGATAGAACGTAATCCATAAACACTTTCAGTGTATAGGTGATTTTAAATACTTGTTTTAAAAATAAGTTTTAATTCAACGAGCGTGTTTAGAAATGGAGATACTTTAGAACACGGTTGTTGGTTTTTTAAATAATGAATATGTTTGCGTTTGACTGCCATCTCGCCTGATGTTAAGCGAAGATGCGGTCTACGATGGAGCACGCTCGCCTAGAGGAAACCGATTCACTCGCATCTTGGACGCCTGGTATTAAAATGAACTGCTTGAGTCGAATAGTTTTTTAAAGGTTCACAAGTTTTTTTTTTATAATTGACTGTCTAGGTTGACCCCAGTTTACCTGGTGTCAAGTGACGATGTAATCGAAGATGGTAACCACACATAGTCTGGAATGGAACTGGCACTCAAGTGAGGCTGCCGGAATACACCATTAGGTGCTTGGCGACAGATTATCAAATTGAGGATATTAGCAAGCGAGCCGAGTACTAGAAAGTAACCTACCACTATGCTATGGTTGCCACCGGCAGCTCAAGCTTATTGGTGGGGTTTAAACTCGCGCCCTTTCGATAACGATCGCAACGAAAAAAGTAAATATATATACCAACTACAAGTCAACATATTATGCAGGCAATAGTAATACAGTAAGTACCTACCTTTGCATTTCAAGACAAGTTTACAGCTTTTACACAAATACCTATTTCAGGTAAATAAGGGTAGATTAATCTAAGCGAGAGGTGCGCGGGCCGCGCTACACTCTCCCATCTGACTCTGTACACTGAGCAAACTTCAGTCACACAATCATTGATCCAATCTAAATGAAGACGATTACATACTTAGCGATGATATATCAAAGCTCTACGCACATCGCTCGCTGCAGCGGAGAGTGTGCTTTAAATCACGCCGACATTGTAAAAGTTGGAACTCAGTTTTAACTTCCAATACAACGAAATAAAAAAAACCTACCGCACAAAACGTAAAGCTTAAGCTAAATATCTTCGCTCCCAAAGTAACCTACAAACTTATTTTCATTTGTTGTCGATACGACGGCCGCACAACGATTAAATAACATTTAATACACTCAAGCAATAGTAATATTTTCCAATAAAAGCCGGCCGGCGTCCGGCGACTCACTGAAATATCTTTACATTTTCCTGATGAACATTTCAGCTGGTACCTTGTCAACGTAAGAACATTCTGCTTTCTTATTTGACAAATAGCAGGAGTACGGTTATTTTACTGTGACAAAGTTGTCGAGTTCATTTGTTGTGAGTAGTTGAGTCCATTTCCAAATGAAGATCGGTGCCTGCGCTGGGGGACGCTGGCTGTCGTGGGGCTTTTACGTTAATTGCGGGCGACCCTCGAGGGTCGGGGCCTCCTGACGTGCCGGAGGACGCGTTGTTCCATTACTATAACGCTGCCCCGGCATGGAGAGCCCGTCACACGACGCGGCCGCTCAGCTCGTGTTCTGGCGCCGGCGCAGTGCGCGGTGCCACACTGAGTTTCATCCTTGAACTTGAACAGGTTCCTTTGTACTGTTTTGTAGCGATGATAGCTCATTAGTTAAACCGGTTTATTCACACGCCAAATAGCGTGAGTTCAAACCCCAATAATGAGCTTGAGCTGCCGCTGAAGGAAAACATCGTGAGGAAACCATAACTTGGTGGTAGGGTACTCTGTAGTGCTCGAGTGGCTAGCTACCACCCTCAAGTTGAACATCTGCCGCTAAGCACCTAGATTGTCAACCATAAAAAAGCGTAAAACTAGTAAACGGTTTTTAAGTTTCGAACAAAAAATTTGAAAATCCGTTAATACTGTCTCGGAATTGAAGTTCACCAATCAAACTGCCTTCTCCAGTCGCAACTCTAACCCACGCCCTACAGCTCTTACAAGAGATAAAGTACCGAATGAACTAACAAGGCTGTCACGGGGCGTCATTTTCGTACAGTTTCCTTCATCAGGCGAGACGCCGGTCAAATGCAATTCGTACCAATTAAAAAGATAGATTGTTAACCGAAAGGGAAAATAAGTGTCTTTATGAAAACTATAATTAATTTCAAAAGCATAAATTTACTAATTATGTTTCGCGTGTACACGTCATATAAGAATCCAGTCATATGCACCTGATAGGCGTTGACTACATGTAAAATATAAAACTTTTTTTCCAGGAAAAGGTGCTCTATCGCAGACCGCAACTCCGACTGACGAATGACGATGAGTTGGTGACCAAGTGCCAACTTGATTATTAATTTAAAAAATATGCCAAGGTTGAGCAAGAATTAAATATACGCACGGTTTTAACGATTAACAATTTTTTTATATAGGCTAGGTTTTTGACCACAGCTCCCTGATGTTAGTGACGGTGTAGTCGTAGATCGTAAACACTGTTAGTCTGGAATGGAATCAATTTGTGCTTATTTAAATTTTTATAGCGCTATATAATGGTGTAACAATACAATGTGTCACTTTTAAAAGCTCTTGGATTTTATTATGTTTATCGCCGGGTCTTAATGCCGCACGAAATACTATGAAATTAGTTTTGTTTATTTACTTAGACGTTTCGGCCGTGTTGCAACAGCCGCTGTCACGTGTCTCGTCTCTGGATTTATTAGTTCAAATCAAGTTAAAATAACCTGAAATAGGTGAGTTGCTTCAAGGTTTTTCAGTTGAGAATTTTACACTGGCAAGAACATAACGCGCTCTTCGCGCCAGCTGCGGTCCGCTCATTCCTGCGCTCCATATCACGATGGGACGAACGACCTGAAAAAAGGAGAAAAATAATAATTTTACTATAACTTTAGACGAGTAGATCGGATAACCAATTGATGTGCATGTAAACAATTGACGTAAGATCGGAGCGTGGCCACAGAAGACAAGGGAGTCGCGCCGAGTGCTCAGTTTTTGTCTGAAAACTATATAATAGACAAGATACTAACGATATGCGAACTGCACCTCATTTTTCATCTGAAAATAGCTCTGAAATTTAAAACAACAACAGTGACAAACAATAACATTTATAATTAGACCATTACTTAGATTTTTGACGCGTTCCTATCGGTAAGATACCGTGCACGACATTGTAGGCGCCTAAACTAAAGTCAAACTTAAAATACAAAACCGAGAAACTTTGCCGAGCAGAATCCACTTTTATTCAAAATCCAATCACTTAAGTCCGGCCCTGGCGGGCGCGGAGTCGTCGCGCATTATTCCCGTGCGTTTTATATATTTTTACATTTGTTGGCACAAAACGCTCATTACGGACGCATTTGCTAACGAATGCGATGACTACGAACGAGTGTATGGACTACGTCGGGAAATAGTGAGCGAGCGACGAGGAAGCACACTCTAATGGCAGTCGGCGGCACGTCACTAGTGCTGCGCCGCCGCGGCTGCCGTGGCTACTCTGTTCATATTTATATGGCGTGCTCGGGCTGGGTGGCGAGCGCGCGGGAGGCCTGTGTCCAGCAGCGGCCAGAGTGGGCTGCTCCAGGCGACCGCTCCGGCCTTTTAACTTAAAAATGAATAATTCCTGGGACTCACCGTCGGTCTGCAATATTTTCGTGTAAATATATATTTTTTTTCATGTAAATGTTATAGCACGAACGGTACGCTCTCCCGATGGTAAGAGATAACATCTGTCCATGACCATTGCAGCGATACACAGAACTTTGAAGAGTAAAACAAAATCCAGGGCATCGCTAATTTGGCGCGAATTTATACTATATATATTTATATATAATTTACTTATGAATATGAATATGAATGAATATGAACATTACTTTGAGACTTCCGATGGTTGGTTCCAACAGCCCTGTAAATGTTTACACACTACTGCTTGGCGGCAGAATATCTGGTATTGCGGTGATACCTACCTACCTTCTTAGTAGACTGAATCAGGCGTTTTTTAAAATATGTATAATATTTTTTTGTGGCATTGCCTATTATGCATTCTACCAGTATCGAGTGGGGCATATTTTTAAATGAAAACTCATGTCAGCATTATGCCAAAACTGAAACTTAAAATTTCACCTTTTTTAGATTTTTCACTTTATAGTTTTTTTTTTACAATTTCCACCTTTAGTAAGTATATAGCGCTGCTAGCTCCTCGCCTAGGCTCCGTGTCCCGACTGGCCGGGCACATAGCCTCCTCTTTGTCTATAGCTAACGACTGTTCCGCCCCGTAACGACCTCCTCAGTAATGACTCCCCTCCTCCCGCGGCTTCCCTCCCCCAGCGCAGTCATCAGCATGGCCACATAGAGATGAGGAACACTTTAAGTTTGTAAATAATAAGTCCGAGTCACAGGCTAGATATGTCGCTGATTTGCAGATAAAATTTTCTAAGATCACTTTGAATTAATACCAGAAAATAGACAGTTTTAGTTATCGAGTTACTTCAACGCGTACAATGTAAATATTTCAAGAAATCCGTACATTAGCTCAAAGATCTCAACGGTGCCGACATGGGGTCGATCCCACACCTTACCATTACGGGGGCATCTTCTAACCATGCAACCATGCTTTCTAGTTCAGTGAGATAATTAATTTCCAGTCTTAGGCTTTGGTGACGATTCGTCGCACCACCTTTGGCTGGGTCGTTTAAATTTTGGGGTCCAAGCTGTGGTGACCTTAGCCCAGACCTTTGACTGGAAGGAGACCTTTGCGCAGCAGTGGGACACGTACAGGCTGCAAAATAAATAATAAATTTTCAATGAAACATAATGGTATGTATTTCATACTTTTTTATATTAAAAGATTGTACCTTTCTCGCCAGCATCTCTACTCGTAGTTGATAGAACGCCAGCGCGTCGACAAATGGCGGAGGGCTAAACGAAAGCGCTTCATATCCGATAGTGCTCGCCTCGGGGACATTTAAATAAAAGCCGCGCAAGAACTCAGCACGTCACAATACACACCTTTATATCTGTCTCCCACCCTTTCCTCACTACAGGCTCGGTAGTGAGATCGCTGTAAGGCTCTAAGGGCAGGTTCCTTATTTAATTTATAACTTTCATAAGTGTCTGTTCTTTTTATGGATAATTTCCCACATCTTTTCATTCCTTATTATAAGTATATCTTCTGTAGATACAGTCCTAGAGTCGTAGCTCCGTAGACGCGCTACGAGTCATACAAAAGACTTCAACGCACTAATTTGCATGTTGTGCACGGGACCTCGGTGACAGTTGATTAATAATGACATATATACAAGTACGTATGTAGGTCTGTAAAGCATACTTTATGTTACGAAACAGTGTTTTAAAGTAGTATTGGCGAACAGCTCTCCGGTGTGTAGGCGGTAACCGCGACTATACAAGGCAATATTAAAAAAATACTTTTTGGAACTGTTCATGTATATATATACTACAGACGACCTCATAAAGACCGCAGGAACACGTTGGATACGAGCCGCTTCCAATGGAAGTCAATGGGCGAGGCCTATTTCCAGCAGTGGACGTTCTACGGCTGAAATGATGATGATGAACGATGACGTATCTATATACTTAATATAAATGTTCATTACGCGCATATTATTAAGAAAAATACTCGCAGATAATAAGGACCAAAAAACGAGCTGAAAAATAAAGAGAATATTTTTGAATCTGTAATCAAAAGGATCAAATGAGGACTCCTCCCGCCCCTTATTTACTTGCGCCGCAGAATCAGAAATAAATTATACAACGAGTAATAACGACGTCCAATTTGCAAAGAAAAGTTCCCATTTCAATATCTGGAACTCGGAGCTGGCCTTTGAAGTCAACTTCGTTAACGAGGGGTCCGCGCCGCGGGTCCGCGCGCCGCAGATCTGTAGGTGCCAACAGACGGTACCATTACCAATATACTAATAACTAAATAACTACTGATATAATACCAAAACACACAACCGACAGCTCTTGTTTCTTATCAACTGTCGTTACAGGCCTGCTGACACCAGCCTTGCAGCCTCATAGTAGTGCGCGCCAATGCAGCGATGTTTCGAATTTTATTTTGCTACTCCTGGTTCTAGACACCGCTGCAATGGTCATGGACAGGTGGTAAGTTTCACCATGAAAAAATCGTTTCATATGTCTCATTACTTTTTACATAAAAACAAACGTCATCCACAGAATATTGTATTCCGCTGGAGGGAAGCACCTCTCTCTCTCTCATGCTGCGCCGTCTGTCGGAGGGGCTGCCGTCGAAACACGCCGCAGTAGGCGACGTTCTTCAGACGACCGACTTCAGTGGAGTTGCTCTTTGGTGGTTTGTAATGATAATGCGAACTAATACCACTTATTTACTTATCAATAGCAATGATTTTATGATTCCACCGGCGGATTCCCGGTAAAGTAACATGATTATTCCAGGATAGTTATCTGCTCGCTTTGTAGTGTCCTCTTCGTAGCACAACATTCACAGCATTCTTTTACGGATTATTTCTGAAAAAAAAAAAAATTATAAGCTGCGGGTAAATAGGATGACACAACTACACCTGGGTCGCAAGTAGTAGATACTGTACGGGTTCCTATCCCAACGCGATAGACCCACCGCCCGCGAGGAGCCAGCCTCTTTGTTGCCATTGGTCTGACAGATATCTTTCCGATTCTAAGAGCTTTAGTACTGACGAAATATAGTAAGGATTCCAAACAAAATAATGTGGAAATGAAAAATGAGAAAACGGTGGCTTCGCAGCAATCCACTCCGCGCGGCGCACAATACCGCTTTGTAAACATCGGGGCCGCGGGTACACTGCCGGCCAAATAGAATTTAAAAAAAAACCTAGTGAATGTGTATATTTTCATCTGATTGACTATTTGTAATCATTGGTTTGTGTATAGTTTTGATTTATAGGCATATCAAATTATAGAATACATATTGAAAATGTGAGTGCGTGTACATTTTAAATTAGCTTGTAGATAACCGGAATAAATATGAGTTCCAACAAAAAAAAAGTTCAATACGAACTCTGGATATTAAAACTTATAAGTTGCAGCGAATGAAGCTGCGTGGAGTTGCCAGTAAAGTAAGGAATAGCGTTGTCGGGCCCGACATACCAACGCGACGGTTCCCTGCAATGCTTGCCGTGTAAAGGCCACTACGTGTACTTGGTGGTAGATCTCCTGAGCAGGAGGTCGTCTAGGTAAGTACCACCGCAGTACTAGATATTCATTTGAAATTAATAGTAGCCGCCATAACTTAAACACAAGAAATAAAGATAAAATTGTGACACCTAGATTCAGGTTATCTAAAGCTTATAAGTCTTATCTCGGGAATTGCGTTAGATTCTATAATAAAATTCCACTTGAGGTAATTAAAATGTCCTATAATAAATTCAAAGATTTTATAAAGCAGAGGTTAATTGACAAAGCCTACCATAAGGTGGCTCATTACGTGGAAGACAGGAATATATGGTTGTAGTAGCTTCTCTCTGCACTTGCACCCTCCTGGCTAAGTGACAATTGTAGTAAGCATAATGTATTAATATCTATAACTGTAAACTGTATAAACTGCAACCTAATATGAAAAGAAAGATCCTCCAAAAAAATGCCTTGTTGAGTTTCGAGTCTTCTCAGTTGAAGTGTAATTACGAGCCAGTGGTAGATTCAAACATGTAACTTAACATTCATAAGTGCCTTACAAGGGCCTAAACTGAATAAATGACTTTTTGATTTTGATTATGATTCTGCCACCAAGCAGTAGTGTGTTAACTTTACTGTTTTCCGGTTGGAAGGGTACTGCAGCCAGCGAAGTTACAGGGCTGGTGAGACTAACCATTATGTCTTAAAGTAATGAGCATCAATCCGGCGATGTCCTGGACATTATTTTACTACTTAAAATGTTGTGTATCGCTGCAATGGTCATGGACATGCGTTGTCTCTTACCATAAAGAAAGCGTTTTATTACGTTTCATTGTAAAAAAAGATTTTTTGTATTACCCGTTCAGCCTGAAGTGTCTGAGGTCCTACGTTCGATTTCCGGCCAGGTAGATATGTTGTTAATTTATTTGAATGCCTGTTCCAGGTGCTAGTTTTCATGTGTTTATACATATATATGTTCCAAAGCACATCCCACACAGAGAACAAGCATGAGGCTAAATATGACTAAAATTATGTATTTAGCAGCCCTGTTGGTTCATCGGTAGTATATATAAGCAGGAGCTATAGGGCGTGGGTTCGATTCCTACCCAGAACAAGCATTTTGTGGTATAAACAAATGTTTGTAACAGTAACAGATAACTGATATTACATACAGAACACCCAATGTTCTGTATGTAATATCAGTTATCTGGTCCCCATAGTACAAGCTTTGTTTAATTTGGGGCTAGATGGCACTGTGTGTAAATGTCCTATGATATTTATTTATTTCATGAAACTTGGTTCATGGTACACACACAAATATAATACAAAATTCTATTTACGATTCAATTTTGTGTACACAGAGTAGTTTAGATTTATATCGCTGTTGAACCGCGTCGGCAAGTTTATGCCGCTTGTGTCGTATTGTTTTCTTTTGCGGAACAAACACAAATAACTTATCAAGTGTTTTTATTGTTATAGCGTCACACGGGCGGCCGGGCTGCACACCTCCTATACATTTCCCGTTGATATTGAAAAACACGACACAACTAAATTACTCAATGAGCGTCTAGTGTTTACGTTTTCATTACTCAAACGTAACGTAAGCGACGCCATGACACTGGCAAGCGTTTTGATGCGAATTTTAAATTTGAAAACTAAGCTATCGTTTTTCCTACTAAACTTTTAATTTCTGCAGAAATGTTATTCATTGTTAATAATATATGTTTGCGAGCATTATAGGACATTATTTCAATATCTATCATCACGTCTGTTCTAGTTACGTGGAGCTACGTGTGAAGGCGTGTGATCTTTTTACGTGGGAATATTTACTACAGATGTAGCGGCAGGCAGTGTACGCTGGCTCGTCTAACGAGGAGGCCTGGCTGCAGGGCCTCCTCGCCGCCGTCCCGGGAAGTGGGCAGTTCTTCCCGCTCCTACCTTTGAACTGTAATCACGGAGCGGATGTGTAAACGGCCGCTAATGGCGGCGCGCGCCGGCGGTGAACCTCTAAGTAATATTTAAGGAAAATAATGATGTTTGAGTTCCCTCTGCTTTTCGTGTTAAACTATAGGTACTGTTCTGTATGTATTATAACTATGTATTTATAAAAAAGTATAAACCTATATGTCTGGTTTTATAGTACAAGCTATACTTAGTTTGGCGCTGGGTGGCGCTGTGTGAAATGTCTTAAGATATTTTTTTATAGTGGTCATACGTAAGAATATAAATAAATTTAAAAAAATGGTCAGACAGACGTGAAAACTTAAAACACGTCACTTTAGCATGTCGGTGACATAAACCCAAGCAAGCAAAATTTCGCTCAACACGGCTAAAAACTTTTCACTTGAAATATGTCATTCAATACTTAACTTCTTCAAGCAAAGCTTGTACTATGAGAGCCAGATAATTGATAGAATCCGTTGATATATACCAATTTTTTTCTAAATACATACTTATAGTATATTGTATACAAAACGCCCAAACATAGAACAAACACATTTCTTGTCACACAAATGTTTGTATCGAGTGGGAATCGAACCCACGCGCTACCTCTTGAAGCAGACCAAATGAGCTAACAGGGCAGACAGTCGAGGTCACTGATGCACATGGTCTTGAGCTATTGATGGACAGCACGCGCATAAAACAAACTAATTGACGCGCCACTTCAAGACATATATGTCGGCTCATACAATGAAAAGGAATAAAAATATTTTTGGGATACATTATCAAATATCATCATTGTCACGTATTTGTTGACGACAGAAATAATTCAATAAGTTTTCGCTTCTGTTCACATATTTAACTCAGATGTAGATACGGATCGAATAGATGATCAGCACAAACTATACAACTGGCTCCGCCCGCGCGCCGCGGACAAAGCCTCTTTCAACACAACTGTCACAGTTTTTTGCCCAGCCCTGTTTTTGTGACAAACTCAATAATATAATGTGTCAACGGTGTTGTCGCAGTTGATGTTTAGATATTTTGACATGTTGTGGTGTCGGTGGGCAGCATTGATGGCTTTTTCATCCGAGTTTAAACGCATTCGCATAATTCCTACGGAGTGATATATTTTGTTATTCTTTTGTCAGTAAATAAAATATCTTATGTGGGACCAAATGCTAGAACCTCCAACATATTTATAATTAATTGAGAAGTCATAAGGTACATCGAATTCTTTCAAAGTTATTCTTAATATTACGTTTGAATACTAGAGTTTTTATCTACAAAAATTTACGACCATAACTAAAATGATTGCTTATTAAAATAAAAAACACGATTGCGTTTAAAAAAATGAGACAACCGTCATATTGATATTAAAAAAAATAATTGAATGACTTAAGAATTCTAACGTTATCCCATACATTCAAATCTTCATCAAATTCAGGCATTTAAAAGTTACGGTGGAATAATGAAACTCACGTAAGTACATTCACTTCATGCACCCTGAAAATATAGCACTGCTTTTGGGCAGTCGTGTAAAATAATAGATATTGACTCCTCGACATCGATTCAACTTTTATTTAATATCGATGTATTTAACACGGCGATCATCACATGTAAACATAACACACCTAAACCTCAGTGAGTTGCGAATTAAAACATAAATATATCTTCCACGCACGCTGTACAACTCGGTGTAAATAAAGGCAGTACATACACGTCAGCAAAAACGGGAACGATTTCCAAATCAGGGCTCAGCGAGGCGGGACACGCGGGAATTGGATTTCAATTAGGGGCAACGAGGTTGTACAACTAGCTTAGCTTGCATTTTTTTGTATTTCCGGCGAAAATCTACGTCCGTACACATTGCAGGATATCAAGTCAGCACGGACAAATACACTTACCATTTTTTCTTGGTACAAGTTGAATTTTAACGTTAGCGCAGGGAAACACCACACAATATAGCAAACGTTTTTAAGCAACTAAATGGATTCTCTGAGATCTGTGAAGTGCACCGGCTTATTGAGGGATGGAATTCTACATTCACGTGGAACCATATAATTATAAAAAACAGTTTTTTAAAAAGCACTTTTCGAAATGACTTCGCAGTCAACAAAAGTTTTTCCACTCGTAAAGCGGAAATTCGTAAAAACTATCGAACGCTTGAAAAAACCGTCGCAAAGACGTGACTCGAGTTAAGAAGGACTCTTTTAGAGGGGGTGTGGAGGGGGGACCGGTTATGTGAAGGGTGCTTCTGGTGAGCACCCTTTAGAAAATCGCAAATCGGCCGCGCGAAGCGCTCGGGGGAAGGATGCGGGGAACGGGAGAATTCTAATGTGAAACGTTGCTACTTTTGATAATATCATTTGAACGAGAAGTCATAATGTAGAATAATCTAAAATAAGATATTTTCTTCATTAATACCAGAACAATATTGAAACTTGTCTCGCTTGCATGCTGGAAATAACAATAGGTAAGTACTTATTTATCATAAATATATCAAAACTCAACTCAACTCAAAACTCAAAGTGCTTTATTTCCTTTAGACCTTACAGGACTCTTGGACACGTCACACGTCACAAATTATAAACATTCTTAAAACTAGGAAATATACTATATACCATAGCTGTACATGATATTATACCTCGAAATACATGTTCAACGAATCTTTTTGCAGTTGAAATTTAAGTTTTCAGCATAAATTGACCGAGTATGAGCCTGACTCGCATTTGATAGAATTTTATTATTTGCTGCCAAATCTATATTTATACCACATTGAACCTTTCTATGTGTTATAATGTAGAAATATGCTAAAAACACGCGAAAACGTTTCTATTAAGATTTTTTATTTATTTATAATAATTGTTAAGAATTAACAGTTATCAAAAGTATTCAGAAAAAGTTGAGCCGGCTACCTTTTACGTTTAACAAGCTGGGTACCTATGCCTGACTGACATTCAGTGCTTCCGCAGGCTTGGTAACAACGAAATGATCTTCTCATACGTCTTGAAAACGTTCTCCGAACCAGGTCCCGGGGAGGTTTACGGGCATATTGGAATTTAATTGAAAAAAAAAAATGTCTTCAGGCAATGTAGACAGAGTGGCGCTGCAGTAGTCGCAGCTAGAGGGTCGTGTGATCCAGTTATTGGCAATCTACGGCAATCGGGCCCCTCGTCCCAACAACGCAACTAGAACATCGTGTTCGGAAAGTTTTGCATTTTGATATAATTCTACTTTCGGTTGCTATATCTCTTTAACAATTCGGTATGAAATAAAAAAAAAATACATTACCTACTGATTTCAAAACCATTTCAAAATATTACCTACATTATTGTTAGGTTTAAATTCTTTAAACTATGAGATGGGGTTTATTTTAATAAAATACATGAATTAAATTTGACTTTCATTTGACCTCTAATAACGTCGCATAGTAGACTGTACTTTCAGTGCTTGCTCAGCTATGTATACATATTCAGCCACATTATGACGTCATCGTTATAAGATAAAATTCAAATGAGTTTCATAAAATAAAGTTTACTATCAGTAAAGTATATACAATAAATAAAAAAAAATATTCTACCATTTGATAAACCCATAAAAAGTATATATACTTTTATTTTATTATATATAATAAAATAAAAAACATTTTTTATGTAAATTACTTAATGTTCTTTTTTTTTACAACGGACTAGACATACGTTTGGCCACGATCTCATTCTGATGGAAAGCGACGATGTGGTCGAAGATGGAGCACGCTTGCCTAGGTAATACCTATTCACGTTTTTCTTGAACAGCCCCGGGCTGTACTTAGAAACACAGAGGCTGACAGTTCCTATGTCATCTGACGATTATTTAAAAACATGTCACAAAAGATTTCCAGATTGACTGACAGCGGCAGGCGAGCTATTATCGCTTCTGACAGAATCCATCCACTTACCCCTTACCACTACAGCACGTCCGTAAACATACTTCTATGTATTATAATATTTTGAACTATTAATATGCACGGACTCTATATAATGGGCTCAAGTATGTGTGAGTGGCAAGCAGGAACTATTTGTCTTGATTCCATTGTTACGGCAACACTAGCTGCGTCACATCACTCGCCTGCTGGCGGGATATAATTATAGTAATCTGTGTGTGTGTGTGTGTGTGTGTGTGTGTGTGTGTGTAGTTCAAGGTATAAGCTATTTACATTACAAATTTCATTCAAATCTGTTTACCCGTTACAATAGAACAAGTAACGAACATACACACAAACATTCCCATTTATGACAGTAAGATTTTCAGTCCATTAGTATTTTAACGTCTTTTTTAATGGACGATGAGTCTATGTTTTAGCACGATTTACCCGATGCTAAGTGACGTTGTGATAAAAGCTGGTAAACACCGCTAACTTGGAATGGAACTGGCTCTCAAATAAGGCTGCCAGAATACACCGTTAGGAGGTATAGTTCCATCTAATTATTTCTCTCAAAGCGAGCACAGGCACCGGCGGGTCACTATCTTATGATTATCTTTACCTGAATCTATATAGTCTTTCTTTTCATAATAGTGTTACAACTTCTTCCGTCTGGTCTTAACATGTTTTTCATTTTTGGTTGCTGGAAGAGATCACTATTAGTGATAAAGCCGTCACTTGTGGCACTAGCTCAAAAGATTCTTTTATTTTCTGTTCATTTTTTCTATTTCTCGTGTACGCAAAAAAGAGTTTCTATCTATAAATAATTATAACTAATAACTATCGTCAGAGATTTCTCACAGCGCCATCTAGCCCCAAACTAAGCAAAACTGGTTCTATGAGAACCAGATAGCTGATAGATTACTTTTTTTTTTTTTTTGTAAATACATAATTATGATACATACAGAACACCCAGCCACAGAACAAACATTTATAAAGTAAGTAAATGTAATGTATAAATGTTTGTCCTAGTGGGAATCGAACCCACGCCCTACAGCTCTTGAAGCTGGAAGCTTCGTAGCGATGATGGCTCAGTGGTTAGCGCGGTAGGTTCGCATGCCGAAGGGCGTGGGTTCAAACCCCAACAATGAGCTTGAGCTGCCGGTGGAGGAAAACATCGGAGGAAACCATAGCGTGGTGGTAGGGTACTTCCTAGTACTCGGCTGGCTAGCTACCACCCTCAAGTTGAAAATCTGCCGCCAAGCATCTAACGGTGTGTTCCGGCAGCCTCACTTGAGAGCCAGTTCCATTCCAGGCTAGGTGTGCTTTACCATCTTCGACCACACCGTCACTTAACATCAGGTGAGCTGTGGTAAAACACCTAGAATGTCAGCTATAAAAAAAAAGCAAATATTCAACCAAATGAACCAACAGGGCAGTCAGTCTATATATCTATTCTTAAATCTATATATCTATCTACTCATTATATATATATGGTCGTATACGGAGCTTTGTTCCGAATACACCACTGTAATGCGTGTGAATTGTCGCCTCTGGCATGTGCGTTACAACCAAATAAATAGCAAAAAAAATATATCAACGCGAACGAAAACATGTCCCCAAACATGTAATTGGATAAAAGCTTCACTACTCATTATTTCCTGGCCTTTATCGCGAGATCTGGACGCGCCGTGACAGCCCTCGCGAGGAGGCGGGCCGGCCGTGCGCGCTGGGCCGGACGCACACCGAGCGCTCAACGTGCCAGTTAGCGGATTCAATAGTTACAGCTACAATTTCTCAAAAATGACATTTAACATTGTATTATACATTAAAAACATGCTTAATTAAGAAAATTTAATAAACACGTATGCCTATTAATATATTTTTTTTTTGCCAATAACTATTTCCAGTATCAGTCGGGATGATGTAAGGATTCAAATGATACCCCCTATCTGAACAGGCGTTTAAAACTTATGGCGGAATAAAGAAATTTGTAGCGACGACGGTTCAGTGGTTAGCGCGGTAGGTTCGCATGCCAAAGGGCGTGGGTTCAAACACCAACATGAGCTTGAGCTGCCGGTGAAGGAAAACATTGAAAATCTGCCGCCAAGCATCTAACGGTGTGTTCCGGCAGCCTCACTTGAGAGCCAGTTCTATTTCAGGCTAGGTGCGCTTTACCATCTTCGACCACACCGTCACTTAACATCAGGTGAGCTGTGGTAAAACACCTAGCAAGCTAACCATAAAAAAAAACTCACATGAACTCTGGAAACATTGCACTCCCTTTTTAGCAGTCGTGTAAAAAGTATAAACTGATTTATTTAACCTCGCATGTTTACTGGCTACTCATAAAATCTTTAGAATAGCTTTACGCGCCCTAGTGACTACTATGAGACCCTGCACGCCCGCGCGGCCCCGGTGCGTCCCCAGCCTCCTGCGTGTCATTACATCTCCGACGTTACGTTTTGTCCCGACACACAATACTAACATACATTATTACGTTTTGTTATTTACATAATAGATTTTTAACAAATGGTTCGGTCGCGATAAGCATTTTAATTCGTGAGGGCGGCTTTGTCGGGGCTGTGAATACGCAAATTATATATTTAAGGGGTAATATTCTAAACTACGCCGGATAAATGGGACAAAATTATGTTCATAACAGAGTGTTATTGTTAAAATATAAATATGTTTTTCAAATAATACTATTAGGGAGCGTGAAATGTTCAATTCAAGGTTCGGTGCTTAGCGGGTTATCAACTAAGCAGCGCCGGTTAACCCGTGTGTAGCCTCAGATTAATAATTGTTAATGGAAGCGATTCTACGTTTCGTTCACTGCACACGCTCCGTTGCGTAGCACGTCTACGCAGCACTACGGACTACACAGGTTAGACCTTCAGAGGCCTACCGCTTAAAACATTTCAGACTCAGTACTGCCGCTCGAATAAACTAGTCTATTTTTTTATTTAATAATAATTATTAATATGAACGAGACGTTCGTCTGATAGTAACAGATAACGCATATCTGTGATCATTGCAGCGATACACAGAACATGTGTAGCAAAACAAAGTAAAGGCATCGCTACTTTGGCGCTCATTACTTTAAGATATTAAAGCCTTAACAGCTCTAGGATTTCGTTAGCTGCAGTACATTTCAAACTGGGACACAATAATGTTTACACACTACTGCTTGGCGGCAGCATATCAGATACCTACTGCGGTGGTACTAATGCAGCATAAGCTAATGCGAGAATGTTTTGAGATCGTGAGATGGTTAATACAAAAATTTTCAGCTATCTGAGACTAAGTATGTAGGTTTCTAGAAGGTATTTTAACTTCCAATATGAACCGCAGCTCGGCGATGTTAAACTATGTGTAAGCATAGCATTGCCAGTTACACTGCTGAGCTGGATTGTTTTTTGATATGACCTGAAAACTCGACCTAGTAATTTTTTTTAGCGCAATTTCATTTCAATCAGTTCACATTTCTCCAGATTATTTAAGTAGGTACATGAGGTTGTTTTGGCCTCCTAATCTTTATCAACTTGCTTTTATAAATGTTGATTTAGCCAGGAGATGAAAATAACACGTGGTTACATCTTCGTTTTACTTGTGCGGGATTACCTACATACGTTTATTTATGTCGGATACTCCGACTATAGCTCCGGCCACGCGGTGACTTTCTTCATGGAGAAAAAGCGTAGAATTACAAAGTAAAATAAAAAAGAACAAAGCGCTCGTGGCCTCATCTAAGCCACATCAATTTCCATAATATGTGGTTATATCGCGCAAAAATATCAGTACTTGAATTGTTTATTAAATACTAATCGTTATAAAGATAGATATAATGTAAAAGGTCGCTGTCAATGGCTAAATCGGGTCCCGCGCCGCATGAGCCGCGTCGTGTATTTGTATTTGTTAGTGCAGAATGAATAGAGGCCAGCCTTTTAATAAAATACTTTAGATTGCTGTTAGATAAAAACGTCAATAAAAGACTTTTAACACGTAACACGCACGCTGTTGTGCGGCCCGATGAATGATCATCCTGTTTCACTAAAAACAAACAAACAGATCGAACATCACAAAAAATCGATAAGACAAACACCCTTTGATCGTAATCGATCGATATAAACAAAACGTCGATCGGAAGTTCTCCATTACGCGCCATTTAGGGATGAGCCTTTTTATTTTTTATCGATCGAGGCTCACGATCGACACCTGTCAATTATCGAGCTGTCACAACTAGACGCGCAAAAACCGGCCTTTACTTCAATTGTCAAACGGACAATGACCTCGACAATGGGCTTCGATTAAACACCATTAAAGATACTCGAGTAATGACAGTGGCTGAATGCACAGACTGCGGAGTTTCCATGACCAAACAAGTTCGAAGCGGCCTCTACGCACCCAGGGTTCCGCGCCGTCACACAATTTAGTCAGGTTACCCAATGTTTCATACTTATTGTCTAAAATTTGTTTTATTTTATTTAGTTTGGAATCCTTATCTTAAATTTGACTTGCTGTTATTGGTTACATTATAGTTTGTTTTATAACCATATCGAGTTTGACGGCTCTAATCCGCCCACGTGCTATGGTACCTATTACGATACATTTACTTACGATCGAGTAAAAACAAAATTGCTTTATTTTTTATAATATATCCTTAGGTATAAAATCAGACATACCTAGTTACAATATTTATTTTGTAAAGATTTCAGTTACTAATTCTTTCTTTTTATTTTACTTCTGTAATTCAAACTTAAACGGAACGGAATGCACGGAACCCTAAAAATATACTCAACGGTCATTGAAGCAGCTGCAGGTAGCGTCCTTTATCGATTTATCGGCGATTTCTGTGAAATTCGACCGAACTGTGAATAGATTGTGTCAAGTCATGTTGACAGTGGCGGCTCGGTGAGCGCGCGTGTTGTGAAATGCGAGCACAATGTGATTCTGACACAGGATTACGAGTTGCTGTGTCGGACTTGTGGCGCGATGTCTCTGCAGAGCGCGGCGCGGCTTCTTGTGGCTTCAACATCTTGTGCCATTATTGACAACGTCAGACAATGGCGCGTCAGTTCGAATGTTAGTTTGACACTTGGACTATTGATACTTTTTGCAGCTTCTTGCCGACATTGTTCAGCGGCCGACGAGGACGTGGGAGCGGTGTCAATGCGAATGTATTTTCTTGTTCACGAGTTAAATTGTCAGTAGGTGACACTTATTATAAAAACGTAAATTTGTTCGTGTGATTGTTTGGTTTTTTTAAATATAAATTAAAAAAATAGCCAGGTCTACGTAGGTACTTATGTATATTGCGAATTAAGTGCTTGTGTATTTTATGCGGCGGATTTTTTTCTGTTTAGAAAGCCTCAACAGTTTTGTTTGTTTTTTTCCTTCATGTTTTTTGTGAGGCCTTAAAAAGTTAAATTACTTTTGACTAGTTTTACGTTTACTAAAAAGTTGAGTTTTGCGGTAAAAATGATTACCTACAACACGTTTACACCAGTGTGGTACCTAGTAGCGCTCTCGCACGTGACTGTTTAGATAATCTAATAAAAGTCACTTCCGTGAAAATTTCTTATTTGATTAACCGTGCGTGTTCCCTCGTCCGACGCCATTTGCAATCGCAATCAAAATTACTGCCACCCTTCCGTTGCTTTCCTACCTTCAGGACGCCATACCTGTGCAGCGATGGCAGCCTTAGTGTCCACACAATAAAGTTACAAATTCAATGATCGACATGTATCCGGGTTTGTTTTACAAAAACCGCGACCTAAAGCCCGAGGCTGAAGTGAAAACACGAGTGGTGAATTAAGCCGCGCATAATTTTGAGTTTCTTTTTTCAAAACTCGGCCGCTGATTGGCGGAGCGACGGCGTGATGGCGCGCTGTGATTGGTCGGACAACGCGCGATGAAAAAAATCGTCTTTGTGCCGACTCCAGCGATTTATTCACGACTATTAGTTATGGTTGGCTGAACGGGCGCCCGAGGCGGTAGAGATGATACCACGCTATCGATAACTTGCTTTTAAAATAGACATCGTAAAAAATGTTTTTTTTTTTTTAATATATATATTTTACTCTTTTAAATGGAAAGCTACTGCAGGCATTTACGTAAAATTAGCCTAAAAATATGTAAAATTCGGTTCAAATGGATTTTGTAGTAAACCCAGTATTAGTAATATGTTTATTTCCTTACAAATGATTTGAATTTTTTGGATGTTAGATACTTATTGGACTCGATTAGATCAATGAAATAAAATAAAGAACAGTTTATTTATACATTTAAAAAAACACGAGAATTAAATTCCAGGGACACTGCTCCTGAGCTCCATTTTAGTAGGTAACAAAACAAAAATGCTTAAAAAATCGTTGTCAGAGTGTACGTTTATCTATGCGACTAACATCGTAGAGGAACCGACGAGTTATCGATAAAGTTTTACAATCGATAGTGTATTTACTCTCGATAAGTATAATGGGACCAGTGGCAGTTGGCAGTTACGTCTCAATCATCCCACCTTTTACTCGAAGCTAGAGCGAGACGCCACCTCTCCTTCTGCCAGTTAGACAGGGACGCACGACACGCATTCACGCTTTGTGCATTTGAATTTACGAATGGGTTTTTTATCGGACGTGAGAAAAGAAACCCTATATTTATAAGATCAGAGCGGAGTTTGAATTGTCGTGTGTCGGAAAAATTGCTCTCGCAATATTTAGCATGTATGTTTTCTTTAGATATGAATGCAAATAGTAATGGCGCATTTTTATTGTGAATGTTTACATAGAGGGCTGCGTCCCCCGCGGCTGTAAAACGGGTAAATATGAGTCCGCCATTTTGTGCAGTACAGTCAGCACGAGAAGCGGGAGAGCGGGGAGCTTGACACAGCACTGGACCAAACACTAGATACTGGATAACTCCACTATAGATAGTGCTAGATGCACATTTGTAGCGCTACATCCAGGGGCTCGTTGAGCCTCAAATTCAAGTTTTTATTTAAAATAAGTAGATATTGCATGTCACGAATTACACTAATGATAAAAGAACAGCTTAGAAATCGCTCTAGACGAACAGGCCGCCCTTATACTACCACATTGTTTTTGTTGTTTCTTTTTCTTAATCTCTTGTTAAGTATTCTATGATAATTATTAACTAAATTAATTTAAATTATCATAAATAATCAGTCGATCGAATGAAAATAAAAATAAAAATGTAAATAGATAAAAACTGACAATCAAAAAGAACAATACAATGTCAAAAAACTCGTCAGATCACAAATGTCAAGTTGTTGATGTAAAATTATTAACCGAGTTCAAAAAAGGAGGAGGTTCTACGTTCGGCTGTATGTTTTTTTTTGTTGTATAGATAGCACCTATACCTTCTTGATTGCGTTTTTGAAATCGTCAACAGTAAGTAGGTATCCGCGGTAGCCCGCCCTCATACTTCTTCACTCGCCCGCAAACAGGGCTTCGACACCTATTTTTATGCCGCCTTAGAAGGCCGTCACCTAGATACTACCGCACAGTCTCCTTCGCAGGAGGTCGCCTAGAATAACGTTGGCATCAGCATCAGCAGAATATTCTGCCACCAAGTAGTACTTGTTTGTAAACGTTGTAGGGTTTCATTGAGACCCTTGCTTGAAACTCTGCCGACATACACTCACGGCTAATGAGAGTAACCAGCGAATGAGTCAAGCGCCAACGCAGTAAAGTTTGGGACTGTCGTTCGTTACTCAAAGTTCGGAGTGCTGCTGCCATGGCTGTGGGTTGGCGTTATTATTTACCGGCCAGCGAGCGTTCATTTCATTAGGTACCTACTTGTTGGGTATCATAAAAAACTTTTACCATAATCAGCTATACTTTTTGTAAGGAATTAAGTATCCACGTTCATAGATACCCATTATATTTCCATGAGAGGGTGACGCCATGGAATACACATAAGCGTAGATGCTGTGGATAGCTGAGGCCTTTAGCTAGATATGTTTTAGAGATATGTAGATCATTAATTCAAACATCTGCTCGATTGGAACTTTCCACTCATAAGGATACAGTAGGCACTACCGCTAAGCCATACATGTCGTATTCATCACGCTGCCATGCCGCTGGGAACAAAGAGCGCTGTGGCGGTTGTATGATGATCGGGTCCTATGCTCGATGGAGACGATAGTCCACTCACTCACTTTGCAGTTGGATAGCCTGCTTTGCTCACGGGCAAAACTTCGACCAGGTCGTCAAATCAATCTATTGTCGTTGGGTTGAAATGAAATATAGTATATAGTATACCGATATTAATAAAGGTTAAACTACTTGGTGGTAGATTTCCTTAGCAGGAGGTCGTCTAGGTAGGCACCACCGCAGTACCAGATTTTCTGCCGCCAAGCAGTAGTGTGTAAACATTTCTGTGTTCCGGTTTGAAGGGTACTGCAGCTAGCGAAATTACTGGGCTGTTGAGACTAACCATCTAGTCTCAAAGTAATGAGCGCCAAGGCAGCGATGCCCTAGACTTTGTTTTACTACTCAACGTTCTGTGTATCCCTGTAATGGTCATGGACACGCGTTATCTCTTAACATCAGGAGAGCGTCTCGTTCGTCTGATTACAGTTAAATAAATAAAAAAAGTAATTTACCTTTGTTTCATTACCGTTCTTTATTTAGTCGATTGTGCGTTTTAAGAAACCGACATGACCGATTTTAGAGTACCTACTCAAACTTATTGGTTAGCTTTATCACCGGGATTTTATGGACGATTAAGTCCCGGTGTCCCGATAATTCGGTCAGGTGGCAGCATCCGCGGTGGCGGGCCGGCTCCCGTTCAGCTCCGATCAGAGTATTTAATTTTGTAGTATTTTGTGCGCGCTGGTCGCGTACTGTATTATGCAATAAGTCCCGGTGTTAAACATATAAATATTTTTTGTTTGCCTACATACGCTGCTTGTCACGGTATTGCCAAATAAATAATGGACAAAATTTCACACAGCGCAACCCAGCCCCAATCTAAGCAAAGCTTGTACTATGGTAACCAGACAGCTGTCAGAATATTTCTTTTAGATACCAACAGACCACCCAGACACAGAACAAATATCTATGTTCGCTACACAAATGTTAGTCCTGACTGGGAATAAAACCCACATCCTTTATCTCTCGAAGCAGATACACTAACAGGGCAGTCATAGATTTCAAGAACATACGCTGTAATAAATAACTCGACAAACACCTAAGCTCACGAGTAACGAGATAAAATAATTATTTTCTTCCAGCATAAAGCTGGTTGTGTCCCTAGTGGCAACATATCTTTTATTATATTTTATTTATTTCGTAAGATATATGTAGGTATATTTTTGCTCCTTTTTTTTCATAATTTTATAGGTTCAAATCGTGAAAATTACAAATGCATTAATACACATCTTACAACGGCTAAAAGTAATTCGTACAAACCAAAACAACAAATTGTCTGTTATAACTTGATAAAACTAATTGGGTGTGAAATGTTACTGGAACAATATCTACATACTGCTTAGGTATATTCCTTCAAATATACAATATATCCTTCTATTTTCTAATCTACTTCGTGTACCATCCTGGACTGCAGCATTCCTTAATATGCCGAATCTATTTTCAGTAAAAGAAGGTAACGTTTGCTGAACCAAAGCGTGATTATGCATGATTCTTGACTTGTCTCTCGCGTTAGTGGAAGCGCGCGGGCAGCATGAGGGCCAGAAGGGTTTGTACTAAGTGAAAGCTCGTGGCAGATGAGAAGGGTCCTCACCTTGAATGATTGCTCTCGCGTTCGATTGCAGCCTCCGCGGCTGGAGTGTAGGGGTGCTACGCCTTGCGGGAATCTTCAATTGAATTGTTATTGGGGGGGTTAAATTATGCGGGCACTAAGCGAATAATTTGAAATCAAAAACTATTCGTCTAATAGTCCTGAACTTTGTTTTGTTACTTAAAGTTCTGGGTACCGCTGCAATGGTCATGGACAGGCGTTATTCACACCGAGTTCTACTCCATGGAGACAAGATCTCCAACTCGGTGGCAGATTCCCCTACAGCTTTATTGAAATTCGAACGCTAGGATTAGGAGGTCGTAAAGTTTTCGTAACAAACAAAATAAAAATATCGTGATGAAAAAAAATATAGGAAAAACGTCGTTTTCTTGTGGCAAGGTGGCTGCAAGTCTAACAGTTTGTTACAACGTGTATAACCCTTTGTGATTGATTCGTGGCTTTGCTGCAATCAGATTTTTTGCCGACTTCAAAAAAGAATGTTCTATGTTCGACTGTATGTTTTTTTTATTATTTTTATGTTTGATGTTGTAACTAAGGCATTTCAGTGCCATTCTTCATTTCTTCTCATTTGCATACTGAATTGTTTTGCCATATTTTTCTCGAAATATCTTGATCCTGATATCTCGTATTAATGCGTGAAAAACTACATTCAAATTAGATAATGTAAATTCGACAGCGAGACGCAGTTACAGCGACGGGCGTACCGCACGCCTCGGAGGCTAGAATGAGCTCAATCAATATGTAAATGAGTTTTGACTGTTGCGTCACGTAATGCGACAGCGGCGCCGCCCGCGGCGCTCGTGCCGGCCTGGGACTGTGACACCGCCGACTTATTCACTACAGCATTAATAACTCGACAGTCTGAATGTTCGTGCCGTCAAACAACCTGGACTTTTGTACCGATGATAGCTTAGTGATTAACGCGGACGGTTCACACGCCGAAAGGCGTGGGTTCACATCCTATCAATAAGCTTAAGCTGCCGGGGAAGGAAAGTGATCTTAAGTTGAAAATTTACCGTTCAGCACCTAACGGCGTGTTCCGGCGGCCTCACTTGGGAGCGTATGCCATTCTAGGCTAGGTGTTTACTATCTTCGACCACACCGTCATCTAACATCAGAGGTACTGTGGTCGAACACCTATCACGTCAACTATAAAAAAATCTTTTAACCGGCGGATTTTTTTTCAACTATTAGGTAAGCACTCGTACCTGCATACATAGATAAGTTTATGAGAACAAAGTAGCCCTGATGGCGGGGGAATCACCTCGCTCTAAGATTTCATTTCGCTCGCCCGGTTTCAAGATTATATTCAAAATGACGAAAAACAGTGCAGATCGCTGCAATTATGTAGTAGGTACTGCTCTAATCTAAATAGATTGGCGAATCCGACCGCGACAGTTCAATGTAAGAAAACGATATCAAAATATTCTGTTCCATGCTCCCGCGTAGACACCATACACATGTAGATATTTATCTAGAATCGTCGACAGCCATGGCCTCCTGCTGAGTACAGGGGATAACACATTACTAGACTGCGAACCTTATGGCGCGGGGATACGACTTAAAATATAAAGTTAAATAAAAGTCGTATAGGACATTACACACAGCGCCATCTGACCTCAGGCTAAGCAAAGCTTGTAGGTATTATGGAAGTCAGTAAACGACAAAATTTTTGTAAATACATACTTAAAATACATACAGAACACCTATCAAGATATGCAATTGCATAGCTTTTATGTGAGCGCTTAACCTGAATGGCAATAAGCGGCCACGGTGACGCCGAAAGTCCGCCACGCCAGAAGTTTCACTGCATTCCCACTGCTACATATTTGTTATTCTACAAAAATACAAATGTCGTTCACAGTCGCGGGATCAGCTAGTGTCAACAGAATAGCAATGAGTAAGTTGTCCCGCATAGCCGCAGGCGAGTGCGTGACATCGTGCCGTTCGACCGCGGCCCGCCCCCGCCCCCGCCCCGGCCTCGTCCCGCGTCCCGCAAATTATTTTATATCATAATGTATTGACGATCATTTTCGCTCTGATTTACTGCACAGGATGTTCTGTAAATCCTTGAAATATTCACAGTTGCTCGAGGAAGAACATTCTCCTGCCCATTTCTAACGTATGTTTTTGATATAGTTGACAGACTTATATGACCACAACTCACCTGATGTTAATTGACGGTATGGTCGAAGATGGTAAAGCGCAATTAGGCAGCCGGAATACACCGTTAAATGCTTGGCGGCAGATTTTCAACTTGAGGGTGGTAGCTAGCCAGCCGGTTACTAGAAAATACCCTACCACCATGCTATGGTCTCCTCACGAAGTTTTCCTTCATCGGCAGCTGAAGGTCATTGTTGGTATTTGAACCCACGACCCTCGGCGTGTGAACCGACCGAGCCAAAGCAGCGATACCCTGCCTTTCGCTTTGCTACTCAAAGCTCTCTGTATCGCTGCGATCATGGTCATGGACATGCGCTATCTCTTACCATCAG
Organism: Biston stratarius; assembly: GCA_950106695.1. Lineage (NCBI taxonomy): Eukaryota > Metazoa > Arthropoda > Insecta > Lepidoptera > Geometridae > Biston > Biston stratarius. The sequence goes on from OX467106.1 coordinate 13,081,852, forward strand.
GTGAGCATCTCGTTCGTTTTAATACATTTACATAAAAAAACTTAAGTTTTTCTTTTCCACGTTTGTTTTTTTATGTCACAATGTATTGTTTATTGTCTATAAGTACCTACACCGAAGATTTTCCCGTAGATTGTAAATGAGACCGTATTGAGACACCCTGTACGCATTGATTGGCGCTATCTCCGCGGGGCGGGTGTAGCGAGTTCCCTCGTTAGCGGCAATGAGCGCCGTCGCTCCGGCGCTTATTGAACTTATTTGTGCTGAGCTCCGGCGGCCGCGCGGGCTGCCTAATGTACTCGGCTTGCCACGTCTTCGGTGCGAATTGGTAGAAGGCACTCGTCACAACACTGCTTCAAGTTTGTTTTTATACATTTACAATTTTATAGGTATTTGTAACGAAAAAATATTAATATGTCACTATTTTTACATTCACTCTGACAAAATCTTGCTATTTTGGAACTCCATCAGCAAAATAATGTAAAAAGCCAGTTTAGGATTAAGATAATTTAAATAAGACGAGCCTAAGAATGGCTGTATTAAAATCCATTTCCTTACACACACGCATACACACACATATATGTAGGACGTAAGTACAGAATATGTTAATACTTAGGTATTTAAAATCTTATTTTTAGGTAATTTGAAAGAGAGGTCTCTTCTAATAGCGGTTGTTTAAACTTAACAGGAGAGTAACCCTTGTACTTTACAAAAAAGTGAAGATTTTCTGGTGCTGTCACCAGCCGGCTGTCGCTGCGCAGCGCCGCCGCCGCACCGGGGCCTTACGGTGTTAACCTCCACCAGCAGCTGGAGCTGGTCAGTGCTGGGGTCTGCGTCCACGCTGCGCTTCACGGACTGGCCGCGTCGTCTACTGAATAAAATCGCTTGCTGAGCGTAATCAATTACATCTACCTATATCTTATTTAATGAATCACCGAGCAGTAAGTCCGTGTCTGGATCGCTATACACAATGGCGTGTTGCTTCCTTGATAATGAGACAATATCGGAATTCTCAAATAAGTAGATAGGTACTTAAGCGTCAATAAGGCGATGCTTTGGAATTTTTTGTTACGTACAATACAAGTTAAGGATACCACTTAAACGGCCATTGGTTAATTGACGTTATTTCTTACTATCAATAGATTACCTACCTTGTTCGTTTCATTAATTGCTAGTTACGATGGCGTTGGACCCGATGGACGAGCTGTTTCGAAGACAGCAAAAAAAAAAACAACGTTAAAAGCCTCAGTGCGTTTGTTTTACAGAGCTTTAATTATTTATTTTTTAGTACTATTTTATAAATAAGTAGGTATGTACTACCTACGTCTACATAATAACGGCATTTTTAATAAGCGTTGCTTAAAGTTAATCAATGTTAAAAATGCTCCATCCACTTCTCGTTTACGAGAAATATCACAACTAAAAATTGAAAATCTGCCACCAAGCATCTAACGGTGTGTTTCGGCAGCCTTACTTGAGAGCCAGTTCCATTCCAGGCTAGGTGTGTTTACCATCTTCGACCACACCGTCACTTAACATCAGGTGAGCTGTGGTCATAAACCTAGCCTGTCAGCAATAAAAAAAGAAACTAAAAACAAACTGGCTATTTTAAGCGCTGAATAAATGTAACTAAGTTAAAAGTCGTAGGTAAATGTGATTAGGAAGCACCCAAGTCATCTCTCGACTTGTTTCAATGAAAAACTACATGTAACAAGCGCAGTAGACATGAACAATAACTAAATGGTACATTGGAAAGGCTTCTCTAAGCCCCATTAGGGTACTTTATCGAATTATCACATTCCGTCGGCTCCGCGTTCCCGCCACGCGGAATGCCCAATCAATTTAATTAGGGGCTCCCGCGCGTTTTAACGTTTAATTCCAAATTCGAATTTTGAAATAGCCAATGGGCGTCGACCGCGCCACTCACGGCGGCTGCTGATTGGCCGCGCGGCTCCCGCGCTGCTAATTACTGGCCCGCGTGAGACAATAGCGCCGCTTGATTGCTAATATGGCGGCTACGCGTCATTGTTTTCCAATTTGCTGAGTCGCCAGTTGCAATGGCGTCGCGATATTCGATAGTTGTCGGTTTATTTCACTATAAAGGCACCTTATTGTACATTTGTTGTAGTTTCAGTGAAAAGTTGAGGGATTTACTTCATAAATAAGTATATTCGGTATGTACTTAAGCATATTTTTAAGTAATTTGATAATTTATATTATTTGTACCTACTTACTTTCAGATTTGTCTCCAAAAATTGTATATCTAGTTGCGCTTGCCGGGATAAAAAGTAGTGTTAATCCATAATATCTATAAGATATCTACATTCCAAATAAAACCTTTAAATTTTTACAGGATGAAGACATTACAAACATACAAATATTGGGGTCATACCTAATGTTGATATGTTAAATGTTTTGTATTATGTTTTTTAACGTCTAGCACCACAAGTAATACGTTAATAATTATGTCAACACTATAAAAAAGTACTTAGGTGTTCATAAGTTTTGAAACAGGAGCATATTTTACAACGCTTAGGTATATTTCGTTTGTAACATCTACCTTACGTTACGGTATTATATTCTGGGGTAACTGTACGGAAAGGGAAACTATCTTTAAAGCTCAAAAGAAATGTGTCAGGTCTGTGTGTCATTTAAAAACGAGAGATTCTTGTAAGCCATATTTTAAGAAATTGAAAATACTGACGTTTCCATGTCTGTACATATATGAGATAGCTTTATTTGTGAAGAAAAATTTACATTTGTTTAAATACATGTCGTCTAAACGTTATCAAAATATAATTAGTATGCCGGTACATAGTACCGCACTATACAATAAAAGCGTTTTGGGAATGGGTCCAAAAATATATAACCATTTGCCAAAATCAGTGATGGATTCGGAGAGTGTACCTGCATTTAAGAGAAATTTATTTAATTTTTTGACTACTAAATTTATTATAAAATTGACGATTTTTTAAACGAGAGATTAATGGACTAATATTATTATTATTATTTTTATGAATTGTAAAGCTTAAATCTATTTTATATGACATTGATTTCAAATTGTATTAAATATTGTATGCCTGTAAAAGGCCAGACCGTTATGTACTTTGCATGTTTATTTTAAGATCTTACTGTAACGCGGTTTTACAATAAATGTTTTCTGATTTCTGTTTTCTTATTTCTGATTATTTCAGGTATTTCAAAAACTTCAACAATTTAATAGTAGCTTAAAAACTTTTAAGATAAAAATAAGATTGTTATTTTCGGCAATAAAAGAATTACAAAAAGAGACGGGAAATTCCTAACATTATCAGCCTCAGTTTTGTAAAAAAAGTTGCATGCACGAATGTAACTTTTAGGTATTGACAGAGAAACCTAAATGTAAATTAAAAATAACTTAAAATATTGAGATGAACGAGGCGGAAAGAGAAAGGAAACTCTTGATGGAAAGAGATAATACCCATGACCATGGCAGTGGTACTTAAAACTTTGAGTAACAAAACAAAGTCCAGGGAATCGCTGTTTTAGCATTTGATACTTAGAGATATTCGATGATTAGTTTCATATAATATTTTGTAGATGTGTCTATATGGTAGTAAATCTGTTGGCAAGCCCAATTAATAAAAAATTAAGATCGTAAGTTTCTGACATTAATAAGATATGTGTCAATGCGTTCTAACGAATCTGTTCTTTTTTTTTGGCGTTACACTTTGTGCATTTGCCACTGTACGATATTTTCAAGTATATTTTTGATAGAACTAGTAAAATAAGTCTAAACACAAAGTAAGGTCAAGTCTGGGCATGCTCTAGTAAAGTGATGGTGACTGTACTACAAACTTCAAAGAAATTTTGGAAGCTATACAAAAAATCATGTTAGAAAATAGTTAAAAATCATCAATCAAACATTAGATAAATAACTTTTCCACACTCGCGCTTATAAACTGGCACTTTATTAATAAAACACTACTATATTTTACAACTCCTAACAACGTACACCATAACCTTAGAACCTGTAGACACGTCGTGGCGGCTAAATCCACGTAGATACGTACACACCTCCAATCTAGTAAACATAGACCGCTTTCACGGTTGAAACTTAAACGAGAAAGTAAACTGTACGTATCCAATTTGGAAATTTGAACGATATTTTTCAAGTTTAGAAAAGATATTTCGGTAAATCGTGTATCGCAATCTCCGCACTGAATGCGCCGAGTGAGTGACATTGTCGGCGAATATTGTATCCGAACTTATGACGGACTTAAAACGGAAATCAGAATTCTAAGTAGGTACCTATTAAAACAAAGTCTAAGGCTTCGCTGCTCTGGCACTCATTACTTCGAGACGTTCGATGGTGACTCTCAACAGCCCTGTAGACAAATAACAGAAAATCAATTCTCATTATTTAACTATAGTAATAAATAATAAGGACCTAGGTATGTGTAATTGTGCAACAAGATATTTTATTCAGAGCGAGTGAAGTGAACTGCACTGAATAAAATATTAATTAAATTTTTGTGGTTAAGCTCACTTAAGTATTCTTATAACTTTTTGAATCATTAGTTCTCATTATGGTTGTGCAGAGAGCTGGAAACTAATTCCTCACATGTGCTGCAGGCGCGGCAGGTCTCTAGACCTCTTTTATTCCTCACATGCGCTGCAGGCGCGGCAGGTCTCTAGACCTCTTTTATTCCTCACATGTGCTGCAGGCGCGGCAGGTCTCTAGACCTCTTTTATTCCTCACATGTGCTGCAGGCGCGGCAGGTCTCTAGACCTCTTTTATTTCTCACATGTGCTGCAAGCGCGGCAGGTCTCTAGACCTCTTTTATTCCTCACATGTGCTGCAGGCGCGGCAGGTCTCTAGACCTCTTTTATTCTGTTACTTACCAGGACTATTTTTACCATTAAATATATATCTCCTGAGAAAATTTGGTTATTTTTTGTGTAAAACTCGTAAACTTTGTCATACTTCATATTTTACTAATTTCTAAACATAATTTGTTGTTTTGCTTCACGACATCGGGAAAGTTTTATGACTTGCTTACTTATATCGAGTAGGTTTCGTTCACCCGAGAGCTATTCACAAGTTAGTCATCAGTCGACTATCAATAAGTAAAGTAGCGGTGGCAGCCCTAGCAAGCCAGGGAGGGGGTGGCGGGTGGCGGTAGGGTTGCCCCGCCCCGCACCTTAGGTTTTTTAATCAACCGCCCCTGTCATTAGTATGCCGCATAATGGAGTGGTCGCTACATCTATATGTATAAAGCCCACTAAAATACGTCGTAATGCGTTTACTTGGATTTAATGTTGGCGCAGGTATATGTAGATGATCTGTGAGGTTATTTACTTACCTCCGGTATATGGTCCGATCTGAACCGTTATAAGCGTATAGTAAGGAACGAAGACTGTGATTTGGATGTGATTAGTTGAGAGAAGATTCAAACAACTACAAACATTTCAATGATAACGTCAGTGCTTTAAGTTATATTCCACTGGATGTCAAGAATAATACTAACAATGTCAAAAGAGCATCGTTTCTGACAGAATGCAATATGTCACAACAGCAATTGGAGAGTTCCTACAAATAAATCTAAAATGCCTCTTTCCAAGGAAATAGTTCCCAAAACACGGCGCCACTGTATGGTAATACTCAAATGTTGAATAAACTAGAGGCCAGCGTTTTGGTGTGGCGTCGATCAGGCAAGATGACAACTCTTTGATTTTTTTGCCCCCGGTTCAAACGCCTTTAAGTTTTAACCCTAAAAAGTTTACCCTCTGTCCGGGGAAAAATATTTGCACCTTTTGAGGTCTTCTACTAATTCTGTAGCCGCGTCAGCCTTAGTCTGAGTTCTGGTAAGATGTGACGATGCCAGAGCATTAACGCAAAAGGGGTCCCATACTAAGCCATCCCATCTTCAAGGTGATTCCGTCTCGCCTCCATTATCAAGTACAAGGTCGCTCGACTCGAGGTAAGCAGCGCAATTGGAAGAGATAAGAACCCGACGGATAAAATTATTAAGACTGGCGTAGCGAGAAATCCGACCAGCGCTCTTTGCAGGAAAGATCGTGGTGACTGAGCTGGTTGGCACTGACGCCATATTGGCAGCGGTGTGGTCAATCAGTTAAAAGCTACAATTCGAAATGTAGAATGCCTAAGCCGCCCCAACGCCAGGCAGTGCAGCCTGCAACCACTCTCTATATTTCAAATCTATATTCAAAATCGCAGATAAATTGTTTTTGACTCTGTATAAGAACCTCATGTTGTGAGAGTTGACAACATCAGATCAAATATCTGAATTTTGGAACAAAAATATAAGAGCATAAGATATTGGTTACCCTGTATAAACATTGAATATCTATTTTGTTAAACGGTCCAAACCTTGTAAATTTTCGTATTTTTCAGTAAATAGAGAGAATGAATCAAGGATAGCAGAGCCCAACAAACGAAGTGTAGGTTTCTAATCTTTAATTATCAACAATTAAGATAATAAAATTATATAGTTTAAATTTTTTATATTGCCAGATCTTTTCCGTGTAAGCTTTTGGGCTCAACTACATTCACATTTAGAATTTTTAAATAAGTTCAAATGTCAAAATACTAATAATGTACCTACCAAAACATTAGTGTTAACCTGCCACTTAATCTCTATGTGAATAAAATTATTAACAATACTAGCAAATGAAAAATTAGATAAAATGAATACTAATAGTAGAAATAGGTACTACTATTAACAAATTTATTATTAAAAAAACCTAATCGAATAGCATAAAACTAAGTCGCTATCTACGTCTGTCTTCCTCCGCTTACTGCTTCTAAGCCACGCGACGGATTTTGATACGGTTTTCACTGTCATTTAGATCTTTTCTTACGAAAAGTTTGTGTAAACAATACATGCACCCTATACTTGTGCTAAGTAGCGATAATAGCTCAGTGGTAAGCGCTGTCAGTTCACACATCGGAAGGCGTAGTCAAAATTATTGTTGGCGTTTGACAACAATAAGTTTGAGTTGCCGGTGAAGGAAAACATCGTGAGGTAACCATATACTAGTCTAGTATTATCTAGTACTCGGGTGGCTAACTACCACCCTTAAGTTAAAATCTGCTGAGAAACATCTCACGGTGTGTTCCGACAGCCTCATTTCTTTTGACAGCAACACTCGGTGTCCTCAGGCACACGCAATTCATACCTAAAAGAGAACACCGACCTAAATTGTTAATATGTAAGCAAAGATATCAGAGTATTATAATTATTATTTGAGAGCCAGTTTCATTCCAGGCTAGATGTTCTTTACTATTTTCGACCGCACCATCACTTAACAACAGGTGGTCAAATGCCTGGCCTGTCAATTATATAAAAAATAACTTTTGTGTAAGTAGATAAATGCAATGATTTATATTCTAGTCGCTGATATAAATTGCACGCATGCGAAGCCAGGACGAGTCGCTAGTTAGTACCTAATATAATAAGATGTAATAAATTGTGCCACGTCGGAGTGCCCATCTGCAAAGTGCAGCTTTGCGGACACTCTCATCGTACTCTTGTTATAGTTTCTTGTCCTGCTTTTCTGTATACCAACACATATTTTGGGTTACAATACCTACGGTCTCCGAATTTATTAGTTATGTTTGTACCTACCCAATAATCTAGTGTAATTTATTTTGTTTCTAAAAAACACAAAATTAGGCAAGATAACGAAAACATAACAACAAAAATGTTGAGTGCTTAGATTTTTTTTGTTCATTACATAAACGTCTATAACTGAGTTTGACAGGTTGCGCCGAAGCGCGCAATTATGCACCCCTCCCCGTGCGGGGGTCGCGGCTCTCGGTGGAGGTAGTGGCGGCCCTATGAGGTGGTTAGGGCTGTCGCTTACCATACTAATGCATTATTTCAACTGCAAACCTTTACCATCTTCGGCCGCGCTGACGACATACTAATATAATAAGTTTTCGGGAAAGTGTGTGCACCCATGCGTACCTATATGTGTAGATATGTTTATTTCCTTTTTCTGTAATGGTTCTACAGATTTAAGCGATTATTTTACCCGATTGGTGTGGTAAAATTCATGGTATGGTAAAACGCATAGCTTACTTTTTTCTTGAAAAATATAGGGTTTCCATGTAAAACTGCAGTGCTACGAGGTTAATATAAAAATATAAAGTAAGCTGTAGCCAAACAGCTAGCCTGACAAGTGCAGCTTCGCAGCTTCGTAGTGTCGATTAGTTCCCAGGTGAGATAACAGCCTACAAATGATAGATACATTAAATACACTAAAATCTTGAGATTATTATTATTAGAATAAGTAATCTGGGGATCATTAGCCGCATCAAAATATATTTGAAAACTTTATTTCAGCGTTTGAAAAACTTCCGAGAAGTGCATTGCGTGTGGGTAGTGCGGCAGCCCTACCCGCCGGTAGGGTTGTCGCTGTGCAAATATTTGCGAGGGCTGTCATGTCGAGAGCATTACATAAGAGTGTTTCTGCTTAGTGCTGGAATTTTAGAAACTTTCAACACTTTCATTAAAAAACCAGTGATCGGGCATTTTGCGTAATAGTAAGCGATTTATACAGAAGAAAATTGAAATAAGATTTATCTGAATTAAGGCTTTCGTGAATTAGTTTGACATAGCTGCAATACTCGCCTTGCTAGTTTATTTCACTCATACAGTTACATTTAAAACTATGTGCCTAATTATATCCTACCTACTAATTCGTTACCTTTTTTTTATGGTCCACAAGCTAGGTGTTTGACTCAATAGTGAGGATGCCAGAACACACTGTTAGGTGCGTGGCGGCAGATTTTCAACTTGAGCTTGGTAGCTAGCCAGCCGAGTACCTACTAAAAACACCCTACCATCATGCTATGCTGTTTTCCTTCAACGGCAGCTCAAGCTCATTGTTGGGGCTTGAACTCACGCCCTTTAGCGTCTGAACCGACCGCGTTAACCACTGAGCTATTATCGTTATAAAATTCGGAATATAGGTATCCCATAGGAAGGTAGGTAGCACAGGGATATCAATAACTGTTCTTTAAACCCACATTGAAACTTAGTTTATTGAAAAATAAATACGGATTTCAATCCAGTTTAACTCTTCATACATACATTTGATGGTGACTAGTTTTTTGAGTAAATTCTAACATACACCATTAAATATTTCTGTGGACAGAATATGCAGTTTATTATATATGCGAGTTTCTTTGTTTTACCATAACTTTTAAATGCCTAAACAGATTTGTAAGTTTGGGGTAACACAATAATCCTTACATCATCCCGAGTGATACTGGCTATTATTTTTTGTGAGCAAGTGTTTTTTTTTTTCATTTTCTTAATTATACTTGTTTCACTTTACTTTTTAACATAGGCACATATGTATATTTACTTTTTTAAAATAACAACGTTCTTGTCACTGGAAGAATGCACAAAATGAGCTGTCAAAAACAAAGATGAAGAAAGTTTACAATAATGATGGGTCACAGCTTGCAGTAGTGATGAAACACGTAGCCGCGGTTAGGCCTGCACACAAGTGTAAGGCTTGGTGCGGTAGGAAGTAGGGACAACTGTTTTATAGAGGCACTACCTGCGGCACTTGGCGGGTAAACACGCGGTGGCCGTCACGGCCTCTATTTACCTAAATACTTTGCTTACCCTACGTTTCAAGCCACTTCGATAGTGTCTGACATCATCAGCCATACGACGTCCACTGCTGGACATATGCCTCCTCCTGGGGGGTTTTGCCAATACTCGCCACGTTTGGCAGGCGGGTTGGCGAGCGCAGTTACGTGTGATTGTTTAAGGAAGACGCTGCTGCCCATCTTCTGGATGACATCTCTTATCCGACTCTTACGGCAACCACGAGTAGAGAAGGTGGGGTACTATTCTTACGCCGGCACCAACACGACGATAGTGTCTATTTTCCTAATATTAATGCCACTAACATAATTATCCATACCGTCAGTGTACATAGACAGGTCTCAAATCTGTACAAATTTAGGAAAACTCTCACGTCTTATATAATAAGGCAATTATTGTAGGCAGTAAGGGCACGTAGTGCTACAAATGGCGCTACGTAGTTCTGTGTACTGAGGGTGCTGCTCCGGACACTCCCACTGCTGGGCATAGACCTGGTCAGGTGATCGGAATACTCCACCGCGAGGAACTCGTGCAGTCCGGCTAATTCACATATGTAATTATGTTGAATTTCTTACTGTATATGTAGACTTGAAGATGCTTTTTTACGAAAAGTTAGTTATTTATTGCGTATAAAAATTAGAAAGATCTTATAAGCGCGGCCTTGCAATCGCAGCCGTCGGAAGATTGCGAGGCGCCTTGTGCTTCAACGGACACCGCAGCGTGCAACTTAGATAAGCACCACGGGCTAACACAGTCCATAATAATATCGTCAGTAGATCCCACCGCGTGACCGTTTATATCTCTCTAGTTTAAATTTAAGCTCAGTCGTGTCGAGAGCAATAGCACTTAAATAGTAGAAACCTGCCTACGACGAGCTAGTTGGAAGTTTAGTAAACAGCGAACATGTTTAAACAACTATTTGTATGTTACCTATGTAGGTATATCTAACGGAATAACTTTTTTTATTTCAAATATATAAGGTTTTCGTTTGCCCGCCTCGCGTGATGTTTAGCGAAGATGCGGTCTACGATGGAACACGTTTGCCTAGAAGAAATCATTCATGACTCGAAAATTTTGTATTCGTCAATACCCTTAGGCAGCAAATTCCGTTAGATTACGTACGGTAAGGTAAAATCAAATCTTTTAATTTGTGTTTTTGGAATATGTATCACAAGCTGCGCCTCGCTGTGTTACCCGCTGTTCCCACGTCAACACAATTTTTTTTCTGGCATAAAAAGTAGCCTATGTGTTAATCCAGTGTTTCAGCTACCTCCACACAAAATTTCATTAAAATCGGTCCAGCAGTTTTTGATTGTGAAGAAGTAACGAACACATCATCCATCGATAGTCGCAAAGTAATGAGCGCCAAAGCAGCGATGTCCAGAACTTTGTTTAGCTACTCAAAGTTCTGTGTATCGCTGCAATGGTCATGGACAGGCGTTATCTCTTACCACCAGGAGAGCGTCTCGTTCGTCTCATTACTTTTTACATTAAAAAAAACACAACACACATGTATACACTCACAAAGTTTCGCCTTTATACTTGTATTGTTAGTGTGATAAAGCGGAGTCGTTTTTTTAGGGTCAGTTCGAAGAGTTATAGGTGAATCCTTTATCATGTACAAGTACGACGACGAATGCGTGTTTGTTGATCGATTAAAGATAATGCCTGTCTGTGCTCTAATACTACTGCTCGGTACTCAGAAATTTGAGTAACAAAATTCGGGACGAGTCTGTTTTATCTGGTGACTGTCTCATTAGTATGAGACACTCTATAGAGAAGCTCATTAGTTCTGACGTGTAGTTAGCTACAGGTCTATGTACCTGTAGGTACTATGGTAACCAGATAGCTGATAATATACTTTTTGTAAACAAACATTTATCGTCACATGAATGTTTGTCCTGATGGGAATCGAACCCATGCCGTACAGCTCTTGAAGCAGATATTCTATCAAATATAATAAGCTAGCAGGACAGTCAAATTAAAAAGTATTAACCCCAAAAAAAATATCAGTTACCACATAAAAACGATGTAAAATGTATGGATAGTGGGACAGCACCTCTGGCGGAAGTAAATGGAAGCTGTTACACTCACTCACAAACGCACACACACATCCGTACACATCAACACGCATGCAAAGAGATTGTAATTTAAATTGTATTATTATTATCTCACTTTCCAAATTATTTTCTGTGTATAAATTCTTTTCATACCTAGTATCGGACTCCTCCAAAGTATTTCAGCTGATATATCGTTTCCCCGGCCTGCAGCGCGGGCCGTGCCTAGTGTGGGACAGCACTAACTGCACATCTAGTAAAGATAACTTGATATAAATGAGTTTGAATGTGTTTATTTTCTGCTGCATTTATCTATATTGTTAGCGCAAGTACCCGTAAATCTCGAAAATCTATATGCTAGAGCCTCAGATTACATTACATTACATTAGTAGGTACATATTTCATTGTAAAAATTGGCTTTTTCTATGTTAGGAATGAAATCAAATGTAGCGTAAAGTTTGCATAGTTAGTCGTCATCCCTGAAAACGTACAGGTCTCTAAACCGTCCGAGCGAACGAAACCGCAGGACGTGGTACGTTTTTAAATATTTTAGCATTTTTTTTTTTATAAGAAAAAAATGTGTTTTGTCTGTTGGGATCAATTCATGGTTTGATTTGTATTGAGCGAAGTAGTGACGCGTTCTCGAGTGACGGCCTCGTTCCGCAGGTTTCACGTTACGACAAAAACTCGCGTGTTGTGATAGCAAACAGCGTCGGCCGCGACACGCCTCTGCGGCTTTGTCCCGGGGGTGGACGCCAGGAACAACACGAGCGCCGCGTTCACACGGATCCTATAAATCATTTATTTTATTTTTTTTTAAAGCTCAGGGCTGCCTTCTCTCTGCTCTCGCTAACTATTTATACAGTAAATAATAACACTAAACATTGGTTTACTGGAAATCTTTTAGTTCTGTAGGAAGGCTCGTCGATCTAAGTAATTATTCTGTACAAAAAAATATATATATTACGCAGACTATCTATCTCTCCACTAGGGTTTCTGCTCAAGCATTCTTGAACTCGTGTTTTGTTCTACTATAACAGTGGAGTATTTAGTTAAGTTTCATGTGATTTTCGTTGAAACGTTTTTTTCTGTTTATGATTATATTTATTATCATTATATCATATATATTATTATTGTGACTGCAGGATTTTTTATTACCTTCCTTAAAGTGCACGCGTATTCATGCCTTTAGGTGCTTCTTCTTCCTAGCACTGTCCCATTCAATGTTTGGGTACCCTTGAATATGATACAGAGTTAAACTGAAATATGTATAGGTATATTATATATATATAAAACTTTCTTTGTTTTGCATGACCATGGTAACATAGTTGTACGTTACAACTAAAATAACAATTTAAACCTACGCCCCAAGCCTCTCAAACACGCTACGATAGTGAAGACATTTAAAATTAAGCAAATCGTAATTTTATGAGTGTATTTCAGTAGATTTCAGCATCGCAGACTTGTTTTTCCGAATATTTTCCTGTGGGGTAGGTATCTAAACTGCTATTAAAATATGTAAAAATGATATTTGATTGTCAAATGGCTCAATTGTTAGTAATTTTGCTCTAAAAGCTTATAGAATTCGGGTTCAATCCTCACCTATCTTCTATTTTAATCTTCTGTGTATCGGTGCAATGGTCATGGACAGACGTTATCTATTACCATCAGGAGAGAATCTCGTCCGTCTCATTAGATTTGAATTTAAAGAAATAATTAAAATAATGAAACGTGCCTTTTCGTGTTATTTTCAAAACTCTGTTTAAAAGTCCTGTAAACTCTCTACGGAGTTGATCGTTTAATATTGACAGTTTAAAATTTAAAGATATTTGACACTGGTAGGTAGATGCGCATCATGCCATGATACTACAAGAGATGAAGAATATAAAGGACTAATTAAAACTTATTTTGTCATGTAGTTTACTTGGTAGGTGTGCTAAAATAAATGTATAGGTAAATGTTTTTTGTGAAATAATAATCACATCACGGGCTTTTCGGTACCTAATGGACAATATCGTGGGGAAGCTTTGTGCATTCGCGGGTCCTGTATCAGCCAGGGTTTGCATAATATGATGACCCACTTACTCTTATCAGAAATACCCATGTCCACTCCAGCAAGGTGGATGTTTCTAGACTTTCGTGTAGTTTTATTTACGCTCTTGTTCTTCACTGGCGAAAATATGTAGGTATAATAGTAAAATATTTTTAAATTTGTTATTTGAACTAGATAAAAACATATTTTTGCATAATTTTAATATTTGAATAATTATTTAAATGTTAAAATATTGCAGATAAGTAACTTATTTATATGTTGTAACAGCAATGCGACGAAGGAGTCGCTCGGTTGATGATAAGAGATACTTAACGCATGCTCATGACCATTGCAGCGATATACAGAACTTTGAGTACGAAAGCAAAGTCTAAAGCATCGCTGCTTTGGCGCTACTGAGAAATTCGATGCTTAGTCTTAACAGCCCTGTAATTTTGCAAGCTGCAGTATCCTTCAAACCGGAACACAGTAATGTTTACAAACTACTGCTTTGCGGCAGAATATCTGGTAGCGCGGTGGTACCTACCTAAATGACCTGACTAACAAATACATTTGTCTATTAATTTTTTGATTAGATAAAACTATCAGAACTGTATGGGTATTCCGGATCGGGCCAGAACATATTTTATTTTGTTTAAATATTTATAGAGTTCATTATTTTTATGGCTATAATACCTACTTAGAAGAAGTACAGGGTGACGTGGAAATGTAACTAAGCAGAGCCAAGGCCAGTACCCGCATTTGGGTATATTATTAAAGCATTTTCGGAAGATATTTATTATGCACAGGCATACATAATCTATAGATAGGTAATAAAGTATGCGGGTGGTATCATATGTCCAATATTCAGGCACATTATTAATTTATCTATTAATTGTGGGAAATACCCAGAAAAAATAAAACTAACCCTAGTGAAGCCACTAAATAAGAAGCAAGATAGAGAAGCTAACGGAAATTACAGGCCAATAGCTTTAGTACCGGTATTTTCTACGGTTTTCGAAAAGTATATTTACGCCCAGTTATACTCTTACTTATGAGTATTGCATTCTTATTGATGAACAAGTAGGATTTCGAAAGAAGAAATCAATAAACTTAATAATTTTTAAATTAATAAAAACAGTAGTGTCTAGAAAGGTAAATAAACTTCCTATTTATGCCATGTACCTGACAAAAGCGTTTGACTATGTTAATCATAAAATACTAGCTGATAAGCTTAAGTCATACGGTGTAAAAGGAAATGTTTTAGATTTTATCAAATCTTACAGTAATAGAAATCAACAAACCCAAATGCATGATGTAGATGCTGGCATCTACTTTGGTCAAAAGCTTAGCATCGTCATCCAGCATGGCAATGCTGCCAGCATTCTGGCCACATATCCCTCATCTGACGGACTTTTTAACTAAGTTATTTTTATAAGTTCGTATGTAAATAGTATTCATTTATATTTTGTTATTAGATTTTAATCAGGTATAGATTTTTTATATGATATGTAAATATAGTTTTATGCTACTATTGTATGTATACTACTGTCTATATGCTTTGCTTGTAAATGCGTGTTATAAATAAATTACAAACCCAAATTACTAAAATATGTCGAAAAACTAAGACCGAGGTGAAATACACGTCCTCAGTTAGTTCAATCAAATATGGCGTACCTCAAGGCAGTGTTATAGGCCCGTTATTATTTATGCTATATATATAAATGACTTACCCCGAGCTATTGACCAGCTCTCATATCTCAGTAGATACTTTTTGTTGATGATAGCACCGCCATCTTCGTGGGTGAAGAAGGACCAGTACCAGTACCAGTAATTCAACCAGAAGCAGTAATTAATTCAGCGCTTAACAATATAATTGATTGGTTCATTGGTTTATAACATCAAATAATTTAGTAATAAATCTTGACAAGACTAATATTACCTGTGACATTTTATAAATACAAGGAATTGCTACTTTAATAGATATATTGACAATGTAACGCATACGAAGGTTTTGGGGCATCACCTTGATTCAGATCTCAATTGGAGCATTCACGCAGATTCTATTTGTTCTAACCTATACCTATTATTTTTACCTACTTAATATTATTTTACGGCCACTACACCTAATATACCTATTATAAAAAAATAGTATCTAAGCATCATCGCAACGAAGCATTTATATTTACCTATAGGTATGTGTTTTGGTTCATACAATTTTGTCCTAAATCTATGCCTTGTTTGGTGTTATGCGGCAATTAGGTACCGGTTGACATGAATATCGGAAAATGTAAGTTATTCTACATCTGTGTGTTGTCGGTGTGAACACACGATTTCCTTTTAACAGCAAAAACTGTTGGTTTGATTACAAACTCCTTTGCTCACGGGTACCTGGGTAAGTCTACAGCCTGTGTGTTTAAACTAGGCGCAAACAATCTCGATCATGCGTTTTAACAATCGAGAAAGGCTTCTTCATCAAACTTAATATATTGACTATAGTAGGTGGATAATGTTTGAGAATAGCAGGTATTCTATATCTAGACAGTTCCCACCTTCATACTTACCTAAGTAAGCGCTGCTCAATGCATGAGTACCTACCTGCTTAGTTTTGACTGAATGGAAAACAAAATTATGCGTTCAAACTATTTTCTTCAGCGAAACCTATTGTGTGGTGTCGTTGTAAGGAGGCGGGTAGAGTTACGCGGAGAGGAGGGCCGGCGATTGATCGCGGCGCATTGTGCTCGGCGGCGTGCAACCTGCACTCGAGGAAGCCATCGAGACGCCATCGTATCCCGGCGCGCGGCACCTGCCCGCGTCTCGTAGTGCCCGGTCCAAGAACCGAACTCCCACCACCCGCCGCGGCCCCTCGACCAGCGCTATTCATTTCTCACAATTAATCAAAATTAAATCAGCCACCGGTCGCGACACTCATTTTGGATTTTAACAGTTCGCGCTACGGTCGTAAGTCGCGTGGCAGCGGCGCTCGGGGCGTGCCCGCCGCCGAACAAATCTGGCCAATACTGTGCGGTAACAAAATATCCGTATTGGCTATTAGCAGGCCCCGCCCGCGCGGGGTGGGGGCGCGCGCGCGGCGCGGAAGGGCGTAAGAGCCACGGGCGAGGCGGCCGATACGCCGTTCTCGCGCCGGAGCGGCGCGCGCGGGCCGGCCGAGAAGGCAGTAAGTCGCGCCCGAGGGTGCTCAATTAGGATGGTTCGGCAGTGAAGGCCCGGCTCCGCTTCCAGGGGGACTCTCTCCTTCGCAGCTCGACGGGCGGCGCCGCCGGCACAAGCGCTTCGGCCGTCGCGGGGAGCGCTCGCGTCACGTCTCGACACGCGACTCGCACGCTTTCCACTCGCTAATTTTCCACCGCCGAGGAAAAATTGCATTTACCATTATTCAACTTTTTTTTATGCAACTATTTAGGCCTAAAATAAGACTAATTTTTTTTTTTTTACAAATTTGAAAAGTGATATCGAAACTTTTTTAAAAGTGTTGTTCCTTTGAGACTCGAATAAAACATGTGACGGCGATTATTTCGCCACAAAACAGAATCGAGGCGAGTTTTACCGCGCGCTGCAGCACAGTAATGTAAAGGTCTCGGCACACGAGCGCGATGCAAGCGATGAGCGCGAACGCGGGCGCGCCGCGGGCGCCGCAGCGGTCCCCGTTCGGCATCCAGGAGCTGCTGGGGCTGTCGGACGGGCGCGACTCGCGGGAGCGGTACTTCGAGCGGGACGACAGGGAGCGCGTGCTGAACCTGTCGGAGGGCCGCGAGCGCGCGGCGTACGCGCCGCAGTTCCCGCTGCCGGCGTCCATGGCGTCCCGCGTGGCGTACGCGGCCGCGTTCAACGCGCAGGCGGCGGTGGCGGCCGCCTTCCTGCCCGGCCCGCCGCTGCTGCACCCGCCCCCTGGTGAGTGCTCTCCTCTGTTCTGTGTCTCTGTGTCTCTGCACGGCTGCACGTCTGCAAGCCGCGCCACATCACATCACCATTCCTATCGTGTGATTCGTCTGAGCATCAGTTTTCTTATTTGACTGGATCGTGTGCCTGACATTCGACTTCGTAAAGGCAACGTTCTAGGCCTCCGTTTCTGCGTTTGTTTCTCTCCTCGGCTGATGGTCCGTGTTGTTGTTCACCGCATGTTCATTCATTCTATGTTCCCGTTCAATTTTACCACATCCAGGCCTTTAAGAACTTTTACAAGTGCAAAATCAAACTACCTACTTATCAGATCTCTTTCTGTAGTACTTTGCTACAAGTATACTGTTCTGTATACAAGTAGCTATACTTTGAATGGTATGAAGATACATTCGCTATTTTTGAGTACTTAGGTACCTACGATCTTTGTGTGTTTATGCATTAAATTAACGGTTCGATTGGAGGGATATGCTGTCTTGTTACATAGTGATATGACTCAAACTGCCACTAATTACTAAGTACCACTAAGTACTAAGTAAGTGCCACTAACTACAACCATCTATCAAATGTTGACTTTGTATTAAGTATTTTTAATTTTGAAATTATGTGTTTTTTATCTGTAATAATGGGATCTGATTTAAGACTATTTCAATTGGCGAGCGCCGTGTCTGGTCATGGGCTAACGAATAAATTAAATCACAACCAAAAATAATCTGATTAATGATTTCAAAATACAATCAGTGAACACAGATATTCTGCTAGTTACGTCTTGTTACTAAAAAAATCGATACAAAAATAGTATTTACCAGATGCTACAATATATTAGCTATTACGGAAAAATATGGACAAGAGCGGGTAATAATAGACAACGATAGAAGCTGTGTATAAAATAAGGCGACTTTTGTACAGAATTAAAGTCAAAAGAATTCGCTGTACTTTAAAATAGTAGGATAGCTAAGCATGAAATATAATTTTATGCGGTGATGAAAAAATGTACCCAAAGTCGATAGCCGCAACTCGGGCTAGTAAAATTTGTATTATAAGTAGGTAGGTATTAACCACTTAAGATTTCGTTTCGCTTCGTATCGTACTCGTAAATATTGGAACAAAAATGTAATTTGTTATAAATGATATCGCAGAAGCGACCCCGGAGTCTAATAAAGGTCTTTTCACTCTAGTAAAAAAAGTTCTCGCATTTAGCGTTCACCGTTTTTTGCCGCACCGCCCGCCGCTTCAGTTGAGCCTGCGCGTTACGCGGCGGCACGTCACACGTCGGTCTTTGTGTGGTAACGCTTTAATTAGCGTTTAATATAATTAGGCCTTTATCTTTAATGAAGCTTTTGTGGCGACACAATGCCGTCGAGCCGCGCCGCCGTCGGCTCGGGTTGCATCGTTCACTGGTTTCGTGTTTGCAGCCTACCTAGCGGAGACTTTTGTCTGCTTGGCTAGATTTTTTAAAATGTAAAAGTAATGAGTCGAACGATACATTCTCTTGATGGTAAGAGATAACGCATGTCCATGTCCATTACAGCGATACACATAACTTTGAGTAACAGAATCAAGTCCGGGGCATCGCTGCTTTGGCGCTCATTATTTTGAGACTTTCGATGATTAAGTCAGCCCTGTAATTTAACTAGCTGCCTTCAAACCGGAACACAGTAATGTATACACACTACTGCTTGGCGGGGGGACGGGGGGATATCTGGTACCGCGGTGGTACCTACCAACAAAGGAAATCTATCACCAAATAAAGATGAAGTAGATAAAGAAGATATGTGCTTGGTTTACTACCAAAATGTAGAGGCGTCTGAAAGAGTCATAAAACGAGCTACATAGTTACCCTTAAGGAGGATTTGATATCTAACAGCACTAGATGAAATCTATAATGTGGATAGCTTATACCTTGACTACCACACTGGTTATTTTTATATCAGAATTATCCAAGATAAGACATAATCTATTTGCGCGCCGCATCTACTATTATGACAGAAAATGCGTATTAAGACATTTAGGCGACTCCATTCAGCCGAATGGATTTAATAAATGACGCTATGATGTGTGCTACACCTTCGACCAAATCGTCACTTATTAACAGGCGAGTTGGAGGTTAAACGGACTTACGCGTTAAAGAAAAATTTATCTCTCATTTGCGCCTAAATTTGTACCATTTTTTAAATTTTGTTTATCATTTGCCGACGGAACATTGTCTTCGACTGTTGCTCTAGCATTTTCTATGTTTCTAGTCATGTTAATTATTTTCAACCGACATCAAAGAGAAGGATACCTAATTCTTATATCTCTCCGTTGTTATAGATGTAGGTGAGTATGGTGATTACCACGACGTTTGTGAACCTAATCGTGATATATTTTGTGCGTGTAATAATTTTGTTAAATTAATTTCATTTTTATTTATTTAATTAGGTTATCACTAGTGAAACATTTTTTGCAATGTCTGTTCATTTGTAGTGTTTAAAAAAATATATATTTAGTTAGTAGTCGTCCGTAATTATATTAACTTTCTACTGGTAGGTAGGTACTTATCGACTTAATAAATTGATGGTACAGATAGTTGATTCTTGTGTAAGTTGATAGTTGTGTAGTAGAAGATACTTAATTTCTTTTGAAATAAAAAAAGAAAACAGATTACGGGTAAAATACAATCCGCAGATTGAAGAGATGTAAACATAATTTGAAATACATGTAGGTACCTACCTACTTGTAATAATTGGGCAATAAAAATTGTCTACGCCGTTCTTTCGGCTCAAAAGCTAGCCACGAAGTGATTGGCGTTTCCGGCTGCTTTTAATGATATAAAAATATTTGTATTTTAAAAATTTTAGTCTAGGTGCATTACAATTCGTACGCGAATTTATAAGTATTTCGGTAGATAAGGCACAAAAAAGAAAGCAAAATACATATTAACTTTTCAAAAGAGAACTCTATTTCATATCCTGAGAACAATATATACTCAAATCTTAGTACTGCGCCCGAATGAACTTTTACGATGAACGCGCATGAAAAACATCCCTGAGGATTTGGCTGTTTCATCATCCAGGGTAGTAGTGTTATTTCTATTAAAAAAAAACTCAAACGGGTAGTAGGTATAGAACTAACTGTACTACGGGAAACAAACAACCACAAAGAGCACACAGTAAACCTAAATACATAGATGCAATGATGTTAATGACCATAATGGTCAATTTATGTAGTAGAAGTGGGAGCGAGAGGATTGCCAGCAAAATTACTGTATAATATACTAAAATACATCAGCCTGCCAAGAACATCTGTAAATTAATAACTAGAAAAAATATCCAAAGCAGCGTTGGTAGCATCTTATCACATTTGGTTGGGCGAGGATAGAAGCACGCGCCGTGAAGGTGAGGTTGGCATAATCATCATAATACAAAGTCATCATCCTGATGATGAACTATTGAAGATATTATGCTTAAAAACCCTGATGATTTTTCTATGAGAGAATCAGTAGTTACTTTGAGCACATGAAAACGAAATGATCGCTTAAAAAATAAATCATATTTTCTTTAATCATATTTTCTTAATTCGATTCTATGTTTCAAGCTTATAACATTGAAGGAGCAAGGCCGAACGCACGCGCGAACAACATTTGACTCGCATTTGAACTAGAAAGTTGTACCTTTTTCTCGATTTCTTCATCTACTAATATTTATAAGGTTTGCAATTTATAGACACACATCACACATCATCAGCCATAGGACGTCCACTGCTGGACATAGGCCTCCTCCTGGGGGGTTTTCCCAATACTCGCCAAGCTTGGCAGGCGGGTTGGCGAGCGCAGTTAGGCGCGATTGTTCAAGAAAGACGCTGCTGGCCATCTTCCGGGTTACATCCCTTAGCCGACTCTTACGGCAACCACGGGTAGAGAGGGTGGGGTACTATTCTTACGCCGGCATCGCCACGGCAAATTTATAGACAAAATTATAGACTCTAGCGGAGAAATGTTGAAATAGAGTCGGAGATGCCACCGTTTCGTGCTCACACCGCAACCAAAACGCCTCGGTAGGAACAGATCGCAGAACAAAGGACGCGCACAATGCGCCGGCGCATGGCACATCTACAAGCAGTAGGTAGTAGGTACTGGCGAGCGCCAGCTGCGAGGGACGGATTCTGCACAAACTTAGCTTTTCTTTGGTTTAGGGTTTACTTTTACCAAAGGCGCGTCGAATCTAGTCATAGTTACCCTCGACCACGTCCGTGAGGAACTTAGGTATAAAAAAAATTTTTTTTGTTCAGTTTGCACAATTTACAAAAAATTTATGTTTCTGTGTTCCTCGCAATACAACTACCTTTATCTTGGATAAACTAACATTTTCCGGTATAAAAGTATCTCATTATGTTAATCTAGATAATTCAATTTCATCCAAATCCGTTCAGCTGTTTTTATGTAATTGTGTAATAACAAACATCTAAACATACAAACTTTCACATTTATTATATT
Organism: Biston stratarius; assembly: GCA_950106695.1. NCBI lineage: Eukaryota > Metazoa > Arthropoda > Insecta > Lepidoptera > Geometridae > Biston > Biston stratarius. The sequence continues at coordinate 13,103,956 of OX467106.1, forward strand.
ACTAGCTGCGCCCCGCGGTGTTACCGGTGCTCCCCCACGGTGAACACTACATTTTTCAAGGCAAAGAGTAGCCTATGTGTTAATCCAGGGTGTCGGCTCTCTCCATACCAAATTTCATCGAAATTGGTCCAGCCGCTTGAGCGTGAAGAAGTAACAAACACACACACTCACAACTTTCGCCTTTACAATACGATTATAAATTATATCTGTAATATTTCATTGTTTTTGTGGAAATAAAGGGAAGTAGGTATAATAATACTTAGCATTATAATCAACGGATCTGTAAATCTGGAAAATTTAATTATTTCATTTGATTTCAAAATGCTGTCTTTATTTCATGAAGCGTAATTACGTCTTGTGTACCTAAGCCCGAGCCCAACATAAATCATTTCTCCGCATATTCACGTGCAAACACAAACTTATCGGTTCAAAATATTAGTAGATACGACAACTTCACGCCACCGAACGTATTAGAAGCAAAAAAATATTTCTTTTTGGAGGATGTTCAAGAGCTCCCACACAATGGCAGCCGCGTCCTCACCTCTATCCCACACCTATTAGAATCACAAATTAAAATAAGGCCTCCACTCATCGCATGTCAAACACAGCAACACCTCTGGAAAAAGGTCCAACAAAGCCTTAAATAGGCCTTTATGGCCTTAACGCAGGTTGAAAGGCTCACACCTCCGAGAATGGGCCTTTGTGCGCTGAATGGCTGATGGATAAAGCCCTATTTGTTTGAATAAGATTTTGTCAGTTTGATAGAGGTTAGTGAATGCGGTGCGACGGCCTGGCCATGGTCAACTCAATCGCGGCTGGTTTAAGGAGTTATAATCATTTGTACCTATCTACCTACAAACATCACTAATATGGATACTTTGGGAAATTATAATTTAATGAATTTTATTATCCTAGGACATTTTATACAGCGCCATCTAGCCCCAAACTAAGCAAAGCTTGTACTGTTGAAACCAGATAGAATACTTATATACTTTTTTGTTGTCAAAACATACTTACACTCCATACAGAACACCCAGACATAGACAAACATTTATTATCATATCCATTTTTGTCCTGGTCGGAATCGAACCTACGCACTACAGCTCTTGAAGCAGATATTCTACCAAATGAACTAACAAGGCCGTCAATAATATAGTGTAACAGTAGTATAGTGGCTGTAGTATTAACTATCGACCGGCACCGACTTCGCACGGCTAATTTGTTTTGGCGACTAGATTACAAAACGTTGAATTTCTCTACGCATACAAAAGTTTTATTTAGGATGTATTTTGAATACAAACCTTGCGTTTAAAATGATTACTTATTATTAAAAAATTGACATATTTACATCAAATACAACAATTCAATTTCATCGTTTCAATCTTGAAGGTGGATTTATTGTCGCAGGAAACCAAAGCTGACAATAATAAGGATCTTGCATTTATCTTTCTTATAAATGTCATTATGACTGCGGGGCTGGCCTCCTCTCTCTTTAGCACCTAAATCTTGTAAAAGTCTTTCGAGCTCCAACCACTGACTTGTGCCGTGGGCTTCTATAATATTGGATAACTGTTTCAATTGAAGTAGGCGTATGTCACGGGTATTTAAGCAACCGTTAGGCCACAGAACATTTTTCGTCACAAAAATTTGAGTCATAATTTCCAGCAACCACGTTGTACTAACTACAAACAACTGTTCACTAACGAAGTTATCGTGTATCTGAAGAGACAATGGAGAGGAGTGTTGAGAATATTCCATACCCTTATAAAGAAAATATACTAACAAATACATACATATTTTGAAGCAATTATAGCTCAGTGTTTAGCCGGTCGGGTATAAACCAAACAATGTACTTGAGCTGCCGGTGAAGGGAATAATCGTGAGGAAATCATAGCGTGGTGGTAGGGCACTCTCTAGTACCTACTCGGCTGGCTAGCTACCATCCTCAAGTTGAAAATATACCGCCGAGCACCTAACGGCGTGTTCCGGCAGCCTCACTTGAGAGCCGGTTGCATTCCATGCTACGAATGTTTACTATCTTCGTCCATGTCATCATCTAACATCAGGTGAGTTGTAGTCAAACAGGCAGTAAACTATAAAAAATGTGTGAAAGTTGTCGAATCTCATTGCGCTAGAAGAACATATATCCTCCTACTGGTTAAATAATGCGAATTGCGTTGTATAAGTCGTATTCTAAAATTCTAAAACTAGTCTTTCTATTCCTGTCGCTCTGAATATAAAACACAGAGATGAGAGCAATATTTGAATCAAGGTCGTTCCAATAGAGTGCAGCCTCCGAAGCTGACTATGAGGATCGCGCGGCCAAGCTTTATTTACCGGAGTTACAATACATGGCTTACTCCAATACGGACAATCGAAGACCTCCGATGCCGCGGGAGTGTCAGCGGCGTGTGCGAGCGCGATGTGGGTCAGGCCGGGGTCCGTATCGATCCGCCGCGGTACAATTAGACAAGCGTTTCGCGAGCTATTAGCACGGAACCCTAGTTAGGACACCAATACTGTTATCTATTCCACGTCGGTGTTCGGCCCGTTGTTGGCGAGTATCGGAGAATTGTTTGGGTTGGTTTGAAGAATTTCAGGAATGTAAGTAAAATAATTTAACCATTATCGTATTTATTTGTTTTACTTATAATCCTGCATAACTCATGTTAAATTATATCGGATACTCAGACTATACTTAGTCTCGGTCTCCGACGGTTTTTAAAATCCCGTTAGCTTCCTTTGTAAAAAAAATTAAATCTGGATCGGCGAGTGGCGAAGGCATGAAGCTTTACTTTTACGGTCAAAACAGTGCAAAACCAACAACTTTTTTGTGGCACTTTCCTGTGAAAATTATTTGAACGAAATTGTAATGATCATAGCCTAGTGGTTGCCGCGTGCGGTACTCACGTCCTTGATGTCAGTTTAAATCCCAGCAATGAGCTATGTAGGTATGCTTACCCAGAAGTAACTTGTTTACTAAAAATAAATCGTTAAAAATTTTATACAAATAAAATCTACTATAGGTATCTATCTGACTGAGCCAGAGATGTCGGGCAGAGTAGCATAGCTAGAGGAATCCATAGCTTGGTGTCGGCTTGTTAGTGTTTTTATTACTCGACTGACCATCTACCACGCGAGTGTGAAGAGTCTCTCATGAAAGCATTGTGTTCCTTTCCAGTAGTTGCATTTAATAGCTAGCTTGTTCCATTCCTGGCTGGTTCTCGTGGTGACCATTTTCGACCATAAAGTTTATGTAAAAATTACTTTTACATAAAGGGAACGGGACGCTCTCCTGATGGTAAGTAATAACGCCTATCCATGACCATCGCAACGATACAAAAAACTTTAAATAACAAAACGGAGGACGTTGGTGCTTTGGCGTTTTTGCTTTATAGGTTCGGAAATCAAAAAATGAGCCGCAAAGATTTAAAATTGAAATCAATATATGTTTTGGAGCTTTTACCAAATTCCAATGCTGCAGTAACTGCTGTGGAACCTGGGCCCAGCGCCGAGGGCTCGGCCGGCGGACCGCGCGCCCCCGCACGCGCCCAACCCTTCCGCGAGCACTGCGGAGTGCTGTGTGCTCCAAGGCACAACAGGCTACTCTACAACGGCAGTTGACGATATAAATATGATACTGCATTTTTAAACACAGCGCCATCTAGCTCCTAGCTCAGCAAAGCTTGTACTATGGGAACGAGATAGCTGATAGAATACATAGATACTTATAATACCTACATACAGAACACCGAGACACACAACAAGCGTTTATGATCGTCACATAAATGTTTGTCCGGAGTGGAAATCGAACCCACGCCCTACAGCTCTTGAAGCAGATACACTACCAATGAACCAACAGGGCAGTCAAATATCTAAACAAATGGCAAGCTCTCTCTTAAGCTTTATATTGTATAAAATTGATTAAATTTTACTTAAGAGATAGCCAATTACGTTAAACCATACCTCTTAAGGACAGAGCAAATGCAATGTTCTCAAGGGTACCAAGCCATTGCTGTACGTCCACTTCATTGGTGATTAGTTTTCGTTGGCGTGACTGAGACAAAATAAGGAAGTTGCGATGTTGTTCGTGGAGATTCTCACAGATGGCGCTGAGCGTTTTTTAAAACTAATTAAGCATTTGACGTATTTAAATACAAATATTCGTATGTCCTTACGTTCCAAATCATCAGTTCCAACTCTCTCAAATAGCATAGCTATAATTTTACTATATGGAACAACCGCTGTCTTCGCATGTGATACGAGGCGCGCAGCGGCGCGCGGTGAGAAGCAAGACGAGGCCGCGCGCGCGTTGTACTCAGCTTTGTCTCCTTGAAGATGGCCACCGGATGTGGCCGAAACTATAGTTGGAGCATCTCATATAATTAAACATGAGTAATCCCGCATAAGCAAAACATTAAATGATTATTATATCATTTGTGGATGGAAACAGCGACTCGCTTCCTCCTGTGGCTTGTGCGGTGGAGCAATTTGTCGGCTGTTCGCGGGAGGTGCGACGCGCCCTCTACTACTTACTGCTGCCATAACACACGAATGTCGCTGGATGTGATATCGTTTCTGATGTTCACGTCGCACTATATGCTCACTAATCTTTATCTTTAATGTGAATTAAATTATATTGGATGTTGTTAGAGGTACGTACATAAATATTGTTGAGGACGCCGAGCCATTAGTTTAAGTTTAAGAATAAAATGTATATATAGATTAAGTTGATTGTAAATATACGGATTAGGGAGGGAAAATAAATAGATAACGGGCAGGTGCTCTCTATCCGGTAAAGCTCCATGCAACGGAGGTCGTGAGCGAGACGACGATAGGTGCGAGCGAGATAGCGCGGCTCGCCACCGGATTGGGTAGTAAAGGTCGTGCGTGATTGGTCGACCAATGAGAGCGCCTGTCCGTCTCCCGCAAAATTCATATATAAGGGGCCGCGATCCGGCCATAGGAGTGCAGTGAATACAGTGAATCCAGTGAATCCAGTACTCAGGAATAAACGGAAGAACCAAACAAGGAAGTTTCAATATACAGTCCACTATCCCCAACAGTGTTGTTTGGACCTTCGAGCGCCGGATTGAGAAGAACCACGACCAAGAAAGAAGTATGGTCGTGACGAGAAGCCAAGCGGACGCCGCGGAACAAGACCGTCGCGTTATGGAACGCGAATTGGACCGCGACGTAGCCGAACGCAACCGTTTGGCCATCGATCGGGAACGCCTGAGGAGGGTTTCGCTGGACCCACCTGAGTCGCCTGACACGCGACAGGCAGGCAGCGAGGCTATTGAGGGATTGACCGAGGCGCCCTGCGCCGATCCCTCTATCGATCTAGCCGTCGAGCGGGAACGCTCGAGGAGGGTCTCGCTGGATCTACCTGCGTCGCATAGTCGGCGACAGGCGGGTGGAGAGACTATGGGGAGGTTGACCGAGGCGCCCCGCGCCGGTCCCTCCACGGAACTAGCCCTCGAGCGGGAACGCTCGAGGAGGGCCTCTATGGATCCGTCTGCGTCGCGTACGCGACAGGCAGACAGAGAGGCTATACGGAGGTCGATCGAGGCGCCCCGCGCCGGTCCTTCCACGGCGTTGAACCCCGAGGACCGACCTCGCACTAGGTCCCCGGCCCGTTCAGTACGCTCGCAGCGCTCGACCGCTAGCGCCGCCGCTCGGGCCAGAATATTAGAGCTCGAGGCGGAGAAGCAGCTCGCTGCTCTGAAGAAGAGGGAACTGCAGATCGAAGCCGAACTTGTCAGAATGAAGCTGGCTGCCGATCTATCAGCCATAGAGGATGACCAGGAAAGCCTTCATGAAGAAACTACAGCTGACCACCTTCAAAGGGTTGACGCCTGGCTCCAAACGAATACCCTCGGTGTACGGGGGGAGGATCACGGACCCTCGAAGAGCGGAACCAAGGACGAACGACATCTACGGTTCGATACTCGAGGAAGATCGCCCGCCCGACTAAGAAACATCGAGGCGTTAACTGAAGCCATGGAGAAGCTTGCGAGACCTAGAACGAGGTGTCCCGACCTACAAGCGTTCTCCGGCACACCGAACGAATGGTTGGCATTTAAGGCTGCCTACCAAGATTCAACGAAGATCTATCAGTTGACACCGGCAGAGAACCTGCAACGATTAAGAAGCTGTCTTAAGGGCGAAGCACGAGACCTTGTATCGGCCCTACTATATACAGCTAGCCATCCTGAAGTAATCATGAAAACACTAGAACAGTGTTTCGGGAGGCCTGAAGTTATTATTGATCGAGCCTTTGAAGACCTCAAGAAACTTCCGAAGCCCGGCACATCGGCAGTAGAATTGAACAACTTCGCCGTGAAAGTGCAAAATGTTGTCTGCGTATTTAGAAGCCTGGATCGAAATGGGTACCTCTACAACCCCATGCTAGCCAGAGAGGTCCTAGAGAAGCTTAGCCCACACATCAGAGCGCGATGGTGTGACTACGCGAGCGAACAAGAGACAACGGACCCGGAAATAGTTGTACTGTCTCGCTTCCTTATGCGAGAGGCAGACCGCGCCCTACAGTATAGCTACGCACCGAACACTGCATCAACCAGCGCGGCGAAGAAAGAGTTCCGGTCCACGAACACTACGGGCAATAAGAAGAAGGCTAACATATTCAATGTCACCGAAGAAGAACAGTTGGACGACAAATGCCCGAGCTGCCAGAAAACGCACAAACTCCCGGAGTGCCCACGGTATAAAGCACTCTCGCTAGACCAGCGATGGGAACTAGTGCGGGATAAGAAACTTTGCTTCAAATGCATAATAAAGAAGCATCGGCGAAGTTTCTGCAAGGGTAAACCATGCGGCGTGAACAAGTGTCAGCGGTCTCATCACTCGACTTTGCACCAGCCTGAGAAGCCAGAGGAACGCTCCGACGCCCCGAAGACACGAGAATCGACCAACGACGCAGAGTCCGTCCTATCAGTGGCTACGCCCACTGCCACCGGTCCTAAGGCGGTACTCCTGAAGATGTGCCCAGTCACCGTCGTCGGCCCACGGGGGGAGATCCGCACATGCGCACTCCTGGACGAGGGAGCGACCGTCACCCTCATTGACGAGAAGCTGGCGAAGAGCGTCGGCGCGAAGGGACCACCGCTACCACTTCGCATAAAAGGGATCGGCATGTCTAAAGAGGAAGATAACAGCCGATTAGTCACCGTCCAACTGAGAAGCGGAGACAATGTACTGCACAAACTTCGAGCACGAACCATGAAAGACATGAAGTTGTTCCAGCAATCAATCCCGAGCGCATTACTGGAGCAAGAGCACCTCCGAGATCTACCGAAGGATGAAGTGTGTTACAACGCAACACGACCTGGGATCTTGGTTGGAGCCGATCACTGGGAATATATAGTGTCCAGAGAACTGAGGACCGGCAAACCGAACCAACCGGCCGCCTCAAGAACACAACTGGGTTGGGTAATACACGGAACGTTACCTCGCAGCGTGATCAAAACCCAGGACAGCGTGTTGCACATATATGTTCCTGATGCAACTGAACAACAGAACGAGCGCCTCCACGACCTAGTCGAGCATCATTTCGGCATAGAGGCCCTAGGAGTCGCACACAAGCCACGAATAAGCGAGGATAACCAGCGGGCTATAAGAATGGTCGAATCAACCACGAGAAAGATAGCCAAAGGTTATGAAGTCGGGCTGCCCTGGAAGAGCGACGAGCCGAACCTACCTCCGAGCTACGACGCAGCACTTCGCCGGCTTCAACAAATCGAGCGAAAGATGGACAGCGACCCGGACTTCGCGAAGGAGTACACGAAGCAAGTTGACAATTTGCTCAAGAAGGGGTACGCTGAATCATGCGATGGTACCGAGAAGACGAGCCGAGTAGAATGGTTTCTACCACACTTCGCGGTACAGAACCCGAACAAACCGGGAAAACAGCGACTGGTTTTCGACGCAGCAGCGAACAGCCGAGGAGTCAGCCTGAATGATCACCTCCTAGAGGGACCGGATCTACTGAGGCCACTGCAAGGAATCTTGTTCAGATTCAGAGAAAAACGAATTGCAGTGACGGCCGATATCCAAGAAATGTTCCTGAGGATAAAAATACGTCCGGAAGACCAGCCAGCACAACAATTTTTGTGGAGAGGTGCAGAGAGAACGAAACCACCACAAAAATACAAGATGACGAGCATGATCTTCGGTGCCGCCAGCGGAGAGCTGGCGGCACCGAAGATCATCGAATCGATCATCACCGAAGATTTATGGCCCATCACGTTAGAGACCACAACGCGAGAGTTCATGCGAAGAGTCACCCTCTCGCATACGAAGCAATCACACGAGACCACTACATGGATGACTTAGTGGCCAGTTACGGAAGTGAAGAAGAAGCTCGCCGAACTATTGAGGAAGTACGAACAGTACACTCGGCCGCAGACTTCACACTCCGAGGTTGGAACTCAAACAACAGCAGCGTGCTCAGCGATGTGCCAGAGGAACTACGAACGACAGCTCCGACCGAGCTCGGAGACAGCAGCACCGAGAACAAGATACTAGGGCTATTTTGGAACTCAGAACGAGATGAACTCGGATTCAATACCTCAATGAACTGAGTTCCCGCCGAGGTACGCGCCCGAACCCGCGCGCCTACCAAGAGAGAAGCCCTCAGCGCGGTCATGTCAATATACGACCCGCTAGGACTATTAAGTCACTACACGATTCGATCGAAGATAATACTGCAAAGTCTATGGAGGCTGAAAATGACATGGGACGAGCCAATTCCCGACGAAGAGAACGAATTGTTCGCGACCTGGCTCGAGCAGCTCTCCGGTCTCTCCTGCTTGCGATTGGAACGACGGTACCAGCAGGAAGAACAAGAAGACTTAGAACTGCACGTATTATGCGATGCCAGCGAACAAGCCTACGCAGCAGTGGCCTACTGGCGCTTCATTCGTCCTGACGGAAGCGTGAAGCTGAGCCTTGTGGCCGCCAAGGCAAAAGTGGCTCCACGACGCACGCAAACGATCCCGCGCCTAGAACTGCAAGCAGCGGTCATCGGGGCAAGACTGGCGGACGCCATTAAGAAGGAGCACCGGTTACAAGCCAAAAGGACCACATACTGGACCGATTCAATGACGGTGATACAATGGATACAACGCGACGCTCGAAAGTATACTCCATTCGTCGCACATCGCCTGGGAGAGATTGCGGAACTCACTCACAAGAACGAGTGGAGATGGGTTCCGACCAGCGAGAACGTAGCTGACGATGCGACGCGCTTCTCGAGCTCGCAAATATCTGCAGAAGATCGTTGGTTCCAAGGACCAGAGTTTCTACTCGGTCCAGAGAACCAGTGGCCAGTGGAAGGGACCAACGATGACAACGAAGAAGAAGTACTTCTGCACATCAGAGAGGAAGAGAAACAGAACGGCGGGTGGTTGCCTGATCCCGCACGTTTCTCAAAATACGACACACTAGTCAGAGCGACGGCACGTGTGTTCGCGTTCATCGACATATGCCGACGTCGAACGAACCGTTTAGAAAATCGGCATATCGAAGAAGCCGAGCGCGCACTGATTCGTCGTGCGCAGGAAGAGAGCTTCGCAGACGAGTTACGTCGGATGAGGAAGGCCCTGCCGATTACAAAGAGCAGCCGACTGTACCGGCTGGACCCAATGATCGAAGACGGACTTCTGCGCGTACGGGGACGCATCGGAGCAGCCGTCGCACCGGTGGAGACTAAGCGACCGGTTATACTTGATGGTCGCCACCGAATTGCCAAGCTGATCACGCTCCGGGAGCACTGCGCAGCGGGTCACGCCAACAGAGAGCGTGTGACGAACGATCTTCGACAGAAGTATTGGATCATTCATCTACGACCGACCGTGCGCGCTATCGAGAAGGATTGCGCCCTCTGTAAGGTACGCAAGGCAAGACCGCAGCCTCCAGCAACGGGAGATTTACCACGCGCACGCCTCGAGCCCTTTCATCGGCCGTTTTCGCACTGCGGGACGGATTACTTCGGGCCGATGATAGTGAAAATTGGTCGCCGCCGGGAGAAGAGATGGGGAGCCCTATACACGTGCCTAACGACCCGGGCCGTGCACATAGAGCTTGTGCCCTCACTCTCGGCGAGCTCAGCGATAATGGCTCTACGACGAATGGCAGCGCGACGTGGGTGGCCTCGAACTATGTACTCCGACAACGCCACTAACTTCCGCGGAGCAGACAAGGAACTACGGGACGCCTACACGAATTGGGTACCAGCGCTGCGCGACGAGGGACTACTCCACAAGATGGAATGGCGATTCATCCCTCCGGGAGCTCCACATCAAGGAGGAGCATGGGAACGACTAGTACGGTCCATCAAAACCGCACTGATGTCGACCCTCAAAGAGAGAGAACCAACGGAAGAGGTTCTAGCGACTTTGCTGACGGAAGCAGAGTTCAGCGTCAACGCCCGACCACTGACTCACGTTAGTGTGAGTCCGCACGATCCAGAGGCCCTGACTCCGAACCATTTCCTGTTGGGGTCGTCCTCCGGTCTGCCCCTGACCGGACCGAGCAACGAGGGCGACAGGAGGACCTGGCGAGCCGCCTTGGCGCTCGCAGACCACTTCTGGCGGCGTTGGGTGCGCGAGTACCTCCCTACACTCGTCCCACGGGGGGAGCCGACGAGCAGCAAGCGGCAGATCCATCACGCTGGTCGTCGACCACACGTCACCTCGAAACGTGTGGCCCATCGGCATCGTGGAACGCGTTTTCCCGGGACCCGACGGCGGTGTACGCGTAGCAGACGTGCGCACGAAGGGCGGCGTGTTCAGAAGACCAACGTCCAGGCTCGTCGTGGTAGAGGCTACGCAAGCTGCGCCGGGGGGAGGATGTTGAGGACGCCGAGCCATTAGTTTAAGTTTAAGAATAAAATGTATATATAGATTAAGTTGATTGTAAATATACGGATTAGGGAGGGAAAATAAATAGATAACGGGCAGGTGCTCTCTATCCGGTAAAGCTCCATGCAACGGAGGTCGTGAGCGAGACGACGATAGGTGCGAGCGAGATAGCGCGGCTCGCCACCGGATTGGGTAGTAAAGGTCGTGCGTGATTGGTCGACCAATGAGAGCGCCTGTCCGTCTCCCGCAAAATTCATATATAAGGGGCCGCGATCCGGCCATAGGAGTGCAGTGAATACAGTGAATCCAGTGAATCCAGTACTCAGGAATAAACGGAAGAACCAAACAAGGAAGTTTCAATATACAGTCCACTATCCCCAACAAATATCGTCTACAAATGTTCATCGGCGAACAAATCTTAAGAAACATCGTAAGGAAACCATAGCATGGTGGTAGGGTATTTTCTAGTACTCGGCTGGCTATAGCTATCACCCTCAACTTGAAAATCTGCCGCCATGCTCCTAACGGTGTGTTCCAACAGCCCCATTTGAGAACCATACCGTCACTTAACATCTGGTAAGCTGTGAACAAACGCCTAGTTTGACAACCATAAAAAATTGGTTTTTTAATCATAGCGTTTTCTTGGTTTCGGCTGTGTAGTCGACGATGAAGCACGGCAACAGTAGATGCTTTTTGTCTTTGGTTACATTACTCATATTAAAGATCAGTTCCTGGATGACCGAGCTTTGCTCGGCTGAAAACACGGATAAAACGACGTTTTATAAAAATGAAACCTAGCTAAATCGATTTATTTCCCTCGAAACCCTCTGCATACAAAAATTCATGAAAATCGTTGGAGGCGTTTCCGAGATTCAGAATATATATATATTTGCAATTCTTGTATATATATATATATATATATATATATATATATACAAGAATTGCTCGTTTAAAGATATAGATTTATTTGTCTCAATATTTCTTCATTAATTTCTTCAACTATAATTCTGTTCTATCTTCCTCGTGTGTTTGTTTGTTTGTTGGATTTCCACTACGTAAAGGCGCCTCACGGCCGCTCGGCATCAGAAGGTAACATAATAATTATGAAGTCATAAGAACAACACTTTCTCTCGCCCCGAGTCATTATAAAATTAAACAAATAAAAACCCTTCACAATAACCTTACCTTAAGGTACCTAAATGACAGACCTACTCAGATATACTTCGCTAGCTTGTTTCCCACCTACCTTATAAATACATATCAACAAATAAATATCGTCGGACATTTCACACAGCGCCATTTAGTCCCAAACTAAGCAAAGCTTGTATTATGGGAACCAGATAACTGATAGAATACTTTTTTAAATAGGTACATACTACTTATAATACACACAGATCCCAGACACGGAACAAACATTTATCGTCACATAAATGTTTGTTCTGGTGGGAATTGAACCCACGCCCTACATATCAATTATACAACCACAGAAAGTTTTTGTAAATAGTTCAATTGACACAGAAGTCCAACGTGGCTTCGACCAAACATAAGATGAACAATAATATTTGTCACAAGCAAAACTAGACTTATTGACCACATATTTCCATATTCACCCTTAAATACAACGGAATTAAAACTATTTTGAAATGAACTGGTTTGGGTATTAAGTAATCTGCATTATTTGATATCAAATGTAGACTCTATGTGCTGATATTATAGTCGAGTATCGTGTGGCAGCGGGTGGAGTGGGGCCCGGAGAGAATGCGCTCCGACACCTCCAGACAAAGCCGCGGCGTAATAGCTAGTTGCCTCCGCCAGCTAGCGCGGTGGCGAGATGGTTTGCTTGAATGTTTGTTGTTTTTTATAAATACTAAATATTCGTGATAGACATTTGCAAAAGAAATCTTTCGATAGAAAAATGTATGACAATGTGGTTTCTAGGACGCGATCGGTATGTTTGCTAGAGACTCAGAAAACCGTGTTTTTATGTTTGACAGGCTAGGTGTTTGACCACTGTTCACCTGATGGTAAGTGACGGTTTGGTCGAAGATGGTAAAGCACTTCTACTTACCATGGAATGAAACTGGATCTCAAGTGATTCTACCGGAACAGGCCATTAGTGCTTGGCGGCTGGTTTTGACACTTGAGGGCGGTAGCTAACCAGCCAGTACTAGAAAGTAACCTACCACCATGCTATGGTTTTCTCACGATGTTTTTCTTCACCAGCAGGTCACGTTCATAGTAGGGATTTGAATGCACACCTTTTGGCGTGTCATCCGAACGCGTTAACCACTATGAAAAATCACTATTATGGCGGAATTTCCAAACATCTATAAAATAATAGCTTAAGCGTTTTTTCTTGCCGCATCGGTCCTCGGATGAACCTGAATAAAACCAAGGTCATGTTCAAAGAGGAAGTGGTTACGGGGCTGGCGGTCGCCGCAGCCTAGAGAAGGCTATCGTGGGGTCGGGCAACCTCTGGCCACTTTCAGTCGGGTAACGGAACAAAGCTGTACCGTGCTTGGTGGAGCCACCACAATATAGTTATCAAGGCGAGATAAAAAGAAATGGATGGATGACGCTGACAATGCAACGCTGGAAATAAACCGACAGTAAAAGGTCTTGTTGCGACACATTTTCTTTAAGATCTCTCAGCAAAGTTATTGAAGTAAATGTACTCTCTCTGTACATACTAATCAACAAACTCAACCGATCTTTTATAAAGCTAACAGACAAAAACAATCCAATCTAAAATGTATCGTAACAACTTAAAGTCTACATTTATTCACACTCCAGGTTTGCTTCCCTCGCCTAATTAGCCTGAAAATAAAACTATCCGAAAAGGATTGCACTTTGAATTTTATATATTACCTGGTAGAGTTAATTTTACTGCGGGCAGGGCGGGTGCAATAATAGAGGACACTCGACCTCACTGGCTGAGAATTGCGACGAGATTCAATTTTTTCCGTAAAGTGCTGCGTCGGAAACTTGGCAGGGAAATATTAAGAAATCGCGAACGACAAAAACTGCGATCTCGAATATCCAGAAGACCGAATTATTCTTCATCGAAATTTTAGAGATATAAATTTTTCAGTACATAAACAATTTTAATAACTTTTTCAACACATTTGCTCAAAAATGCATTTATGATGCCTAAAAGATGCAGAGAGAACCCGCGCCGCCTCGGCACGGAGGTCGAGCGGATCCGTTTTCTTGGTGCAGATAACCCAGATAACTATAAAAAGCACTTTAAGTTTAGTACAAATTCATGCATATTATATTTAATTGACCTGTGAGCTCATTTCATAGATTTGTTTTACCTAATAGCTGTAGAGCGTAGGTTCGATTCCCACCAGAACAAATATTTATATGACGATAAATGTTTGTTCTGTATCTGGGTGTTTTGTATGTAGGTATTATACTAAGTATGTATTTACAAAAAAGTATAGCGATGATAGCTCAGTGGTTAGCGTGGTCGGTTCGCATGCCGAAGGGCGTGGGTTCAAACCCCAACAATGAGCTTGAGCTGTCGGTGAAGGAAAACATCGTGAGGAAACCATAGCGTGGTGGTAGAGTACTTTCTAGTACTCGGCTGGCTAGCTACCACCCTCAAGTTGAAAATCTGTCGCCAAGCATCTAACGGTGTGTTCCGGCAGCCTCACTTGAGAGCCAGTTCCATTCCAGGCTAGGTGTGCTTTACCATCTTCGACCACACCGTCACTTAACATCAGGTGAGTTGTGGTCAAACACCAAGCCTGTCAGCTATAAAAAAAAAAAAAAAAAAAAAAAAAAAAAAAAAAAAAAAAAATTTAAGTATTCTATTAGTTATCTGGTTCCCATAGTACAAGATTTGATTAGTTTGGGGCTAGATGGCGCTGTGTGCCGTAAGTACAATAAAACGAAAACAAAACGATATAGTACCTGTCTGTATGTGTAAGTTAAATTATAAATCTCAGACGTTTCAATAACGCCGAGCTCAAATAAGAAACATCAAAATCAAATTTACAAATGTATCATCACTTACAAAAAATACTTCGCATCTAGCGAAGCAAAATATTGTGGTCTCGAATGTCCGTGCGTGTCAAACTATGATTTTTGAGGCTTCTCTCGTTGCAGATGTAGTCTAGTTGAAAATAAACTAAACCAGGTTTAACCACATCCTGAAAACTACAACTACAAGTTACTTGTTAATATTAAGCAATATAAATAATATACCTAAGTAACGTATCCTAGCTACTCGTAATATGAGTATCTACCCAGAAACCCTCCGGCTAGGTGCTTTGTAAGTACATTGATAACTAATCACACAATAACTCGAGCTAAAACAAAACCCAGCTTAAATTCCCGTTATCGGCCCGTTTAACACGCCAGATATTCAATAATACCTCATTACCCTCTGCAAACTTTAATAAAACCTAACATCTCTTCTATATTTCAGTGCCAAATAGCTTCCTCCTCCGTCTCTTCTCCCCTTAACTAGGTCGATATCTGGCATCCCTCTCTCATGCCCGAATTATGATAATTTCCCCTCGGCTTGAATACAAATTGGTAGGTTTTATACAATAAGTTATTTAACGCGATCACTCGATGATCTTATTATGTAGATTTTATCGTCGCTTAAAGCGCGTAATGAATTTATTATTTTGATGTTTCGTAATATTGTAATGCCGGCTGATATACAAGGGCTTCGTGCTGGAATGCGACGCTGGTTTACTTACTGTAGGTTTAGTAGCTTTCAGTTGGAAAAACTACGATAGCTACAACAGTAAGATCCAAACTTTTTTAATAAAAGCATTCTGTTACTGTTGTATGGTACCTAGTCAATCGGATACTGAATCGTCTGTCTGTCGTGATCGGTCTGAATCTGGATGTTTTCGGTTGAACTTCTTACATTAGCAATTAAAGAAAATGAGAACATTAAAAAATCTAGAGCTATTTTAAGTTTGTATAGGTAAGAGAATATTTTTTGGTTTCAAGATTGAAGTGCGATAGCCATTCCGTTTGTTATGTAACACGCCCGGATCGCGTCTAAACGCTTGTTTTCATAGCTACAAAACGCACCCCGAAAAATCTATACCTCGCCCCACCCCCGCACTCGCCCGCCACCCCACCCACCCCCCGGACCCTCGACACACTCCACTTTTGGACTTTTTAACCCAAGATGGCTTAATTTCCTTCTCGTAACGATTATTGTACGTTTCTTAAAAAACTCCATTAGAATCGCACTCGGGGGGGTTGCGGGGAACGGGAGGGGGTGCCCCCAAATGTTTGGGGATTAGCATTTAGCAGGTTTACGGACAATGCGTCGAAAGGAATGTTTTCTGTGGAGTGTCGCGGGGCTCGACGCGGAGCATGAAACGGAACGCTATTGTCTTTGAGTGGCGTCGAGAAGCGAAACGGATTTTGGAAGCTTGTTAAAATATCGGTTTTTGGCAGCTTTTGATTTTGATATGAGGTCGAGATAAGCTTCAACACAAGTTAGTAAAACGAAAAATATAAATCAGCTGTCTGCAATTGAGAGGCTGTTCTCTAAATATTAGGTAAGGTACATATTTCCTGTAGGTAACTGGATATGCTACTATGAATGCTTTTTTTGCCTACGTATCCTTACACCAAAGTAATGACACGTGCAAATAGATTAATTAACTGGAGTAATGACTCGATCAGACGCCGTGAAGAAAATCACGATGAATTAATTGTCTCACTAGGGTTTCCCGTGTTTGTCAGAGCTGCCATGGAATTCATACAAAGAACAAAGAACAGATTCAGATTTACAATAAAATTAATTGACCAGAACACGTGCCCGGGTCCAACGACTCATTTGATATGAGTCATGGTTAATATTTGAAGAAATTTAATACTGTACTCGTCCATCTAAACTGAAAAACGCACGACGATGATGTTCTAATATGTGGGACATTTATTTTTATTTTTAATTTAATCAATGTCATTTGACTAACTAGAAACATTTGTCGCATGACGAATGACTGCTTGGTGAACCCCGTAGCCACCAAAAATTTACCCTAAACCTAAGCAACCTCAGGGTCGACCTTGACGAAGGTGGTGTAAGCTATCCGTCTCGATGAGCACTGGACCACTAAAACCGAACATTGGGCTATTTGTAAGGAGGAAATAGAGGCCGTTGTACAGCAATGAGAAACTAGTCTGTAAATAGTAATAACAGGAAGGCCTTGTCGAGTCTGAGACGCCGTATGCAATGCACCAACGCCAGTTCTCGAGAATGGTCATGTTTTGCTCTATTTGCTGTGCTTTTTCATCATTGACAAGATTATTGTCATCAATATGCTGATGTTGTGGTGGTCAAATGGGCCCGACGCCCAGTCAGTCAGTCAGTGCAGTGCTTGTCGACATGACCATCGCACATGATGGAACATTCCGTCAAGGCCGAGAAGAACAAGCTCAGCGACCACCTCAACTTGGCTCACGAGATAATCGTCATGTGGGTTGTTAGGAGGATCTCGCTAGATTCAAGGGTCAGTTTCAAAATGCAGTAATCCTTGATACGGCACGCATTATTAGGAGATTTTGTTGCGATGATAGCTCAGTAGATAGTGCAGTCGATTCACACGCCGAAAAAAGTGGGTTCAAACTTCAACAATGAGTTTGAGCTGCCGGTGAAGGATAACATAGTGAGGAAATCATAGCGTGTAGTAGGGTACTTTATACTACTTGGCTTGCCACTCTCAAATTGAAAAATCTGCTGCCAAGTACCTAACGGTGTGTTCCGGGAGCCTCACTTGAGTGCCAGTTTCTTTCCAGGCTAGGTATCTTTACCATCTTCCACCACACCGTTACTGAACATCTGGGGAGGTGTGATCAAACACCTAGCCTATCAATCATAAATAAAAGGTTCTGCCCCCGGTAGCACTCTAGTTTTAAAACTCTTGTAGAACATATGTACCTACAAGAGAAGTTTATATGATATATTTGATTTTTTAGATGATTGAACGAACTCTCCTTGTTGATTGTCTAAAGAACGAAATATGAGAATAAAAAGCACCAAAAGTAGGCTATCCTCTCTGGGTCAGGGTTCGGAGACAGACAGCGGGGGTAGGTGGCACAATTAAATAATTGTTAGAATACCAGACACAGCGACCCCGGAGTCCCGGCCGGAATAATTAACCTGTCGTAGGAACTACTTCATTACTCCCAGGGTTAAATATTGCACTGAGTGGCCCACGTTTTATTGCGCGCCGTCTAATTTAATTAAATCCTTAAACTGTGTCTACTGCTGTTTAAAGCGGTTCGGCTCGGGCGGGACTCCCTGACTCAGGCGATTATACGTATTCTTACATTGATCGCATTAGTAATTGTTCGCGAGAACACATTAGTAATGTGATCTCGCGGTTTTTCCTGCCGTTTTCTGATTATTTCTGCAAGAATTTCACCTTATAAAATCAGTCTTGTATGTCTGTGGGTAGTTCACAATGTTTGGAAATGGGCTTTAATGAACATGCTTTAAAGGTTACATAAAAAATAAGTGTAGTAATGTTGAGTGTAATTAGGACCTGACAAAGTGCGCTTGCCACAGTCGGGCGAAGATTATCTTTTAACCATCTTAAGCCGGAGTATTACTTTCTTGAAGTATATTTCCAAATCTGCCCTGTTTCTATACATTGTCCCACTGCTGGGCGAGGGTCTCTTCTAATTGTGAGAAGGGTAAGGCCGCCACGCTGGCCAATTGACAATTTTACTTTTAAAGAAACTGGCATGTTCCTCACGATATTTTTCTCCACCGTTCGAAGTTATCGATAATACGCTCATAACTTAGAAAATATAGAGGTGCGTAACGCGGACCCGGGACGTCCAGGTCGGAAGCCAGACGGTCTCTCAACTCGGCTACCGTAACTTCGCTGAACTACCTATATTTGAAAAGTTGAAATCGTCAAAAGGGCACAACAATACGTAGGTACTAAAGCGCGTATACCTCTAATTATAGTTAACTATCAGAGTTGGTACAGACACACTTACCTTTGGAAGAAAATAGGCTAGCGGAAGAGCCGCGGGCCGCGGGCCGCATTGTTGATTAACTGCCAACCAAGCTTTAACATTCTCAAGCAGGTCACTGGGCTGGCGCACCGAGTGCTGCCAAGTTCTAATGTTGCGCCGACATCAAGAATTAAACTATAATAAAAAAGCTGAGCTTTCGCATTAATACTGTGAATGCAAAAGCTTATCAGTTTGTCACTTATTCACACTGTTACGGCTTGACGGCCATGGATAAAATTTGGTATAAAGACAGTTTATACTCTGGACAATTTTTTTACTAAGACTACTTTTTATTGTGTAGCAGTGCATAGCTAGTGATTGATTCAATATATAACATTCATTATTATCAGTTAATATAATCACTAAATTAGCAGCAGCACTAGATACGGACACCGTACTTTGTAAAGTATGTTTTCTTTTTTAATTCATCGGCAAATTAATACAGAGTTCTGGATGATTAATCTTCATATGTACTTCGGTTTTTGCCATTTAGTTACCTATGTTTAATATATACAGTCATAGTCCAGTCTTGGTCAATTCCAGTTTGTGCCGTTTGAGTCCAGTCATGCCTTAGTAAAGTAGTGGCGATAATAGGTACTATAAGTTTTGACGGAGTTTTGGAAGCAACACGAAAAGCTTCACCATATTATATCATTTTCCCACACTCGCGCTTGTAATTCGGCACTTTAAACAAAACACTATAATTTTTATACATAAACAGATTAAACAGTCGAAAAAACACAAGTTTTAGAAAACAATACAATGGGGCGACAGGAATCTTACTGCATTCGCGCCAAAACTAAAAAAATATGTTTTGTGAGTATGGTGTTCTCAGAGAAAATATGAGCTTTTCCGAATCCTGTCTCACATAATTTTAATAATATAAATCTCTAAACTTTAATTTGTTTCCTTTAATTCCATGATACCGCGCCGCAGCACTACTCCCCCAGTAATGAGGTACCTACTTCTATAATATCTCGCTATCCGTCAGATCGGGGTAGATCTTACAGAACATAATCACGTGATGCCATAATAAGTAACTTTTAAGCCATGTCAAAGGCCTGCTCGCGATACAGTAACGCCCATTAGGAAATTATGTTTTTCAATTTAATGTCAGGTTGATAGATATTGTCAATGTTGTTTAAAATCAAAATGTTTTTAATTGTTATTTAGTGTGTCATTACCTTTACTGAAATCGCCTCACTTCGCTATAAAATGTCAATTTTGTGATGGAGTGCGACTATCCAGTGGCTCCTAATGAGCCCTCGCAGACAATAGCCTCAGGCCTCGCCTCGCCTCGCCTCTCCCCTAATTGATTAACGGGCCACGACGGCGCAGCTTTGGGAAACACTGGACTTTGTCTTAACGTAGGGAGGGGATAATCTCGTTACACTTATTGATATTATATTTAAAAATGGAAATAGTTATTTTGTTAACTGATAAATACTGTTTGTAGTTATATAATATGTATGCAGTATATGAGTAAGTGCAATAAGAATGAAAGGGTATTTTAGAAATGAGGCAAAACATTCGTTTTACTTTTTTTAAATAGCTTTACGTTTAGCCACCAACTCGACTGAAGTCGAGGATAAAGCTCGTCCATCTTGATGATTCATATTAATTATAGCCTAAATCATAGTTCTGTGTTTTAATTATTATGCTATTAATAGCAGCATTCCATGGTTTTCCACGCGAAAATTGCGTTTTGTTTAAACGCTATTTTAAAAGTATTTTTTCAGTTTTCTTCAGATAAATATTGTTCGTGTTTTTAATGCATAGGCAGTAGGCATTACTGCCATGCTGAATTTTGTTGAATGCAATAGACAACACTTTATTTATGACAAGAAACAACAAACTTGGAGAACAAATCTTAAGGAAAGAAATATCTTTATGCCACAAACCAGCCAAGAAAAATGCCAAGAAGTTCCGTCTCGCTTTAGCACTAACAGGCACATTCAATACATGTTTTTGAATATTCTACCGTATTCATTTTTGTTAGATTTTGTTTAAAGTTTCTTTTCTATATTGAATTGACCGCAAACATTATGGTAAAGCCGATAAAACTATATACAAAATGAAAAGGGATATAGATTAGGTACAGCTGGCTTGACGTCCCATCTCTAGCCACCTAGATAGGTAATGAATGGCATCGGCAGTCAATGTGAGGTTAATTGTCGCCACGTCGGCAATTACCGGCGAGCCGGCGCCGCGCGGGTGTACCGCGCGGTTGCCGCGCGGGTACGAGTCAAGTAACGCTTGGTTAGAATGTAAGCAGAGTACCTGAAGGCTGCAAGTTTTAGTTAAGTACATGAAATAGTTACTGTCTCCGATATGTCATAATAGATTTTTTTCCGTTTGACTGACTATAATGCACAAGTTACAAAAAGTTTAAATCACTAAAACCTGGCTACGGATAAACACATTTTGTTGCCAAAATCCACCATTTTCTTTTAAATTTTAGTACCTATAACTAGTGACACTAGAAAAGTCTCCTAAATTTAAAAACATTTAACAAGAAAATTTCACAATCTGTCCGAAGTTCAGTCAGACCTAGATCCGAGAACAATGCCAGCCGTATCTTTTACCTGCTACTGCATTTCTAGCTCTACCGCCTTCAACTTAAGGTACAAAGTACTTCACATTACCCTCTGTTTGTACAGACATGATGAACAGTTGGAATGCGTGTATTTACGAGGACATCAAAGCTCGCCGACGCGAATGCCAATTGGTTTTTTTATCGTTTTCTGGAGTTGTATCACCCACCCCCTCCCTCCTCCACCCCACTCGACGGGCGCTGGCTTGGGAGACGGTTGTGTGAGTCAGCCTAATCGTGTGCTGGGGCTTGTTAGTGAAATATATCTTAGAAATTAGTCCTCGTAGCTGTTTGTTATCAGCTAAACGGCGACATAAATATGCGTCACGTTTGATCGCAACAGGACCGACTGTGCCAGGTACAATTATACATTTCAACTCGAAACCCTTTGTGGTGTTCCCCGCGCTCCTCTTCCTAGTGTAGTAATTCCTTTGTCTTTTTTTACAGTAGAACTTAGCACTCGACTGCATTGCTGCAGTCGTGCTAATAAGTGACACCGCTTCATAATTGATATTCCTTAAACTCGAACTAGTTCACTGATTGAAAATATATCAACTCAACTCAAAATACATTTCTTTATAAGTGTTTATGTTTTAAGGCCGATCAGTCCTTCGACGCCACATCCAAACAAAATTAGAGGATCGAGTGTAAAACACGAAACAATTCCCTCGCGTTGCTGTCCGCCCGCGGGTTCGTACGGAGCAAGTTTATTCGCAACACCACTCACCCAGCGCACCTTGACCTTCCATCGCCTACATCAATAATCAAATAAGAGTTCCTATTTATTTGGTTTCTGTAAACTATTGACTTGCAACCAGAAATGACTGACCCCACTGACGGCGCCAAGCCCGGTCTAGCCCGCTTCACAGGACGCGCCTCGGTGGAGTCCGGGAGGGCAAGTTACACTGGTGGTAGCAGCACAGAGTCGTGTGCAGTAGTGGTCTCTTCACACGTACTACAAAGGGCCCTAACTGCCTACCATTAACACCGCTCGACCCCTACTTTGGCTAGTGATGTGTGCCGAGAGAGAATTTTGCTGCTTAGTTAACCGAAGCTAATTAGTTAGTCTAATTAAACACTAATTAGCAACATTCATCGGAGTTGCCAGACGTGTCATTACAAGATGAAGTAACATGATTTATCATTTATGCCATGCACTAAAATATTCATGGTATTATTTATTTTCTTAATATAAACTATGTATATTGTTACAAAGTAAGAAAGACATAAACGAATATTAAAAATTGAAAAGTAAAATGAACTTTTAATCGCAAAAGTGTTTTTTAAAATAAGAAATAGGATTACGTTTGACCGCCATCTCACCCGATGTTAAGTGATGATGCGGTCTGAGATGGAGCGCGCTTGCCTATAAGATACCGATTCACTTTCGACTTGAAGACACCCAGATTATAACTTAAACCAACTTAACTATTAAACTTTTAATTCGTTCGAATTAAAAGTTTTAACCTACATAATAAATTATTAGGCACGTGTACCTACCTACCTAAGTAGAATAAAGATATATACGTCTAGCTAGAATAGTTTCGTTTCAAGTTGTTTGTTTCGAATTTCGGTTGTTAGACTTAAAAAACTGATAAAGTATGATTTACTAGGAATCAGACGATGCGTACCGAAGGATACACAATAAAACTTAAACATGTTAACGAACAATGTTACAATATTTAAAATGAAAACGTCGCCCAGATTTCAACGACTCTGTACTCACTAACTAATTAGCAAAAATATAAAAGTAGCGCTTTCAATTCACATCACTACGGCTCTCGCCGCCTGAGGCCGTTTCCTCACCTCCGATCAAACTAGATCACACCCTAACGTACACCAAATAAGGCATTAACTCCCTCACACCATAATTTTATAATTTCTGCCATATTTCGCCCAACTAATTGAATCCCTAATTCAATACTGTTAAAGTATAATTTTGAAGTGATGCGTGAAATTGAATTTTGGCCAAAGATTCTGCAAAACAAGACAAGGGCTTCCGAGGCTCTTCAATGGGACCGATAAATGATCCGCGCTGAGCGCTTTTATTAATAATCTAGATAAAAACATCCTCAATTACTAAAAAGTGTGCATTAAAG
The DNA here is from genome assembly GCA_950106695.1 of Biston stratarius. Classification (NCBI taxonomy): domain Eukaryota; kingdom Metazoa; phylum Arthropoda; class Insecta; order Lepidoptera; family Geometridae; genus Biston; species Biston stratarius. The sequence continues at coordinate 13,127,538 of OX467106.1, forward strand.
CCGTAATAAAGATTATGGGCAACGAACAACATCTTTATAAAGAGCTCGGGATAAGTAAAGACAGATAGATGGGCAGAATAGTGTGTGAGAAAGGAGGTACTCCCTAGCTAGTATTGTTGTCGTTTGGTTTAGATTAAGTTACGGATCCTATCCTAGTCTGTAGTGTATAAGACATTAACATTTTGAGAGCAGTTCAAAAACACATTTTCCATCATTCTTCTCTTGATGACATCATTTCTTACATCGCTAAAAACTCGATGTCAGTGAACTGCAGAAAAATCTTTGAAGCAAACTTTGACAAGGTTTTTAATCGCAGTGAGTAAATAGAAAACATATATATATACGGTAGTTGCCATCAACGGGTTCGGCTGGGACTATTCCTTTTTTTTAATTATCACTTTGTAAAGGTCTTATTATGAATCATAGGTAATAATTCAGTCAAAGGGATTTTGAATTAAAATGTGCACCGTGTATCCGATATTAACAAAAGGGAATAGTAACAATTTGCTCAGTAACGTGCCAACCCTTTAACCCTTTGTTAAGTGGGCGCTTAGTGAAAAACACCCATTAAGACAGTGACTCTCAACTCTAGGACATTATATTATTTCTTGGACGATGGATAAAAAGCCGTTGCGAGCTAAGGGCACAACTATGTGGACTTCAAATATCAAGGCCCAAAAAGCGCCCACTTCAGCGAATAGGCTATAAAAGTTCTCGACCGTGATACATGGAAATATAAATATTTGCTCAGGAGAAGGACAATCATGGTAAAAAATAAAATTTAACGAAATATTAGATCTACGCGAAGATTTACTCGCAACGAGCTGGCTACCAACAGGTGCGGCCTGTGGCGTCATCTTCGTAGTTCAGCGTAAGTGTTAATTTTTGGTATTAAAAATTCGATTCTATTTCTACACAATCAAAGATTTACATCTATTTGTTACTTTGAGGCAAAAAATATCTTTCCTAGCTAATTTTATGATTGAGAATGTAAATTTGTTTGTTACACTTTCACACTTTAACTAGGTATTGAACTGAACATCATAAAATTTTGCATGCACGTCAGGGGTACAGAAAAGGATATAAGGTACCTATCACAAACAAAAAATTACTGAACTCGAAAAAAAAAAATACATTAACGTGAGCGAAGCCGCGGGCAAAAGCTAGTAAATCAATAAAGCAGTATACGCAGTTTAGGAATGCGTATTAGACGAGGGTGCAAATTATGTGAATAAAAGTTTGAGCACCACCGGTCGTGTAACATAACCACCCATCGGATTACCGAGTCCCATAATATTGTGACGCGGGCCCGCCCGCCATCGAGGCGAGGACTATTTATTGACTATCCTGCCGTTGTGGTATTGTTGCGCATTGTCAGGATTCTGTCGAGCACTCGGGTTATGCTCCATTGATCAAAATACAGCTTAACGGTTGTTACGGCGGACGACACTCGAACTTAGGTTTTTTTCTTACAGACAAGTCCAAAGCTATGTAAGCGTCATAGTGTGGTGCATCTAGATTAGAAGAGGAGGTTGAGTTTCAGTATTTAGTTCGTAGTATAGGCGCCGGGTAATACAATTATCCGGTTAAAGAAATAAATTCTGTCTCTTAAAAGGGAACATTAGTAGGATATTCAAAAGTAAATAAATACATTTTTTTTATTGATAACATCAAAGTTACAAGTCACATTTCAAATACATCATTAAATATGTGGAAAACAGTGATTGCACCATTACATTGCCACTGAAGAAATAAACAAAAAAATACAATATAAAAACATGACAAAATAATGATCAAAAAAATTTGCTTACGAGTACATAATTATATAATCTTTTAATTTAAAATACTCGTCAATATACTTTTACTTGTTTAGGTATTCTTATTTTATTACCTCGTTGTCTGTCCGTCTGTTCTCTGTTCTGTCTGTCTGTCGAGACAAAAGTTATTGGGTAATTCCCATTGCCTTAGAGCTGGAAAAACATCTGGAAATCATTAGCTGTGGCGAAATGCTCTTGACGTATATCGGTGTATGATAAAAACATTTTTACATTATAAAAATATTAAATTTAAGTATTCCCTTATTGTGCCGTGGTGGTGCTGGCGTAAGAATAGTACTCCACTCTCTCTCCCCATGGTAGCCGTAAGAGTTTGCTAAGGGATGTAATCCGGAAGATGGGCAGCAGCGTCTTCCTTGAACAGTCACACCTAACTGCGCTCGCCAACCCGCCTGCCAAGCGAGTGTGGCGAGTATTGGCAAAACCCCCCCAGGAGGACGCCTATGTCCAGCGGTGGACGTCCTATGGCTGATGATGTGATGTGTGATTCCCTTAATCCAAATCTTTTAATTCGAACAATCTTTAATACTCAATGCTGAGAATGGATGATCTATCCATATACAAGTCTGTGTAGAAATCGCAGAGCGCGAGTCAGACTCGCACTTGTCTGTTATATTTTCATATTGGCAACCAGATTAACTTATCCCAGAGCACTTCCTATCAGGGACGGGAGTACAAGTATGGTTCTTAAATTAAATGATTCTGTTTTACTCTCATCATTTTTGCAATGACGATAGCCATTTCGAGAGATAGTTACTTACCCTTATCACTCTTATGACTGAGTTCTGTCATGGTTTAAATTTGCAAAAAGCCTAAGTAGCATAAAAAGTTACCTAAGCATAACCCACAACATGGTGGCTTATTTTACTTCCAAATTACAGAACATTCACAATACAATTTTGAATCTTTTTGAAGTGTATAATTTTACATGAAAAAAATCAACAAGTTTCACGGGAATTTGGGCAAGACTGTTTGTTTAACACTCACTTTGCAGTCACTTGAGAGCATAATAATAGGAGAACTTAGTAGGTAATAAGTTTTCATAGGATCAGTTCACGGAACACCGACAAAGTTCATACGAAAAAAGTTGTTGGTTTGGGCTCCCGAACAACTGTTTTTATTGCACTATATTTTTGGACAAGTGGCATAATTTGTAACACAAGCAATTTATGTTTTTTCTGATCCGTATTATTTTTTTAAAACTTTTTGTTTAAGTTCAGCTTGCATTTGTTCGCTTAGTTGATATCAATAATAAATTACGCTTTCAATAACCTGATGTGGACCAAACTTTACAAGAATGCGTGAACTGATAAATCGTCAAAATTTTACTAGACGGTAAGTAGATTTCCAAGTAGATCTCCTAAGCAGGAGGTCGTTTAGAAAGATACCACCTCAATATACTGCATCTAAGCAGTAGTGTGTAAACTTTACTGTGCTGCGGTTGGAAGAGTACTGAATGTCCCAAAGTATAAAGCAGCGTGCCCTAGACTCTGTTTTGTTATTCAATATTTTGGGTACCGCTGAAATGATGTTTTGTAGGTTCTTATAACGAAGGGCGTGGGTTCAAATCCCAACAATGAGCTTGAGCTGCCGGTGAAGGAAAACATCGTGAGGAAACCATAGCGTGGTGGTAGGGTACTTTCTTGTACTCGGCTGGCTAGCTACCACCCTCAAGTTGAAAATCTGCCGCCGAGCATCTATCGGTGTGTTCCGGCAGCCATTGCAAGTGCTTGAGAGCAAGAGCCATTCCAGACTAGGTGTGTTTATCATCTTCGACCACACCGTCACTTAGCATAAAGTGAGCTGTTGTCAAACGACTAGACTGTCAGCAATAAAAACAAAAAAAAAAATGCTCATAGGCTAGTAATATCTGGTATCGTTGGGAGAGTGTCATACGTCTAATTACTTTTACGTAAAATCCACATTCCAGTATCGGCATGCGTAGGCTAGTCGCTCAGCCCCATTTTGCCAAGTGGATCAAAATTCTCGCAGTAATATTGCAACGAGGCGCGGCCGCATGCCGGCTGTAGAGCTTTTGTCGGTGGATTAGCCGACAGGCGGCAGCGGTTATTGGAATAGCCCAGCGTATTAGACGACACATCGCCAGCCGGCGCAGACCTCTCCGACCCCTCTTCGACTTCATTGTTTTTGACGTCGCACGTTGCCAGTGTCCAGCGTTTTGTTTTGAAATGAGTATTTTATTAAAAGTAAAATTAAATCTAAGTCACATAAATTCATGGTCGAGTCCGGTCATATCCAAGTAGTGTGGTGACTTTACTACAAGCTTTGATGGAGTTTTGAAAGCAACACGAAAAGTCATGTTTCACCATATTATATCTACGTATGACTATCCGACACGCGCGCACCTAATTTGGCACTTAAGGAATAAAGATACCGCTATTCTATACATAAACATTCGAAAAAACACAAGTTTTAGAAAATAATAAGTTTTTTCCGCCAATAGTTGAAAGTGGAAAGTTTTCCCTACCCTTGAGATAAGTTAGAAAAGTATATTTTTTCTTTTTTTTATCAGTATTATGGCATCGCAGATCTTTTATAGCCAGGTGTCAATATTAGGTACTTATATAATAAAATATTGTGTAATAAGCGAAGCAAGTTACTAAGTACAAGTCAAACCCCAGTCATAAGATACAAACTTTACACAAACACGTCTGTGGATTTGTGGATATGACTTGTATAGACAGGTTTTTTTGATGAGAATTAAAATTTCATGATAATTAAATAATCATAAGGAACTGTAGCACACTGATGAGTTGTAACATTAAAAACCAAGCGATCAAAATTTCACTTAGAAAACGGAAATTGAATCACTTATCCATTTTCTAGGGCACTGAGTGTAAAGCGGGGTCAATTTACACTGGCCGTGGGTTAGAGGAGCGCATTCTTGCAGGATTACAAGTTCACGCAGTTTAATTAGAATCGCCTCGATTGGATATTAATATATTGAGGGCGATGTCGACAATAAGGGAGTTTGGAACTTTAAGATAAGATGATGAGTTAAAAAGCTGTCTATTAACGTTTGTATTCGTAGTCTAGCTAGACTAGGAAATTGTATCGGAAAGTCTGTTCAGTTTTGGGATGGGTGCGGCTGAAGGTGGCATTTGCTTTGCAACAGACCATTACGTCAGTAGGTTAAATTAAAAAAAACAAAAACAATTTAGTTTTTTTTTAATGTTTGTTGGATCAGTTTGAATAAAGCTGTTATGGAACACACCGTTACGTGATACGTGCTCGGCGGCAGATTTTCATGTTGAGGGTAGTAGCTAGCCAGCCGAGTACTAGAACGTATCTTACAACCATGCTATGGTTTCCTTGACTGGGAGCTCAAGTTCAATGATGGGATGTGAAACCATGCCTTTCGGCGTATGAACCGACCGCGCTAACCACTGAACTATTATCACTACACATTCTTAATCATCAGCCATAGGACGTCCACTGCTGGACATAGGCCTCCTCCCGGGGGGTTTTGCCAATACTCGCCACGCTTGGCAGGCGGGTTGGCGAGCGCAGTTAGGTGTGATTGTTCAAGGATTGATTTGCATTTGCTTTCATTTGCTGCTGCCCATCTTCCGGATTACATCCCTTAGCCGACTCTTACGGCAACCACGGGTAGAGAGGGTGGTATTATTCTGACGCCGGTACCACCACGGCTACGCTATAATGTAAAACAACATTATTACGGTACAACGCAATTTAGAGTCTATAAATTAGAAAAAAATTGTACTAAACACAAAAACAGCTGAGGGTGCATGTGATACGGTCACGAATACGGAATGTACATGTAGATACCTACCTGTGTACTGTCTATATAGTAGGTATATGTACATCTATATAGCGTATACCCATAGACTCAATAAATCGAATTTGAATGTCGAATCAACTCATAATACTAAAATAACCTATAAAAATAATAGTAGTTTTATTTTTAAATAAATACGACAAAGTGTTATAAATTCTAATTTTAAATATAAATTAAGGGTGAGCGCATACTGAGAGGCTCGCGACGAGGCGATGCGTGCGCCAACAACGCGACGCGAGCTCGAGAGGCGGCGAACGTGTTCTGAATTCAAATATGACGTTTACACCAAGATGGCCGTCGCGGGACGCTAATGAATCCAGGCTAGAATTAACGGTTAATAGGTTACTTGCGACATCGTTACAATGACTACCTACTCTAAATTTACTATTAGCTACGAGTTTCTTTTTTTAATTGATTTTCCCAAAGTAATAGATGAAAATCATCTTCTAAGTAGCTGTCTTTATGATGAAGTAGCTGCATTTTTTTAACCTTTGACTGTATACAGTTACATAGATAAAAAGTACTTAGTAACTATCCCGTACCAACAAAGCATCCTCGTCTATCCGCTCGGGGTTTATCCCAATCATCACCAACATTTTCAGTCCTGCGTCGCCCACTGCTGATAGGCCTCTCTTCTTGTAGCCATCCATCCTGGTCCTGCGCTAACCTTATTTAAACTTGACCCATGATTTTACAGTATCATCAACCCAACAAGCTGGTGGGCGCCAACTCTAAAATTTAAAAAAATCACAAAAAATTACCTCAGTCATCACCTGACAGATTAATCGGTGTTGATAGACTTCACAATCGTCCTGACTCATTACTCTATTATCCGCAGGCTCGTTACACAGCTTTATTGACAGCGGCTTGACGGCCGACTGACGGAGGACTGACGGTTTGAGGGGCACAGAATTAAATCTGTTGGTCTATCAATTAATGGTGGAATTCGATACGGATTGACAATAGAAATTTGAAGATGGATGTTGTATAAGCCGATCTTTTGTTGATTAAATGTTTAGTGGTTGTTGTATTAGAAGAATATAATTTTAATTGACTCCGAGCTGGCTATTAGGGCTTTAATTTTATTTAAATGAACGTGTAATTATTTGACAGCGTGAATAAGACTTAACAGTAACTAATAACTAAAAGATTCGTCGAAAATCGGATGTTGATTTTGTATTGAAGTGTGTCCGCGTTTGGGTTTACGAGTATGTTTCCAATAAAGTTGTTTTAAAAATTGTTTAGGTAGTTTACTTTTGTGGGGGGTTTTATAACTTGTTGTTTAGCGATGATAGCTTAGTGGTTAGCGCGGTAGGATCTCTACTCTCTAGTACTAGGATCGCTCGCTACCATGCTCAAGAAGAGTCTGCCGCCAAGCACACAACGGTGTGTTCCCGCAGTTTCGATTGAGAGCCAGCTGTATGTGCTTTATCATCTTCGAAATATCAGGTGACCTGTGTTCAAATACATATCTAATTTTATCTTTTAATATTTATAGAGGACCTAATTAAATAACCCTGGAAAACCATAGCATGGAAAACCCAAAAGCCTGAGTGAGAGACGTGTTCTTGGGCTGGTTCTAAAAACGAAAAGTATTTTTTATAAACACATACGAGTGTTTATAAAAAATACTTTTAAAATGATGGCGCCTAATTTTAAATTAACAAATTGATACAAAAGCCGCGCCAGAGCATTTACAAAGCTTTTACAGATTGCGTTATCTTGTAATAAGTCAAGTGGCCGGCGAGTCAAGCGCACGATCCTTGTGCTTATTGTGCTTATTGTTAACTTGAACTGTTATGTAAAGTGCGCGTAACATGACGCGTCTATTGTCGATGTTTATAGTTGGTAACAAAATATATAGCCGTTTTGTCAAGTCGCAAGTTTGAGTTTTTTTTAATGGATAACAGGCTAGGTGTGTTGCTCATGCTAAGTGACGATGTGGCGAAGATGGTAAAGCAAACCTATCCTGGATTGGAACTGGCTCTCAAGTAATAGTGAGGAAACACACCGTTAGGTGCTTGGCGGCAGATTTTTGGGTGGTAGCTAGCTAGCAGGTTTCCTCATGTACGATATTTTTCTTCGTTGATAACTCAAGTTCATTATTAGAGTTTGAACCCACGCCCTTCGGCGTGCGAATCGGCCGCGGTAACCACTGAGCTATCATCGTTACAAAATTTATGTTTTCATTGTATATTGTAAGATAGATATTTTGCATCTTATTTAGTGGTGGTCCTTAGCTTGAGGTAGTCTAGATAGGTACCACCGCTGTATCAAATATTCTACCACCAAGCAGTAGTGTGTAAATATTACTGTGTTCCGGTTTGAAGGGTACTGCAGCTAGCGAAATTACGGGGCTGTTGAGACTAACCACCGAATGTTTAAAAGTAATGAGCACCAAAGCAGCGGTGCCCTGGACTTTGTTTTGCCAGTAAATGTTCTGTGTATCGCTCCAATGGTCATGGTCATGCGTTACCTCTTACCAATAGGAAAGCGCTTGTTCGTGTCGTAACTTTTACGTAAAAAAATCTTACATAGTATTTTTGTGACAAACACAGTGTATTGCTTCCCAAAGCATTTCGCAGCTTTTTAGCTCATAATAGCTCGGCAATTCTTAAAATACTCATAGATTTCCTTTCGTCGAGTAACTTACATATTACGACGCTATTTTGTTTCCGATTCTCGTCGTTCTCTGGCCGCGCTGCGACGCTGCGTGCGGTAAAGTTCGGCGCGGAGTGCACAGTTTTTGTCGGGTGTGCGGGCATGGGCGGAATGTTGCGGCTGTGCGCGTGACGGAAAGTTTTTTTAGGCAGCAGGGCCTGATTTTATTCGCACTCGTATGGTGAATATTTTTATCAGGGAGTTATTATTACGAATTATTTTTTATTTGGTATATATTTTTTAAAATGAAACATTGAGAGTTGCTGTGCCTCCGTGTTTTTTAGCTATCATATCAGGAGCGAAGTAATTAGTGAGATAATGAAAGCCACATATAGTGGCAATAATGTATGGTTCTTAGTTAGACTGCCCTGTTAGTGATTTAATATAATATTTGCACGTGGGTTCGATTCCCACCAGGACAAACAATTATATGACGATAAATTACCTTTATGGGTTAAATGAGCTTGATGAGAAAACCTATCACCTACCTAAGGACAGCCCCGTTTCTATAAATGATCCCACTGCTGGACACGGGGCTCTTCTCAATATGAGAAACTAATGTAATGCTGCACAATAATCCTCCTTAAGATTCCCAGAGAATGACAATACGCAGTAGAGATTTATAGCATAATCCGAATTAGTTAGGTTCGGTAAATATTGATTACATACTGGGTAATAAATACTTCTTTGGTAAACGTTAGTACTTATGTATAATATATCTCCTGTACCAACCCTAGTGTTTTTTTAAATATTTTTTTTAACTGAATATAGGCTTGCTTTTGACCACCAATTCGCTTGATGTTAAGCGAAGATGCGGTCTATGGTAGAGCACGCTCGCCTCAAGGAAACCGATTCACAAGCAACCAGATTGTATCTATCAGGGAACATCCACTCGGGCAGCAAATTCCATTGTTTAGCGGTTCGTACAATGAAGGTAGATTCAAGCCGTTTAGTATTTATTCCTTTTTTAAGTGTAAAAGTTTTGAGACGAACCATACGCTCTCCTGATGGTAAGAGATAACGTCTGTCCATAACCATTGCAGCGATACATAGAACTTTGAGTAACACAAAACACAGTATTCCTTACACTCTACTTACTGCTTGACGGCAGAATATCTGCTACTGCGGTGGTAGTCTAGACGACTTAGATTAGTATATTATTCTAGTAACGAACATAGCTACAGCTTACCCGTGTAGCAGCTAAAACGATTTACATTATGACCGGACACACGGCGGCAAATGCATCACAATTTTCACCATTGTGTTTTCCATTCGATGCACTTTTATTATGCACCACATAATCATAAATAAATAGCTGTTAACAGCACCACAGTTCAAATATAGAAACACCACAGCCGAACAAGGAGTCCATGTTGCAACCCACCTATGTCTGACAGCGTTGGACACGCTCCCATAGCTTCTAGTGTCAAAGCCACAGATAGTTGGTGAGGTAGTATGAGGGTAGTATAGAAATATGGCGGATTGACAAAGAGTTAGTGCGGGTCGGATGTGTCGTACAATGGCTCGTTTACACGCACCAGTTACTTTATTTATCTTGGCACGAGTAATTGAGGAAGTCTTTAAGTCTCTTGTGCCTTTCTTTTTTGTAAGTTGGAAAGCTAGGATGACGGTGTGAACCGGACCTGCTTGGTGGGTTCTGTCACTACTGCGTGACGTCACTTGTTCTTCTTAATACGTTTCATCATCATCCACAGCCTTCTTTATCCCACTGCTGGATATAGGCCCCTCTCTTGTTATGCCATCTGTCATGGCCTTGTGCCAATCTGGTCCAGGTACTACTTCTACAGATATTTACAGGTTGCAATTAGGTATACAGATATTTAAAAAATTTCCTTGTTAAATTTCATTAAGATTAATGTATTCTGCAACTCTGAGAAAACAACAAACAGACAGAAGGTATTTGTACGTGGGAAGTAGTTTTATTATTTTTAACCGACTTTCAAAAAAGAGATTCTAGATTCTGTTGTATTTTTTTAAATGCATAGTTTGCTCATTTATGAATCGATTTAAAGAAATCTTTTTTTTGACGGGGTATAAGTACTTTCAGGTTGGTCCCATGGAAATTTAATGAAAATCAGTTAAATAGTTACATACTTAAACCTACCTAAAGCCCAGCCGTGTGTGGGCTTAGGTATGGGGAATGGAGTCGGATATTTTAAGATGTAAATCTTAACAAAACTTGTTAAGCGGAAATAATCTAAATTTATACCTTGAACACTCAAATTGAACTTCCGAAAAGTAACGCCTGAATCAATCAAGTAGATGTTTACTATTTATTTCATTTTATTTTTTATAAATACTTACAGTTTATCATCAAAACTTTATTGAGTCAAATAAACAGAACAAATATACAGAAAACAAATACATAATTACTTACATATATAAACAAAGGTGTACATATAGAGAGGTCTCAGGTTCAATTCCCAGCCAGAAACTTATTCGAAAGCTGATATTGAGTATCTGGCCTAGTCTAGGTATGTTACTTGTCTGTGCGTGCGTATATTAGGTCTATCTATGGCATTTCCTATAGAGTTATCCCTGTGGGGAGCGATGAATTTGAAGCGATTTTTTAGTGTGACCAGTTGTCGTTTGTATACTAACTCGATAGAGGTTTCCTGGTATCGGCCACTGGACCCTAGAATAGAGTTGTGAATAGCTGTTCCGTAGCCGGAGCGGCATTGTCCGCCGTACGCGAAACTCTAAGAGATTTGTGTTCATATTCGATTACAGCGCCTTTGTCCGATTGTGTTGTTTTTTGGCGAAACATAATACATCTGCCTCCATCGACATTGATGTCTTAACGTTTTACACGAGTAAAATATTGAACTAGACCCCTAGCACACAAACTATAAAAAAATTGTACACATTGGATGGGAAAATGTATGAAAAACGGGACAGGACTGGACATTTTTTGACGTCAATGGAAACTTCTTTTTTCATATATTCTCCTATATGTAGGTACCTACGACTTACGTACCTATTTACTTATAGTTTGTTTCACTATGACGATGGTTTCAATTCTGTAATAGAGATATTAAACTGGCACTAGTAGTACTTTCCTGTTAGCAGAAAAATATATTTCGAACGTTACAGACCAATTTTTGTTGTACTACTACCTACTACCTACCAATTTTTTTTTGCCGAAAGCATATTAAATCTTTGCCGTTATTGAGCTGCCTAATACAGTATATAATAAGCAGATGACTCACCTGATGGTTAGCTCACCGCCGCCTATTTGCCTTAATTTGATCTGATATAGACAGAAGAGAAAGAACATACAAAATTCCTTTTTTAAAACACCTTAAAGCTCAGATCAAACACTACCCTTAAAGTATCTTGTGAATGAAGTTTTGGCAACCTAGTTTGGAGACCGTCTGGCTTTCAATTTGGAGGTCCTGGGTTCGAATCCCACGGCACGCATCTTTGTGTTCTAAGTTAGGCGCGTATTGCGACTTCAAACTGTAAAGGAAAACATCGCGAGGAAATATTCATGGCAGAGTTCTTAAAAAAATTAATCAGGTATATTTCAATATGAAAAGACTGAGCATAAAAAGAAATTCAACCCCTATATCGTAGAATGATGAGTCAGAGCATTGTCCCCGATAGTTCCTTTAAAAGCGAACCTCCGAGAGCCAGCCCGCGCGACGCGGAGGCCGCTCGTCCATTTTTGCAGTTAATCCGTTACAGAACGCCGACTGGGATAAAAGTAAATTAGTAAGTGAATCTGCGTCGGGCAGTTTTAAATTGGAATTCCTCGGGCGGTTGTTTCTTAATTAAGTTAAATTAAGTTAATTGTTCGCAGGGTTCCCGCAGATCAAATCTCCGTACAGCCCCACTTCGCAGCCGCACCTCTCCGGTAAGTTATTGCATTTTACTGTTCGCTACTAACTAATACATTTCTTTGTAAGCGACTGAAGCTTGTTTTATCTTAATCCTAACTAATAATTTGGAGCAAACGTAGCTGTATATCTGCCCGTCTATTTGTAACTTTGCCGCAAAGCAGTAGTGTGTAAACATTACTGTTCTGATTTCAAAGATACTGCAGCTAGCGAAATTACAGGGCTATAAGTAGGTACCAACCATCGAATTTCTCAAAGTAATGAGCACCAAAGCAGCGATACCCTGAAATTTGTTTTTTACTAAAAGCTATGTATATTTTAGTAGCTATGATAGCTCTGTGGTTAGTGCGGTCGGTACACGCGCCGACGGGGGTGGGTTCAAACCCCAACAAGGAGCTTAAGCTGCCGGTGAAGAAAAACTATCGTGAGGAAACCATTAGCATGGTGGTAGGGTGTTTTCTAGTACTCGGCTGGCTAGCTACCACCCTGAAGTTGTGAGTCTACCGCCAAACACATTACGGTGTGTTCCGGCAGCCTCACTTGAGGGCCAGTTCTATCACACCGTCATTTAACATCAGGTAAGCTGTGATCAAACACCTACTTTGTAAAGCATAATAAAAAAAAATGTGTGCCGCTGTAATGGATTGGCATTATCTCTTATCATCAACAGGGCGTTTCGGTCCCATAATTACTTTTACATTAAAAAAAAAATATTAAGACAACGTAGAATGTGACTTTGTATTGTACTATAATGCCCTGTTAATCTAATAACAAAATCTATTACTTAAAACATCTATACTTTTTAACATATATTGATTTTTAAAGCTTTAAACAAGCATTTGCTACGCTTTGGCGCGCTTTAAAATTCTAACATATTAGCTTGGCACTGCGTCCTAAATAGAAGATTAAATTAGACGAAAATATATGTTTTGTCTCACATTAATCACGCCTTCGTTACCCAAACCAATCAATACATGATCTGGCAGCCGCCCGGGCTCCAGCTAACTATGGCAAACAATACATTTGCCTGTGATTTAGGAAAGTGGCTCTCACTGAGGCCGGGGGTACGGGGGCCCCCTAGCGCCCCCCTCCCCCACCTTTGTCTCAGTAATGAATCCGCCAAACGGCAGCCATCACCGCGCACTCGACGCCACAAATCATAACACACATCTATTAGCTATCGGAAACTAGACCCTCCACTTCCGTGCTTAAAACACGTTTTCTCTCAGCTGATTTTACATTTAAAACGTTACGCGCGGGGGCAGGCGAGGAATTCGCAGAGACGACGCTTAGAAAATTGTTAACGCAAATTAGAGGTTGATAAAGATATAAGTTTGAGGGCTCGAATTACTTAATTTCTTAGCCCGTTTGTTCTTTGTTTATTGATGTTTTGGAGCTGAAAGTCTCCGTTGAAATAGTGAGTGGTGATGAAAAGTAACTGTCACGAGCTTGAGCGCGGTGCGTGTGTCATACCGCGGGAGCAGCAGGCCACCTGCCGGGCCCCGCTCGGCAGCCATTTGTAAAAATTACCTTCGCCGCCATTTTTGCGCGGGAATTTCATATTTGGAATGCCGCAGGGTGGAATTTGCGGTAGATTTGACGTTTCGTGATGGCAGTACGCAGTTTTATTGTTTCTAAAACAATGAGAGCGATGGTCTTTCGACTTTCCATTGTTTAGAACGACGCCATTTTTAATTTGGAAATTAGGGCCGTTGTGATTGGTGCGAGTACATCTAGCTGCTCTGTGAGGATTCCAGTGTAGTCACGCGGATGCGTGATAGACGCTCATTCACTGGAAATGCTTCTGTGGACTCTTGAAAGATTTACATTTAAATATAGCATAAAAAAATAAAATAAAGTGTGATTGACTTTGACATTGATTTGACTCGGTGGTAGATACCCTTAGCCGGAGATCATTTAGGTAGGTACCACCGTAATACCAGATAGCAGTAGTGTGTAGACATTACTGTGTTCCGGTTTGAAGGGTACTGCTGGTAGGGAAATTACAGGGCTGTTGAGACTCACCAACGAAAGTCTTTTTTTGTTCATAGTTCTATGTATCGCTGCATTGGTTACGGACATGTGTTATTTCTTACCATCAGGAGAGCGTACTGTTCGCCTCATTACTTTAACATAAAAATAACAAACTGCTTACTTATACACCTTGTTAATGCGTGCTGTGAGGCATTTAATTAAACATATCGCTTTATTGACGCTTCTGTCCAGTTGTCCGATCCAATTTACTGGAGAATTGAGTTTGACATCGAGCGCCGCTAGCACAGGTTGCGGGGCTCGATGTTAGGACGCGCAACCACATGAGGGCATTTATTCTTAAAAATATACCTATATCTAGTGATTAAAAACAACCCAGAACTTTTACCTGATCGATTGTAGATAAATACAAACATAATATTGTTTTTTTACATAAAAGTAATCAGACGTACGAGAAGCCATCCTGATGGTAAGAGATAACACATGGCCGAAGGGCGTGGGTTCAAACCCCAACAATGAGCTTGAGGTGCCGGTGCAGGAAAACATCGTGAGGAAACCATAGCGTGGTGGTAGGGTACTTTCTAGTACACGGCTGGCTAGCTACCCTCAAGTTGAAAATCTACCGCCCAGCATCTAACGGTGTGTTCCGGCAGCCTTACTTGAGAGCCAGTTCCATTCCAGGCTAGCTGTTTTACCATCTTTGACCACACTGTTACTTAACACCAGATGAATTGTGGTCACACACCTAGCCTGTCAGCCATAAAAAAACGTAGAAGTCCTTAAAACAATAATTATAATAAAAAACGTCATTTAACTTCCGCCCGATACAAAAATGGTTTGGATATACCTAGTAGGCTATTAAATGTTATCGCTCGTCGGGGCTGCGCAGGCCTAATCCAGGCGCCGCCACAAGCGTCTCCATTACCGCTACATTTGAGAAAAAAACAACTTTTTCTGACGCTCAAGACAAGTAGCGGCTGTTAATGTTGACACTTCTGTAGTCTGCCTCAAAACGAGCAACACTCCACTCTGTGACACAAACAATAAGGTCGGTTTCGGGTCGAGTGTTGGGCAGAAGTGTCAAATGTCACAGAAACCGCTGTTGTCATCCCGCTAAGTGAAGACAAGTTCTAATAACACGTAGTATATTAACGTTCGGCACTCTGTCGCCGCTGATTGGGTGTCGGGTTGCGGGTTGCGGGCTGTGGGCCGCTCGCTGCGGCTTTGATACGCGACTGAGTTGCTGTAACTTTTAACGCTCTATTAGATAATTAAAAAACGTAGGCCTAGTGTGAACAGAAAATAACGTGGTAGAACCAGACTAGTCCATCATAATATTATGAAAACGTTTGTAACTCTGGCGGAACAAAAAAAATCACTCACTATAATTTAACAAGGGTAGGTATACTTTACATTTTTGTAATTTCATGTATATATGATACGTACGTGAGCGAAGTGCGAAGCGAGAAATATCCCTTACGTAGTATTGTACACGTTGCAGTTCGGCTTTTAGTACCCCACTGCTGGGCAACATTCCTGCACACTGCGCAGTTATCCACCTACCTTAACATCAGAACCTACCCATTATATGTTTATTATATTTTTTTGCAAATTATTGGCACATTGCTTTTCTGAGTAGAAAGTTTTAAACTTACATTTGTTTTTACTAAGTTTGGTGTTTGACCACAGCGACAGCACAGCTCTATCCTGCCGTTAGGTGATGATTGAGCTAGCCAGCTGAATACTAGAAAATACCTTACCACCATGCTCCAGTTTCCTCACTATAATTTCTTATACCAGCAGTTCAAGCTCATTGTTGGGGTTTGAACCCACGCCCTCCGGCGCGTCCTCTGTCCGCGCTAACCACTAAACTATGGATGTTACATAGAAAAAACTTTTGATAGAAATCGTTCTAGTACAATTATGATAAAACTTAACAGTTTTAAATCCCCAAAACTTTTTTTTAATGTTTGATAAATCTGTTTGTCGACAGCTCAGCCGGTATTAATTTCAAAATATTGCATAAGAAACGTTACAGTTTGCACCAAAGTTTAACTTATTCTATCTAATGTTTAGATTAAACTTATTAAATGGTTAGTAGTAGTAAAAAAAAATTAAGTGCAAAAAAAAAAAAAAGGTAACAAGACGGTGTGGCAGGAAACGGTAAATAAGTAGCTAGACACCTTCGAGTGAATGAATAAACGAACTTTCTTGTTTCACACTTGCAATTATTTTTTTTGTTAAATGTTGCCCCGAGTGTTGCACAAATAGAATCAATGTCGCTGGCGACAAACGAAGTGTCTTGTCGAGGCTGGGCAAACAATAACACGCGTCGCGGCCGGCAGGTGTCGGCAGCGGCGACTAATTGCGAGCGTCCGGTTACAAGCCCGGGGACAGACGGGCCGCGCTAATATTTACACTCGTAGTATTGGAAGTCAAACGTCCCATTTGCTAAATGTCCCACGTTCGCAAAATATTCCATTATCAAAACGTCTCATTCCCAATAGATAGTATTCTCGAAACACAAACAAGTGTTATACCTACGTTTGACTGCCCTGTTGGCGCATTTAGTAGTGTATCTGCTTCGAAAGCTGTCGGGCGTGGGTTCGATTACAACTCAGCACAAACTTTTGTGTCGAAACTGTGTCTGGGTGTTCTGTGTGTATTATAAGTATGTATTCACAAAAAAAAAAATATAATTCCTTTATTAGTTTTGTGGTTCAAAACCAGAGTAACAAATAACCAGAGAAACTTTCGCATTTACAGTAGTGGTGTGAAAAAAGACAAAACAAGAAACTTCTCTAACTGCACGGCTCAAAAATATAGAGTCTTAGATACATAATCTAGGAAAATCCATTAGGGAAAAGTAGTAGACGGTCACCTTTCTATTAGGGCTGTAATTATCTAGTACCAAATCTGAAATGGAACGATAAACTAGTACAGTTATGCTGATGCTTATAAAAGTTCTCCAGGTCAATCAGTTTTATTTAAAAAAACATACAAAAAAATTCTTTGCGTCGTATCGACGTTCTCGATAGAAGATCTCCCTAGTCGACTTTTCTCCGAAATTTTCCTAAAGCCCAATAGTGCCGACTAATCAAGAGTCTCGAGTAATTATCCGACGAGGCTCGACGTAACGAGCGGGCACTTACTGCCGATCGCTGTATTATAATTGCTAATGACTAGACTCGGGCGGGCAGCGAGGACGCGCCGCGCGCTTCTGCCGAGAGGATTTCGGGAGGACAAAAAGTATGACACAGCGGCAGCGGGGAGGAGACATCCAATGAAATAATATAGAACTCATGCAGCTGATGCAGAATAATCTACATGAGATCGATTTTTTTAAATGTAAAAGATTACTTTTAAGATTGAGTTTATCAAAAATTAACGAGACGCTCCCCTGATGGTAAGAGATAACGCCTATCCATGACCATCGCAGTGATACACAGATCTTTTAGTAGCAAAATAATAAATATCGTAGGACATCGTTTCTTCTCTCCTTCATTCCTCGTCATCGTTGTTTTGGCGCTCATTACTTTGAGACGTTCGATGGTTAGTCTCGACAGCCCAGTAATGTCACTAGCTGCAGTATCCTTCAAACCAGACCACAGGAATGTTTACACACTACTGCTCGGCGGCAGAATATCTGGTACTAACATGGTACATACCTAGACGAGTTTTTGCTAAGGAGATCTACCACCAATTAAAATTAAAATATACCACAAGTAAATACTGTATTGTAGGTACTGTGTATGTCTCATGTATTAATACTGTGTTACAGTATGGTGGAATTTGTGATTTAACGCACGTTCGTTCGTAGAGGGAATCCCTGATGGGTACGACTGATCCAGATTTACTATAAATCAGAATGCTTAGTGCGCGCGCGAGTATGTGTAATTCACACATCACATCATCAGCCATAGGACGTCCACCGCTGGACATAGGCCTCCTCCAGGTTTTGCCAATACTCGCCACGTTTGGTAGGCGGGTTGACAAGCGCTGTTGGGTGTGATTGTTCAAGGAAAACGCTGCTGTCCATCTTCCGGATTACATCCCTTAGTCGACTCTTACGACACCCACGGGTAGAGAGGGTGGGGTACTATTCTTACGCCGGCACCACCACGGCTTCAAAGGAAAGTACGAATGCCCACAAATAAATTTATATTTTTTCAAAAACTTTCATTTATTTCTTAATTTATAATAATTAGTGTCATTTGGAATGATGTAAGGGTTCTAACGATATCCCATGCATCCAAATTTGTTCAGGCGTTTAGAAGTTGTGGTGCGATAAAGCAACTCACTCACATACAAAAGATTACACTTCTTATTTTGAAAATCGTGTAAAAAATATTAAAATGAAAGACGCGAATTTCCGCTCAAGGTAGACGCGTGTTTCAGTGTACGTACCTAGTGGCCTACGGTTGTAGGTTCGATTTTCGCAAAGGGCATGTTGTGGTTAAGTAATATTTGGTTCAATGATTACCTACTAGTGCGCTAATAGCGGAAATTGATTTCCGTTCAACGCAATTAACTATTGTTTTTTTTATCTTGGTGTATTTAAACAAGTGCTTGACCTTTGCTACTGTAACTAAAATACATATTGCGCAAGGCACCTTCACTTTGATATTTTGGGTGTGGGCCTCACTCCGCCACTTTCAACCCTGTTTTAAAGCGATAGAGCCTGTTATTCCGTAGAGGTCAGATTCATTATGCGATCAGTGGCCTCGGGGGGCGAAAGGGGGAGGGGAGGGGTTTCTAATCGTAAAATGTTATTGTTGTCCCGATGGAAACGGATTCAATTTGCTTTCAGACATTTTTATTTTTACTTCGTGAAACTGATTCCGAATGACTCCGCACGCGCGCGAGTACCGACGCAGACTTTTGCGGGCTGCAGAGAACATGACAAGTTCAGTTTGATGTGGAAAGTGACGTGGCTTACGTGCATTTCTTTATATGTAAAACAAAAACATTTTTAAACAAAGCTTAACATAGCTAGTCATTAAGATTCTCTGCGTTGACGTTGTCGGTCACACACACACACGCACACACGCACACACACACATACACACGCACTCACACACATAAAAAACAAAGACCTAACACGTAGAGTCAGCATATAGGTTTATAAGCTTGTGATGTTCTAAAGGTGTTCTATAGAAAAAAGTACGTGGAGCCTTGCCCAATATATGGAGCAGCAGATATTTTTTCGTGAATAGTTCATGATGATGTACAATAACTCCTTTTCGGCTTTGTACACTTCAAGCTTGTAACCCTGTATTCAACATTTAATAAGAAACTTATTTTGTAAAAAATCTCAATTTCAGCGACAATTTCTGAACTTGTAGGTATGCTTTTATACCTAGATATACTTTTGAACTAGGCCAAAAAATCATAGAAGTCGACGTTCAGGCTAGATTATAAAGACATTATAGAGAGTGCTGCAGTGGGGTGACGCAGATAAGAATTCGATAAAACTCGGCGTTATCAGAATGTATCCCGATGTTACAGATTTAGTCGGTAGGTACATTCCCGAGAAAAGATCAACATGATGTATTAGTTCGTGCCTCCATCAACTACTTTGCTCCATGAAACAGCCGCTCGCGCCCGATTCGGCTTTAATTTAACAATTGAGTTTCCCAACCTCATTGTTGGCCGAGAATTTTTCATCAGCCAATCAATTCCCCCGTAAGTACACTATCTATATGTACCGAAGCGCTCGTAACTTTCAGGCGATTGCTCCGTGTAAAGTAAACACGATATTGGCATTCGCTCGTCTCACTCGTCCAATGGAAGGGAGGACCTCCACCTACCTCGTCGATATAAAAGTGGCCAATACTAAGTGGCAGTTACAGTGTCGGACTCGGCCCCGCCTACTTCTCGCCTCGCCACAGTGCACGTGGCGACAGTGAGGAATGTCCACGGCCGTCACAGGGCATGTGACCTGTTCATTCGCATAATATCACTTGACATAAAGTATAGGTACATGTTTTGTAATGAGTTATATTTTTGGTGTATTTCCGCTTCAAAATAATTTTGATTACATAGTCCCGAGAATTTAATTTAAATATGTATCTAACTTGAAGACAATTTCAAATATTTATCCGAAATGTTCTTTAATATCTAAAACTGAAATCCGACATGAACTTAAAATCTAAATATGCAAATAAAAAAAATAAAAAAATCACAAGTTTTTATATACTTCAAAGTAAGTTTACGTTTGACCACACCCTGCTTACACAAATGAACAGGTGGACGTTCCGCAGATACGGGGAACGTCTACCATGTACTAATGGCGCTTTGGCCGTGTAAAAACCTAGGTAGTTCATTTTGATAAAATTATAGAAAAAAATAATACGGTTTTAGAAGGTACAGTTAATAATATTGTCTGTTTCTTTCTCCGTCATACCAATATCAACATAAATGACAGAATCCAGCGTAGCAATGCTACCAGTATTCTGGCCACATTTCTCTCCTGTGGTTGACTTTTAGATTAGGTCGTTTTTAGATATTTGTAAATAGTGTAGGTAGTATTCTTAGATTTTATGAGTTGATACTTGTGTTATAATTTTAATTTTAAATAAAAAATATAAATTATAAAAATAAAAATAAAATAAAAAGGAAGATGACACAATTAAACTTAAAATCAATGATAAGCTTATAACGGATAAATGTGAAGTAGCTTCTTCTTTTGAATAATTTTTTTCAGTCATACCTTCTGAAGCTACTAAGTATCTTGCATCTTCTCATAAGAAAGCGGAGTGTCTCCTCAAAAATAATTTCCCAAAATATATTCCAAATTTTTTATTTAAGTTTATTGATACTAGTGATATTTTAAGAGCTTTCAAGTCCCTGAATATAAAAAATACAGAAGACCTGTGAGGCTTATCAGTTAAAGTTATTCATTCAATTATAACTAGTATTGCACCTATTTTAGCAGATATTTTTAATCAATATATTATTAATGGTTCCTTCCCCGATTTGATGAAACATAGTAAAATCGTTCCAATATTTAAATCTGGGTGCAAAAATAATCCTTCCGATTATAGACCTATCTCTGTTCTTCCGGTGTTAAGCAAAATCTTTGAGAAAATTATACTAAATCAATTATTAACTCATTTTGTCAATAATCAGATTTTACATGATCACCAGTTTGGATTTACAAAAGGCCGGTCAACGTCAGACGCTGGTGCTAAACTTTTAAAGCATATTTTTGAGGCCTGGGAGAATTCACAGGATGCGGTTGGCGTATTTTGTGATCTCTCCAAGGCGTTCGATTGCGTGGATCATCAGACCCTAGTTCTAAAACTTCAACACTATGGAGTTCGTGGAGTGGCACTTGATCTTATATCATCTTATCTATCGAGTCGCCAACAAAAAGTAGGTATTAGCGGTATTACGTCCCCAGGGTCCTTAGTAAAAACGGGCGTACCGCAAGGATCAATCTTAGGCCCATTCTTGTTCTTGGCATATATTAATGATTTGCCCTATATGGTAAATGAATTGTCCGATATAGTTTTATTTGCTGATGACACCTCGTTAATTTTCAAAGTCAATAGAAAGGATACAGACCTTACACAGCTCAATAACACGTTATCAGCTGTATCAAAATGGTTTGCCGCCAATAATCTTATGCTTAATTCATGTAAAACTAAATGTATAAGGTTTTCTCTCCCCAATGTTACTAAGAGGGACACTCATATCTTAGTTGATGGTAAAAGACTTGATCTAGTGGATAAGACAGTCTTTCTCGGCGTAACATTAGATAGTAAAATACAATGGGGTCCTCATATAGAAAAGTTAGCTAGTAAATTGAGTTCCGCTGCCTTCGCGATTAGAAAAATTAGACAAATAACAGATGTGGCTACAGCCAGGTTGGTTTACTTTGCTTATTTCCATAGTTTAATGTCCTACAGTCTACTGCTGTGGGGCTCAGCTGCAGACTTTGAAACTATTTTTATTCTGCAAAAAAGTGCAATTCGCACAATCTATTGTTTGGGTCCTCGCGAATCACTACGAAATCGATTTAAAGATTTTAAGATATTAACGTTACCGTCACAATACATTTATGAAAACATTATGTTTGTCCGGAAAAATTTAAATTCATTTGAAATTAATAATAGCCGCCATAACTTAAATACAAGAAATAAAGATAAAGTTGTGACACCTAGATTCAGGTTATCTAAAGCTAATAAGTCTTTTCTCGGGAATTGCGTTAGATTCTATAATAAAATCCCACTTGAAGTAACTAAAATGTCCTACAATAAATTCAAAGATTTTATAAAGCAGAGGTTAATTGACAAAGCCTACTATAAGGTGGCTCATTACGTGGAAGACAGGAATATATGGTTGTTGTAGCTTCTCTCTGCATTTTCATCCCCCTGGCTAAGTGACAATTGTAGTAAGCATAATGTATGTATTAATATTTATAACTGTAAATTGTAACCTAATATGAAAAGAAAGATCCACAAAAAAAATGCCTTGCTGAGTTTCTTGCCGGAGTCTTCTCAGTTGAAGTGTAATTACGAGCCGGTGGTAGATTCAAACATGTAACTTAACGTTCATAAGTGCCTTACCAGGGCCTAAACTGAATAAATGACTTTTGATTTTGATTGAATTAGTTTTTGTAACTAAAATTCTTCCGTTGGCAACAGAATTTGTTTCTTAGGTTTACAAAAATAGTGCAATAGGTAGAGTATCTTAATAAGTTTACCTTCTGCTCGCTATGGACTGTGGCGCCAAGAAAGTAGAGACCTACGAAACCATTATATTTCCCCGCGTCGATGCTCGCTGCTCATTCGCCTGCGTCCGTAATGATTGCTATTCACCCGCTTGCAGTAGAATAATGTTACATCTGTTTTGTAATTCAGAATACAAGCTCAGTCGAAAGTCTCATTTGTTTATGGAAAGATTAGGTATATAGCAGGGTTTGTATGATTTCAAGTACAAAATATGAGGAAATTAAGAACAGCAATGTGGTAAAAAACTTATTATTTTTATTAACGTAACCAGATAGTAGTGTTGAGTCAACCTAACCACTCGAGTCGCATTTGGTCGATTCTAAAGAATCTTTGGAATTTTTAAATTAGATAACTATAGGCTCTACGTATTTATTTGTAACGAAGCACAATAACGTACTCAACGTATACACTCGAGTAGAAAATAAAATAATAAAAAGTAGAATTGTAAAAAATAATCTACATTCTGAATTTCAAATCAAAATTAATAAGTCATTTATTCAGTTTAGGCCCTGGTAAGGCACTTATGAACGTTAAGTAACATTTTTGAATCTACCACCGGCTCGTAATTACACTTCAACTGAGAAGACTCCGGCAAGAAACTCAGTAAGGCATTTTTTTTGTGGATCTTTCTTTTCATATTAGGTTACAGTTTATAGTTAGTTATAGATATTAATACATTATGCTTACTACAATTGTCACTTAGCCAGGGGAATGCAAGTGCAGAGAGAAGCTACTACAACCATAATAATATATTCCTGTCTTCCACATAATGAGCCACCTTATAGTAGGCTTTGTCAATAACAATTTATAAATAAATATCCACATTAAAGGTAAGATTAGGGGTTTGTGAATTTTCTAACCCAATGGTCGCGGGTAATCAAACAGGTGTTCTTATTAAATTATTCTTTTCCAACGCGTCTGCGGCTCAGATCTTCCTACGTCGCTTGAGATGTTGTTTAAATACGTATAATATCTACGCCTAAACATATAATTATTTTTTTGGAAGAGTAATGACAAGAAGGAGACGCTCTCCTGATGGTAAGAAACAACGCCTGTCCACGACCATTGCAGCGATACACAGAACTTTGAGTAACAAAACAAAGTCCAGGCTTTGGGGCTCATTACTTAGAGACTTTTGAAGGTTAGTCTCGACAACCCTGTAATCTCGCTAGCTCCAGTACCCTTCAAACCGGAACAAAGTAATGTTTACACACTACTGCTTGGCGGCAGAATATCAGGTACTGCGGTGGTACGTACCTAGACAACTTCCTGCTAATTAGATCTATCACCAAGTAAAATAGAATAAATAAATTATTTCTGCAACGTTTCATATTTTGTAAAGGTAACCACCACCGTATCGTCTGAACGAAACAAACAAAAACGCCAGTCTGTGGGAAAAGTTGCCATCTCTGCTGAAAAATGTATGCTGTACGTGCCAATCTCTTATTATTTAAGTCAGCAGAATATGTTTATGTATCTCATTAAAATATACTTAGTACAGTAAATAAACAACAAAAAATATGGCCTTAAAAATGGTAGGTAGGATACTTTCTTATACCTACTTACTCAACTGGCTAGCTACCACTTGCGAGTTAGAAATCTGTCGCCAAGCACCTTATCTTGTATTTTAGTAATTTCATCATTACAGACTAAGTCTCCATTCCAGGCAAGATATGTGTAATATTCTTTTGTCTAAATTATTACATAATCTCAATACAATTTAATTTAAAAAAAATCCCTTGCGCATCCATCTTTTTGTAATACGCGCAACCAATCTGTGCGCAGTAAGAGAGTTTTCTAGGAGCGATGAGGTCACTCACCTATCTCATCGCTTCCAGAGACATGTTGCGCCAGGAGTTCAGTGAATCATACTTTCTTGCGAATGAAGTAACAGAACCAGCTCGGCATTAAACTCGCTCGTGAAGTGGGGAGCCCTGTGTCGCGTATATTCTTACGTCATTACTACCCTCGCCAGGGGTTCGACTCAACAATATCGTTTTCAAAAAATTGCGGAAACCCCCCTCTGCCCCCTCAGGGTAACGAGCCCCGTGGGCCCGAGCCGCAGATTAAATAGCAGTTACTTCATCCAGCCCCAAAAAATGTTTTTCCGGCTTTCGTGTGCGTCGCGCCCCTCGTGACTTAAGGCTGTCATGGTGTTAGCTCGTTAAGCAGATGGTAATGTTATATTTAGAGCTTTGGAATTGGATGTTTTTGTAGCTTCGAGACGTGTGCCTTAAAGTAACTACCACTGGTTTAATTATATTGATTGGAAATATAAACATACAGAACGTATGTATTTCATGTATTTCTAGTATTTCTATTTTGAGGGGACATATTCACTGACAGCTCAATATTATTGTTGGGGTTTGAACCTACGCCCTTCGTAGGTTCCTAGCTATCATCGCTACTACTATTTGCTGCTCGTGTGGGTGTTCCCTGATGGATACTGAGCCTTAGTACTGAGCCTTGAATCGTTTTCTTGTAGGAGAGCGTGCTCCATCGTAGACCGCATTATCGCTCAACATCAGGCGAGATAGCGGCCAAACGCAAGCCTAATATCCATAATAATTAAAAAAAATATATGAGAAACTCTAATCTACCTATAAACTCTATTTTACTTACAAGCTAGGCGATAAACTTCTTGTCTTGCCAGATCGATGCAGATAAAGTTTTTGAAATACTCTTCATTTATTTAGAATAATATTGGATTTTACACTCATAGTATAATTAAAATAAAACTAGAAAATTTCTACTGTCGTCAGCGTAATTGTGGTAAACAAAAACTACGTATAGTGAATAAATAAACATTCCACGATTGCACGAAACAGATGTACATACATACATATACATAATTATGGATCTAATAAACAATATTATGCTTCGTTAATTCCACCTTTTAATAACGGAATAATAGCACCCCCTCTAATCAGCGCGGTGACGTCGGCGCCGCGACCGACATGCAGAGACAAATGTTCTTGTGTGAACAGTAGCGAACACATGAACAAATTCAGTAATTATCGAACAATGCTCATAATTACAATTCGTACTTATTGCGTAAATGCTTAGTTACCATATTGATAAGAATGACTAGAGGTGTGCTAAAAGTAATGTTGTTATTCCGGCTAAAACGATCATGAAGCAACTATAATAATTTTTTAAAAAGAAAAATAATTTTTTAAACATTAAATCAATTTTCAAAATTATTTAGGTACTATAGGTATGATTCTTTATTTTCATTTTACTCTTTGTCATTTTCGTCGTTTTAAATCTTTTGTAGTATTTATTGTTTACTAATTTATGATTTGTCTATTTAAGTATTAAATTAATAAAATTGTTTCTAGCGTTGATAGCTCAGTGAATAGTATAATCGGATCACATGCTGAAGGGTCGAGGTTCATCGGGGTTCAAATTTTGACAATGAGTTTGAGTTGCCGATAAAAAAATATGTGAAATAGCGTTATGTTCTTGATGGTAGAATATTTTCTGCTGCTACCACCTAATCCACTATCTAGCTACCATCTAACCATCGAAAGTCTCAAAGTAATGAGCGCCAAAGCAGCGATGCCCTGGATGTTGTATTGTTACTTAAAGTTCTGTATGTATATCGCTGTAACTGCCATGGACATGCTTTATCTCTTATCAGGAGAGCATCTCGTTCGTTTCATTACTTTTACATAGAAAAACCCACCAAGTAAAAAAACATGCCGCTAAATGTTGTCCCTAGTTGTGGCACAGATGTTTTTGCCGGAAGTCGGCCGGAGTTTACGGCTGAATCGCATCCCTAGAGATATTTGCTTTACTTAAACGTTACTAATTGAATCATATTGTGAGATAGTGGTTATACACCGCGGTAATGAACGTGAGTAGGTGTATCGAGCTGTTTGTGCGTCCGAAACTCGTATTCAATAATATTGGTTTTACAAACAATGCCCTTAATTATCGGTATTTGGAAACCCATGTAATGCCGTTTCGTTAATTAGAATTCAATGCATATTACGTTAAACTCTAATTAAATAAATAGAGCTCTTCAACTAACCAAGACAAATGGTATCTACACTTATAGGGTCATTCATTTTAAATATTTTTCTACATAGAAAGTTCTTCTAACGGACGCCGGGTCCTAAGTCAAAAACTAATTAGAGGAAAAATTATTATTTACAGCTATTTATTTGCCGAGCTAGTTTTTAGTATTTTTTCTTTTTTATTTACTATATTATTGTTTTTATGTATTGACTTATTTTGTAATTACACTATTGCAATAATCATTACAATTTCAAATACATACTACTACCACCTACGGTTATTGTACGTAGTAGTACCTAGAACGTGTAATTAAAAGACATTCGACACAGCGCCATCTAGTGTCAGACCAACCAAAGCTTATACTATGGGTACCATATAATTGATAGGATATTTACATAAAATGTATAACTAAGTTTGAAGTAAATCTTTTAATGAGATTCGTCATCAAAACTTTTGAATTTTGAAACAAAAATGGCCAGGAATCAAAAACCCGCACAACCTTCAAAATCACACAAACAATGCGAGAAACATCGCAAAAAAACCTGCCAACATCTCAATATCTGGCGCGGCCGTCTCTCCGAGCCTGCATTGTCCGAGCTCGGAGACTTGCTCCATTTTTGTTAACACCTGAGCGCAGGCCGGTGTCAATACCGCGCGTGTGAACCGCGCGGTAAGAAGACACCGCGTCTGGCGCGCCTGCGGGACGCCTGGCCTGCTTCTCCGAGCGATTCAGGAGTTATATCTTTTGGTTATACAACTATCTCGTACAATAAATTATAATAACAAACAAAAAACATTTTGTCTTACCATAGACTAAGTTGTAGATTTCCTCAGCAGGAGGTTGTCTAGGAAGCTATGGAAAGGCAGTAGTGTGTAAACATTATTATATACCGGTTTGAAGTGTACTACAGTGACTTTACAGGGCTATTGAGACTAACCATTCTTAGAATAATGAGCGCCAAAGCAGCGGCGCCTTAGACTTTATTTTGTTACTCAAAGTTCTGCGTATCGCTGGAATGGTCATGGACATGCGTTATCTCTTACTTTTACATTAAAAAATGTAAATATTATTATAACATTGACTGCCCTGTTAGCTCATTTGATGGTAGATTTGCTTCCTGAACTATGGGGCGTGGGTTCGTTTCCTGCCCAGAACAAACATTTGTGTGATAAACAGATGTTTGTTTTGTATCGGGGTGTAAATTAATTCTATATGTATTAACAAAAAAAAATATATAAGTATTCTTTTATTTATGTTATCTGGTTTCCATAGTACAATCATTGCTTAGTTTGGGGCTAGATGGCGCTATTTGAAATGTCCTCTGATATACGATATTCCAAAGTCAAAACGATCGATAACACTGCCCAACAACAAAAAAAAAAACATGAGTTGATTGTTTTTATAAAGATAAATAAAATTACTATTGTGTGAACTATACAGGGACCTGGTCAAACGCTTGGAGGAGGCGTCAAGTGCCCAGAATGCCGGCATCTACTTAGCGTTGCCATCCAGCGCGACAATGCTTTTTTTTTTTTTTTTATAGCTGACAGGCTAGGTGTTTGACCACAACTCACCTGATGTTAAGTGATGGTGTGGTCGAAGATGGTAAAGCACACCTAGCCTGGAATAGAACTGGCTCTCAAGTGAGGCTACCGGAACACACCGTTAGATGCTTGGCGGCAGATTTTCAACTTGAGGGTGGTAGCTAGCCAGCCGAGTACTAGAAAGTACCCTACCACCACGCAAAAGCACATGCAACATGCTGCCGGCATTCTGACCGCGCGTCCCTCCTGCGATGGAATCTTAGATTATGTTATTTCTATACATTTGTAAATATTGTAGGTAGTATTAATTCAGAGATATTTTTTAAGTTGTTATTAGTATGTTATAATTTTAATTCGTTTTTGTAAATAAAAAACTTTTAATCAGTAGCCTGATTACTGTGGCTCTTGCAGTGTAAGGTATTTGCGGATATAATACTATGGAGTCGTGGGTTCAAACTGTCGCCTTAGAACTTGTCTCCTAACTCTTCTGACATGTTTTTTTGTTTGTTTCATGTATGCGTAGCGGTCCGACAATTTTATTCAGGTAATTTACTTTTCTATTTTCAACCTTTTTATCTTGTTTTCCATCTTTTGTTTTATTTAATGCTAATCTATATTCTGCTTAGCATTTATTTGTATGTTATTCTGTTCTTTTAATTTTTTCAGTAGGTGGTAGATCGCCTCAGCGTGTGTATTATTGTGTTCTTATTATGTGTTTAAATAGCGAAAATTTAAAACTCACCTCTCCTCGTAAAGTAGAGACAACTTTAATATAAGATACGATGGAATCGGCAGTAGCATTGAAACACATTAGGTATGTTACACGCTAGGTAAATCATTTTCCCAACTCGTAATTAAAATATAACGTTTTTGAAACATATAGGTATAATAATAATTAGCGTTAATCTTTCTTCCTAATTTACAATCATATTTAAAATAATTACAAATAAATAAAGTAAAAATATCGTAGAACATTTCACACAACGTCATCTAGCCCCAAACTAAGCAAAGCTAGTACGATGGGAACAAGACAATATTATTATAATAGTATGACCTTGAATAAGTTCTCGCTGTTTCTTCAAAGATGACAGTAGCAGTACCCAGTTCGTGGAATTTCGAATGGTTTATTTTTTTGTTAATTTAATAATTGTTAATTAATTAAACGTTTTCAAATAGTTGACTCATCTACTTGTAATGTTTTTCCAAGTTCTGCTAGTGTCTGACATCGGTCTTGATCGAGTAATTCCTCCAACTTTTCGTCTTCAAATTTAAGGTTAGATACAATACTGCCTTGCATGTGTGTTACCATTCGAAATTCAACGAACGGGGTACTGCTATTGCCATCTTTGAAGAAACAGCGAGAACGTATTTAAGGTCCTAATTTAGACACTTTTTTGTAAATACATACAGAACACCCGGAAATAGAACAAACATTTATTGCCATATAAATGTTTGTTCTGGTGGATATCGAACCCACGCCCTACAGCTTTTGAAGCAGATATTCTACCAAATGAGCCATCAGGGCATTACAAAAATCTTAATTTGTTCAATTTGTATTCACTCTTTACTTGCTGGATTTTCTTGTACAGCAATCCATTTCATGTAAAAGCCTCCTTCAGCTTGTGACAATTTTCTTGAACCTTTTCTTCCTAACTGTGACTATAGATAGTATCATCTTTCCATCGTTTCCTAGGCCGCCATTTACGTCTTTTTCTTTTTGATAAAATCGTGTGTCTCTAAAAAGACATGTGATTTTGAAACATTAACATAAAAAAGGCCATTACTGCGCTTCCACCGAAACTATGCAGAGTTGGTTATTGCTGACCTTCGGGGAACTGCGAGCAAGAAAGTATGAGAATCGAAAATGTTTGCTCTAGTTTCCTACTGCCGCCGCCAGATCTCGTCTGATAACGCTACGTCACGCGAACTAAGCCGTGTTTTTGTAAAACTGTGTTACGTGGGTATTTGCGTGTCTGTAGGGATGGGAAAGGCTTCGCCCGGAGCGGTCTGACTGCAAATCAGACGGGGGCGCGTGCGTCGCAATTGGCCCGGTTTGCGGGAAAATTGCCAATTTCTCGTGCGCTCTACCTTAATTGCACGTCTCGGCGTATTCCTTACGAGATTCCTCTTTAATTTGGGATATTCTCTGAGAAACGAACGCTTACTGGAGTGTTTTTTTTTTTAAATTAACAAATAGGCTTGAGTTTTATCAGCATATCATCTGATGTAAAGATATGCTCTACACTGTTTAGTGGTTTGTGCGATGATGGGGGAATCGTACCTTTTAGTTTTCAGCAAATGTAAGCAATGCTCTTACTCCCCAATATGATTCCGTAAATGTTGTTTTAACTAGCGGTCTTATCGCTAAAAGCAATATCTACCAGGCAACTTAAACATCGAAAGCATTCAACAGCAAGTAGAAAACGAGATGTGCTAACAAGAAGGAAAACAAACAATCGGCATATTTATATGACATTGCTGATGTCACCACTCAGATCACCCTATCTCCCATGTCATAAAGACTTGGTGCTTACGTAAAACTTGAACGGCTCCGAAGACGTTATAGTATTCGTCGGTTATTAGGGTCTCGTGTACGTAACTGTTAAAAAAGATGACGTCTTTATCTGCAATAGTCCACGCCCGAGTTCGCCGGCGAGCGGGCGGCACGAGCGGCGCGTGGAGCGCGGGGCGCCGCTCGCGTCTCCGTCGTCGGCGCCCGGAGCGCTCGCTCGCAAACAAATCAGATTTGAACGTTTTGAGCAGTTCGAGCGGATCAGAAAATTGGTTGCGACACGATTGCCAATTGACGTGGCGCTCTCACCTGACGATTGGCCCAATATAGAATAAGGCACGGGAAGGATATTGCTTATATTATATTCTGGGAATTGCTTTGTGAAGCGATTTTTGGTTTATTCTGTCTGTTTGGCGTGATAAAATAACTCTTTATCCTCGAGTACCTACACTGTTACCGAGTGACTGGCAGTGTTATAATAGTGTTCGGCTTACAGCTGCTGAATTCAAATATAATTAACTCTAAACAGACGCCGCGCCGCCTCTCAAGCCACGCCGCGTCGCAAGAGATTGTCTTGTTTCTCTTAACTACTTTCCGCTTTAATGCAATCCCAAACTATTAATAGGTATATTATATATCCGTGTCAAACAAGCTGGGATGATGCGGATTTTTGTTTTGAGTGATGAAAAGCTTTAGACTCACGTGATGGTAACAGAAAATGTCAGACAAGCGGTACTAGAACTTGAGTAACAGAACAAAATGATTGCGTTCCTGCCTCTTCATGATATTAAATTTTATTAGCATATTTTTTTACCTAAAACATATCACTCCGACACCCGTTTCTGTATTAAT
This sequence comes from Biston stratarius, assembly GCA_950106695.1. Taxonomy (NCBI): domain Eukaryota; kingdom Metazoa; phylum Arthropoda; class Insecta; order Lepidoptera; family Geometridae; genus Biston; species Biston stratarius. The sequence goes on from OX467106.1 coordinate 13,159,376, forward strand.
TGACACGTGTAAGTAGCTGTCACTCCGGCAGCCGCACATAAAGCGTCCCATTCACGGCGCAAGCGGTCAGCCGGCTCGCCGCGTGAATAGCAAGCCGAGCAAATTGAACCGTCCGCCGTCCACACGGCGGATAAAATATTTAATGTTATCTGCTCTCTCCGCAGTGTGTCGTAGTTCCTTGGACGGATATATAAAAAGGGGATAGATGGGTGTAATAACTAATTTAATCGTAATGTATTTGATGCTTTATCGATTTACAAAGATCGGTGTACAGTACGCAAATACCTATATAAAAAGTGCAGCTTCCGACGACATCCTCAAATGTACATTTTGTAACGATAACTCAGTGGTTAGCGCACTCTGATAACATGATGATAGCATGGGTTCAAACCCACAATCAGTTTCAGCTGCCGGTGAAGGAAAACATCGTGAGAAACCATATAGCATAGTGTACTTTATTAATATTCGACTGGCTAGCTACCATCAATTTGAAAATCTACCGCCAAACATCTAACAGTGTGTTTTGGCAGCTTCACTTGAGAGTCAGTTTCATTCCAGGCTAGATGTGTTTACTACCTTCGAAACCATCACTTAATACCAGGTTAACTATAGTTGAAACACTTAGCCTGCCAACCATAAATAAATACATCTTAGATTTAAATACTCGTCTAAATTTCATTTTTTTAAATGCGAGATAGAAAACGACAATTGTAATCAATACCAGATATTCTGCCGCCAAGCAGTAGTGTGTAAACATTACTGTGCGCCGGTTTGAAGGGTACTGCAGCTTGCGTAATTACGGGCTGTTGAAACTAACCATACAATGTCTCATATAATAAGCGCCAAAGCGACGACGCCCTGGCCTTTGTTTTGTTGCTCAAAGTTCTGTGTATCGCTGCAATGGTCATGGATATGCATCGTCTGTTACCATCAGGAGAGCGTCTCGTTCGTATCATTACTTTTACATAAAATAAAGTTATATCTGTATCACAATCAAATTCAAACAGCCAATTTTGTTCAAAAACATTATAAAATAAGTAAACGAAACAATATTTTTTTTCAGATGCCAATATATTTTATGTATATAAATAAATGTTAAAAAGGTTATACATAATTATGTTAATATTAAAAGATAAAAAAAAAAGTACGCAAGCGTCAATATAAAATAATTCTAAATGTCAAATTAATAAAATTAACCTAAGCCCAAACCCCACCTTAACCTAGTCCCAATATAGTCCTAGTGCTATCCTAGTCCAGTATATAGTTCACCTATGAGAAGCTTCTGAAATATTGTCTATCAAAACATGTGCACCATCTGCAAAGTGGCGGTGTTCCGTACAAAGCGCTGCGACTCGCCTGCGCATTAGGAGAACATTATATTCCTAGGACTCAACAGGCTATTCTATACCTTATGCCGGTAGACAGACCGTCAGAATTAGCGCGGAGTAGAGATATAAATCTACTCGTATGATCTTTTACAGCTTTTGTGCACTATACTGTAACAGTTTGTTTGACTAGATATTTTATTTTATTTATTAACATATACAAAATAGAATGTATTATAGTTTTCGTATAGTTCGGCCAAGGTATGGAACACGCTGCCGGCTTCCTTGTTTCCGGAGAGATATAATCTAGATATTTTTAAGGTCAGAGTGAATAGGTATCTTCTAAATTTGCGTGTTTCATCTTCGATCACATCATCGCTTTTTCAAATTTCTGGAAGTTTCATTTCTGTGTGAACGAATGGTGGAATCAACAATTTAATTTCGAAAAGTCACCATAAGTTACCACCGTACGCAAACCGTAATGCTAGTTTTATAGTCTATCTAACCTGGATTATGGCTTGAGATGTAGTAAATTAGTTAGTTAAAGAATCTTCACCTGTAAGTCAACAGTGGAAGGGCGACAATCGGCTAGCTACGAGCCCACGTTAGTTTATCGACTCGTAGCACTCCCGTAGCGCGGTGCTACGCTGTTTCATGAATTCAATACTTACCGTTCAAACATGTAGCTACACACATCCTACGTGTTTCCCTAATTTACAGCCGGAATCAATAGACGTACATACATTAAACTTGTGTTCTGGCAGGGGACCCTATACTCTAATACATTTGAAATAGATTTTTTAGTAAATACACAGTGGTCGGTTTGGTGGCCATAGGTTGTAGTAAAAGTAGTTAGTAGGTACTTATAGCTAATGATTTCCAAATTTGATTCACGTCCATCATTGTGGTCTCGCATGAGACGCACGGGAGGCTAATTATACAGGGTGTAAGGGGAACACTCCCGAAAATGATGACAGAAGGTTATATCGGTTAATACTGATACAATGTGATTAAAGTTAAAGCAAAAAAAAAAAAAAAAAACCAACATCGAAGACTCAAATATGATAATTACTTATCGAAAAAATCCTTTTCTTACTTAAAGTTCGCAGTTTGCAAAAAAAAATATTACATAAAAACAGGCTGACATTAGATTTTCACGGACGACCTCTAAACGTTGACCTTTAACGTCAGCTAATAGTTTTTGTCCTTTAGTTTAATTTCTACACTGATTGTTAATCTATTTAATTCTTTATATATAATTTTTGGTGAGAACATTAAAAAGTCAATATCTGTGCATAATTGTAAATATCTATCAGCTGTTGTCGAGAGCGTCTTTTTTCTGAAAGTAATGATACTAACTGGACGCTCTCCTGATGGTAAGAGATAACGCCTGTCCACGGCCATTGCAGCGATACACAGAAATTTGAGTAACAAAACAAAGTCCAAGACGAAATCTTAGTTACTACAGACCTTGTTTTATGATTTTGACAATTATTTACAAGAGATTATTAAATCTTAGTAAGTAATCTTGAGTTCTTATCATGTTCATATGATAAATGAGAATGTTTGTAAATAATTGAAAGTTTATTTTCACTGAAACGGATTTAGCAGAAATTTCGAATACAGATAGCTTATATATACTCTGGATTAGTACAAAGGATTTTTATCCCTTTTTTGATTCTAAATAGGTTCGCGTTTGACCACACCCTGCCTGGTGTTAAGCAGTAGTGCAATCTAAGATGGAGCACGCTAAAAGAAACTTATTTATTCTAGATTTCAAGACACGTCACATCGCTGCTCAACTAAATTTGATGTTATTCTGCCAGCGCTTCTAACATTAATCACTGGATACACTTTCAAGCGATTAATGTTAGTTTACGAACTACGTACATATTTGTCTGGTGCTAGTGGTCCGAACTAGCGGACTGCTAGTACAATAGCATGTGTTCGATTAGTCGTGGAGCGGCGCAGGCGAGCGCGACCAATGGCGGCGGCTAGTCATCGATTGGTCTCGAGTTTTTTAATCTCGTTTCATGGCAACGCCACAGGTTACGTGATAGATGGTCAGCTAGGGTGTTAGGAATAATAGTGTGTTCTCCACACATAGATATAAAATTTTATAGAAGCGCACGAGATTCAGAGCGCAACGAGTTTCTATTCTATAGACTGGGCGTCTAATGCTAATGTTTTTATAAAATGTCGACTTTTTTAGGTACTTGTGTATCAATATGAAGATGTGTATTTCATTATGTGAAATTATGCTTATATTATATTGCTGTGTTTATAAGCTTTCCCACTGCTGGGCATCGGTCTCTTCTTATTGCGAGAAGGGTAAGGCCATAGTCCATCACGCTGGTCAAGTGCGGGTTGGTATACTTCATAGTTGAAAACTTTTTAAGAAGTCTGGACATCTAGGTTTCCTCACGATGTTTCCTTCACCGTTTAAAGTCGTCGGCAATATGAACATAACTTAGAAAAAATGGAGGTGAATGCCGTGGGATTCGAACACAGGACCTCGATATTGGAAGCCAGAAGGTCTCCCAACTGGGCTGTGGAAATTTCAATTACATCCCTACAAACACATATATCTTAGAGATACATATGTATATATAGAAGCTAAACTTTGTTTATTTTTATTATATTTACTAAAAAAACATCAACTATAGCAAAAGTTCCATTCCGGATTAGGTGTGTTTACCATCTTCGATCACACCATCACTTTAAATCAGGTGAGTTGTGTTCAAACAACAATAAAAAAGTCGTAAAAACAGACTATAATAATTAGAAATTACAACTAGAAATCATAATTCAAATATGCAACGTATATAATCCACGTCATTATTGCTGTCACAACATTTAAATTTTAGGCAGAATTAGAACATTGGAATATTAGTAATTTTAAAAAGCCATTAGGTATACTAGCATGGGGTGTGGCAGGCTCATCGTGTCTACAATAACTTCACAAGGACCAAATCTGTGTTACTCTACAGGCATCTCTACAGAATGACATCTCTGTGTTTAAAAGTCACTTATAGTTCATCCCCGAGCAGCGAGTAGATATAAAAAGTTTCATCAAATCACTTAAGGAGAGTAGCCGTCACGCTCCCGGGCGGGCTCTTTCACTAACGTCATTTGACGGCAAATGCTTCTCTAGTAAAACGGTTAAAAACCCGCCAAGTGCGAGTCGACAGAATTAGGTATTTAAAACACGTGCCTAATTTTTCTCAATTGGGAGTTTTTAGTACGAAATTGAACGGTTGTCATTATGGATGGATATTTCTGGATATTTCCTTAATGTCACTAAGTTTGGTCTTTTTATGCATTACGATAAAAAAATGCAAAAATAAGTTTCCTGTAGGGATCACATTTTTATTTTTGAATTCATGAAAACGTTCCAAATTATGCGAATATTCAATGGGTCATTAAAAAAAACGTTGATTAATTAAATTTAGAATAGGCAGACTGCTCTATGGCCCTGCAGTTGCATGTACTTGTATAATCTCTATGACAAGTCGGACGCCTACCTACCTATTTTTTAATCATTGGCATGTAATTAGTGTTTTAAAATTCTTTTAATGATATATTTGAAATGATATTATGAAATTAAATCGTAACATCGGTGTTATTAACAAAATATTTGTATTTGTACTGCCTAGCTTCTGTACCACTCAAGATTTCAAACATTTAACCCTTTTAATCACAAACGACTCAATTAACTTTCCGATTATCACCGTGTTATTCGACCTCACGACAAACCCTCCTAAAAATTCGTCACACCACCGACAACAAGCAAACCCGCACCTAACCATTACTGTTTCACTTCCAGCAGTGTTCCTCCACTCTACTATTGGCCGAGAAATGTATAGAGTGCAATAAATTCGCCACAGAAACGCTACTTTAACAATTCATTGTCGTATTCATTGTCGCCAAATTCAATTACCCGGGTGTCCCGGGCCCCGGAGCCCTGGCCCGTGTCCCGGGGGAGCCGGGAGCTCGCCCGGCGGATCACGTTAACCGTGTGTTTAGTAATTCATTTGGCAATCGCATGCGGTAATTATGTGCCTGTCGGAGAAGTGTCGCGGCGCTACACTGTGTTCCGGGGGACGGACTACAGTTTTAGAGCGCGATTGATTTAACGTATTCCGGAGTTATATCTTTAGTGTATTTCCCCTTATAAGTCGTTCTAATGAAAATTTAAAATTGTTTTAAGTTACATTGATTCTCGTCTTTGTTACAACGCAAAACTTCTTTTAGGCGGAAATAGACAAAATAAGTCTATAACTACAGAATATCTTACAATTAACTTCCCCTAAATCAATCAATTAGCGATTGAATTATTTTATAAGCTTATTGACTGCTCTGTGAGTGGATTTCATAGAATATCTTCTTCAAGAGCATGTAGAGCGTCGGTTCCTTTCCTCCGGACAAATATTTATGCGACGATAAATGTTTGTTCTGTTTCTGGGTGTTTTTTTTAAATGTATTTTTAGTATGTTTTTACAAAAAAAAAACATCAACCATCTTCGACCACACCTTCACTTAACATTAGGTGAACTGTGGTCAAACATCTAGCCTGTGAACCATAAAAAAATAAGTATTCCATCCAGTTCTATTTGGCCTCCATAGTACAAGCTTTGCTTAGTTTGGGGCTAGATGGCGCTGTGTGAAATGTCCTCTGATATTTATTTATTTAGGACTAGATGTGCGGTATCTGTGTGATAATGTAGGTACTAATGTGATAAACTTTAACTATTGTACTACTGTAGGCGCCGTATTTCGTCAGTAGGTATACGTACAGGTCGGGATGTTTGTTTGGTTGTAAAAAAATAACAGACTATCATTTTCAAATTGACAATATTGGTCAGGATCAGGATTGCAAATATGAAGTTGAAACAATCTCTTATTTGTTTTGATTCTGCGAAGCCAGCCGGTAACAGTTTGAAGAGATTTGAAACTTTTGTAATATAATTATTCTGATATCAACTGTGACGGAGCTGACGTAACGTATGCATTGTTCCAGGAGTTTCATCCCTAGAAGCAGCCAAAGACTTCACCGTCGACGGCCTCTCTGCTTACAACGGGAAGAAGAAGAAGAAGAAAAGGAGACACAGGTACCTACCTCAAGTGCTGCGTAGTTCGTAGCCTTTTTGATCAAATTAGATTTATAACGGTAATACCGACGGTTATCAATATATTGTTAAAATATTTAACCTTTATATGTAAAAATACTTTGGCGAATAAGACGCTCTTCTGATGGTAAGAGATAACGTCTGTCCGCGACCATTGCAGCGACATACAGAATTTTTGAGTAACAAAACAAAGTCCAGGGCATCGACGCTTTGGTACTCATTACTTTGAGATTTTCGGTAGTTAGTCTCAACTCAACATCCCTGTCCTTTTGCTAGCTGCAGTACCCTTCAAACGATACAAACGAATTTATATTCTAGCTTTGTCACATTTCTACAAGGGGACAGACAATTTAGTCCACGACGTGTGGGTAAGGACAGCAGCACTGAAGAGAGAGCGGTGTAGCGATGAAAGCTCGGTGGTTAGCGCAGCCGGTTCGCACGTCGAATGGCGTGGGTTCAAACCCCAACAATGAGGTTGAGCTGCCGGTGAAAGAAAATGTCGTGAGGAATATATAGTGTGGTGGTAAGGTACCTACTTCCTAGTATTAGGCTAGCTAGCTACCACCCTCTCTCATATAATGTTGTATTCCGGTAGCCTCACTTGAGAGCCAGTTCCATTCCAGGCTAAATGTGCTTTACCATATTCGACCACACCGTCACTTAACATCAGAAGAGCTATGGTCGAAACCATAAAAAAAGAGAACGGAACTGCCGTTCTTACTCTCTTCACTGCACTGTAATACAACCTAGAATTTATCTTAAGCAAGTAACGACATTAGTTAGGTTAAATAGTCTCTAGTAACCGGCACAATTTTGTTTGTGTTCTTGGAATTGACTGGATTTGCTGCAGCATACTAAACCACCTAAATCCTACATGGGTTGTCCTATTAAAGAGTTGTAATGTTTGTGTTTGCGCGCCGCAGCCGGACGATCTTCACGTCGTACCAGCTGGACGAGCTCGAGAAGGCGTTCAAGGACGCGCACTACCCCGACGTGTACGCCCGCGAGATGCTCTCCCTCAAGACGGACCTGCCCGAGGACAGGATCCAGGTGAGTACAGACCATATTGCAAAAAATTCACAGCGCCAAGTGACGGAGTCGATATGCCTCAATGATTATAGAGTGACAAATTGTAAAGGTTGCGAATTAAAGGATAAACCAAAGTGGGTGTACTGGTGTACTGGTGTGGGTTAACCAGCAAGGGGCCGCGAGAACTGCCTTAGATAAAGGAGATTACTTTAAAGAACAAAACAAAATGGACAACAACGGTAATGGAAATTTTGTAAAACCGATTAAGAAAAACCGTGATTAAACTGGACTAAATAACATAAATATAGGTTAATAATAAAATAATAATAATAAATCATTTAATTCAGATCCAGTCCATATTCAAATCCACATATTACTTGTTCGTAAAATATAAAAATATCAATTAAAAAAAAACATAAAATGTCAAAGATAAAAAAAATAGGTTTCTCCTAGTGCAGTAGTCCAGTAATACTACTTAGTACCTACTATTTTACCCCTAATAAGCTTACATAGATACGTAAATACTTCTTCATGCTGAAATGGCTGCACGGATTAAGATGAAACTTGAAACGATAGCTTATATAGACACATAGGCTACTTTTTATCTCGGAAAACTCAATAAAACCGCCAAACAGCCAGTAAATAAATAAAGTTGCAACTATGATCAGCATCTGGAATTACGTCATCGTTCTGCAGAGTTTAGCAATGATGAGCACCGCGGTGGTGTTCCCAATGCATTAAGCAATGATTCAAGGCTCGCCCGACGACCGACATGCCGCCACAGCTCAGCAAAATCACCAATCAAAATAAACACAGATTCCGCTTCACCGTCGTGACCAGTGATGCGGAAACTTGTCAAGCGTCAAGTTACCATCAAGCCGACATCAATAGCTGCCAATCGACGTGCTAATCGTTCTATAATGGAGTTTTTGCGGCGTCCTCCGCCTCGAGTACAATCAAGTTTTTGCAGCCATTGTCGTTCGCCTTCAAGGCGCGTTGGCTTGAATTACTTAATTGAGATTTTTTTCGAGATGTCTATTTTTTTAAAGCCGTTTTTAATAGTGGGCTGGGAATTAAAATTATTATCAACGAAAAATTAAAGTAGTACGTACGTAACGTACTTAAATGATTTTAGACGGAATAAATCAGATGTATTGCCATAAAGCAGTAGTGTGTAAACATGAATCTATATTCCGGTTTGAAGGGTACTGTATCTAGTGAAATTATAGGACTGTTGGAGACTAACCAACGAAAGTCTCAAAGTAATGAGCGGCAAAGCAGCGATGTCCTGGGCTTTATTTTGCTACTCAAAGTTCTGTGTATCGCTGCAATGATTATGAACAGGCGTTATCTCTTACAATCAGGATAGCGAATCGTTCGTTTCATAACTTTTAAATAATACTTACTAAAAAAACTGTTCTGACCATAGCTGTCGTTTAACTACATTGAGGTAGTAGGAACCACTAGATTTCTGTACATTAACTGACGCTGTCTGAAACACAGAAGAAAATAAGAGAAATGTAATCAGCATAAGTTTTCTTTTCATACTATTACATAGGTAGGTACTGGTTACCCACTGGTTACTGAACACTAGTTGATGCTTAAAAGAAAAAAAATTAATAAAGGTTCAGAATTCTAATTGAGACTGAAAAAAAATCCTTTCTTTTTTTTCGTATCCCGTGCATTTGTTGCCCGACGCGTTCTTAATCGTTGTTGTAGTGAATTCGACACCCGTGCCGGCAATACGATACTTTGAAGAAAGCTTTACAATTCGCGGAAGGAAAAATTTTTTATGACCTTTTAAGGGGCTCCTAAATAGTTTATAGATCGAATACCGAGTTTTTGCAATGTTAAATGACTGATGGTATTGATGTGGATTTATTGTTTTATTTGTTAGCATATACCTATCATAAATAATGCTTGAGAATGGTTAATTTACTAAGTATTGCGTGAAGCAAAGAAAAGGTTAATAATTTATTGCGTGCTATACGTAGCTAAGTACTTATCTAAGTTATCATACATTTTGCGTTACTCTCGATGTTTAAAATCAAAAACTTACGTTTAGGCATCTGTCTCGTGTCTTAAGATAAGTACCTAAGTAGGTATAAGTAAGGAGACAAAATAAGAATTAGCAGTAGGTAGAAAGGGGTCCGTAGCTTAGTTACCAGGAACGTTGACCAGGTTAGAATCCTGACAGTTGGTGAAATCTATGATAAAATGAAAATGTAAAATATTTTTTTTGTCAATATGCCTTCCTCGTATTACTAGTATCTACTTATGAGAACAAAGAAAGCAACACAGCATTAAAGTGAAATTTTGTATTTGAGATACTTTTAGGTTCAACTTGGTGGTAGATCTACTTAGCAGGAGGTCGTCTAGGTAGGTACCTGTCATCGCAGTGGTCGCCAGATATTCTGCCACAAAGCAGTAGTGTGTAAACATTACTTTACCTATTACGATTTGAAGAGTATCTACTGCAGCTAGCGATATTACAGGGCTGGTGAGACTAACCATCGAAAGTCTCTAAGTAATGAGCGCCAAAGTTTGTAGTTTAGTAAAAAACTCCGATTAGTTCCGATTTCTTTCAAAATTAATGTTGTTATTTAGGATGTCGGGTCGGACCGCGTCTCGTACCTAGTGTTGCACTACGGCGCACGCTAGACTTGTAATTATTATGAATAGTTCCGTCGACACACAACGGGACTCAAGTATCACACGGAAACTGCGGGGAAAACACAAATACAGCCACCCTACTCACCCCCCCCCCCTCCGCGTGCCCTCCCCGCACGGCCACCCCCGCAAACACCGACATTTATGAAAATTTCATTTCTCGAAACGTCACCCCCCGCAAACTAAACTAAACCCTAATCTAACCGCGTAAAGCTTATTGCCACTTAATTTCAACAAGAAGGAAAACTTTACACTCCCCGTGCGATTTTAACACGTAGCGACATGAGTTTTAAGTCTATTTCGTATTAAATCCACGTGATTATGAGTGATGGTAGTTGAATTTTCGGTATAATGGCTCGCCAGGGATTAGGTTTCCCCAATTTCGGGGCGGTTTGTGAGACGCTGCAATAAATGGATTATTATGCAATCAAACGTCTCGTTGCTCCGAACATCCCTTTATAAACCGATGTAAGAGGATCTCATTTTAAATTATCGTGTTGGGAAATAAATACTCACGTATATCTTCTCGGCTAAGATACCTACGTGATTGATTTTATTTTATAACTGTAGGTACTAGCTGTTATCCGCGGCTTCGTCCGTGTGGAATCTAATAAAAAGTTTGTTTAGTTTGCACTGTATAAAATATCCTGTATGTTAATCCAGGCCATAAACTATATGTATGCAAAATTTCGTCCAAATCCGTTCAGTAGTTTTTGCGTGAAAGAGTAACAAACATCTACCTATACATCCATCCATTCTCAAAAACTTTCACATTTATAATATAGCTGCGCCCCGCGGTTTTACCCGCGTGGTGATGGATGATGTTGAAAAGTATCTTATGTTTTATTTCAGGGCCTAAAGTATCTACATGCAAAATTTCATCCAGATCCGTTCATCAGCCGTTCTGGCGTGATTGCGTAACGAACATCCATCCATCCAATTTTTCATATTTATAATATTAGTGGGATAGTAGGTATAAGTAGGAAGTAGAATAAATCTACCTTAAATAAAAAAAAATTACCTACTTATCTACGTAGTAATTATAAAAATTAAAATAAAAAGATTTCGTAATTAACTAAGCGTTAGGTACGTATCAAAAGAAATGAATTGTTTCAATACTTATTGATAGATATTTATTCTGTGCTGTTAGCGAAAATAAAACATTAAATTTGAAAACCGCATAAAATAAAACTATCTGTGACGATTTCGTGGCACAATCATGGCTATTTATATCTTCTAGTTAGAACCTTTATTATTACAAATTGAAACCAATTTACACGTTATTAATCAAAAACATTGTGTCCATGATAACAAAAGACCCAAGACAAATTAAAATTAGTGCCAAGTCATGCCATCTATCGTAGACCGGCTTCAACTTGTCGCTATGGCAACCACGCTCTGATTGGCCACTTTTGCTTTTTTACTTCGAAACTTAACGTCATATCTCTTACCAAGGCACAATTTATACACTACTTTAAAACGTTAAAAATAGAGCTTAGATTCGGTTGTGTGCTTAAATGTGTAGTGACTATTTAAGTGCAGTATTATTTCATGATTAGCTCCGCCCTTGTAGTGGCATGGCGGCCGTCGTCTCCGCGTCTTTTTACGCATTTTGTTTTCATTCTACATAATATCTACTCAGTGATGTGTAGATATATTACGCTAGAGTGATTTGTTTTTGTTAATTAGTGATGGGCTCAAGGCTTAATTAGTGAGATGGAGCTTGGAGCAAATGAGGTTTCATTTCGTCTAATTGTCTCAGATAAGTAAGTAAGGCGTTTTTGTTTGTGATTCCTAATTTGATTTTTTAATTCAATTAGGAATTTAACGTTGTTAACGATTTAATTTTTTTGGAGGTAAATACACAGGCCACGAATAGCCGGAATAACTTTTCTCTTTATTGAGATCAGTAGGAAAACTACTGAATTTAAAATTCGGCTTGTTGCTTTCAGGCATTACAATCAACCCCATTTAGGTACAGGGTTATAGGTATAGGTTTGGGTTATAGGTACCTACCTAATAGGCCTACTTCAATCAGCTTATTAAACTAATTATTGTGAACGATGTTTACTTGCTATGGGTGCATATCTGGAATCGAGATTAAAATATAAGTTTCTCCATACCTTCATTTGGTTAAGTGTCAATGAAAAAGTATCTATGGAACTGCTGTTTTTTAATTTTCTGAATAGCGGCTATAGTAATTAATGCAATGATTCCCATTTCGGATGACTATACCGCATGTTTATAACCCTAAAAGTATATTGTTTATCCATCGGATGTAGGACGACTTATGCTACATTTGTCTCTTTGTGTTCTTTATAGCTTTTAGTTATATCTATATCAGCGATTTTTAATACTATGATACTAACCAGCTAAGTGCAAGTTGATTTGCGCTTAACACGTCACCAACTTAAACACAAGATATTGAAATATGACTTGTAACTTTGACGATATCAATAAAATATTATATTGTATGAACATCAAAACTTTTGGCCAAAGTTTAACTTACACTTGCCGGTTCTTTTTCCATCATTGCAGTAAGGAATTTGATAAAAAAGACATCTATTAAAAAAAGATTAGCTCAGCAATTGCTTATTTTTGGTTAGCACAAGATGAAATCGGCCGTTTTTTGTCGTTATTTATTTTTAGTTATTTGCCTGAAAGGCAGGAACTGTGGCAAAGCACTCGCCACAGCTTACTCCTCGAATAAACAGGTGAACTGCAGTATCTCCACGTGGGGCGGAGGCCCGGGCCGGATATTAAGCCGCGTGCACACCGGCTCGCATTTCTCGCCAATTACGCGCCAGCACCGGCTGGTCGGATCGGTTACTACCTATTAATTTGCAATACGTATTCGAGGTAACTACAAATCCTATCTTCTATTCACTGCCCTGTTAGCTCATTAGGTAGAATATCTATGTGACGATAAATGTTTGTTTCGTCTGTATCTCACACAAATAAATAGCAACTTTTCTACAGCGCTATTTGTTTTTTTAAACTAACGTGATTCTCACACATTTTTGTTTTACTTATAGGTACGCGATTACTTACCTACGTTTAATTAGGTCGGATACTTTGACTATAATTTCAGTGACATCTAGTGGCCTTCTTCAAGGAGTCAAAGCAGAGTAGTTACCTTCTAAAAAAGCGCGCGCGCTCGTCTTGTAAGCAGGTATATTAATTTAAAAAGATTCAAAACACGACTGCCACGTAAAAGTACGAACAAAAGATTTAAAAAAAATGTGTTTTAATAGTTTTTTTTTTATATTTAAACTTTCGTTGCTGTTGTAATCAAAACTACTTTTAAGCGAAAATATTTAAAATGAACTTCCTTAAAGTAGCGCCTGAATCAATCAATTAAAATGTTTTTATTCACATTTCAAAATGGAGCCATACTGTCACAATACTGTTGTTTTATTTTTTTCAAAACCTTTATAGCCAGTGTCTCAAGATAATGTAAGAATTCTAAAGATACCCCATATATCCAAATCTGTTTAGGTATTTTAAAGTTATGGTGGATAAAGAAACTCACATCGATACACAGATGAACCCTGAAAACATTACACACGTTTTGGGCAGTCGGGTAAAATATCTGTAGCAAAAACCACGTCAAACCATCAAAAAATATTCATACATCTATTAACAAAAACTTAATTGGCATTTTTATCTATCAAATGAACAATACAAAATATATAGGTACGTACCTCTACAGAGCTTGTCCCACTTGGTTAACTGTAGCTAAATACAGAGCTTCTAACTGAAGCTTTCGCTGAATAGCGTCTCTTCGAACGCAGCGACACAGCTCGATGGCGATGCGATCGCGTTTCAATCGCATTTCTCGGCAATTACGCGCGCTCGGGGTCCGCCGCGCCGTGTGCACGGAGCCTTATCGATAGTAATGCCTACACCAGTCGAGGAATACAAGTAGACTGCCTAGCTCGGAGTTGAATAAGATTAGTCGTCCGTTTCAATTCATGCGTTGAATGAGGTAGGTACATGCTTTTTAGGTTGAGATGAGTGGGTAAAAAATCTGCCAAAACCTCTGCGCAGAAATGGCAGCTGAGGATAATGATGATAAGTTAATGCGAGGTAACTAAGTCTTCAAGTAGTAGTGGCCGATCGAACTCAATTAAGTTTTGATGTAAATTTGGCAATAGGCATGTCTTATCATCTTATATTTTCCAATTCCTTACATAAAGTAGGAAGTATTCTTGAAACTCACGTACAGTATATTATTTGATTGCCTAATTTTACTATAACAAGAATTGAAGTATTAATCACAGTTTAATTGTTAATTAAACTGTGTTCCAGTTTGAAGGGTAGCGAAATTACAGGGCTATTGAGACTAACCGTCCAAAATATCTAAGTTGGTGCATGAGTGCCATAACAGCGATGCCCTGGACTTTGTTTTGCTACTCAAAGTTCTGTGAATCGCTGCAATGGTCATGGACCGACATTATCTCTTACCATCATAAGAGCGTCTTGTTCATCTCATTACTTTTAATTATAAAAAACTTACTTAACAGTTAGTTCCTATTTCACACAAAACCCGAATGAAGTTTTTAAAACAAAGGTAGTTAAAGGACCGGAATGTAACGTAGGATATTTATGTTTCTGAAAGAGTATGAGTATTCACGGGCAAGCACTTATTCTGTTAGTAAGTCTACGCTACCGTAAAAGGAATCTTAAGCTCAATATCACGTGAATACCTAGCGCCTTGGAAGCTCCGTGCTCGGTGTTCGGTGCCTTGGAGGAACCAATTTCTCGCTTATTACCTTCGTGCAGACTAGACTTGCGGATAATCTATAGTATCTGTTAGGTATAATTCGCAATAGTTCTTAGCTCTACGTAATTTAGTGAAAATAATGTAAAACGGTGTAGTGATAGGTGACAATAGCCGTCAAAGGCATGCTATCTCGCGTGATGCTAACCGATGCGGAGTAAGATAGAGCACGCATACCTAAAGTAGAGGATGCTGATCAACACGTGATCAAGAAATACGCAGTTTTTTTTGCGTTTGTGTACTTTTTCCGAAGATCTTTCTGCAGAATTACAGCGTGAAGCCTTTTTAACTTGGTGTTTACGCATAACGTATTGGTTAGTTTACCATTAGATGAACCGTCATCGGCTTGTTTGTCGCTCTTTCTTAAAATAAAACATAAAAAATTCTGAAACATGCACCCGTATTTGTTTTAAATCGCCTCCACTGTTGTGAACGATAAAAGTCTAAGGTAAAATCTCAAAAAAAAAAAAAAAATCCTCACAGCTCACAACCAAATTAATAAATTACAAAACTCAATTCAACCAATACTCGTATTTCACTGTAAATTCATAAAATCATAACAAACTTGCAATCTCCCGGCGAACCGAGGACAATAAGCCCCCTGAGAGGAGGGGTGCAGGTTGGGAGTAAAGGGGGGTGTGGGTGTCCGGGCGAATTTTGCAATTAGCGTGCGTGCGCAAATTCCGGCCCCGGACGTAATAGCCACCTAGCGCCGGCCGGACTCCGACCGGAATTTACCGGACATGCCGTGATAAATCTCTCTCGAGTTCAGATCATTTTTATTGGGAAACGTTTCAGGGGTATTTTGCATCTTTTTAATCACAACTGCGTTGCAAATTGAAAGCGATCGAAGATGTACGGGTAGCAGGGTTTTGTAGAAAATTATTCCCATAGGTACCTATCTCAGTTATAAAACAATATTTTAATGTGTATGCTAATTTAGGTAAAAGGGTTCATTATGTTATCGGAGATCTTTAATGTAAAATGTCAAGAAAATGCAATATTGAAGTATTTTTAAAATTGTATTTAATTAAATTGTACATTTACTTTAAGCTAATAGCGTAGCGTTGATAGCTCAGTGGTTAGCGCAGCCGGTTCACACGCCGAAGAGCGTGGGTTTAAACTCCAACAATGAACTTGAGCTTCCGGTAAAAGAAAACATCGTGAGCTAACCAAACTTAGAGTATTTTCTACCAGTTTTCTAGTTGAAAATTTGCCGCCAAGCACCAAACAGTGTGTATTCCGGCAGCATCACTTAAAGGCCAATTCCATTCCAGGGCAGGTGTCTTTAATATCTTCTACCACACCGTCACTTAGCATAAAGTAAGCTGTGGCCAAACTATGTAGCTATGTAGCTTGTAACCGTTAAAAAAATCTTTGTTTGTCTGAAATAAATAGATTTATAGGTTTATTTGATAACAAACGTTAAAATGAAACAATGAAACCGTAGTACAATTAAGGCTTATTAAAAGTAACGGAGTCTTATGGAACACCGGTTGGGAAAAATGAGACTATCTCTTACGATGCCAAAGTATGGTCACCGTAGTTGACAGCGCGTCCAGCGAACTATACTCCTTATAGCTTATTTGAAAGTTATTTGGCCATTGGACCGGCTTTAACCGTTGTTATATCCTCAACTAATCCTCGACCCTTCCAGCCACGGAATACGCAGAATACTGTAACGATAGTTCTCTAAATAGGCCTGAAATATAGGCTTTCTCACAACAGGCTATGTGTGGAGCGAACTAAGGTATTTAACTATTGAATAAGACAAATTACATATTATATATAAGGGATGTCATTTTTAGATTTTCTTTGGATTGATATTCTTTTTATCAGTATTCACAACAGTACTTGGCTCAAATTGATATTTTGTCAACCATTGAATCGTGATGTAGATATTTGTTTGTCTGTTTATTGATATTTGTTTACTTGGTGGTAGATTTCCTTAGCAGGAGGTCGTCTAAGTAGGTACCACCGCAGTACTATATATTCTGCCGCCGAGCAGTAGTGTGTAAACATTACTGTGTTCCGGTGTGAAGGGTACTGCAGCTAGCGAAATTACAGGGCTATTGAGACTAACCATTCAAAGTCTGAGTAATGAGCGCTAAAGCAGCGATGCCCTGCACTTTATTTTGTTACTCAAAGTTCTGTGTATCGCTGCAATTATCATGGACAGGCGTTATCTCTTACCATCAGGAGAGCGATCGTTCGTCTCAAAACTTCCACATAAAAAAAGCCTTACAGATTTTTATTCAGTTAATCTCAATATAACAAAAATAGCATTAATTAAAATTGATTAGGTACGAACATGAAGTTTCTGAGTATTATGAGTTCTTAAAAAATGTTCTCGAAGTTGTGTGAAATCTGTCAACCTGTACTTCGCCAGCGTGGCAGAGTATGGCTTTACTAGTACCCCTATCACGATAAGAATGGACCCGCGCCCAGCAGATGACGGCAGGGGCTGAACAGGATCCGGAATTCAGTTTTTTTTATGGCTGACAGGCTGGGTTTTGACTACAGCTCACCTGATGTTAAGTGATTGTGTGGTCGAAGATGGTAAACACACCTCGCCTGAAATGGAACTGGCTCTCAAATGTAGCTGCTGGAACACACCGTTAGATGCTTGGCGGCAGATTTTCAACTTGAGGGTGGTAGCTAGCTGGCCGTGTACTAGACAGTACCCTACCACCATGATATGGTTTCCTCTCGATGTTTTCCGTCACCGGCAGCACGACCTCATTGCTGGGGTATGAACCCACGCCCTTCGGCATGCGAATCGACCGCGCTAACCACTGAGATATAATCGCTACATAAATTGCTTGGCAATACTGGCTAAATATGACCCTATCAATCACTTATTAGACTGATGATCGTCAGCATAAACAAACGTGATTGAAACATCAAACTATAGGGCTTTAGAATGGTTTAACCGTGTGCCAGCTGAAACCGTTTGTAACAACAAAACGAATTAAATTTTCTCTAAGAAGTATTCGCGACCCCTCCCGAGGCGAATCTGGTTGTGGCGACATACGGCATAATCAACTGATCCTACTTGAACACTCTAAGTACCCACTACCCGGGGATTATACACTTGGCGATATGTCGCGTGACCTCCCTCTCCGGGGTCTTACACGGAGGGAATGAAGGTATTACATAATTGGTTTCAAAGAAAAAAATAAATGACAGAATGCCATTACACGGTTCTGTATTTAAGGTATATTTTTAATGTAAAAGTAATGAGACTAATTAAACGTTCTCCTGATGGTAAGAGATAACGCCTGTCCATGACCATTACAGTGCTACACATAACTTTGAGTAACCAGGGCACCGCTGCTTTGCCGCTCATTACTTTAAAACATTCAATAGATAGGTAGCCTCAACAGCCCTGTAATTTCGCTAGCTGTAATTTCCCTTCAAATCGGAACACTGTAATGCTTACACACTACTGCTTGGCGGCAGAATATCTGATACTGCGATGTTACTTATCTAGACGATCTCCTGCTAAGGAAATCTACAAACTAACGAAGTAGGTAACTAACTTACTTACCATCTTCGTCCACATCGTCGCCCTAACGTATTATAATAAAGCGAACAGTCGGTAAGTGGATTTAATGTAGAGCACAAACAAAAATGTATTCTTTCCATATATTATATTTTTTATTCAATTACTGTCAAACATTGCGAAAAAGTTAACTACGTCCAACTAAGATTTATCGCTCGCCTTCCTCCCGAGCATTACAAACAAATTGACTTCAATAGATCATCATAAAACTCATACAAAACAATGCTAGCGGCCGCAGCGGCCGACAACTAGCGACAGTAATCGGATTTGCCTGATTTACGCACTCGACTCATGTGTAATAATCAATTTATGTGACAAACTATAAATTACTTTTGCGCATTATTATTTTTGCATTTATTTTAACCTCTACCACTAATGGCGTAAGGTACACTTTAGACAAACTTAACGACAAAACATAGCGCTTCGAAGGAATAGTGCAATTTTCTGATAATGCTTTTTTGTGTGACCGTATTGCAAAGTGATAAGGTATGTTATTGGTTGTCCTGGTAGTGGCGTGGTCAGCGGGCCCTTGAAAGAGATATCGGGGTGCATGCGTGTCCCCTATTAATGTACTGGTACAATGAGTTAAAAGTTTTAATTCTGAACGATGGATCTTTTTATTAGTAAGAATGGCTTATAGAAAACTAGCAGTGCGTTGCGGATTTACCCGCTATCCTAAAAGTACTTTTAGGATAGCGGGTAATCCTTGCGGGTTAATATCGGATTAAAAACTCTGATTCGTGTCAAAGGTGGCCGAGAAGCAGACGGATTGTCTGATGGTATGCGAAGACTGTTGAATATTTACAATATAAGGGACACCACAATACATTTCTTTTGGAGAATTTTTGAAGATTACAAGGCTGTTCATACTAACCATCGAAAGATTCAAAGTTCTGTGTATCGCTGCAATGGTCATGGACAGGCGTTGTCTATTAACATAAGGAGAGCGTCTCGTTTGTCTCATTTTATCTTTACATAAAAAAAAAAAAACCTAAATACTTACCTGCAGAGTTCAGAGATTAGTAGAGTTAGCCAAAGAAAAATCAATTTGAAAATAAAACAGGCACTTCATTAATAAACACGCATTTATCTTAATAAAAGCTTTCTCATTGTAGAGTTGATTACAAGACACGAGTGCCCCAAACATTAGCGCCCTAATCCCCGCCCTAATCAAATAAACACCATAAACGTTCACATCACATACTCTACGCGGCGATTATCCGGGGACTCTGCGCGTGGTACTCATAGGCCGGGAGACGCGGTCTCACTCAGTCACTAGTAGAATTAACAGCACTAACGTTTACGAGATATCTATATATTATTTGATAAAAAAATTACTGACTGCTCTGTAGGTATGTAAAAATATTAATTGGTTTGTAGAAACATTTGTCACTGGAGATATAAATTTAAAATAACCTGTTACTCGAATCGACATGATTATAGTGTGCTCTAATTGTGATGCTCCAAAAAATCAAAATCAAAATCAAAAAGTCATTTATTCAGTTTAGGCCCTGGTAAGGCACTTATGAACGTTAAGTTACATGTTTGAATCTACCACCGGCTCGTAATTACACTTCAACTGAGAAGACTCCGGCAAGAAACTCAGCAAGGCATTTTTTTGTGGATCTTTCTTTTCATATTAGGATACAGTTTACAGTTATAAATATTAATACATACATTATGCTTACTACAATTGTCACTTAGCCAGGGGGATGCAAGTGCAGAGAGAAGCTACTACAACCATATATTCCTGTCTTCCACGTAATGAGCCACCTTATAGTAGATTATTTGGATATTTGTTGTTCCATCACGCAAAAACGGGTAAATGAAATTAAGGACACATATAGTTTATTACCTGGAGAGTATTGCTTATTTGTTACTTACACATATTTCACTTCTTTCTGAACCTAATTCTATAGCACAAGCGGACAAAGTCGCGGCTGTAAGCCATTAGAGTGATAAATTATTCAGCAAAAATACTGTTTTTATAAATTTGTTATTAAAATTAAAATTAAAAAAAAAATTGTGCAACCTTTCGTAAAAAAAAGTTGACCGTCATAGGACGCCCGGCGATGTTAAACAGTACGCAGCTCTCCCAATAATCAACGAAGTGTACCCTTTAAAATACGCGCACACATAGACACGAGGGAAATGCGTGTCGGCATACGAGTCAATTTTACTGCCACTTAAAATTTTTTTTTTTTACAGTTTATTGCTAACGAAATGTTTAATTAAAATATTGAATCACTCGTAACTAAACATGGCACTTGGTGCCTGACTACCAATTGATAGCAGTCGGTAAAGCCATCTATAATTCGCGCATTACTGGGCCGCAAGCGGCGCCGGGGGCGCGCGCCTCTCCGCATGTCGGGGGTAGTTTTAACTGTCGAGGTCAACGGGCGTAAGAGATATTAAAGGATCTGAGGAAATGTTGTTACCAACCTGTCGAGTCCCACCGCTGGACTCATTCAAACGCATATTTGATTGGACACATATTTTTACAATTTGAAAATAGTTTTACGCCAACAATCTTGCTTAAATGAAATCGACGTACTAGATACGTGAATGTACCCACACTTCGTGTCGTGTGACACCTACTCATACATACTAGCAGTTTCCTTAATTAAAATTCAGCAATTTTTTACCTATTGTACGATTCCAGGCTAGATATGTTTACCATCTTCGACTACACAGTCACTTAACATCAGGCGAGCTGTGGTCAAACACCCACCCTATGAGCAATAAAAAAAATAAGTCTAAAAAAACGGAATTCTAGTAAATAAGCTGCCAAGTGTGATTAAGCTGGACATGTCTGCCGAACAGGGAGTTATAGGCGAAAACCATCACCAACTGGTGAGGTTAAACGGCCACCAGGCCGCCCTAGAAGACGGTGGAAAGATGAGCTCGATGCGCACGATAAGGATTAGATCGAGGTACGATGTGGTCTAGGATGGAGCAAGATTACCTAGAAATAACCACGATTTGATGACAGCTATGCACTTTTTGAAAAACATAGACAAGGAGTGCCACATCCTCACCGCCTGTGCATATTTCTTTGCATCGCGAATCAAACGACCCCGCGAGCAAATACGCGGGAAGCAGCTTGTATAAGATAATAGAATTGCATTACATTATTATTTTAGTATTTGCAATCTGTCAAGCATTGCAACCACCAGAGTGAAAATGTAAGCCACATTATAGTCTAAGTCCAATTACCGCGAGCGGCAGCGGTGCACGCGCGGCCCCGGTGCGTGCCGCGCGCCTGCGCAGCGGCGTTTTTCTGTAATGACGGATAATGGAGCTTTGTGTTCTTCAGTTAGAATTAAACGGTAAAAAAAGAAGTTGTGGTTATAGTTCACTAGTATCACCAGCCTCGTTTTTTACACAACTGCCCAAAAAAGTAAAGTAATGTTTTCAGGATTCATATATGTAGGTATGTGAGTTTCTTTATCCCACCAAAACCCAAGAGACAGTAGCTATAATTACTTTTATTTAAATTCATATATTGGTGGACATTCGTGTTTTTTAATTTTCTAAATTTGAGGGAAGCATAAGAATTTAGCACTGGCTTCAATCTTCCAAGCCCACCGTTGGGCGACTATGGGCGTGCCCGTTGGCATAGATCAAGTGTCCTGTAGTAAACAACATAAGAATAGAGGCCGGAGGGCCGCCATTTTATAAAGACCGATGGCTTTTGTAGCTTGACTGGATGCTCGCTTTGTGTGATGAGGAATGTTTGACTTGTTTGTGTAATTGATATGAGAAGAACAAAAATTTGCCGTCGAATTATATAATTCTACAATAAACTTACCACGATTGCT
The DNA here is from genome assembly GCA_950106695.1 of Biston stratarius. NCBI lineage: Eukaryota > Metazoa > Arthropoda > Insecta > Lepidoptera > Geometridae > Biston > Biston stratarius. Next base: position 13,181,698 of record OX467106.1, read on the forward strand.
ATTTAGGTACTTCCAAATAAGATACAAACTTTCTTTTTATATAAAATTAATATTGCTCTGCTGATGGTAAGAGATAACGCCTATCGATGACCATTGCAACGATACACAGAACTTTAAGTAGCAATTAACAAAGTCCAGGGCATCGCTGCTTTGGCGTTCATTACTTTGAGACTTTCCTTTGTTAGTCTCAATAGCCCTGTAATTTTGCTAGCTGCAGTACCCTGCTTGGCGGCAGAATATCTGGTACTGCAGTGGTACCTAACTAGACGACCTCCTGCTCAGGAGATCTACCACAAAGTATAGTGATAGCTAGTCAGCCGAGTACCAGAAAGTACCCTACCATCACGCATTGGTTTCCTCACGATGCTTTCCTTCACAGGCAGCTCAAGCTCGTTATTAAGATTTGAACCCCGCCATTCGACGTGTGAACCGACCGCGCTATCATCGCTACCAAATAATTATTTCTTGATATAAGTTAGCTGTTGTTAGCTGACATTTTAGTAATAAGAAAAAGTGTTAAAACTTGACACAAAAATGTTTTAATTTTGCTTAACGTTTGCTCATAAAAAATGCTCGTAACATAACTATTTCTTCATGTGCGTGCTCAGTAACGTCTACCAATAATTACCAGCTTGTTATTTTAAAGTTCACCGGTCCGTGGAGGCTCGGCGCGCCAGGGCCCGTGTAACGCGCTCTCTAACTGATTAGTAACAAATCACCGCCTCGAGCGACGTGACGCCGGGCGGCGACATGCGCTCGAGCGGGCGACGCAACTATTCATAATTATCATGAAGTGAAGAAGGCTGATATCGTGTTATTATGGAAAAAGTAATGAGACAAACGATACGCTGGTGGTAAGAGATAACGCATGTCATTTACCATTACAGCGATACACAGAGTTTTGAGTAGCATAACAAAGTTCAAGGCATCGCTGCTTTGACGCTCATTACTTTAAGACATTGGATGGTTAGTCTCAACAGTCCAGTAATTTAGCTAGCTGCAGTACCCTTCAAATCGGAACACAGTAATGTTTACACACTACTGCCTGACGGCAGAATATCTGTTGCTGCGGTGGCACCTATACCTAGACGACCTCCTGCTAAGGAAATCTACCATCAAGATACTAGGTTGTTATGATAATTCTGAATATCTGTTATCTATATCAGAGGATGCTGAGTAAGTTGTAACGAGGTCGGTTCACGCGCTGAAGGGCGTGGGTTCAAACTCCAACAATGAGTTGCCGGTGAAGGAAAATATCCTGAGGAAACCATAGCATGTGGTAGCGCGACTTCTAGCGCCGTTTTTTAATTAATTTGGTAGCCATGTCCAAGTGGGTATATTTGCGTGATCTATCCTACGTGTCCACATTGTTATTTGTGACAATTAGTGCAGAGGCTGGCGCCGCCGCGTGCCGGCGCTGACCCGCAGAACATCCCCCCGCTTGTGCAGTAGGGTCGCTAACGAGAGAGATTCCCGGCGCCCTGCTGCGCGCGCGTGTTGTCCCCTTGTTGCAACTATCTTGTTATTGTTGTAATTGTTGTTGTGTTGTTAATGATGCTTTTTTATTTGAATCTGTGGCTGTTTTCTTGTAATGGACTTGGTATTAGGGATTGATGACGTGCGAAATGAAGGGTCTCTTTGTATGTTAATGTGGGAATTTTATCTGATAAATATATGTACTTACTAACCGATACCAGCAATAAGACATAACAAAACTTCACTTTTTGTGATCAAATCAACAACTTCGCTAAATTGCAAGTTTTCTAGCATACCATGAATAAGAATCTACCTCGCCTTTACGAGTATTATGTATGTAAGTGGTAAAGTTAGCATCGCGCGCAGCCTCCTGCAGATGCCTGCCCGGCGCGCGAGCTGGCGTGAGTTTAGAAGTTAATAATGGAGCGCCTAGTTAGGAGTTCTTACAGTTCCCGACTCCCGCTCGCGCTATTTATTTAACTTAGCGCCTGCTCGAGGCGAACTTAGATTAAAAACTAGGAAAGTACGGCCAACTTCATTGAGTCTGTGATAATCAAGTTACATATTTATTAGTCTGTATAGAAAATTCTACTTGCCTTATCAGCATGCTTGGTTTAAATAAATAAATATCGTAGGACATATTACACACAGTGCCATCTGACCTCAAACTAAGCAAAGTTTGTGTGATGGAAGTCAAATAACTGATAGAATACATAAATACTTTTTTTTTGTAAATAAATTTTTATAATACATACAGAACACACAGACACAGAACAAACATTTGTTTATACCATAAAATGTTTGTTCTGAGCGGAAATCGAGCCCACGCCCTACAGCTCTTAAGCAGACATACTACCAATGAGCCAACTGAAAACGGGGTTTCCTCACGATGTTTTTCTTCACCGGCAGCTCAAGCTCATTGTTCGGGTTTGAACCTACGCCCCTCGGCATGTGAACCATCCGCGCTAACCACTAACTGAGCTATCATCAATATGGTGGTAGAGTATTTTATAGTACTCGGCTGGCTTAGCTACCACTCTCAGAAATCATATTGAAGATCTACAGCCAAACACCTATCGGTGTGTTCTGGCATCTTCACTTAATTCAGTTCCAATCCCAAGTTATATGTGTTTACCATCTTCGACCACACAATAGGTAAACTACGGTCATACACTTAACCTGTCACCAGTAAAAAAAGTATTTTGAATGTTATTGAACACCTAATATTAGTACCAACTTTAGAGCCAACTTTACTTACAGAAACTTCAACCTAATCTGCCGAGTAAACCCGAGCAGTCGGTGCCCGCGTACCTACTCCGTAACCCTTCAAGCAATACATGTGAATAGCAAAACAGAATAACGAGGACCATTTCTCAGGCGGTCCCGTCGACCTCTCGGAATAGTTTTGTGGTCCCACAGACCCCTGCAACCCTTCAGGGGTATAAGGAGCCGTCCAATTTGTGCCTTTCGTGTGCTATCAACAAATTGGAGGGCGACGCGTTTTTTGTAAATTTTTCAAAGGTTGTTTGGCCACTGGAGCGTCTTGAAGGACGCGGACTCAGCATTGTGCGAGCAGGCGCCTCTCACTTATACATGCGAGTGGGGCCGCGGCCGCCGCGCGCCGACAACAGGTTGGAATTTACTACAACTCTGTGTTTATTTTGCAAAGTAGTTTTGTAGCGATGGCTCAGTGGTTAGCGCGGTCGGTTCTAAGTCCAACAAAGAGATTGAGCTGCCGGTGAAAAAAAAACTCGTGAGGAAACCATAGCGTGGTTAGAAGTTACTTTCTAGTACTCGGCTGGCTAGGTACCACCCTCGAGTTGAAAATCTATCGCCAAGCACGTAGCAGTGTGTTTCAACATCTTCATTGGAAACCTAGTTCCATTCCAAGCTATGTTTACCATCGTCGACCACACCGTCATTTAACATCAGATGAACTGTGGTCAGAAACATAGTACGTCAGCCATAAAAAAAAAAATCACAAATAAATAGTAATTGAAAATATCTCAAATCCGGAACAGTCACACATGGAATATAACTTCGTGGGTTACCTAAATCTCTCATCATTCTCATCAGCCTACCGAACGCCACTGCTAGACTCTCCCAAGACACGCCACTCAGCTCAGTCTTCGACTTTTCGTTTCCACCCACCGCCAGCTGCCCTACGTATATCGTCACTTCATCTAGTCTCAGAGCGTCCTACAAAATTTCTCACGGCATTAAATATGCCTACCTATTGCAATAGAGGTACAAACTAGACTAACGACCGGCTTAAAAGAACAAAATAGAATATGGCGCGTCTTTTTCCCGTCTTTATTATTTTTGTTTGTTTCCTAGTTTTCCTATTTAGACCTTTATCGGTAAAGACGCACAAGCCGACGATTTACGTCTAATCGTTGTTCCGTCTGAATAAACAGTATTCAGCGGCCGGCAAATAACCGGATAGATGTAATCCGGCAGTGCGCTCGCCGGGCACCCGGCCGTCACGCCGGCCCGGTAAATAACCGGGCCCTGCGCTAATCCACGGTAGTCGTGTCCTCTCTCGCTTGTTACTGATGAGATGAAGCGAAGCGAATACCTTTCATAGTGACATATTACATAGGTACTAGCGTTCCAACGCGGCTTTGTCTTCGTCGAAAACATCAACATATACTGCCATCAGGAATAATATAACTTTTAATTTTTTATGTATATCCTTTTGAATGGAATTCATCTTCACTAGGTGGAGTTTCTTAGCAGAGGTTATATCGGCGGGTATCGCTGAAGTATCAGATGCTCTGCCGCCAAGCAGTAGTGTCTAAACATTACTGTGTTGTAGTGTGAAGGTTCTGCAACTAACAAAATTACAGGGCTGTTGAGACTAACCATGAAATTGCTCAAAGTAGCGAGCGCCAAAGCAGTGATGCCCTGGATTTTATTCTGTTCCGCAAAGTTCTGAGTACCGCTGCAGTGGTCATGGACAGGCTTTGTCTCTTTCCATTAGGAAAGCGTTTCGTTCTTTTTACTTTTACCTTAAGAATCTAAGTTCACAAACAAATTAACAAATGATATGTCTTTATATTGAGTATAAAGTTTGGTGTACCTCACAGTACACGGATCATTTTGAACCATTTAGAAACTTACGATACTATCTCTGTTATCTGTTACTCTCATTTACTTTTTATAAAAAAGACGTGGACAAAATTAAATTCACATGTTCGGAATATTACATGGGACGAGAACACAATGGAACGGGAACGGTTCTAAATACAAGACTTGTTCATTTCAGCTCATCTGCAAAATAAGTGACAACCTACATTCATTAGGTTAAACTAAAACACTACTCTGAAGACATGCATGGAACTTTTTTTAGCTCTGAACGATTAATCTAGTAAGACTAAAAAATAACTATATAAGTCTCAATCATATCGCAAACAATATGATATGCGCCGAGGATGGAGCACGTTGATCTAGAAGAAATCTATTCACTTTAGCCTTAAAATGCCCAAACTGTAGATCATAAAGAAACCGGCCATGAGTTTCATTCAGAGACAGAAAGAAATGAGTTACATTATTAATTTGTATTTTTTTTAAATTACTTTTGTATATGTCCTTAATGTAGCAATGGATTGCAAATAAAATTATGTTGAATAATTATATATTATGTTTAGTTGTGTGAATAGTTTTGCTAAAGCGAAGGCCGGCGCGGTCGGGCAGGCAAGAAAACTGAAACGTGGAGCCGGCTGCAACTAGTTTACAATATCCCACAGCCCACTTTGTAATAACTGGCATGTCGAAGCCAGACTTTGTTCAGGGAATTGGCTGAACATAATTAATACAATACAAACACAAGGAAAATATAATTGAATGTATTTGCGTGTCGAATGGCAGTTCTCCATGCTGCGACAGTTAATTGTGTTGGCACAGTTGCCGCGCCGCTATCCATTACCGGCATTGTGCGAGCGCCGTGAAACCTGACGGGCTAATATTTGCGTCTGCTTCGCATTTTGTATATCATTTCGTTTATTTATTATAAGTGCAAGGTGCTCGTTCGTTCTGAAGCATTCATATATCAACACTAGCTGAGCCTGCGACTTCAGTCGCGACACGTGAAAACTCTACTTCCCGGGCAACAATTATTCACTCGTTCAACAATAAAAAAAAATTTTTTTTTTGCTGACAGGCTAGGTGTTTGACCACAACTCACCTGATGTTAAGTGACGATGTGGTCGAAGATGGTAAAGCACACCTAGCCTGGAATGGAACTGGCTCTCAAGTGAGGCTACCGGAACACACCGTTAGATGCTTGGCGGCATATTTTCAACTCGAGGGTGGTAGCTAGCCAGCCGAGTACTAGAAAGTACCCTACCACCAATCAATAAAAATAATAAATAATGCTTTTCAGCAGTGAATATTACTTTGAGGTAACGCATACAAAGTTGAGCGCAGGTTAGCTATTTTACACTATTATATGTATAGACTGAAATATAGTTTCAAAACGTAGTAAGTAGACGTAGAATACGTGTGTACTAAATTGATTCGCTTGTCCATTCCCAGTTTAATATGAGCCGTGCACTCAAAGCTTTACATTTCGGGATTTATGTTATTTTGGACGTCTGTACTGTGGGTGTTGATGTTTGTCATTTCCGAACCACCAAACAGATGAAGATAAAAAAAAAAAACAATTTTTCGAGTACCGTCTTTATGATAATAACGAAATAAATTATATCGCACTATGCGTTAAAAATTATTGCTATGTAAACATTTTGACTTTCACCCCAGGACTCACAGCAACTGTTCCCAATTTCAGAATAAATTGTTTCTAAAAATTTACCGCAGTACTACAATCATGCCAAGTTTCATACAAATCCCTTTCATACAAAAGCTTTTCAAGATACAGACAGACAAAAATTAATTAAATTTTTGCTTCAATATCGATAATAAAGTACCCTCCGATAAAAAAAAACTAAATATTTTTAATGTGCAGAATTTGACATCCACCAGTTTATTATAGGTATAGCTTGCAACGCCAGCGGCTCGCCCGCGCGTCTGCAAACAGAACCGAATGAAAGCCGGCAAACAGGAATGATTTAAGATATTTACTTTTTTAAGTATTTGTATTTCTGGGCACTTACAATTATAATAGATTTTGTTCGACGCATTCACGTGTTAACGATTGCTTCGTTAACGTGCTTCCATTCACACAGCGAGCCCACAACACGGGGCAATAACACAGTAGATCTAGTCGCAATCATTATACAAACAAAACATCATTATATTGGTTACCAAGCGAAATGTTAAATTGGCAATGACGACGGAGGATATGGCTTCAAATCCCTACATAGAGCTTGAGCTACCGGTGAGACTAGAAAAACATCGTGAGGAAATTCAAGCATGGCGGTAGGGTAATTACTTCTTCCTAGTACTCGGCTGGTTACCACCTTTAAGTAGAAAAATCTGCCGCCAAGCACATAACGATGTGTTCACGTAGTCTCAATTGAGAGCCAGTTTCATTCCTGGTTAAGTGTATTTACCACCATCGAAAACATCGTAACTTAACATCAAAACATCATGCCGATCAACCACAACAAAAATAATTAAAAATACTAGTGGCAAACATAAATAAAAATAATGAATGAATAAAACAGTAAAAATCTACATATTACAGTATCAAAGAAATAATGTTCAAATTGCTGTATCACATTTCAAAATGTTTCCGAAAGCCATTTTTGGCTCATTCGGGCTATTTCTTAACTAAATGTCTCCAATGTATTCACGCAGTAAGAAAATCAAAAAAGTTTAAAGAATAAAAACATTCAACGTGCGCTTATACCGAAAAATACTTATTAAAAACAAATAACACACATCGATCATAACGAATTGCAACAAAACAATCAGCTAAACTATATCGGAAGCGCACCTCTACCAGCATAACGAGTCGATTAAGCAAATCGATTGTTCCGCGTCGCACAATCGGTTGTAAAATCGATTAGCGCATAATCGGATGGAACAAAGCGTCACGAGGCTGGCGAGTTCATTTGGTAATGCGGCGCCGGCTGTCACGCGACGAGACGCGCTTTAATCACGTAATGAAGCCTTTGGACGCGCAGCCCAGAAACGAGCGGCTATCGTGACTGTTCTACGTTTTAGGGTTGCTAGAACACAAACACTTTTAAGCTCCGAACACCGCCCGTACGTAGCAAATCTGACAATTTTCTACAGGATTCATTTCAGACAATGTGCTACTGATCTTACGACCCCGTACCATTTGATTTTTTTTCTCCATTGTTTTTTATTTCATACTAGCGACCCGCCCCCTCTTCGCACGGATGCAATGTAGATATTAATGTGATGCATATGCATGTATTATACATATAACCTTCCTCTTCAATCACTCTATCTATTAAAAAAACCGCATCAAAATCCGTTGCGTAGTTTTAAAGATTCAAGCATACATAGGGATATAGGGACAGAGCGACTTTGTTTTATACTATGTAGTGATAAGTGTTGTCTATATTCTATTGCCTTTTGTGTGTAATGTTTTCAGGGTTTGTGTATGTATAAGTGATTGTCATTACTCCACCATAACTTTAAAATGCCTGAACAGATTTGGAAGGTGTACCTAACATTATCGTGTCCCGGTTTGAAGGGTACTGCAGCTAACGAAATTACAGGGCTGTTGAGACCAACCATCGAAAGTCTCAAAGTAATGAGCGCCAAAGCAGCGATGCCCTGTACTCTGTTTTGTTACTCAGTTCTGTGTATCACTGCAATGGTCATAAACATGCGTTATCTCTTACTATCAGAAAGGCGTCTCGTTCATTTCATTACTTCTCTTAAAACAAACTTAATTAAGAAAATTAACAACATGTATGCCCATACGAATCACTAGTACCTAATGATGTAAGGATTCTAACGATACCTTAACCATCCAAATCAGTTCAGGCATTTTCAAGTTTATTGCCAGAAGGAAGCGTGCCCGGTATGCTGGCAGTAATGCCTACAATTAGTTCTACAATCCTTTATCATTTTAAACACAATGACGACTTAAAATGTACCATTAGAAAGTGCCATCCCCGCCTGGTCGGCTGAGTAGCGAGCGGTGCGATTTGTTCCAACACATCATTTGTCTGTAGCGAGTAAACGTGGAGGGGTCTTATCGCATCACTGCCGCGCCATTTCTGCCTAGTTTTACATAATTTAATAATAAAGTCGTTTTAAAATGTTTATGGCGCGATCTAAAAGTAACAGTACATTTTTTTAAACGAATTATCATTATTATTTCTTTTCAATATTCGAGGAGTAGACGACAAATTCAGTTAGTATTAGAAGATTTTTTTATGTATGATGAATAGGCTTGCGTTTGATGGCCATCTCACCTGATGTTAAGTAAGGACGCGATCTACGAAGGAGCACGCTTGCCTAGAAGATATCAATTCAGTATACCTAGACTTGAAGACACCCAGATTATGTATCAGGGTAAGATTTGCGCTGTTAGTTAATGTTATACGGCTGGGGTCGGAAATCAAATTTCATTCGATTGAATTGAAGTCCTGTCAAACTGAATACGCGAATACTAAGTTGTCACCGGAGATTTTGATGAAATAAAATCATCTAAATAGTTTAAAAGCTTTGAGCTGAACAAAAGTGTTTTTGTTAAATTCCACGCGGAGGAAGTCGCGGGTAATAGCTGGAATATCAATAAAAACTACCGTCAAGCAATGTTAGAAGTCTTCGGGCGGCACATTAAATCTGACACTAGGGCTGGCCACGCAGCTTACTCACTAACGTAATAGCTCGATTATGTACTTATGTCCGTTCTTCATGATTTCCTCAGCTCCCATACCCCTCGTGCGCCCCCTTGCACCCCTCCCGTGGCTTCAGGCTCCTGATGTATCGGCCCGTTGATGGAATTACGAGCAATGCGGAAAAGTTACTTGATTTAATGATATTTATCGTCGAGGGTGGACGCTGAATAGTGGCGGCACTTGATTTAATTTGTCCAGCGACCTTGTACTCGAGTTGTGGAAAAGTTAATCTAGTAAATCACTCGATTCAATATGGATACCACTATTATTCGACCGCCAATATCATAGCTTCGAAAATAGTTTGTACAAAATTACTATTATACCTTATATCCTATGTAAAAAGGCTTACTACAAAATATCAGATTATCTAGACGATAAAAAAGCTTGGGACGAGTTTTGCTCCAACTCGAAAACTAACAATCTAACAAGGTAAAGGTTTCTTGTTCGCTTCTTTACTTTACCTCAAAAAGATTGAAGTGAACGAAAGATCAAAGTGATCACTTTATTTCCTAGTTTTAAGTATGTTTATAATTTGTGACGTGTGACGTGTCCAAGAGTCCTGTAAGGTCTAAAGGAAATAAAGCACTTTGAGTTTTGAGTTTTGAGTTTTTTTGATTGCTAAGTAATAGAGTATCGTTCAAACGTTTTTTTTTTTTTTTAATCAGCTTGAAAATCTTTAATACATTTATTACAAGTTTTTATTAAACTTGCAATGTTCGTATGTACATTTGTAAATAAGTTGTCCGTTTCATAATTTGTAAACCATTTTTCGACTACTTGCTGGTTTCCGATTGAGCTGAAGTTTGACACACTTATGTAAGTTCCGTGGTAATGCAATATTATGGTACCATCTAGCTGATCTGATGAAGGATCTAGGGATTGCAACTCCCTAATACATACCTAGTGACCTAAGACAGTCGAATTTGAGCTAGTATTATTTGTTATCACGAGTACTTTCCACTGCACATGACAAATTAGTTTTTAGTCATAAGTTCAGTTATTTTTTAAATAAAAGCTTATTTGTAAAATATACTTTCAATATATACATATATAAATAAAATCGTATCATGGACATTGGACACGGCTGTGCGTACGTGAATACGTATTTTTGAAACATTTAGAACTCCTTCGGATTTCCTTGTTTCAAGTCCTCACTCAACGTTCTTTGATTCCTTTGAGCCATCAAGTGGTGCAACCACGTGTTAGATGTGGATGCTAGATATGTAGCTGCAACACCAAACCGTACCCCCCGAGTTTGTTAACAGTTTTATTGAATGGGCTTCCACTGTGGAAGCAAATATAAAATATGTATTCAAGTCCAAAACCTACATTTGTAGCGATGATAGCTCAGTGGTTAGCGTGATCGTTTCACATGCTGAAGGGTATGGGTTCAAACCCCAACAATGGGATTGAATTGCCGGTGAAGGAATTATAGCAGGGTATATTTGGTAGGGTATTTTCTAGTACTTGGATGGCTAGCTACCCCCCTTTCAAGTTGAAAATTTGCCTCACTTAAGAGTTAGATCCATTCCAGGCTAGGTGTGCTTTACCATCTTCGACCACACCATCACTTAACACCAGGTGAGCTGTAATCAAAAACCTAGCTTGTCAACCATTGAAAGAAAACAACTATCGGCAGAGGGCTTTGACGATGCTTTTGAAATTAGTTTTGAAAAAAACGCTGTTCGTAATGATGATATGAAGTTCGAGCAGCTAACTCAGACACCTACCCACACACTATTGACAACAAAACATTGATTACGCTGCCATAGAATCAAAGAAAATAATCGAATATACCAACAATACAGCCTCGCATTGTTGCCAGAATGATGTACGAGTGTAACACTTCGCATCCTAAACAAACACGCGCCTGCGTCCGCGGCCACTCGCCCAATTAGCCGTGTAATACTCGAATAATATTCGAATCGGAGGTGATGTAGAGCCTACTCTACTTTTGTGTATTTTAGAAATTATAGTGTAAATAAAATGGTTTAATCCCAACGTCCCGCGAACGTTGCCGTTGGAATAGCAGCCGAGTGAAAACGCAAGAAAATTAAAATCAAGTCTTAGTCTAAGCCATATTTAGGTCTTTAACTGTGTGTGATTAAGGCGTGGGTGGGTCTCCTAGCTGGTAACAACTGCTGTTTAACCTTTTGCTACAAGGATTACCTGCAAACCAATATTAAATGCCTCAATTACTATGTCCTTCGATACGTATGAAGCAAGTAATTGACTCATGTATACATGAAAGTCAGGCTGTTAACGGGCTATTTTTAATGTTAAAGTAATGATACGCTCCCCTGATGATAAGAAATAACGCCTGTCCATGACCATTGCATTGATACACAGAACTTTGAGTAACAAAGCAAAGTTCACGTCGCTGCTTTGGCGTTCATTACTTTGAGAAATTAGATGGTTTGATAGTCTCAACAACCCTGTTATTTCGCTAGCTGCAATACGCTTCAAACCGACGCGTCGGATATACAGAAATGTTTATACACTACTGCTTGGCGGCAGAAAATCAGGTACTGCGGTGGTGCCTACGTAGAGGAACTGCTGCTAGGAGATCTACTACCAAGTTGAAACGTATCTTTCTATTTCTGCGTGATAAGTTCTCGTGATTGAATGAAGTAAAATAAGTCTTAGTCACACTTAAAATCATTTGAAGAACGTCGCAGGCAAGTCCGACCAGATCCTCATAATGTCGTGGTGCCTTTTTTAAAAGCTTCGGAGTTTTAGAAACAACATGAAGCTAAAAATTCCCCTACATTACATCTCTTGCTTGCACTTGCGCGTATAATTCGGTATGTTATCATTATAGCACTGTTTTACTTTTTGTTTTACTTGGTGGTAGATTTCCTTAACAGGAGGTCGTCTAGCTAGGTACCACCGCAGTACCAGATATTCTACTGCCAAGCAGTAGTGTGTAAACATTACTGTGTTCCGGTTTGAAGGGTACTGCAGCTAGCGAAATTACAGGGCTATTGAGACTAACCATCTAGTCTCAAAGTAATGAGCGCCAAGGCAGCGATGCCCTGGACTTTGTTTTACTACTCAAAGTTCTGTGTATCGCTGCAATGGTCATGGACACGCGTTATCTCTTAACATCAGGAGAGCGTCTCGTAGTCTCATTACTGTTACATAAAAAAATAAAAACGGTAACCTGTTCACACTTGAATTTTTTTAGACAACAATGTACATCGAGCATTATGTATTCAACAGGTGAAAGTGTGTGTGTGTTGTGTGAGTGTAAGTGCGTGCGTGAGTACGTGTGAAAATGTCAGTCGCTGTAAAGCTATTAGCAACAAAACTAATTCTTCCAGTGCCAATGTTCTCTCTATATATATGTAAGTCTAAGCAGACACCATCGCCAGACAAGCTTCAACGAGCCTCTTATTATCCCTTATTATTTCAAATATTATATTGTTGCCATTATTCAAAGAACCGCATAATATATTTGTATTGGACGCTAATGAACGTGTAGGCACCTTATTCACGTACAAACTTAACCTTACACTTACTCGATCTTTCGTCAAACAAACTTGACTCTTAAACACAAGGCATAGAAGTCGAAGTTTGTCGAATTCGATATCGAAGATGCGCTGGTAAGTTGGCGTTGCAGACAAAGAGTTGACATGGGTTCCATCTCGTGTGTCAGCTGAAGTTTAGAATGAAAATAAACTCGTGATTGTGTCGGAGGAAGGTGTGGTCATTCTCTCTAATGCGGCGTCTTATTAGGCGACTGGCCGGTAATTGCCAACGTAATTGTCAATGTTGGCTCGCGGTCAAGAGTTTTCAAATTAAGGAGTTATTTGCATGCGCGTTGTTATTTAATGCACGACATTCACATTGAAGGTAGTTTCGATGAGATGTTAATTTAAATAAACAGTTGAGCCAATGATTGTTAGGTTTTGGACAAATATTTGGGTCGTGTCAAAATAAGTAGGTGTACTTGATCTCTAAAATTTCTTTTTGGTAGATAGGTGAAATTAAATTCTGTATCCTCGACTAGGCGTGACTCACTTGTACTATTTAAGGTCGCACTTCCTTTGACATTATGTTTGTTTTTACATAAGGTTTGTTTTATGGTTGCCAGACTCGTAAGTGATTGACCATAGCTCATCTGATGTTAAGTGACGGTGTGGTCAAAGATGTTAAACATACTATTCGTGGATGGAACTAGCTCTCAAGCAAGGCTGCCGGAGTTAGATGCTTTGCAAAAAAAATTTCGACTTGACGGTGGTAATTAACCAGTCCAGTACTATAAAGTACCCTACCACCTGCATGCCATGAGTTTCCTTACGAAGTTTTTCAGTTCAAGCTCTTCTTTGGGGTTAAAAGCCACGTCCTTCGGTGTGTAAGCTGACCACACTAACCACTAAGCTATCATGGCTAAAACTTCTAGGTTTGTAATGTTGGCACTATTTACTATTTGATTATATTTTAGGCTATAGCCTAAAACATAATCAAATAGTAAATATTAATAAATAGTAAATATTAATAAATATATATATTTATTAATATTTTCATTATTATTTTAATGTGTGGAATAAAATTAATTGGCTCTCGATTCTTTTGTAAGATAAATTATAATACATTTGTTTTTAAATATTACTACCTCGATTCAGAACGTTAAACGTCACCGTCGTCAGACAAAGCTGCCCCAATCCGACCGAACAGTGCCTCGGCGCCACACGGCACACCACGCCTGGCATCCACCAGAGAAATAATAGTTCTTACCCAGCTAATAGGAACAATCAGCCTGATTATGTTAGCACAAGTGGCCGCAGCCTGTTTGCCTCCACATTCCGGGTGTCTTGTCTTCTGTTAGTTTGTCAAATTGCGTGTTTGGTTATCGTTACTCTGTGGCGTGTTGTGAATCGAGCTTGTTTTATTAAGCCCATTTGGGTAACGCAAATAGTGGCCGGCGCTGGCGCGGAGACGATCCTGGTGTTTAACAGAGTTTTTAGTTATTTTCAACTATCAAATTCAATCACAAATTTCTCAAAAGATAAACATAAAAGACCAATGAGGCATATCGTAAAGAGTTATATAGAAATTAAGACATCTAACAATTTGTTTAGAAAACTTATTTGATACATAAAATAATCGCAATTATGAATGAAGCTTAGGTAGGTATTTGACGCTGCGAAAGAGCTAACTAAACTTTACGTATTCAAATTGTAAATTGGACCATTATTTCTCTTCTTCCCGTGCACTATCCTAACGGATATCAGCGACCATCATTCTAAATATGACTCTTTCCTGAGCTGCTCCACTTAGCAGCGGCTACCATTATTTAGAAATTAGAAAAAAAATAACATTTTTGTTATCATCTATTGTCAGCCCACGATCTGCATTATATAATGCTTGTTTTGTATCTACCTTCATTGAATATTTACTGTATCCGAATTAACGAAACTAGTTCATGGTTATGCGTTCACTTTTCATTCATCAAAATCGGTTCAGCATTTAATAGTTACGAGGGAACATAAGGATAGACAATTAGACATATAAATATTACATAGCCTAGAACATCGTTGTAAAGCTGCTAGTTTATCGGTTTTTTATTGGATTCATTTCGGAGAGTGTGCTAGATCTGCGTGCTCCAATTCTTCCATGCACATTTTTTTATCGGACACCCAGAAGTTCGTAAAAACAACATCGTTTTACGGTCGACGTTCCAAAAACTGATTCCACGTTCATTGTGCGGACGGCTAGACAATGGAGCGCTGCCCGAGTGGGTGACCCCCGATGGATTCACTATGTGTGTCTTTAAGTCGATAGTGCATCGGTATCTTCTAGACAGGAGTGCTCCATCTTAGACCGCATTGTCACTTAACATCAGGTGAAATGGAAATATTCAGTTAAAAAAATAAATACCTAAATGTCAAACACATCACTCTCCTTTTATAGATTTCCACGTATACAGACAATATGTAGGTATGTAGATACTGGATTTCCTTCTTTTTTTTATACTAAATAGGTTTGCGTTTGACCACGCCCTGCCTGATGTTAAGCAGGATGCAGTCTACGATGAAGCACGCTTACCAAGAAAAAACCTGTTTACTCTGGATTTAAAGACACCCAAGTTGTACTCCGCAGGAAATACAGACAAGCCTTGTTCAGAAGTCTTGTTCCGTGAACAAGACTGGTTCTGCCGTTTTTCTTTATCGAATCATGTCTCCCAACAAACTAACTAAGAAGTGAGTGTAATTTCCAGTTGAGTCTCGTAGGAAGCCGGCGCATGACAGCGATCGGCATTAATGCGAGACTACGCTCGCTCGATTCGGATCGATTGAAACCGATTCCGAATCGGATATCATAATCGGATGTATGGATGTCGAATCGCTGCGAGCTACCCGTGGACTGCAGCACGTACAGTCGGGCAAACGTGGTAGGCGTTCGTAACACAACCACATAGTAAGGCACGGTGCGGTTTCGGACCGTCCTTTGTAGATTATTGATACCTACATGCTCAGATATTTGGTTCACTACTCGAAGCCTACATGCGTTCCACGTACCCACTGTATTTATTAATTTTCCTTCAACCTTATTTTTTACCTATATTATATTACCGATAACCTTAATTAATCGTCTTTAAAATCTCATTGCTTTAAAAATTATTTCTCCTCATTTTGATTTATATGTTTGTGATTTTTTTGGTCTACGGTGTTTTCGTCGGTCTATGGTTTGCTTCGGTAGCCCAGATTTGTACCAGAAATTCTTTTAACAAACATGTTTGTATATTACTTTGACAATATATTTATATACTAGCTGCGCCCCGCGGTTTTACCCGCGTGGTGATGGATGATGATGATGATGAAAAGTATCCTATGTTTTATTCCAGGGCCTAAAATATCTACATGCAAAATTTCATCCAGATCCGTTCAGCCGTTCTGGCGTGATTGAGTAACAAACATCCATCCATCCATCCAAACTTTCACATTTATAATATTAGTGGGATGTATGTTTAAAGCTTCGGCTGTCTAGTGAAGTTTTGGCAGTCTGTTCGGAGACTGTCTGGCTTTCAATCTGAAGGTCCTGGGTTCAAATCCCACGACACGGCTTGTCTTTTCCAAGTTTTGTGTGTGCTGATAATTTCAAACGGTGAAGGAAAACATTGTGAAACTTACATGTATGAGAGCCCTTAGAAAAAATCTCGAAGATTCGATTCGGGAATTCTGATGTCTGCCAACCCGCACTTGACTAGCATTGTGCACTATGCCTTACTTTTCTCAGAATGAGAAGAGACCGACGCCCAGCAGTGGGACAGTTTATAAGAACAGGGTTGACTGTATATTCATTTAAATACGATTTTAAAGTAAACTATACCCTGTGCTATGTTTCTTTTGAAAACGGTCGCATAGGAAGATTGGTCAGGTACTGGATCAGCATCAGGGCTACCTCTGAGGTTTACCACCTTCTTATATCTCAATGCATTGAGCTTCACTAAAGCAATTACCATCTCTTGTTATTCAAATTTCTGGGATTCATTGAAATGGACACGTAATCATTACTCGTCTCTTACGATCGGGAAAGTGCCTTGTTTGTTGCTTTACATAAATAAAATCAATATTGTATTTTTCCCCTCATAGAAATAATTCTGTGCTAGCAGAATAACACAGGTCCGCCTGTCCTTCCCCAGTGTACGCCCGCGCCGGTGCTTACATTGCTACGCGAGCGAATAATTAAAAAACATATTAGGGACAGTCGGAGGACCCTTTGAGTGGTTAATCGGATTCCAGGAGCGCGGTGTAAACCTTTTAAAGCTAGATTATAGAAACGCCGAGTGCCGGCCAGGATGCGGGATTATAGATACTGCTGCTCGGGTATGCGGGAAACCAATTAATTATACTCCAAACGATTTGCGGGCATTGCAAAAACTTTGCAGATGTTAAAGATAAGTAATTATAAAATGTGTGATTTGGATTATTAATACCTTGGCTTGGTGGGTAAGTAGTCGATCGCACCGATCCGATAAACTGGCGGATTGATTTGTTTTAGAAAGTACACTGTTACAGTATAAGCATACAAAGTTTTGTAGTGATAATAGCTGAGTGGCTAACGCGGTCGGATCACACGCCGAAGGACGTGGGTTCTAACCCCAACAAGCATAAGCTGCTGTTGAAGGAAAACATAGTGATGAATGCTGAGCACAGTGTCACGGTACTTTTTAGTAGGCTGGTTAGCTAACACTCCCAATTTCAAAATCTCTCGCCAAGCACCTGTGTGTTTCGATAGCTTCACTTGAGAGCCAGTTCCATTCCAGACTAGGTGTGTTTGCCATCTTCGACAGAACCGTCACTTAACATCAGTTGAGCTGTGGTCAAACACCTAGCCTATTAACAATAAAAAACAACACTGTAACATTTCCATTCGCATTTCGGTGAATAGAATCATCCTTTAAAAATGTACATATTAATATGCCTGGAAAAGAAATTTTATGGCGTGAATTTGGTGACAGGCATTAGACATGTGTGGTAAAATATGATACAGCTGTTGTCGTCTTTGACTATCAACCGTGGACCATCGTCTGTCGATCATCATTGACTGCGGGTCGCGCGTCATCGGCTATCGGCCGCCGACGCCAGCCGGCCGATCGGAGATGTTGCTCCGGTCGCAATTGCCCAAAATTGCTTATTCACTGCCGCTAGTTGCCTAGTTAGCGCAGCTGTTGGACGGCAGCGTAAAGCATGGCAGCCAGCGAGAACGGAACTTGTACATTAAAACTGTCGACTACGCGATGCTAGAGCACATATTTACTTACGGGCACTTTTAATCTAGAAATAGCCATGCGGACTAGGATGAAGTGACTACCTTTTGTAGCGATGATAGCCCAGTGGTTAGCACAGTCGGATCACACGCCGATTTCACGGGTTCAAACCTCAAGAATGAGCTTGATCTGCCGGTGAAGGAAAACATTGTGAGGATAGCGTGGTGGTAGGGTACTTTGTAGCACGCGGCTGGTTAACTACCATATATACCACTACAGTTGAAAGTCTGTTGCTAAGCACCTAACGGTGTGTTCTGGCACCCTTACTTGAGAGCCATTTCCATTCCAGGCTAGATGTGTTTACCATATTCGACTACACCGTCGCTTAATATCAGGTGAGCTGTGGTCAAACACTTAGCCTGTCGAGCATTAAAAAAAAGAGATTTATAGGTTTATTTCGAAATAAAAACATGGTCGCTCGCCCCCGCGCCCGCTCGTGGCTTGCGGCGCGCACGTTCGCCCGCCATGCGCCGTCTTGTTGACTTTCCGTCCGCCGTCGGAAGTCGCCTCGTTTTCTCTTTCACACCATATTTTCATTACATTATTATCGCGCGCATTGTTAGCGGAATGACTGGCCGTTCCGGCGGTCATTTGGCCGTCACTCTGGCGGTCTATTTAAATTGATTAGTGCCTCTTTACCGGCAATTTGAGAGCGACTTCCGTTTCGTTATTAACGGCGATCGGCCGTTAACTGGTGTTTAGATTATTTTTTATCAATTTGTGTGAATGAGGCTGTGACGGGTTGAAATAGCACATATTATGTACAACAGGTTATTGTTGAAATGTTTTGAGATACCTGCTGCTGTCAACTAGGCACTTTAATAGATAGTTATTTACTTTAGGTATTTATAAAGAAATTAAAATCAACAAATATCTATTTGTTGCTGATTACAAACAAGGTATTTGTGATTTAGCTAAGTATTCTCAAATGATTTCGGACCATCCAGTCAGTTATCGGATGGGTGACCAGGAGTGGTATTATTTCTAAGTTATACCGTGACTCGGATGGCATGTTAAATTGTACATCCCACTTCGTTTGTTATATAGTAAAGGACACTTTATTTGTGGCATAAAAACAACACACAATAAACCTTAAGTAAAAATATATGTCATGTGACAAACAGGCCTCAACTCAGCATAATGTCCCCTGTGTAATGCATACTTCTAATTATTACCAACCATCACCTACCACCAAGCCATGTCGAAGGCATTCTGTCTGGGTGGCATTGTAACTCCAACACTGGGGCTTGCGTTTTACCGCAAACTCGCCTGATGTTAAGTGAAAATGCGGTCCACGATGGATCACGCTCGACTAGAAGAAACCGATTCACTCGCGACTTGAAGGCACCCAGCACAATAACAATCGAGAAACACCCAATCGTGTAACTCGGTTCGTCTGATGAAAGTGGAATCAAACCATTTTGTCTGAATGATATATATTTTGCTATAGACAGGTTAGGTGTTTGACCACAGCTCACCTGGTATTAAGTGATGATTTGGTCTAGGTAAAACACACCTAGCCTGGAATAAAGTTGAAGTGAGGCTGCTGGAACACACCGTTAGGTACACCGATAGATATTCAACTTTAAGGGTGGGAGCTAGCCAGCCTACTAGAAAGTGCCCTATCTCCATGCTATGGTTACATCACGATGTTTTCCTGCACCAAGGTCCATTGTTGAGGTTTAAACCCATGCCCTCGGCGAAACAACCGACCGCGCTAATCAATGAACTATCATCGCTACTAAAAACACAGCTAATAAGTGTGCCATCCGGAACACAGAACACAGAACACTGTCACTCAGATAGAGGCTTATTCCCGCTATCGCCCGTCCCGTTGCTTCGATCTTTCCTTGCTTACGTCCGTCTACCCAACGAAGTATAAAAAGAAAAGAGAAAAGAAAATCGACGGCGAGTACGTTAAGTAATTTGATGAAATAATATACGAAATATTATTTTCTCTACAAAATATCTATATAAGTCACCGCTTCACGACATTAGATCAATCTCCGATTATAAGAAGCTGGGGGAATCCGGAGGAAACAAAATTCAGTTATGGGGTATGAATCGGCGGTGGTATTGATTTTGCCCGCTGGCTCCCTGCTCGCAGGCGGGTAACGAGAAGCGATAACCTCTTATTCATTTTAAAAAGAAAGCAAACGTGGGATTTTCAGATTCATAGGTTATCTTATTTATTAAAATTGTGAAAAAATTAAAAGTGACCTAACCTAACCATACAATCTACTGTATATACTGAGTGTATGTGTATATACTGTGTGTATGTGTATATACTGTGTGTATGTGTATATGCTGTGTGTATGTATATATACTGTGTGTATATGTATCTACTGCACATGAACCATGAGCACGAGCCTAACAGAATTTATAATAAGAATTTTAAATAAGATTGTCTAAAAAATAAGTACACATTATCACTGAATATTACACAAGTAAAATTTTAATTTTTAAAATTCCCCACACAAAATCAAACAAAGCTAAGAACACTCCCGACTAATTCCCCATTCAAACAAAAAAAAAACATAATCAAAATCGGTTCATCCGTTCGGGAGCTACGATGCAACAAACAGACACATAAACATACACACAGACATGTCAAACTTATAACACCCCGTTGTTCTTACATCGGGGGTTAAAACAAAGTTGTCCACTGTGTCTGTCTGTCTGTTCGCGATAAACTCAAAAACTAGATTCACCAATAGATAGAGTGATTCATGAGGAAGGTTTAGATATATAATTTGTCAAGGTTTTGTGTAAATTTGTTGAAATATGATGATAACTGTTGAAGTTGTGTGTCAGAAAAAGTCAAGCCACCTGGGAGCTTTAATCGAAAACGCTGCCTAATCCCTTTGAGATATAACAAAACAATGCATGGCGGGATATTCCTCTTTTATAGATCTACAATAAGTCCGCGGTGGTATATATCTGACATTGAAAATCGTATGAAATTCCGTTGTGTATTGTGGAAGGATTGAGCAAACAGACAGACCAGCGAAATTAGACTTCATTTACGGACGGTACTATTTAGTGATAAAGTGTAAAGGCTCGCTAAGATTACTGTAAGTGCGTTGTACTTGACCTTAATTGGACGCGGATGGCGCTGACCAGCCGACTATTTGTACATATTAAAGTACCTATTAGGGATTGGCTTTCAAGACCCTCGAGTTATCGAGTTGCCTATTACATTAAATTACTTATCGGAATTCTACGTTCGGAAAGTACTTTGTTTATTTGGACTGTTTTGTGGAAGATATTTTTGGATGTAGTTCATAAACAGTAACTTCCATTAAAAAAAAAATAGAACGGAATGTTCATAGTCGTAGCTTATAACAACAAAATAAGAATGTATTTCCGGCCATTTCAGCTGCGGCGATGGCCTATGAGCCCTAATCAATTATGTGGTGCTCTAGGGGCTCATGTATTCAATTAATATTGTCCACTGGCGGTGCAGTCTTCGCTAGCGGGGCCACGCAGTCCCATCTTCAGCTAAATACGCTTCCATCTACTGCTTGTCTTATATCTGTTCTTTATTTTTACACGACTGCCCAAAAAAGGAGTGTAATGTTTTTAGAGTTCATGTGTTTATGGATGTGTTTCTTTATTCCACCATAACTTTTAAATGCCTGAACAGATTTGGGGTGTCGTTCGAGCAACACTGGCTAAAATTATAATTTGTAAGTGGACATTTGTTTTGTTTTTTAATCTTCTACATGAAGCTTCTTTTAAGCTTCAGCATTTCTATCAAACATGGCAATGCCGCCAGCATTGTTTACTTGAGTTTTGTAAATAAATATAGTATTATCTTGTCCCGTGGTATAGCCATTAATATCTGGCTTTCATATCGTGTTACACTTATCAGTTATCACTTATCAGCCACCATCTTTCTGCGCCGTCGAGTTAACTGGATCCCGTTTAACCTGCCGCCTCGAACCTATCATCTGTGAACTAATAACACAGCCGGGAATGCGTCGGACGCGCCCCAAATTGAATAATAACCTGTTAGCAGCGCGCCGCCGGGACCGCATTGTCCCGCAAATTGCACAAAATTGGGACCAGACCCGCAATACCGGGACTCCATTCTCTCCGCGCCTGCACCTGATTGGTAGACACGCCCCCCACCACCTCCCCCCTGTTCTACGAAGAAATGGAATTATGCACTCTGTAAATAAGGCCGCTTGTGAAAATCGCCTCGTTTATCGACTTAGAAGCTGGCAATCTTGACAGAAAAACTCTAATTCTATCGCGTGCAGATAAACAGATTTCATCGAAAAATAATGTTCTCGTCACTAAGTTCTAGTTGCGACCCGGTAATGTGGTGACCACACAGAGAGCTCGTCTCGCCTGTCGAGCTTCGTATGCGAGGCAAGACGACGCATCAGGTCGCGCTCTGCTTTGACTCCTTGAAAAGGGTCACCGGACACTACCAAAACAATAGTCATGAGTAAAACGAAAATGTGTCAAAACCATGTTATTTAATATTGCAAAACGATCCTTCTACTGATTCAAATTCAATATTTTTAAGTAAAAAAATTAAAAATGGACAACATTGACTTTAAATCTAAGGACTTGAGATAAGATATTTTATCTGTGGGATCGACTGGCGTTCATGCCGGTTATAAAACTGTGTTTCGGGCGCCAGAGCCTCCGCTAAAACACCAAGAAATAATTCAAGTACTTCAAATATTTATTATTTTTTTAAATGATAAAATCATGCGTCAATAAAATAATCAAAATTCGAGCAAAAGTATGCAATAGATGAAAGTGTGTGAGTAACAGTGTGTATGTGTGCGTGCGAGAGTTGTGTGAGTATTAGATTTTTTTGAATGTGTATTTTATTGCATGTATGCATTTATATTTTCATCTTTGCGAAACAGATCACATCGTATGAGATGAGTTTCGTAAAGATGCAGAAGGTAAAAACAGCTAGTGTATTTGAGAGTGGACTTGAGGTATAGCTGTGTCAGTAAGGGAAGAAAAGTAACTGTTAACCTTAACTTATAGTTATAGAGATGATTAGTAGACGGATAAAAAGATCTTTGAATACATCCAGGGTTAGTCGGGTGATGTGCCTGTCTCTTCGTCTAGGTGCGGCAACTGCAAGCCGCGGCCTTTGTCCCATCGTTTAAGTGAATGAATCCGCGAAGTGTCCGCCAGGCGTCGCTGCCGGAGTGGCCGTGAATAGGTTTCATTACTTAGCGTTATTTACATAGCCATAGTGCGCCTTATGTTCTGCTTAATCACCTTGTTACGTTTGCTTCCTGAGAATTAAGACCTTAAAATAGTTTTCTAAGGATAAATATAAAAACTTGATAATTATTAAAACAAAGGTCGCCCGTTTAAGTAAAATGAAAAGATTAGGTGTAATTATAAACTTAATAAGTAGGTATTATATTATTTTCTTCTTAGACCGCATCCTGCTTAACATTAGATAGGGTAAGGTCAAACGCAAACCTATTTTGTTTGAAGAATAAAAACTATACTCATATTTTATTTATGTTACTGTTCTGTTATAGGCTAGACCACTATTCACCATTAATCATTTTAAAATGTTATTTCGCATTTTGCGTCTGTTTAGGTTAAGCTGGTTAAGGACCCACACCTGCTCGGTGTGGGACCCTAACCAAGAAAAATATTTGTGATGTGCCCGGGTAGTATATATTATTATATATATTTATAATGGAACTGGCTCTCAAATGAGGCTGCCAGAACGCACCGTTAAAGGTGCTTGGCGTCAGATTTTTAGGTGGTAGCTAGCCAGCCGAGTAGTAGGAAGTGCCCCACCACAATGTTATATACTCAGGCTCGTTATAAATATGTATTAACAAAAAGAGGTATTTAAGTACCTATTCTATCAACTATTTCGTTCCAATGAAACAAGCTTTGCCCAATTTGGGACTAGATGGCGCAAGAGAAATGATGTCCTCTCTGTAGTGCTATCTCATTTACATCTAACCTTTTTATATATAAAATAAAACATCTATAAAGGATTTTGATTTCAAGTCGTTTGCACAATTGGAAAAACACGAGTGAATTAGCAAAACAAAACAGAAGTAGCGCCTCACGGGCGCGGCACAAAATCCACACTCGCAAATTGTTTCACAAGCTACATTACAAATACCCGCCGAGTAACGCGACCAGAGCAAACGGACCTCCGCCAACCCTTCGCGCCAACGCTTTTGTACAATACTGACTTGTACGGAAATATTAACAACTTATCGGAGATCATACGGATCGAACTATCACGTGCTCGTGCCGCGGTGTAGTTTCAGAACCGTGTGCTGATACAGTTGGCGTAGTGTGCCGTGGTCACAACCTTACGTTTTAATAAGACCAAAATGAGGGTAGGAGGTCGCAATACCCTAGTCTTTCATAGTATTTTGTGCGCGATTAAGACCCAGTGATAAACATAATTATATATTCGAGATCCGGCTAGAACTTTTCTTACTTCCTTAGTTCTAAACAGGATGAAGATTTATCTAGTTTTGGTTTAATTCCCGTGGTTTAATATTACTAACAGAGTCTTGTTGTCCCACCAAGAAATCACTAAATCATTTAAAATGTAAACCTACTGTTATTGATTTATAGCAAGACATTCCGTTGTAAATCCAAAAAGATCCAATGGAAACAAGTTATTACGAAAAAAGTATTTTTAAAACAAGTTTTTAAATGTACCACATAACGGTGCAATATAAAACGGACAGTCAAATTAATATGTAATCAAAGTTTCGTGTCTGTACTGTTTGTTCATCGCTGAGGAGATCCTTCTGGAACTAATTCTGGGCGTAAAGTCAGGTCAGGCTTGCAATAAAGATGCATTGTCATCGGAACTCCATCATCGTGTCAACTTCAATTCCGTTTAATAAAAGAACATACTTCCAATTAAGATTGCAAGATTTAATCTAAAAACTTATATTGCAAGTTAATTAAATATAAAAGCTTGTAAAAAAGCATTAATAAATGAGTTTAAAAAAAAACAAAAGAAAATAAACTTTTTGAATATCATTAGTTAAAATAAGAAGATGTACCTGTTCTTTTTTCTTTAATTTTGTCATCGTACTTTTTGCATTATGCCAGCTACAAGTAGGTATTTTATATTTTCAAGCATCGCATAAAATCAAATTAAACGCATCTTAAGCATATTTAATGTCATATAATGTAGGTTCTTAAGTCACATTAGTTGAAGCACTAATAAAGTAGTAGCACAGAACAGATAATAATATGGTAGTAGTGAAGTTACTGAAACCTTCTACACGACACCAAAAGACATCCTGCATCACATTATTTTTCTTGTATATTCGCGCATTTAATTCGAAACTTTATTATTAAGCCACCATTATTTGAACACAAGTTTTAAAAAACTTTTGTTTTAATAATGCAATGTACTGACATGTTTTTCTGTATTCCCGCCAAAACTTCTCGTTGTCTTTGACGAAATTTGTAGTTTTGTGCCCCAGCTAGCTTCAGGTATCTGCTATTGATTTTAGTTTCGCCCGGCGAGCGCCAATAAGCCCGAAGCTGAGCTCAGCTTACAGTAGCTGTCGTCTCATACGAGTAATAAATTGTGCGCCCGCTCCGCCACAGGGTAAGTAACAGTCAGTACGCCAGCCACGCGTCATTAACGCACGCGAATGTGCCAAATTAACAATTAAGGCGAACCTTTGCGCGCGTGTTAATTAGTACTGGTGTTGCCCGTACCGACATATTGCATTCCTACCTAATGTTGCCAGTATTGAACGTGTGAGGAATTTATGGTAGGATTGAAGGCGGAGGCGGGACGTAGGGCTGCGTCACACGGATGGAGAAACCCAATAGAAGAAGTGAACAAATACGAGTTAGTGTTTTAGTCTAAAAGTAATAAGATGTTAAACTGATTTTTCTTATATAAGTATGGATAGCATGCATGAAATACAATTACGTTTTTACTTATGCGGGATTACTCACGTTTAATTACGTCGGATACTCCGACTATAGTTTCCTTCTGCGGGATTACTCAATCCCGCATAAGTAAAACGAAAATGTGTTTTCACTTTCCATAGTAAAATAGCTAGTTATCACCCAAATCAGTAGTCAGTCAGTCGCCAAGCACCTGACTGTGTATTCCGGCAGCCTCACTTGACAGCCAGTTCCATTCCAGGCTAGGTGTGTTTACCATCGCCGACCACACCGTCACTTAACATCAGGTAAGCTGTGGTCAAACACATGTCAACCATAAAAATAAAAAATAAATACATTACATCATAAAATTAGATTAAATATAATTCACATCGCAGATCATTACTAATTACATGTTTTTTATTGTGGACATAAAAACAACGTATAAAAATACTAACTTGTCTCACCAAACAATAACAATTTAAAAAAATCGGTACTAAGTTACAAACATGACATTGTTTAAAACATTTCGGGTAGGTTCCTCGTCTCAGCGAAGGCCGAAGGTAAATAGCGAGCCACTACAATCGCGGATCGAGATCTCGTGGAGTCAGGGTACCATCGCACCAATAAATCTAATCTCCCTAAAAAGCGCGATCAAAACAAACAATAGCGCGTCCCCAATCCATCGTGCAGCGAGCGCGCGTCCGCACTGTCTGCTGCGAGCTAGGGATGAGCCGGGCCTGCTGAGTACCAAAACATCGATATACTACTCATTGTAGTAAATTGACGTATTAAGTTTATATGACATTAAAAGAAAAGAAAAAGTTTTTTTTATGGCTGACTGGCTAGGTGTTTGACTACAACTCACCGATGTTAAGTGACGGTGTGGTCGAAGATGTTAAAGCACACCTAGCCTGGAATGGAACTGGCTCTCAAGTGAGGCTGCCGGAACTCACCGCTAGATGCTTGGCGGCAGATTTTCAACTTGAGGGTGGTAGCTAGCCAGCCGAGTACTAGAAAGTACCCTACCACCACGCTATGGTTTCCTCACGATGTTTTCCTTTACCGGCAGCTCAAGCTCATTGTTGGGGTTTATACCCACGCCCTTCAGCATGCGAACCGACCGCGCCAACCACTGAGCCATCATCGCTAAAACCAAAATAATTAATTAATTAATTATTAATTAGTTTAATGTATAACCAAATATCTTAAATTAATATTAATTACTAATTTATAAAAACAACTTGATCTGAAAGACCGCCAGAGGGATATATGGCCAGAATGCTGGCAGCATTGCCACGCTGGTTGGCAATGCTAAGCTTTTGACCAAAGTAGATGCCAGCATTCTTGTCACCTGAAGCCTCCTCTTAACTTTTATGGTTAATCAACTACAAGTCATTATTGACTAAATAAAAAATAAACATCTTTATTAACGTAACCTGATATGTTATAAGTATCGAATTGTCTACATACTGAAGTAAATTTTAGATATTTCTTACAAATAAAAAAACAATTTCCACTAATCCCTGACACGAATAGGTTAATTCTTTTATTACGACCGCTAGCACCACTGAAAAGTTTTTTTTTTGACAATTTTTATCGCCGACATCGATGTTGATACTAACAATCGTTGACATCTCTAAATTTTATACATTACCCTAGGGATAAAGCCGTGTTCTCACTAATCGAGTAGCGTTGGGGACTTCGTCCACACTCGCGGCTCGATTATCGGGCCTCCCGGGACACGCCGGGTTAATCGCTTGTATTGTGTCATTTGCTTATTAAATTAGAAGCTTTTATTGTAATGGGGATGTTATTAATAAATGTGCGAATGAGAGTTTGAGGCAAGAGTGTTTTGAAAAGTGTTTAGTTTATTGTTTGACTACGTAAGTTGTTGCAACAAAGCCTC
Organism: Biston stratarius; assembly: GCA_950106695.1. Lineage (NCBI taxonomy): Eukaryota > Metazoa > Arthropoda > Insecta > Lepidoptera > Geometridae > Biston > Biston stratarius. Next base: position 13,209,533 of record OX467106.1, read on the forward strand.
ATAGAGACAATAAGGCTTACCTACTTGTACATATACCTTAACATCTTCGCGGTAAAATCGAAAAGTCTTCTTGAGTTCTGTTTTATGTTGTGGAATAACAGAATGTCATAACGGTGCCTGCTAAAATTATAATTCTCATTATATTCAGCGTTGTTTGTCAGCGATATAATAGCTCAGTGGTGGTAATAGCGTGGTAGAATACCACGCATAGAATAGGCGTAAGTTCAAACTTCAACAATGAGTTTGAGCTACTGGTGAAGGAAAATCATAGCGCGGTGGTGAGATAGTTGAAAATCTACCGCCAAGCACCGGTGTGTTCGCTATCTTTGATTATACCGTCACTTAAGATCAAGTGAGCTGTGGTCAAATAACTAACTTGTTAATAATAAAAAAAGTGTTATTTTAATATAAAAAACAATATTTTATAATAAACATAGACTGCCGCCGGTAGCGGGGCAAGGCAACGCAAAGTGAGGGCGTCCTGACAAGCTTTACAGAGGGCACTAAGCCTATACGCCACCAGAACAATTACCAATACTTAACCCCTTAATCTGTAGAACTTCGTCCACAATATATTATTGATTGTCTTCTTTCCTGAGGTGGCAGTAAGCGCCGTCAGATTAAGAGTTTAGTAGTCGTTAGGATTAACTCTTGTGTTGGCCACGTTCGGTGACAATTAAGGGTCGTAAAGGACGAGTATAGAGGTATTTCTTTTTTAACTCTTAAATAAGAGAAATACATAGAATATAAACGAGTAAATTACTTGTTTATATTTTATGAATCTTCAGAGAACATTACAGTCAAAGTATAACATTGCAAGCGAATTATTCAATATTTTTTTATGACAATAAAAGTTTTGGATTTAATATGATACTTACTTAAGTGACACCGAGATATTTTTTTTTTTTACATGTACAAACTGTGAGGTAAGCCTACTCAATGTAGCCATATATACGCTGCTCAACAGTTAATAGATTTAAAGTTAAAGTTTCTATTGAATAAAACGAAACTAAGTAATACTAACCTACTTTAGGTTCGTTACAATAAAATTCAAAACAATAAAACTTTATTGTTACAATTAGGAAAATTAGTAATTTCCCCCCGCGGGAATTGAAGTCCATTGCCAACAGCAAATTAGTTGGAACCGACCTAAGTCTCGGTAATCTTTCATCCATCAACGTAGGGTAAAGGATACTTCATCGGATTAAGGCCGAGAGGCGAGATCTTACAAATCTGAGGGTACTATTTTTCATTGCAATCAGTTACCTCACTGTAGGTTTATCGTTTGTGGCCACCCAGGCAAGCAGGTGTCTAAATTAGGGGAGGGGGACATGTCTTATTTTATTCTGTTATTATATAATATTAACTGTTGACAAGGAATCCACACCAAAAACATTTCATAATTCTATTCCGCAGTTTTTAGAGAAATAAGTATAATAAGCGTTAATCAAGCTTATTCCAAATTTTATTCTGTATTCCAAATTTCAACATTAAACGTATTTTAACCATTACAACGTAACAAACAAACCTTCGCTTTTATAATATTAATACATATAAATATTATATATGTATTAATATTATATATATAATTTACTGGACGCCGGCGAGCACGTTGAGTAATTTTAAAAAATGCATCAGGACGTGACACGTATTTGCCAATTTTATATTAGATGTATTTTTTTTAAATTGTTGACAGGCTAAGTGTTTGACCACATCTCACCTGATGTTAAGTGACGGTGTGATTGAAGATGGCAAAGCACCTGGAATGGTACAGGCTCTCAAGTGAGGTTGCCGGAACACACCGTTAGATGGTTGTTGGCAGATTTTTCAACTTGAGGGTGGTAGCTAGCCAGCCGAGTACTAGAAAGCATCCTACAACGATGCTATGGTTTCCTCACGATATTTTCCTTCACCGGCAGCTCAAGCTTATTGTTGGGGTTTGAACCTACGCCCTTCGGCATCCGAACAGACCGCGCTAACCACTGAGCTATCATCGCTACATATAGTCTTCTTCCCCCTTTTAATGCCTTCCCCCACAAATGGATGCATTTTTACAATATATATTGATATATTTCGTAATGTGTGAAGAAACGCTCCTTCACACATTTTGCTCAATAATAGTAAATCTATTCTCCGATCCCTATGACCGTCGCGGCACGCCCGGGCCCCGAGCGCTTCCTTGTGCACTAGCATAACGTTACAGTAGGTAGTATTAATTTACCTGCCAGAGCGGGATAGAGTGTAATTAACGAATTTAATTAGAAATTAACCGTTTTGTAGGACGAGACGCGCCCGTGTGGTCGGCATGTGGGAGCCAGGGATGCTGCGTAGCGCTCATATGAAAACAAAATTTTGCAGTTTTTTTTTTAATTTTACTTTCCTCGCTGATAGTTAGCGCCTCGGTTAATCGTGAAAACGTCACGGAAGTAATTTGTTTTTTTAAGGTTTACTTCAAATAACTAGCTGTTCAAGCGAATAAGTAGGAAAATGTCCGATAAACAATATCGTAGGACATTACACACAGCGCCATCTGAACCCAAACTAAGCAGAGCTTGTGTGATGGAAGTCAGATAACTGATAGAATACATAAATACTTTTTTTGTTGTAAATACATACAGAACACTCAGACACAGAACAAACATTTGTTTATACCATAAAATGTTTGTCCTGGACGGTAATCGAACCCACGCTCTACAGCTCTTAAGGCAGACATACTACCAATGAGCCAACAGGGCTGTCAAAAAAACCCTTAGTTACCTGTCATTTTCCTGATTATTTGAGTTAAAGGAAAAGTATCGTCTGCCCTTGCAATGCACACTACTCCACGTACCCATTGCCGAGACAATCAATCAATACATAAATATTGACATTGACATAATATTTTAGACATTAAATTAGAATAAATATAATTTGTTTCAAATTGACATGTAATTAAAGGTATCACTTGACAGTATATTTTGAAATTGTTTATTATAATTGTTATTTTTTTAAATCAGTATGACATATGTATAATTAAATTATTGAATGCCCGATAAGGGTAAACTGATACCACAATTTCTGCAAGAACACCTAGCATAATATTTCAATGTATCAGTATGCAATAAATATTTCTGAATCTGAATCTGAATTGCACATACTCACTGTAAGTATTATTTTTATTATGTACTTTATATTTTTAGAACTGAATTGTGTTACAACATCTCCTGTGTGTTCTGAATCAATAACGTGTTTTCCATTCTTGGTTGCCTAGAAGAGATGGCTTTTAGCTATAAGGCTGCCACATGTGGCGCTAGCTCGTAAGACTATTTTGTTTTCCATATTTTTTTTTCTATTTTTGATGTGCACAATAAAAAGTTTCTATCTACCTATCTAAAAGTCAAAGAGCTAATTTTGTTTAAAATTTTCAAAATTAAATATTCCAGGTGTCAATAAAATGATGTATATAAATGTCAAAAAGTTTATTAACTGTAAAATGGAAAATAAGAATATCTAATTTAATATTTTCTCTTCATTTTATTGATATAAATATTAGTTTATATTCGAGTGAGTGCGCGGCAGCCCTGTGCCGAGTGGGGGGGTACACAGCGCCGGCGGTGAATTTGGAAATTTAATTTAGTTGCTTTGTCCCCACTAATTGGTTTGTTTTCGGCGCCTAGTCGCGAGCGCGGCCGCCGAGCGACGCGGCTCGATTACTGCGCGCCTGTAATGCGAGTGTGCTGTCAGTACTTCGCGACTGCACCAGCGCGGCGTGATGATGACAAATAATGATAACTATTTTATGGTTGACAGCCTAGGTGTTTGACCGCAGCACACCCGATGTTAAATGACGATGTGGTCGAAGATGGTAAAGCACACCTAGCCTGGAATGGTACTGGCTCTCAAGTGAGACTGCCAGAACAAACCGTTAGATGCTTGGCGGTAGATTTTCAACTTGAGGCTAGCCAGCCGAGTACTAGAAAGTACCCTACCACCTTCCACTTTTCAATGTTACTAATGTCTTTTTTTCGGAGCTTCAGCTGCTTATAATCTAAACCTTGAAAAGGAAACCTGGAAAACCTGGAAAAGTCGTTAAATCGTGAAAACTTAACTTACAGGTGGCGATATATGATTATGGAAACAAACATATTTAAAGACCATAAAATAAATCCAAATATATGACCTTACAAATAAATTGACCACAAATAGTTTTGTGGTCAATTTATGTGCGATAGAAGTAGGAGTGACAGGAATTCCAGCAAGATTGAATGGCGCTCGACTATTCGGTAGCACGGGGTGAATAGTCCAGGGAATGCTTACAGGTTTTTTTAAACCTGATAATTTAACCAGCACTTTGCATTTATAAGACTCATAGTTAAAATTAGGATACCTAATTAAAACTAAATTACCTACTAAATAGATTTTATTAATAAATCACTGATGAATTTGTGAACAAAATGAATTTGAGTTTTAATTGAATAACATAAAGTTTAGTTCTTTGATTTGGTTTGGTTAGTTTCGAAAAAATATCGCTATAAATTTAATTTGTGATTAAATCTATAAAGCAATGATTTTCTTTGGACTATAACAAAAATATGTTGCTTTTCAATGCCGTGCGCTGTCCTAATGTTCACAACAAAGAAACAAGTCTAATATGATGCCATGAACAGGAATAACTTTTAACAATATAAAAAAATCTTTTTTCCTTCAGGTGTGGTTTCAAAACCGGCGCGCGAAATGGCGGAAGACTGAGAAGTGCTGGGGCCGGTCGACAATCATGGCCGAGTACGGGCTCTACGGCGCCATGGTTCGCCACTCCCTGCCGCTTCCCGAGACCATTCTAAAAAGCGCGAAGGAAAACGACCAAGTGGCGCCCTGGCTGTTAGGTGAGTGCGGTGAGAACGTCTTATATCCATTAGACCCCTACAGGTATCCACGGCTCGCAGGGTGCCCAGACCACGCCAGGCGGCGCCGACACGTTAGTGCGCTGAAACTTACTACTATTAGCAGGCTTAAAGTGAGTACAGAATCTACAGCGTAATTAATAGTCGCCATCCCCTACCTAAGAAATTGCGACAGCCCATTCGGAACATCGTCTGGCTTCTAATCTGGAGGTTCTGGGTTCGAATCCCACGGCACGCACCTCTGTCTTTTCTAAGTTATGCGCTGACTTCAAATGGTGAAGGAAAACATCGTGAGGAAACCTACATAAAAAAAGTTCTCAAAGATGTGTCAAGTCTGACTCGCACTTGGCCAGCGTGGTGGACTACGGCTTTACGCTTCTCACAATGAGAAAAGGACCTCGCCCAGCAGTGGGACAGTGTAAAAAGGCAGACCGGATTCGAACCCCTTACCACTATCCAGTCATACAAATGCTTGCGAGAAAATTCAACTCGGTAGTTAAACGTATGGCTCTAAATTCGAACAGTATTTAGATTTTTTTGTAAAGTAAAGCTTGATTTCTTCTTATATATGTTAAGATGTTAGTATTATTGTCACCCATGTCATGTAACTTACTGGTCTGTAACTTAGCGTGGGAGCAAGCTTTAGAAGGGAAGATTCACAGAACTTACATACATACTATTATATGGAATGGAATATACTATTGAATGGGCTGTCGACATCATGCAAGGTGCTCGACCAGGTGCTGATGTTTTGGGTTGTAACTTTAAGCTGTATTTAAATTCATTTGAGGAAGAAGAAGAACAATGGACATAACTAATAGCTTTACACAACTTCAGGTAAGTGAACTATAATTTTACCTCTACAGAAAGCAACGCAACTTTCGTAGGTCTAAAAATGTTTATAGTTTATATAGTTATACTACGAAACAGGAAAAGAACAGAAAAAAAATATATTTAAACGTAGATTGACTTATTAACCATGATAAAATGATAAAAGCTAGGCAGTGTTTAAAAAAAGACAGTCTGGATCTATCACAACATTAGCTCGGTAGCTGACCACGCTCACAGTGCGATCGTCCCAATTTATTCAACTTCCTAAGCCACACAAAAAGATTTGTGATCCAACTTGGATCCCCCGTCATCTAAACAACCAAAAAAGGTTGACAAAGATGACAAGTTAGGCCCCATATCTCACGTGCTGATTTTGTTCAAGAGTCGAGCGCAGTGACAGAGGGGCGCCACTAGCGACCCTTCCCCCCCTCGCGACCACCACGACCCGGTGAGTCCCGCATACATGCTCCTCACTGCTTTGTCTATACTCGTATAATATAATTAGCTTGGCTCTTGAACAAAACATTAATAAGATATTGCATGGCGTTGCTTACTCAATAGGACGAACTGGGTAACTAAGGTTACTTGGTAAAAAACGTAATCGTTTTGTTCGGTGCTTGATATCCATAGATTATGTTACCTTTGGACTTAACATTAAGTTGTTTGATGTTATAAAAAGCAAACTTGTGGAAGTTGCAAGAACCGACAAAAAATTTGCAGAACCAGACTTGCTTCTTGGTCAAAAAACGGAGCTCTTTACTGTGTAGGCAAGTATGGCCTACATAAATGTAAATTTATAAAATATATTTTTGCTGTTTTTAACCAATGTTAAGCATAATTAAACGTGAGCATAAGTAAACTAATTAATAGCATTAGGTATTCACAATAACTTTTTTTTACTTTATAAATAGTAGGTATAGTGTAAATAGGTATATCCAAGTAGTACCAAAAATAAGTTAAAATATATAATTTTATTTGAAAATGTTTCCAGCACGAAGTCTCTTATAAAATATAAATAATATAATAATATATAAATAATGTTATCAATATAAACATTGAAATTTAACAATTTAGCTAGAAATATGTTCTTTTTTTTTTAAGTACGTAAACTTTAGTTTTTGGAATTTAGTTTGGAATATGTGAATATTTAGATGTAAGGAATGAGGCGGTCTGGCAAGCGTGCTAACGCGTCATAAACTGGTCAAGCACACAATGCTAGAATGTCTGTATGTCTCACACATGTATTTTTGAAAATTCGGATACAGCATTTAATGACAATATCACTCACTCGAATCACTTAATGTCACTCCTCAAGGAGATCGCGAGTTGACGACATGTGGTTTTCAGAAATAACAATTGCCGAACTTCCAAAAAAACATGTTAATTTTTCTACGAGGTTTTAACAGACAACATCCCCACAGAATCAATATATATATATACATTTCATCACACAGTACCAAATATTTTGCTGCCAAGCAGTAGTGTAAACATTACTGTTCCGGTTTGAAGGGCACTGCAGCTAGCGACATTACAGGGCCGTTGAGACTAACCATCGAAAATCTCAAAGTAATGAGTTTCAAAGAAGCGATGCCCTGGACTTTGTTTTGCTACTCAGAGCTCTGTGTATCGCTGCAATGGTCATGAACATGCGTTATCTCTTACCATCAGTAGAGCGTCTTATCCGTCTCATTCAGAATCCGAATCAGCCCTGTTTTAAAATCTGTCCCACTGCTGGGCGAGCCTCTTCTAATTGTGGGAAGGGTAAAGCCATAGTCCTCCACGATAGCCAAATGTGGGTTGGCAGACTTCACACATCTTCGAATATTTTTTATGAATTCATGGACATTACGGTTCCCTCACGATGTTTGCCTTTGTAAATTAGCGGGAATACGCCTATAACTTTGAAAAGACAGAGGTTCGAGCCGAGGGATTCGAACTCGTGATCTCCAGATTGGAAACCAGACGGCCTCGCAACTAGGTTGCTAAAACTTTGTACGTCCCATTACTTTCGCATAACAAACCCGACATAAAATAATATCCCACTAATATTATAAATGTGAAAGTTTGGATGGATGTTTGTTACTCAAACACGCCAGAACGGCTCAACGGATCTGGGTGAAATTTTACATTTAGATACCTTAGGCCCGGAATAAAACATAGGCTACTTTTTCATCATTATCATCCATGACCACGTGGGTATAACTGCGGGGCGCAGCTAGTTTTTCATAAAAAGAAAAACTGTCAGACAGATAATTTAAAGTAACAATACGATTAAAAGACGAACAAGAGCGAGGAACGGCGCCGTGTTTCCACAGTCGATACTGTGCGGTATCTCTCTTCAACGCTCATAAACTTCACTGTCACAATCAACTCCCAACTCTCCAAGACAAACTGTAGAGCTCCTTTAAAGAATAGCTGTAGCAGCTACATAAACCGTCGGTACGTGCCGCCCGCAGCGCTGCAGCGCTTAAAACCCAAACACACAAAGCTTGGTATAATTTTTAATCCCAACAACAAGAGATGTTCATTTTTCATAGCGAGAAGGCTTCTCTCTTCACCATTTTACTCATACCGTCCCGTCGCTGCAATTTCGACGTTATTCCCGTTAAAATAAGGGTTGTTGAAAGTGTTTGATGTTGTTTACGAAAACAAGAAACCACTGACAGCTTATGAGCAGGCTTTATTTGTTCCAGAGGATGCGTGAAGGGACGTTTATTCAGCTTGATGTATAGTTTATGTGGCGCTTTCAATGTTTTTGTTTTGTATGGGAGTGCTTTCCTTTGGAAATGGACTCGAAAAGGACATAAAGACATCTGATGAACGATAGAGTGGTGGAAAACTTTAAATAATCAAACAGGGCAATAATGGAATAGCATTATTTTTTGGTGATTACCATCAGGTGACAAGCACGCTCATTTTGTTATTTAGTTTCATTGGAAAATACACTTGAATGAAAAAATCGATACAAAACGTATCCGATGGAAATGACTCGTAGACTTCGTAGCTCCTCGTAGACAGCCGTAGCAAGCGTCTACGAAATAACAAATTACTATAGATTTCTACATAACTTTGCACTTACGCCGGTCAGACTGTCACCAATAAAGTGATTGTGATTTATTTATTTATTGTTGACTTTACAACATGTAATTCAAAACTACCTCACGCTCGACTATCGCACGCGTATAAAATTAAAGTACACAACGAAAACGGGTTGCACAGATATGAATTAATAAAGGCTGAGTTCCCCCTTAAGCCTGGGCGGGGGGACCCAGGGGGGTGCGGTCCCCCTGCCGGGGATGGGGTGGGGGAAACCAAGATGGCGGCGGCATTGTCTAAGCGTTGATTACCGCAGATTTGAGCACTGGCAGGCTCACATATTAATTATGTACTTAGGGCTTTTTTAGCCGAGGGTTAGGTACTGGCTTCTCTGTGTTTATTTTTGCGGTTTGCAGCTTATATTATTTATGTCGGGGACTGGAAGGTGGAGTGGGGATGCTATGGTGTGGCTGCGTGTGTATTGTAATGTTTACAATTTGCGAATTTTTGCCGTGTGACGTCATTCTAATTTGAATAGTATAGGAAATTCCGTACAGCTGATAGCGTAACGTAATTTGATTGAGTATTCTTAAATATAATCTGTAATAAGACCTAGTCTTAAGATGGGTGACCGCAAGTGACATTTACAACGACGTGCTACTATAGGTGAAATTGTAAATCGTCTCTGTCGATTATTTGTGATACAGCAACAATTAAAATATATAAGAGGTCTTCTAGTATCATATCATCTGTGACATTAAGACTGGCCACTCAGCTTCTACAACCATACATTTTTAATATAATTTATGACTTCGGTGATTATGTGTTATGAGTTTTAGCTGATCAGTTGCGTTTAATTTGCAGTGACATTTCGTAGGAACTACTTATCTTTTGTATAAGTATAATTTGGTAAAGTTACATAGACATCACACATCTTAAATGAACTCTTATAGTAGTACTACGTGTACACTAGTATCATTCTTAGTAGTATTATAGAAAAAGAAATAAATTATCATCCTCAATTTAAAAAATGACATACAATGATAATAAAAACTATCCTACTTCTAGTTGAAAATTTAGTTAACCTGAAACAAATTATACTATTAAATTATAATTTTAATTAATTATGTATATTTAAAAAAAAAACTAACATGTTTGCATTGGTTTTTGACAATAATTGTTTTTTTACTAAAACAAATAACTTATTAAACGGGTTGAAACATTTGATTTATTATTGCGCCTACTTCATTATTAGTTTTCGCATTTAATTCATAATGAAATCAGAAAATACTAATAAAAATAAATGTCGTTTTAATTTTGTAGTTTATGTAGTATATTGGAGGAGTTCTACTGCAAACAAATGATTCCAATTCAAAACTTTCCCGGGCAATTATCTTACTGAGACCTTAATAACTATTCACGATAAATTGCATTTATTACTAATGGCAAATTCTAAAATGAAGGACGAAAATAAAAAATGTAATCAAAGAGTTGTGCGCGCAGAAGCGTCACTTCAGTCCTGAGACAAATGGAATGTAATGCATCCAGAGAGCAAGTTATAGAATCATCTGCCTATTACCCACTCGCTTTGTGCTCGTCGCTTTCATCTCGCCGGCAAATTACACACGAATACCTACAGCCATTATCTAAAGTGAAAAATATGACTTTGCTGCGACGAGAGTCGAAAAGCACTTTCCATCGACATGCGAGTGAATTTTGCACTTTGCATCAAAGAAACTGTTACTGGATTGAGTAAAATTGATAGTCTGTTAAAGTATTTTGTAATTATTTCTAGGGTCTATTGAGATCTGCATAAAATTGATTCGAGTCGCGCAATCTACTCGGCGACTGGCTGACCTACGCTGGGGCTGGCTGCTCAGCCTATAGAACTTTACTGCACGAAACGACCACTTTGTTGTGAAAAAAAGAAAACAGCTTATAAAGATACAACAATAACAATAAGAACAATACTATTCGAATGATTTAGTTCAATATTCTTCTATAGTAACGCAAGCATTTTGATCAGATGGCGAGCTGAGAAGGCGCAAGATAATATAAGATTTCAGGTCCCCGTCCCCGCTGATATAATCTTATACACCGAACGTCTCTGGTATAACTGCTGAGGTTAACACATGTGTGCCGCTCTCGGCACGAGATGGCTGCAGCACCTGTCTCTTTATAGTTGTAAATGATCGGGTGTGTAATCAAAACAACGATCCAAATTACCAACCAATATATCACGGTAAAACTAAACTACTTTACCTAAATCAAGGGGATTTATGTGCGAGCTCTAATGGAGAAACTTGCAAACACTAATGCGGATCCGGAAATCAGACCGAGCGCCATTATCCGGTCCGGGTCCCGGGCGCCCGCCGCCCGGGTATGCTAATGACTATTTACGTAGAGAACGATTGGCCGACCTTCTGTCCTAAACGGTTAGTTGATCTTTGCCGATTAATACAATTAGAAAAGATAATCGACTAAATTGTTCAGTTTTTCTTTTATTGTTCTTATATTATAGTTTAAAAATTACAAAAATACGATTTTGTGGGTGAAGCCCAAACTCGATGGGTTACAGAGTCAGTGTGAAGCAAGATGAAGCCGCACGCGTGTCGTGCTCGCACCCTAGAAAAATATTACCGGATGAGACCAAAACTATGTTTCAGAATATTCTACCCAATCTAACGAAAAAATTAACAACCTCATGTATCTAAGTATACAACAACTCCAAAGTGAAACCGTATAAAAATACTAATGAAAAAATAGCTTCGCTTCGGATCGGCATCGGCTCGAGCGCTAGATATTCATGTGGAAGAATTTCATTGATAAATCTGGGACATAAATAACTAATCTTTTTCACGCAAATTTATTCAGCATTTTATTCGATATTTTTATTAGGTTTTAATCGCATGGAATGAGATGAAATGTGTGTGTTGTCATTGCATAATTAACGGAGACGGGAACTAAGATAACTTTTTATTATTTAACCCAGAAATAAGGTTAAATAAGAAAAACAACTTAACATAAACAAATGGCGGTAATGCAGAGGGATGAATGATCGTAGAGGTTACAGTTACATGCTACGTGCGAATTCATGGCGAGTGACGTTACAATTATTTGTGGCTACGGAAAGAGAGAACTTTATGACTTTCGTGACATATTGTAATTAGGTAAAGAATCCAGTCACTGCCTGGTCCTCCTATCCTTAGAGATAGCAATAACAAAATACTATATAATAATACTAATATTTTAACATATAAGTGGAGGTGAGCTTACCATTAAGCGCACCGTCTGCTTGATTTGTGAACAAAAATCACACAACAATTTTCTTTTCTCTATAACTTTTTCGTTGGTCGTTTCTTTCGCATAAATAGCTATCTGTTCAAAATATTAAAGCGGATGGGAACTTGTTTAAGTCGGTTATTTCTACCTGAATTATTACATTACTAGTAAGTAACTTTGCTATGGAAATATTGTTTTACTAAGTAGTTCGCAAAAAGCCTACAGAGCTAAAGCGAGAGAGTAAGCTCATATCTCAAGTTGTAGTATTTTTACGAGATTTTTATGGCTCGGGCCGTCACCAGCGACGCATACCTAATCAGGCTTTTTATTTACTGCAGCAATGGGAACTCGTAGACAGGGCTGAAACATACATCCGAAGCTACAAACTTTGTGCTTTACCTTTTCTTCGTAAAAGGTAAAGCACAAAGTTTTCTTTCGTGCTTTTACCATCGACACTGCTCGGTATGGTATATATACCCCTACTTCCCAGGCCTACTTCCATCTGCTTGCTCACCAGCCACAATTGAATATATTCGCCGACAAACCGGAGTTAAGATCTCTGTTATAGCTTTCATTATATATAGCAATAATGATAAATAATTGTATTACATTTCAATATATTGTTAGTTTCCTGAGCGTTGGAGTTATCTGTAAGCACTCCTGTGCTCTGTATCTGTGGTAAAATAAAATTAAATTACCTAATACCCACGGGACGAATATCTGAAGATAATGCTGAAGTCCGGTGCAAATCGGTCACCCGACCAGCCTGACGCCCATGGTCCCGTTGAATGTGCTTCTTCATTTTGAGTTCAGTATTGCAAGCAGAGAAATTTTCTGCTGCGCCACCTTTTTACCCGCAAATTTTCAGTGTTCCCGTGTTTTTCCGAAACAAAAATCATTCTCGTAATACGCACTGCTCGCTTGTTTAATCAATTCAAAAATAAACAGTACATGGAGGAAACAATTATAACTTCAACACAATTTTTGTAACGATGAAAAACCTTCTGAAAATTGAGGACATTTTCTAAGCCTGGTAACCCTACGTCTGCATGAATAAGTGAACTTGTAGTGGTGCGTCGCTCGGTTTATGGGCTCGCATTTTATATCCAACTTATGAAGGGGTAGAATTAATGGGGAGCACGGGAGAATGCCGTAGATGAAGACTAAATCTGGAATACTCTGAAGAAATTAATAGCAGTTTCGTGGGTTGCGAACACTGAGGCCGGCTGGGGCGTCTGCGGTGTTTGTCTGTCGACAACAGACAAAATAATGCTTGTTTGTAACAAAAAACAAATATTCTAACAAATTTAATTCTACCAAGTATGACGCTCCCATTATGTACATAAAGAGCATATTACTTGAGATAATATCTTCATGAACTTTTATAGTATATAATGACTAAACTTTCTTGTAAGTGAATTCGCTAGACCTGATAGAAATAGAGTCCATGTAGGAAAGTAAAATAAATATTGGAGATTATTTCACACAGCACCATTTGGGCTGAGACTAAGGAAAGCTTGTTATATAGGTAACTGATAGAACACTTTTTATAAATACATATGTATCTATACAAATATGCATTTAGCACATCCAGAGACTGAACAAGCATCTATGTTTGTCACATGAATCTAATCTGCTGCCAGGTAAGCTACTATCAAACAAATATCAATACCATATTAATCACAGCGAAGTAACACAGTGGTTATCACGATCGCCACGATTACAGAGCGTGGGTTCAAATCCAATCGTAAGTAAACCATAAAACCATAGCATGGCGGGTACTTTCTAGTACTTGGCTGGCTAGCTAACTACTACCCTCAAATAGTATAAAGTGCCGTCAAGCGTCTAATGGTGTGTTTCGGCAACATCACTTGAAAGCCAAGTTCCTATTCCATAGTATTTGATATAATCGTACCGTCACTGAACATCAGGTGAGCTGATGTCAAACGCCTTGCCTGTCACACCAAAAAAGAACTTGTAGGTAAATATTGTTGCCGAGTTGAAGTAACGTAAGTGTATTGTTGGACAGGCATGCACCGCAAGTCGATCGAGGCGGCGCAGCACCTGAAGGAGTCGGGCTCGGAGCGCGAGGGGTCCGAGCCGGAGCCCGATCGCGCCGCCTCCGCCTCGCCGCGCCACCACGACAGCCACGACAACCAGGTAACACCTGCAGGACCTTCGTCTTTTAGTAGCCCTTATATCTGGTCATTGTAATTTGAATAGTCACCTATATTAACTGGGAGCCACGGACAGCCCGCTCTGCCGGGGCTGCCTTCAGGAGAACGAAACTGTACAGCATGTGTTGTGGCGCTGTGAAGTCACAGCAGAAACTAGGACTACTTTACAAATAATAATTTTGTCAATTTTATATTTACGAAGACGTAACGAATGAGAGTTTGTTACTTCACGCTACAACAGCTTTACGTTTTCGGATAAAATTTGGAATAGAGTAGGAACTTGTGTGAACACAGGCTATTTGTTATTTTGAAAATATATACGATTCGATTCATGATCATGATGTCACAAAAGCTCAAGTGTTTATAGCATTCCAGGCAAACTTTTTTGAAACGAATGACTCACTGTCTTTATGATAAAAGATAATGTCTCATAATCATAACCGATGCAGTGGTACCCAAAATTTTGAGTAACAAAACTGAGTCCAGATCACCGCTTTTAGACCCTCATTATTTAGAAACAATCGATGGTAAGTCTCACAAGCTTTGTGATTTCGGAAGCTGCAAACAGGAACACAGTAACTAATTTTTACACGTTACTGTTTGGCGGCAGAATATTGATACTGCGGTGGTATCTACATAGACGACCTTCTCAGGAGATGTATCACTTAGTAAATCTAAACCTGACTCAATGTTGTTGCTTGCTGGCGCACAGGCCCAGAGCTCTCCCGCGAGCAGCACGACTGCGTCCTCCTCAGCGAAGGGCCGCGCGTCCCCGGACACTCGCGAGCCGTACGAGGACCCCGAAGCTTTCCGGAACAACAGCATCGCCTGCCTCCGGGCCAAGGCTCAAGAGCACCAAGCCCGTATACTCTCCAACAATATACTGCTACAAGTGAGCTACTTCACCCACGCAAACTCAATTCCGTCACACTTTTTTGTTTGTTTACAGACTTATCTAATAACAGAAGAAGTGGTTATCCACATCTTTTTAGATGTAAAAACGATGAGACGAACGAGACACTCTCCTGATGGTATGAGATAACGCATGTCCTGTCATCGCTGCTTTGGCGCTCATTACTTTGAGATTTTCGATGGTTGTCCTCAAGAGCCCTGTGATTTCACTAGCTGCAATAGGTACCCTTCAAACCAGAACACAGTAATGCTTACACACTACTACTTGGTAGCAGAATAACTTTAACTGCAGTGGTCCTAGCTAGACATCTTCCTGTGAAGGAGACCAAGTAAAGTCTAAATACATGTATTATAGTTATATATGTTCCAAACGCCTAAACTCCGCTTCTTTTTTTGTTTGTTAATCGTTTGTATGGCTTTCGCATACGAACATGAAAATGATATTTCGACTCTGAAATGATATTTTGAGGTGGAAATTATTGTACGCAAAAACACGGGCGTATGATTAAAAAATAAAGCCTCTGAATGTAATCGAAATGATAAATACCAAGCACACCTAATCTAAAAAGCTCCTAATGAAAGCTTTTCAGTTCCAATGTAGTCAACCGAATACATACGATATATTACCTGTTACATTTAGTTATGTTGTTTCCTCACGATGTTGTATTTTACTAGCAGTTTAGGCTCGTTCTTGGTATTTTAACTCATGTCAATGTAGCGATGATGGCACTACAAATCAAGTGGATAGTTTGCACTGTAACTAATCTACCATGCTTGATAACTTTGTTATATACAAAGTTTTATTTTCTATTGTAATACAAACTTTTACCATACATACTGGCCCACGTAGTGTCGTTAAAAACTCATTTAATTTAAACTTCAGTAAGTTTCAGTTATGCGTGCTTCATGCGTTACAGATGCGTCTTGCTGAACCCCACGTTACGTTTGTATAACGTACGAACATGAGCATATATCATGGCAAGGAATAAGCCACATACATTGTTTACAACAGCTTCCACAATCCTTGTGCAAATGTATTATATCTGATTGGTTGTCATTAAATTTCCAGGTCCGGGGTCTAACCCGCACTCCGGCAGGCACGCCGTCGGTCGGCCAAGACGAGGATGGCCCCGGCGACATCGACGTGGGCACAGAGCCCCCGCCGCTAGAGCCGCCGCCCTCGCTCCACCACCCGGCTCACCTCTACTGACAACCCTAGAACGGAGGCAGTCAGTTTAACAAGCAGCTGTCATTGGACTATTGATTCAATCAAGCACTCGAGATTTGACGTTCACGTTGATTAGTGGAAATAAACAGTTACGATTGGGCGCGTGATTGCCGATGTGTTTTGATTGGGCGATTCGAATCGTGCAATGTAACGGTCGAGTTCAGTGGTAAAAACTGTTATAATTTAAGTGTAATTATGTAAATTGTTGACGTTACGCGTATTTAAATCAAGTTTTCGTGCAATACACTTAGTTAAGTATTTATCTGTGTAGACCTGTGTTAGAAACATTGTATAAAGATCCCAGAGCACCTAGATGTATTTTTGATGTAACATAAGTCAGCAATTATGAATATGGTAGTTCTAAAGTTATTACCCAACTTTCGTTTCCCGCTCTCGGAACTAAACTCATACTAAAATAATATTCTTATTTTGTTGACTTAATTTACATCACATTTTATTATGAACCATTTAAAATTATAATGTTAGAGATATAATTATTTAATTAGTATGAAAATAATTGAACCCAGTTGTAAATCTAAGTATAAGAAATGTCGAACCTACAAAAGACTATTGTGATCCAGGTTTGGAAATATAATAATGATTATGGCACTAAATAAGTATAAATAATTATAAAAAAATGTGTAAATGGCCTGTTAGTTTGTATTTTTTTTAATTGGTATTTGGCGACCTTAAATATTAAAAAAAGAAGAGGCTATGGCAAGACACAACCGTATTAGTTATGTCGTGAATGACCGTTTGTTTACAGATGAATACGTGCTGATAATGTTATCTACAATTTTCTTTATGTTTTCTAGCACTTATCTAATTAAGAATTACAGGTAAAAAAAAATGACATGATAAGTGTTTAATTTGACCGAATGATATTAAGAAAGTAAAATGTACCTACATCTTGCCCATCTCGCAGGCTTTAGATGTAATTTTTTTTAAATTTGCATTAATAAATTCACTGTATTTAATTAGATCGCTCTTTGACAACGAAATCAAAAATATTTATTACTAAAAATTATTTTTTCTGAAAACGAATTTACACATCGAAAACATTCCCTATATACTTATATACTATTAAGTACTAATACTATTAAGTATTATTTTCCCTCAAACGAGTATCGTGTCGCACACGATACCAATAGCTACGTGTTACATTGGCAGCATTTATTTTTAACTTCGTATTTGATATTCTTGAAGCTGTCTACTAACATACAAAGCAAGCAAGGCATACAATTTTTTTGTTAAAAACACCCACAATAAGTTAAAAATAACCTGCATTACCAGCGTACTTACCTACTCATAACTGTACTTAAGCATAGAGTTGTAATATATTTATTGAATTAAATTAAAATTGGGGGATTTCATCGTGATTATATAAGATTGTGATGAATAAAAACCTGTAAAAACCAAATGTTTTTCCTTTCATTACATTTTCCTGCCTTATTTATAGTGACCCTTAACCGGTAAGCTACAATGACGCTAGCCATCGACCAGGCAAGCGCTTGGCGCGGTTGCTTGGCACCATAAACAGAATATTTAAAAAAAAACATTTCCGTTAAAGAACATTTTTTTTATATGCTCCTACTCTTTTAAACCGCTACGGTTTATTAAAGTTGAGAATAACTTTATTGACATCTTTGCCACAGATAAAATCTTTGCTACGTACAAGGTTGCCTTACTAGTCAACATGTATTGCTGATCACAATATTGAATTGCAATTTTTTTTTTCATGTAAATAAGTTTGAATCAAGAGGGTCAAGTATGCGAACAATTTTTTTCATGAGCCATTCGACTATCAATAGGGAAAAAAAACTTTTTTAATTCAAGGGGCAAAGCCCAAATAGCTATATCGGAATAAACCTGGCAAGTGACTTGCTGTCTTCGTGATCGTCATTAACAAAAAAGCTCAGCACCAACTAAAGTGTGAAAATGTATTTTTTTATAAATGAAATACATGTGCTGTTAACCAACAACTAAATCATGAAGAGTGCGTGAGTAGTCATGTTTAAATCCATGCCAACATGCACTATTAGACCTCGGATAGAATATCTTCAGTAACATAGACTATCGACCGACATCTTAATCCGTCTCAATCGTAACAATAAAACAACATTTTTATAAAATTTGGCTAAAACAAAGCCAAACAGCAATTTAATCAACATCAACAGCCGCTAATAATAAAAATACATCGAAATTCTAAATGCTATACTTAAAAACTATGGCCCTCATTACAATGTAATATCATCGAAATGGTTTGCATGTTCTTTTCTAAATATAAGCATCTCGCTACTGAAAACCACACAAATTAGCAGCCTTACAGTTCCAAGAAGATTGTACTCACCACGATGTGATTGTACCACGTGTTCTCTTTCACGTGTGCCTACAGGCACACGTGAAAGAGAACACGTTTTATATTTTTCCTATAGTATAGGCTTTGCTTAATTTAGGGCTAAAGGTGCTGTATGAAATGTTCGTCGATATTAAACTTTTTTTTTCGATGATATTACACATGTATAAGGGCTTGTATGTTTTGGCTCATTGAACGGAAAGTCAGACTTTTGCGTTTGAATGAAATACCTTGAAAATTTATCATATTTATCACTGTTGAATGCGCCTAGTTCATGATTCTTTATCAACTACAGAACAGTACAGAAACATGTCTGAGGCACAAAATTGATTCAGAAACTGTTTTTTTGGTACTTTGTTTTTGGAAATCATTCATATTTCACCATCTTATCCTAGAAAGTTAATAGTTATGAAATATAAAGACAACGATTAGTTAACATTAAAAATAAGTAGTTTCATGCATAAGTATTCTCACTTGTATAGGTATCGTCTACTCGAAGGTATATTCATGTATACATAATTTAGAATCTTTATATGCTTAATAGCTAGGTATGTATACATAATTATTAAACTTTAAATTGAGATAATTATTTAGCTCTTTCCAAAAACCGTATTAATTGTGCGACAGCTACCGCCATCTCTAGGCACAGCACAGAACTACAGAAAATACAACAGAGGGCGGCACTTCATTCGTGGCACTTTAGAACACTTACTTTATCGGTAAAGTATTACTTTACTTATATATGGGAATTAAATAATCTTTCCTTTATAGGCACATCACAATAACAGTAAATAATTTCTACGTCATTATATATTTTTATGACTAAAATGCACATTTACAACACCAATATAAATACTGCAGAGCGACCGAGTAATCTGTGGAGGCGACGTGTGGGGCGTGAGGCGAGGGGGGCTCTAGTACAAATAAGACTCGAAAAATACAGCGTACTAACGGTTTCACCTCTGAATGAGCCCTCACCTCGTACATAATTTATCTTTAATATGACGCTTTTTAAGTTGGCTCAAAAATATTGACTTTAACGTCATAAAACAGTTTTTTTAAATATCGTTCGTTCGTTTTCTTGGCTACAAATAAGTTAATTAATAATAATTGATTCAGGCGTTACTTTGCGGCAGTTCATTTGAAGGCATCCCAGCGATATCTTAAGTGTATTTCCGCTTAAAAGTAGTTTAGGTTACAGAAACGGCGAGGATCTAAGAAATATTTATCTGAAATATTAATGTAACTCGAAGACAAGAAGCTTATTTCGGAGAAATATTTAAAGTTGTAAATATGAATGTAACTTGAAGGTCTTTAAACTTTAACACTGTTTTCCTAACAAATTATAAAGTAATAAACGTACTAAAAATTAGATTATATTACGAGATTTGATCGTATTTTCTGCTCAATTTGACGGTATAATGATATTTTAATTAAATACTTTCGGTGTTCGTTTAGTAAATTTTTAAACAACGAAATTTTTTATAAAATCGTACCTAATCTTATCTTTCTTCTTGTATTGTTTATTTACTCGAAAATTTAAATTTCAGCAAATATTTTGTGTTCACTTCAAAAAATAGAACCGTCTGTCAAAGTCCCGTGTGACTAAAGTTTATTTTTAGATATAAGCAATTATTATTGGCTACAAAATACATTCCGACATTACAATGTCCGATTACATTAATTCGAGAGACTCCGGTCCGTATCGTGACAGCTTGTGTGCGCGAATATTACACAAAGAACATTATACAAAAGATAACTTACATAGAGATTCTTCAAAGACATTACACAGAAAGAAATAGATAAAAATAAAATAAATATACAACGACGCATCGTTCTAAAGGCCCATTTAGACGGGGATAGTTTCTCGCAGGTTTCGGTTCGAGAAATCGTACGCTACTATCACAAGCAATAATCGCAAAAACATCATCGTATCAAAATGTTTTATTTACTTATGCGGCATTAAGTACTCACGTTTAATTATATCGGAACATACTCCGACCATAGTTTCGACCACATCGAAATTGTATCAAAACCACGTCCGTGTTCATAGTACAACTTATATGTTTGGTAAAGCTTCTATCGATAGGTTAAAACACATTTATGAGTGGATACTTGTAGGTATTTGAACATCATTACTTACTATCTATGTATGTGTGGGTGGTTGGAGGAATGTATTATCAGTTTGAAAATAGTTATAACGCATGACTTTGGAAATGGCTTCGAATGCCAACATAAACAAACGGTTGTTAATGTTACCACTGCTTGACTGGTTAAAATACCAAATTATGTTCAAAAATATAGTGGATTTCTATGTAAACTACTCAAATTGGTATTAAATCCTCTCTATTACAGAGACACAGAATATTGTATAGGTATTTGCTGAATTATTCATAATTTCAGGCACTTTATTGCAATATAAGGCAATATTACAGTTTCACAGATTGTTTTATTAATTTGGCATTGAATAAAATATTAATAATAAACCTAGGCATAAACCAATAAAAATATACATTAGTATTACGTCAACTTAAATAGTGTAAATTACCAATATGATGGTATTAACGTCGTTACCAATAAGATAGTGAAGTTACCAATACGATGGTATTGATAACTTACACCGTATTGGTAACTTACCAATACGATGGTATTGGTAACTTACCAATATGATGGTATTGGTAACTTACCAATACGATGATATTGGTAACTTACGCTATTAACGTCGCTACCAATAAGATAGTGTAAGTTACCAATACGACGGTATTTGTAAATACGTCGTCGACAAATATAATTTTTGTGGGTAAACAATTCGCAAATTACAAGCCATTTTAACTTACTTCAAAAAAGAGTAAAGTTTTCAATACGACTAGTATATTGTTCATGGTAGTGATGAACAATAATAGGGGTTTTTCTAACGTAAACTATTATACTAACAAAAGAATATTTGGCAATCAATGCAAACGTATCGCTAATGAAGGAAGCAGACGCACTAAGACGCGCTTAATGACAAAACACATACTTTTTTATAAGAGATAGTCCTACGTTTGGCCACCAACTCGTTTAACGTAAAGCGACGATACGGCCGAGGATGGAGCCAGTTGTTATGTTATGCCGACAGTCAAACAATCGCAACAAGAACTTTGCTTATTAAAACTTTGGGGAGTTTTCTGGTACATAACGCGGATGGCCGCGGCAGCGCTACGATAGTAAAGGCAATTACACGAATGCAAAGAATTGATTCGGTTGTCAGGTGCAAGAGCAATACGCTTACATTGAATTATTCACTTTCATGTATATAAATATAGATCAATTTAATTCATCCAATTTAAATATAGAAGTTAATAGTGGAACAAACGAAAATATGGCCTTTCAAAAAAATTATCCTTAAGTTCTTTTCCCATCATCCCAGATGTTTCCTGGTCATCATTAATTTCCAATGTTATACTGACTCTAGCGAAACGAGTCCCGCAGAGCGTCGGTATATTTAATAGTAAGTCTTCCCAGGTCCTTCCATGTCCTCCGCGCTTCGCAGCATCAGGTAATAGCTGTTCACACACAGTATGCTGTATGCCAGAGCCGCTGGAAATATAAAACACACGAATGTTTTTTTTTTAAATATTTTTAACAATTGTCACTCGTGATAATGTAAGGATTCTAATGATACCCCATACATTTAAATCTGTTCAGGCATTTAAAAGTTACTATTCCACTGGACAAAATTCGAGTCGAACAAGAAAGATTGGCGAATGTGCTGCTAATGATGATTTCATAGCAGCGTTTTTACTCTAAAGTTGAATTTTTTTTAAAACTAAATTTTTCTACATACATTCCCTTATATTTTATTACCCTTTCGCGCTAACCGAGATAAAATTGTATTAACTTTTTTTGATTCACGAAAACGAGATAGCAGCGTTTTGTCACGACAAAACTCTTTTGAGAAAGAAAAAGAAAGATATTTTTATTATATCACTCAGTACCAACATACACACTCATTCACAAAAAAAAAAAAACGTAAACGTAATGGGACGAACAAACCGCTCTTCTACTGGTAAGACATAACGCCTGTCCATGACCATTTTGCAAGGACACCCAGAACTTAGGACTTTAAGTGCTGGTTGCTTTCGTATAACAAAGTTTATGTTTTGTTTGTTGTTTGTTTTTATGTAAAAGTAAGTAAAGTAAGACGAACGAGACGCTCTCCTAATGATAAGAGATATCACATGCTATAACCATTGCAGCGATACACAAAACTTTGAGTAGCAGAAAAGTCCAGGGCGTCGCTACTTTGGCGCGCATTACTTTGAGACTTACGATGGTTAGTCTCGACAGCCCTGTAATTTCGCTGGCTGCAATATATTTACTATCTTCGACCACACCAGAGCGTCAGTTTGAATGAAATCAAACGCCTAGTTAAGTAAGAAAATAGGCAGAATAGAAGTGAAAACTAAAAACACGTCACATTAGCATGTTGGTGACATGAACCCATAAGTTTTTCCCCTCCCAAAATGTCGTTCAAAGCGGCTAAACAAGTTTTGACTTCACAAAATCGCTGCGGAGTACATCAGCAGTGTGTTTGATGTGGCACACTCACCGAAGAAGAGCAGCCCCTCGAGGAAGGAGAGGAAGATCTCGGAGCCCGAGCCGGAGAGGCCGTGCAGGCACATCTCCACCACGATGTAGAGCAGCGCCGCCACGTACAGCACGAGCATGACGTACACCCACACGCGCAGACCTGTAGTGTTGCGCTGCGGAATATGACACAATGAGCTTGAGCTGCCGGTGTAGGAAAACATCTTTCTTCCTACATCAACTTCCAACCCGCAACTGGCCAGCGTGGCGGGTGACCTTACCCTTCTCAAATAAGAAAAGACCCGAGCCCAACAGAAGGACAGTTAATAAAAACGAGTCAGGGTTTTGAAGTACCTTAAAAGCGGAGTAGAGCAGCGTAGCGGCCAACAGCACGTGTACTGTGGTGACGACGGCCACGCTCACGGCGACTTTGTACCAGGTGGTGTAGAGATGGTCTGCGTCCTCCAGGGTGTTCACGTAGCCGCGCGCGTTCTCGGCGAACGCAGAGCATAGGATGATCAGGGTTATGGAGACAGCCTGCAATGGCAGGAAACACAGGTGAAAAAACACTAAAAAGTGGCAAACACGGAACAGGCCAACTTGATGGTAAGTGGTTACCGCCTCCTATGGATAACCGGAACAAACAAACATCTATCTTCCGCACATAAAACTTTGTAGGGAATCAAATCCACGCCCATCATGTCAAAAAGCAAACCTACTACCAAATAAGGTAATATGATTTTGTCTATTTAAAGGCTTGTCTAAGGATTCCGTAAGCCATGTAGGCATTTAAGACCTACTATTTCGTAAGTATGTAAGTAGTATCCGTGTTTGTTACTTCTTCACAGATGAACGGTTTTGAGTAAAATTGTAACCTGGATACCAAATAGAGTACTTTAATTCTGGAAAAATATAATTATATTGCGTAGAATTGCCGGCTTAAAATGAAATTGAACCTTTACACATTAGAGTACAAGGTGTAGTCTTACCAAGTGCACGAACCCGATCAGCTTGGATCCCATCTCGAGCCCCATGCAGCAGCAGAATGACGTCACGTGCGGCACTCCCATCGCGGCTGGCTTATCCGGCACCGGTCTGGAATCCGAAGGTAAATACGTCTTAGGCCTAAATGCATAACATTTTTATTCGTATATAACGTAAGCAAAGTTTTTATACGTCTTTGTTGAATCAAGTGTATATTTTGCGAAATATAATTCGCTAAGGCTACCGGGCGTTTTAATTTTTCTTTATTATCAGGGTTCTGAACTCAAAAGGTAAATGAAAATCATTTACGAGCGGCGGAAGCTTTTTTTTATAGTTAACAAACTGTGTTCGACCACAGCTCACCTAATGTTAAGTGACGATGTGGTTGAAAATGGTAGTGAGCACCTGACCTGGAATGGAACTAAACACACACCGTTAGGTGCTTATTGGCAATTTTTTTTACTTGAGGGTGGTAGCTAGCCAGCAAAGTACTAGAAAATACCCTACTATCATGCTATGGTTTCCTAACGATGTTTTTCTTTACTGGCAGCTCAAATTCATTGTTGGGGTTTGAGCCCACGTTCTTCGGCGTGTGAACCGACTTCTTCGAAAGATCATCTTATATATGTATATAGTAGAACGAGGAACCCCAACATACGTCACGAATTAATATTTGCATAATCTTGTGTATTCTTGACCCCTGGGTCACATAATCACGTCATCAGGCGCTTGATCATACGTTATTGGCTTCTTTATATGACTTACTATAATGGTCAGCGATAAAGCGGCATTAGGTTTTAATTTTAAGCTTCTATGTTCTGTTAATTTCTAGTGTACACGATTAGGAGCATCTATCCATCTAAATACCTGATCCTGATCAACAAAATGGTTAGCGTCACGCTTATCCAGGATTTTTTTTAAACGAAATCTCAGTCATGTAGATTTCCTCACGATGTTTTCCGTCACCGTTTGAAATTATCGGCAATACTCACATAACTTAGAAAAGTCAGAGGAGCGTGTCGTGGGATTCGAAGCCAGACGACCTCTTTTTAAATAAATATTAAGGTACTCGTACTTCATTTATCTAAATAACACAAGAATGATAAGTTGTTACAACTACCAGCTTCCAATAAAACCGTACATATGTATATAATTAACTTACCTATACTATAACTTTATGTAAAAGTTGATCGAAACAGCGATATGCTGTTGTAAGAAACTGATAACACAACATTTGATATCTATTATCTTATCATGTTAATATTTGCATTTTGAAATGCAAAAATCCAGTCTCTTCTCTAAATGACAGAGTACTTATTTGTGTACTACGAAATGAAGTACCTACCCGTTTACTACTAGTTTATAGCGGCTTTGCCGTCATCCACGACACAGCAAGAACTTGACTGTTTCTTATCATCATTTACTATACTATCAGACCCACTGAGGCTACTATGCCAGCAGCCCAAGGCCTCGCCATAGATTTTTTTTATGTTTGACAGACTACAGCTTCGATATTAAGCGTGTGTGGTCGAAAATGGTAGCACACCTAGCCTGGAATGGAATTGGCTATCAAGTGAGGCTGTTGGAACACACTGTTAGATGCGGCAGATTTTCAACTTGAAGGTGGTAGCTAGCCAGCCAAGTACTAGAAAGTACCTTACCACCTTGCTATAGTTTTCTCATGATGTTTTCCTTCACCGGCAGCTCAAGCTAATTTTCTGGGTTTGAATCCACGCCCTTCGGCGTGCGAACCGATCACGCTAACTGAGCTATCATCGCTACTTGGTTGCTGACTCGCTGGATTGGCTCGGGTAGATGCTGGTAGGGGGAAATGCACTAAACACCCCAAACAAGACATTGCAGAACTTATCGCTCTCATTCTTATTCAAAATGCAAAAAAAAAACACGCTGTATATCGTATTTTTTCTTCCTTTCATGATATTGATATTGCTTGTGCGTTCGCTAGAACTGGTCGTGTCATGTTTGCGTCGTTTGTCCCCGTAACCAAACAATTAGTGAAATGGCCCTAGTCTGAACACACATACAAGCAACACAATCGCTGCGGCTAAAAAGGAATTTAACAGAATTAAGGTTAATTTTGTTCAAGAATATATAACATCTAGATCTAGATATTCTGCCGCCAAGCAGTAGTGTGTAAACATTACTGTGTTCCGGCTTGAAGGGTATTGTAGCTAGCGAAATTACTGGGCTGTTTTGAAACTGACCCTCGAAAGTCTCAAAGTAATGAGCGCCAAAGCAGCGGTGCCTTTGGACTTTGTTCTACTACTCAAAGTTCTGTGCATTGTTGTCATGGACAGGCGTTATCTCTTACCATAAGGAGACCATCTTGTTTGACTCATTACTATTACATAAAAAAACATCATGCTGAGAAAACAATGTAATACTTACTGATTATTTCTGAGTTCCATCGTCTTCGAGAACTGAGCCACAAGTGGGTGAACGCCCGCCACACGCTCGTCAAAAATAGAAACAAAACAAGCCTGTGCGAGCCTGTGCGCTGTTTTTACGCCAGCTTTATTCTGGGCTAGGCTGTCTAGCAATTACTTTACGACACTACAAGCGAGAAGTGACGAGCGACTACGCCAAACTTATGTTTGGTTGTTGATCGTTTATTTGGGACAAAAATAAATCAGTAATTACTGATTTATTTTTGTCCAAAAAATAAATCAGTAATTACTTACAAATATAGCACTTAGCTCAACCGATTCGACGTGTCTAGAAGAGAACTTTGAAGTGGGTTACAAATCGGCGGTCGTGCCGCAGGGTGGTATGAAACTGCAATAGTTGCCACGAAAATGACTAAAATATTAACAAAAGTCAACATCCAAGCACCGGAACCCTTTTATCTAAATACATCCTCAACATTTCAATAATCATTATCTACATTGTATTTGCTTTAACTGTAATACGTAACAAACTTTACTGCATGGGCGTACCTAGCGTTTGCTTGAAGTGTAACCAAGTTGTTTGATTAATCAAACAACTTTCCAATCAATACAAAAATACAGTACGCAAAATTCACACGCTATTCAAAAACTGGCCAAGTGCGAGTCGGACTCGCGCACGAAAGGTTCCGTACCATTATCTATGAAAAAGGCAAAAAAAATCGCGTTTGTTGTATTTAAGGGGGGCTCCCCTTAAATATTTATTTTATTTTGTTTTTAGTACATATTTGTTATTATAGCGGCAGCAGAAATACATAATTTGTGAAAATTTCAACTGTCTAGCTATCGCGGCTATTGAGATACAGCCTGGTGACAGACAGACGGACGGACAGACATACAGCGAAGTCTTAGTAATAGGGTTTTATTTTGTACGGAACCCTAAAAAGATCGGTATACTCATAATATTATTATTAGCGTAATATCCCTCAAAACACCTCCTCGGCTTCCTATACATGTACGTATGTTATGTAACGACATTTTAAACCTCTCTGCCTATGACTTGGTACAAGCGGTAATGTACCGCTACAATGATAGTGAACTTGTCAAGGGCGCATCTCTATTCTCGACAGATATCGATTCATACACTGGAGAGGTGTATAAATATCTGCGGCATCACCGGCAGAAAAGACAAGCTTGTACCTCTTTACCACTTCAAACGCTATTTAAATGTTGAACAGTAAAATAATAATAAAATTACTCTGGTAAAGAAAAAAGGGAAGGCGCTCCACAACACACCGATAATGAACAACTCAGTGGTGCTGATTTCCGCTAATTGTTTGTCTCGAACCGTGACCTCTCAAACAACCATTTTACCGATTTGGCTCATATTCAAAATCGTGCTAGATAGAACTTATCGATATTTATCGCTATACCTTTCTAAAAGTGTTCTTCAGATGTATGCACACTATACATTTGTTCCCCTGGTTTATTTTGCTATCAAACGACCAGGAGGTTGAATAAGTATCTGTAAAGCAGAAACCGTACAAAACCTGAAGCAATATTTTCTATAATTATATGCTATAAAGGAAAAATAATGACATTTTCACTTGAATTTAGGTCATAATATCCAAATCTAAGAACATTTTGAAAAAAAATTTGTTATTTTCAACCTTTCATTAAAAAATTGAAAATTATAAGTGTAAATATAAAGTTACCTAATTGATTGATTCAGGTGTTACTTTGCGGAAGTTCATTTTGAGTGTTCAAGGTATCTACTTAAGTTATTTCTGATTAAAA
This sequence comes from Biston stratarius, assembly GCA_950106695.1. NCBI lineage: Eukaryota > Metazoa > Arthropoda > Insecta > Lepidoptera > Geometridae > Biston > Biston stratarius. The sequence goes on from OX467106.1 coordinate 13,237,990, forward strand.
ATCATTTCAGTTACAACAGTAATGAGGATTTAAATTTAACTAACTTGACAACAATTTAAAAACCTTATCTTTATTGGTTGGTTGGAGTGTCTCAGTCTCGGCCAAGCGCACAATGAGTCAACACACCCTGAGGATGCCTCGTGTAGAGGTGAATCACGTGTCGGCAAGTCGTTACTGCAGCGAGAAGAGGATATAAAGATGTGTGGTTATTTATTTTAATTAGTTTTTTGTTTATTTTGTTTTAACTTTCAAGTTTAAGTCAAACTTTAGTTCTAGATATTAAGTAAAGTTTCCGATAAGTTTTTTTAAAATTGTTGTCAAGTTAGTTAGATTTAAATCCTTATCACTTTTGTAACTGAAACAACTGATAAGCTAAAATAAACTAAATATGTAAACTAATATGAACACTCATGAAGTAAGCTATTCAATTGGCAAGATTTGACAGACAACAGGTCATAAATATCAAAATTTGGCCTAGACTAATGAATAAAACCATACAGTCCTACCTAGCATAAGTATGTAGGAAGTGTGATTGTATTTATTTAGTTATTTAATCTACACAACCTTTCAAATCAAACAAGTCACCTTATCAGCTGTATCAAAATGGTTTGCCGCCAATAATCTTATGCTTAATTCATGTAAAACTAAATGTATAAGATTTTCTCTCCCCAATGTTGCTAAGAGGGACACTCATATCTTACTTTAAGGTGGCTCATTATGTGGAAGACAAGAATATATGGTTGTTGTAGCTTCTCTCTGCACTTGCATCCCCCTGGCTAAGTGACAATTGTAGTAAGCATAATGTATGTATTAATATTTATAACTGTAAACTGTAACCTAATATGAAAAGAAAGATCCACAAAAAAATGCCTTGCTGAGTTTCTTGCCTTCTTTACGAGCCGGTGGTAGATTCAAACATGTAACTTAACGTTCATAAGTGCCTTACCAGGGCCTAAGCTGAATAAATGGCTTTTGATTTTGATTTTTTGATTTTACAATGTCTTTGAAAGTCAGTGGCGGACTTATCAATTAAAACAATTGATTCAATGACTCAGACCTACAACAGGAACAGATGATTAAAAAGTAACAAATGCTAAAGTTCATGCAAATGCTGATTCACAGGAAAACCTACAACAGTTAATTTGCTTTGAATATTCTTAGAAACTAAACTTTGAAATAATGATGCTTTTTTAACTCAAAAAAGAACAAAGTTCTCAATGCAACCAATATTCTTCCAATCAGAGTAATCCTTCATCTTAGACTGCAGGGCATGGTCAAACGGAAACCTATTTCAAATAGAATAACCGATATGAATTTTATTGTTCGTGTCCTCTGTTCAAGATGTATTATATCCTACCTATGTCTTTACTTTATGTCTCAATCATATGTTAGTTCCCTGACTATCCTTATATCCGTCTGGCATATTATTCTAGCACTAGACTTAGCTTTTCATCCATTAATATGTAGTAAAATGTTGATTTGCCAGATTGTGTGTCCATCTCACAGGCAGATTTTCAGACATATATTTCTCACACTGCACATCATGACAAAATTATAATGGCATATTTTATATTCAAGACACACATGCTCAGTGAACCAATGTGTCATTTGAATTGTATACTAGACTTGACCGACAACCAAGGAATTTTGGTGAAAGTTCATAGGTTTTAGCACTAAGTCTAAGACTCTTTAATGGGTGTAAGTATAAAATAAATAAATGTAAAGTATAGTATACATCAATATTTGGCCATTTTTTTTTTCAAATTTAAATTCATTTTAATTTGTATTTCATTGTTATTACAAGGATAAAGGCAAGTAAATAAGAGTAGGTCTTATAGTACAACAACAGCTTTTGGGAACGGCCTTGATAAAGCATTCTTATCTGAGATCAGTCTAGACTTTACATCTCACTGAAAATAAAAACATCTGACAATATAACAGATATATAACGCATCTACTTACAAATCACTCTGATACTTGACCGCCGTAAAAAAAATTAAGGTCAGTTTACATTAATTAATACTTAGTAAAAATACAAACCATAAAGATAAATATAGATTACTACATAGTAACATAAAATTAATTAAGTATTACCTTTGCAAATTTATAAGTCGAGGATGCGACGTCTGCCACGCAGATTTTTACTTCGGAGTCGCAAATTAAAATCACTTGCACAACAAAATATTTTAGCACGGGCGGTAAGCAATTATTACTTTGGATTATTGGTCTTGCGTTTTCTTTATTCTATTGTTTATACAAATAGATCGCCTCAAACAATCTGATAACTGAGCTGCGGCCGAGCCGTCAGTGCCGTCACTACCGTCAGCCAGTGTCGCCACATCAAAAATTATCTTGTCACTAGTAGCAGGTTTTTTTTTTTTTCTCTTTCTTCTTAGCATCGCACTCAGTGCATTCTGCCAGTTTCAATGTTTCTATATTTTGTGAGTAGTCTTCATTTTTCAGCTTCTTTATCATCTATAGTTACAGTCAAAGTCTAGTCTTGATCAAGTCCAGTCGGTCTCAGTCAAATCAAGTCATGCCTTAGTAAAGTAGTGGCGACTTTACTATAAGCTTCTGGATGGAGTTAAGGAAGCAACACGAAAAGTCATGTTTAACCACATTATATCATTCTCCCACACTCGCGCTTGTAATTCGGCACTTTATTAATAAAACACCACTATTTTTATGCATAAAAACTCGAAAAAACACTAGTTTTAGAAAAAAATACAATGGGGCGACACGACGCTCACCGCGTTCCCGCCAAAACTCGTAGCAGGATTGAATGGTACGTACATCTATATGTCATCTAATCTTATCAACATGTCTTCTAGGGGTATTGGCGGGAATGCGGAAAGAGTCATGTCCCTCCATTGTATTTTTTTCCAAAACTAATGTTTTTTCGAGTGTTGTATAAAAATAGTGGTGTTTTATTTATAACTAGCTGTGCCCCGCGGTTTCACCCGCGCTTGATGCCTACGTCATAGTAGCTTTATGCATGCAAAATCTCAGCCCGATCGGTTTAAAATTGACAAAGTTTCATACAAACTTTCATCCCCTATTTTATCCCCTTGGGGGTAGAATTAATCAAAATCCTTTCTTAGCGGATGCCTACGTCATAACATCTACCTGCATGTCAAATTTCAGCCCGACCCGTCCAGTGGTTTGGGCTGTGCGTTGATAGATCACTATGTCAGTCAGTCAGTCAGTCAGTCACCTTTGAGTTATATATATTTAGAAGTGCCGAAATACAAGTGCGAGTGTGGGAAAGTGATATAATGTGGTGAAAGAGTGAAAAAACCCATCAACTTTTTTTTACAGGTTGTTTGGCAATGAACGGTTGTCATATTTCAAAAATCAAAAATGTTTTTGTACAATGCCAGCGTTTGGGATTCCCCGACCATAGACTAAGTCCAGAAAGATAAAGATTTCCGTCTCAAATAAGTGTCACCAAATTCCATGTTGAAAAATCGCCTAAAATCGCTTTATTAGACGCTAAAATAAAACATCTCATACTCTGTCCTGCCTGGTTCGTCAATGTCGATCGAATACCGTTACCTTAATTTTGGCAGCGCACGTAATATATTTGGTAGCGACAAGTATTTGAACATTTTGTTAGTTTTTCTTATATTATATTACCAGAACTCACACAAAGACAGAGTTAATGTTATGCTCTAGTAAAATAGTAGCAAATTTATACTTGAAAGCTTTGACTGCATTTGAAAGCAACAGACAGATGTTTTATCACGTTATGACATTCCTTCATTTATACACGTAATTCAGAAATTAATAAATAAGACTCCACTATTTTATATTGTATCAAATACGGTCGACATAATTTTACCGCGTTCCCTGCAAAAATTTCATTCTAAACTTTTGTATTCTTGAACATAATCCGAAGTGTACTTGAGGCGTTACAACGCCCACTATCTAAAATAAAACTAATTCTGAATTGTACGAAATGCGTTTATTAAACTGTTTTGTACGTAGAGCACACGTCATCTCTATTTTGAGAATATTTATACGTAGTACGAGTAGATATACAAAAATAATGAAGTTAGAAAAAATCTCACAGAGAAAATTTCACACTAGACGAACTATTTTGCATCGGGGCTCGTATGTGTGCTGTGACGTGCGCGTAGCTTTGACAATTTAACATTTTAATAAGAGATTTTAGTAAAAATGATGGGAAGTACAATCATGTAACGACAAAAATCTATATACTTAGTGTCAATGAGCAAAAAAAGCGTCAAATCATTATATTATTTAGACAATATATTAAAAAGAAAAACAGTATAATTAAATTAAATTAATTTATTGATACAGATGTTACTTTAGAGGATATATAACTACTCTAAATAAATACTTAAGAAATGGTAGCCAATCAGCATTTAATAATTACTTAGGTAGTATAAAATCACAAGGTACCTAGGTACATTTTGTACGACTCAGTTGTAATTAAAAAATATTCAGTCAGATTATGCGCATCTATTCTTCCGACACTCAAACTACTTCGACGCTGTCTATATCGCGTGCTTGATAATGGGCACACAAGACACGGTCTTACGTGACTCCCTCGCACTACCAGCCTTAGTCCGACACTATAATTCTACAGAACATGGTCGGCAGTCCTGACCGCCTGGTACAGTCTCGCTGAATGCTGGAACTGCTGCTCGTCTTCTTCATACATGATCTGCTTGTGTCGACTGTGGACCACCACGATACAGTAGACTGACACAACTGAAACATTATGATCATTTAACTAAGTACCCAAAGAATATTTCAAAAATTTGGTCGTTGCAAGTCTGACCCACAGGGCTGCCTACATTTTTAAAAGGCTTATTAAACCATCGGTATTTAGGAAGCCTTACTCTGAATTAAGAAGGTGTGGACAGAAAAGGAGAACCAATACACGAAAAGCGACATTGTTCCATGGTTAACGTTCCATTAACTCTAACGAGACGATTTGAATCCACTTTCATTGTGCGAACTGGTAAACAGTGGAATATGTTGCCTTAATGGGTGTTCCCCGATGGATACAATCTGGGTGGCTTCAAGTCGAGAGGAAATCGATATTTTCTAAGTAAAGGCAAGTTTACTCCATAGACCACCACATAGACCGTATCTTCACGTAACATCAGGTGAGATGGTTGTCAAACGGAAACGTATTTTATTATTTAAAAAAGGCATGCATTGCCCACTTAGAACTTTCATTAGAATGTTCAAGCATGCCTACTATTCTTAACTATCGTGATTTGACGTACAACAATTGAGTGAACTCTTAGAAAGTTTAGCGTAATAAAGAATACGCACATCTCATCAGCCCTATCTCTTGCAAAAAACATCAATCATACTCACAAGCTCTGATTAAATGCACGCAAATGACGATGGACTCCACCTCCAACATTTCTCCCGTATCCTGCAAGATGAGGCTGATGCCTGTCAGGCACATAATGAAAAAGATCGCTGTCAAGATGCCCGTCACTATCGTCCAGGGGAGCGTTAGAGAGGCGAGTCTCTAGAATAAAAATAAAAATAATACGTAGGTTATACTCTTTGTTGTCACTAGAAATGAATACACACATACGATTACCTAATAGGTTAGCACACATTGTAATGTATAAATACATATAGCTATATTATCGTGCGGACAACGGACACGCGGATACCCTTAATGTCCATTAGGAGGATATATTTTTCAGTTTTTCTGTCGTTGTCGACGTCGAACAAAACCGCCCAAGTTTGCCAATACTCTGTTTGCTAATGTCATTATTGTATCAATCCTACGTACCTACTGAACGTCCTTTAGAAATAGTAAAGTTTCACCTTATACGCAGCGACGACCAACAGCACCGAGCATAGCAGGTGCGTGCCGCTGACCACGGCTGCTGTGATGAACAACGCGTATTTATGTGTGGAAACTTTTCCAGCCTTGCCGAGCGGAACCAGAGTCACGAGGAGGCTGTAACCGGCCAGCTCTAGGAGGGCCCATACCTGGAAAAAAAATCGACAAATCAAAGATGTGGTCCTAATATCTTATACACCAACAACCAAGATCTCTGTATCTGTGAAAAAAGTAGTAAACAGGCAAATTAACTTTTATTTTACTATATTGTTTTCCTTGCTACTTTAAGCTTTTTATTTGTTTTGTAGAAATGTAGGCTAATACAGGGCTATAAGCGGAAAAGGAGTTATATCGAACCCATCATTATTAACATTTTTTATTATGGGCGCAACGAAGTCGTGAAAAGATGAGCCTAGACCAAACGATGGAACATTTTTTTTTCGTGACTTAATTTTCCGTGGTAAAGTTGTTCACAATGACCCCTTTACTGCTAAGCATACCCCAAACTTATAGCCCTGTATAAATCGTAAGATATGTGTTCTTCAGCTGGATTAATCCATACGTATAACGGAACGTAATAAACATGCCTGCCAATTTTATTTGAGCAATAAATAACACGCATCTTGCTATAATAATACGTCCAGGCATTGTAATGGCAAAAATAAACAATGTAACAATAAAGAGTCGCAATATGAAGAGTTTCCTATTCCTATTTGTTACTAGCAATTTATTTATCCGACTAAGAAGATAAGGTAGTTTTCACAGAGCAACATCACAATCATTTCGAGTTTTCCACCAACATAACGACTTCAACATGTATCAAGGCCAAGAAAAACAAACATTCCTAACCTCGTAACTACCAGGAAATGTGAAATTGTACATACCGAGTACAAGTATCCTATGATCAACGTTCCCGTGTGTAGAGTCGCACAGAAACAGCAATTATTCACCATAGGCACGCCCATTTTCCCTCCGTATCTTCAAATTCATGAAAATTGTTTGTTTTGTGACTAGAATAAAGTAAATATTGTAAATTCGTTGAGATCACATACTACGTTCGCACACTTCAGAAGGATTTTTATCACTGTTGATAATAAATTTGAGTCGTTTTCGCTATGATTACTTGATAAGCGATCCTCTGTTCGGTGTTATTCTTATCTATTAATAATTCTGAGCTAAGTCCGAGTTATTTTAACGGCTTTCCTGCGTGCAGAAAAGCGGATTATTATGGTTTCTAAAAATAGATGTTTGGTCAACTTTCTTGAGATTAGGTAAGTAGAGGTGCTTTTATACCGAGATGAATTTTTGTTACTAGGTAAGTAAGCCCCGCAGTGTCCCATATTTATAACAGAATGTTTCTCTTGATGTTGTTTCGTTGCCTAGTTAGATAATCGATAAATGTTGTTGTTTTGTCTATAAAGGTATTATCATTTTTTATTTTTAGTAATGTACTTGTACTCTGCCTTCTTACCAAATTCATCAAAATACAGCTGTTTATTGGTATTATCTTGATTATGTACATAATAAGCGACTTTTAGTAACGCGTAAGACCGCACTCAAACATTTCACACCTGGGCTGTTGTTTTTGCTGTGATTGCAGTGCAACAGTCCGTCTAGACAAATACATAGTCAAAAGGTATTTATAACATTATATAAGTACCTAGTTTACCAGCTGACGGCCATAGATATTCAAAATAAAAAACGTAGGACATTTCGCACAGCGCCCTGAGGCCCCGAACTAAGCAAAGCATGTACCAAGTGAACCAGATAACTGATAGAATACTTATGTATTAACTTTTTTGTAAATACATAAGTACTTATAATACATACAGAACACCCCAGACACAGAACAAACATTTATCATTAGATAAATGTTTGTTTTGGTGGGAATCGAACATACGCCTTACAATTCTTGAAGGAAACAACCAAATTAATGAGCAAAAACAAATAAAAGTAAATAAGTAAAAACAAATTGATATATAATGTTTAAGTAGATACAAATCCTAGAGTTCATTGACAAAGCCACAATGTTATCATCGATAAAAATCTATCGACATATTACACTTAAATCAATTACTTGAAAAATTACAGTCATCTATCAAAATTTCGTTCTCTACTCCGAAATCTACTCTCTACTTCCGAATAAATTCAACGTGTGGCTGAACTGTAAAGGAAGTACCTATCCCCGTACTCTGAACTACTTATTGGGATTCCTGTTAGGCACTCAGAAAATAGTTACGAGACCATACATCGTATGCCTGAGCAATAAGGTTCGCAGTCACGTAGCTTTTTCGTGAGCGCCTAAAAGATATCGCAATAAAAAGCTCAAAGTACAGGGGCTGAACTAGTCTCAGAACTAAAGGGAGCAAACCAGGGTAACTCTCCCGGATGACAACGTCAGAGGGTGTCATATTCATAAAATGCTACCTAGTAGATACTTTGTTGTTTTTTTAAATAAAATATCTCAAACGCTGGATGAAAGAAGGCGTAATCAAATTGCTGCTCCGGGTCGTAAAAATTTTACTTCCGGCGTTGACCTGAACACTCCATTGTACATCACTCATTATATCATTGCACTCTATTATGCGCGCGTTGTATTCAGCTTTGTCTCCATGAAGAAGGCCACCGGATGTGGCCGAAACTACATATAGTCGGAGAATCCGATATAATTAAACGTGAGTAATCCCGCATAAGTGAAACAAAATGAATCAAAACCACGTCAGTTTCCATAGTAAAACACTCCATTATGTAATTGGTATCGATGAAAATGTCCCACTTGCCTTGTCCTTACGAATCGATATACAAATCAATGCGCTCGTCATACCTGATTGTTTTTCGCTTATCTGTATCGCGTATCGCGTGCTATCATTACAACTAATCAGCACCTGCATTCTTTGTCGTAATTATTTGCTTAGTAGTCTGCGAGTAGTATCCAGGTCATTAATAATGACAAACACAACTACACATGTCTTGCTCGTTTCTATGAAATAAAAAAAGTTTTATTCTTAAGGAACTGACTCCGACACCGTTACATGATAGACTGAGTGGGTTCAGAGACGTCCTCACCAGTGTGGGTAATTGATAGCAATACGTGGACGCTCCTTGTCTCTTTAAATAAAATAAATATATAAATATTGGAGGATATTTGACACAGCACCATCTAGCCCCAAACTAAGCAAAGCTTGTACTATATACTTAAATACTTTTTTTTAACTTTATGTAGGTTTTCTTGGAAAATGAGTGATGGACCAAGCATGTATGCTCTGACGCTTGCCTGATTGTAACCGTCACGCACTTGGCCGTTTTTCAATGCCACTCAACAATTTAATCTTTATATCTACCTACCCACCATAAATCTATAATGTTGGATCGACAAACAACGATAATTCTCATTAAAACATTTTGATAAATACTTACGTACAGGTAAATAACCGCAAAATTACTAGGTATATGATGTTTCTTATTTCTGTGTAGCTTATCTGCTTGAGACTCGGTGATAACAATTTTAATAAAGGCGCCAGGACTGTACTAATCAGTATTGATTCAAATTTCTTATGAAACTGACTGGAAACCAACTATATCGATTAATTGATAGATTTCATCGACGATTAAATAATTAAAATGTGTCTGTCAGTGAATAATTGTTGCTGCTGCTTTACATTGGATGTTGGAACTAAAATCATCAGTATTTTTTGCACCGTGAGTTTTTATTTTGATTATTTTTAATCATTTTGTTTCATCGACGTATTCTGTTTATATATTTCAATTATTTTTAATGTAATATGTGAGGTCGCAATGTAATTAGCCTGACCGTGTTTAATCTCATTGTAATTTAATTATTGTTTCTAGTACCTATCGTCGCAGCGCCGTGAATGTCATAAAAAATAGCTAAAGTGATTCTGGCACAGAAATGTGCGTGTCTTCATATCCAGAGTAAATAAAAATACGTTTTGGATGATCTTTGACCCACACTACTGCTTAACATTAATTAACAAAGAAAAAATAAAAAATTATACGATAGAAAATTGTATAATAACTAAACTATTTAGCTATCATGGAAAAAGAATGAAACGGCACACGAATGGAAATAACTTTTTTATGGGCAGGTACATAAAGTAGGTACCATATATTTCTTGCAAATTTCTAAGCCATTTGCTCTAATGTCTCGTGAAGCCCGTTGCGAACTACACACAAATGCACTACACTAACACCCGACTGTACCTTATGTTTGTAATTGCAACTGAAAACAAATCCAGTGTTGTAATAGTAAGGTCGGCTCGGGTCGCAGGTGACCGCGGCGGCGCTGGTGCTGGCGTACGGCACCGCAGCCGCAATCGAGCCGAAGATGCCTCCGGCCCGCTGGGCGTTCTACGCGGGCATGGCTGCCGCAGGCTTGGCGCAGTTCGTTTGCGGGTGTCTGCTCATATACGGCGCCTTTACGGTGAGACCTCATCCTACGTCAGACGCCATTATCTCTCTAACTATCATTATAGTATTTTTCTCTCCTGATGGTTAGATAACAACTGTCCTGATCATTGCAATGATACACAGTTTTTTTTTAATGGCTGACAGACTATGTGTTTGACCACAACTCTCCTGATGTTATGTGACGGTGTGGTCGAAGATGGTAAAGCACACCTAGCCTGGAATGGAACTGGCTCTCAAGTGAGGCTGCCGGAACACACCGTTAGATGCTTGGCGGCAGATTTTAAGCTTGAGGGTGGTAGCTAGCCAGCCTAGTACTAGAAAGTACCCTACCACCACGCTACGGTTTCCTCACGATGTTTTCCTTCACCGGCAGGTCAAGCTAATTTTTGGGGTTTGTACCCACGCCCTTCGGTATGCGAACTGACCGCGCTAACTATTGAGCTATCATCGCTACAAAAGTACAAAAGTATTTACTTTTAGTAGTAAAACAAAGTCCAGCGCGTCACTGTTTTGGCGCACATTACTTTGAGACTTTCGATGGTTACTTTCAACAGCCATGTAATTTCGCTAGCTATTGTCAAAAGAACATTGGTAATGAATACTAAATGAGCACCAAGTAAATACTCATATGTACGGCTACCAATCTTGCTGGAATTGTATATGATATACTACAGACGAGTCATGTACCAAACACGCGAAATTGCAAGTAGTAACTGACGTGCTTTGTTCTGCATCGTCGCCGTAGTAATTGTTAATATTATCTATGTCGACAATTGGGCTAGATTAGGTCATTTGTTAGCGAACGAATCTCTTTCTGTCTGATTTCAGGGTAAAGATAGGCATTTGAGCAGATTTTGGCGACGCTAATCCAGGGGCTTTGTCACTGACATTAGTACCAGATATGTTACTGCCAAGCAATAATGTTTAAACTTTACTGTGTTCTGGTTTGAAGGGTATTTGCAGCTAGCGCAGTGTCTCGTTCGTCTCATTACAATTACAATTTAAAAAAAAGTTATATCGGTTCATGTTGTATTCCGAAAAGAGTGAATAAAATATTATTAGTAAAGGTTACATTATGTCGTTGCAGCGTGCGCCTAGATTCACGTGGCCGTGGGCGGCAGTGAGCTGGTTCAAATCGCTGTTCCTGATGGTGACGGCGGTGGCGGGCGTGGTGCTGCTGCACTACAACAGGAACCCCGACACCACGGCCGAGATCAGCACCATCATCTCCTTGTACTTCATATATGCTTGTGAGTGAGGCCCTTCTTTTCATTTTTACTCAAAGCAGATAGGCATAGTTTCCGTGATAAGCTTAGGAAATTTTAGAATGCTCATCAGAAGTGCTAGGAAGCTGTTGTCCATGGAACTAGTACTGTGTAATGTTATTGCTAGTTTCATTAATCGGCTTCTTCTTGACTAGCGTGCTACATCGAATGTCTCATCTCTTGATATCAGCCGATATGATGATCAAATATGAGCCTATTATATTTGTATGTTCATTTGTTATTCATTTTGTATGAAGACATTTGTTTTATTTTATTTCTTATTTTGTTATGTATAGGGTTGTTATTGGTAAGTAGAGCTCAGATATTTATTTACTTTACCTACAAGGGTTCACCTGAAGACCAGTGCTGGTCATACCACTTTGTATGACCAGCATTATGCTGACGTGGGCCCCTTGTAACTGTCTTATATTTGTCTCTGTTTGTTTTTGTATTGTGTGTGTTACAGAATAAAAACTATATCGGAGATGCTCTAAAATTCTGGTTGGTGAACTAGCTAAATATATTACAAAACTTATCAGACTTTTTAACATAATTATTACAATATAAGCCCCAATGCAACGATTATTGTTTGCTGAATGGTTGTTGTATGAGTCAGGGTTCTGTGTACTGTAAGTTGCTATATAGGTGGCCGTCTCGTTCGTGTCATTACTTTATACAATGTATTTTCTTAACTCTTCAATTCTTACCATAAAAAAGATTGTATAATTGCTAGTTAATTTCTCCTCGCGATATCTCTGTCACTTTTGGTAGAAGAACTACTCGAGAAGTCTCGCCAAAGGTATACCTGTAACTCCTTTATAGGGTTTCCTCTATGCACAAAATTTTATTAGTACTTATGTTGTTGTGTTAAGGGCAAATAATGTTTAATACAAAAGCATAATTTATAATTAGTATGTATTTACGAAATCCTGAAACACAGAACAGTTTCTAATCAATCTAAATGTTTTGGATTCGCGGGTGAATATCTTTTTTTAGGTAAGCATCAGATTAGATTGCGGGCAAACGCTAGACTACAAACCATAAAACAATTTTAAATAAAGTACTAATGAAAAATATTTTTACGTTCTTGTACTGCTTTTAGAGAGGCCTATATCGCAGCGACTGAAATAAATTTATTTCTGAAAGATTGATACGGTGGGGTAAGATATTAAATAATTAAAATGCAGATAGATAAACTCTTTATTATTCACAACAAAGACTATATGTATATTTAATAAAATAGAAAAATATAACGTGAAAACAGTGTAATAATAGGCAACCTTATCGCTAAAAGCGATCTCTTCTAGGCAACCTTAGGAAATCAGGAATTTTAGGTGTAATTAAAAAGTAAAAAGCGTAACTGTTTATTCTAGTGACGTTATACTACTTCTCGTCTGTGGTGAACAGCAGAAGACAACAGATGGTGATAGACGCCCGCACGGAGACCTCCAAGCGGCTGATGAGGCACCGGGTGCTGCCTAACTACTACGTGCCCTAGACAAGCGCCGAGCATCTAGGTTAACATGTTTTAAGGAGACAAGTTACACTGACTCGACGCAGCTCTTCTAACTCTGATTCCAATAATGTGTCTGTCATAGTTGGCGGTTACTTTTTGCAAAGGCAATGACAAGAGCAGAGCGAAACCAAGCAGGCTTTTTCCGCAAATAGGATTACTGTGTATCTATTAAAGGTCGCATTTAGCGACTTAAAAATATAGCAAATAAGCTATTAATTAAATCATAAATTTATTACTTAAACATAGAAAATTACTATAAAAAAATCACAGTGTTGAACAAGACGAGAACATAATTACAATGGTGACGATTTTATTGCTGCCGTGCATTGTATTTGTAAATTATTTTATTGTTACATTTATTTGACTCTTGTCTGCATCTAATGTATTTAAAGTTGTTTTGAAAAGGTTTAGAAAATGATCTCGAATTATTATACCTATTTATTATGGTTTTATAACTTAGTGATATAATCAGTTACCAAAAACATAATCTATTTATAAGTGTACCTTTAATTAGTTGCTGACGATTTTAGCTTGTAAGTAAATTGTATTTTAATACAAATTGAGTGTCTATGAAATAATCTTTTATTTCTTCGATAGTAGTTCAAGTAACGATAGAAGATTTTACACCCACTGTCCAGCATGAACCTCCTATTCAGCGTGTGATATATTATTTCCGGGTCTTGCAAAGCCAGTCTAATCCACTGCCAATCCTATTACATTAACAATGTCTTCTTATCGAAGAACTGACAGCCGGATTACTGCTTGTAGTTCCGCGGATAAGATATAATAAGGATTCTATCGTCTGTCATATGCTGGACGTCCTGCGGTTTCACCATCTGTGATACTGAAGAGGTCTAAATAATTTTGTTTTACTTATACGGGATTGCTCACGTTTGATTATATCGGATACTCCGACTATACTTTCGGCCACATGCGGTGGCCTTCTTCATGGAGGCAAAGCTGAGTACATCGCACGCGCGACTGCGTCATGCTTCGCACTACAGGACGCTGTGCATAAGACCGCTGTTGGTGCGCGGGCGCGGGGCTGGAAGTGGGTAGTGTACCGAGATGCGCCGGTGCGCTTAGAAGCCCTTCGTCACCGGAGTCCTCCTCTACTGTGTTAGGGATATACCAGCACACACAGCCTGCGATGACTACAGATCCGCGACCATTCTCACGAGCTCCATGAAGACAAGGTCTCCAAGTTGGAGGGAGATTCCACCGTCCGTCTCTAAATTAGAATGCTGACTGATCTCTATGGCAGGACTTTCCGAGGCACTTAGGACGTGCGTGAATAATCCAGTACAAGTGAAACAAAAATGTGTCATAACCTCATCAGTTTTCACAAAAGATAGGCAGATAGTCCAAAAGTTAGGTAAGGGCATTGCGCACGACATGGAAGCAATTATACTTCGACAAACAATGAGAGAGGCGCACGCGCGAGGTGGCGGCAAATCGTCGTTTTCACCGCGACAGACTTCAGGAGACTTTATAAATATGGTGCAGTGACGCGGCCGAGCGTAGTAGGTGCTCGCCTAATGGGAGTAACATGGTGAGTTTAAAAATATTACTTTACAACTCATTTTGGTTGGTTCGGTCTCCTTTGCAGGAGTACACTTCAAGAATTATCAATACAGTGTTTTTTTACGTATCGAGATTTCAATAGATGGGTTTATGGCTGACAGGCTAGGTGTTTGACCACAGCGCACTTGATGTTGAGTGATGGTGCAATCGAAGATGGTAAACACACCTAGCCTGGAATGGAACTGGCTCTCAAGTAAGCCTATCAGAACACGCCGTTAGATGCTTGGCGGCAGATTTGCAACTTGAAGGTGGTAGCTAGCCAGTCGAGTACTAGCAAGTACTCTACCACCATGATATGGCTTCCTCACGATGTTTTCCTTCAACGGCAGCTCAATCTCATTGTTGGGGGTTTGAACCCACACCCTTCGGCGTGCAAACCGACCGCGCTAACCACTGAGCTATCATCGCTATGAAAAAAGATTGATAAGCACCAACACTGTAGCAGATATTCTGCCGACAAGCAGTTGTGTGTGAACATTATTATGTTCCGGTTTAAAAGATACTGCAGATAGCAAAATTACAGAGGCATTGAAATTCACCATCGAATGTCTAAAACTAGCAATGCCTTTGAAGTTTTAATACTCTAAGCTCTTGGTACCGCAGCTGCAATGTTCATGGACAGGCGCTATCTCTTACGCCCTTACTCATTGTACCTACTCGCTACCCTTAAACAGATGAAGTGTCTTGCTTAACTACATACATCAAAATACCGCCGAAATACAATCTAACTAACCCCTATATACCAAAACAAATGGATTGTATACGTACCACAAGCAGTCAGCAGACTGCTAACATGCTGGCGGTATTGCCACGTTGAATGGCAATGGTTATGCGTTGGGACAAATGTACGCCATCATTTTGGTCAGGCGTTAATCAGGCTCATATTTTTTTAAAGAAAGTAGCTGCGACCAAAAATTTGATGGTCCTTCGAGCTAGATCCTTTTCTAGAAGTAGGTAACTCCTCTTAAATATATTATAATTACTGCTACTGTGAATATAGGTGTGGTTTTAAATCAAATCGATACGTGTGATGTCATGCGCTGACATTCCCTATTTAGATAGCATGCAAATTATTTTCTGTTATCTTAATTATCATGCGGATCAAGGTGTGGCCATGATACGGAATAAAGAGGATTACGTGATGTTCAACGAAATATCCAATTATCTGGAACCTTTACCTTCTGGAAGTACTTTTATGTATGTTTACAAAGAAGTGCAATTTCAAATTCAATAACTCTTATTTTAATGATTAAGTGTCATTATCAATAATTGTCATATGGCACTACATGAAAGAAAATTGCGAGAGTAGCTCTGTCTGTCTGTCTGTTATAAGCGATGCCCTGGACTTTGTTTTGCTACTCAAAGTTCTGTGTATCGGTGCAATAGTTATGGACAGGTGTTTTCTATTACCATCAGGAGGGCGGGCGTCTCGTTCGTCTCATTACTTTCACATAAAACAAATTAAAAAAAGCTATGTAGCTCGACCGATTTTGGCAAAATTTTGCTTGGAGCAGGTATGTATAACAAATGTATTTTCATTCGCCGATGACAAACAAAGACATTGATTACTTGTATCTCAAAAAACTGTAAAATAGAAAATTCAATGGTAAAACGTAACTGGTTTTTATTTCAAAAATTTGTATGTCTTCTTCTCTATTGTCTCTTCATTAAATTTAAACTTTCGGTTGTCGTGAATTAATTAAAGTTAGTTCTCTGTCGTGAGTTAATTAAAGTTAGTAGTTAAAGTAACTCTCTCGGAAATGGCGCATCTATTAAATTAAGTTAGTTTGTAAGGAGAAAAAATACTTTTTTGTCAAATAAACTTAAAATATCGTATGAATGTCATATTGAGTCAATCAATTAATTAATTGAGGTATGTAGGTATTACGAAATGCATTAGTCAACATGACATGCAAACGATCGTTCATTCCAATTAATGTTCGTAAAGTCATTAAGCTAAGTACCTAAACATTCCTTTATCATCAATAGTATTTCTACCAATTTCGTCAACGCCTCCTCTGTTTTTTTATTATGTTATAATAAAAAAACAATAAAATTCAAATTAAACGTTAACAAATGGGATAGATATTGTTTGTACGATAACATTTTTGAAATCAAAATAATAATAATAATTATAAGATACTCATGCTTCTGCAAGAATCTGTCCAAGATTATCATATCGTACCGTATCATATTAGTAGCGATGATAGCTCAGTGGTTAGCGCGGTCGGTTCGCATGCCGAAGGGCGTGGGTTCAAACCCCAACAATGAGCTTGAGCTGCCGGTGAAGGAAAACATCAACCATAAAACCATAGCGTGGTGGTAGGGTACGCTCTAGTACTCGGCTGGCTAGCTACCACCCTCAAGTTGAAAATCTGCCGCCAATCTTCACCATCTTCGACCACACCGTCACTTAACATCAGGTGAGCTGTGGTCAAACACCTAGCCTGTCAGCCATAAAAAAAAACTTAATATAAAATCATGTAAGCGGCCTGAAAAACAATCCCTCTTCAAACACTTAAAAAATCGATTTTCACATTATGAATCACATAATTTCTTACGATTCTGTTTAAATGAGAATAATTAGAATGGGCAGAGTTAATAGCAAAAGGCTTTATTTTTTTATACTGTCTTACCTTACTCCTAGTTTCGTGTCTAGATATGGTATACTCCTTGCTAAGTCCACACGCACCTGCGGAGTTCCACGTCCCATTTCCGGCGACCCTGTCGGCCGGCGTTGCATAACAGAGAGCGGTTCACTTTCACCCAAGCAGTATGTCACTGACCGCGGACAGGCGGCTGTTATCACGTGTCATCTTGTACCGGCAACCATCTGCCGCTGGGTGGCCATTACTTACATCACATATTGATGGTTTCTGTTTGTACATCCCGCTTGTTTGTATGAAGATGTGTGTTTTCATCCGGCTACAGAATAATTTATTGGAACAGCACTGCAACTCTATACTATTTTGTCGATTGTAAGCATAGTGCTTGCACTGCATATTGGCAGTTTACGTCCGATGCGTGTCAAGAAGAGATTGTACCCGGATCGAAGGGGCTACGCGGATTGGTAGTACTAAGCCGAAAGAAGGTTATTGTTACTCATTAATCTGAACTTTATTGCGAGACTCGCACACATCATCAGCCATAGGACGTCCACTGCTGGACATAGGCCTCCTCCTGGGGGGTTTTGCCAATATTCGCCACGCTTGGCAGGCGGGTTGGCGAGCGCAGTTAGGTTTGATTGTTCGAGGAAGACGCTGCTGCCCATCTTCCGGATTACATCCCTTAGCCGACTCTTACGGCAACCACGGGTAGAGAGGGTGAGGTACTATTCTTACGCCGGCACCACCACGGCAACTCTTACAGTCTCGCACGGCTGTGCAAGACTTGCACAGGAATACAATAATTATATGAATCAACTATTCCATTAAAATTTATTTGGTTCAAATAGAACACCTGTTTTTTTTCTTCATTTTGCATGAGTTGCATTCCGGTTGGGAAAAGTAGTCATAAGATGAATACAATGACCTCCTTTAAGCTAAATACCACAGTTCCGCGTAACCCTTTTTACTAGAAAATCAATACACCAATATATACTATTAGCAAGCTCCAGTGGGTAGGCTTGTCATATCTGTCACAGAACGGATAACCATTGGAGTAGGTTTTAGGATTTAGGTTACGAAACACTACTACGTTGACTCCTTGAATTGATATCTTGATTTTTACTGTAGTTTACAGGTTCTCAGAAAATAAATAACTTCTGCACGAAAGCGATCCAAACCGTACGACGTGTCTAGTTTCACAATATCTGTGATGATCAACTATGACTGGTCATTAGTAGATAGGATGTAGATTTGATGAGTGATTGTCAATTTACCGCTCTAACATTATGAAAGTGTGTGTGAATGTTTGTTATAATCCAGTTCAGAAAGAGACTGACTGTGGAATGGATCGGCATAAAATGTAGTGTGGAGATAAAGGTGAAAAACTATTTATAAGTCACGAATTTTAAATTAAACTAGTTGCGTAACCATCACTTGTTTATTCGTAACCAATAATTTGAATTAATTGCTAACGCTTGCTAATTTTCATTTTCACAAAGTTACGATGCTGGGCAAAGAATATCTTATACTCAGATCAAATACTTCATCTTATATCTTAGTTATGAAGCATAGGGCTGAATAAACATCGCATACATCAAGCAGTTTTTAGCTTGACAGATAACGATTTATTGTTCACACCATGATTGTAATCGACCATTCTCAGCGGGCATGGTTTTTGAGCGTACAAATATCTAATTAGATTGCAATATTTCGGGGTTGTTTTTTTTATATTAATTTATGTGACGTTTTATGTTTGTTGTATGTACATATGTACAAAATAAAAAAGGTATATAGGTATAAAGGTATTCTATCAGTAATCTGCTTCAGATATTTAGATATTTGCTTAGTTTGGGGATAGATGGCGCTGTGTGTAATGTTCTATGATGTTTATTTATACCTATTATTTTTTTGTTAAGTTTTGCATGTTATAATGTATGTGTGTTTGGAGTGTAATAAAGTTGTATTCTATTCCATTATATTATAAAATAAGGCGACGATAAGGCCGCCACTTGTGGCACTAGTTCATAAGTTTATTTTATTTTCCGTACTCTTTTTTTTAATTTCTATCTATCTATCTATTCAATTAAAACGTAAGTAATGTAAAAGTAACCGAAGCATATTAAAAGATCAAAATGAGGGTAGAAGATCGTCGCTACACCGTCATTTTTCATCAAGACGACCCACCCTCTCCAGTCAACTCGTGACCACGGCTATTGCAACATGATCGAGGTAAATGAACAAAACTATGATTATAATTGCATAACACATTTCAAGACTTACTCATTAGCTACATACAACAATGGTTCATGCACTGACAGTCAAACCTATTAGCAAACACATCTAGGATGCTGTGATAAGACCCAGTGATAGTCACTTGGTGGTAGATTTCCTTAGCTGAAGATCGACTAGGTAGGTACTACCGCAGTACCTGATATTCTGCCGCTAAGCAGTAGTGTGTAAATATTACTGTGTCCCGGTTTGAAGGGTACTGCAGCTAGCGAAATTACAGGGCTATTGAGACAAACCATCTACTCTCAGAGTAATGAGCGCCAAGGCAGCGATGCCCTGGACTTTGATTTACTACTCAAAGTTCTGTGTTTCGCTGCAATGGTCATGGACAGGCGTTGTCTCTTAACATCAGGAGAGTGTCTCGTTCGTCTCATTACTGTTACATAAAAAAAAAAAACATAATTATGTGTTCAAGTAGCGAAAGTTAAAAAATAACATTTACAAAATTAAAATTTAAAAAAGCATTAAAGAAGCTTGATTCGGAATAGAGAAGCGGTTATCAAGCTGATAGCTAGCCTTCAGTTACAAAAACGTAGAGAGGCACCAGATTACAAGACAATCTCTCAGGGATCCAGCTTTATACGGAACAGTATCCTGTCCATAAGCTCCGTCTGCCTAAAAAGACGAAATTCTCTTTCAAGCTGCTTGCCTTGACATTAGACTATTGGTAAGGTGAAATCATAATATTAGTTTACTACGCGCACATCTTATATAACACATTGGTGTTGCACTTATTAAATATTTTAATAATTGCAAGTCTCCAGCACCTCTAGACTGATTTTATCTTCAGACAGATCAATTAACGGAGAGAAATGAGGAAAACTATTAATATAAGAGGAAAAGATCACTAAGACATAATAATGATTTTAGTACTACCGGACTACTGGTGTGTTTTTTTTTTACGAGAATAAAATATGTTTGTGTTGCCTCGAACTCGTCAACTTATAAGCGTCAATGTGGTCAAGAAAGCAGAATTTTAAGTACCTATACGTATTTATTATGTGTGAAGTAATTTAGCAATTAGTACAAACAATTCAGGTATGTAATAAAACTCTATTTATTTATTTCAAATATAAAAAAAAAACATAGGTACACATAATAATAAAACTAATAAAAAAGTTCAAAACATTCAAATTCAAAAAGTCAAAATAAAAACACTCAAAAAATAAATTATTCATGTCAGTGATGTTAAATAATACAAATAAATAAATATCATAGGACATTTTACCAGCGTCATCTAGCCCCAAAGTTAGCAAAGTTTGTACTATGGTAACCAGATAAGTGATAGAATAATTATATATTCTTTTTGTAAATACATACATATATAATACACACATTACACCCAGACACAGATCAAACATTTATCAGCATATAAATATTTGTCCTGGTGTGAGTCGAACCCACGCCCTACAGCTCTTGAATCAGATATTCTATCAAATGAGCTAACAGAGCAGTCAATTATTTACATTACCTTTACTACGGTAATGCTTAATATGAAATTCATGCAATTTATAAATGTAGCAAAATATTCACATTCTTTCTCTATTTAACCCACTTAATTTTGATATTTTGTCGTTATTCTAGTTAATACTATGGACAGTTCTCATCATCGCAGCAACAGCTCACAAAGTCTACGAAAGTACAGAAGACATCGGACCAGAGGCGTTCCAGAACGTGACTACACTTTACCCAATCTCACACAATCCTAACAATTCTTTAAACAAAACTACAAAACTCGAGATAAATGAACATGGAAATCAGTTACCTAACGACGACAATAAATTTGTATCGAATGAGACAAACTCTATAGAAGATAAATCAAAACTAGATGCAACAGTTTGGAAAATAGACGCAGCTTTTGCAAATTCTGATCTAGAAGATAGCAATGAAAATGAGAACGTAACCAAAGACGTAACTAACAAAAAGAACGATACAAAAGAGTTCAGGCCCAGTCAACATTTAGGTAACTTTTACGACGAAGACAATTTTCGAGTAACCCCTACAAGAGCCAGTTTTGAGTCTTTCACGCCAGTAAACAAACCGTCATCAAGTTTTGTGAGGTAAGTCGTAACATAAAAGTTACAATGGGACTCGAATCTGAATGAATTGGTCAAGTTTTTTATATGTAAAGCACTCATAGCTGTTACGTGGGCATAAAAACTAACGACGTTACGTTTTTGTAGAGAAATAATAGAATAGAACTTGTTTGCGGTTAAAAGTTCCTAAGAACTTGCTGTAATATTGCACTAAATAAGCAATTATTTACTGTATCAACTGAGTAGGGTGTATAATTAAACGCAATTTGATGGATCTGTATTACTTAACGCCGTTTGTTTGTCTATTTTTCTTTTTAATAATCTGTTTTAGTGCCATTTTGTTTTTTGCAGCTCAGATGAAGACGACTTCCGATCATCATTCACCAAGATACCAAAACAAATGTTCCAAACCCACAAACAGTATCCATACAAATTCGAAAGTCCTATCCTCACCAAGCTCAAAGATCCCTGGAGAGACAGCCTGGAGTCCAAGCCTACAGTGGAAATACCAGTGAAGGTTCCAGCAGGAGGGTTCTACAAATATGAAAACTCATTCAGAGAAAAGCCAGAAAACAGTCAGGAAGATCCGTTTAGAGATAAACCAGGGAAACATGACGATGACTTTGGACTGGGTTTTACGGAAGATGGAAAAGACAGTGTTAGTGCTGTTAAGAAACGGTGAGATCCATTTTGCTTTAGCGTGTATTAGCTATAATACTATTAACACAATATTTTATAATAAATAGCAAAAATGAGATATAGATCTAGGGCCTGGATATACATATGTACATACATATACAGGGAAGAAACTCAATGGCAATAGTACACCTACCAAACCAGGCCTGCGTATTGAATATGGAGTTTACAATACTATACAACATTTTATTTATTGTAGCGATGATAGCTCAGTGGTTAGCGCGGTCGATTCGCATGCCGAAGGGCGTGGATTCAAACCCCAACAATGAGCTTGAGCTGCCGGTGAAGGAAAACATCGTGAGGAAACCATAGCGTGGTGGTAGGGTACGTTCTAGTACTCGGCTGGCTAGCTACCACCATCAAGTTAAAAATCTGCCGCTAAGCATCTAACGGTGTGTTGCAGCCTCACTTGAGAGCCAGTTCCATTCCAGGCTCGGTGTGCTTTACCATCTTCGACCACACCGTCACTTAACATCAGGTGAGCTGTGGTCAAAAACCTAGCCTGTCGGCCATAAAAAAAAAAAAAAAAAAATTATAACATCAAAGTTGTAACATTTCGAGGGCAGCCCGTTTCTATCGAGAAAAGGCGAACTATACGATATGATATCAATCTAGAAAGGAACATGCTTATCTAAAAGAAAACCTTTAGATTAGATGTTCTATGTAGCACTTGAATGTCATATTGATGCGATAGTAACGCTTAACTTAACAATTATTTAAAAAAAATATATCGAAATACAATTTATACTTACAAATAGAGATCTATTTTCCTGCAACCCATTCTTGTGTCAATATCTTACGCAATCTGAGCATTCCTTACAAAAACGTCGCATTACTCACGGCGGTCCGGCGCGGGCGTGTGACGTATAATTAAATGAAACAAGGCGGCGTGGAAAGCAAATTCTGTAATTGCAAGACAAGACGACGCCCTCCTTCGCGAGTCCTTTCACTGCCAACCGGACATAACTATTGAGAGACCGGCTTTATCGATTGTAAACCTAGCATTGACGATAACCGGCTTTTGTTTAATAAGTTGAAACGGTTTTATTTGATTGACAGTTTGTTACGTCACGAAGGCACTATATCAAAGTAAACCTGCTAGCTATTCTTGGTCATTAATATTGGGTATTTTTTATGGTTGATATGCTAGATGTTTGACCACAGCTCATCTAATGTTAAGTGACGGTGCACACCAAGCCTTGAATGGAACTGCCTCTCAAGTGAGGCTGCCGGAACATAGTTAGGTGCTTGGCGGTAGATTTTCAACTTGAGGGTGGTAGCCAGCCAGCTAGCCAGCTGACTAGAAAATAACCTACCACAATGCTATGGTTTCCTCACGATGTTTTCCTTCACCGGCAGTTAAAGCTTATTGTTGGGGTTTAAACCTACCCCTTTTGGCGTGTAAACCGACCATGTTAACCACTAAGCTATATTCGCTAATGGTATCTACACTAAATTATCCATGATAAACAAACAATCAGGCCAATAATATAAATGCCAAAGTAAAATTATGCATAGGTATGTTTATTTCTACTTAACTCGTTAACGACAGATCGAATTTTAAAAAAATGGCGCCTTGTCAGTTCTACATATATATTTATATTTAATTCCATTCTACTTGATTAACTTTTCATGTAAAACGAATAATACATTTAAAGATCACAAAGATTGAACCGGCCGCTTAAACTTAACCATAGATTAAGTTCAATGGTGAAACCGCCTTAAGTAGGTATATTAGCACAGTGCCCATTATTCATTGCAGGTAATATCGATTATGGTCGTAATGCGCCTAAATCGATTATATGTAAATCGAATAAGAACTAGTTTGGGAAGATGGAAGTAGCCATTATGGGGGTCAATCGATCGATTATAAAGATCGATGTTGATCGAACATCATGAAACTTGCGTGTTTTATTAGTTTATCCAATTTGGTGAAATGAGTGTCTGTTGTCTATTAAAATCGATCAATTATAATTTTTTCAGTTACCGACATATCGAAATGCGTACCGAAAAATTTAAGAAATTGTCGTATTTCCTATAAGTCGTGTAGTTAGCATTAGAATAATGTAGAATATTGGTTTGAATATATACAATATATTTTTTAACAAATCGTTTATTCTTATATCGTAATTCAGATCTAGTCCATTTTCATAATAATATACATGCAATGGAAAAATAACATAAAACTAAAATTAATAATGTAAACAATAATCCAAAAAACGAAGCGCTTGTGTTTTTTTTTTTTTTTTGATTCGAAGTATCCAAAAATATTAGACGTGATTAATCCGTTTCATAGTAAAATCATTATTGTTTTATCACACTCGCACTCTCGCTTGTGCGAAGAAAGACGAGGCCGCGCGCGCGTTGTCTCAGCTTTATCTCCATGATGAAGGCCACCGGATGTGGCCGAAACTATAGTCGGAGTTTCCGATAAAATTATACGTGAGTAATCCCGCATAAATAAAACAAAAATGTGTCAAGACCACGTCAGTTTCCATAATAAAATCATTATATTAAATCTCAAAAAAATGCTTATATGCCACAGGTGGCAAACAAGACGGGTTGCTTGACAGCAAATAGCAACCAACACCGTCATCTATAGATATCTGCAATAGCAGGGTCACTACAAATACCGACCTTTCAAGATTCTTTTAACACGCCTTTTGAAGAACCCAATGTTGTAACTCCGCGGGAAGTACCGGTGCGGGAAGTTATGCTTTATTAATACTGCAGAGCATGTAAGTTTTTTTTCTTGTTCCTTCTATCTTCCATGTTCACCGCCAATCTTGTCTAAATTCACCCACAGTTTCATCTGAATTTCAGACAGAGATAGTTTAATTCTTTGTAGGGCGTTTGGTTCCCGCCGAGCTGTAACATTTATTTATGTGATGTTTGTTCTGTGTCTGCGTGTATGTGTAATGTACTCGTATATGTATTCTATCAGTTATAAAGTTCTCTTTGCTTAGTTTGGGGCTAGATGGCGCTATGTAAAAAAAAGGCTGGAAATAAAGTATTATATTTGTGTTCCGGCAGTCTCACTTGAGTGCCAGTGCTATTCCAGGCTAGGTGAGCTTAACCATCTTCGACCACACCGTCACTTAACATCAGATGAATTGTGGAAAAAAACTAGCTTGTCAACCATAAAAAAATACAAGAAAAGTGATTTTGACAGATCTGCATATTTTCGATGATGTGAAATTAATTTATTTGTATGAATTCCAGCGTAAACCCCTGGGAGCACTTCCTCCGGCTGGTGACAGCATTCCTACCAGTGGGACTGATCATATCTGCGCTCACTCCCAGCCTTATCACCATCGACCACACCAACCCTGGCGTGCACGGACACGCGTTAGTATCCATCACTACTTACTGTTAATGCCGGGTATAGACCTACCAAGAGCTTGCTATACCATTGCATTCCTTCTCCGTATGCACCTGCTAATGAAGTAAATACAAAAGTCACATAATAAGCATATGTGCGTAGTAAAGAAACCTTGCTTCGCCATGTTTTTCTTTATAAAATTTATTGGTATAAGTTTTCAAATCCGCACGTATGTTCTATAGAATTCATTAGTACGTATCCTAGGTTAAATCTACCTCATACTTGTGAGTTTGTGGGTTGGGGCGCGTACCAAGCGATTCTTCGAAATGTTCGCACAGGTTTTAAATAGTAATATATCACTGGCTGTTAGGTGATAGAGAATATCATAAGAAAACTCGCACCTGGCTTGCTTGGATTACAGGTCAATTTTAAGCTTTCACGAGTAGAGTATACCCATATCAAAAGCAATACACGATGATGATGATAGGTTAGATATGTAGCTACAATGATTGCATTGCCACGCATGCGCCGCCCACAGTGCAAATACGGACACCGAGTAAAAGTAAGCTATCACGCATTTGCATTGCGTGATAATCCGCTCGGTAATTCCCAATACACTCCGCGCCTATTTTTGTGGTGCTCTAAAAATACTATCAAAACAATCCACTTTATTAAGTCTGCTTTAAAAGATACGGCTAGGACTTAAAATGCAAGCAAGTAAAGCCGCAGCTAGATTAATCTAATCCAAATTGACAGCCCTGTTGGCTCATTGGGAGTATGTCTGCCTGAGCTGTAGGGTGTGGGTTCGATTCCCGCCGAGGACAAAACATTTATGGTATAAACAAATATTTGTTCTGCGTCTGGGTGTTCTATATGTATTATAAGTATGTATTTACAAACAAAAAAAGTATTTATGTATTCTATCAGTTATCTGACTTCCATCACACAAGCTCTGCTTAGTTTGGGGTCAGATGGCGCTGTGTGTAATGTGTCCTACAATATATTAAACTCTGTTTGGATCTGCCTACCCTTAGCCCTGGATTCGGTGAATTAGAATACGGCATCGATACTTCCTGCCGATCGTAAGAGTGGCCTTTGGGCTTCATCATCATCATCCACAGCCTTCTTTATTCCACTGCTCGGTACATCCTCTTGTTAAGCCATCTGCCTCGGTCCTATGCCAATCTGGTCCAGCTTATACTACTGGGGCTTATAGAAGTTCATTTGGAATCAAGACATACATATATATATTCAATTATTTGATTGAGTCCAGGGAAGGCAGTGGTGAAGCGTGACCCGCACCGTTATAGTGGGTAGGAGAGGGCTGGGAGTGTTGCCGGAAGCAGAGGACGGATTCCTATGGATATTCCATGGGCTCTGACTTAGCAACCAGACATCTTTACCTGAACTGTCGTGATTTAAGCCTACTCAACTCAGGCACTACTTACAATTAGGCTACCCCAAGCAGTGTAGTCTAAATTTCGTTGACCCGAGTAAGAGATTCTAACAAAAAGGATACGAAGAAAAAAATACTATACGGCAACTGAAACATTGAGAGCGGTCATTAATTCGGCACGGGGACTTCACGTTAAAAACTGTGATACGTCGAACGCACTGAATTGATCGAGTTTTTAAAGCGAAATTGTAATAAATCGCTAGTCGTAAAACCGACCATTTAAACACGTTTTAAAATTACCTTTGCGCACTTCGCAATGTGCTGTGTATTCAGGAAATGATTACAATTTTAGACAAAAAGATTTTACTGGAAATTAAACACTGCAAAAACTATAGCAGCACAATGGAGGGAAACGTGTCACAATCCTGAATCCTTTAAAATGTACCTAGGTACTTACTTTTGAATTTAAAAACTTGTACCAAATTCAAAAAAGGAGGAAGTGTTCTCAATTTTGTTGTTTTTTTTTTTGTTACTTTAGAGATCTGTTATTTATAAACAGATTTGAAAAAATAATCTTTCATTGGTAAGGGTATTCTTTCCGATTAATCTCATAGAAATTTAATCTAAGTTGGTTTAGTAGTTTGATTTTTAAACCAAAATGAACTAGTAAAAAAATATATCATCCAAGTTAACTAAATTGCGTATTTTGCTTTCCCGTGAATTTTCAGTGGTGCTTGAGGTCACTAGAATAGTTCCAATGAACTATCTACCTTACGGTTTTATCATCATCTGACAGCACCGGAACTTCTTGTCCGGAAACCGGAAAGCCGTATTTGGGTTTAGGTTTTGAATGCTTAGGCTTGGAATGAAGTCGGTTTTTATTGTTGAAAAATTATACTTGTCGATGAATAAAATTCAATGTCGTTTGGGAATCGGCCAAGCCCACCACAGATTGGCCGATCTTCGGTTAATATCGCCGAATCACACTATATAGTAACCAAACCTGTATTTAAAATTCAGACAAACACACAAATAAAAAACTTATAATCCAGCACAACAACTACTTAAATATCTAGAAAGCAATTTATCTTTACATTACAGATAAATAATACCTGTCAAATCCTTAATAAAATATATCAATTATATAAAGGTATCGCGTATTTATTCCGAAGTGGAAACCATTAAAATAATTATGTAACGCATACTACACGGCCATTTCAACGTTCTTATCGAACTCGAAAGTGATGATTTGACAAAATTGTGATACCTTCTCACTACATAATTATGTTTTACAAATTTTACGTGACCAAAACGATGGCCTCTATTTTGCCGAACGTTTGAGTATTGCCAGCGCGGCGATGGGGCCGCGTTGTAGGGACTATTCCCATTGATATAACCTTTTAGAGTTAGTATAAAATTGATTTTTCTGTAATTTGTATGTTATCTATAATTTGTAAATAGTTTTCCTTTTTTAGTATTTATTTTAATTGATATTGAAAACTCCTTAACGAATTTAATGTTGTAGCGATCATAGCTCAGTGCGGTCGCTTCACTCACCAAAGGGGCGTGGGTTCGAACCCCAACAATGAGCTTGAGCAGCCAGTGAAGGAAAAAATCGTGAGGAAACCATGGCGTGGTAGTAGGGTACTTTCTAGTACTCGACTGGCTAGCTACCCCCTCAAGTTGAAAATCTGCCGCCAAGCACCCAACGGTGCGTTCCGGCTGCCTCACTTAAGAGCATTTCACCTCACATATTGTAAGTTATTCGTACAGTTACCCTTCGAACAATTTCCGTCGCTCCGAGCCGGAGTCGTGGCCGCTGGCCGCCATCAGCGAGCGCTGTCGCCGTCGGCTGCTGTGCGAGCTGCAATCCGAGAACAACTACAAACCCGTGGTATCTGAAGAGTGAGTACTACTTCCTTTGTACTCGTAGCACTTCAGTGCACTTGAAAATCATCCATACGTTTTATGAATAGAGGAGCTAGTCAATTTGTAATGTATGAACAGCGCTCTTAGCGAAAGTGAATGAATGAATGTATTCTCATATATTCGACTATAGTTTGTGTACTAAAATAATTATGTTGTTATAGTCGCAAATTTATATAATTATTATAGTTTAGTCCCACTGCTGGGCGTAGGCCTCTTCCCTCGAACTCGGGCATGTCGTTTTCATCGTTTGTAGTCAGCTGACTTAAGGCAGACCACATAACTTAAGGCAGAGGTGCGTGCCGCGGAATTCGAACCCAGGAAATTAAGGAAGCCAGACGGTCTCCCAGCTAGGCTGCTTAAACTTGGTAAAGTTAAGTTAAAGTTGTCACTAGTTTAAGGCATGTCTGGACTTGATTTTAAAGATTTTTCCGTGACTACTTTTTTTTAATAAAAATCTTGAAAATATCACAATTTACTAAAATAACAAAAATGTACAACGTACGAAGCCAAATACAGAAAAAAAGCAATGGATTGAAGAAGGTTGTGGAATATGATTAAAAAATTTTTGTAGCTCTTCTATCCGTCGAGGCAAACGGTGCTACAAGATCCACTGCGAGGACCCTGAATCCCTCGGCAGGACTCTACGCTGGCTGCTGCAGTACGGGCGCTCCCAACAGAGCGCTTACTACACTTAGTCGACTATCTGTGTTATATTTTTTTAAATGCCGTTTCTTGTTGTACGTCGCGCGTCAATCTACAAGTAAGAAGTGTCCTAGAATTAATGTGTTGATTTTATACATTTTGTTTACAAATTATTGTATTTTATTTTATTTAGAAGCTTACTTAATAATCCAACTGAAAATCGTTCAAATATTCTTTAATTGTAATAATGAACTAAAATTTATTGCAAAACTACAATAGTTTAGACAAATAACTTCAAATGTGTTTAACTTCAAAGTGAACTGAAGAGAGGTTACCATAGAAGCAGTGGCAGAGGTAGTAGAACAATTTGAAACAGCCTTGTTAGTAAAGATGTTTTCACATAGAATTATATATCCTACTATTTTTCTAACCATGAGAAGTGAAAGCTGACTTTCATAGCTCGTTGGTTAACATAGTCGTTTCAGACACCGGAAGGCGTTCGTTCGAATCCCAACCATGAGCTAGGGCTATTGGTGAAGTAAAACATCGTCAGGAAACCATAGCACGGTGGTAGGGTGCTTTATAATACTCGGCTGACTAACTACCACCTTCAAGATGATAGTCTGCCGCCAAGCAACTAACGGCGTGTTCCGGCAGCCTCACTTTAGAGCCAATTCCATTGTAGGCTAAGTGTGTTTATAATGTTCGACGACACCGTCACTTACCATGTGAGCTGTGGTAAAACACCAAGCCTGTTAACCATAAAAAAGACTTGTTTGCCCTTTACAAAAATGTAATAGCACTTCGCTATACCATTCAACTAAACAGACGGGAGGTCGACCGGACGCGCCGCGAATATTTCCACCTCCCAGTGGTGGGCTAATCACTTACCAATTATACAACATACCCCTTAATTATTTCAATCAAAATATTTGCGCTGTGAGTGACCAAGTAAGGCGAAAAATAGAAAAAATATTTCATACAAACAATTTCAAAGCGCTCCAAATGGTAGAATTTAGACATCATATTTTTTTAGGTTTACAAGCTAGGTGTTTGACCACTGGTCATCTGGTGTTGTGACGATGTGGTCGAAGATGGTAAAGCACGTCTAGTCTGTAATGGAACTGGCTCTCTAGTGCGCCTACTGGAACACACCGTTAAGTACTTGGCGTTAATTAATGGTAAAAGATAATGACAATTGCAGCGGCACTCAGAACTTTGAGTAACAAAACACCGCTCATATTTTTAAAACATTCGATGATTTGTCTGTAATTGCCCTTGTAATTGAGCTAGTAGTACCCTAGAAACGGTATAGCGATGATAGCTCAGTAGTTAGCGTGGTCGGTTCGCATGCCGAAGGACGTGGGTTCAAACCCCAACAATGAGCTTGAGCTGTCGGTAAAGGAAAACATCGTGAGGAAATCATAGCGTTGTGGTAGAGTACTTTCTAGTACTCGGCTGGCTAGCTACCACCCTCAAGTTGAAAATCTGCCGCCAAGCATCTAATGGTGTGTTCCGGCAGCCTCACTTGAGAGCCAGTTCTATTCCAGGCTAGGTCTGCTTTACCATCTTCGGCCACACCGTCACTTAACATCAGGTGAGTTGTGGTCAAACACCAAGCCTGTCAGCTATAAAAAAGAAAAAAAAACTTTGTAAGTTTCAGCATTACTGCTTGGCAGCAGAATATCTGGTATTACGGTGGTATCTAACCTAACACTCCCTTTATTTTGTACATTTTCTTAGTTTCAATAAATTAAATTATTATTATTATCTACCTAGCTCTACCACCAAATAAAGTGTAGTTACTTGCTTAAGCGTTAGATTAAATATTGCAACTCTGTATGAAAATCTGCAAATTCGTATAAGTAGGTATTCATTTCTCATTAAATAAAATATTCTAAAATCATAATTCGTAAGATCTTTATCTAATAAAGTGACCACTCTCCTACTGTTATCTAATTACCGCTAGATAGTGAATAGATATCGTTATAAACTTCAGTGCCTTGTACTAACAGAGACGCGTTCCAATCGCCGACTTTATTTGCTTAACCGACTTGCAGAATATAAATCGGATATCCGCAATTATATTAGTAAGGACACACCTACACAAACATCACGACTACGAGGCGATAACAAGAACGCGCTATCTGCTTGTATCTGTAGACCCAAAGCGCAAAAAAAAAAGTAACTTTCGATATATTCGATATCGCAAAAAAAATATGGGATTGACATAAGTTGCCCACGTGATATATCGACGGCTTATGTTAATCCCATATATTTTTTATTTTTCTATTAGCGTTATCGATAATCGAATCTTACTTTGTCCAGGTCTTCTGGAACACTGCATATCTGGTATACACATATGGTATACCAACAGACAATGGTTTCTTGAAAAGTTTAATATTTTTGTGACGACTTCACTTTTTAGCTATAGACAACAGCAAAGAAATAAAAAATGAAAGTAAATAATTATAGGCATTAAAATAATTTTGGAAACAAAGTTCAATAACATCGGGGAAGACGATTTATTAGCAGATTAGGTTTAGTCGATTAAAAAGAGATTTTTTTTTAAATAAAGGTAAACAGCTTAATTCTACATCCCAGTAGTGTAAACTTGTGTATCAATACATGAGAATAAATGGAATGAATGAATTCATTTGTCTTCAAATAGAATATATTTATGGTTATTGTTCCGAATATATGTAATAAATATTATAGGACATTACACACATCGTCATTTGTCCTGGTGGGAATCGAACCCATGCCTTACAGCTTTTGAGGCAGATATTCTACCAACAAGGCAGTCAAATTAATATGTCAAATATATATGTTGTCATGTGACTGTGTGTTTGGGAACGACATATCAATTTTAATGGACTGAAGTATTTCGTAGTCGCATGGCCCGCGCCGGTATGTCCGAAACACAATTTTTGAAAGTCCGTTTGTCACTTCGCGTTATAATCCGAAATGATTGGTCCTCGCACCCGAAGATATCCAATGAAATATTACACAATGGGCCCCGCCGTGACATGCAACATGTTATATTACATCTACGATTTACAATATAAATGACAAAGGAACTGCAATTTACAATAAAATTGACAATGAAAAGTGAAAATGTATGATTAAATTCATTAAAATTAAAATTGGTTAAGTGCGATTCTGTATCTTGCATGGAAGATTCCGTATCGGTACACAAAAATATATTTTTCTTGGTTTAATCCGGAACCCTCGGTGCAAACCTAATTCCCATTTACATGGTCCTCGTTCTTTGTCTACTTTAGAATTTATATTATAAGCTTCCACATCTTGATAACTCTCTAAATAGTCAACAAAGTCGCCGTCCGCGCCTGTGTTTCTCCGCTACTTCTGAACCACGCGACAGATTTTGATACGGTTTTCACTGTCATTTAGGTATTTTTTTACTGTACTATACTGATGCTTGTCTATAAGTCCATAAATTCAATGATTTGTAATGAAATCGCCTAAATGAAGTCGCTGTGTGAAGCTGAAACGAGTCACTAGTATTTTATAACTGTATAAAAAATTGAAAGCTGTTGTAAACATCTTCTACATGTCAATCTTCCGTCAAGAAACCGTTTATTACTTATTAAAATATACAAGTCTCTTAAAGTAAGATGAACAGACAAGTCAGACAAGACACGTCCTAGGCTTAGTAATAGGGTTCGCTAGAACGCGGTTGAGGAACCCTAGAAACGAAAGTGCGAGGATTACACGCTCTACTTTCGTGTGTTTTCTTAATAAGACGCGAATTAATTAAATTAGGATAAATGATGATGAATTTATGCTAAACCGACATTCTCGGAATATAAAACTTGACGGATAAAAGTGGGTCAGAGAGCTGGTGATTTATTGGAGGAGCAGTATTGACAAATGATCGCTGCAATAACGCATCTTTAGAAACTACTTAGTTATATATTTATTTTTGAAGCTCTTAAGTAAAGAAAATGAATTTACGTTTGTACTGAAAGCTTTATGCTATTGGCGTTTCGCTGACCAAAAACAAAAAAAATCTGCAAATGTCCAGAGACGAAATAGGACGGATCTATGAACCCTTTAACATGCACCGGGTTTTAAAAAAAAAACTCATATTTCATGCTTTGAATTTTATCAGTTTTATTTTCCGATACGTTGATATTTATGTAAACCTACGTTTGGTTCCTTAGGTAACCGTTGATAAAAGTATGTCAGACAAACAAACTTTCAAATACGAACCCACTTTATGAATGAAGCGGGTAACGCCCCGCAAGGTCGGCGCGGCGGGCCTCAATTACTCGTAACATATAACTTGCGCGGCTCTGTGTCAAGTGAAAACAAGTGGTTCCGCCTTCCAACATACCTGCTCATCAAATCATAATATATTTGGCCCAACGCTTATGCATTCAACGAGAACGAGGCGCTGCCATGGCTTAAGTTTTTTTTTTAAATCTTATATGTTGTTTATACACCACAACTTGGTGGCAGAATATCTGGTACTGCGATGGTACCTACCTATATCCCTGTTCTTCGCTGTCTCCATCCACTGTTTGCCAGCTACTTGCATAATATCGTCAGGCCACCGGGCCGCTGGTCTACCTCTCTTTCTGGTGCCTGATGGGCCCTTCCAGGATGTTATCCTGGCGGTCCATCTGTTATCTGTTAGTCTGGCTATGTGTCCAGCCCAACGCCACTTAAGCTTTTTGCATTGAATCAGAGCGTCTGTAACTTTTGTCTTTTTTCGAATTATACTACTACGGGGTATTTTTTGAATTCTTTTGATTTTTAACATACAACATATTATGTTTTAATTAATAAAGGTCAGTTAAATCATTCAGGCTGTTTAGTAATCGACATTCAATCTGTCCCGAGTGCTGCCACCCACGTCCCTCTAAATAAAAGCCTCAGAAATGATTTCAACAGTCTGAGTGTAAATGAGCCGCAAGCTTCAAGCGTTTGTTCGTTTGCTACAAAGGTTTTCCCAAAATTAACAAATCATTGTTTTAAACGTCTCCTTTCACATACCTACAGTTTCAAACAATCAAAAAGCCTATAAAAAAACAAATACGTTAAATCACTCGACACTTACTCGCACGCTGTGCGAACAATTTTAATGTATCTAATATAATAACTGGTTGTCCTTTCAAAATTGGTGTGTTTGTTTAGGTAATGAAATGTCTCTGAGATTGATCTAAAAGTTTGTTTATACATATAAAAAACAGGCTTTAAAAGCGGGTTGCTTCATCTTTTTAGGGTTACGTACCTCAAAAGGAAAAAACGGAACCCTTATAGGATCACTTTGTTGTTCGTCTGTCTGTCTGTCAAGACCCTTTTTCTCAGGAACGCGTGGAGGTATCAAACTGAAGTTCATATCAAATACTCAGGTCTATTGTCCCTTGGAGCTGTGAAAAAATTAAAATTCTAAGCCAACGCAATCAAAAGATACAGCCGTTTATGCTGCAAATTTTCGACACTCGCAAGGTAATCAAAACCTACAGGGTACTTCCCGTGAACTCAGAATGATATGATCATGAAATTTGGTACGAAGCAACGTCTTACAGCACAGATAAAGGAAAAATTGCGAAAAGCATACATTTCCTTTTTTTTTAAAACATAAATTTTACTTATATACCTACAGGTTTGTACGGAACCCTCGGTGCACGCGTCCACCGTACTTGGCCGGTTTTTTAAAATGTAATATTAATGATAGATAACAATAAATAAGTATACTAGCGACCCGCCCCAGCTTAGCACGGGTGCAATGTAGATACTAATGTGGTGCATATTCATATAATATATACCTAAACCTTTCTCATGAATCACTCTATCTATAAGTGGAACTCGCATGATAATCCGTTTAGTAGTTTTTAAGTTTATCGTGAACAGACAGACAGAGAGACGCGGCGGACGACTTTGTTTTATAATATGTAGTAATGATTTTATGAGACCACTGACTTATTTTTTTTTAACTAGACCTCTTCTTCGTTCAACCTCTTGCATTATTTGTTTTCATCCTAAAATATCGCGGAAGAGTTAGCTTTTAGTGATAAAGATGACAATTGTTGTTATTATAAGTCAGTCTACATCTTTTTGAAATCAATAATAATTTTGTTAACACTTAATATTAGTATAGAACAATATTTAGATGAAAATTGTGTACACAACTTCAAATGAAGATGTATTGTAG
Source organism: Biston stratarius (assembly GCA_950106695.1). Taxonomy (NCBI): domain Eukaryota; kingdom Metazoa; phylum Arthropoda; class Insecta; order Lepidoptera; family Geometridae; genus Biston; species Biston stratarius. The sequence continues at coordinate 13,273,725 of OX467106.1, forward strand.
TGTATTTTTTTTAAGTCACTTAACTGGTACCTTAAGACTACCGTAGTTTAGTGGTTAGCGCTATAGCAGCGTTTACTTGGATCGTTCATATCAAGTTTATATACACTGATACAAATCCCGCCGGTTTCAATTTTTTAAATCTTGTCTCATTATTAATATGAACCCGAAAGTTTATATGTATGCAGCGAATGTATGTATATATGTATGTTTATATGTAGTTTGTAGCAATGATGGCTCAGCTGTTAGCGCGGTAGGTTTGCCGAAGGGCGTGGGTTCAAACCCCAACAATGAGCTTGAGCTGCCGGTGAAGAAAAAAATAGTTAGGAAACCATGGCGTGGTGGTAGGGTACTTTCTAATACTCGGCTGGCTAGCTACCACCCTCAAGTTGATAATCTGCCGCCAAGCATCTAACGGTGTGTTCCGGCAGCCTCATTTGAGAGCTAGTTCCATTCCAGGCTAGGTGCTTTACCATCTTCGTCCACACCGTCACTTAACATCACTTAAGGTTGTCTGGAAGAAATCGCTCTAGGCGAGAAGGCCGCCCTTGTACACCGTTTATTTGTTGTTTCTATGTTGTATTTTTTGTTTTGTTACTTTCTTTCTCTTCTTTTTTTAATTTTTGTATGTATTTTTATAATGTTTGGTGTATAATAAAGTTGAATAGTATTGTAACATCAGGTGAGCTGTGGTCAAACACCTAGCCTGTCAGCCATAAAAAAAAATGTATAATCTACACGCTGTGACGGCTGAACAAATTTAAATAAAAATTTGTGTGCAGATAACATATACTCTCGATTAACGTAATAAGGTATTTTATCATAAACCGCATCTAGTCTTATATAGAAAATAAAACTAAAGAAAAGAACCTAACACCCAAATAAAGCCAGTGCAAGCTGCGAGTGCTGCTCAAGCTCAAAAAGAGGTAATAAAGCTAGATAGAGTTAAGTAACAGCGAGTGTGTAATTACAAACAAAACAGTGGAGTGGCGGAGAAAGCGGCGAGATGGCGCGGGCTCTGCCGCGTCCGCAGGGCTGCGGCCGCCGCGCGCGTCGGAATGCCTATTCATTTTAAGTTCCTATGGACTGTCGACAGTACACAAATCTTTTTCGGTTATACGGGGTTACGCTAAACGATAGTAAAGTAACATTCTGTTTAGAAAACCCAAAAATGTACGGGATTGACACAAATCGACAGTTTATGTCAATTCCGTACATGTTTGGACCTTTCTTTTAGCGTTATCGCTAATCTAATGTAACTTTATCTAAGCCTTCGAAGTCGAAACCACGTAATGAGATAATTTTCAGTGAAACCAACTCTAAAATCAGCTTATGCTTTGTCAGAATAGGGGCGATAAGTCCTGCACTTGGAGTATATTGTGTATTTCCCCCACCAGCTACTCGAGCCAACCTAGCTCTTCTGAAATCAGCTGTTTCTTAAAAGAATGAAATACACTACAAAATATATGAAACGGTTGTTATTGTTTTTCACAATTTTATAGTTGGTCTTAATTTTGATCTATTATTACACTTGAGATATTTGTAAACATTATACGATTACGAAGTCATTCTTGTAAGCGGAATCCCGACACCTATAGTACAAGTTAATTGATAGTAGTAGTGGGTTATATAAAGCAGACTCCTCACGTCTTGTTTCTATGTTCGAACGTTCTATTTAAAATGATTTTTTTCAATGACTAAATGACTTGCATCCTGAAACATCTGCAATGCTTCCATGAAACCCCAAGCTCAAGTTGTTTAGCCACCGCTGGGCTAATTGAACAAGCTATATCTGATGAACCCACTAAAGATTTGTGACATAAATCTGAGGATCAACCTGATTTCTTAACTTCGTCTTTTAGGGACATCACGTTGAGCTTCACCACGGGTCTGATATGAAAGCTGCAATAGCAAAATAAAAATCATCGTCAATTTTGACTCCCTTAACTTGACAAAAATGTAGAATAGAATATTACTTTACACTAACATATTACATACAATTAAAAAACAGAAATAACAAGAAGGAGCCTAAAGCGATTTCTTTCTAGACAACCTTTGGATGGCCAGGACTGATGGCACAGCTAATATAGTTGGTTACATTTATTTTTTTACTTCTAACCTTTACCGTAGAGGGATATTATAAGATTAACGTGTGTATCTAATATGTGGTCATCGTAGCTTCCAAACTGCTGACCCGAATTTTATTTATTGTTCGAAAGGTGACTTGATCGAGGGGGCCCTTAGCTATGATTTAAGAAATTCAGCTGTTTGTTGATTATAATCCTTATCGATCGAGCTGTCTGACATTTGATAGGTATTATGTTACTGGTGTGGGGAGGTTTTAACATCTGTCCGTGTAGGTAGAAGCCATGTAGCAAGCAGAAATACATCTCTAGTTGCAATTCTATAAGTTCTAATACACACACTGCACACCACTTACTGAGATGTGTGTGTCGTCGTGTGATGGGTCGTCTCAGTAAATGGTTGTACGACCAATTTGACATTGTGGGACAGAGGACAGGTTGTCGAACTGTTTATCACAGGGCTCAAGACAGAAATCCTCGCTGAGCTGACGTCATCAACCACTAATGGAGAGTCACCGCATTAAATTGTTAATTTTAGTCTTAAATTTATAAATATATTTCGGATTATTCCATAATCTAGAGCTTGCAGAGACAACCCGTGCACTCCATAATTCTTAATATATATATATTCCATCTAAACTGCGCAGTTTCACCGTCTATGCTACGGAAATAGTTTTTTTAATTTTAGGGTAAACTGGTATATCTGCTTGTGTAAATCCAGGATATGAAATATTTCTATGTGAATACCATTAACTATCGTTAAGCCGTTAAATAGCATATACATAACACATATTTAACATATATAATGATATACTGTCACTCCGCGAAATTACAGGACTGTCGAGACTATCCATCGAGTGTCTCGAAGTACTGAACGCCAAACCAGCGATGCCCTTTGACTTTGTTTTGCTAATCAAAGTTCTGTGTATGTAAGTTGGTCATGGACAGGCGCTGTCCCTTTCCATCAGGAGAGCGTCTTGTTCATCTTATTAATTTTACATTAAAAGAAACATACTTTCCCATTAATATTTGCGTGATCAAACTTCTGCTGATGTATCTATTCTTTCTATCATCGTGTCTTCATCAATAAAAATTGAGGTCAATAAATTTAAATTCAAAATAAAATTTGAACAACATAAAGCAAACTGCAAGCAAACTCCTCGTCCCCCCACAGCTGCGCTCACCATTACACAACCACTTGCGCCTCTCGCCTCCGACGCGTGCGCAGTCGCACTTGACGCTCCGACATCACACGACCAACCGTCGCGTCACAAAACGAATCGCGTTCGAATTTTGAAATATTTCAAACCGCGAATTCTGTGTTCTGTTTTTGAAAAGATATCGTGACGAGTAACTATCTGTTTGATATTGTTTACTTTTATTTAATAACGAAGGAGGTTGGACTGCGAAGTGAGAGTGCAGGGAAGTGAGGGTATGCGCTGGCGCTGATGGTTTCACTTTCTATACGCGGGACATATCGAACGGTGAGTGCCGACACGAGTGCCGCTCGTTGCGTAACACGTATATTAGCTTTTATTCAGGAAACGAGACCTCGACGTCGACTATGTTTATTTTATGGCATGTCTTAACAACTGATAGAGAAAGGTGACACAGTGGAGTAACTAAAAAAACACAATTAATATTGATAACGTTACTGAGATGTGTATTACGTTTAGACAATACTGTGTATTTAGAAATAAACACAGCCGTACCTACCCTTTTTCTTGTATTATAGTCAGACTTGCATTTGACCGCCATCTCGCCCGATGTTAAACAAAGATGCGGTCTACGATGAAGCACGCTCGCCCAGACGAATTCGATTCACTCGGGACTTGAAGGCACCCAGATTGTATTCATCAGGGAACACCCACTTAAGAAGCAAATTCCATTGTCATATAATTCCTGATATTACGATAGACGCTACTATACAACGCCTAGAGTTTTTATATATCAAATACAAGTACAAAATACAGATGTTTTATTGGTAGCGGCAAAATTACAAGTCAAAACCAATGTATGTAAATAAAATGCTAATGACATGTCATATATATATATATATATATAAGATAATAATTAATCATCGTCTTCATCCCGTGATCGTCCACAGTTGAGCGTAGGCCTCTATTCTTACGCCACTTGCGTGCCGATCCTGTTCAGAGTCGACCTGCGAACACTATATCGTCTACCCAACGAGCTGGTGGATGACCAACGCTTTACACTACGTAGTAGCCTACCCAACTCCATTTAAGTTTTTTAACTGCCATTTTGCATTGCCATATCACGCACTTTAGTTCATGGTATCGTTCTTTAGATAATAATAACTTACTAGTGATTGATTTAATCATAATCGACAAAGCCATAAAACAAGGTCTCTAGTAGCCAAGATCTCAAGATGATAGTGTTTTTGCGTGCGCGTGGTGGTGCCGTGCGTCCCGAATGGAAGCGGGCAGTTGCAGACCGCGGTCCACAACATGAACGCTCTCAGCCAAACTGCAACGATACATTACCTTCAGCGTAAGTTTCTACAAGTTTACACTCGGGTAATACACAAAAAACAGACTTCATTCAACTACGCTCAAACACGGCTAGATTACATTGTTTTATTACGGAGTTCCGGTGCCTACCTTCCGAATCAAATGATGATGAAACCGGAAGGTAGAGAACTATTCTAGTGACCGTAAACATCACAGGAAAGCAATATACGTAATTTCATTTACACGGATAACATATTTTTTAAACTATGGGAGTAATCGGAAAACATATGAAATGAAAAAAGAATTTAAGAAATTGGCGTATAAATGACGGAAATCTACAACTTAATTGAGAACCTCCTCCTTTTTTGAAGTGGTTAAAAACTAAGAAAAATGTAATAGGCTAAACCATAAAACATTGGTATTGTATTAACTGGACACATTTAGCCAAGTTATCGCGCATTACTATGAAATTTTATTGCAAAGTCATATGAATAAAATTCATTGGACATATTATAGATAAATACCACTGGAGAAATTTTTACAATTTGAATATTTGCTTTAACTGCCCTGCTAATTCATATGATAGAACATCTGGTTCAAGGACTTAACGAGTGTCAGCAAATTTCATGTATGTTTAAAATGCAGAAAATGTAGACACCATTAAGTTACGCATGCGGGATTCATTGGGCCATTCTGCTGCCATAATCACCTCTATTGTATCATCATCATCATCTCAGCCGTAGAACATCCAATGCTGGACATAGGCCTCCCCCAATTTCCTTAAAAACTAGTTGGAAATGGCTCGCATCCAGCGCGTTCCTGCGCTCTACCTCTACATTAGGTGGTCTGTTTACCTTATGGGCGAACGTTCTACGCTGCGCTTGCCGGTCTGTAGTCTCCACTCCAGAACTTTGCAGCCCGTCGGCTACAGATCTGCGTGCTATGTGCCCCGCCCGCTGCCACTTCAACTTGCTGATTCGCTGGGCTATGTCGGTAACTGTAGTTCGTCTACGGATCTCCTCATTTCTGATTCGATCCGATTTTTTTATGTATAATATTTATGATTAGCTACTTTTTATCCCGAAAAAATGTAGCGGGTAACACCGCGGGGTGCAGCTAGTAATTACTAATAATTCCTTATACATAAAGCGGGTAGTCCATTGCCAAAGTATTTTTAAAATAACAAACGCATAGCGGATAATGTTTTTTGACCTTTATTTTGATTTAAACATAAATCTATTCTTACATGGTAAATAATTAAGAAGTAAAATCAAATAAATATTTTCATCCCGTTTCTCCATGGGGTATAAGCACAGTATAAGAGTTATGATGAATGATGATGAATCCTATTGCCATCTCTGTACCGCCATACATCTTCAGGTACTATTAAAATAAGGTATAACCGTCTAGCTTGTCAGTGGTTACATAACTACACACATTTAGTTTCATCGTTATTGGTTAAAAAACTCTTTGCATTTGTAAAAGGTATGCAACTTTAGCAAAAACTAGCACACAGACACAGAGTAAAACCGGCTCAATTACAATAGAAACAGCGTCCCTAATCGTTTGACTAATCGTATTTACATGCTTGTATTGAGCCAATTCGGAATTGTGCAAGTGGAGCGGCAAGTGGTTCCCATGTGAAATGCGTTACGTAACCCGACCTGCGCGACAACATGAAAAACTCCATTGCACGCAATACTTTGCTGATACAAACACACAGGGACATTATAATTACACTAGAGCTTTCACAGTTCGCAATCGAATCAAGAACCTTCTCTCAGTGCATCGTTAGCTCATTGAGTGGTCACTCCGCATCTGTAGGGCGTGGGTTAGATTACCTCCCAAGATAAAGGCTGATGTCCATACATAGATACTTGTTTCGTAGGTGTGTATGTGTTAAGTATAATTATGTATTTAAAAAAGTACAAATCTACCATCTAATTTTCGTGTAGTTAGTGTAAGAATAATCTGGTATATTAATCAATACCTATCTGTTTTTTTATGTAAAGTAATGTAACGAGACGAACGAGACGCTCTCCTGATGGTAAGAGATAACGCCTGTCCATGACCATTACAGCAATACACTGAACATTGAGTAGCAAAACAAACTCCAAGGCATCGTTGCTTTAAAGCTCGGTACTCTGAGACTTTCGATGGTTAGTCTCAACAGCCCTAAATATCGCTAGCTGCAGTATTTTCAAGCCGGAACACAGTAATGTTTACACACAACTGCTTGGCGGCAGAATATCTGGCAATGCGGTGGTACCTATACGATCACCTGCTAAGAAGATTTACCACCAAGTAACCAAAAACTTACTAAACTTCATTTTCAAACACGATCTGTTTTTTTCCGAGTCGGCATTAACAGCTACACACTCAACTCTCCAATTTTGGTGAGATATATAATTATCTCCCATAATGAAAAGATAAATATTTACCCAGCGTGCCTTTATTTGGTTTGCCGAATGCGTTTTGTGAGGCAAGTTTATGTTACACGCCCGCGGAACCAAGGACCTCACGTTTCGTGCGAGCCGTATGCCGTATGTGCCCTAAATAAATTATACTTAGAAGGTTAGAAGGAACTGATACGGTAAATGCAAATCATGTTACATTTAACAGTATTGAAATTCAGAAATATACTTTAAGCTCTTCGTAATCCATACTAAAATGAATAAATGAAGTAAAATAAAATACCAATACGAGGTATGAAGTTTGTTCTGTACCTAACCTACTCATATTATGAATGTAAAAGTTTATAATATGATAAAAGTTTGAATGTTACTCATCACGCAAAAACGGCTTAACGAATTCGAATAATATGTGGCACATAGATAGTTTAATACCTGGATAAACATATAGGATACTTTTTATCCCGGAAAAAACGAACTACAAGATATATTTACTTGAAATTTGATACATATGGAACATTATCCCGGGACTAAAAGGTATTCTTTATCCTAATCTAAATAAATAGCGCAAGTTATATGACCGATGAAACTTGCTTTTTCATGACTACCATAATATGTTTTCTCTTTGAATTCAATTCTAAAGTCAAAAGTTCTAAAGGACGAAGTGGCGGACGCAAGCTAGTGTTTTATAAATATAAGTATATCTACAAAAAGAAATTTGTTTTCTGGTTCCCATAGTAAGAGTTTTACTTACTTTGGGGCTAGATGGCGCTGTGTGAAATGTCTTATATTTATTTATGAAATAAATACAAAGTCTGATCGTCATTGGTCTTCACTTTGTTAACTTATGAGTAATGTAACGAATTAACGTAAGTCTTGGCACGGACGTAAGAATCGCACGACAAAGTCTACTTTACATCATTACTTTCATCCCCGCGCAAATAAAACGGACGCAGCTAGTATTCAAATAAAATACACAATAGGCGGTAGAATTCTGTAGCAGATGGACAGCAGCATCAAAAATTCTGCCGCCAAGTAGTAGTGTGCGAACACTTCTGGTGTGTAGGGTACTACAGCTAGTGACATTACAGAATCCTTCGAAAGTCTCAAAGAAATGAGCGCCAATGCCCTGCACTTAGAGTCGATTTCAGTACCGCTGCAATGGTCATGGACAGGTGCAATCTCTAACCATCAAGAGATCGATCTCTTTACATAAACAAATAAATATCGCACGACATTACACAAACCGCCATCTGACCCCAAACCAAGTAAAGCTTGTGTGATGGGAGTCAGATAACTGATAGAATACTGAAATACATTTTATTGTAAGTTCATAATATATTACACTTGTAATATATTATATACATTACTTTGTTCACTTGTTTATACCACAAAATGTTTGTCCTGAGTGGAAATCAAACCCACGTCCAACAGCTCTTTAAGCAGATATACTACCAATGAGCCAACAGGGCTGCTAAAGAAAACGTTTAGATAAGTAAGTACCCATATAATATTTATTTGTTGGCAATTAAAGTACTATTTTAAAATGCAAACTCACTTCCTCCACTATTAACTTATTTCTCTTGAATCATAACTAATTAGCGTAGGGCTTAACGACCGCACATCAAAATGACAAACGGCACAATTAAAACCTGATTAAATATTAAATCATAAATGTCCGACAGCGAGTGAGTTCTAACCTACATTATAATTAGAAAAATCTTTCGATTATGAAACTTCCGCGCAAATACTGTTATATCACACGTCTGTCCAGTAACTGGTTTCAGAGATACGTTAACTTGTGCGTGGTGAGCGTTGCACGGGCGAGCGTTTGTTTTCTAATAAGTCACAACGTGAAAATAAAATGAAAATCACGTTAATATTATAAGAAGAAAGTTTGTGTGTTTCTTTACGTTGGAACGGCTTCACGAATTTGGACCAAACCTGCAATTCAAATAGTTTGTAACAAAAATTAACACAAGGTTCATCCCGAACAACGCGGGGAAGCCACGTGAGGAACTAAGCTAGAATTAAAGGCAAAGATAAAGATAAAGATTAATTTATTTCCAATAACTTGAGTATATAATTATGATGTCCGTAACTAAATTTATGAGCTTTATGTTATGCCTGAAGAGGTGTACAAATTTTTGATGGCAACGCAATATTAGCAGTAATTTACGTTTTTAAATAGGTCATAAAATTTTAATTTAAATAATTTGAAGTAAGTACGTTAACAATAATTGAAATACAATAAAAAAACTACACATTGTCACATAAAAATTAAACAAATATATTATGAAATTATGAAAATCAAAATGTCAATAACAATAATAAAATGCCAATGTATATACAATGTGAATAATTTTTTTAAACAATTTCTCTATTTAACATACTTTTTAATTTCCTAAGTGGCAACACGTCTTGATTTTACCCCTTGCATTACATTATTGTCTACGACATTTTTGATACCAATTTATCTATATTCATGCTGAAATGACTTCAAATTGCTGCTCCTTGGCGCGTGAAAGGACAAACAAAACAAAACTGAAACAAAAAAAACACTTTTGCATCAATAATATTAGTCTTAATGTTTTTCGTGGTATATTTTTGAATATATTCACTGCTTTAAAACTGTAGTTACCTACTATATAAGCTTTGATAGCACTATTTCATATTCTTGGCATTTGTAAACGTAATAAACGACACGCTCTCCTGATGGTAAGAGATAACGCCAGTTTAAGATCAATGCAATAGTACCCAGTGCTTATAGTAACGAAACGAAGTTCAGATGACCTAGAGAAAGGTTTTCTTTATACTAATTAGGTATGCGTTTGACCATGCCCTGCTTGATATTAAGCAGGATGTAGTCTAAGATGAAGCACGCTTACCTAGACAAAACCTGTTTACTTTGGATTCAAAGACATCCAAGTTGTATTTCGAAAAATAGACTCCGGCAGCGAATTCCACATCTTCGATGTACGTAAATGTATTGGCATAAGCTGTCGACGTGACATTTTGACAGCTTATATCGTAGGATACATTACATATAGCGCCATCTGACCCCGACCTAAGCAAAGCTTGTACTATGGAAGTCAGCTGATAGAATAGTTAAATACTTTTTTTTGTAAATACATACTTATAATATATACAGAACACCCAGACACAGAACAAACATTTATGATTATATCACAAAATGCTTGTCCTGAGTGGGAACCGAAACCACGCCCACTCTACTCTCCACGAACTTCTCTTGGAGCAGACATACTACCAATGAGCCAACAGAGCAGTCAAGGGCAGGGCTTATGTCAGTCCCGTACATTTTGTTACTTTGTCTAGGCCCTCTGGTCATCACTGCCTAGACGCTCATTAATTTGAGATATGATAAAATCATTATAAAAAGAAATACCATCGTCATCACATTTCATATTTGCTTTTATTCTTACCATAACATTGTTTATACATATACTCCGTCGGTAAGTACCTACAATGCAATCGTGAAAAAATTTAATAGTAACGATTGTGTAAGCGGACAAAAACGGCATTGTTCAAGAAAGCAGGCCATCACGAGCCGATAGGATTTATCGGCGCACCTGTCAAACGTCGGCGATCTGCGTCATGCTCCGGCACCGCGCGGCCGCGCGCGGGCCGCGGCGACACGGCGCGCGGCGTCCGGCGTAATATGACGTAACGCTTTCGCCGAAGCCTTGCCGATTCCGATTTTGTAATTATATCGGAATGCATGCTTTCTTATTTTGTATCGGGTTCCGCGCATTGCATAACATTGCTCTGCAGTACAACTGTATTGAGCGCGGTCGCCATAATACTTCCGTTTTTGGGAACGGTCGTGTTTACAAGTGTAAATCAAGTTGCGTGAGTTTGAATTCGCATATTGATGCTCCGTTTGAAAAGTGTTATTAGAAACTATTAGGTTTATTAGAATTATAAATAATTATTTCTTTATGTTTGACCACAGGTCACCTGATGTTAAGTGACGGTGTGGTCGAAGACGGTTAAAGCACACCTAGCCAGAAATGGTACTGGCTCTCAAGTGAGGCTGCCGGAACATACCGTTAGATGCTTGGCGGTAAATTTTCAACTTAAGAGTGGTAGCTAGCTAGCCGAGTACTAAAACGATATTTTTCTTCACCAGCAGCTTAAGCTTATTATTGGGTTATTAAGTTTGAACCCACGTTTTTCGGCATGTAAACCGACCGCTCTAACCACTGAACTATCATCGGTACAAAATGGTATAGTATATGGTACACAGTCAAATATGGACCCTGTCGGGCACAGCAACGTTCCGTTCCAGGTTAGGTGTGCTTTAACATCTTCGACCACATCGTCAGTTAACGTCAGGTGAGCTGTAGTAAAACACCAGTCAACCATAAAAAGCATTACTTTCAAAGTCAAAACGAGTTCATGAATAAATAAATATCATAGGACATTTCACACACCGCCATCTAGCTCCAAAGTAAGCAAAGCTTGTACTATGTGAACCAGATAACTCAAAGAATACTTATCTATATTTTTTTTGTATATACAATACATAAAGAACACCCACACACAAAACAAACATTTATGTCACACAAATGTTCGTCCTGAGTGGGAATCGAACCCACACTCTACAGCTCTTAAAGTAGATGCACGACCAAAATGAGCTAATAAGGCAGTCAAGTTGATGTTAGATGTTTTCATCGAGTCACCATACAACAATAAATTCGTTTTATTTTTAAACGGTTTCATTTAGCTTCAATATCACATGTAATTTTTTTTACAAAAATGTTCGGTATTTTTGTTTCAAATATCGATTGACGATTAATTTATTTATAACTTGTCAGACGTAATGACTCGTAACATATATTACTCATTTATTTAATCGTTAAATGATTAGTTAAAGAAGTAAAGAAGCAATACATTTTTTTTTTTTTTACAATACTTGTTTCTTGATACAAAAGACATCAACGCGTGAGTGCGTAATTTTTTTTTATTTAATCTATTTTATGATAAACATTTTCTTTGTCAGCTAGACTTTAACAATGACTATAAATTAAGATATTTTTTATAATCAGCAAATATGTCTCTCGTAGCAACCACACTGCAAGCAGAAGGCGAATCGGACAAAAACATTAACATCAAATCTCTATTCTGTTAATACTCGAAATAAATCACATAAAAGTGTTCTACAAACTGAGATAACAATCGCCGCTCTTCCCTAATCAATTAAAGTATACTTACACGTTCACACAATCCAAACAGAGCGCTATCAGCCATCGGGTAATTACGGCTAGTTCATTACGGAGCCGCAATTACCGTGAGATGGGCAGATAGCGCGATATGCTAACACAGATGGATGCCGGATAAAAGAATAGGAGGCTTGCTATGCTACAAGGTTGTAAGCTTTAAAAAGAGCGTCTAGTAGTTTATCACCACAAACAACATCGCTAATTTACTATGAAAACTGACGTGGTTTCACAGACACACGTGTGTTCGTGAGGCCGCGCGCGCGTTTTACTTAGCTATGACTCCTTGAAGAAGGCCACCGGATATGGCAGAACTATAGGCGGAAATTATGAAAAAGGAATTATGGATATGGATTATTAATTTAATTATATATTTATACTATATAAAGTTGAATTAATTACAAGCATTTATTTGTGACATTGATGTATGTATATATGTATATGTCAAAAATAAATGCTGTTTAAAATATACGTACTGTGTTCTTTGGACGGTGCGCCGGCGCAGCGAGGAAAGGAAAGTGAAATCTTTGGGATGAGAGACCTAACCGTCCCGATTGGCATCGGGGTTAGGAGCTTCGAGAAACGCTCTACTGCGTTGTGGGTTTTCATTCGATACGTACAAAATGTTTAGTTTCAACGTTTGTTATTTATAAGAGCAAACATTGGAACAAGATGCCCGCTTACTTTTTTTTAAGGCTGACAAACTACAAATACAAATATTTTATTGATAACACCAATGTTACAAGTCAATTCCGTAATATCATTACATTGTGATTTAGAACACTGATTACATGTCAATGGAATAAAAACAAAATGTCAAGGTATTTAAACATGTCAATATAATAATACTGCCAATATAAAATATGTCAATATAAAAATACGTCAATACAAAAATACGTCGGCATAAAAATATGCCAATATAAAAAATATTGTCCATATAATAAAATGTCCAGAAATTACTTACTAGTAATTTAATAATCTTTTAACTTGTTACTGTTTGATCACAACAGCTGACCTGATGTTAAGTGACGGTGTAGCCGAAGATGTTAGCCTAGCCACGTAGCCTGTTCCAGAGAGCCAGTTCCATTCCATTTCTTACTTATTTGGAGTTATTTTAAATGTATTTAAGCTTATAGTAAAAATAGGAACTTTATATACGTGCTTCATCCTTCACCACACCCACATCAACTTCGTGATCGAACACGGACGTATACTTATTTAGTTCACAGATGCTAAGCATTACGACTACTTTATATCTTAAACAATATATTTCCTCCTTACGAGCTTAGCATTGCGGTAACACTTTCTAGAACTCAGCTGGCTAAAGAATGTATAGATATTATAGGATCCCGCTGTCACCGTTCGGGGTCACCATCAAGAAAATAGTTACGATGCATTTTTTTGTACTTCTCATTACGACATAATTATAATAATAATAATAATTTATTGGCATAAAACTTACGACTAAGGAGTATACATATTATATAAAAACTATGATAAACTACTTAATAAAAACTAAAATAACTAAATCATACTCCGTGATGGGTACCCCGAAGCCTCACACTAGGGGAGTCCTGTGTCGTGAGGTTCGGTGACTTCCTCATAAATACAGTATAATAAAATGGCTAAATATATATATATATACATATATATTCTATAAAATATATAAATAGGGTAGTTTAATGCTAAATATTTTTATGATAAATTACAATGGGACGTATGTATCTCGAGCTTGGAGCGCCGCGTGATTATGAGACTTAATAAACGACCTTCTGTTTAAAGTTTTATCACAGCAGAGTTTTTGTTGATTTTTATGTGTTACAAATTTGTGTATTTTTATTTACACAAGTACAAATTAACATTTAAAAAAACCGTCTCAATACTCCTATTCGCAAACAATGGCTAGGTTTTAGTTTTTAAAAAAATGTTTAAAAATCAAACTACTACGCCGATTTTCATAAAAATGTCTATGGAACCCATCTGAAAATAAATCCATACAAATAAAACAAAAAAAATCTAATCGATTTATGAATGACGGAGTTCAGAGATAACAAACTTTTTGTTTTTAAATCTTCTATTTTGATTCGATTAATAAAATATAGTAGAGGCTCAATAATTTTCAACCTGGTGTTAATTGCCAAATACTTCAGCTAATAACAAGCGTTAGTCATTTCCTTCTGCCAACATGTGTGTAAACAAAACGAGACTATTGCACCAACCTCGCACTTCTTTTCAACGATTACCTCCGCTCCACTTCCTACGCCTATGTATATACACACAATACACCCTAACCCATCGGCATAAGGCGTAAACATTCTTTTCCATTACGTGTATAGATTCACAGCTCCAATGACACGCCTATTGAAAGTAAGTAGGTGTTCAGTATTGTTGGCCTAACAATGGTTGTGCTAATATTTGGGGTTGAATCTTTTACATCACTATAGACGTTATGTCAGATGACTATTTGCATCTTTGCACGTTTAGCAATACAGGTTGTAACGTAAATAACACATTTGAGTGTTCCGTTCAAAAATGTGTATGAGTAAATTATATCAGCACGTGAATGTGAATGTATACGGGTATTATGCGGCTTCTACAGACAACCCCAGAGTGAACTGTGTAAAAAGTTAACATTTTTATAGATCATTCTAATTATTGTTTATATGTCTTATTTGCAAGGAGTTTATATCAGTATCCCTGCAGTATCAAAATTAATTGGCCGCCAATTGTTCCACTAACGTTCAGTATTTAAATTGTTTAAGTGTGAACGATAAAGAGTTATATTATTATTATCAGATATGCTGCTTCTAATCAAAACTATATAAACTACAGAACAAATAATAAATTATTTATAGATTAACAAAAATAAATAAACGGTTTAACAAGAAATTGAACAAAACTAGTAAAGTGCATATTGGACCCATTAAAACGAAATCTATGACCTCAAACTCAAAGGGTTTACTCGTAGCCACAGAAGAGTCTCACTATTCACCTCCTGGCTACATCATCAGATTAGCTTCAATAAACGAAATTGTAGTATTGCCATCCAAGTTACATATATGTACTTGCATACAAAGTTTCACTTCGATACGACTATTAGAAGTAAGTTAAAATTGAGTTCCAAGATTTGATTACATCGCTACTTAGTTTCAAGGGAAGCTAATAACTTGGGACATTCGATGGTTAGTCTCAACAGCCCTGTAATTGTGGTAGCTGCATTACTGCTTGGCGGCAGAATGTCTGGACGGCATAAAGTTCGCAGTGAAGCCGCCGGCGCTAACGGGCTATGAAACTGCGTGACGATGCGCTCACATGGTCCATTATAATTTCTCTGGCGTCTGCTAACTAGAGCGTTCAGTGAAAATGTACGGCGACGTCGATTATGAAGGTGTGTGTGAGTTTAAATACTGAATACAATAAAATATGTGACACTTCCTGTGCTAGGGGATTATATACGAGTACAAGTAAGGTTCTAAATTGTACGTCGTTATACAAGTTATTAATGATGCTGACAGTTTTCTACTTCATTAATATAAAATTATAGACAGACATGTCACCTGTATAACAATACCAATATAATACAAAAACTTTGGTCATTTCTACTATTAGGTATGGTGGCCTTTTTCTATTAAAATAATTCCGTAAAAAGTGACAGAAACCGATGTTTGAGAAAAGTCACTTCTACTACTAAACTACTTCTTTTTTTTATGGTACACAAGCCAGGTATTAGACTACAGCTCACCAGAAGTTAATTGACGGTATGGTCGCAGATGGTAAAGCACACCGAGCCTGGAATAGAACTAGCTCTTAAGTGAGGCTGCCGGAATACACCGCTAGGTACTTGGCGGCAGATTTTTAACTTGAGGATGGTATTTTCCTAGCCGAGTACTAAAAAATACCTTACCACCATGCTATGCTTTTATTCATCGATAGGTCAAGCCTTTTGTTGGGGTTAGAACTCGCGCCTTTCGGCGTGTGAGCCGACCCCGCTAACCACTGAGCTATCATATCAAGATCTAAGAGCTAGCTCTTTGGTAGCTTAGTAGAAACAAGAACTTATATAAAAGAAACCTTTTTGTGCAACCTCTTTACTGTTAAAGTACAATGAAACTACATTAATAAAATATCTCATGACTCGAAGGTTATCGCTTTCATGTCGTAGATGATGTTGCCACAATGCCTCCCGTGTAATTATCTTGTAACAGAGATGTAATATCGATAAATATTATCTGTTTGTATTGGTATTGTTTTTATTTTCTCTTTCACACAAGGTTTTCCTCTTTCTAGGGAAATCTAATTGTTTTCATTTTAGAAACTGTGCCTTATATTGCCTGTTATTATTTTCTTGTCTTTGACCTATTGTAGTTTGTATATATGTATGTATAACTAGTAGGTTAAATGAATGGCATTGTAATGCAAGGCAATGAAATATTCAAAATATAGATAGATGCAATGTTCTGATTCTGATATTGATCTGCTCAAGTATTGAGTTGTTAGTATAGTTTTTTTTAAATTAGTTTAAATATATGAAAGAGGTTTTCAGGAAATAGGGTAACATGAGCATGGTAACATGGCACATGGAAACATGGCTTATGGTAACATGGCACATGGGAACATGGCTTATGGTAACATGGCACATGGAAACATGGCACATGGAAACATGGCTCATGGTAATAGTTAGGATCTATAACAAGTTGGAAAAAAGAAATGCATATGTATTAGTTCTTAAAATAGTTTTTTTTTTGTAATCATTATTTGAATTTTTTATGGTTGAAAGACAAGACATTTGATCACAGTTCATATAAAGTGTATAGACAGTATGTTCGAAGATAGTAGAATTGTCTTGCACTAGCTGCACCTCGCGGATGCACTTGCGTTTTTCGGCATAAAAGTATGAAAAGTAAAAGTCTATATGTCAATACAGAGGGCTATCTGTTATCCTTATTTTTAGTGAAAAATTAACAAACGTACAGACAAACTTTTGTAGTAATAATAATATAAGTATTTATTACTGCGAAGTGACTTTTCTGGTGTTATCAATAAAATATTTGTTTTTATAAATGAAACTCACGAAATGCAACTTTAGTATTTGACGGCAGATGTTCGAGTCTGGTGGGATGTGGTAGCCAGCCCAGAGCTGAAAAACAGATGCTTTACCGCTGTATAAACTATTTTAAATCTGTAATACGTTCCCGTCATTATTTCTAAGTTTTATTTCTACACTCTTTCAAAACCATTATTTCATTTTGTGCCGACTTTCTCGTTCTCCCTATTTCCCAATAGCTACACCATCCATTGGACGCTTTCATTTGGTTCGTGTCGAGTGTTTTCCAGCAATTTTCGCCGGAGACGCGACGTCGCGCACCGAATACGCTGCGTTGACGTTGCGTTTCACGTGATATAATAACTACTTTTCACTGTTGGTTTATTCTATTAAAGCAATAGCACATGCAAATACTACAAGAGTTTACAAAAGATAAATAAATATATGTCATTACTTTCTTATTGGATGGTCAGGCGGCAAGTGATAATAATACATTGTGGTATATGCGAACCAAATTCATAAGGATCGGTAAACAAAGAACTTGCTTTTACAATGAAATATTGAATTTTTAACAAACATTTTTTTTTTCTGTGTTGGCTTATTGGTTAGTGAGGTTTGTTCACACGCCGAAGGGCGTGAGTTCAGACCCCAACAATGAGCTTGAGCTGCCGGTGAAAGAAAACATCGTGAAGAATACTATGGTGCATGGTGGTAGCATGGTGGTAGGGTACTTTCTAGTACTCGGCTGGCTAGCTACCAACCTCAAGTTGAAAATCTGCCGCCAAGCACCTAACGGTGTGTTTTGTGTTCCGGAAGAGTCAGTTCTATTCCAGGCTAGATGTGCTTTACCATCTTTGACTACACTACATCATCACTTAACATCAAGTGAGCTGTGGTCAAACACCCAGCTTGGCAAACTTAAAAAAGGGACTTCTTACGAATTATAATTTATATCTCACTTTTCAGTAATATTATAAATATGACAGTTTGTGTGTATTACTCCTGCAAGTTATAATCGCTCGACTATTATCGTTTAGATTTAATACAAAATTATTTATATTCTTGAAAACGCGGGTGAAACCGCGGGAACCTGCTAAACATGTGTAGAGATTCACAGAATCCTAAAAAAATCACAGTTACCGAGAGCACGTTTCCTTTGGCGGTGAACAGTAGCCGCCAATTATCTGAGTGGTCTGCTTTCGCGTGGCAAGCCGTTTCCTCCAGCTAATGGCGGACGATTAGATCGGCTTTACTGAACCGATACTTAGAACTATTGTAACTACCCGTTTATGTAAAGACAAGGCTTCATTTAAAGAAAAGTTAAAGCCCAAGCCCATCTAAGTGACGTGAGACGTCGCGCCGTGAAATAAAGATTGCATTACGTGAAAGACGTGATGCGAGAGGCATTCACGATACCATACAAAACTAAAATAGTCAATTCCAATGTTTTTTGCGTGTCTAAATTAATAAAAGAATCAAAAGTGGAGTGCTTATTATTCTGTATATATTATCAAAGTAGATCATTCATTAATCGATGGGTTGCTATACACTTTTTTTTTCATCACCACGATTTTTAAATGTGTATTTACATTAGACAGATTCTAGTACATCTTTGTTATCGGCCTGTACAACGAAATAATCATTTGTCTAACCAGCCCTGTTGGCTCAGTGACTTGGTAGTATGTCTGCTTCAAGAAATGTAGGGCGTGGGTTCGATTCCCACCCAGGACAAACATTTTATGGTATAAACAAATGTGTGTTCCGTGTCTGGGTGTTCTGTATTTATTATAAGTATGTATTTAAAAAAAGTGTTTAAGTATTCTATCAGTTATTTGACTTCCATAGTACAAGCTTTGCTTAGTTTGGGGTCAGATGACGATATGTTTAATGTCCTACGATATCTATCTATTACTTCTGTTATTAAATGTGGATGTGGATAAGTAGTATTTCGATTATCGCAAGTCTATATAAAAACTCTTCATTGTGTACAGAACTCTTAAAACCAGATAAATGTCATGATTTCATAATGGTTGTCATGAACAGCTGTGGTCCAAGGTTTACGAGCTCCGCATGAGAAGGTCCGTGTTGAAGTTTTGTATTTACTGTCACTCATTTCGGTTTTCCAATTTCTCCGCCAATCAACAGTACAGTGATACTGATTGCATTGATCTCTCCGTCATTATATTGGATTATCATGCAGTTTGCATGGCGCGAGATTGGATAGTGAAACATGGTCATTACTACTAAAATACTCAAACTTGTTATCTTGGGTACCAAGTATCAATAAAATGTTGATTGAGCTATGATGGTCTAAGGTTTTCAATTTATCTATTCGACAAATTCTATGGAAAGTTCTTACTTTATATCTATGTTTTATATCTATCTATGCTTTATATTATGTTTTTATAAAATAAAATAAATATTTTTTATTTTTAACCATCTTCTAGAGAAATGAACTTCTGAAGAATATGTTTTATTTATAACTCGGACATTTCTAAGCTAATTTAAGAAAAAAACTATCAGGATGATTCCATATGTTTTATTTATATTGATTAAGTTAAACAAAATTTAAAATATATATATATATCACACAGTGCCATCTAACCCCGAACTAAGCAAAGCTTGTACTATGGGAACTAAATAACTGATAAAATACTTATATACTTTTTTTTTTTGTAAATACATACAGAACACCCAGTCACAGAACAAATATTTATCATCATACAAAATGTTTGTACTGGTAGGAATCGAACCCACGCCCTACAGCTCTTAAACAGATATTCTACCAATTGAGCTAACAGGGCAGTCAGCTGAAATGAAGGTTGCCTGAAAAATATAGCTTTAAACGATAAGACCGCTGGTTGTTGCATTTATTGTTAAGCTGTTGCTGTTATCAACGGCGATGTATTTTCATTCGCCGGTTATCAATATTTTATTTCCGGTGTGAAAATTAAAAAGTTATTTTACTGAGTAATTTTTCTAACTTTTGTTATTTTACTCATTTATTTGTGCATGAAGATTGTATACGCCAACACATTATTAACATAAAACGTTACATTATAAATAATTGTAAGTGATATAATAATTATACATAGAAACGGCATACATAATGACTGCGAAAATTTATAAAATGATATACAATGAATTGATAGAGTCATTTTCTTTCGGCTGGCTTTTGATAATTCTCCAAATGTGTGCTATTGAAACTGTAGCATTTATTTCGTTTGTTCCAGATGCATCCCGTGATACGCGCCGGGGTGGTCCTCTGGCTGATGTGTGCCATCGCCGCAGAGGAGCACAATACCACCACTATCAAGACTATCCGCACCACCATGCTCCCTTCCAAAACCACCAGAACAGAGCTCAAAGTATCTAGGAGTCTTAATCCACACGACACACAAACCTTGAACGTGAGATCCAAATCTGGTCATGTTACTCAGCTGATTGTTAAGAAAAAAGATGCTAAATCTACCACAATCAGCAGCACGACTGCAGCTCCCACAACTGACGCTATCAGGCTAACGAATGCAACTGATTCCAACAATAAAACGGAGACCAGAGACCAGAGGAAGTTAAATTTCATGGGAACCGTTAACAGCGATTTAGCCGGTTACGATTATTACATGAACCGTAACAAAAATGCTGAGGATCTAGCCGATGTGAAAGCAGAGTACGGGAACTGGTCACCTGTGTCTGTCTATCCAGAATCTCATATACAGGAAGATGGTAAAAAACCCGAAACAGACGACTCTGAGACCTCTGGCTACTATCCGACGTATGACAATGAAAAGAAGATTGAAAATAAGAAGGTCTACATCACGTCGACTAGTCTTTCAAATTATGGAGGCCCGATCAAGAATTATAGGTTCGACCCCCATAACCCAGTGATAAAAAACGATAGGAACCCGGTGTATATTGAAGTGGTGAGCACGAAAGTCTCAGAAGGAGATGGAAAATCATTCTCGGTGCCTGATCCAGTGATGATTAGTTCAGAGCCGATGTACGTAAAAAAAGCTTTTGATAAGTACAATAAGCGAGGCAGATCTATCTTCGAAATCAACGATGATGGTGTGCCAGAAATTCATGGTATTAGAGTACCTGATGATGAGTCGGATAAGAAAACCTGGCGCAATGCTAGAGTTGTAAACGGAGAGCTGATACCTTACCCTAAAGGCTACACGCCACCTAAAGCAATTCCTGAAGCAGACGTGTACCCTGACTTAGCCGCCACTGATCCTCAGAGCTTCGGACCGTTCACCAAGGACGATAACTATGAACCTAAAGATGGACCGTTTACAAAATTGGACAACGTAATAAAGTTTGAATCTTCAGATAGCATCGGTCCTTACATGACGAGCGATAATCCAGTATTTGCTTACAAGCACAAGAAGGATCACTATTATCTGAAATCCGGCTACGGTCCCTTCACGAAAGCGGACAATTCAAAAGTGGCTAATTCAAAACTGATCGAATATATCAAACAGATCAACGACCAGGAGTTAAAACGGGACTACTTCAGTGGGCGGAGCTCGCGATCTCATAACAATGGAGATTTAGACTATGCAGAAAGTCACATCCAGAGACGAATGCTATTGCACCCTGGAGAAGTAAATTTTCCCAATTCAGCGATGTATTCTTCAAAAAACACAAAACCAACATTCGATGAAAGCGTAAGAAATCCAATTCTCCAGTATGCTCACCCAGACTTAGGAGTGCAACCAGCGAAAGCTACTAGAGACAACGTTGAAAACGTTCCGGAACGAAAAGTCAAATATTACACCAGTAACGTGCCGAAAAGCGCTCACCCTTACCCAATGGAGCCAATAAATGGCTACAACCAGCAGCGTTCAGGCTCCAACGGCAACGCGAACAGATATTACGAAGATGAATACAACAAGTTCAATTACTATGAAAACAGTTACAATTCCCAACAAAACCCGAGATACCCTTACAATAGCTACACTTACATCAAGCGAGCGCCCGAACCTTCACTTTGGCAAAGATTTACAAACTCGATGAAAGATACCATCAACAGTGCGACGCAAACGGTCCAATCCTTTGCTAGACCCATTACCGATCCCATAGCTCGTCTGACACAACCCGTCTTTGACCCTATTGTGGAAGCTACTCAGAAGATTTCTAGCAATCTTGGACTGTATCATCCCAACTCGCTGCAACAGTCGCAAAGGTACGCTCAAGATAAGATCGGAGTGGCCGCTGCGGCGACCGGTGCTGGACCGGCTATGTTACCCGCAATTGGTCTCATGGCTGGAGGAGCAGCCTTGGGTCTCGGAGCAGTGGCCATGGGCAGACTCCTTGATGTCAACTTAATGCGCAGCGCTGGGTTTACAGAGGAAGACATCCAAGATGAGCTTGAGAAAGAACACAAGCGATCTTTTGCCGTTAGCCCATACGACATCGACAGTCAAATCTTAAGCAACCAGAAAGTATACGATGACAACTACAAAATGCCCAGTGAGAATGTCTATGTCGTCATGTCTCCAGAAGGTAGCGAAGGGAGTCGAGCCAAACGTGATGTTCTGAGCTTTTTCCAGGAGCCAAGCTATCAGGGTATTGCTTTGAAAAGGGTGAAAAGAAAACACCTGGTAAAACGTTCTATGAACGAGGACATGCCTGAAGATCTCCAGCATTTAGACTCTCACACGCGAACGTCCTCTCTTACCTCTGCCGCAATGGACCTGGTGAAACAAACAGATTGGAGAAACTCTCAATGTGCTAAGTTCACTTTCTGCAAGGTGCTGACGTCACAGTCGTCGGACTCTATCTTCGCTATGGAGAAGAAGATGGAATCTCTTCTAAAAATGTGAGTAATCTTTAATCAATACAACTAAATGCTTTTTGAGAGAGAGATTAGGTATAGTCCCCAAAAAGTTTTCTATCCATCGGCAGATGTTTCTTCGTATTTAAATAACCGTTTTGATACCGTGTGGGTGTACACTTATTTGACGTACCTACTCAGTAGCTTATTTTGGTAAACCTAATAAACACCTAGAAAAACCTATTAAACTGATATATATATAATAATTAATTCTAACTGTAATCCTTTATTTCCTGACTTTTACGCTGACCCGATGAAAATAGGTCTTTAAAAAGATTCCAATAGTGCTCGCTGGCTCGGCACTGAATATTCTCCATCAAACAATCTCTTCCGCAATATGACGCCATAGTTCAGAAGTTACACTCCCATTAAGCCCCATACACCATGTCGACATATCTCTCGATCTAGCCCTTTGCTAAGCTCCTCGTAACAATGAGCTAAATGTTAGCAACGTCGTGACTAGGCTCGAAGATATTGGTGAAGTCAAGGGTCGAGGCTTGGAAGGCAGTGGCGTTATTAAACATCGATTATAAAATGTCCAGAGGAAGGGCTCTAAATTCACTTAATATTGAGACTGGATGCGCAGCGTGTGCACTGAAAATAAATGTTTGCCAGTGTAAAATGCACATTATAATACCTAGCATTATTATATACTAGCGACCCGCCCCGGCTTGGCACGGGTGCAATGTAGATAATAATGCTGCGCATAAGCATGCGTTATACATTACCGCATTAAAATCCGTTGCGTAGTTTAAAAGATTTAAGCGTACAGTTGGCGGGAAGCGACTTTGTTTTATACTACCATAAATGTCATAGACTAAAATATAACTTATTGAGCTAGAGTTTTATTTTGAAATGTTTCTGTATTGAAACTAGACAAATCTTTTGACATTAGTAAAATAATTCAAGGGTCGATACAATTTTAGTAATTCAAAATAGCTTTTACTGCACACATACCGTTAGATATATCTCTCTGGTAGTTTCCTCTGTAAAATAAAACAATCTTACTTCGTTCCCAGACCTTTGTCGATGTGTGACATTTGACTTATTCATAAATTGCTTTATTGTTTTGTAATAAGATCCTTGATAGGCTAGATGTTTGTTTATTGTAATTAGACGTTTTATGGTGAAGTTTGAATAGTATCATAAAATAATACATCCGTGTTCACAAGAAAAAAGCTTTTCATGTTTACTGTTCAATAGTTTAAAAGAGTCCTTCCTCATGAACGTTCATTATTGAGTAGGTGCATGCATACATTCAAAGTGATGGCCGATCTTCTATCATTGACCGCAGACGCTGATGCTGTGTCCGGGACCTATTTGATGTCCGTTATTCTCCCGTTCTTGAGTTTTGGCGGGTTATATCGCTTCATTGTACTTTTTTATCACTTTTGTTTTTTCGCTTGTCCATGTTTATAAGTTATTTATAATGTAATGTCGAATTATACGCGTGAGTGCGAGCAAGTACTATAATGTGGTGAAACATGTTTCAGTGGTGTCCGTAACCTCGTAGAAGCTTCTGGAAGGCATGGACTAGACTTAACGTTAACTAAGACCAATTTATCTTAAGAAGATGTATCTTATCCTCATGAGAGTCGTTTATCTGTCTCTTTATATGTTACAGTAGAAAAATATAAATATTTTCTATTAATTGCATTTATTCTGGATATAGATGTTTTCTTTGCATAATGTCTCTTCCAGTCTACAAAGTTAAGGCAGCCATTTTCATTTTTTTAATAAATAGACACTTTTACTGAACTATATTTAATTGCAATAAGCTACAAACACTCACCATTCACAATTCATTCACTCTCTCATGAATGTTTCATTAATGTTTCCCAGAACGATTATTCAAAATTTCTTTTACCTCTACAAGGTTTTTACTCCGCCTCCTATTGAAACAACACTCCATTGTCAATCTCCGAGGCTCGTAAATGAATAAACAACTAGACAAGCTTTCAAAGACACTTAACTTTAGCTTAACTCGCACTCGAGCGCTTCCTGCGTTATATCACTTAGCTAAGCACTAAGTTATTTGAGGTTACAAAACAAAATCTCACTTAAGTTCACTTACAATATGAGGGATGTCAATACTGAAAAAAATATGAATAAACAGCTGTTTTGGTTTACAAAAAGAAATACCTTTTAAAATAAATATGTTTGGAAAAGTTATAAGAACTTATAACACTTATGCAGATGTAGGTGACGTTGACTGAACCGGTTTTTGTTATGGTTTGCAAGCTATATTTGACCACAGCTCACCTGATGTTAGGTGACGGTGAAGTCGAAGATGGTTAAGTACACCTAGCCAGGAATGGAACTGACTCTTAAGTGAGGCTGTCCAAATCGAAATCTTAACAATTGAGATCAAATTAATTCAAAACAGGGACGATTGATTGATTACTACATTCATGACTGGCTATTATTATTAATAGGTATTTAATTATTTGTAGCGACGATAGCTCAGTGGTTAGCGCGGTCGGTTCACACACCGAAGAGCGTGGGTTAA
The DNA here is from genome assembly GCA_950106695.1 of Biston stratarius. Lineage (NCBI taxonomy): Eukaryota > Metazoa > Arthropoda > Insecta > Lepidoptera > Geometridae > Biston > Biston stratarius. The sequence goes on from OX467106.1 coordinate 13,299,323, forward strand.
AACCCCAACAATGAGCTTGAGCCGTCGGTGAAGGAAAACATCGTGAGGAAACCCTCAAGTTGAGAATGTGCCGTAAATAATAATGTATATAAAAATAAAGTACTTACTGGTAAATGCAATGTTTTTAGGGTTCTGTACCACAAAAGATAATAAAAGGAACCCTTATAAGACCATTCTCTTGTTCGTCTGTCCATCAAGAAAAAAAAACCACCAAGCACAAAAAATATTGTTTTCTACCATAGACAAGAAAATGTTAAAAACTTGGTGACAACCCTGTTTGCAATGGCAGTATGAAGTAATCGCTTTCTAGGGGTCAACAGTCAGCCCGAGTCCGTACCGCACGGACCGGTTAGATGTCATTGAGTGAGTTGCTTGGCTGCCACCTACCGCGATAAGGTAATGCCGCTTTTTACGCCCGCGTAGAAATCTAAGGTTAGTTGTGCTACTCGCGTCTCCAAGTTCAACGATCTTCTTTCACTTTCATTGCTGGCACGTCGCCAAAATAAACATGTGAACAGAATCGTGATGTTGCAATATTTCAGAGACAAATGGAACCTGCATAGATAATACTGGTATAGTTTACTGTGGAACTGTTCAGAAAGGGCTCCAAAGCCTAGAACAACAACACAAAGTTGCTTGTCTTGGTTTTTTAACGAATAACTTTGGAAAGTGCGCTTCAGATCTGCATGGCATAATTCTCCCCTACCCATTCTACTATAGGATAGCCAGGAGCTCTAAATAGCACCGTTTCATGGTAGATATTCAAAAAACTCGAACTAAACGTTACGACCCCACCTTTATCGGGCGAACCGCTAAGCAATGGAATTTTATTTGCTGCCCGAGTGGATATCCCCTGATTGATACAATCTGGGTGCCTTCAAGTCGCGAGTGAATCGGTTTCTTCTAGACGAGCGTGCTCCATCGTAGACCGCATCTTCGCTTAACGTCAGGCGAGATGGCGGTCAAACGCAAGCAAACATTTATAATCTAACAAAAAAAGTGTTACTTGAAGCCACTTGAAGGTTATTACGTACTTTATGATTGCATAAGGAAATCAGTATCTTAGAAAAGGAGTAAGTACGTAAATCAACCCAGTTCCTTAAAGTAGAAGTAGAAGTAAGGCTTCGCGACGCTGGCGTAGTACTTGGTGGTAGATCTCTTTACCACCGCAGTACCAAATATTCACCCCCAAACAGTACTGTGCAAACATTACTGTGTTCCAGAAGGGTATTTCAGCTAGCGAAATTACAGGACAGTTGAGACTAATGAACGCTAAAGCAGCGATGACCTGGGCTTTGTCCTGTGTATCACTGCAATGGTCATGGACAGTTGTTATCTCTTACTGTCGGAAGAGCACCTCGTTAGTCACATCACTTCCAGCAGTACGCATTACGCAGTCTCCATGCTTCATCAACGCTTACTATTAAGCGAGTCGGTGGCCAAACGCGGACTTATAAAAAATAACAAGTAAAATTATTAAAAATTTAAAAACCCTCGACTCAAAATCAAACTAAGAGCTCTCCCGACTAATTCACATTTCTAAGAAATTTCAAAATCGGTTCATCCGTTCAGGAGCTACGATGCCACAGACAGACACGTCAAACTTATAACATCCCTTCGTTTTTACGTCGGGGGTTAAAATTTAAGCTAGTTCAAAATAGGTATTTATATACAATACAATCTAGTCTTCTTTTATGTGTCAAACAGACAAACACGTGTACTTACTTAAGTTCATATGTCACGGCTTAGTTCGTCGTCTAGTTAGAGATTACTCATGATTGTTTGATGGATTATTTTGACAGATTAGTTCAAGTGCTGTCAGTGATTAGTGACAGTAATTATCCCTGCTGGTGATTCACTCTAATCGATCAGCATTTAGTTCAACTTTCAACTTTTTATTCTTGCTCAAGAGTAGAGGTTTTTGTACATAATTATAATACCTACAAGTTCTTAGTGCTCACTGCTCAGTCTACGTGTAAATAAATGATTATAAATCTATTTATACATATAAATCTCGTGTCCCGTTGTTTGTGGTCGCACTCCTCGGAAGCGGTTTGACCGATTTTTTTTTTAAATGTCGTAATGTTTAGGTCGTAAAGTATATTTCATTCCGCTAGGTGATTAGAGACAATTCTTAACTCAACACGGAGAAAGTCGCGGGAGTAAGGTAGTTTACTATAAGAAGACCAACTCCGTGCCCTAAACCCAAACACGGCTAGGTTTTAGTTATTTTGTTTTAAAAATCTAACTACTGAACTGATTTTCATAAAATTTATATCTGGCCAATCTGAAAATACGTTCTTTTTAATAAAAACATATCGGTTCATAAATGACGGAATTCGAAAATTAAAAAAATTGAGAATCCTCCTCTTTTTTGAAGTCGGTTAAAAATAGAAATATAACAAAAACACAGACAGATTTTCGTCATTGAAATACCCGGTCAGAGATGCAATTACTTTTTTTATAATAAATAAAAAGACTTGCATTTGACCGCCATCTTACTTTAACGATACTAAGACTGTAATAGAATATTTAATAAAGCGTCTCATAAATTGAGGTAATTAAACATATTACATTTGCTCCTAAAGCTTTCGCCCAAACAGAGTTTCGACTTTCCAAAGATTAAATATAAAGATACCACTAATTGTAATGACTCGCTTGCTTGTATACTTTAACGCCTACTTTTATTTGTTTAGCGGAGACACAAAGCTACGTTATAAAACATAAAGACAGGAAACTCACGTACGAAACAAACACACAAACCTTTTTTCATACAAAAACTAAGCATATCACTGAAATGTTTAATAACAAAAACTAAGTACTCAGCATTTCAATTAGTTAAGTGTTTGTAGCGATGATAGCTCAGTGGTTAGCGCGTCGGTTTGCATGATGAAGGGCGTAGGTTCAAACCCAAACTATGAGCTTGAGCTGCCCGTGAATGAAGACATCGTGAGGAAACCGTAGCGTGGTGGTAGTGTAGGTACTTTCTGATAGCACTTAACGGTGTGTTCCGGCTACCTCGTTTGCCAGTTCTATTCCAGGCTAGGTGTGCTTTACCATCTTCAACCACAAGCATCAGGTGAGCTGTGGTCCTGGCTTGTCCACCATAAAAAAGTGTTTGTGTTTGAATACCACGCATTTATATCGTAACAGCTGTTCAACCAATTATGTGGTGGAAATGAGTGCTAAAAATATTGTTCTCTTGTTTTCTTCAATGATCAATAACAGAACATTTTATTGTTTGATAAACTTATAACAATTCGTGTAGCGTTCGCTTAGAATCGCGTTCTAAGTAAATAAATAAAACCATAACCTAGAAACGTTTACTTCTTTCAAATAGTAAAAAACACCGTAAAAGAACCGTAAATTGTTTGTCATTTCTTAAGCACGATCAAACTATACCGTAAAATTACCTTACAAATTAGTTCTATATAACAACACTCCCGTGAGTGTAGCATTGGAATAACTCACTTATTTCGCAATACGTACTGAAAGGCCAGCATACAAACTATCAAAAATTACATAGCGATGAAATTGGTAGTGATAATAGCTTAGTGGTTAGCGTGGTCGGTTCAAACTACGAAAGGCGTGGGTTCAAACCCCAATAATGGGCTTGAGCTATCGGTGAAGGAAAACATTGTGAGAAAGCCATAGCATGTTGGTAGGGTATTTTCAAGTAATCGGCTGGCTAACTACCACCCTCAAGTTGAAAATCTACCGCCAAGCACCTAACGGTGTGTTCCGGCAGCCTTACTTGAGAGCTAGTTCTATACCAGGTTAAGTGTGCTTTACTGTCTTCGAGCACACCGTCACTTAACAGGGAGTTGTGGTTAAACACCTAGCTGTCAACCATAAAAAAACCGCACAAACAATACTAGGCACTATCGGGCAAAAACGGACACTGCTTTTATCAGTCGTACACGTATTACACATAATTTCCCATAGTTTGTATGCTAACCCCTTCTGGGAACGTAATGGCCATGTCGCAATCTCACCAAATAGCCCTATTAACACTTTCAAAACCGCTTTGTTGTGTGCGGTGTCATCAAAAACATATAAAACAAATTCCTCGTCGGGCCGCTTCCACGCGACATGACATGCATTTTCATTTCAACATTGACTCAATATAGAACAGCTGCAGTATCTCAACTGCATACGAAGACAACAGCCCACACACCTCTGTCTATAATTGTATCTTGTAGCTGATAACTCAGTGGATACACGGCTCAGTTTGCATACCGTAAGTCGTGGATTCAAATTCCAATTTGAACCTGAAGTGCTGAGAAGACACTATGAAAAACATAGCATGATATTTACTTATAGAATTCGGCTACCCTGAAGTTAAAACATCGCGCTCTGGTAAACTCACTTAAATAACCAATCCTGGTGTTTCCATCATCGACCACACCAGTTTTTAACATCAAGTAAAAAATTTGTTTTACTTTTATTTTGTTTTGCGTAACGTTTAATGTTATCAAGTAAAATGTAAACTCTTAGTAACTAAAGATGACAGACGGGAAAAAAGTTATTGTGGCCTTTCGATTTTCGATATCTACGACACCACACACATGCATTTAGACACACACACACACACACACACATATATTATATATTCACAGGAACAAACGCGCACACACACACACACACACACACACACACATACACACACACACACACGCACACGCTCACACAGAAAGAAAGAGGGCTCAAATGAAATAATGCCTTTCATGAAGAGAAAGCGAACCTTGAATCAGAAAGTCACATGAAGGAAAAGCAGTAGCTAGACCTTCTCTCCGCGAAGTAATGCCTAACGGAGGTTCCGTGGGGGAGAAAAAAAAAGAGGTAGATGCCAGAGGAGGTTTTTGGTTGGTATGGGTTTTATTTATCAATAATCGAGACCGTCATACCCAGGCAGGGCCTACGATACATAAGAGTTTTCAAAAAGAAAAAAATAACACACACACACACAACACTGAGTAAATTTTTTTGTTTTGTTCAATCGTTGTACTTATATTGTATCGATTAGAAGTGTTTCTTATTTTTTTGAAGCATAGTGTTGCTCTGATTATCTGCTAATATTCGTATAGTGCGCAACAGGCACGGTGGATTAGTAAAGCGGTCACCGCGCGCCGGTCTATGTGTTACGCGACGGACGGACGATCCGGACGCAGTGAAAGTGTTTACGTACGTAATCGCTAATGTGCCCAGTATTCAGCATTATGCGGTAAATGTAGCAGGTTGAGACATTCAGGTGACTTAATCGACCGTTATATAGCTAGCAGGCAGTGTGCGAGCGTGGAGACCTAATAAGCTGCGTAGCGGCCTTACTAAGGTGACCTTAGAATTTGTTACTTTAGGGCGAACTGTTAGAGCTTGTAAATTTGGTAGTAGATCTCCTTAGCAGGAAGTCGTCTAGTTAGAACCCATCGCAATACCAGATATTCTGCCACCAAGCAGTAGTGTGTTAACATTACTGGGTTCCGGTATAAAGGGTACTTACTACAGCTAGCATAATCACAGAGCTTTTGTGACTAACCATCGAATGTCTCGAAGTAATGAGCGCCAAAATAACGATGCCCTGAACTTTATATGTCCATGTACATTGTCATGGACATGCGTTGTCTCCTGCCATCAAGCGTCTCGTTTGTCTCATTGCTTTTAAAATAAAATAATCGTGGTATGTATAGCTGAAGGTATAATGTGAAATAATTACCTAGTAGTAGTTTCGTATAAGAATTCCAGTTTGCCACTATACACTACGGCAGGCGGCAGGGCACATAGCACGCGGAACTGATGGTCGGTGGGGCTGCAAAGTTCTGAAGTGGAGACTACGGACCGGCAAGCGCAGCGTAGAACGTCCACCCACAAGGTGGACAGACGACCTAATAAAGACCGCAGGAACGCGCCGGATGCTAGCCGCTTCCAACCGATACACTACAATTTAGTGTCATTACAATAGATACATAAGAACCTTAAACGTAAATCCAACTACTTAAATGTTAATGCAATGATAAAATTATCAATCAGATTTGCGTTGTGATTCAACAGTGTTTTTACGATACTAGAGTTCTCTATTGAGTTTTTTTTCAATATCACAAATTACAAGTCAAAATCAAATCAACAAAATGAGAAGCTCGATCACAAAACAATCATCTGTAATCACCTTATTTCATAGCTGACCAAACAACTGACTGACTGACTCACTCCACAATCAATTCAATAAACTAGCAAAAAATACACGCATCGAGTTGAAAAGAGGAAAAAGAGCAAATCCGGGTCGGTCTGTCTTCTATCATAACCCAGTAACGGCGAATCAGCACGACTCTGTTCATGTCTGCGGTGATTCTTACATAATTCGGTTAGCAACTACAAAATAAAAGAAATTGTCCCACATTCAGTCGACGTCGAATCAATTAGCTGCTTTTATTTTCCTGAAAACCTACTTTTCGCTTGAGATAGACATTACTTCAAAGAAAGGAAAGGTTTAAAATAATAAGCGTTTAAGGTTTGTAGCGATGATGGCTCAGTAGTTAGCGCGGTAGGTTCGCATGCCGAAGGGCGCGGGTTCAAACCCCAACAATGAACTCGAGCTGCCGGTGAAGGAAAATATCGTGAGGAAACCATAGCGTGGTGGTAGGGTAGTTTCTAGTAGGTACTCGGCTGGCTAGCTACCACCAAGTTGAAAATCTGCCGCCAAGCATCTAACGGTGTATTCCGGCAGCCTCACTTGAGAGTTTCACACCAGTTTCATTCCAGGCTAGTTGTGCTTTACCATCTTCGACCACACCATCACTTAACATCAGGTGAGCTGTGGTCAAACACCTAGCCTGTCAGCCATATATAAAAAAAATAACCGTATTTTATCATGATATAACCTTTAATCCGGTCTAAATTAACATTTTTGTGACATTAATATTATTATTTATAGCACGTTTATTTTTAAATTTTTTGATATTTAATTTTATTGTGATACATATCAAACTAAATAATTTGCATGCCGAATGGTTGTCTATAGTGTTCTTTGCTTGTTTTTCCTTTGTTTACGTCTGTACTGCTATACCCATAGCGCAAATAAATGGAATATTATTATCAATTTATGGTTAAACGTTTGCCTTACAAACTTTGCTTTACTTACATATACTTTCCTGTAATGATTTTAACTTTTCATGACTTAATATAGAGCCAATATACGCTTATATTATCGCGAAATCAATAATATAATAACTAAATAGTGTGGAGGTATATCATTATTAGTCTGATAAATTAAACAGCTTAAGTTACAGTAACTGATCTTATATGAATAAAAGATTTCACTTCAGTTGTTTTTAAAACAATAGCAGACTTTTCCGACTCTCAACGCTAGCTTTTGCTATATGTATACCAAAGATAAAAGTATCCATTATAATTCAATATCGTTGTGTAATTGAGTTATTCGCGCTGACATAAATAAAAAAAATTACTCAATAACCATCATCAGAACGATCGATCTCCGGTATTTTCACACGTAGAGCCATCCATTTATACCTGCCACCTTTCAACACAGTCCAACGATTCAACTGCCAATTTGTACTAACATTTTCGATTTAGCGGAATTTCTGAGCTTTATTTCAATAATGCTAGAACTTAATTTTCAGTAATTTACGATCAACATAAAATGACTATTGGCTACATAATCGTACAAAACATACTGTAGTCAGACAGCGTGCCGCCAAAAAAGTGAGGTGCGTTCGTAACCTCTGCATTATGCAATGTCTAGCGGTGAAAGTGAACCGGCAACATTCCGACGTAATACTGGTTTCTGAACGAACCCGGGGAAAATTCTGGTGACGAATGTCGATGATGAAAGTAAAATGCGACGCGGAAGATTCCACGGCTTCTTATTTCATTGCAAACATATTCTATATATCATATTCTACATATAGAATATGTTGAGATAGGCTTTACGTAGAGCTTGAGAATAATACATCGTTTGTAGTTTTGGGCACAGACAAAAATAAAATTAGAAGCACTTTTTTTTATTAATCGTAATGTTTGCCATTACGTTTAATAAAGTCACAGTTTGTTTGTACAAAGTTTTTAGGATTTTCATGGCAGTATTTTTATTTTGAAGCTTTGCGACTATGCCAGCTCCATTGTGGAAATTCCTCATTTTCTATTCAATAATATCACACAACAGTTTGAAAAGTGTATATCCTGCTTCACTCAGCGGAGCGGACATGGCAGTAATTGATATAGTTTTTCTCTTTTATTTCAGGATCTCCTTGGGGAATGATGACAGTGCATCAACGGTGGCGCATCAACTCGGTGACGTCATGGCGGCCAGCAGGGATCACGACTGCACGCGGTTCCACTGCGACAGACATTGATCCACCATGAGCGATCATGATCATGATTATGATCGGCAGCATGCCCTCATGATCGAGAGTGAGCGCTCGTGATCTATCGTGTGTAGCTTTAACAAACGATGAGCGACCACGATCAATCGTGTATAGCCATGCTTAATCGTGACCATCAATCGTGAATTCGTAAACGACCTCGGACTGCTATTGACAATCTTGAGCGGTTATGATCGATCGTTCGTGATCATGTGCTCATTCTAGTGACGTGTAAGTCATGTGATAAAATAAGTGAATCGGGTCTTCGGCAATAGTTTTGCAACGTTCGATTCATTTTCATCCCATTTATTTTACAAGTAATAGCAAGTAAGAATTAAGGGAATGTGAATCAGAAGCAAAATAATTGCGTGAATTCTCCAAAAGAACATTACAAGTACACCAAGTGACAGTTTTATTTACGTGACACGAACACGTAAATATTGGAATTATGTTGAGTGTCGTTGTGCGATACCTACATAATTTATTGGTGGGATAGAATACTTACTAGGTGCGATGCTACGGTATTCTTTTTTTTTAAATTATTATAAATATATCAGGTACCCTAATGATAGCAAAACTCTCAGTGTTCTAAATACTATTCCAATGATCATAAACAGGTGTTACCTCTTATCATCCCGAGTGTCATGCTATTTCCATACTTATTATACAAATATTTATATCATTATACAATTATTTTGATATGTATAATTCGAAAACCATTGAGGACTACTAGGAAACCAAGTGTAGTTCATTATTTTAACACCTTACATTACAAATACGTTTGTATCGCACAGAAAACAATACAATAAAATAATTAATCTAATAAACTCGGACACAAGGGATGGCCACTTAGAACCTACGAACCTACTTTCATGAAAATAAAGAAGTGAATAAAAAGTGAGGTAAATATCTAAAATCTTGGTATGGTACGTCTTTGGGTTAATAACATAACAGATACCGTAGCAAGCAGTTTACTAACTATAAATAAGATAACTTATGAAAGGAAATCTGCAGTATTCTATGACTCGCTATTATTTGCTAATAATCTTAGCAACAATATAAAAATAGCGATCATAGAACATCCGTCAGTGAAAGTGATTAAACAAATTATTTATTTAAATTATTGAATATTTCATAATTTTACGTTTAATTTTATTTTAGTAAGGAGCGAAGTGAACGGGTCACTATTTATTTGGACAGAATTGTCAAATGCTACGAGTTATTAGATAAGTAGCATTAACATAAACAAATAAATCACGTGGCATATTGTGACAAATGTAAATTGATGTCGTGTTTGACGTGTTTCGCCATAAAATGTAAATTCCTAAACTATTATTGTTCTTTGAACGTTCCATGTTTCATAATATAATGCCATTTGACTTTGAATTGTTTTGAAAAAATATTTATAATATTAGTATGAAATAAGCGTACAGTCATATCGCTTGCAAACATCATAATATCATTAATGAAAATATAAAATTGCTTAAAACTGTTATAAAAAATTGCAGTCGGTACAATTGTTGAAAATAATATTACAAAGCTTATAAAACCATTTTAATCCAAATAACTTTTCGTCACATATTTTTTTACTTTTTTATTCTTTTTCGACCATAGCACGTCCAGACATTGTGCCAGTTATCATGTTTTTTAAAAACTTTATATTAGATTTTATATGCTCAAAAATTTTGAAAAATATACCCGAGATAGCTAGGTTATATTATTTGGACCTTAACAGTTGAACTGCAATATAACCAATTATTCTAAAATTATTTTTGAACAACCGAAGCTATTGAAATTTTTTAGTAACGGCTTCCCCTGAACTCTGGATCCATTCACATACAAAAGCAGTTCTAATTACGTATCTAGTTTTAAGGAAAAGAAAAAAAAATAGTGACTTTTAAAAAGTATCGAACGTTAGGAATTATTTTATTAAGGCTTCTATTTCTATCTATTCTATAATTCTGTAAAAATATTTAAATGTAATTATTATTAGTTATGTTACGTAACCCTCTAGAATTCATCAAATCATGTTTTGTATTAAATTACCAAATAATACAACTTGTATAATACCTATATTTAATTATATAATCGATCATAGCTGTTTATCACATTATAAAACTATTACGAGCTAGTATAATTACGCACTTCAAATTTAATTTTTATTATTTATAAATACTTAAGTACCTATTATGCTGTAAGTTGTAAATATGCTTTAAGACTAAACTGTAAATTATTTATTTATTTTTATAATTTAATAAAGCTATCAATCAATTTATGGTTTGTCTTTCACTAATCTTAATTAGGTATAGAATACTTGCATTACCATTTAACATACCTTAAATTAAGACACCTTCACACACAACGATCTCCCTTACGTAAAACAAAATAAACTTCTTTTCTTATAGATACCTTACCATTTACACGAAGACACTGCTTGCAAAAGCAACTAAAAATGTAAATTTTCCAAAACTTGTATTTTTACTAGTGTTTTTTTTTTTCTTTTTTTTTTCTTCTTATTCCTACTAATAGGAATTGGCGTCGCACTTTCTGTGCATTTGCCAGTGTCAAGTTTCTATTTTACTAGTGTTTATACGTATATTTATATATATAATGATGTAATATTAATAACGTGCGAACTACGTACGTGAGTGTGGAAAACTGATTTAATAGAGTTTTGATCATAATAATAAATATAATAAGTAGTGAAACATGATTTTTTGTGTTGCTTTCAAAACTCCGTTGATTTATCATAGAATACTAAAAAATATCGGAATGTCAAGTGATATTGACAAATGCACAAAACGCGAAGCCAAAAACATATAAAAAAGCTACCAAGGCCACTACAAGGCCATGTCACAGGCTTATATCATGTTAGGTATAACATAAATAACAACTATAAAAACTGCTTTAGCATAATATGTACACACCTCATGCACATATGTACTTTACTGCATGCTTATTAATTTATAAGTATCAAATTACACAGTCCAAATAGTACAAGTTTTCTTAATCATTTTGTCTTGCAATTGGTGCCAGCCTCCCGCGATACAGGCTAGCCCTAGTGCGGGGACTATTATATTACTATTATGTTTGAAATTTTTTTGTTTTTTTTTTTTATATTTTTGTATCTTAATTTGCGAGAATAATCTAGTAAATACCTAAAGTCCTAAGCTATGGTTAAATGCATGAAAAAAAACAAGTTCAAACAAGTAGTTCCTGTGTCGTCAACGAAATTCAAAGTAAGTATTGTTTTCGCCAAATGCAGCGTTGAAACTCGCTGGAGTGCAATATACGTAAAGCCATAGGCAATGACTGGAAGCAAAAAACTGAAAATCAAGCTAGGTGGCGTGCATTAAGAGATGACCATGTCCAGCAGTCGCCTAAAGTGGGTTGACGATATGTTTCCGCGGCCTCTATTTAGTAATTTACATTGGCCCTGCATCATGTCTGGTTTGGACAACCCCAAAAAACAAGGGAAAAAAAACAATTGAAAAAACAAAGTAAATATATTAACCAAAGTACAAGGGCCACAATTTCAATATTAACAACTAAGTAAACAATTTATGAAAATCCTAAAAAAAAAACAATTAAAACAAAACATGTCTAGTGTGGCTACTCGTGTTGATGATCAAACCAAAAATAACAAAAACACTACCAATGTTATAAGAGTCGACAATAGGTTTATATCTTGAATAAAACGGATGAGTTTCTAATGATTAAGATGATATGCGGGCAACCAAAAAAAAACCTGTTTATTACAAAAGATAAAGATGACCTAAAAATATTTTTGAAAAATAAATTTGACATAATTAAACATTCAGTCATGTGAACGTGAATACCAAATAGAGATTGTTACGTCACGCCTTATGAAACTTCATTGCCTTGTTAACATTTTCATAGAACTATGATACATATATCATTGTTCATACGGCGTGACGTCATTTAGATGCCATGACAGTTCAGGCCGTTTTGGCGACAAAATATCAAATTGGTTTTTGAGATCGCAAAATACATTATGTAAATTTGCGATTTTTTAAAACAGAACACATTATTTTACGAAAAGAAAAAATCAGTATTAAACAATTTTTAAAATTTAGCCAACTAGCCTATTTTTAACAAACCGTTTTAGTAAGTATAAACGCACTTTCAATCTTACGAGGAAAATCGCAGAACTCGACCAAAATTAAATTATTATAATAAATAAATAATTAAATTATTTGTCTGAATGTTGGTACAAAGTGCGTTCATAATAATTCTTTATCTTAAAAGTATTGTGCGTTTGGGTCAACCTTGGAGTGATCTATTAGGAGTACGTCCTGCACTCCTGGCCAGCACTCGCATACTTTCGCTGTAGAAAAATTAAACAAACACTTATTTAATTAAAAACAGAAACCTCACAACCTTCACGTATAATAGTTGTGTGACGCTAGGCTTTGACAAATTTTGTGCGTGTAGGGTATGACACGTGAAAACTGTAGGATCAAGAAGTCTTCGCCCATTTTATATATAAAAAAATGCCGAAGCCGAACTGCCGATAAACGAAAACATCGTAAGGAATCCATAGCGTGGTGATATGGTACTTTCTAGTACTCGGCTGGCTAGCACCACCCTCAAGTTAAAAATCTGCCGCCAAGCATCTAACGGTGTGTTCTGGCAGCCTCACTAGAGAGCCAGTTCCAGATTGGGTGTATTTACCATCCTCGACCGGTGTGGTCGAGGATCATTTAACATCAGATGAGCTGTAGTCGAACACAAAAAATTCAGCATTATATCTGTGCTACTTTTTTACTTTAATATATTATTATCAAAGCAAAATAATTATACTAAATTAGCAACGCAAGTTTTACCCGCTGGAATGAAAATCTATGAAAACTAATTTCGCCAAAATGTATCATATAAGTAATTTTCTAGCTAAATTTAAGTAATAGAAGATATATTTGAAATAACTTTGTGTAAAAAATTATTTTCTTTTATACAGCTAATTGAGTTTCTTTTAAACTTTCGCGATTTGAACACACAAAAATTACATATTCATTTCATATTTTAAGCCCAATAAAATCGTGGTTATAAACATAACTATGCTACGAGTATTTTAGGAAATATAAAGATTCAAAAAGCAAATTTTCATGTAGAACAAGTTTTACGGTAATGCAGGAAAACTATGTCAAAGGCTTGTATTAATTAAAAAATTGTGTTTCTTTATATATTTATGTCTAAAAAATAGTGATACACGTAGTGTGTATTTATGAACACAAATGTGGGTAAGGAAAGTAATGTAGTAAAACAAGTATTTTCGTGTTGTTTTCAATACCCAGTAGTAGCTTCTATTACTTCTTACTTTATGTGACAAAGACTACTTTATTACGTTCTATCATGAAAATATGAAATTATTCACACTGGCAGAAAGTAGTGTTGTGCCAAAACATAGAAAAAAAAATATAGGACTCACGAGCAGTGTCCCCGGCGCCGGTTTCCTCTTTTTCCGCGTCTTTGGTCAGCTTATTGCACTCAATGCAAGGCAGCAATTCTTCTTCCAAGTTGTACAACTAATTTCAGTAAACAAATTTCAGATACGTTTAGGGATGTCTAATGTTTACGCGAGCAATTGTGCCAAGTAAAAAAAGACTTTATACTTGTGCAACAATTATATATATGGCACTTAGCATCATTTTCTTAAATTATATATAACTACTCGTAGTCTACTTATTTCTAGTTCTTGAAGAATAGTGTGAACATCAGAAATGTAACTCAGTTTGTATAAGTGATTTGAAATCATTCAAGATATCGTAGGGACATTATTCCAACAATCCTAGCACAAAAAGGATATAAGAATATATATAAAACATTTAAAAATTGGTACTTTCCAATCGTTTTCGCAAATAAAAATGTTCCGTACCACCACGCTATTCCTCACGAAGTTTTCCTTCACCGACAAGCTAAAGCTCATTATTAGGGCTTGTACCACTGAGATATCATCGCTGCCGATACCAATACCATATGCTAAACTCAACGTTACACTACCTTCCCATCGACGCCGTATCCGGTGTACTTCTTGACGGGCACAGGAGGCGAAATCTGCGAGGCGTCCGCCTCGCGCGTCACGCGCCGCGGCATCAGCGTGTGGGACCCACCCACCCAGCGGTTGCAGATGTGAGTCCTATGAAATCAAGTTTTTTTTAATGAAGTAGTAGTGAAACGAACGAAGCGCACCCCTGATAGTGAGAGATAACGCGTGTCCATGACCATTGCAGCGGTACGCAGAACTTTGTGTCACAAAACAAAGTTGTTGGCGCTTACTTTGAAACTTTCGATGGTTGGTCTCACCAGCCCTGTAATCTCGCTAGCTGCAGTACCCTTCAAACCGGAATATAGTAATGTTACACACTATTTCTTAGCGGAAGAATATCTGGTGCTGCGGTGATACCTAAACGATTTCCTGCTAAGGAGATCTACCACCAGGTAGAACTTTATTTTACTTATACCTACGGCATTTTCCACGCTACAGCAGACGTATAATTATGTGACTCTACTTTTTACCTGCATTACAACGGCGTAACTTGTAACTCCTATTGTACTGAAAACTACGTAACTTCCTACTAACCAAATGATAGCGTCTCCACTATAGAATACGAGTATGTACTCTAGTGGTTCTCTGAGACAAAGAAAAGACTGACTTGACGTCGTCGTCCTCGACGACTATAGCGGCGAACTCGGGCGTGCAGGGCTCTCCGTCGGGCGGCGGGCGCAGCGCTGGAAGCGCGAGCGGCACCAGGGCGCGCTTGCTGGTCGCATCCATGAGCGCGGGAACCTTGCACGAGGCGCATGTGCCGTCCTTCGACAGCAGCCGCGTCAGGATCGCCGCCTGGAATTGGCACAGATTCGACTGAGGAACTGTACAATTCTCGAAACTATAACCACTGCCCTATGCAGGTTTCGTTGAACGGCGATTGGTGAACTACGGATGGAATTATCATTCATGTAAATGAAACAGTTCATTAAACAAAAATTGTAATTCAGCTTAAAATATTCGTGTTCCCATTACACCCATATTTAATTATTAAGAATTTGCGTAAAAAAATAAAGGAGCCACGCGTTAGACAATGGTCTCTGGGGATAGATGGCAGTTGTGAATTAAACCTATATAACCATAAAGGGTAACCTATAATCTATATGGTCGTAATTTAACTTGGGTCTGCCCCGAACTAAATATTTGGTTTTTGAAATGTTTGGTTTTTTGATGAAATAAACGTTAAACCGCCATCCCAAATACAAATATTAACACCAAAGTTACAAGTCAACTGATAATAAGCGAGTGCACGGTCTACAATGGAGCATCTTACTTAAAAGGTAGTGGTTCACTCTCAACTTGCAAGACACCACGAGCCGGTGAGGTGCACGCCTAAATGCGGTGTTAGCTGATATACTAGGTAAATGAATAAAAAGTTTTAATCTCGCAGCCTTTCACCAGCTGCAGGGTCTGCAATGCAAGGTTGGTACTTGCCTTCGGTTCTCCCAGCTGGATGGTCATCAGGCGCAGCTGCTCTTGCATCACCCGGAGGTGGTCCTGTGCGTCGTCCCTGACAGATAGCAGCTGCATGATCTCCGCCTTGTCCATCGCGATATCGGTCAAGTCTTTCATTGCTCCCTGCAAACGTTCTCATCAATTATATTAAATAACAATTTTTATATACGGTATTAACCCTTTTTATAAAGTTCCGACTATAGTTTCGATCGCATTCGATTACCTTTTTCTAAAGAGTGTAAGCGAATGAATGAATGTGTAGCGAATAGATAAAACAAAAATTGCTAGATTCCGAATAGGATTTTGCGTAATTAAAAAGTTTAAAAAACTAGAATTTGAGAAATGCGTAGAGTGCAACGCCAGTCTCTACAAAAAAAAAACAAATATCAGGAAAGCGATGATGGTACCATCCAAACAGCTTCCTGCCTGTTGAACTTGCTATAGCAGACGTCGAGCCGGGAGTCGAGCTCGTGGCGCGAGACAGCGAACTCTTCTTCCGTCAAAAGTCCGGCCAGTCTCGTCAGGTCAGCCTGCAGCAATCCGTTTCAACAAAGTAATATAGTGTACGTACATTCATATTAAAAGTGCAATTATATTTTTAAAAGTTTTTCTGTGAAACAAAAATCAATTAAATGGGATCATGTAATTTTTTCAACATTCCAGGTTTGTATGATATAATAAAGTTCCATAACTAAAGTTTGTTATGGCACTTGTATTTGCCGCCTTTTCGAACGAAGTCTGTACCCGTAAACTACCCGCCGACTGTTGACGAATATCACCGTAACGGAAACCGAGGCGCTTTCGATCCTCTTCGTTTGTCACGGTGCTACCGCTAACAGTCACTTGGCTCCGGATCGTCCTCAAGAACACACGTGCCTAAGGTTGACCGTGTGAAATAGTACAGCGATACTATTTCTAGGAACCTTATTTCGTATTGGTTACACGTAAGTGGGTGAAACATAATTGACGAAGAATTATATGTGTAATATCGTTCCAAATGTGTGTGTATATACTGTGTAGTAAGATGTCTAGTAATTATAATAAATGTATATATATGATCTTAACCTGTGTGTCTTTTATCAGAAGTGTTGAAAAGTACTACGCCTACAATATGCCACGCAAACGAAAGTCACGAAGGCCTTCCACGAGTTCAAGTACATCGTCCTACAGCTCCAGCACTAACGATAGTGACCATAGGCGGCACAAACACAAGAGACGTCGTAAGGGATCCCAAACCGTGAGTCAGAATGTTGTTTTATCGTCGGTGATCCCCGAATTCGACCCACTGGTAGATAATGTAGATATGTGGATCAATGTAGTTGAGGCGAATTCCCAAGCGTTTGGGTGGTCTGACAACATGATCAAGTATCAAGCACTTCAAAAATTGCGCAATACTGCTAAAACATGGTTAGATTCGATGCAAAAAAACGAAACTAAGTGGACCACGTGGAAGTGGAAGCAATGGCGTGAAACACTGTCAGATACCTTTCAAGTCAGACGAAATATGTTTAGCGCGTTAAAGGAGTTAATAGATACAAAGCCTTCTGCAAACCAATCGCTATACGAATTCTTTTTCCAACAAAAAGCAAAAATCGACCGCTTGCAATTAGGTTTCCGTGAACGTGATATTATATCAATTATCGTAGGGTCAATTGGTAACTTAAATATTAGTGTAGCAGCTGAATCAGGCAGTTTTAGATATTGTGACGACCTAGCGTCCTTTTTGCACGGCAAAACTCACAATCCAATCGAAAAAGAAAACCCGCAAGAAAATTCGTTGACATCGAAATATGACTCGACCTTCTCAGCCCGGACCCTTTATTAAAGTTGAAACCGCCGCTAGTAATCTTGTGTCTAATACGAATACGGACCTAACTTGTTACCGTTGTGGGGAAGTCGGTCACAGGAGGAATAACTGCTCCATTAACGACAATGTTAGATGTTCCTCGTGCAACAAGTTAGGACATGTGGAGGCAGCTTGTAAATCTAAGCAGAAACCCGCTTAGCGAGGTCAATAGCGGAACAGATATGATTGAAAATGTAAATAATATAACTACCCTCAGTTATATTATTTACTTTGGTAGCCCCAGTTCAATTACAAAACCCCACTATTTATACGAGTAGGTAGTATTCGAAAAATAATAGTGTCAGGTGAGGCCGAGTCAAATAAGCAGATTTTCAATGAGTATGAAGTATTAGGGAATAAGGTTTATCGTTTAACGCTACAAACTATTTTGGAACCGTTGCGTAGTATGGGTGCTGATACTAACAACAATAAATGGGACCAACATATTACTAACATAACACAAGGACTAAATTATGGGTATAGAATTCGGATGAATAATGACATGGATCACTGGTGATAATAACATTGAACGTTCTGTTGACGTCACTATACTAAAAAAAAACACGGTAGATGCTAACGTTAAAAAAAAATGCTGAAGAATAAAAGGCTACATTCGAGGCTCGTCTAGTATCATGTTGGAGATTTGATGATGCTGAAAAACCCTAGTCGCTCGAACGATGGTCAAAGCTCCATGCTGCTACCTCTCTACAAAGGACATTTCAAGTGACAAAGGTTCTAGGTTACTATAGATTTCAAGTGGCGGACATTAGGAGAGCTAAAAGATCGACAAAACGTTATGATGGCACTACTTGCGTAGAGAGTATGAAACTATGGATCCATGTGGCAGAGTAAGTCCGGATGTTATCAAGTGTGTATGTAAAAATTGTATCATGCGTAAGTAAAACACATTTAAAAAAAAAAGCTACAAACATAACTTTTAAAAAAACTTCCATAATATTTAATAACTGTGCTAAAAAAAATGGTCTAATGCAATCGCTTCAACATTGTGGGTAGTATTATAAGGATTGGTTGGTTGTGCAAGCTGCAACAGGCATCCGTGCTGTGAACGCTGTTGTAGTAAGTGGTGATACACGGCTAGATTGATCCTGTATGAACATCATCTAGCTCAAACCACTGAGGATACGAACCAATGCCTCATGTACGGTCCAATGTTAAATTGATAAATACATGTCGAATTCTAAGTGTTGTGCCTAACTCGTACTCATGTTTTCAGCTCTGCATCAGACCACTACGCTATTCGGGGACGAATGCGTGAGCAGGACGGCCGGATGTTATCGCACTTGTATTTGCCGCCTTTTCGAACGAAGTCTGTACCCGTAAACTACCCGCCGACTGTTGACGAATATCACCGTAACGGAAACCGAGGCGCTTTCGATCCTCTTCGTTTGTCACGGTGCTACCGCTAACAGTCACTTGGCTCCGGATCGTCCTCAAGAACACACGTGCCTAAGGTTGACCGTGTGAAATAGTACAGCGATACTATTTCTAGGAACCTTATTTCGTATTGGTTACACGTAAGTGGGTGAAACATAATTGACGAAGAATTATATGTGTAATATCGTTCCAAATGTGTGTGTATATACTGTGTAGTAAGATGTCTAGTAATTATAATAAATGTATATATATGATCTTAACCTGTGTGTCTTTTAAGTTATATTACAAAAATGTCTATAATTACTATATTTTATCCCAGACAATCCTTAGAGTGCCGTGGTGGTGCCGGCGTAAGAATAGTACCCCACCCTCTCTACCCGTGGTTGCCGTAAGAGTCGGCTAAGGGATGTAATCCGGAAGATGGGCAGCAGCGTCTTCCTTGAACAATCACACCTAACTGCGCTCGCCAACCCGCCTGCCAAGCGCGGCGAGTATTGGCAAAACCCCCCAGGAGGAGGCTATATCCAGCAGTGGACGTCTTAAATGATGGCTGATGATGATGATGATGAATCCTTAGAGTAGGTACTAACTTTCAAACAAAAAAATTGATTGAAATCGGACTCGTGCTTAAGAACTAACATTCTAACTTTCGCCCCCACCCCTCCCACGGGATTAGTGCAGACTTTCGGGAAACTTTAAAAAAATATATCTAAAAAACCTCATAGTATGAACTATAATCATGCCAAATTTTATTCAAATCCCTTCACTAGTTTTGGCGTGATACTCTTTCATTATACATTCAAGATACAGAGAGACAAAATTAATTAAATTACATTTTTTGCTTCAGTATCGATAATAGAATAATTCAATTACATTTTTTAAAATATATTCAATGTAGAGAATTTGACCTACACGCCAGTTTTAAGTATGTATAGATTTCTCCTTGCTCAGTAACCGCCAGGTGACCCTCTAAAACCACGCGTTTATGAAATCAATTTTAAATAATAATTAAAATTGTTAGATTTAATGCTCATATTTTTTTTTCTATTGTTAAACTTACGCAATTTACAATATAAATAATAAATATTATAAAAACATTAATTTGGGGTGCCGCCAGCAGCGGAGCAAGGCCTGCAGAGTGAGGAACCGCTAAAAATAATGCGTGCTGTGTCAAAGACCTGACTACCTTTTGGAACTGATCCTAATATGAAAACTGAACCTAACCGAACTGAACCTAATATGAAAAGAAAGATCCACAAAAAAAAATGCCTTGCTGAGTTTCTTGCCGGAGTCTTCTCAGTTGAAGTGAAATTACGAGCCAGTGGTAGATTCAAACATGTAACTTAACGTTCATAAGTGCCTTACCAGGGCCTAAACTGAATAAATTACTTTTTGATTTTGATATTGATCCTCAACCTACATATCTGCTTGGTGAGAGTCTCTTAAGGTGATGGTCGAGGCTCTTCACTATAAGACCTTAACACTATTATCTGTGCCTTTATTACCTTATCTCGTAAGCCATCCCACACTTCATCGCGGTCCGCTTTCTGTTCTTTCAACGTCTCAACAGCTTCCACCAACCCCTACAACAGTGATGGATACCATCGGTACAATTGCACTGACATACTGTCGGCATTAGCTGCAAATGCTACTGCTTAAAAGCAAACTAGCTAACGGATTCGTTCACTTAGCTTGGCAATACATATCCTAAAATATTCGTACAGAATTTCAAAACATATGTAATACGGTACACAAATTACTTAAGTAACGGCAATCGACATATTACTTGGTGGCAGATCTTCTTAGCACGAGGTCCTCTAGCTAGCACTGTAGTACTCAAATATTCTGCTGCCAAGCAATAGTGTGTAAACATTACTGTGTTCCGATTTCAAGGGTAGTGGAATTACAGGGTTGTCGAGACTAATCATCGAAAGTTTCAAAGTAATGAGTAGCAAAGCAGCGATGTCCAGGACTTTGTTTCGTTACTTAAAGTTCTGTGAATCGCTGCTATGGTCACAGACATGCGTCGTCTCTTTCCATCGGGAGAGCGTCTGGTTCACCTCATTACATAAATATACATGCCGCTATTGGACTGGTTTCGGAACGCCAGCGCCCTCTGTCGGCGCTCGACGGAGTTAATGATTGATCGGCTGAGCGGCGTACTGACACTTCTCGAACAGCAGCCGGCCAGTGCGGTCGAATATTGAAACCGACGCGCGCTCCATACCTACCCACAGAGCGATACAAGTGATACCCACTATTGTACTTGGACACGAATTATAACCTGGAACAGTGTACTAGCTAGTTTCAATTTGTAACCGACTATTACCCACCGACGACGCCCACTGGAAAGAATGAGTGCGAATAAGGATGGAGAACACCCTTCGACGGCATACATAAATAAATCGACGCATATTATGAAGAATAATACGTTCAGTTTTGAATAGATGGAACAGGAGCAATATTGTGATCATTTAGATCAGTAGAGAAGGGATCTCACTCGCAACTCCTCCTCGAGTTGCGTCTGGAAGGCTGTGAGGCGATGATGCTCCACCATGATCCCTTCCAGCTCGTTTTGCAGCTCGTTGTACCGCTCTGCCAGCTCAAGTACCGCTGGAACATCAAACCTATACTTTACCGACTTGGTTAGCTCAATAATTAGCGAGTAAAGAGTTCGCACGTTGTAAGTAAAATATTTAAATACAAATTAGGTTTTTGTTTTATGTTTGACAGTATGGTTGAAGATATTAAACACATCTAGACTGGAATTGAACTGGCTCTCAAATGAGGCTGCCAAAACACACAAATCGTTGGCGGTAGATTTTTGACTTGAGGGTGGTAGCTATGATGACCACACAACACTGACACCTACTATAAGGTGAGCTGCGGTAAACCACCTAGCCTGTCAACCATACAAAAGGTAGCGGCCCAACCTGCAGTTTCCGCGTTGTTGTTGGCTGCTTCAAGCTGGACCAAGCCGGCCTTCAGGTCTCCTCGCATCTGGCCCATCTGCTCTTGGAAGCTTTGCATCTACATCACATCAATACCAATCAGTGACACTAAACCTCAAAAAACCTAACATACCAAAGCCGTATGTTTTATGTGTGTATTTAGAAAATTGCAATTGCGCTTGCCACCAAAAGCTTCCAATCAAGTGTTACACTGGCAGTAAGGCCGCCGTTGAATCTCCACAAATTAGTCTTAATGTTGTTTTGTTTTTTTATGTTATATAATATGTCGCTTGTTGGTGTACAATAAAGTTTTATCATATTTTATCCTATTCAATTCTAAGTATTGTTTTTTTTTTTCAATTCTTGTACACAATATTAACACTGTCGCCGTAATGGTACCTGATTGATTAACTCTTTATTGACCACATCAACAACTCTACAGAAAAAAATGAAAATAAACTTAATGGATACGTGAACATCGATCGATAAAAATTATCTCTTCCAGGCGACCTTATGATGAAAAGGATTAAAGAAAGAAAAAGGCGGTGTGTGCAAAAACGAGTATATACATATTAAAATAGGGGAATACATAATTATAACATAAACATACATTCCAATAACATATCCTAATTACTTATTTACTTGGTGATGGATTTCCTTAGCATGAGGTCATCTAAGTAGGTACCGCCGCAGTACCAGATATTTTGCCGCCAAGCAGTAGTGGCGCACTGCGCAGTTTTCCGAACGCTGCCCAGCCGAGTTGGTTTCGACGATTGACCTCTTTCTCGAAGTTGGACCTACCTAGTTGCACTGCTTGTCCTAGGTAAATGTATTTGTCAACAACTTCAAGAGCCGAGCTCCCAACTGATATTGGGGTGGGCACAACATGGGCCTTCAACATTACCTTCGTTTTGTCCATGTTCATTTTAAGACCCACCCGTTAAAAAACTCGATTGAGGTCTTCGAGCATTGTGCTGAGTTCCTCCATTCATGAGTTCCTTCATTGGGCAGCACTCTAGGAACATTAAATCCATTCCTTCACTGTCTTTCACGCATCGCACTTTTTTTTTGTGGCTGAAAGGCTAGTTCTTTGACCACAACTCACCTGATGTTAAGTGACGGTGTGGTCGAAAATGGTAAAGCACACCTAGCCTACATTTACTATTATTTTAAAACAATCAACAGCCATCTTTACATCTTGCGCGCAAATTTACCTTTCTTTCCTTCCTTAATCTCGCCGTTGCAATGCAATCTCACTGCAATGCTCATGGATATGCGTATCGTTCGTCTCATTATTTTTACATTAAAAAACCTAGATTAGATAAAGGGAGATGATAAATACCTGCGTCGTGAGCCCCGCGTCGAAGCCGCTCAGCTGCTCCGCGTAGTCCGTCGTCAGCGCGTAGAGGTCCGAGATACGGCTGTTCAAGTTCAGGGCGATATCCATCTTGTCGGCTACAAACATTATACGCAAATTACGCGTTTTACCTCGTAGTAGTGGCACAGAAAACAAGAAGGTTTTCTGTGGGTAACGACAAGTTGATAGACTACGATCGCACAATCTTCAAAAACGAGGTCTGGCCAATTGATGAGTTTTCAAATTAATAAATAAACATCGGGGGACATTTCACTGAGCTGAAACATTATATCATATATATAATTATTTATTTGTAGCGATGATAGCTCAGTGGTTAGGTTAGGACATGCCGAAGGGCGTGTGTTCAAACCCCAACAATGAGCTTGAGCTGCCGGTGAAGGAAAACATCGTAAGGAAACCTAGCATGGTGGTAGGGTACTTTCTAGTACTCGGCTGGCTAGCTACCACCCTCAAGTGGAAAATCTGCCGCCACACACACACACACATTCACACACACAAACACACACACACTCAAACACACACACAACACACAAACACACACACCACACACTCTACACACACCACACACACACCCTCACATGCCAAACTTGTATCGTTTCTACAACTAGCCCAACAAAATAACGTATGCTAAGCAAAGAATACTATCTTTCATTGTTGAGCTGGGCTTGTTCTGCTGCCGTTCCTACCCTGCGAGCGGACATATCGATATGTCATCAAAAACTTGAAGCGTCTTGTCTCTCGGTTTTCTATCAGATACACTTTGGAGAGAGACATTGTTAACATTTTGTTTATATTAACATTGACATGTAATCAGTGTTTTAAAACTTTTTAATGATATACAATACTTGAAATGATATTACGGAATTTGACTTGTAACATTGGTGTTATCAATAAAGTATTTGTATTTGCACATATTTGCATGAAAGCCCATGACGTTCGAATTGGTCCATAGATCGCTCGCACTGGCAGCGGTGAGGCTGACGCAACTCAGCCCCCAGACAAAGATAGATGTATAGTTGTGGTCGAAGATAGTACCATTCTATTATCATATTGATTGTTTCAAAGTTACAACAGAGGTGCTGGCATAGAATTTTGCGAGTGTTTATTGTGTGCACCAGAAATAAAAATACAAGTAAAAACCTTATAACTCATATCATAGGGGCAACCTTATCGCTAAAAGGAAACTAGATCAATTCTATCGTTTATGTATTATGGTATTTCTCGCAAATGTCTATGCTAGCTCCTATATAAGGACGTGTGTTACCGATTCCCTTGGCTGTGCCGGCGGCGCTCTCGGCCGAGGATGCAGCACGGTACGTCATCGAATGCATATTCTTCGTCATGTCTTCACGCAGCGACTGGATGGCATCGCTGTACATAATCACATACGTTACTCATATTTAACTCGGTTCAATACATAAATTATCTTCGACGCATTTCATAAAATTAACACAACATAAAATTATCATGGATGCCATCAAAAAAAATTACAAACCCTAAAACATCGTCGCAAAGTTGGTTTTATATCAGTTTTCATCGGATTCATTTCAGAGAGTTTGTTTGTTTCACTGAGTTTGACGAGCTAAGTGTTTGACCACAGCTCACCTAATGTTAAGTGATGGTGTGGTTGAAAATAGTAAAACATAATCTACCCTGAAATGGAATGTGGCCAAGTAAGTTTGCTGGAATTCACCGTCAGGTCTTTGGCGGCAGATTTTTAACTTAATGGTGGTATGTAGCCAGCTGAGTACTAGAAAATACCGCGCTAACCACTGAGCTATTATAGCTACAAATGGAAACAAAATCTCTAAAGACAATCTCAATGTCCTTAAAACGGCAACAATGCTGATTTGCAGTCCTTGCCCGTCCCCGGAGTGCTAAGTAGTTCTAATAACGCGAATCAAAAAACTCAACACTCTACTCGGAGATTTACTCAACTCCATCTCATTCCTAGTGACAGCAATGGGTCGTCCGATAGAAGCGCGCGAATGCCTAGAAACCGCCGACGCGACGGAGGCTCGCTTGTCTATCCCTGCGCTCGAGGGCCTCGTCCCTGTGGACGCCCCCATCCCCACCTGGCTGACCCGCTCAGGCTTGATGCTCAGCGCGTCGATGGCCACGGACTTGCGGTAGCCCTGTGCGGCCGCGGTTGTCGACTTAGTTGGTGCACGTGCCTGGGATATCTAAAATAGTCAATAATGGATCGTGAGAAGTTAATCTATTTCTTATACTCGGACAGGGCTCTTCAGAGAAGGGTAGCGATACTGAAAAGTACCAAAAAAATAATATTTTCTATGACTCGACCCCAATACCGCGAACTGAAATCAGTTGTGACGTCGAAAAATATTAATCCCTTCAACAAAACGTATGGAATATCTGACTTCTTGTTAGTAATTTCAGGATCTCGTAAAATAAGTTCACATTGGTGAAAGATCAGCATCCTAAAGAATACTATAACAACACATCCCTGATTTAAAAAAACTACGAGCGGTCTTTGTTCATTGCATAATTAGAGGTTGACCAACAACAGTGCATCCTTTGACAGCGTGGTTTAATAAAATAGTGAGCAAACTAACCTCGCATAGAAACAGGCTTTCATGTGAGACACCAATAATAATGTGGCATAAGATGTAATTCAAATTAACAAAATTGAGCTACCAGCTAGAAACTGTAAATTAGATTTTTTTATGTTTGACAGGATAGGTTTTTGACCACAGCTCACCAGATGTTAAATAACGGAGCGGTTGAAGATGGTAAACACACTTAGCCTGGAATAGAACTGATCATTCCAAGAACCATTAAATCTACAGAATGCTTGCTGAAAACAGATCCTTCACTTGCCTCCAACCGCGTACTTTTTTATCCACAACGGTTAACACCATCCTGCCCGCTGTATACACAAACCATCGGTCATCGACAACCACTTTAGTGTAAAGACTCCTTGAAGTGAGTGGATACGGGTACATCGCAAGAGATGTACCTCTCCTTTGACATCGGAGCGCAATACGTCCATTTCAGCCTTGGCGTTCTCTAGTTGTCCCGCGAAGGAGTTCGGCAGGGCCCCGGAGGCCGCCAGCTGCGTCAGCAGGCCGGCCATGCGTGCCAGCCCGGCTTCGGCCGCCTGCACGCGCGCTGAAACCTAGGTAACCAACCGTATTATGCTATACATAATAGTACTTGAATTTGCAACTGTATTGTAGAGTATAAAACTTTAGCCACTGTATGACGAATAAATCATCCCTTTTATAACGGCGAGGCGGGATTCTGAAACTTTTGAAGATTGAGGTCTGGATAAGTCCTGTTTTCCTAAAGCTTGTCTTTGCTAAAGGGTAAAGTCATCATCTACCATACTGACAAAAGCAAACTAAAAAAAAGATTTATCTTCTCCTTCAGCCTTTAAGGAGACTTTCCTGAGTTAGAAAGGGTCATCAAATCCCCAAATCTGACTACCCACAAGCCCAATCCCACACACTGCTCCTGTCACAGCATCACACACGTCACGTTCACATCTCCCGGCTATCTTAATCAGTTCCGTTCTTGGTTGCCTGGAAGAAAGAGATCGCTTTTAGCGATAAGGCTACCACTTGTGGAACTAGGTATATATTAAAAATTTGACCCCGTCTTGGCGTCTGTGGAGCGTACAACTTAAATTTTGAAAAACTCCCGTTCGTGTCTCTTCGTTAGCAGCACCGTCGCCGTGGTACCGACCTGCATGGCCTGCATAGTGTCCGTGAGCGAGGCGCTCCCCTTCACCAGATCGGACTTTAGTTTCTTGTTATCTGGCAGTGCGGGTATCGGCAGCGGCGCCGCCGTTTTCTTCAGCACCTCCACCTCCGCCTCCAGGATATTGAACTGGGAGACGGTCACCACCTCGATGCTGCCCACGCGGGTCTTCGACGACGCTGCGTTTGAAACAACAAACAAAAACTAATTACACGCGTAGCTACATCGTTTCGAATCATTCACAGCCTCACAGTCTAGTTTTTGAACTAGACTTTGATTACTCGGAATCAATTTATCAAATTTATAGCAAAAAAAATGTTTTTTATAGGGCCTGTTTTTCTAAGTAACCTACATCTATAATATTAAACAAGTAAGAGTAAGTACCTATTAACCATGTCAGTCTTTCTGTCTATTACATTTGTACAGCTAAATTAATAAAATAAAGTAGCAAAAAGATTATCTTAGAGATTATTTCGATTTCTTTACATGCAGGGATAAAATAATTATTTTATATTTTCGAGAGACAAACCTACAGTAAAACACAAACATGTATACACTTACCTCGTGTAGTGGGACCCTTTTCAACTGAAACATAAGTAAACTTTAATGAACAGTACCTGAATGAACGGTTTTTTCGTTTTTAAATGAAACCTAGCTAGATCGATTTATCGCCCCCGAAACCCCCTGCATAATAAATTTCATGAAACTCGTTGGAGCCGTTTACGAAATTCAGATTACATATATACAAGAAATAATTCTGATGTATTTTACAAGACACAAATGTGGCCGCGTTGAAACGGACACGGGGGAGCGCGGCAAGCTAGTTATCGTTAGTTGGTTAAGTTAGATAACGCATAAAATAACGAGATATACATTTTTCGTTCAATTTCTTCTCTTGAACTTTGCGTAGCTATTTACACAAATTAAAAACCCCACCTTTTTTACTAGAGGCACAGAACAGATAATAATACTACGTACAGGCACTACAATAAGGCATGCGTAATAACCAACTCTGTAATAGATGCCACTAAATGTACGTGCATAATTCATTTAAAATAATGTAGTAAGTATTTTGTATAGCTACCAATCAAAACCTTCTCATTCTGCCGTTCAACTTCTGTAAAAAGATAATCACATTTTACTGTCCACAAAGATCACAAAAAAAAAGAAAAATAAACTCAAGTAATAAGTGTAACAACTGGCGACCTTAACACTAAAAACGATCTCTTCCAGACAATCTAAGGACGGAATGGATATAAAATAGAAGAAAAAATATTTACAAAATAAAATTCTGAAAGCGTCTGTGAAAGAGATTCGGGTTTATTTTTTAAAGTTTATTTTCCTTTTTATTCTCAGTAATGCGTGGACGTCGAGTTTCTCGTGTGATACTATTATACTAGATTATTCACTTAATGTGCAATATTTACATGTCTTGTAGCCACTACCTGTGCGTCAGCCTTTAACAATGATAACATTCCAGCACGTTGAATACCAGTGCAGGTTAGCAGATACATAAACTAGTAAGCCTTCCTTCGTTAGCCCTTCTTCACAGGCATATCACAATGTTTTTTCGAAAAATGGTATCAAAACATAAAATCCGTGCATAATGTCCACTCTTTGATCTTCAAGATTATGAAGCATTTTTTATCCCACATAGTTTTAGTATGTTTTGCATCCTATAAATATAATTTAGAAGAAAAAAACACCTAAAGGTACCTGATATAGCAATGCTCGACCCAGAACCAGTAGCTTGCGCCATCATCTGCACAAAAATAATGCTTCCTTAGTGATTTATACCGAGTTAGTTATTAACGCAATTTCAGAGTTGTGGCCAAAGTAAAAGTTGTTCACAATGATCCACTTCCGATTTATTACACCCTAAGCCTCGTGATCGATGACAATATGAATGGTAAGATCTGATCATATGCTAACAATGTATTCTTTTGCGCCTGAAATTCATGTCTTGTTGTCCCCTTCACGTTACGAGTGGGTATTTTAGTATCCGGGTCATATCGATTCGGGTTATTTTATAAGTTTTATGACTCGTAAGTTTCCCAAACTCACGGAATCTTTTAATTTGTTTCATACATAATCTTTTTTATAGATTATGTTACTATTAACTACTCACTTTTGAACACTTTTGCGCTAGGGTTATGCTTTCTTCTAAGGCGACGTGTTGCTTCATAATCCGCTTTGTCGCTTAACATCGGGAAGACATTTGCCGATTATAATAAAAACATAAAATATACCTTTGATTTCTTTTCAGTGAGATATTTTTCTTTTTGTTTAGGTGACATTTTTTCTACACTTTTTGCTTCAATTTCTTTATCTTGCAAATATTTATCTCTTTCTTTTGGAGACATGTTTTTCATTGCTTTGTCTTCCTTTTCTTTTTCTAGAAAATATTTCTCCTTTTCCTTTGGCGACATGTTTTCCACAAATTTTTCATCTCTTTCCTTTTGTTTAACATATAATTCTTTTTCTTTAGGTGTCATTTTTTCTAACAGTTTTATTTCATGTTGTGAGGCTTCAATCTTTCCTTTTGATTTTGATGATTTCTGTTCTATTTCATTTTTTTCTTTATCTTTTGGTGTTTTGAGTTCTTCCTTTGATTTAAAATGTTTATCTCTTTCGGCGGGAGTCATTTCTTGCAGAGCATTTAGTTCCATCTCTTTTTCCTTTAAATGTTTTTCTTTTTCCTTGGACGACATTTGTTGCATGTCGTTTAGTTCTTTTTCTTTCTCTTTGAGATATTTCTCCTTATCAATGGTCGACATTTTTTTCATAACTTTTTCTTCGTTCTCCTTCTGATTAATATATGCTTGCTTTTCTTCAGGTGACATTTTTTCCATAACCTTTTTTTCCTTTTCTTTGATACTTTTCTCCCTTTTCTGAGATGAATCCCTGGAATCACTTTCATCTTCAACTTCACTAGTTTGCTTTTTACGTTTCTCTTTCGTATATTTCTCTCTTTCTTTTGGTGACATTTTATCCATTTTCTCCCACTCTTTAACGTCAGCATTTTCTTCTTCTTCATCATAATCTTTGTCAGATTTATCTTTCTTTTTCCGCTTTTCTTTGGAAGCTTTGTCCTTTTTTTTACCGGTTGTATCACCTTTCTCTTCTTCGATTTCCTCCATGTGTTCACGTTTGGGTGACGCGTCGGATGAAGGCGAATCAGAAGAATGGGACTTTTTTTTCTTTTTCCTTCTTAGGTCCCCAACTTCTGCAATTTTTAAGTCAACTTTCGTCTCCAATAAACGCATTTGGCGTGCCAAGATATGTAGCACCGTTTGTATCATTTTGAAATTGATAGTGTTTTCCTATAACAACAAAGAGTTAATAATTAAAAATCTTCGGCTAAAAATAAAATTGTCTAATATGAGTATTGTAACATGCTCACAACATCTACCTATTAGTTAGTTACGATTCAAGTGCCATTGTTACATAATACTTAAAAAGGAAACATCCGATTCCTTTTGATATCGCTTTTCTAGATTTAGAGTAGAATTTACTACCAATCTATCATCGCTATCATCTATTTGGTGGTAGATCTTCATAGCAGGAGGTCGTCTAGGTAGGTACCGCCGCAGAACCAGATATTCTGCCGCCAAGCAGTAGTGTGTAAACATTCCTGTGTTCCAGTTTGACGGGTAGGCAACAGCTAGCGAAGTTACAGGGCTCTCGAGACTCCATTGAGTATTAAAGTAATGAGCGCTAAAGCAGCGATGCCCCTCTTCGTTTTGTTACTGTGTATCGCTGCAATGGCCATAGATATGCGTTATATCTTTCCATCATTAAAATTAAAAAAATCCGCCACCTATGAACTCTCTCTTATTTATGTTTCTTATCGTTTCGTTGCCAACCCGGATAGACATTGAGACTCCCTTTTAAAACGATCAGATTGTTACTCCATGTCCGCGGGAATAGCTGTGCTGGAAGGACATGGCTGTTACCTCACACGGCCCCATGGCGATGTTGATGAGGTCCTCGACGCTCACGAGGATCGTGAGGTCGCTCATGACGGGTTCGTCCGCGGCACCCTTCCCTCGCAGCTTGTACGCCATCCTCGATATACTTTATTCAATTACACACGTACAATAATAATCAACGATTTAAATATGTATCCATTGAAATATTCGCAGAAATCATCTACTTACGTCAGATTCTGTAGTAACCGTCAGGATTTAAAACTTTGTATTTTTTTTTTATTATTGCTTTTAGAGCAAAGTAGGTAGGTTACAAATAAATACTGGTTAGTCGGACTCGCGTTCCGAGTTCTACCTTACCTTACTATACAAATGTTTTCGCATAGGTTTGCAGATAAAGGTAAGTACCTGGATGACCGAGCTTTGCTCGGCTGAAAACACGGATAAAACGACGTTTTCTAAAAATGAAACCTAGATAGATCGATTTATCGCCCCCGAAACCCCCTGCATACTAAATTTCATGAAAATCGTTGGAGCCGTTTCCGAGATTCAGATTATATATATACATATATACAAGAATTGCTCGTTTAAAGATATAGAATATATGCAGAAAGCTGACCGTAGTCAACCCTACGTCATAGGGTACCAAGATGCCATATATGCCAATTAATAGCTCCAAGCGTTTGATTTTCATTTTATATTCAGCCTAGTTTTAGCTCAAAACTTCCCGAACAAATAGAACCATTTTGTTTCTAAACCGTACGTTACGTTTTTCTTAAAAGAATATTATTTTTTGTTTAAGAAATTTTGAATTGAGAAAAAGGTTTAAAACAAAATGCTGCCGGTTTGGGGCTGGTAACCCTTATAATAACTATTGTATAGGATGGCATGCCCTCCACTTTGGTATTCGATAACGTAAATCATTTGCACATCTTAGGAAAGTGAGAATCACCATGAAAATTACGAATGTAATACTAACATATAATACGAATACTTATTGATAACATTTTTATCAATTTGCACTAAGAAAAAGTCCAACTTTATTCGGAGAACTTTCGGGTTTAAACTTGGATGAAAACAAAAACCTAGAGTCTCTCTGTCTATAATAGGTAGGTAATATTGACAGTAGGTACCTACATACATTAATACATCATACACCTACATGTAATTAAATACAAGCAGTCGCCCAACTCGTACTTGACTGTGTAAAGAATTTATATCTAACTACATTTGTTTTAAAAATATATATGTATGTAGTTTTCGATACCATGTGTAATGTATAAAAAATGGAACAGCGCCCGGCCGAGCAGAAAAGGCAAATGTACTATATATAAATCAACGGCCATTTTTTATTTTGGTTTTGAAAACATTTGTTCTTCTTTTCGAACTGCACATCACATTGTTTGTCGTCGATTCAACATATGTGATAGATATTAAAGATACGCTCAGAGATTTACAAGCCGATTTGGACGCTGTAAAAGACTCTGAATGCACCTCTGTAGGCTCCTCTACCTCCACACTTTCCACGCCGAGGCGTCCTTTTTATTGAATTCGGCGGGCGGTTAAACGTCTTAGAACCCTCGATTTACGTGCCGTATGTATCTTTACATGTCACGTAAACGATTAAAACGCTCGGCGTGTGTAACTGGTAAACACTTTTCTTGTTTCACACTCTAATTCCGCAGTAAACGCCAGAAAACCTAACGCAGTCACCATGTAAATGAAACGAGCGAATCTAAGTTTTTTTTTTTTTTTTGCTTGTAGGCTTGTTGTTTGACCACAACTCACCTGATGTTAAGTGACGGTGTGGTCGAAGATGGTAAAGCACACCTAGCCTGGAATGGAACTGGCTCTCAATTGAGGCTGCCGGAACACACCGTTAGATGCTTAACGGCAGATTTTCAACTTGAGGGTGGTAGCTAGCCAGCCGAACACTAAAAAGCACCCTACCACCATGCAAATTACATATTCAATCTTTCTTCAAATAGAGTAGGTTTCGATATAAACTTATACTATTTTTATTTTACTTATGCATGATTACTCACGTTTAATTGTATCGACTATATTTTCGACCACATCTGGTGGCCTTCTTCAAGGAGTCAAAGCAGAGTACAACGCGCGCTACGCACTACGCGCACTAACTGATGTCTTATCGTGCAAGGCGCTGTGGCCCGTAGTACGAAGCCGCGTACGTATTATACTCAACTTCGACTCCTTGAAGAAGGTCACCGGTCGTAAAGTATCCGATATAATTAAACGTGAATCTCGCATAGGTAAAACAAAAAGTGTCAAAACCACAATTTCCATAGCAATAATACACGCATTCGTTTAAATATTATTTATTGATAATATCTCTCCCCGGCGCGGGGCCGGGTGCAAACAGCACGTATATACGTATCGCAATTACTATATATTTGTACACACAAACCTTAACTAACCGGTTTATATGTGAACGTTGCGCGGCAAATACATAATACTGAATTCTTAAATTATAACATTTATTTCTTTATTTCACTGTTAAATGGCATCGAGACATGAGAAGCATTAAAAAAGCATGATTTTTTCAAAATAATTTCATCATAGTACACTCGTATAAGTTCTCTAATATTAACTTGGAATGCAAGAGGTACTCGACACGCGGGCGATACTGGACTATATAAATAGTGTATATTTTAATTTAACATATAAATAGCTAACAGGGACCGCGCGTCACGACCACACGTAGACTGAAAATTATATACATTGGGGGGTTGATTCTGTGGGCGCGGCGCGCGATGGTTCTAAACCAGAAATGGAACAACTGGAATCACGAATTTAATGATTTTTTAATATTTAAAACACGAGTAACATATTTAATCCTATACACACTACTCGACACGTTCAACGTCCATAGTAACAAGCGGCACTGCACTCACGGACGCCTCCGACGACGTTGCAACGACCCGCAAACGAAAACGTACCTTCAATGTACGTCCATACAGTCCATTATTCATTCATTTATCACTATGAGACAACAATTTCAAAACGTTCATCGGAAATAAAACAATCCCGTTCACCGTTTCCAAAGCGATTGTTTCCTAGTAAGTTTTCAGTTGGAAACTATAGATGATTTTAAATGATTGTTATGTTGTCGGGTTTGGTTGTGAGTAATTTTGTGACGTGTCCGTTTGCGTGCAGTGCCATAACCTACGTCCCTAGGGCGGTGGAGGCCTAGTCCTCGAGGTTGCGGAAGGCGGCCGCCATGTCTTCCAATAACTGGTCAAAGTCCGCCTTGATCTTGGCTTCGCCGTCTTTCACGGGGTCCTGGAAAAAATCACATGTAAATATTCTTAGTGTTTGTTTTTTTGTTGTTTTTTTTTTAAATCTAATAGGCTTGCGTTTGACCGCCAACTCGCCTGATGATAAGCGAAGATGCGGTCTACGATGGGGCACGCTCGCCTAGAAGAAACCGATTCACTCGCGACTTGAAGGCACCCAGATTGCCAGATAGATAGATAGCTAGATTGATTGATTGATTGCCCAGATTGATTGATTGATTAGTTTGTTTGCATCGTATTGTTAATTTTTTTTTTTTTAATTGATGAGGATATCTGCTGCTAGCAACGGTACAGTTTACTAAAATAAACTTAATATAAGAACACGAATAAACTCATATGAATATAAATAAATAGTATTTTTTTTATTTTATTTAGCCGATGTCACTTGGGATGATGTAAGGATTCAAACGATAGTTTTTTATAGCTAGTTGTTTTGACCACAGCTCATCTGATGTTAAGTGACGGTGTGGTCAAAGATGGTAAACACATCTAGCCTGGAATGGAACTGGCTCTCAAATGAGGCTGCCGGAACACAACCGTCAGATACTTGGTGACAGATTTTTAACTTGAGGGTGGTAGCTATCCAGCCCTACCACCTAGGTTTCCTCACGATGTTTTTCTTCACCGACAGCGCGAGCTAATTGTTGGGGTTTGAACCCACATCTTTCGGCGTACGAACCGACCGCGCTAACCACCGAGCTATCATCGCTACATATACAAAATACCCTATACAAATATGTTCAGGAGTTTAAAGTTATGGTGAAATAAAGAAACTCATATACATAGATAGACGATAGAAATTACACACATTTTTAACCGACTTCAAAACGGAGGAGATTCTCAAATTGATTGTTTTTTTTAAGTGTCGTTTATAAGACGTGGCATACCTTGAACTTCATGGAGGAGAGCTGGTAGAGCACGTTGCCCATGGCGTCGCGGATCACGTTCCACGTGACCTTGTTGTCAGACTGCGCCGTGGACTCGACAGCGTGCCGCGACATGTCGTAGAAGGATATGATGTTCTTCAGCATGCCGACTGTCTTGTAGAACGGACAGAAGCGATCGTAGTTCGAGTAGCTGCGGGCAAAGCACACGTCGATTACACTTACTGTACGGAAATATATACGACCAAAATATTAAAACTTAATTCAACTTATTACTTTTATTTATTACGTATTTAAAAGGGTCCTTAAACGTACAACTAAGTCTCAAGTCCTAATCGCTGTACGGTTTTCTGTCCAACGCGATGGTCCTGTCAACCGCAAGGCGATATCATTGAATACTACAAATTTTTAGTCTTATATGAAATAACGAAAATTTGAAAATTTCGTAGGACATTTCACACAGCGCCATCTAGCCCCATCCCAACCTAACTAAACTAAACAAAGCTTGTACTATGGGAATCAGAGAACTGATCAAATACTTATATACTTTTTTCTTTATAAATACACACAGAAAACCAAGACAGAAAAAAATATTTATCATTATATAAATGTATGTTCTGGTGGGATTCGAACCCACGCCCTAAAGCTCTTCAAGCACATATTCTACCAAATGAGCTAACAGGACAGACAAAAAAAGCTAAGATTTAAATACTTCATAGGCAGAATGACCTAAGTGCGATGCCAAAAACAATGAAGAAAAAAACTGCAAACAGAAGTGAACATTTAAAACATGACAGATGACAGAAACCTATAAGTTTTACCCCTACAAAAAAATCTCTTAAAGTGGCTTCAAAGTTTTCACTTCAATAATGAACAGCTGAAGAGTCACCTGTTCTGCTGCAAAAAGTCGTCCTTAAGCAGTTTAGCGACTTCAAGGGTGATCTTGTCTGTCTCGGCGAGCGACGCCTTACCGACCAGCTGCACGATTTCGGACAGATCCTCCTCTTCCTGCAGGATCTCCTTTACCTGAGAAGGATAGAAACGGCGTGAGTCATCACAAAATCAAATTCAGTTTATTTGTATGAATATTGTGTTAAATTGTATCTTATGTAAGTAATGAGCGCCAAAGCAGCGATGTTCTGGACTTTGTTTTACTATACAAAGTTGTGTGCATCGCTGCAAAAGTCATACAGGCATTATCTCTTACCTTCAGGAGAGAGTCTTGTTCGTTTCATTATTTTCACCATGGATACCAGCACCATCCAACCAGACTAATATTATAAAAACATTTGTAACTCTGTCTGTTTATCTTTTCAAGTCTAAATGGCTGATCATATCGAACTATAAATTAACAAGAATATATAGTTAGATATAATAAGATATTTTATATCATGAGGATAAACATAAAAGACTGCTTATTAAATTTTATATATGAAACAGTACTCCATATAAGCCACCGATTCAACATGATGCAGATAAAATAGTTTTCAAGCCAATTTGAGAAAACCATAGCATGGTGGTAGAATACTTTCTAGTGCTCAACTACCACCATCTAGTTGAAAGTGTGCCGCCAAGCACCTAACGGTGTGTTATGGCAGCCTCATTTGAAAGCCAGTTATATTCCAGGCTGTTTACCATCTTATACCACTCTGTCAATTAACATCAGGTGACCTGTGGTCAAACACTTAGGCTGTGACTATAATTTTATGATATAATCCATAAGTGAATAAACAAATTGAATGAACAATTTATTTGGACATACATTCTGAGTATCCCG
Organism: Biston stratarius; assembly: GCA_950106695.1. Lineage (NCBI taxonomy): Eukaryota > Metazoa > Arthropoda > Insecta > Lepidoptera > Geometridae > Biston > Biston stratarius. Next base: position 13,336,420 of record OX467106.1, read on the forward strand.
TATAGATATATTTTGGTTTGCGTAAAGACATACCTTAGTCCTGAGGGGCACGAACTCAGCGTAGTTCTTCTCATAGAAGTCGTCCAGCGCACGCATGTACTTGCTGAAAACAGATACATATAAATTTTTTTTTGTTGATATATAGTATTCTTATAGTTTATCCAAATTCATTACGAATATTAGAATACAAAACTAACATATATTTATTTTTAAGTTTTTATAAGTGAAATAATAATTAAAATAAATAGTATATCTTTAGCCAGAATAACGTTTTAATAAGTTGTTAACTATTGTTGTAATATTAATGTTAACATTCTAAATTATTGATTCTTTTTTATCTCTTTCTAGCTACCTACTAAAAATAACGCAAATTGTACCTACTAACATCTGTCATTTACGAAATAAAAATATTATCCCACTAATATTATAATTGTGAAAGTTTGGATGGATTGATGGATGGATGTTTGTTACTCAACGGATCTGGATGAAATTTTGCATGTTTTGCACTTTAGATACCCTGGAATAAAAAATTGGATACTTTTTATCATCATGACCACGCGGGTAAAACCGCGGGGCGTAGCTAGTTATTATATAAAATAGAAAGACAAACATTCTGATGGTAAGAAGTCACTGCAACACCAACACTACAAGGCAAGGGTTCAGGTTACATTTTTTTTTAAGCGAGCAAAGTTGAAGCTCTACGTGACTGGATGGCCTTCATTGAAAACAATAGGTTTTTAATAACAGTCTCCAGAGTGAGACCGAGCATATCCTCACCTGTAAGAGATGAGCCAGTTGATGGAGGGGAAGTGCTTTCTCTGGGCGAGCTTCTTGTCCAAACCCCAGAACACCTGCACGATACCCAGGGTGGCGGCAGTCACGGGGTCGGAGAAGTCACCACCAGGGGGCGACACGGCGCCTACGATGGACACGGAACCTGGGAGGAGAAGAGATTTTGTAATGAAAGTTCAATTAACGCCTAAATTGCCAATTTTTCAAACAGAAATCAACAAAATTTCTTACCTTCCCTGTCAGGGTTTCCGAGACACTTGACTCTGCCAGCGCGCTCGTAGAAGGAAGCCAGCCGCGCACCCAGGTAGGCGGGGTAGCCGGAGTCGGCGGGCATCTCCGCCAGACGACCTGAGATCTCACGCAGCGCCTCGGCCCAACGGGAAGTGGAGTCGGCCATCATGGACACGTTGTAACCCATGTCACGGAAGTACTCGGACAGTGTGATACCTGACACGTTACGTATTACATCAATTATATGTACATTGTAGCGATGATAGCACAGTGGTTAGCGCGATCGGTTCACATGCCGAAGGGCGTGGGTTCAAATTACAACAATGAACTAAGCATCATCACCAGTCCCAGCCAACAGTATGCTTAGTGCGAGTTTCATAAACAAATCGAATTAACTACAGCGTAAACCGCACATCCGTTGGTCACATTGTAAAGTGGATAGGTCTGAGTTTGAGTGACAAACTAGTTATTCGATTCTAATGACGTTTGGTCACCGAGTACAGCGTTTATTTTATTTCGTATGTTGGTAGCACGTGGCTGTTATGCGATAAGCCGACCAAATTAAATACAATGATTTTTTAAACTATTTATATGGAGGCGTTGCATTATAAAAAATAGTCGTGTTACACTTGGCGTCACTTATTGGATTTTGTTGTTAAACCAACTGTGCGTGTATCTATGTGAATTCAATTTAAATTATTCTTCAAAACTCTATTTAAAATAAAAGGAAAAATGAAAGCAAGCCAGCGTCAATTTGACTTATTAGTAACTTTTATGGAAGAGTAAGTATCTAATAAGAATAAGATCAAGGTCTTTCAATACCTATTTAATGCGAGTTGTTGAATTGAACTAGTATTTTTATTTTCTAGTCATGGAGATCTTAGTAAGCCTATAACCAATGCCTATATCCCAGCAGTGATATAAGGTCCTCCTAATGGTGGATGGTTACAATCGTACCTTTTGTTTTATCCACTGTTGGGAGGACCTTATATCACTGCTCAATAGTGATGGCAGTGGTGATACAAAATCCAGAGAGTAGTGGAAAAAGGTTAAAACGATATACATCATCATACATCATTTTATTAGTGTTTATTATCGGTTGAGGACTTGCTGTCCTTGCTTTTTGCCGCCGACAACATCCTCCAAGCAAAAAAACTACGACCTGCCATTTTTTTCTCCAATTAAAAAACACAAAAATAATTATTTTCTATAATGATGTTCGTATTGTATAGTTTTCACTACCAAAAGCTTCGTGACAAAGTTAACTTGCTTGGAAGTGAAGAAATTTACAATCGAACTGTCAAAATAGACTAATATTGCAACTCACACTCGGAAAGACATCATCCTAGCTCGTTAACGTGCTCACTTCGATAAAGTTAGTCGATGGTCACGATCGTAAAGTCAACAATCAATCTCGCACTCACAAAATATGTTTTACAATCTTTACGCTAATACAATTCAATTCAAAAAAACTCACACTAAGCATACAGATTTGTTGTCGTTAAATATTATACTGACCGGTGTAGATGGAGGCTTCTCGGGCGGCGACAGGCATGTTGGAAGTGTTGGCGACGAGAGCGGTACGCTTCATGATGGACTCGGTGACGCCTTCAATCTCCACCGACAGCTCGGGGAAGTCCCGGAGTACTTCTGACATCTCGTTACCTGGGGGAAAGAGTTCACTGCAATTAGTATACTGAAACATGAGACTAATGCTGTCAAAGGGTAAAGTCATTAACCATACATACATCTTGATATATTATTTGATTTTTGTGAAATGATTTGTAATTTACAGATTAGATATTTTGTAGGTTTAGACGCGAAGCGGTAAGGGAACGTACCCATATTAGGTGACCCGTTCTTTGGGTATTCAAAATACCACGCGTGGTCACTGGGGCGCGGGGGGTTCTTAGGTTTTCGTCACGTAGTCAATACCCCGTGTTTTTAGGGTTTTTCGAGCTATATTTATATGGCGCGCAACGTTCAGCGCTTTTTAAACTCACAGGTGGAAACACTGACGTACATATAGCTGATTGACAAAGCCTACTATAAGGTGGCTCATTACATGGAAGACAGGAATGTATGGTTGTAGTAGCTTCTCTCTGCACTTGCATCCCCCTGGCTAAGTGACAATTGCAGTAAGCATAATGTATTAATATTTATAACTGTAAACTGTAACCTAATTTGAAAAGAAAGATCCACCAAAAATGCCTTGCTAAGTTTCTTGCCGGAGTCTTCTCATTTGAAGTGTAATTACGAGCCGGTGGTAGATTCAAACATGTAACTTAACGTTCATAAGTGCCTTATCAGGGCCTAAACTGAATAAATGACTTTTTGATTTGATTTAAAACCATATTTATGAATTACTACGAAATACAATTTTTTTCTTATAAGAAATAGCCTTACGTTTGTCCCCGATCTCACCTAATGTTAAGTGATGATGTGGTCTAAGATAGAGTACGCTTGCCTAGTGGATACCGATTCAATCTCGACTTAAAAACACCCAGATTACATCCAACGGGGGACACCCACTCAGTCATCGCATTATTATATTTCTTCATTTCAGAGCATGTCCATAACATTAAAATACAAACGAAAAAAAAATATAAAACTAAAATCAAAATTTAAATTTAAAGCAATCCAATGTCTAGCAGTCCGCACAATGAACGTGGAATCAAATCGTTTCGTTCGAGTTTTTGGTTTTTGTTTGTACATCTTTATTATTATCTTCTTGTTATGTACAATCATATTATTTTTCAAAAATGTTTTTGGTATGATCTTTGTGTCAATTATCACCCAGATGATTATTTTGTTAAAACCTGTTAGAATACTGTGAAAAGGTAAAAAACATTGGTGTGCGTTGCATGTTATTTTAGGGGAAGCTATACGTACCACGCTCTCCGCACCCGACGTAGACGATGACGTCAGAGTTGGAGTACTTGGACAGCGCCTGCGAGATGACAGTCTTGCCACAACCGAAAGCTCCGGGGATGGCGGTGGTGCCTCCCTGGACACAGCTGCCAAAAAACATTTATGTTACAAATACGAATATTTCATTGATAACATTAATGTTAGAAGTAAAATTTCGTAATATCATTAAAAAAGTTTTAGAACACTGATTACATGTAATATGGGACCCAGATAGCTGATAGAATACTTATACACAATTTTTTTTTTTCTAAATACATACAGAACAAATATTTATCATCACACAAAATTTGTCTTAATGGGAAGCTGTTGAAGAAGATATTCTACTAAATGGGAAGACGGTTTAGTCTGTCTTTAAACGCAAAGTTCTGGTTCCTTTTTTTACTATTTTTAGTGAATAAATTTCATTTCATTTCATTTAGCTGCTTGCTTTTCCGAACAAAAAAATAATTTATGGACTGGCTATTAATTTGCAAAAATTTATTAAGACTCATGCATTATTTTGTTTTTTTATAACTACTACCCATAAGGGATATTTGTTTTTATAACTACTACCCATAAGGTATATTTGTTTTTATAACTACTACCCATAAGGTATATTTGTTTTTATAACTACTACCCAAAAGGGATATTTGTTTTTATAACTACTACCCATAAGGGATATTTGTTTTTATAACTACTACCCATAAGGTATATTTGTTTTTTATAACTACTACCCAAAAGGGATATTTGTTTTTATAACTACTACCCATAAGGGATATTTGTTTTTATAACTACTACCCATATGTTCCCTTAACATTAATGGCAAAATTGCTACTTATCACAATGGGGTAATAGCAAAAAGAAAAGGCGGTCGTAGAAAAGGGGCGCTGGACCTCCACTGGGGCGGCGACGCGCTACGATGTGCATAAAGGCAAGAGATACTAACGGGAAGAGTGAATCGAGCACACGCTGCCCGGTGAGCAGCGGGTGGTTGGCGGGCAGTTTCTCGGCCACGGGCCTCGGCTGGCGCACCGGCCACACTTGCAACATGCTGTATTTGTTCCTCTCGCCGTCGAACTCTGTCTCTAGCACCACATCCTGCGGAGATACAAGCAAGTCTTCAGTGCTGGTTTCCACTTCTAGCCCTTAAGATCTCCTTAGTAGCCCAAGCAGTAGTGTGTAATCATTACTGTGTTCAAGTTTACAGTTTACTACAGCTAGCGGACATTACAGGGCTGTTGAAACTAACCATCTAAAGTCTCTCTCAAATAAGTGTTAAAGCAATGAGCAATGCCCTGGACTGTTTTGTTACTCTTAGTTCTGTGTATCGCTGCAATGGTCATGGACAGGCATTATCTCGTCTCATCACCATCAGGACAGCGTCTCGTTCGTCTCATTACTTTTATATAAAAAAACCTATAATGTTGATTTAAATTAAACATATGTACCTATACCTATAGGTATTTATTTTAACAAGTAAAATATGATCATGTTTTTATTTTATGGCAGAACAAAGACGCTAGTTGTGAGTTGCAAGCAAACGCATTAAATTACTTTTGATCATCCAAAGTAACTGTACTTAATAAGAGCAAAAAACGTGCAATATATCTGATTTCCTAGTTTGGCGTACGGACGTGACCGCGCGCCTATCTAGGAAAAGGAGTTTGGTGTGTGTGCTTTTAGCCGATTACTAAAAAACTAAAAAGTATACTCACAGTGACTTTGTAGTTGCCAGCGGGCGCGATGTACGTGATGGTTCCCTTGGCGCGCGGCGGGACCAACATCTTGTGCTTCACGAGCGTGTTCTCGTGCACAATACCGTAAAGGTCTCCGCCGGTGATGTGGGACCCCACCTGCAGCGACACATGTACCATTACTCTAACATCTCACTAACCCTAACCTGCATGCACAATGTTGAAATCGGGATATTTGTCTGCAGCCATTCTAATATTTCAGAATACCACTTCAATTCTATAGTAAAATACCAAAGGGTTACAAAATGTGTCGCGAAACTAGATGGCGCCACTCGCTGTGCGTGTTTTGGGTTATTTTGGTTTTACGTTGGTCACTTCAAAATAATAAAACGCCAAAACAATAGATGGCGCTTTTTGGATGAATTTGTATTTCTTCGTGGACCTTATGTCATCGTTTTAGATCTGTTAAAATCCGTTTAGGACAGTGATAGTGACAGACGGCAACTCTGGCCGAAGAACATACTTTGAACGACTATGTCCACTAGTGGACATAAGTTTGATTAGTTTTGGTGGTTTGTTCATGATCAAATATTATCGTCATATAAATCAAGTAAATAGTAAAGAATTTGTTTTTCATTTTAGTTCGTGTACCAATTAATTTGGGTAAAGCTACTCAATCACTCTTGGATTGCATATAAGAAGTTTGTAACAAAAAAATGATGTTCATCGTTTACTTTAAACAGGGTTTATGTTTGAACACCAATTATTCTAATATTAATGATGTGTGAACTATCAAGCCTCACCTTCACATTCAAGGGGTTGAACTCCCAGTCGATATCTCTCGCTAAGCATGGAGTGTTCACTCCTTTAGGGATGTAAATTGACTGCGTAAGCTCGTTGATGTCTTTCAGAGGGCGCTGGATGCCGTCAAAGATGGAGCCCAGAATACCAGGTCCCAGCTCCACGGAGAGAGGCTTGCCAGTACGGAGCACGGGGTCGCCCACTGTCACGCCAGAGGTTTCCTCGTATACCTGGGGTTATGGAAAATTACACTTTTTATTGATTACTGTTTTTTTTTTCAATATTTGACTAGTTCACGACTTAGACTAGTCAAAAAGCCATCTACATAAATCATAAATATTAGACGAGATTGTATTCTGCAGACTCCGTTGTTCTCGTTTTTTTTCTCTTTGTGATAAAGTGTTTATAGTATATTATACAGATAAGTGCAGATCTAACCTGGATGGTGGCCATGTCTCCCTCGAGACGGATGATTTCTCCCACGAGCTCGTTGTACCCGACGCGCACCAGCTCGTACATAGCCGACCCGGACATCTTCTCCGCGGTCACGACTGACACACAAACATTTACATTAATATATATGTATATAAACTAACAGTAAAGCAGGGCGGCCGATTCCAGTGTTAAAAAATTATGAAGATATATGTAAAAGTAATGACAATGATCTCCTGATGGTAAGAGATAACGCATATCCAAGATTATTGCAGGGATATACAGTTTTGAGAAGAAAAACAAAGGTCAAGGCATCGTTGTTTTGACGCTCATTACTTCGATACTTTTGATGGTTATTCCCAATAGCACTATTATTTCACTACGAGTATTTGCAGTACCCTTAAAAACCGGAAAACAGTAATATTTACACACTACTACTTTGTGGTATAATATCTGGTCCCAGTGGTAGTGTTTGGTGGTACATACCTACACAACCTCCTGCTAAGATCTACCAGAAGTCAGTAAAGGGAAGGTATAATTTATGTGGAATATCCACTAAAATATTATAATTCTTCAGCCATAGCTGCAGTGCAAAAACTTATCTATAGTATCAAGAGAAAGAGGCACAAAATTTAAAGAAGAAAATCCTCATGCTCAAATTCAAAATTTTAAATAGTTTTGGTATTTATAAATACTCACCGGGTCCAGATACTGCGAAGACATATCCGAACTTCCCCTCTTTTTCCTCATCAGCGATTGTCTTCAATGGCCTCGACATTATGAATTATTATATTCTTTGCTCTGGAACAAGAAACATGTAGTTAATTACCAAAGTATGTCATATGTGTGAAGCTGGAACAGGTGAAAAGGTTCAAACCAGTTTAAAGGCATCCAAAAGGACTCCCACATCACTAATGCCTGAATGCTATACAATGATCACTAACAAAGTTAATTACTTATGAGTAAATGAAAATTATGGCTTCTGTGGCATTGTTTATTTAAAAAAGTAGTTTTAACATTAACTAATAGCTAGAATTATTAAAGCTTATAGCTTATAATAACATTGGTGTGTGTGTAGTCATAACATCTAACGGTGTGTTCCGGCAGCCTCACTTGAGAGCCAGTTCCATTCCAGGCTAGGTGTGCTTCACCATCTTCGACCACATCATCACTTAACATCAGGTGAGTTGTGGTCAAACACCTAGACTGTCAGCCATAAAAAAAAAAACAAGTTCAGCGTTTTGTACAAGACTTTCTTTTCTTTTTATTGAAAGGAATTTTTGTACTCATTATGATATGCAGGCTTACACTGCTCTTTTTTGAGAATTTATCGTTCTTCATCAGGACATCAAGCCGGGATAGAGACCTACATCTTTAACACCCTACACTGTGGCTTTTAGTATAATAACGAGTCATTGTCAATAATGAGGAAGATAGATAATCAGATATTTTCATACTGCTTCCTGTAACATACTGTAATCAGAGATCATCTAATGGTAAAACTATAAGTATTGTTCTAGATGGAAGTAGCAATAGGAACAGACAATTAAAAAACTGCAAAAAGCACAAGTAGGTCATCATAGTGGAGACATTCATGTGACCTACAAAAGTTAAAGTATTTTTACCAATCAGATATACCATTGCCAACCATCAAGTGAGGCAGTGGCTAGGCAGAACAATTTCTAATCACCTAAACATAGATATAATTTATATTGGTATATACCAATATTGATAATGTGGTAGAATTGTTATAGATTCTGTCATTTTTTACCTTCTTGATAACCAACTGAATGCCTTGGACTCACTCAGTCTTTGCCCTTGCATATATGACCTATCCTGTGCTTACCAATGGACTTCATTTGATTTTTATTTATATAATAATAGAAGAAAAATTATATGTATTTAAATATATGATAGCAGTTTTTAAAGTAAATGGATTAAGTTATCAGAAAATTAAAATTTTAATTTATGATACAAAAAACATGAACATGCTTCATCTCAATCGTGTGACAATGAATATAGTTGCAGTATACCTAAACTTTAAATAAAATCTTAGAGTAATAAATTGCTTACTTGATCGCAAAATATCATACAACTAAAGGTTATGTAACAGATCTAACATGAAGATAAATTTTTGGTAACATTAGTTTACTAAAATTTATAAGAATGTCAAATCAGCTGACTGGTTACAGTCACTATCAATAAACACTTGTAATAACCATCAATCACTGTCGAGCGCAGTGGTGGAGAAATTTCCAATCACATTCATCGTTTTGGGTTATCTCCTGCTGTATCAAATATTGATTATATGGAAAAGTATAGCTATTACGTAAGCAATCAAATGTAAAGAACAAAAAGAAAACATGGTTATCTAAAACACAATAATTAAGATATTTTGTAAGTTACCAATTATTCTTTTGACATGAATTTTTTTCATGGCTTTTGAAAACTGAGTGTGCTTTTGCTTTGATTACTTACTATAATAACTAAGACTCAAGTTATAACATAGTGTCTGAAGGCATTATTAACCAATAGTAAGCATAAACCACTTAAATATTGGATTGAAACAATGTTTTAGCTCTATTATAGCTTACTTACAAACATTATTTACAGAACCTGTGTGTTTTCTGCTCAGCTTTACAGTTTTAGTGATTAATGTCACTAAGATAATAAATAAATATTTGAGGACATTTCACACAGCACCATCTAGCCCCAAACAAAGCAAAGCTTGTGCTAAGGGAACCAGACAGCTGACAGAATACTTAAACTTTTTTTAAGAAATACATACAGACAGAACAGACATCTATGTTAGTCCTAAGTGGGAATCGAACCAACACCTTTCAGCTCTTAAAGCAGAACTTTACCAAATTAGCTAACAGGACAGTTAAGAGATTTGCACACTTACTGCTAAAAAGACATATAAAGAGGTAACAGCTATGTAGATCTATAATACTATATATACCTACTAAAGAAACAGTACCTACTTGTACACCATCATATTTTATTGATACAAACTAATATAAAAAAAATACAATTTTGTAGTGCGGCTGTATATAGTAATCAAGATACTGAGGAATAATAGGTTTCACATTAACATGGTAATAGTCTTTTATTGCAGCCTTGACAAAAACTAATTTTCCAAAGATTTTCTGAATGATATGCTAAAGATTGGTATATTAAACTAGAACAAGTGCTACGGAATCGGATGGGCAATACAAAGTCATTACATAGATCAACATCCAGAAGAATAATTAGAACAATAATTCCTTGCAGTCACATGATATATGGGTGGGCACTGCAATCGCTATATATTGTAATTAACGCTCCTTCTAAAGACTAAATTACTGAAAATCCCAATTAGAATTTTCACAAGAGCTTTTCGAACAGTAGTTATTTAGTAAAATACGCCGGATAGCCCAATTATTGTGTGACATTACATGACATCAATAAAATTTGAGAATGGCAGAGTCAGGAACAATCTTACCAAAATGCAAGGCAATTATATTAATATCCACAACATACAGCACAAGCACCAGAAGAACCAACTAAATATTAATTCTAATTTGTATTTATAGAAAAAATCAACTCACAGGTCGAGAAAGGTGGAAAAGACGAACCGAGAATGGCGGAGATCGACAACTTATCACAAGACCAATGATAAAAATGAAGTCAGCTGACCTAAAGTCTCTGCCTCATTGTCTATGGTTACCATTTCATTGATTTTCTCTGTGCAGTATGTCATACATTTCAACTTGATTGGGCAATTTAAACTTTGTGCACTTCGAAATTACGATCTAATTTGGAATACTTATGATTTTGAGAAAAATCTCATTTAGTGGTGCTTACCTACATAGTATTTCTAATAACTTTCAAAAAACCATCTCAAAATTACTATCTGCCTTTAAAATTTACGTAGGGTTTACTTATTTCTGTTTGCCTACATACATTTTTTGTTAATATTACCAAAAAACACTTTATACTGGCAATTTCACAATGTATCACACCTCTATCACACTGTGTGCTGTCGAAAAAAAAAACTATTTGTCTATGTTAAACGAATGAATACATGATCTATAATATATAGTTTTATAACATCTGTAATATTGAATGAGATTGTTTTTAATCTGCTTTCGTTCACACACTCGTTCTGCTTTTTTGTCTAAGGTCAAGGGGAGTCGCTGGGTTGAATTTATTTATATTATCCCTCATAAAAATAATGAATTAAACAAAAGCTAAATGCAGTAATGTTTTCTGAATCACCGTAAACCAAAATTTTTAAATACACCGCGTGATTTCTCTCACACAAGCTTAGTTGCAACCTACTAGATGTATGTCAGTACGTTCAATAGACTTTGTCGAGAATTGCGAAATTTTGTGTTTTCTGCTGTTTTACAGGAATACTAAAGACATTCACCTGAGTAAATCTTTGTCGTGGTTCCTGAGACACGGAGCGATTCAAGATGGCTTTCAATTGAGGTAGGAAAGGTCGGAGAATGCAATAGATACCTACTTGTCTACTATTAACATATGTTTGTTTGGCTTTGGATAATATAAAGTTGATACGTGTACCTAAGTAATTGCAGTTGGAATTTGAGACAAACATATTTTGAAGACGCTATCTCACATGTAAAGCTAATATGTAGATCATTGTGTAGGTTTATTTTCCCTTGACGACTTTTAAGTAGAAATATATCAGTTGTGTTCATAGCATATGTAGTTGCCTAGTTACCGTGGCACCACAAAAAAGGTCAAAGCTATGTCATAAAGTTTAAGATATCCCAATATTACATAAACTCAAACATTTTGATGAAGCAAATAAAATATAGTGTTTTCATAGTTTAAGCAGAATACTTTAACTCTTCCCAGTTCTGTGTGTTTGTGTAACTTGATTTATGTCATATAAATGACGCTTCTTGTTGGTTAGTTGTGCAAATAAAAAGTACTACCTAACTACAGAGATCTCTGATTTTTTTTCTGAGCTTGTATGGGGTGAGATAGTCTGTTTTGTGTATAAGTACTAAAATTATATGTTCAATATAGATAACAAAATAAATCTCTTAAGTTAGTTAAAAAGATCTTAGTGTTTTTGTTGTAACTTATTCATTGTTGACTGTGATAGTTCCATAAAAAATGTATCTGATGACCCTGCAAGAGGCAACATTGGCCAATTTGTACACACTTCATTGTTCTGAAGTTCTCTTCTAGGTAGGTACATTGAATTTATTGATGAATAGTTTCATGTACAATTTAACATCTCTGCATTCTTACTATAGAAGGAAATATAGTTTTATCTACTAAATAATCATAAACACTTTGTTAATTAATTTTGTTTACCTCTCTTTTGAAGTACTGTGATTTAAGTCTTCCCAATAATGTTTCAGCCCAGAAGGATATATAGAAGTTATAAAACTTCTAAGCCATAAAACTTTCAAATGTAAATATACCTTGGCCGACATAGAAAGAGTAGTATTGAATAATGATAAACAGCGCTTCAAACTAAGGCGGCACCCTACAACTCAAGTACTGGATATTAAGGCCAACCAGGGCCATACCATTAGTGAAGTGTCTACTGCAGAATTGATTCCTATTTTAGAGGTACTGAAATATTCATTTTTTAACTATTACACTCCATTGCTAGTCCTATGAAAACTAAGCTTCTTCCATAATCTTTTGCTGGGGAACTCATAATCTGAGACATTATCTGTGTAACATTTTGTGTATGAATATTATCTATATTTATTTATACTTAGTGTATCTATACTTGCAGCCCACTTACAGTACAGTCATCCATGGAACATACCTAAAATGCTGGCCTCAGATTAAAGCAGATGGTCTATGTCGTATGAAACGGCAACATATTCATCTTGCCAAAGGTACCCTCGCTGATAAGACCATCATAAGCGGTCTCAGACGTAATGCACAAATCTACATCTATGTAGATCTAGCTAAAGCTCTCTCTGAAGGCATAAAGTTTTATGAATCTGAGAATGGGGTTATACTCACTAGTGGTAATGAGGAAGGATATTTAGAACCGAAATACTTTGTGAAAGTTGTCAAAACCAGATCAGGTATGTTTCCACATACATTTTAAGGTGTGTGTGTGCTCGATAATATGGCTTACAAAGATGACATATGAACTTTATTACTGTGTTAAATATGTAGTAATACTAGATTAATAACTATCTACATGACAATTATTTCTAAAAAGTCGCTTTCGCAAGCCTTATCGTCCGACACATGCATTTATTACTGTGACTCATAATATACTATAACTTATATCATGTATAGGCAAATATTACATATATATATATATATATATATGTATATTGTGTTATGTTGCCAACAAGTCATCAAATCTGGTCACAGTATCCATCTCGATACTCATGTAGTTTCATTTAAGAGTACAATGATTGTAGAATATTTGTTTATTATTGTGGCCGTCAAAATAAGTGATTAAATAAAATAGCTAGAAAGGTAGATAGAAACTCTTGATTGTGCACACCAAAAATGGAAAAAGAAAACAATTTTTTTTAATGAAACAGCTACAAAATAAAATTAAAAAAGAAAAGAAATAAATAAATGTTGAGTAGGTATGTACACACATGAAGAAAAGTTAGTAAAATTAAATATAACACTGGGACACCTTGATTAATGTTCTTCAAAAGTCAACAATACTTGTTTCGGCAGACCTGGCATCGTAACTGGTTCAGATAGCCATGATGTAATGATTCTTAAATTTTTATGCTTAGTGTTTTTTATTTTATTTTATTGCTTAAAGTTAAACATTGTTTCATTCATTACACATGTTTTAAAACTAACTACATAGTAATTTTATGAAATCGTTCAGACAAAATTATGGTCTGTATAGGGTTCTGTAGCTATATGAGCATATTCATAAATTAAAGTTTTAATATTTTTCATTAATAGTTAAATTCAAGTTCAAAATTTATTTATTTATAAATATATGTTGAATACCTATGTCTACTGTTAATTTTATCCTTATAATAATTTAAGATTGCATAACCCCATAAAATAATAATTGTCTACATATAAATCGCCAGTAATCGCATTACTTGACGAAAGCTAATAAAATAATATTTGGAGACAAAATTCTTTGTATGTAGTAACAGAGACCAGTGAGAATAAGATATTTTTAACTTTCGTAATAGTCCGAATACAAGATATGATTTGAAATAATTATAAACCAATGTACCACAATACATATATTTAATTTTTGTTAAAAATGGAACTTCAGGCTACAGGCTTCAGGCTTGTCGTTGTTTTTATTTCTCCTTATTTTAGAGACAAGACAAAAGTATCACAGTATTACCGTCTTACAATTTAGACTTTGTGCTATTTCGGGGAATCCCCTAACAATGCCTGTGTCTGATGACAAAACCAAAGTAAAACTATAAAACTAGTTTGTATTGTGGTTTTTACCGCTAGATTCAATGATGTCATTAGTTTACGATAACGCTCCAATTAGTTGTGATGTGAAGTAATAATTGTATCAAATAAGTTTAAATATTGTGTTTTGTCTGCTGAATATTCAAGTTAATTTTGAAAGATTACATAGAGTTAAAAAAAAATATACCGCCAATTACTTTGAAGGTCAGTTCTAATTTTTTAATGTAATTCTTGAAATAATAAACATAGACAAGCTTTAGAATGCTATACTATGGAAGCAAACCCATAGCCTCGCTCCGGTACATGAAGTACCTACTTGTGGGTAGCAGGGCCGCGTGCGGGCGCTCGCTTGCTCTATCACGATGATTTGTCATTGTTATGATACCTGGTAATTCTTAATTAGAGTTGAAGAGGAACCGAACCAACCCTCGGTAAGGTTTAATGGTGTGTGTTATATTCACTAAGAAAAATTGTAATTAAATATAAAACAAATTTAAAAACGAAACTGGGTTGGGTCGGTTAGATGCTGGTAGTGAAAATGCACCAAACAACACCCCAAGTGGGACGGCAGTGCAGGACTTATCGCTTATCGCCCGCACTTTGAATAAAGATAAGAATGCTTTAGAAACAACGTTGGTCTATTACTCTTAATTGATGCTGTTAAATAATCACTAGCACAAACATTAACAATAGTTACTAAGTGTATAATTAGATAACGCCCTATATTTATGCCCTTTGTATTTATTTCGTTGCCGTTAGTACTGTCAAGACGCTATTATCGTTGTGTTAATTTTTCATTTCATATTGACATCATTGACAGCCCTTTGGTTCGCGCAGGGCATAAGCCTTCTTTTGGTCTTCCGTTCTTATTGTATTCATAGTTGTGTGCTTTGATGCTGATTTGCAGGCGAGCAGCTGCATCCGTAAGCTATGGACACGGTGGCTGCTGCCGCGCCTCCGGCCCAATGCAGCGCCTTATCGGCACAGGCGACGCCAAAAAGGAACACAGCATCACAACCCGCGCCTCAGAACATCGCCATTACGATGCAAAATTCGCTGGAAGGAGTAATAGCGTCCACGCCTAAAGATATTGGGACAGCTGCACAAAACTCGATAGAAAAAGCAACCGCGGCGTCCCCGCAAGCGGCGACAAGAAGCACAAAGTTCGTAGCCCTAAAATCGCTAGAGGAAGCTTTAACGCTTGGAAATCATATCCAAAAATCTATGGAACTGAAATCGACTAATGAATCTCCATCTCAAGCCAACCGACTAATTCAACCTATGCTTTCTCAGCCTATTAATATCCAAGCGGCTGCACAGGATTCATTCAACATCACATTAGCTCAAAACTCCATAAAGAGAACAAAGTACCCGCAAACCGTACCGACTACTCATCAGCCAGTAAATACAATAATAGTTACACCGCAAGGGAGCTGGCAGAATATGGCGGTGCCGGTACCACAGCCGCAACAAACACTACCGGCTGTCCAAGACTTCCTCAAGATGGCGTTCGAAACAGTCCAGCGGTCGAGGCAAACCGTTGTGGAAGCTGCAAAGAACAGCCTGCAAACCACAACCAACCAACCGGCGTCTGCAGTACAGCACCCACCGACTTCAATAGCTCCACCATTATCACCACAAACTGATCTACCGGCTCCTTTTCAATCTCAGCCTCAATCAGTCCAGAACTCGTCGAAACCGCGATCCGCGTCCTTGCCAAATAACGCATATGAAAAAGTATCCTCGGGTAAAAGCACAGAGACATCTGCCAGTCTCGACCAAACACCCAGCACGAGTGAAATAACGAAAGCGCCGATAAATCAAACCGGAGCGACTTTTAAGAGTCAATCTTACCCAGGATATACATTCTACAACACAAGTCGACATAATCCGAAACAGGTACTTTCCTCTCCCAAACGGACTGTCCTTGTTGCCAAACGACAGAATCCTGCAAACACAGAAACTGGAAACTCTGTAGACAATTCCACTATTGAAACATTGGTAGTACAGGTAACGCAACAAGATCAAAACTCAAATACATCACAAAAGAAAAATACTGGTGCAAAAGACAGTCCTGAAACACATGATTCCTCTCGAGTGGCGCAGACGTACAGGGAATTTAAGGAGCGCAGTGCGAACGGTACCCATTCCGCGCACTCTTTGAAGGGAACTCAGAACGCACAGAACACCAACTCAAACCGCAACTGGCGCCGTCTTAAAACAAATGACGACAATGTGCAAGAAATAGACCCTAAAAGAAGAGTGCTGGTGTCAGGTGAGAAGCTCTTCATTTATTTAATAATATAATAATTTATTGGCCTAAATCTTAAGACTAAGGAGTATACATAAATATAAAACTATCATAAACTACTTAATCTAATCTATCTAATACCTTTAAACGAGCAATTCTTGTGTATATATATATATATATAATCTGAATCTCGGAAACGGCTCCAACGATTTTCATGAAATTTAGTATGCAGGGGGTTTCGGGGGCGATAAATCGATCTAGCTAGGTTTCATTTTCAGAAAACGTCGATTTATCCCTGTTTTCAGCCGAGCAAAGCTCGGTCATCCAGGTACTAAAAACTAAAATAACAATATCAATAGTCCGTGGTGGGTACCCTGAACCTCACACTAGGGGAGTCCTGTAAACTCCTTTTTTTTCTTATGTAAAAGTGATGAGACGAATGAGAAGTTCTCCTGATGGTAAGAGATAATGCATGTCCATGACCATGTAGTGCAGTAGACATGCAGTGATACACAGAACTTTGACTAGTAAAACAAAGTACAGGGCATTTCTGCTTTGGCGTTCATTACTTTGAGACTTGATGGTTAGTCTCAACAGCTCTGTAATTTAAACCAGAACACAGTAATTTACACACTACTGCTTGGCAGCAGAATATGTGGTACTATGGCGGTTAACGAAGTAATTCTAGAGGGTATTACCACTACACGCCGCCAGATGTCGTCAAATTAAATAGTAATGTTTTGTGACACTTGACGACATCTTGTGCATAGCACGTCAGGCGATTTTCAAAATTACCATTATTATTTTACTTTATTTTATAGCTTTTATTTTGGATTTTCTCTATTATTTATCCTTTTAAACCTTCCCTGAACTATAACGAAGAAAACAAAACACAATATAATAAAATCAGTCAAGCCGTTTTTAAGTTTTAGCGAGACTAACGCACGGCGATTCATTTTATATAAAGAGAAAAAAGAAAAGATAAGAAGATAACTCTTCTCAAGAAAATTCAAACGTGTAGTAAGACCACTAGTAACTAGTACCATAAGAAATAAATATCCCAAAAACTACACGATAAAACTTAATACATATCATGTCCTTACAGATCAATTGATCGTATATGTTTTTTTTTTTTTAATGTTAATCAGGCTTGGTGTTTGACCATATCTCACCTGATGTTAAAGTGACGGTGTGCTCGAAGTTGGTAATAATAAGTAAGTTAAGTGGTAAGTATGGTAAAGTATGTGCTTTACCATACTTTCCTATGGTAAAGCACACCTAGCCTGGAATGGTACTGGCACTCAAGTGAGGCTGAACACACCGTTAGATGCTTGGCGGCCGATTTTCAACTTGAGGGTGGTAGCTAGCCAGCCGAGAACTAGAAAGTACTCTACTATCAAGCTCATTGTTGGGGTTTGAACCCACGCCCTTCGGCATGCGAACCGACCGCGCTAACCACTAAGCTATCATCGCTACAAAGTGGTTTTGTGGTCCTCACGATCCTTTGCATTTACGTCTTTGTGATCAAAATTTAATGTATAATTTATTAAATTCTAGGTTTTCCCGCATACACGCAATCTCAAGACCTTACTAGAGTGCTAACAAGGTTTGGCAGATGTCAAGTTGACAGCTGTCGGAACAGACTCGCCGTCGTGACGTTTGACAGCGAGGCGGAGGCCAAAAGTGCTATCATGGCCACAGATGATATAAACATCTATGGAGAGTTTCTTGAGATCAAGCCTTACACTAACCCCCGGCATGTGGACGAACTCTACAGGGCGTATAAGAAAGTTATATCGACGCAGAAATGTAAGGAAAAAGAAAACGATATTAAATAGCCATACTTTACTGTCATCTAATCTATTTAATTTCGTTATTAGAAAAAAAAAAACATTTTTACATTTTCACCATACACTTAGGTATATTTTTTTTTGGAAATAAACGAAATATACACTTTGAATACTCAAAATGAGCTTCCGCAAAGTAACGCCTGATTCAACCAATTACATTTTCACCATCTCGGAAAATCTCAAGACAAGTCTTTAATTAGCGTGTTCTACCTTTTTTTTTAATGTAACTGTAATGAGATGAACGAGATGCTCTCCTGATGTTAAGAGATAATGCCTGTCCATGACCACTGCAGCGATACACAGAACTTTGAGTAGTAAAATAAAGTCCAAGGCATCGCTGCCTTGGCACTCATTACTTTGGGACTAGATGGTTAGTCTCAATAGCCATGTAATTTCGCTAGCTGCAGTAAACCGGAACACAGTAATGTTTACACACTACTGCTTGGCGGCAGAATATCTACCTATCATGACATGTTGAGCCGATTCACAGCGAGATTGGTCCTGAAGTTCAAAGTTGCTCAGCGAGCTATGGAAAGGTCTATGCTTGGCATTTCTCTGAGGGATCATATCTGGAATGAAGTAATTTGTCAGAGAACTAAAGTAACAAACATAGCTGAGCGTATTAGCAAGCTGAAGTGGCAATGGGTTGTACATATCCGTTGCTGTGCCGATAACCGTTGGGATAGACGTGGTCTAGTGGATACCACGAATTGGCAAATATAGCGTAGGATGCTGTGAGAGTCGATGGTGTGACGATATATGTACGTAGGATAGCTGGCGGTGGACGGAAACGCAAAGTCGAAAATCAGGTTGTGTGGCGTGTCTTGGGAGAGGGAGAGGCCTATGTCCAGCAATGGACTTCGATAAGCAGATGATGATCGCTGCCACAAACACATAAAACAATTACTTTTCGGTTGAGTACAGAAATCGCGTATGAAACTGCTTGACGCAACCGTATGACTTTTTCTATTCGTTTTTTGTTTCATTTTAAAAATAAACGGTTGCTTTTTTAACGAGTGTAGTTTTGACCACCAAATCGCCTGATGGTAAGCAATGATGTGGTCGATGATGAATCTGAAGATACATATTTATCCTTAAAAAAGTTTGTCTGTTTGTATTGCAGGTGACGACATAACGATGCCGAACAAAATCGACCTGTCAGGAGACTTCTACCAACAGCTGGACAATGTTCAGAACGTGATCCGGCTGACTCAGGAGCAGGTGCAGGCTGTCACCAACCTCTACGTGGACCTCGAGATGGTGCTCCGGAAAGAGTGGCCAGGTTTACATCTTTTTTCACCGTTTTTTCACAAAATAAGTATACAGAAAGATCAGTGGAACAAAATAAAAATGTTCGCTTATAGGTAAAATCTATGTACCTACTTTATCGACCGTCCTCTTTGAACGCGAAATTAAAACATAGGTACTACTAACACCAGTGGCTTCGCGCTAAAGGGCTAGGCGCCCTCAAGCTCAGGGGCTCACCCTCTAACCCTGACCACCAAGCAAGCCGCACTTGCTTTAATTTCTTCCATCTTTAAGATGGAAATCTTAGTCAGGTAGAAGCCAGTGCACTATGTTATTTCAAACTTATGTACTACTAGCTGCGTCCCGCAGTTTTACCCGCGTGGTGATGGATGATGATGATGAGAGTATCCTATGTTTTATTCCAGGGCCATCTACATGCAAAATTCCATCCAGATACGTTCAGTTGTTCTGGCGTGATTGACTAACAAACATCCATCCATCCATCCAAACTTTCACAATATTTATGATATTAGTAGGATACCGTCCAGACCAATTAAATCATTGTACGTCTTATCCCGGGGCGGCGGGCGGCGGCGCGGTGCTAGTATATCATATGATGGACTTTTCCATATAATTTTATGGTCAATTTCTATATTTTGTTTTGTGTGTCCGCAGGTTGCGTGGCGATTCCGTTCGGCTCGATCCCGACGGGTCTGGGCATCAAGTCGTCGGACGCGGACTGCTACGTGGAGCTGCCGGCGGCGGTGGCGCAGCGCGCCCGCGGCGCCGGCTTCGTGCCGCGTGCGCGCCGCCTGCTCGCCCGCTACCCCGCCGTGTTCACGCACCTGGTGGCCATCCCTCGCGCCAACACCCCCATCGTCAAGTTCCGCCATGTGCCTTCCGGGTTCCACTGCGACGTCAGCGCCAAGACGCCGCTCGGCGCGCAGAACTCCAAGCTGATCAAACTGCTGATAGAACACGACCCGAGGCTGGCGCCCGTCGCGGTTCTGCTCAAGTACTGGGCCAAGGTGCACGAGCTGTCCGGCACGGGACGGCTGACCAACTACGCGCTCACCATGATGGTGATATTCTACCTGCAGCAGCCGGCCGTCGCTCTCGTACCGCCGGTGGAGAGGTTGCAGCGCGACGCCGCCACGCGCTACATCGTCGACCACTGGAATGCTGGATTTTCCACGCGAAACCTGCCCGGCCCGCCCAACTCGATCGCGATACCCGACTTGCTAGGAGGCTTTTTTGAGTTCTACGCGAGTTTTGACTTCGAGAAACTGATCGTGTGCCCATACCTCGGTACTGCGGTGTTGAAGAGCGCGTTCGAGGCTCCTCACACGTTGCCGCTGGAGTTCGCACGGTACGTGGGCAACGTGCGGGACAACCTCGCCGGCCCGCTCCGGCACGCGACGCCGTTCTGCGTGCAGGACCCCTTCGAGCAGAGCCATAACGTCGCGTCCGCCGTCTGCGTGAAACTCGCGGCCGAAATCATGGCGTATCTAAAGTTCGCCGCGGATGCGTACGCCGCTGATCGCGTCAACGGCTGCCGGAACTTCCTCCGCACGATTCTATTGACTCGACCGAAGTTGAGAGTCGAGCGAGTGACTCCGTCTACAAACATCGCCCTCATCCCGCGCGTGCGAGGGTACATCACCGACCCGGACTGGCGCGG
This sequence comes from Biston stratarius, assembly GCA_950106695.1. NCBI lineage: Eukaryota > Metazoa > Arthropoda > Insecta > Lepidoptera > Geometridae > Biston > Biston stratarius. The sequence goes on from OX467106.1 coordinate 13,357,717, forward strand.
TACACTGCGAGAAATCATTCTGGAAATTATTTTCGAGAAGATGCTCAAACTGTCGCTGAAACGAGACGAGAAAGAGGGGAAGAAGGAGCGCTCCCGACGGCAATTTAAAGTCGACAGAGAGAGGTATTCAGGCTCGGCGTCGAAGCCCGTGTGGCGGCGGAAGAAAGTGCATAACCATGTCGCGCCGAACGAAACGCCGGAACAGTTCGTGACGCGGCAGGTAGCAGTCACGGAGGAAATTCTCGGCGGGGCGACCGCGACCCCCCTCCAGTTCGAAATAGAGCTGTGGTTCCGCGACGAGCCGAGAAACTGCAGCCTCGGCTTCAAAATGCTCGATGGACACATAGACGCATTCAGACAGTTCGTGATGTTCCTCCACACGACGATGCTGGACTGGTTCAGGATACTACTGAAGCCTTATTTGGCGCCTTTGAAAGAGGATGCAAATCAAGCGTTGCTGGCAGACGCTGCGGAGCGTGCGGCCGCGAAGATAGAATGCTCCATCAAGTACGAACGCGAGCCCCCGCGACCGCCTTCGCCCCCGCAGTTGGTTACCGACCAAACCGCCATCATTCGAGACTTGAACGCTGTCACCCTCGACTCTGAGGAACAACCTCACTCTACCAGCGTGCAAAAAACATCGAGCACGTGAACTCCATATAAGTCGGCTGTTTGCTCGCAATAAAAACTCGTGGACCGTGACATGTCGCCTCCGTAGGGTATTCATATAATAGTAATAATCAAACTGTAATTTCGATCCCTCGTGAGAAAATCGTTTGTTTGAACAATGAAACTCTTTTTATATCGTATTTAGTTTAGATGACTATTAATAATAAGTGAATGAATGTAAAATAATGCACGTTTGTAGCTATTCGCATTATTGTTTCTCTTGATTGCTATTTTCTTACACAAAATGTTGGAATGGGGGTTAGGAGTACATACAATTGTATTTTATTTTAAGTGACGTCAATCAATAACATTTATTTTTTGTAGTAAATGTTGTATTTTATTGGTCTATAAACTTCCTGCACGGCTTGCGACTGGCACCACGAAGTGACGTCGTAGTCTTACTCCTATAACACCGAGAGCGAGTTCCCAACTGAGGTAACAAAAGCTTCGTTAGGTACCTACTCATAGGAATTCAAAATCCAGCGACTGAACTCTAGAAACTTGATGTTTTTCTACTGGCAGTTTGAACATGGTCAAATTGATAGCCTAAGCTTTGACCCTTGCTTGTCCTTTCTATGTACACCTGCGACTCTCCACATGGATGATCAGAGGGGTAAGCATAAGGTATATCAAAGTACCGACTTTCTGTACTTTGAAAAACCTTATGCTAACCCCTCTTATTTTCTTTCTCTCTTTTATAATTTCGAGTTTTTTTTTTTTTCAAATAAATTGTTCGTGATGGAATTCCGCAATCGATTGAAATAACGCCTTAAAAATAAAAATTGTGGGCAATTTTTGCTCACCTGACGTCATATTTTATAGAAAATTAATAGCAAGTACCTACCTACATTACCTACTACACGAAAACTTTAACATATGTAGATATACCTACCTATACTTATTTATTATATTACATTACACACACACACACACACTAGATTAGAAGACATCATTAACACAATGCCGTCCGTTTTACTTGCGTCTTCATGCTAGATGTCAACTGTCAAAATGGGCTTTAAGTGGCCCGACTATAGTTATTGTCAGCAACTACGATAAATCACAACGCCAACGTCGGCGCGCGAAGTACTCACGATAACCCGAAAGAGAGTGTCTACGGACACGTCGGTGCCGGTGCTCAAGGAACGCCGCCCGCCGGGCGGCCGGATGAAAACTACGGATATAGACGGATAGTTACCTTCGTTATCTATCTATATCTTTATTCTTGTATATATATATATATATATAATGTGGATCTCGGAAACGGCTCCAACGATTTTCATGAAATTTAGTATGCAGGGGGTTTCGGGGGCGATAAATCGATCTAGCTAGGTTTCATTTTTAGAAAACGTCGTTTTATCCGTGTTTTCACCCGAGCAAAGCTCGGTCATCCAGGTACTAATTTATTATAAGCTGAGTAAGGTCACAGATTACTAAATAGTTACTGCGTAAGTAGTGGCAATATTTTATTTTATTTTGTGGTCCACCCCAGCATCAGTTGGAAGCTCGGTTCTTGAAGTTGTTGACAAGTACATTTACCTAGGACAAGCAGTCCAACTTCAATAAAGAGGTCAGTCGTCGAATCCAACTCACTAGGCAGCATTCGGAAAACTGCGCACGTTTTTTCCTCTGATATACCTCAGGGCCTCAAGTCGAAAGTCTTCGACTAGTGTGTGTTACCAGTGATGATTTATGGTGATACTAAAGAAACGAAAATTCAAATTGAGAAAATAATTTACTTACAAATAAACTCACTGGTAACAAGGATATTTTACCAACTGACAGTCTAGACTTTTTTTATATTAGTATTTGTAACACCTGTAACAATTAATAATTCACCAAAATTAACCTTTAAACCCTTGATGTCTCCGCCATTGCCCATAGTATTTTTTCGCGTGTTCTTTGCGTAAATACCTCTGGTTTTTATGGATGCCTCCGTTTCTGTATCCGAAGTTAGGCTTACCCTTTTTAGGTATCTTTGATTCATTAGGCACATTCATAGCGAAAAGTTCTTTTAAGAAATCGTCACACGATTTTTCATGAAATATTTTGAAAGCAAGCGCTATATGGGCTTGAATCTTGATAAATAATTTCGGAAACACTGCCACTGAACAATTTCTGCTGTGTTCAAATGGATCTTGGATACACAAGGCCGTGTCTAACTTAATCACATTGCACTGCTTTTCGTTAACCTTTCTTTTGTACAAACTATATTCAATCGGCAGATTATTTACGTCTCCCAGGAGTTGTTTGTCCAGAGGATGGCCTAAATACGGCGATATTACTAATTGGGTGAAGTCAAAACTCTTGTAGTAGTCAAAAAAGCCCCCCAATAACTCATAGAGAGATTGAACATTGTCTGATATATATTCAAAGTCATCATTGAATGCTGTGTTCCAATTATCCACCCATAGAGATACGGCACACTGTTGCAACTCTGCAACCGATGGCAGAACAGATTTCACTTGCAAGTAGAATATGACCATCATGGTCAAAGCATAGTTTGGCATAAGGTTTGTCCCAGTAAAATTGTACACTTTTGACCAATACTTTAGTATTATAGCTAAATTCAAGGCCCTCGAATCCAGGTTTAATAGAAATGCTATTAGTTTACTGTTTCTGACACCACCCAAACTACTGAAATTAATATCACAATTAAATCCTGTCTTCACATGAACAAACTTTAATATGGGCACTTTGGCTGTGGTGATTGCAAATGTCTGTGTGAATCTTGATTTATCTCTGTTGAGCACATTTTTAGCACATATAACTGGGTTATCCACTGTGTAGTAGTGTGGTATCTGTATGTAACAATCTATGTCGCTCGTTTTGATTCCAAGTCCAGTGATTATGGAGCCAAACGGATGTACTTGTGCTCCTGAAAATGAAAGATGGAAGTATTAGAAAATTGAGTAGTTAAGTATTTTCTTTTTGAAATGATTGTGTTATGGGTAGATACATTTCTGACAAGGGTGAGACAAGTGTGTGGCAGTACAAGTAGTAATATACCAAAATATAGGAGAGATGATATTGCAGATATAAAGAGTGTAGTATTTCAGTACTGTTGGACTTGCATGCCATGCTCACTCACCCACATCTAATTGTCACTGTAACATGACACAAAATCAACTAAGAAACGTCTTTTATTGTTGATAACGAGATAAACTAGAACAGCTGCTATCCTAATTGTGGATATACTTTCGAAAAGCGCACACACACAAAAAGTGGGAAAAGGGGAAAGTTAAAACAAGAAAAGAGGTTCTTCTTCGATTTTTATATTTAAAATGGTGTTTGCGCCTATTTTCGATTCTTATATATTTATAATCATAATTAAGAAAGTCAAAATACATTATTTATTTATTATACCAAGTTTCGGATCAATCAGCGCTATGCACTTCTAGGAAGTACACCCTTAAGTGCTATAGCACAATTTAATTCTAAGCTCTCTAGTAGTAAGCAAAGCAGTGTGTACACTATACAGGGCTATAAGCTTGGGGTGTACTAAAATGAAAAGGGGACATAGTATTCATTATTATGAACTACTTTTACTATGGGATCAACCCCCTTTTTTGCCTGGAGGAAATACTTTACAGATATCACCGGTCTCGGAGGTGGCAGGGTTATGTTGGACTCTACATCAGAGTGACAGCCTACCCACAAAAAAACCTGGGGGCTTCCGTCTCAGAGCCTCAAGCCGGAGTAGCGGGCATGCAGGTTCATTTATTCACTAAATTAGACCAACCCTGCAATCGCGAAAAAAATAGATATTCCATAGACCTATGTATGTATGTAGTCAAGAATCAACAACCCTTTTTCTACACAACAGGTTTTATGCCTGAATGTCTGAGTGTCCTTAGCAACTTGTCCGTAATGATGATTATAATGACCACTTTTCAGCTCCACATCTCAAGTAATAGTTATAGTTTAGTCTTTAGTAGGTAGTTTCATGTAGAATGGTTTACCTGGCCAAATGTAACTTATAGCACGAGTCACATCATTCAGCAAGTATCGTAGGTTCTCCACTTCACTCCGAGTCAGGCGAATATGGGCCAACAACCCCTCTACTTGCTTGTTAAAATCTCCATCAAAGGAAAGTAAGTTGGTGTCCAGAAAGTCATCTGAAATTTTGAAGATTATTAGAGCCACTGTGTTTATCCTATCTATTAATCTAACTAAAACTATCTATTACTGTCTGATACACAAATAATTCAAAATGTACAGTTCTGACATATTGCAGTGGGATTAACTAATTCTCTCAAATAAGCTGTAGGCAACCAAAACATGTATGTCATAAGACGAAAACAAAGTTACTAAATATTTTCATGTAATATAAATCAGGTCATGTAGGCCAGGAGCGACAAGCGTGTGAATTATTTCTACATTATAATTAGGAGCTTCAACTTGGCTTGCGCATGAATCGAATAACCCACCCAGTTAGGTTAGGGTTGCGAGTGGGCTAGCAGAGCTTGTGGACAAGCAAGTGGGGGACATCTGGAACAATCATCACAAACCAACACAACATATTCATGGGAAATTAATATATACAAATTTAATAAGTTGCTGTTGTTGCTTATGAAGTTGAATGTCCCTATATCCTATATCAAAACATCTAGGGAAAATGTTGAGCTTATGTTATAAAACAATTAGCCAGGTTAGGTTAATAAATTTTAAAGTTTGCGAAATACTTTACCCTCCGCTGAACCCATAATTATTCACAAACTTTATGATTTCCTATATCTGTCTTATGCTTTATCATAGTGTTGATGTCCGTGAAAGATTTTAATTGTTAAAAGAAAAACACTACATTCACAACACAAGTAACGAAAACAAAGGTAAATAAAAAAAAAAAAATGTGAACTCAGAGGAGGTTTTTGATCTGAGCAGAGATTTTTTTTTTCTCCTTCTTCTTGGCATCGCACTCTGTGCATTCTGCCAGTTTCAATGTTAATATATTTTGTGAGTAGTCTTCATTTTTCAGCTTCTTTATTATCTATAGTTACAGTCAAAGTCTAGTCTTGATTAAGTTCAGTCAGTCCCAGTCCAAATCAAGTCATGCCTTAGTAAAGTAGTGGCGACTTTACTATAAGCTTCTGTATGGAGTTTTGGAAGCAACACGAAAAGTCATGTTTAACCACATTATATCATTCTCCCACACTCGCGCTTGCAATTCACTTTATAAATTAAAACACCACAATTTTTATGCATAAAAACTCGAAAAAACACTAGTTTTGGAAAAAAATACAATGGGGCGACACGACGCTCACGGTGGTCCCGCCAAAACCAAGCAGAGGAGATTGTGAACGGTGAACATCTGCTTTTCTATTTTTGGCGTCGCACTTTATGTATTTTCCAGTGTCTTGTGCGTCCTATATCATCAAGCATTTAATAAAATAAGGTAAATACCTGATTCATAGTTAACGGAATAAAAGTAAGTCAAGGTTGAGTCCGGTCATACCCTAGTAAATTAGTTCAGACTTTAAAAAAAAGTTTCGATGGTGTTTTGACGAAAAGTCATGTTTGTTCTCATTATTATCTCTTTTTCACACTCACGCAATAAAAACACGAGTTTTGGCTACAATGGCTACATGATTTTTTCGCGTTCCTGCCAAAACTCCGCCAGTCACTCTCAGTCTCAGATGAAACACTACTCTTCTCTCTACTACTATGTAATCTTCTGTTTGATCTGAGTAATCTTCTGAGCTCTCAGTGCCTGTCAGTCTCTCAGTTCTGAGCTCTCGTAGTGTTTGATCTGAGGAGCTCTCAGTAGTCTCAGTGGCGTGTTGAACGTCAAACTCTGACAGTACTTCTTCATTATTTTTTATTGCACTTTGTGCAATATAAAAAACACAAAGTGTGAATCTAAAAATAATGAAGAAGAAGTACTCAGTGTCTCAGTCAGTATTTGACGTTCATTCAACACGCCACTGAGACCATGAAGCTATAGCTTCATGACTGGGACTGACTGGCGGACAGTAAATCCAATAAAATAAGTCTGAGTGAAACATTTTTATTTTTGCGAATGTATGCCACATTTCGCAAAAATAGAAAAGTGGAGAGTTACAAGCGCGAGAGTGAGAAAGTAATATAATACGGTGAAACATAACTTTTCATTTGGATTCCAAAACATCTCAGATCAAAAACTACAAAACATCATCGAAGCTTATATTATAGTAAAGTGGCCACTTTACTAAAGTATAACTAGATTCAACCGGCACGGACTAAACTTGACCAAGACTGGACTTTGACTGTAACTAAATATGTTAGACATGGGCATCAATCAGGACTTTGCAATCAGCATCCATTTGCCGAAAAATTATTTAAAAAAAAGTTTATTTGAAATTGACACTTTTATTTTTGTTTATTCCTTTTCTGAATTGATTTATTTGTAATTTGTATATATGTGCAATGGCTTGGCTCTAAGTATGGCGACGAAGTATCATATATCGCTATAGGTATCAGCTATTTGCAGTATCTGCTCTTTAAAGTAAAATCTTTCCGGGAATGCGTCATGGGTCGTTTTGTACAGTGGTGCCTAATAAGTTCCTATTCGGACTAAGATGTTTGTAATTATACAAAACAAAAAAACATATTGCTCAAACATCTTCAGAACTATAATGTAAGTACTAACTTTATTTTAGGCACTAAATTGCACTACTGCTCTTCACCTACCATTAATTAAGATGGTCACTCGAGCTTGACACCTTCTACAGTAATGGACTACAAAAAAATAATAATAAAGTCATATGTTGATTCCAAGTTAGCCCACCCAGAAAAAAATTTGTTCCTATGTGGTTGCTTCAATATGTATTTATTAATTATATTTAATAATACGCACATACTACATTCTTTTCCAGTTCCAACTAAGTATACCTAATCTTAACATGGCTCATAAAACAAACAAGCGAAACATCAATAGTAAATTTGGAAACGATGGAAAATCAAGGCAGATTATGTCAGAAAATCTACCTAAAAAGTGGAATCTCTTTAACCAAGCTCATGAGTATGCAAAATCATATAATTACAAATATTGCTGGTGTGCTTCTGGTAACATTTATTTGAGAAAGAATGATTGGGTTTCGCCCACTGTGGTTAATTCAAAAGCAGATCTTGAAAAACTGAAAAATGGTCAGTGCATACTTTCTCACTCTACTTCTCATATTTAACTGTTTTTAAACAAACTACAATATAAAAAAAAATGTACAGCTTTAAATACATGATTCTTCCATCTTGTTCACAAGCCAGACAGATGTCTCGGTTTGCCTTGTAAGGCCAGCATAGTTTACTACATCAGATTGCTTTAGCAGATACAGCATGCGAGGCTGAAAATTGTGCATACAAATACAAATATTTTATTGATAACACCAATGTTACAAGTTAATTCCGTAATATCATTACATTTTATCATTCATTACATTTAGAACACTGATTACATGTCAATGAATTAAAAACAAAATGTCAAAGTATACAAGCATGTCAATATAAGAATACTGTCAATATAAGAATACTGTCAATACAAAAATACTGCCAATATAAAATATGGTAATATAAATCTATGTCATATCTCACAAGTGAATCCGAGTGATGCTCATTTTGGCTCTATTAGTCTGGATCAAGGTATTGACATTAAAGATAAATTATTCATTTAAATTAAAATTTTAAAAGGTTACAATTTTATAATGGACATCAAATTTCAGCTGATCTTCTGGACACAAGCTTATTAACCTTCGAAGGATGTTTTGAGCAGCAAGTTGAGAAGATATTGGGTGCCATTTGTTTGACTCAGAGAGATGTTGATAACCTGCAGTCTTTGCTAGAAGACTTGACCAATGCTTTGTTTTACATCTGGCCAGGTATGCTGTGTTTTATGATATGTCACTTAATAATCTGGCTTTAAGGTCTAAATATGTTTGTCTTCACACATGTTACAATGATATCAGTAACAGTGTGGATGTTTTCTCTGGCTCCTTGCAAACAAGTAATATGTTATCAAGCTGTGTATGTGTGTAACTGGTGCATGAATTTGAACATTACTCTTTGTAATGTGTGTTTACCTTTCAATATGTGTGGTGTTGCCGTACCTTCATCCTACTGATATTATAAATGTGAAATTTTGTGAGGATGGATGGATGTCACTCAATCACGCAAAAATGGCTGAACGGTTTTGGATGAAATATGGTACACATATAGTTTATGGTCTAGATTACATATAGGATAGGATACTACAAACTGAACAAAGTTTTTGTTAAATTCCACACAGACGAAGCTGTGGCTTCCTGCTAGTAAATAGGTAAATAAATGTTGATTTGTGACATATAGTTCTCATTTTCACTGCCTTCTGGCAGTCAAACTCTGACCAAACGCTGTACCGCTTAGTGCACACTTCTGTACAAACATTAATATGATTTTTCTCACCTTTCAGGTTGCAGAGTTTACCCCTTCGGTTCAGTAGTGACGGGCCTTGCTATCAAAACAAGCGATTTAGACTGTTACGTCGATCTACCACCTGAGTACACAGTGCAGAATCCAGTTATTCGTGTCAGAAATTTACTTAAACAAGACACCTCGAGATTCACAAAGATATTTGCAATCACTAGAGCTCGAGTACCCATATTGAAGTTTGTTCATGTACCGACCGGGTTTAGCTGTGATGTTAATTTTAGTAATTTAAATGGTGTTAGGAATAGTAAACTGATAAAGTTTCTGTTAGGTTTGGATTCAAGGGCTTGGCGTTTAACAGTGATACTTAAGTATTGGTCAAAAGTATATAATTTTACTGGGACAAATTATTTGCCAAACTATGCTCTAGTGCTGATGGTCATATTCTATTTGCAAGTAAAGTCTGTTTTGCCATCGGTTTTAAAGCTACAGCAGCACACGCCAGGCCAATGGGTGAATGTTTGGAATACAGCTTTCAACGATGAGTTTGTTCACACAGCAGACAATACTGAATCTCTATATGAATTATTGGGTGGTTTCTTTGAATTTTATAAAAATTTCAACTATGCACAATTTGTAATATCGCCGTTTCTGGGACGTCCAGTAAAGAAAGAACAGTTGAAGGATACCAGAGCTCTCTCGTTAGGGTTTCGTTTGTACTTACATAATGTATTGGGACAAAAATGTACCTTAATCAGGTCAGATACAGCAATATGCATTCAAGACCCTTTCGATCACAGTAGAAATTGTGCTGTTGCTGTTGCTCCGAAATTGTTAAACATAATTCTAGGTCACATCACAATCGTTCACAGAATGTTTTACGAAATGCCACGCAGTGGTTTCTTGAGTAAGCTATTCACTCATAAACTGGTATACGAGCCTATAGAATCGACCCAGTGTAGTAGATTAGTGTGCGAGTCTGCGGAATCAACTTTGCCTATGCAACGAAAGCCAAATAACACATGGGATGTCTCAGACATAGAAGAAGAACTGAATCGTTTATATAATGTGCAAGGCACATCAAATACGACACCAGCTCGATGGCGTGGCACAGCGCAGATGGGGTATCAATATGATAGAAGATTCACAGCATATCCCAACCAGACTGTCAATTCTAAGCCTTTCACATCAGAAAATAATGAGAGTGGGTTGTATTTCTGGTTGTTTGTTATTTGTTGTTTTTTCGTCTGGCTACAGTCACAGAAATAGGTACTGTTGAGCTTCAACTGGAAATACCATATAGTGGATTTGATCGGATTTTAAAGGGAGCAGTTGCGCTGCCGTCTAGTATTTTTTTTTTTACGAATATTTTGTTGATCTATTATTATTAATATGTAGGTATATAGATACATATTATCATTTAATATTGAATGAATTGAAAAGAAACATGAGTTATTTGTAGTTGACAGTGTTTGTAACAATACTCACACTATTAAGCTGAATTTAAAAAGAAAAATACTCTCAATTATTTATAAATATTAGTGCAAAAGTGCACTAAATCTAATACTTTTAAACGAGCGGTTCTTACACTAGCTACCTACACTTAAATTTATACTTCCTCTCAATTACCTGTCAACAAGGTGCACATTGAGTATGCATGGTACTACAAATGCAATTAATAATATAATTATAATAAGACATATAAAATATTCCTTTTAGAATTAAGACTGCCTGTAAAAGGAAGCAGCAATAATATAGTTATACTTATACAATTATTATATAGCTAAGCTAAGTATTTTTTATCATTTACATACATATTGTATAAAAAAATAATAAAATTTTATAATATGAACCCTCTTTCACATATTCACTAGTTTGCAGTTCCGAGTACCTATATTACAGCTTCTGGTAGTAATTGTAGCGAGTCTCGAGAATCGGAGAATAACGTAGAACGTTAATTGAATAGAAAAGTATACGAAAACTGCTACTTTTCATATATATATTTTTGTATCGTTTCCATATTAGCTTCCATATAGGTTAACTAATTAATCAGGTATTCTACTAACTCAGTCTAGGAACTCTATAGCCGCTCAGTCTTTATCATCATCATCATCAATCTATCATTGTTCACTACTGGACAGAAACCTCGCTCGAAGCACGCACCTCGACCAGAATTTCTATCTGTTACCAAAAAAACAGTGTTTACGTTTAAATGAGATTTTTGTAAAAAAAAAAAACAAACTAGGCAAAAAAAAAATAGATTAGGGGTAAAAATAGAAAACTATCTAAAATTGAACCGGCCAAAAACTAGAAAACTAAATTACTGTCAATATGGGTGTCTTTAAATCAAGAGTAAAGACCACGTCGTTGCTAAACATCAGGCAGGATGTAGTCAAACGCGAATTATATCGTATTAAAAAAAAGATCTACAGTAGGTTATTAAACTGTAAGGTTGGCTACACTGGCTACCTACTACTTAGTTACCTACTACTTAGTTACTAGTTGTCACACTGAAATTTGCAATTTTATTGTGGGATTCCCTAATATCACTTCAGATAATACAATAAAGAAACTTTATATGTATCCCTGAATTAATATTGGTAACATTTCGCACAACGCCATCTAGAACCAAATTTAGCAAAGCTTGAGATTTGGATTATGAGAAATCAATATTCTATTATTACTTTTTTTTCTATGTACCCGCAATAACTATTTTGCACATTCGTCTTATGACGACGGTATTTTAAATAATTATTTATTCCCAATAAGCGGGTAGCCGTTCGTCGGTCAATAAAGTTGTAAGTACCTACTAAACATTACCATTAACAAGAGTTGAAGTAAACAGTAAGAAGTACTGCTCAGTGACGCATGTCCACGCCTCGAGTTACGCTGGTTGCTCTGTCTGTCCTACCTTGAAGTTTTTATATGGTCCAGGACTTCTTCCGAGAGTTCAGTCAGTTTAGTTCGACGATGTCTTTACACTCGTAATGTCGATAACTGCGGAAGCGAGTGCGGCACAAAGGGACAATACCGAGGCTTACCTGTTCCTCTCACCTACTTCTCAGTGATGGAAAAAATACAAGGTAGACAATTATTTATCTATGAGTTCCTCGGAATTTAAGAACTTGTGAATTTTTTAAATGATACCGCTGGCTTTACTGTGAAAGAAAGCACCGTGATAAACATAGGTACATAGTTATGTCTGGAGAAGAATTTCAATTGCGAACCCACTAATTATTATCTGGTGAATTGGTGATAGATATCCTTAGCAGGAGGTCGTCTAGGTAGGAACCACCGCAGTACCAGATATTCTGCCGCCAAGCGGTAGGTAGTGTGTAAACATTACTGCTAGCAGCTAGCGAAATTACAGGGCTGTTAAGATTGACCATCAAATATCTCAAAGTAATGAGCAGCAATGCCTTGATTTTTGTTTTGCTACTCAAAATACTGAATAGCGTTTCAATGGTTACGAACGGTTGTTGTCTTTTACCACCAGGAGAGCGTTTCTATCGTCTCATTACTTTTCATAAAAAAGACCAGCTTAAGTCGTTCATTCGTCCATTGAAAAAAGTTGCAAGAAACTAATCAGCAATGTGTTCCTTGTTTGGAATAGGATCTAAAGCCTTGAAACACCGACGTAAAGTTGCTAGTGCATCGGTTTTGTACTGGATGCACTTTGGAGAGTGCGTTTTAAATCTGCATGACATATATCATGACCACATGATGACTGTCCAATGTATCTACATCCGACAGCCAGGAGCTCTAAAAAGCGAAGTTTCATGATCGTTTCAAAAAGTCAAAATCAACTGTTTGATTCCTTTCATCATACGAACCGCTAAGCAGTGGAACTTGCTGCCGCCGATACAATCTGGGTGATTTCAAGTCGCGATTGAATCGGTTTCTTCTAGACAAGCTCGCCTAGACGAATAGCAGTCTAACTTGCTTATAAATATTTTTTTAATAATAATAATCTTTATTACAGCCATATAAATAATCCCATATAAAATTAAATTAAAATTTAGTGACATTAAAATTAAATATAAAATTATTTAAAAAGTCTGCTTGATATATTAGATATAACATAATTTCGTAGTTATGATAGTTCAGTGGTTTATGCGGTCGGTTTATACACCGAAGGGCGTGGGTTCAAATCCTAACAATGAGCTTGAGCTGCAGGTGAAGAAAAATTGAAAAAACGTGAGGAAACGTGTTGGTAGGGTTTGTTATAGTACTTGGCTGGCTGGCTTACACACTCAAGTTGAAAATCTGCCGCCAAGCACCTAGTAGGTAAGTACCGGCGGCCTCACTTGAGAGTCAGTTCCATTTCAAGCTAGGTGTGTTTACCGTCTTCGACCGCTCCGTCACTTGACATCAGGTGAGATGTGGTCAAGCACCTAGACATAAACAATAAAAAGATATGTAGGTAGGTATGCTTAAAAACAGATAAGTAACGCATTGCTGTGAAGACTACATTGTTAGTTGTTTTTAGAATACAGGCTCGGCTTTTGTCGAGACTCACTTATCTCGTGTGAATGCACTAATAACTGTCTGTTTACCTTACTATACTGTTTGAGAAAACACTAAAATCGTTAGCTATACAGAGTTATTAAGAAGTAGTTCACTTGTTGGATTCAAGTTTTCTGTATCACAAGAAACACCTGTGGGTTAGTATACCCTTTTTTTTATCTAAGAAACATACTTTGTGTATACCACCGGCCTACTGCACCCACATAGGAAGATCCCCATGATGATGATGTATCTCGTTTTATTCCCAGGAGTCATTTTCCTGGTAGTGGTATCAAGCGCGTTGTTGAAATCCGACTCGGGAGATCGCCCTGACTGCTTCCATGGTCAAGTGGCAAAGCTATTGACATCCGTGAGCGCATCAAAGGATCGATTCTCGTCGCTGTCCGGGGTACTGCGCGCTGTCGAGGATACTTTGAACACTGTGTGGCCTGGTAATTACGTGTACATGAAGCTATAATTAAAAAGTTAAAATCTATATAAGTTTCAGTAGCCTAGTTTGGAGGCCGTCTCGCTTCCAAACTGGATGTCCTGGGTTCGAATCCCACGGCACGTATCTGTCTTTTCTAAGTTGTGTGTGTATTGCCGATAACTTCAAACGGTGAAAGAAAACATCGTGAGAAAACATGCATATCCAAGAGTTTTTAAAAAGCAATGTTCTTGAAGATGTGTGGAGTCTACCAACCTGCACTTGGCCAGCGTGGTGGAATACGGCCTTACCCTTCTCACAGTAAGAAGAGACCCACGCCCAGCAGTGGGACAGTCTATAGAAACAGGTCTGATTCGGAAGCTATAGCTATAATTAAGTTTGCTTGTTATACTACAAATCGATATTAACAAACGATCGCTTGCTTCGTTATGAGACCCCCATAACGAAGGGACGAAAATTCGCTTAAAACGCTTGTATTTGTTTTGTTTTTTGTGGTTGACAGAGTAGGTTGTCGACCACATCTCATCTAATGTTTAGTGATGTGATCGAAGGTGGTAAATACACCTAGCCTAAAATGGAACCGGCTCTCAAGTGAGGCTGCTGGAACACCTCGTAAAGTACTTGGCAGCATATTTCAGCTTGAGAGTGGTAGCTAGCCAGCCGAGTACTAAAGAGTACGATGCTATGGTTTTCTTTCGTTTGAACTCACACCATCCGGCGTGTGAACCGACCACGCTGACCAGTGAGCCATGTACGCTACAAGATATTGTTTTAGAGTTGGTAGCTGTACCTAAGTCTAACCAAGAAAATTTGTTCATGATCCTTTGTATTGGTTTACCCATCAAACCATAAGAAGATTATTTATTTATTTGTCCATGAACATTATGTACAATAATACATTATTGAAATTAAACATTACATTATAAATCTAAATGTCATAATTATGCAAAACATGGCCTTTGCAAAAAGGAGAATCATGTGGTTGACTTTATTGAGTGCTTTGCTGAAGTTGTAATCGGCCTCCACTGATGACCACCGGATGCGAGAACGTCATTAATATTTATTTTACTCCAGGTAGTAGAGTAAATCTATTTGGGTCTCTATCCACGGGACTGGGGTCTCCTGCCAGCGACGCGGATATCTCAGTCTCATTACCCGGTGGTCTTTACCCCGACAACAACGTCGTCAGTCGAGCGAGAGCCGCCTTCGAAGCCTCCCCGCACGTCTACCAGCAAATCCACACGAGAAGCCGCCTGCCCGCCATAACTTTACGATTCGCGCCAGTTAATATCACCTGCGACATACACTTCAGGGTAGAACCCTTCGAGACCGTCGAAAGTAGTCTTTTACACTACCTACTGCATATAGACGAGCGCGCCTTGAAGCTCGCTATCATAGTGAAGTATTGGGCGAAGTTACACAAACTAATTTGTCACAAATATATGACGAGCTACGGTATGATGATGTTAGTTATATTTTTTCTACAGCAGCGTGATATAATCCCCTCGGTCATAGACTTACAGAACGACATCCCGGCTCACAGATCAAACAGCTCACATTGTTATAACGTCGCCATTGAAAAGCAGAACATAGTTACGAAAGATAGCGACAGCTTGTATGAAATTCTAGGCGCATTTTTCGAGTATTACGATAATTTCAATTTTGATAGATTTATTGTAAGTCCTTATAGTGGACAGTCCGTAGACAAGAGTTTGTTTGAAGACTTGCGTCGCGTGCCCGATAAGTTTCACTTGTATAAAGTTAATGTAGCGAATAATGTAACAAAGCCTTTCAACTTAACAGCTTTGAATATTCAAAGTCTTCTAATACTCAACGATAACTGTGCGTGGAGGGTGACATCTAAGGACAGGTTTCAAGCTAATTTCGAAAGCGCTGCTAAATCGTACAGAGAGTACGAAAAATGCAATTTTCTTAAAGCTGTAGATATAATTGACTAGTCGATAGCACGAATAGGTAGAAAAAGGAACAATACTATTTAACTATCATGTTTTCTTGTGTTTATCTCTTTCCGTCTAGATAAACTTTATTCTATTTTTCTGTTTCGTCCCTCTTTTTTATGAAACAAAAAACTATTTTCCATTTCAGATAGAATAATATATAAGGACATGAACCTAGGTCAGGGGTTGGCAAGCATACGGCTCTTTCGATGTAAAGTTGCGGATCTTTAGTTCCATACACAAAAATTAAAACGATTAAGTATTTCTAATCATTTATTTAAATATGTCTAAGCAAATATTGTAAAATTGAAATGAAAATTTTTAGTAGTCTGTTTAATATTAACTTTGTAAATTGGAACATTTTGCTCTTCCGTCTCAAAAAGTTACCTACCCCTGACCTAGGCGATATGTGTGATCACCACGTGATAGAACTTAAGACTGCTAATAGTATTACTTAACCAAAAATAATGTAACTTTTTACAAGAATGTGATAAAAAACATGATCTCATGAATATGAAAAACATACTCGTAATATTATGTCAAGTGCCAATTAGGTTAAGTTTAGTTTTAAGCTTATGAATCATGTTGCCTAAATAAATAAATAAAATAAGAATTTTGATTGTTTTTTTTTAACCCTACCCTATTGTACCTTTTAGGGATCACGTACTCGGGCAGCGCATTCTACTGTTTAGTAGTGTTTTTTTTTGCGTTTATTTAGCCATTTTATTTATAAATAGGCTTGTGTTTGTTCGTCATGTTAAGCGATGTTAAGCGAAGATGCGGTCTGCGATGGAGCACGCTCGCCTAGAAGAAACCGATTTGCGCGCGGTTTGAAGGCACCCAGATTGTTTATCAGGCAACGGTAAACGGAAAGGAGTTTAGCGGTTTATACAATGAAGGTGCAATCGAACCGTTAAGTTCGAGTTTTAGGAATATCTGAGCAGAACCTAGCAGTATCATGGAGAACGCTTTGCTAGTACTAAGATATAGGCGTAATACTCTGTTCCATTGCGATTGTGATCGCATAATACAGCCTTGTAGTTTGCCTGCTTGCTTTGTTCGCTAATAGCTCAAATACTAAGATATTTTAGAGTTTAATAGAAATATGGCGGCTATCGTCTCTAAACACGGGACTCTGAAAGAATAAGCTAGTTGACTAAATTAAAAAAAAAACATTGTTATAAGTCGTAAATTTACATTAAAAGTCAATACAACCCAATACTTACCTAGATTATAAAAAAAAAACATTTAATTTTTTATTTCGTATATGTACCTTTCCATTTTTCTGTTTCAAACACCAATTACAACTTACCGCAAAAGTCTAGGACCATCATGGCGTTAAAACTGTCGCATCGTGTGAACAATCACATCTGCATTGCAGTTGTCTTATTTTTTTATGGCTGACAGGCTTGGTGTTTGACCATAACTCACCTGATGTTAAGTGACAGTTTGGTCGAAGATGGTAAAGCACACCTAGCCTGGAATGGAAATGGCTCTCAAGTGAGTCTGCTGGAACACACCGTTAGATGCTTGGCGGCATTTTTATATATTATGTCATACAAAAATGACAACAATAGCAATGGCGTGCCGCACGGCGTGACGTCACACTCTGGTGTTCACGGTCACGTAAATGAAAGCTTATTTTTGCCTAATTTATAATCCTTTTTATTCATATTATTTTTGTTTTGAACTTTGTAATGAGCGCTAAAGCAGCGATACCCTTTGACCTTTATTTTGCTAATCACAGTTCGGTGTATCGCTGCAATGATCATGAACAGACGTTATTTCTTACCCGTAGAAGAACGTCTAGCTCGTCTTATTACTTTTACATTAAAAAAATCTACACGTCATGATTAATTATTAGGAATTCTAATATATCCGTTTTATTCCTAGGGGACACAAACCTACAAGGAAGGTATTCGTGGTCTAGCCCATATTCAAACTTCAGTTAATGTTAAAAAAATAGTTTTAATTATTTTAATATTGACTATTTATTTTTATGACAATAAAAGTATCTTAAATAAATAAAGTAAATCTTAGAACATTTTCACACAGCGCCATCTAGCCACAATTAAGCAAAGCTTGTACTATGGGAACCAAATAACTGATAGAATAATTATGTACTTTTTTTTGTAAAAACATATTTATGATACATCCATAACATCCAGACACAGAACAAACATGTATACATAGATGTATAATATATGTAACATAGATGTTTGTCTTGGAAATCGAACCCACGCCTTACAGCTCTTGAAGCAGATATTCTACCAAATGAGCAAACAGTGCAGTCGTTTCATGAAACCTGAATAATATCGAGGTACCTTAGCTAAGTATTCTTACAAAGTAATGATCTAATCAAATCGCAGCTTTTTATCCTTAACTAACAAGATGGAATCGATGGCCTGCCCAGATTGCTCCACAGATATCTGAAAACATAAATGTAATCAGCAGACCGTACGGAAAGTTTTTGTTCTAGAATAATAATTTTGATTCTAGCATGACGATTTGCGAATTAACTTTCGTCAATGCTTTGATACCAAAATATATGAAAAACATCCGCCAGGGTCGCTATTCCAGTTCATAAATTTTGGTATCGAAAAGGTAACGTTTTTATTTCGCAAATTATAGTTATCATAAGTTATACCCGACTACAACAAACCAAAAGGAAGGATTATGTTTTCAGCAGTATGTATGTTTGTATTTACGTGTGTTCCACAGTAGCGCCAAAACTGAACGAGGTGTCGATCGATTCGTTATTATGTCCGACAGACTTCATCATCATCATCTCAGCCTTAAAACGTTCACTGCTGGACTTAGTCTTCCCCCAATGATTTCCATGAAGACCGGTTGGCAGCGGCTCGCGTCCAGCGCGTTTCGAACGTCTCAGGCTGCGTTTGTCGGTCCGTAGTTTCCGCTCCAGAACTTTGCAGCCCCATCGGCTACAGTTCTGCGTGCTAGGCCCTGCCCGCTGCCACTATAACTTCTAGCGTGAGTGGCATAAGCTAGATTTTTCCTTTTTAACCGACTTCAAAAAAGGAGAAGGTTCTCAATTTGAGTGGTATTTTTATTTTATTTCACTATGTTTGTACACCGACTACTCTGAGATTTATGAACCGATTTACGTGATTCTTCTTTAGTTTGATGCGGAATAGTTGCCATTTGGTCCCATAAAAAATTAACATAATTTGGCCCATTTTTTTTTAATGAAAATTTTTGTTTACATGGACGGTGTAATTGTCTTTGTCAAGACGTTTTTGAATCTTATCGAATCTAGCTAGACTCATACTGTTCAAGTGTTTCTTGGCGTAAACTGTTTGAAATCAGTAGGTACCTAGCAGGTATAAAAATATTTTGTAAAGTAAGTTTCTTTTTCGCTTTTTTGCTATTTTTATTTTATTGGTTATTGTTTTTTTAGCTAGTTATTACCATATCTAAAATTTCTTAGTTTTATAAGTTTAGTAGTCGATTTAGTGAGAGGACATACCTGTTCCATATAGAGGTGCGTTTTGTTGAGAGCTGCGAACTTGGTGTAACCGTAGTCTTGCGACCGGAATGCGGACCACGGGAATGGGTTATCTAAAACATAATAAGCTATTAACATCGCATAAAGAAATAAGATATTGCGCTTTATACGTGGAATATGAAAATATAATAGAACACAACGTTATTGTACACCAACAATCGACACATTATAACATCAATTAAATTAATATAAAAAAACCCCTACGCAATTAACCAAACATTAGCTATGTTTGGTTAATTGCGTTCAAGAACCATTGCAAGGAAAATGGCTTTCAAATGAAAAAAAAACCGCATCGGTTCAATCGGTCCATCCGTTTGAGAGCTACAATGCCACAGACATACATACACACACACACACACACACACACACACAGACAGACATCGGCGTCAAACTTATAACACCCTTCTTTTTGCATCAGGGCTTAAAAACTAAAAAAAAGATAAAACAACATCACGACATTAATGTCTAGAGCGATTTCTTTTTTTCATTAGAGATTACACTCTACATAGTATAAAACAAAGTCATTTCCCGCCGTCTGTACACTTAGATCTTTTAAACTACGCAACGGATTTGAATGCGGTTTCCATCAATAGACAGAGTGATTCAAGAGGAAGGTTTATATGTATAATACATGCATATGCACCACATTACCATTACATTGCACCTATGCGAAGCCAG
Organism: Biston stratarius; assembly: GCA_950106695.1. Taxonomy (NCBI): domain Eukaryota; kingdom Metazoa; phylum Arthropoda; class Insecta; order Lepidoptera; family Geometridae; genus Biston; species Biston stratarius. The sequence continues at coordinate 13,377,875 of OX467106.1, forward strand.
AGCGCTAGTTAATTATATTTTAAGGTGACAGGCTAGGTGATTGACTACAGCTTGACAATATTATTCGAGTATTGTTATGTTACTTACGTTTGAACGTGTCTCGGCCTTCCTTGCATCCCGCGGAGCCCGTAATGATGTGCACTGGAGCCCTGGGAATTCAATCCGGCGACATTTTTTAAACAAATATTATACCCTCGTGATTTAGCTTTATTCTACGGGAAGACAATAACTAATCCTACATGTGTGTAACGTTACCGCGTCAAGATAGGTTGAGTGGAGCCCATACTAATCGTTTCACACGCCAAAGGGCGTGGGTTCAAACCCCAATAATGAGTTTGAGCTGCCGGTGGAGGAAAACATCGTGAGGAAACTATAGCGTGGCGATAGGGTACTTTTCAGTACTCTCTTACGTTGAAAATCTGGCACAAAACACAAAACGGTGTGTTCCGGCAGCGTCACTTGAGAGACAGTTTTATTCCAGTCTAGGTGTGTTTACCATCTTCGACCACACCATCACTTAACATCAGGAGAGCTGTGGTCAAACACCTAGCCTGTCAACAATAAAAAAACAATAGCGTTTAGCGCATAATAGATGCTTAAATAAAGGTTTTACTCGTAGCATTATTTTCAAAGAAATTCTACTCGAATACAAAGTAGAAACGATAGGAAAATATATGAAAGAAAAACAACTGCTATTTATGCGGTCGCGGATGCAGTCTCACTCGTACGTAATCCCCGTGTCAGACAGTGGACAGTGACTGTTATATAAAATTGTAAATTATTATTTTTCCTGCGACATTACAAGGTTACATAGGTTACCATCAAAGTAATGCGCGTCACACAACAACTTTGACTTTGTTAAAGTTCTGCAATGGTCATGGACAGGCGTTGTCTTTTACCATCAGGAGAGCATTGCATTCTTCTCATTACTTTTACAAGCACTTAGAGGCCGTTCAAACCAATTAAACCAATATTTACTATTTATATATTTAAGTATAGGAGCAGGAAGTAAGAGCTTTGCTTACTTTTGCTGACAAGGGGGAGGGAGGGGTTAATAATTACTAAAATTCTGCTTACGTAATACTTGAATAGTCCCTTAATGGCGTTCCGGCAGCCTCACTTGGGAGGCAGTTCCATTCCAGGCTAGGTTTTACCAATTTCGATCACACCTTTACTTAACGTCAGATGAGATGTAGTCAAACACCTAGCCTGTCAGCTTAAAAAAACATAAATAAAGCCTGCAAGGTAATTTTGCAAATAAAACACATTAAATTTTTTACTATTTTATTTAACCATACATATGTATATTGTAATATAAAGTACTTCTAAAATATGGTAATTATGGTAACTTTTCCACGGGTTTATCTCTGAAGATCCAGTCAACTTTTTCACAATAGATCACAGTCAGGAATGAAGTCTATAAAATCTCGGTTTATGTCTCCAACAAGCCGCGCTTTTACAACCTCATACTTCATAGTAAAATATCACAAAACACATATATTATTTGAGTGTGGCATAGACAATATTTAAGATTGAGCAAATTTGCAGTTTGGCATTGCAGTATCCAGCAAAATAAGCAGAAATAATCTTTGGTCACAAAATAAAAATGTATTCGAATAACTTGCTAAAACAATAAAATTAAGACATAAGCGACATCGCAATTCAGAGTTATATTGAAAAATCATAAAATAAAAAGATCATTTTTATAAAAAGCACTCGGAAGCTTTAGGTCAAAAAACCTACTAATTAGTATAACCTAGTGATATGATATAGGTATCTGTATAAAATCGCGTTACAAATCGGTAACGCGCTAAGTAAACTTGTCACGTGTCACATGACATAGGTTTGGACCTTAATTCGTTCCTTTAAATATGGTTTTTATTCTTTGACACTGAATTTGATCCGAAATATACAAAATGGCTTTAGTTGAGCTGTACTTTGTATGTGATTCAACATAGATTAAATCAACTTTATTACGTTACAAACATAGGCGATGATTGAGATATTTTGACTATTATTTTAGCTATATATTATAAGGTGCGTGAGTTGTCTTCACCACCCAGAAGCTGTCGATCACTTTACCATCGAGGTCAACGTCAACCTGGAAAGAAAATAAATATAGCTTTATTACAATATAGCAAAGTATATAATAGACTGGCAGGTTTTATAACGTAAGTCTTTTTGCCAAGTGACGGCCGATAATATCGGGTTGTGGTCGAGCGACGTAAGGTTACCTGTTCCATGTAGATGTGAGTCTTGTTGTAGGCCTGGAACCGCGTGTACCCGTAGTCGCTCGACCGGAACGCGGACCAGTCCGGGCTGTTCGCTGAAACAAGCATTTACAACACAATTAATATACCTTGCGCTTTACAACTAAACAAACTTATGTTCTTAAGTTTGAAGTCCTACATATTTTTTTGTAGCGATGATAGCTCAGTGGTTAGCGCGGTCGTATCACACGCCGAAGGGCATGGGTTCAAACTAAAATTACAGGAACAGAAACAACAAACATTTAAATGAAGTTAAACAATCGGCGGCCTTATCGTTTAGAGCGATCTCTTCCAGACAACCTTTTTTTATAGCTCAATTATTAACGTCAAACAACGAAACGCGTGGGTAAGAATCCTAACATCGTGAGGAAATCATAGCGTGGTGGTAGGATACTTTCTAGTACTCTGCTGGCTAGCTATAACCCTCAAGTTGAAAATCTGCCGCCAAGCATCTAACGGTGTGTTCCGGCAGTCTCACTTGAGAGCCAGTACTATTCCAGGCTAAATGTGCTTTACCATCTTCGACCACACCGTCACTAAATATCAGGTGAGCTGTGGCTGAAAAAAAGTTAAGATCATCTTAAGTTTAAAAGCAAACCTCTAAGTCTAATCTAAGACAGAAAAGAATGGAAGCAGCTGGAAGAGGCCTATGTGTCACAGGACACGCTGAGCACTAAACCGGGGAACCAGATGTGTTAGATTTTAAGTTATTTTTTGTATTAAATTGTTTGCATCATGTGTATTCAGCAATAAAGGCTTAATAATAATAATAATAAGTCTAATAATTTCTTTGGTAGCATACTTACGTATGAATTTGTCGGTGTCTTCCTTGCAGCCAGCCGAGCCCGTGATGACGTGTATTGGAGCGCTGAAGCGAACGACACTCGGGTTTAGGCGTACATTATATCACAGATTTGTTACAATTGCTAGTTAGTATAGCCTTTGTGAATGGTGAACTAAGTACAGCAGAATAGCGCAAAAGTAGCGAAAGTTTTTTAAATGCAGTGGTTAGTAGAAGTACACTGGTAAGTTTTAATCTTCTAGAAACCTACTTTTTTATGTAATAGTAATGAGACGAACGAGACGCTCTCCTGATGGGAAGAGACAACGCCTGCCCATGACCATTGCAGCGATACACAAAACTTTGGATAGCAAAACAAAGTCCAGGGCACCGCTGCTTTGGCGCTCATTACTTTGACACTTTTGGAAGTTTAGATCGAATTAATCGATCAAGGTGTTACTTTGCGGAAATTTATTTTAAGGTATTCTGGAGTTATATCTTTAGTGTACTACAACAAGAACGCGGTTTAAAAAACTAACACAACGATTTTAGATATGAAAAAAAAAGAAACAATTTTAGGTTTATTTAGGATAAACAATAGATTTTTTTTAATCGAATAGGTGTGCTTTACCATCTTCGACCACACCGTCACTTAACATCAAGGAGCTGTGGTCAAACACCAAGATATATGAAAAAAAAAACACTTAAAACTGTCGTTTCTAAACTGTAACAAATTCTCAGAATATTGATTAGTTCGAGTGCTTACCATAGACACATAGACATACACTTTATTTCAACTATGTCTTTCTAGTAAGAATCTCACTTATATTCTACACTACACTACTGTCTTCTGCCCGCGACATTGCCCGACATTGACTTTAGAATTGGATCCAGAGAGAAATGAAACGTTTGAGTAACAAAAGTAATAAATAGTTTATTACTTAGAATAATATAAAGGGTATCTTTTTACCAAAATAATGTTCCATAAGATTCATTTATACCCAATTTCAAGTTCGTGTTTTGTAATCAAAATTTTGTCGTTCTTTCTGGAAAGTATCCTATGTGTATATCCATGTAGTAGGTATATGTGCCAAATGAAAAGGTAACAAACAGACAGAGTAACGTTACATTAAAAGCATGCAAAAAGCAATGAATTTCAAATTGCTAGCCAAAGAAAATTGCGTTGTTAATAAAATGTATATTTACCTTGATAATTTTGAAAACATTAATTTCACACGAGAAAGCCACTAAGAACGTTAACACACTGATTAATAGTTTGTAAGCAAACGAAAACTCGATTTTGTGGTTTTGCTAAATTTACAACACAAAAGTGGTCACGCCGAAGTTAAAGAGGTGTAGTGACTCGTTGCCGAGGCACGCATACGTGCATTAACTAATTTCCTTCAAGTTTTTAACGTCACTTGTATCGAATACAAAGATTTTATTCACGTAAACACCGCAGTTGACGCAATAACAAAGCAATCCAAGCATGTTTTATGTAATACAACCAATTTCCATTTTTCCCAATTCCCAATTTAATTTTAGTTTCAACAAACCCTGTAACTGCGTTAGCTACAGATACAGATATAATTAAGCATTCAGTTCAGTGCAAAACAACTTTTCTTTATAGTAAATGTGGGGCACAACCCTGTAATATACCGTATCCATATGGAATTCAAAAGTAACATACGAACATTTTATAGGTCCCTACAGTGCCGGATTAAGCCAAATGGAGGCCCTAGGCCATTAAAATTTTGGGGCCCCCTTTTTTTTAATAATTGTAAAATTAATCTTCATTTATGCATTTACACTTTAGTGTGACGTCAATGTGTACAAATCTAGTAGTGTTTCATCTGAGTCGATTTGTCACTAATTGAAAAAACGTTCTTTTTTATCAAGAAAGCCAACCAAATGTGTTTTGCTCAACGACCTAGCACCAAATGGTAGTGTGACGTTAAACACACTGGATCGTTTTTATTTATATAAACAAGCTCGAGTTTGTAAGCGCTCTTTCGAGTCTTTAGCGCGCGATTTGAAATTCGAATCGTCAGATGAAATAACAATCGAAAGTATAAATTAATAAACATTTTTAAATATTTTGCGTTTAAAAATACATATTAATATGATAAATAAATCCGTAGAATAAAACTCGAAATTTAAAAAAAAAAAGGTAAAAATTATCTTGAAATTAGAAACTTGCATCTAAAAAAAATCATATCAGATTTTCGTGGGGGTACCTGTTCGGCGGGGAACCTGGCCATGGCCTAGTCCGGCCTAATGGGTAATCCAGCACTGGGTACATATACCCAAAGCACAACACCGACGCTGAATATCTGGTAGATATGTCCACGGTGAAGTTCAAACCAATGAAGTTAAACCAATTATGTAGGTATTAATGGTAGGTTAATTCGATTTTGTACCCAGCATCACGAGGCCAGAAAATGTCTATCGTAGCGCCATTTCCGACAGTTAAACAACCTCAATATGAAAATAAAACACACAATTCAGCGTAATACTCGTAACCCCAAAGCCCCAATCACAAGCCGACAAGCGAGTCGCGGTACTTACCCGGGGTTGACGTAAGGGTTTTCCAGGGACCCGTTGTATACTTTATTGTCGTAGAGTGGCCAAGTGCGCTCATACGAGTGTTCATGGGCCCATATCACGACATCCACGCCGTAGTCCTTCAGCAACGTTTCTAGACCTGCACCGTCGAGGAATTTCATTGACAAATCATCCCTGTTTTTAACTGCCCTGTTAGTTTATTTGGTAGAATATCTGCTTCAAGAGATGTAGTGTGTGGATTCGATTAAATACATAGAGACCACCCAAACACAGAACACACATTTATCATCACAGCTCACAGCTCAAGAAGCAGGTATACTACCAAATGTGCTAACAGGGCAGTCAAAATGAACTTTATTACAAAAAAGTTATACTTTAATTATATAGTTCATTTCAGAGCATAGATTTGTTTATATTTTTTCACAGCGTTGTGTTATACTTATATTGAATGTCTAAGGCTTTTCGTAAAATGGCTAGTTTTGAAACACAGATATTGTTACAACCATCCTACCAAGAGCTTTGAGTTTTAGTAACAATTCGGTGTAAAATATTTCCCACTAATTCTATCCACAGTGCAAATCAATGTGTTAAACATGCTCAAAAATGTCATACATGCGATTCCATGACAGTAAAACATAATTAAAAGGCGATAAAATCAACGGGCTTTTGAGAATGTATTTCTGCATTTGACAAGCGTTAGACTTAAATAACGGTTTCCCGGTAAAATTTGTTACACCGGCTGTAATGGCTTATGATATTGATTTATTTAAGTATATTCTTGTCCGAACAGCCCGAGGGCCGGCCAATTTCAGAAGACGCGCTAGTAACGGACACGGGAGATAGTTGAATTGATGCCGGTTTGTGACAAAGATATTTCTTTCTATAAGATTTTTTTCCCCATACAAAGTCTTGGTCGTCGCTTATTCGGCGCTCATTACTTTGAGACAGATGGTTAGTCTCAACAGTCCTGTAATTTCGCTAGCTACCCTTAGGAAACACAGTAATGTTTACACAAAATTGCTTGGCGGCAGAATATCTGGTACTGCGGTGGTACCTACCTAGACGACCTCCTGTTAAGGAGATCTACCACCAAGTAAAACAATCCAAACTTGTAGGGAATTTTAATTCTTTGTTGTTTATAGTGTTGCTAATTTTATTGAAAAGTTATGTTACTTAATAACGTAAAAGTAATTCACTTCATAAAACCTGACCAGATAAGATAGGGTCTTTATTTTTTGGAATCAGTATCGTTGGATACCGTACTACGCCACTGTGTACACGACTTCGTAAATTGGCCGGTTTATTGGGTATTGTGCTAGCACGGTGACAATGTAAAGTGGGTGACAATGTAGGTATAATGATCCAGAAAAATATTCATCGATCGAATGAACACAGGACATCGCACGCCGCACAAGCAATACTATAATAGTGATGTAAATTTAGCTATTCAAATAAAATCAACACTAAACCAAGCCAAAACATTTACAGTTATAGCGGCACATTTTGCGGGACGCGGTCGGGCGGACGATGCGAAGTCCTGTATCTTTGATCGAAGCACACAATGCTATCTCACCGAAGAAGCCCAGTATCCCATTTCGAGTGTACTCGTAAGCGCAGTCGACGATATCGTCTGAGTTGCTGCAGTACATAGGCCGGTGCCCGAACAGAATCACCCACGGCCGCTTGCTCCTGTAAAGCGGAGCTAAGGTACTGACGGATACTCTACCTATCTAGCCAATCTTTGCTGTACACGCGGTCAGGTAGGCTTCGATGAACGACACTCGCCTAGTCAGTACATTGTTCTGTCAGTTATCGCAGCAACCGTGAGTAAAAAGATTTCATATCGCAAATTTTTAAGTGACAAAATGATTTTTTATTGACCAGGTGAAGTATTATTGAGAGCTTAGGTGTAAGTCAAATCCAAGACTTTTAAACTTGCACACAATTAAAGATAGCACGTTTTTGATGATTAACAAAAAAAAACGTTACAATGGTAGCAATACGATATCATAGCCAAGGACTTCATTTTATAAAATACGTATACATATTCGTACGCGAAAACTTATTGATGAGATTTAAAATCTATATCTTGTCGCGATTGATTGGTAGTCATTTGTCAAAGATCCTATGACGTTGAAAGCACTCTGCAATACTCGGGCGAGTGCAGTGACATTCGGAAAGTCGCATCCTCTCTCTTGTTTCGGACACAGATATAATTAAACACATTTAGTTCAACAACTTTTCTTAATAGTAAATGTACGGCACAGCACTAAAATATATCGTATCCACATGTAATCAAAAAGCAACATACGAACATTTTATATATATGCCCAAAGCACAGCACCAACGCTGGACAGCTGGTAGATTTGTCCATGGTGAAGTTCACCAATCATGCGAGTTATTCAAACCCATCATGCGTTTATAATAGCAATAAAATAACTATTAAACCCAACAAAAAGCTCAAACCCAGGGTTGTTGCAATCACCCGTACAAGACAATACATAAGCAGACGTACCAGGGGTGTATTTTGGGGGTACACTACTGATGGGAGAAGGAAGTTATATATGAGTCATGTATTAAGAATAATAGCAACTAGCCCATTGGAGCGACACCAAAAAAAAAGCTGTCAAATTTTATATATAAAGAAATATCGTAAGAAGAAATGTCATACGTAATTAAGATTTAAAATTTATTGCACACCCCCAAAACCTCATCCAACTCCGTCACTGCGTGCGTGACTCACCGAAAGCCCCCATTATCCCGATCCTAGTGTACTCGTTTCCACAATCAGGGTCGTGTCTGTCACTGCAGTACATCGGCCGGTGGCCGTAGAGTACGATCCACGGACGAGCAACCCTGCAATACTCGAATTACATAACAGGTCCTAGTATAGTTCACAACTAACTTAATAGATCAACCTAGCATAGGAAATATCTAAAACTACGTAGTATAGGTACCTATAAGACGTAAACAATAACCATTTTTTTTTTGGTGAACACATTTTAATATTTACGTCGTAGAGTGCTACGTAAATTTCAATTATTTTTATGCTCACCCCCCATGTGCGGCATTCATAGGTCGACGTCAACGCATTTTACATACAGTAAACCTATCATGTACGATTCACTTAAAAATTGTGAGAAGAATGTACCCCCAAATTATCCCCCTGAGTCTGACGCTGCGCGTGGCTCACCGAAGGCACCCATTATGCCAGTTCTAGTGTATTCGTGGTCACAATCTCCGTCGTGCATGTCGCTGCAATACATGGGCCGGTGCCCAAATAACACGACCCACGGGCGAGCCATCCTGAAAAGCGCGTGACTTTTCTCTAGTATTATAACTTACATGGACGACTTTAATTTATTAAATTAAGCCACATACTTTTGGCATTTTCTCGCGACTTAGTTACGAAAATTATTGAGCGAAAAGGTGAAGAAAAATTTAAAGAGTGGTTTGGTAAGAATTCAGAAGTCAGTCTTAGGACAAGTGGGCCAGATAATAGACATCAAAAAGAAAGTTTATATTATATCAAGACGCATTAAAGCAGGCATAAAATGAATTATAATATGGGTATGTTACACTAGTACCCCCTAAATATCCACCTGGATCCGTCACTGCGCGTGACTCACCGAAGAGGCCCAAAATGCCAGTCCTAGTAAACTCGTCTTTACATTCCTTCCGCGCGGTGCAATACATCGGATGGTGCCCGAAAATTACAATCCAAGGATGGGCAGCTCTGTAAGTCATCACAGCACTATTTATTAGAATATCAGAGGCCTTCAGATGGCTAATTAACTTCTGACATTAGGGCTGAGCACTCAGCGTAATCCTTAGTTAAGTCCTACATCATTATTTTTATAATCGGGACTTAATCGCAAATTAATCAAATTTGTTTAAATCGCGCAGCAAAAGTTCCCGCAAATGACCTCCAAAAGCTCCCCTAGGTCCGTCACTGCGCGTGACTCACTACGCAGTACATGGGCCGATGGCCAAACGTTACAATTCACTGTCCAATCCTATGATCCTATGATGTGATATAAAAAAAGAGATTGCTGTTTCGACACATCAGAGAAAACTTTACAAACTTTGTTCTAGTTCAAATAAAGAACAAGTATTTTTTTTACAAAAACAACAAAAAATTTAACATAAAATACCGACTTCATATGGTTTTCTCACGAATGCCATTGTCAGAACTGGACCAAATTAATGGGAAGTACCAGCTTTCAAATAAAAAAAAGAATCATCAAAATCGGTTCACCCAGTCGAAAGTTCTGAGGAAACAAACATTAAAAAAAATACAGTCGAATTATGAATCTCCTCCTTTTTTGAAGTCGGTTAAAAAGAAAACTTGACCCAATATTCATTGCGTTCCAAGGCCATGTCTAAAGTAAACTTGTTAAAGCAATGTGAACGTTACATTGGTGGAGATAAAGTTACCTGTTCTCCGGCAGATTTGCCCGCACAAGGTCCTTTTTAAGCCAGTCATACTGATTGACTATGAGCTTAGCACCATAGTTTATGTAGTAGTACACCTGGAAATTAAGAAAAGTGATTCCCTAAGTTGTAATGAAGTCTGAATTTACATAAAGTATTAAAAAAATCAACAAACTTTTAAACAAAAAGTACAACCGAATTCACCGAAAAAACATCAGCACTAAAAAGCGAAAAATAAACTTACTTTACAATGTATTATTATAACTGCTAGGTACCTACTGATCTATTTGAAGTCGGTGCTTAGCTTAGCCTAGGTGCCGGTGCTTGACACGCCCTGACACTCGCTGGAGTGACGATATATGTATGTAGGACAGCTAACAGTAGCTGGAAGTGAAAAGCTAAAAATCGGGCTCAGTGGCGTGCCTATGTCCAGCATTGACAGAGACTATATTAGGCTAATTATGATGATGATAAAGTATTTTATAAAGTTATCTAGTTCCCAGAGTTCCAGGCTAGGTGTTTGAACACACCTCACCTGATCTTAAGTTACGGTGTGGTCGAAGATGATAAACACACCAAGCCTGGAATGGAAGACAGATTTTCAACTAGAAGGTGGTAGCTAGCCAGCCGAGTACTAGAAAGTACCCTACCACCACGCTACGGTTTCCTCACGATGTTATCCTTCACCGGCAGCTCAAGCTCATTGTTGGTATTTTAACCCACGCGTTTCGTTGTGTAAACCGACCGCGCCAACAATTGAGCTATAAAAAAAAGATTGTCTGAAAGAGATCACTCTAAACGATAAGGTTGCCGATTGTTGCACTTCATTTATACGTTAGTATTATTTCTGTTTCTGTAACCTTGCTGTGAACAATAAATAGTTATCTATCATCGCTACAAAAGAGGTACAAAGCTTTGCTTAGGTTTGGGGCGCTTTATGACATGTCATACAATATTGATGTATCATTATGTAGTGTGGAGTACCTCGGTGGAGATGGAGACGAAGTGCACGGGCCCGAGGTCGAAACTGTAGAACAGACTCGAGGCGGGGCCCGGCATCGAGAAACGAGCCGCGTAGTTGCTGAAGTTACTGAAACACGTGGAAATAACTATCAAATACTGACACAGATACCATCATGCCAATCAGATTCACAGAACACTTCAAGGAGTGAAGGTGCACAATCTATCCCAATGCCATTAACTATTAATTTATAAATAAACGAATTTAATTAAACGAAAGTATACCAGGGTGGTCCCTTATGTACCCGGCCTGACCAAGAGATGGCGGTAGTTAATGGCTATTTTGAGGAGCAAGACAGTTCTTATTATACAGAGGGTATCGAACTCTTTGAACATCACTGGGAAAAGTGTATAGAGCTGAAAGGAGATTATGTTGAAAAATAATAAATATTCAAATTTTTGTGTTTTCCTTGTTAGGTCGGCAATTTCTGGGACTACCCTCCTATATGTAGTTTCAACAAAGTTATTTAATCATTTACCTGACGAAATGAAAGCTATGTGAACAGGAAAATACAAAAATAATGTAATTAAAATGTTACTTGACATCTTTATACAAGTAATAAAGATGCCAAGATACCTACACTGCGATGGCGCTGTACGGGTTTAAATCGCGCAAGCGTTTCGTTCGCGATGTAAGGCAAGGCCCGTCAGCGTCTCAATAAATTTGTCTTCGGATACAGCAGTATTGGGTTGTTTTATTTCAAATAAAGCCTACTGTTACTACCCGGAAGAGGTACTAATAATATTGAAAAATTCTTAAATGATAAACTGACATTCCAGTTTAATTATGCTATGTTTTTAGAAATTTTCTTTGACATTAATAATAATTTTATGACATTTAAAACCTAGTATGACATTAACAATTGATTATGCTATTTACTAATTAAATAAAAATGTGTATCTTTTTGACACATATAATTGTAAAATAATTAATTGGTAATTAGGATTCCTAATAAGTACCTACTAAATATTGTGTGCCCGAAAAGGTAGCTGTTGGTACCAATTTGATGACACCAACATTTAAAACACATCCATCAATAAAATTCTTTTCTTTTTTTTAAATTAAAAATACCCCACACCAAATCAAACATAGCTAAGAACACTTACGACTAATTCACATATCAAACAAAAAAAATATCTAAATCGGTGCATCCGTTCGGGAGCTAGGATGCCACAGACAGACGCACACAGAGACACGTCAAACTTATAACAACCGGTCGTTTTAGGGGCGGGTGTTAAAAAAAAATACGTATTTAAATATCGTTAGACATTTCACTCAGCGCTATCCAGCCACACCTTAGTGAAGTGTGTACTATGGGAACCAGATAACTGAGGACAATGCAGGGCAGGGCAGGACAATGCCGTGGGTTAGCGCTTACTATTTCTCCTCGTGGTTCCCGGGGCAGGTCATGTAGGGCACGCCGGCGGCGAGCGGCTGCAGCTGCCGCATGAATTCGTCGCCCACGCGCGCTTCGTCGGTGTCCATGTCGTATGCGAAGTCACCCACGTGCAGGATCACGTCGAAGTGGCCGCGCTGCGCCTCGTCTTGCAGGTACGACATCGACTGCGGACACGATTTCAAGAAGCATTAGCTGCGCTTCCAAGCGATTTTAGAATATATTTGTAGCGATAATAGCTCAGTAGTTAGCGCGGTCGGTTCTAACGCCGAAGGGCGTGGATTCAAGCCCCAACAATGAGCTTGAACTGCTGGTGAAGGAAAACATCGTGGTGGTAGGGTACTTTCTAGTACTCGTATGGCTAACTACCACCCTCAAGTTGAAAATCTGCTGCAAAGCACCTAACGGTGTGTTCCGGCAAACTCATTTCGACTGCCGTCACTTAACATCAGGTCCGCAGAGGTCAAACATCAAGCTCGACAACTATTTAAAAAAAAAACTTCCAAATCCGTCACGGTGAGAACAAGTAACAGGACAAAGCAGGATTACAAAAAGAACAAGCCTAATTAAGAAAATTAACAAAACATGAATGCTCTCTAATTTGTTTTAATTATCGTCATTGTCAATCGGGATGATGTAAGGATTCTAACGAGACCATACATCCAAATCTATTCATACTTTTAAAAGTTAAGATGGAATAAAGAAATTCACAAACACTACGCTTTTTTTTGGGCAGTCGTGTATTTTTATATGTAAACTCAATGAGACGAATTTGACTTTCTCCTGATGGTAAGACATAACGCCTATCCATAAGCATTGCAGGCATATACAGAACTTTAAGTAACAAAACAAAGACCAGGTTAACGCTGCTTTGGCGCTACATTAGATGGTTAGTCTCAATGACCCAGTAATTTCGCTAGCTGCAGTAAGTACCCTTTAAACCAGGACACAGTAATTACACACTACTACTTGGCGGCAGACTGGTACTGCGATGTGTCAAGTTTTATGTTTAACGTTGTTTTATTGCGTTTAAGATATGTATGTTTGGGTTTTAGTGTCCAGTAGAGATATATTTTATACTATAGTCTCACGTGTGCGTTCTCGCTGCCCATGTCCCCGTAGATGGCCGCGCGCACGACCCACTCCTCGCCCGCCGGCGGAGTCTTGAACCAGAACCGGTCCGACCAGCCGTACTCCGAGCCCGCGTGGTATACTGCAACCGACAACAATATTGCTCTAGCACAGATATCTCATACAAAAGTAATGGCAAAACATTGTTTATTTCTAAATTAGAAGTATTAATTGGCATTAAAACACTTGGATTTACACTAGAACTACTAATACACTACTACTACTACTAGTGTATTTGGGTGTTCTGCATGTTTTAAAAGTATGTATTTACAATATTTAAAGACCCTCCTCCTTTTTGAAGTCGGTTAAAAATTAATTCGTTTCCCTTGGTCACGCCATAACTAGAACGACATTAACAGAACGTGATAACAGGATACCAGGTCCTCAGCGGGGATGATTTTCTTTATTAACCTCACCATATTTAGTGTCAGGCTGTAGATCCCTCAGCATGACGTTGTGTATCCACTGGTGACGCTTCTGCTTGCCTCCGTCGACGAAGAGCTTAGCAGTTCCGATGGCTTCACGGTCCATCAGGGCCTTCCCGTAGTGCACCCTCGAAGACAGGGAGTCGTTGAATGTCGACCATGTCACCACTATATCCGTCGTCTTTTCTGTTATCACAGGAAAGTTTCAAGTTAATTAAAATACATAAATGGTACTTATAGTTGTTTGGTAATTTTAATCAGTTTGTAACATTAGGCTTCGAAAACATTAGCAATCACTCAGATCCTTCTGCCCCCTTTGCCAAAGACACCAGTGGGCACATCCCTTGGGGAAATTGAAAGATGAGCTCAACTTATAAAAATACTGGCTCACAATAATCATTCACAGAGCAAATATAAGTAATAGTACAACAATTTCAACAATTGGGATGACCTGCCTTGAAAGGGTGGCATAGTTTGGCAGAGTACTCTCTAGTGCTTGGCTGGCTGTTTCCCACCTTGTGAGTCCTGGTAGCCTTATTTTGAGCCAGTATGTGTTTACTAAGCATATTTTTCTTCAATAATACTAGAACTTGACATCAGCTGATTTATGTGGTCAAAGTCTAGCTAGCCTGTCAACAACAAACAACCTAGTACTTTTTTGTTACTATAATTATTTGGTAATAAATAAGTATTTTTAAAATACATTATAGTCAAATGGTTCATTAAACTATTTTTGTTTAATGTGACTAAAAACAGTTCATAATAACAATGTATGCTTGTTATAAAGAATGATAGGCTATTATCACAGCTAAACATAAGTTATCACAAAGTATTATTATCGAAACACGCTACGAAAACAAGTAAACCAGGACACTTACTATGTACCAATATCATAGATATATATGTAACCAATGGATATCATTGTTGAAAACAGTGAAGTATTATTACTAGTATTGTTTTATATTATTTTGTGAGTGTCTGTCTATGAAACATTATGCAAATTAGATACTTATTGTGATAGAAATAAAATTTTAAATAACAAAAGCTGGTAAACTTTCCAGTTATCAATGTTGGATAGACTTCAAAGTTGCACAGAATGGGCTTATCAGCCAGTTAGCAACTGTGGGTATCATGACGGTTTTAATGACACATGACCATGTAACCACATAACAAGGAAATACAGTTGATTTAGATTACAGCAAGGGCCTTTGTGGCTTTGTTTTGTTTCTAGTACTAAAGTGGAAGTATGTATTATTACAATTTTCTACTACACACTAAATAAGTGTGCATGATGGCTAAGAGGTAATTATGTTCATTATTATGATCAACTTTAACTCTTACAAAAATAAGTTGGTCTATGAATATATCCTTCATTTTTACCTGATAGTTTAGGTATGATTACTCACTGTAAGGGAAATTACATTAGCTCACCTCTCGGTTTATGAGAGTAGGTAGCGTGGATTTGTAGCAACTAAAGCATAATTCCTAGAAAATGATGTAATCCATGTTGTAATTAGTAAGTTGTTAAATGGAGAAACAATTTATTGATTTATTTTATACTTGCTGTTGCCCGTGGCTTTGCTTGAGAGGAAATATGTGAACATACATTACAAAAAAGTAGTCTATGTTAATCCTCATAATATAAAGTATCTCCTTGTTAAATTGTTGTAAGGTCAGATCAGCTGTTTAGACTTGAAAAGGTAACAATCACATGAGTGATAGAGTTGCATACCTTTTTATATTATTAGTCCGGATATCAGCGAGTTCAACTCTGTGTTTTGAGTCAATTGTCCCAACAGAATATCAATTCTCATGCCACGCAATAAGTTTCAATTTAATGGTGTGATGATTGTAAGAGTAGATCAAGTTTTTATACCTTAACTAGATTATTAGGAAGCATTACTATTAGTTATTCTGACTCAACAAATTGTATTGTTCTCTAGTGATTACAGATTACAACTCCTTTAGTAAAAAAAAATTAAGGTGAGCCAAACATATTGGAGGAAAGGTATAATTTAAGGTGAGGAAAACATAAAAATGTTTTCCATAATAATCAGTACCTAATTATTATTATTAACTCTGAGCCCATGTTCCACAAAAGTTGGAGTATGCTATAATTATAAAATTACAGTCCTATTTTTATGTTATGCATAAGATACTAGTCACTCCTTTATATGAATTGTAAGATTCATTCAGAATTCAGCATTGTTCTATATATGTACTAGGTACTAGAATTTGTTGAAATACAGGATACTGAGAAGAGTAATGGTCATATACATAAAACAAAAATGATCCACAGGAATACAGCATCTATGTACTGGTTACTAAATAAAATGTTAACAGTTACCTAACAAGTACGTTAATTTACCACTGACAGGTAATTTGCCTTTTAGATGATTAATGGTTTTTATTGTGATTAAAATTAGCAATAAGGAAAAACTATGGAGTCTTGAAAAGACTAGCAGAGCGCAATTTGTAATTAAATTGATGCTTACCTCCAAAAGCGATATGGACCTGCTCCGGCTGGCAATACGCACAATCGTAGTGAGGACGAGGCCGCTTCAAAGCTTTAAATTTTGTAAATTTCGCCGAGGAAAGTCCTATCATAAGCAATATGTAAAACAGCTTCATTTTCAGACTTCCTTATGTATAACAGCTACAGCAGTCAGTTTTTAACGAGGGTCAGCGGTTAAATGAATACGCAGATAAACTCTTGCTGCCCTGAATGTTATGAATGATAAATTAACCCCGTTTCTTTGTTTTGAAGTACAAAACAAATCCAAACAAAACTACATAAGTTTTTTTTTTTAATTTGACATTCGTGAGCCTTCGGACACGGTCGGTTAGCTCTGTTTATGTCCTAATAAAGACTTGCTAGTAGCATTGACTGAGTTTTGGATGTAACATGAAAACATATGTTGCTACAAAATAAAAACAAGTTTTGGAAAATAGTACATCTCAGTAGTACATTCTCAGATCAAACACTACATGTATATTAATGCAATATGAAATTTTAAACGGAAAACATGAGAATTGGCATACTGTACGAACGTGCTATGGCAGAAGAGAAAAAAAAAAAGCAGAGACGACTTTTCCGTGTTCCCGCTTCCCGCCAGGAGTTTTTGGCGGGAACGCAGTAAGCGTCGTGTCGCCCCATTGTATTTTTTTCCAAAACTAGTGTTTTTTCATGTGTTTATGTATAAAAATAGTGGTGTTTTATTCATAAAGTGCCGAATTACAAGCACGAGTGTGGGAAAGTGATATAATGAGGTGAAATATGCTTTTTGAGTTGCTTCCAAAACTCCATCGAAGCTTATAGTAAAGTCGCCACTTTTTTACTAAGGTAGGTACGACTTCATTGAACTTTCACGAACTAGACTTGACTAAGACTGGACTTTGACTGTAACTATAGATGTAACACATGAATTGAACAAAAACGGAAGACAAGGCAGTATGGCTTAAAGCTTTACCCTCCCCGAAAGGACAAATTGAATTTAAAAAAAAGCGTTCCCGCCATAACTTTGTTTGAAGTTTTAGCCGGGTTATAGCGGGAACGCGGAAAGAGTCGTGTCACCCCATTGTATTTCTTTCCAAAACTAGTGTTTTTCGAGTTTTTAAAAATAGTGGTATTTTATTCATAAAGTGTCGAAATACAAGCGCCAGTGTGGGAACGTGATATAATGTGGTGAACATGACTTTTTCGCATTGCTTCCAAAACTCCATCGAAGCTTAAATTCGCTATTACTTTACTAAAGCATGACTAGATTTGACTGGCACGGACTGGAAAGAAGCTCAAAACTGAAGACTGCACATAAAATACCAAAATATTGAAACTGGCAAAATGCGATTGCGATGCCAAGAAAGAGAAAAAAAAACTTTTTTGAAGTTTTTTTTTCTGCTGCCCGGTTTACCGGTTTTGTAGACAGAATTTTAGCATAGCACGTAAAGGAAGTAAAATATGGTTTTGGTTCTCAAATAAATATATGAACATTCTGTAGCAACACAATAAACGGGTTATCTAAGCTTTTATTTCAATAGGCCTGGCAAAAACCAGTCTTGGAACAGTGGTTCTAGCACATTAATTTACGAGAATTACGTTAATACTACTCCAGGCCCCAAAAAATGTGCTTTGCGTCTTTTTTCATTTAATTACTTGTACGAACAGCACGGTTACAAAATATGGTAAAAGGTGATATTGCATAACGTAAATGGTAAAAAAAAAACTCCGATCAACAACTTTTTATTCGCATTAAATTGGAAAAATAGGCCTATAATATAAGTACATAATCGTTAATGATTACATTATACACAAGTAGTTGGCATGGTAAAAAATCTATAACTATTTACATCAAACGAATAACTAGTACTCTAGAACCCAAAAGATAAGTCTCAAGCAGTTTTGTTAGGCGCAGAAAATTGCAATTACATGCATATCTACCCGATGCAGTTCAAATTGATTTATATTTCGTGACATATTAACACTGCTATTGTTTGATATACGTTCATAAACAAATAGCACATTGTCCTGGCAGCGAAAAGTAAGCTATAAAATAATGATATCCTGAAAATCACAAATAAGACTCCATTTGAAACATTTTCGCGCCACTAAAAAGGTTCTTATGCCCAGATCCGTATCAGCAACACTTATATTTTGGGTTCTACTACATATAAGAATTGTAACAATTATTTCACTTACTTAAGTCTAAACAGGATTAACTATCAACATTTTGTACTTAAGGCGACTAAACAACAATCATACAAATGATCACATCAACCATCCTAAACTTAATAAGGCACTGAAGTAAGCAGCCAAGAAAAAAAACTTATTTTTGACCATAGCTGGTTTCACCGTCACTCTTGGTTCGTTTTTGTATTTTTTTCCTAGAAATCTGTCCTAAGCTAACTTCTCCTTCGCTTCTCAAAGGCAAAATCCCAGCAGAATGCAAATGGTAGCTGTTTTTAGAGACTGTAGACGATGAACTATATTCGGATATTGATGATACTCTTTTCTTAAGTTTTTTCCTAAATCTAACTTCTCCCATACTGCTGAGTTCCGACGAGTAGTTATCAGAGTCTACTGAACTAGAACTGTTGACTGAAGTTTTAGTAAAACTTTTGTTTTTTAGTTTATACTCCCTGCCACTGATTTTAGACGGGGATGCAGTTTGTTCTAAGTTGGATAATACTTCGCGAGAGTTCTGCGGTAGACGCAAGCTGAACCGTGGTGACGATAAATTCACCGAAATATTGTCGGCGTCAACTGCTGTATCCATTCTTTGTTCTACTTCTTTTGTGACGACTGCCATCGGGCTCGTCTGTTGGTGAACTGGCACTGATAAAAGAAAGGGTGATGTGGGCCTAGTCTTAGTTGTTCTCGGCGAAGTCATGACGCTTTTCACATGCGCCGGAGACGTTTGAGTGTTTTTCTGTAATGCGGTCACATTTTTTTTTACATCATCCAGTGTATTTTCATTTGTCGTCAATGGTTTATTAATATTTTTTTCTAATAAATCGCCATATTCATCTATTATAAGCTTTTTTATGAAATCTTTTTCCAGTTGAAACATCTTTTCTACCTCTCGGCGTGGGTCGATGGAAGGCCATAAGTCGTTATGAATGGGTTGTATGTTTAGTCTTTCATTCCGAGGAGATGTCTGCGTCTCTTTTGGTGCTATTTTATTTGACCCGTTACTTTGTGTAGCCGTGTCGTGTGTGTCCACAGAATGTACAAACTCAAATATATCTACTGAGTCCTTAAATGAAAGACTGGATGCTTTAATGTATGTAGAGTTTTTTACATTAGAAGGTCCTGGTTTAGGTTCACTATTAAAAAAAATGTCATGGTTATCGGAAGAGGTATCGTCTTTATCATCATATTTAGCTGGAATAGAAGTTTCTTCTGGTTCATCATCAGTTGAATACATTTGATTGCGAGATTTTCTACTTTGGTCGGATTTCTCATCTTCAAAATCATCTGCATAGCTATTATTTCCCTCACAACCGTTATTACTTTCACTAGAGACATTTTGCAATTTCTCAACTGGCTCGTTAACTTTTTTCTTTAGCTTCTTAGACAACGACTTCCCAACGCTTTTCTCTATATCAATTACTTCTTGAAGCAAGTTTTCATCGGATGTTGTTAGAATAGGGTTACTGTTTTCTTTTTTATGGTGCTTTCTAGGACTGTCCGTGTGAAAAGAATTTTCTCTACTGCTTAAGATCTTATCCAATATAGGACTTAAAGGCATGTCAGTTTTATTAGGTAGATCCGATATTTCTCGTTCTATATCACTTACCCTCACTCCACCTAACGTTAACTGTGAGTACGGTATGTATTCAGCATTATTCAATGTAGTAGTAGGTTTTATTGTATTATTGGATTTTTTTGGAGATGTTTTTGTTGATATTTTGTTTTTTTTTAAAACACTGGATCCATATACTACATTTAGTTTCTTTTTCCATTCATCGACATGAAATCGTTGTCGTTTATCTGTTTCTTTCTTTAATGTGGTAGCTTTTTTGGCTCGTTCTCTTGCTGATGTTTTTGGCGAGTTTCTCATGGTGGATATTATACGATTCTGTGTAATTTTTACAGCTCGTGCATCGGAATCATTGTTATTTGTAGAACCACTGCTTTCGCAAGTTGACATTTTAGAAATTTTTCTTACAGGCTGATTCTTACAGTTTGTTTGTTGTATATGCACAGATTCATATGATTTAACAGGGACAGGCTTAGGTATAATATCGTGTGATATTGCTTCTACCGAAACGTTACTTTTTATTCTATTTATTTCTTTCGCTTCTTTACTATCAGGTACTATATCTAACTGTAAAACTTTCTGTTCTTTCAGTTCACTCCTTATATTAATGCTTGGCATATCTTGAACTTGTAAAAGTTTTCGTGGAATTTCTTTACTTTTAGGTTCGACGTACTTAAAAGAAAATTCATTATAAGCTACTGCAGGTGCATTATTGATGATTTTACCATTATTAAGTTTCTCATTCACACTACCTTGATTCTCACCATTGATCTGTATTATTCTAGTTCGAGATATACCTAAGTTTTTATGAATAACTGGCCTCTTTAACGTCGGTGCAGTTTTAGCTCGTTTATCAGTATTTATTATTTTAGCTGTCCGGTTTTTATTGTCTCCGTCAATCGTGTCGTTTTGCGGCTTGACTTCAGGTACGTGAGACGGTTTTTCGACTATTTTGTAACCATAAAACTTCGCATTGACAACCTCCTCAATGTGCACTTTTTCATTAAATTCTTCATCGAGTGGAGTCGGTGCCGTCTTCACCTGTACGCCGGGCTCATGATATTTTGACAATTCCCCAGAAAGCAGCTTCAAGTCGTCAGCGGTCGATTGCAGCATCTCATGCAATTTTCTTAGTATGATCTCATCTTCTGGCCGTAGTGCGGGGTCAAGATTCCAAATGTCGTCGTCTATGATGCTGACCATCTCGAACTTTTTGCTGCTCTCAACCTGTAAAATGACATTTGCGAAGATAAATTGATAGCTCATTTATTAACATTACAATTATGACCAAAGCTTTCCTGGTGTTAACCAGCGAACCTTACAGAACGTGTGTCTCTTTGCTTTGGCCCTTGACAACTCACAAGACATTACACAAATATGGTAACAATTCAGAAACCACAAAGTTGAAGTTGACTGATGCTAACATAGTACGTAAGCAGGAACTATAAGTTAATTTGTGGAAATTATGTGGCAGGAGATTTGAGCAGATCCTGACTGGGAAAACAAATTCACATCTTTGCAAGTTCAACGCTAATCAGTCATCATTATTAAATATTGCTGTGCATTGGAGGGTAATATTATTTGTGAGATTGCAAGGTTACTATGTTCAATATTTGCATGACGTTTACCGTAATCGACAAGCGTTTTATGCAATCAATGAGCGAAAAAGTGGCTTGTCTTACCACTCAGGGTGAGGCCCTGATTTAGGGGATTAAAAGCATTGGTGTTTTGGTGTACTTTGGTGTCCTCACAAACTTCGTTGATTTATTTATTAATCAAATTAACGGCGCAGTTATTTTTTGCGTTATTCAGAGTTGTGACCACACAAGAAGTTATTCATAATAATGAGTGCAAAGACCATATGTTGCGTCTTATAAATTACATACATACATACCTATACCTACATAAACATCCAAACATAAAACAAAGATTTATGTTCATCTCATAAAATTATATTTATCCTAGGGAATATATGTATCCTGTGAGAATCGGGCACCATTACTAAATCAATAAATAGGTACTGACCAAATATCGATCGACTGGATACCGAGGTGCGCCTGATCTCATCTGTTCGTCAGACACAGAGGTTCCGGCATCCTCTCGGTGGGGCCGCTGCTCCGATCTACGGGGCAAACAAAACATTCTTCAACATCTTAGCTTATATTACTTCACTCTTATAAAGGGTGGCAATTTCGAGCGAGCGTCTGATGCTGGGTACAGACGGGGCCAACGAATGTCAACAAGTCGCGTTTTGTTTCAGTGAAATGGTAAGAGACTAATGTGGTAGCAACTAAATTCGTTGGTATAACCTAACCTGACTAACTTAACGGTGTGTTCTGACAGCCTCACTTGAGCGCCAGATCCTATTTCGAGATTGAAAAGTTTATATGTTCGACCACAACGTAATTTAGCATAAAGTGAGCTGTGGTCAAATACCTACGCAGTCTAACTTAAAAAATTGTAGCAATGTCGTCACTACAAAAGCTACCGCGACTACATCGCTTGCCCGGCATCCCATTAAAAGTCTGTCATCTCCACTAATACCTATACACACCAAAGTTCATAAAAATAACCCGACTTACAAAATCCCTCTTCCCTTAGCACGCATGCTAGACAAAATGTTCATCATCGGCGCGGAAACGTGACAAAGCTATATAGAATAAAGATATGTACATTATCTACGAGTACATCAATTTTTTTGCTAATGGTAAGCCACATTTACAGCCACAAGCAAGATTTGCTTGATATAAAATAAAAAGGTGACTGACATCGAGTCATGCTGTCCAAACATGAGGATCAGGATTGTTCTTACAGTGGGAATCTGGTAAATTTTTTTTGACGATTGAGCTGAGCTGAATTAAAGCACAAAACGGCATTGACTAACACACGAATTAATATGAACATTTTATTACTTCATAGGGTTTATGGTTTACCTAAAATGATATTCACTTGTTTTTACATACCTAAGTGTTCTACTAAGATGTGGAACGCTTAACTAAAACAATCGAGAAGTCAACCTAGGTTGTTTTAGTTTATATAATTTACCACATAATGCTCTATTAACCTTTTGAGCGCCAAAGTCACCTATACCTACGTGACTAGCACTTGGGGTTCCTGTGCGCCAACGACGACTATAGGCAACAAAAAACCCGGCCCACAATATAATATGAAATAAAAATATTTAAAAATTATTACTGGTATTCTAATTCAACATTCCTCAAAATATAATATCTCAGCAACATCATCATCATCAGCCGCATGACGTCCACTGCTGGACATAGGCCTTTCCCATTGACTTCCATAAAGACCGGTTGGAAGCGGCTCGCATCCAGCGCGTTCCTGCGGTCTTTATTAGGTCGTCTGTCCACCTTGTGGGTGGACGTCCTACGCTGCGCTTGCCGGTCCGTGGTCTCCACTCTAGAACTTTGCAGCCCCATCGGCCATCGGTTCTGCGTGCTATGTGCCCTGCCCACTGCCACTTCAACTTGCTAATCCGCTGGGCTATGTCGGCTACTTTAGTTCGCCTACGGATCTCCTCATTTCTGATTCGATCTCGTAGGGAAACTCCGAGCATAGCCCTCTCCATAGCTCGTTGTGCTACTTTGAGCTTACTAAGAAGGCACATAGTCAGAGACCACGTTTCGGCGCCATAAGTCATCACTGGTAACACACACTGGTCGAAGACTTTCGACTTGAGGCACTGAGGTAATTCGGACGAGAAAACGCTGCGCAGTTTTCCGAACGCTGCCCAGCCGAGTTGGATTCGACGATTGACCTCTTTCTCGAAGTTGGACCTACCTAGTTGGACTGCTTGTCCTAGGTAAATGTACTTGTCAACAACTTCAAGAACCGAGCTCCCAACTGATATTGGGGTGGGCACAACATGGGCATTCAACATTACCTTCGTTTTGTCCATGTTCATTTTAAGACCCACCCGTTGAGAAACTCGATTGAGGTCTTCGAGCATTGTGCTGAGTTCCTCCGACGACTCTGCCATGACCACTATATCGTCGGCAAATCGAAGGTGAGTGATGTATTCGCCATTAATATTGATGCCGAATCCTTTCCATTCCAGGAGCTTGAAGGCGTCTTCCACTGTGGCAGTAAACAGTTTCGGAGATATAACATCTCCCTGTCTTACGCCTCTTTTCAGTGGAATCGCCTTCGAAGTCTGCTCCTGTACTTGGACCGACATAGTAGCGTTATTATACAAACACTTCAACACTTCGATATACCGATAGTCAATATGGCATCGTTGGAGAGACTCAACCACCGCCCATGTCTCGATCGAATCAAAGGCTTTCTCATAGTCCACAAACGCTAGACATAGAGGCAAATTATACTCTTCGGTCTTCTGTATAATTTGCCTTAGCGTATGGATGTGGTCTATGGTACTGTAACCTTTACGGAAACCGGCTTGTTCGGAAGGCTGGAAGTCATCGAACCTGCGACTGAGACGGTTCGTAATGACCCTTGAAAACAACTTATAAACATGGCTCAGAAGCGAGATGGGTCTATAATTCTTCAATAAAGTGTTGTCACCTTTCTTGAAGAACAGCACCACCACGCCTCTGTTCCATGCTTCTGGCGTTACACCTTCGAGTAAGACGGAATTAAAGAGCTTCTGAAGGACTTTAAGTACCGGTGTTCCACCCGCTTTCAGAAGCTCCGATGTGATTCCGTCATCACCCGGCGCCTTGTTGTTCTTAAGCTGTTTCAGGGCCATTCTAATCTCGTACAGGCTGATGTCCGGAATATCTTCGGTATAGTGTGGGTCAGCTTGGCTCTTGGGTCTTTGGCCGCGCTGCTAACAGGCTCAGCTACCGAGGTGTATAACCGTCCATAAAACCTTTCGACCGCCTCTAATACCTCTGCTTTGGTCGACGCTATACTACCATCTTCTCTCTTCAGCTTCGTCAACCGACTTTGCCCAATAGACATGTCTCTTGCGAACACTTTGGAGCCTTTTTTCCGCTCTATCGTCTCTTTAATACGATTAGTATTAAAGATACGTATGTCGTGTCGCAAGGATTTCGCAACATATGAGTATAAAGAAACAAGTCTCTAGAGCCACAAGTACTTAGAAATATTGAAATAAAAAACATGGATTCTTATTCAAGCAATTTGTTTACTTTGGGCCTTGGCGTACAGGACACAGGAATGCGTTTGTGGCGTGGCGCTCAAAACGTTAATGATTGTGGTATACCTAAAACAACCGTGAAGTCAGCCTAGGTCGTTTACCTAGAAAGGTGTAAAGTAAAGTAGCAGTAGTATACAAAAAAGATAGTACCAAGAGTATCTAATAAAACACAAATGAACGTGGTTTTATAAAAGTCTTATAAATTGATTTGGGTTCCTTT
This sequence comes from Biston stratarius, assembly GCA_950106695.1. Classification (NCBI taxonomy): domain Eukaryota; kingdom Metazoa; phylum Arthropoda; class Insecta; order Lepidoptera; family Geometridae; genus Biston; species Biston stratarius. Next base: position 13,403,518 of record OX467106.1, read on the forward strand.
TTCAGCGAATCCTTACTTTAGGGGGCGAATGCTTCATTGATGAAGGTTACGCGGATTGGTGACCTACTTTTATTATAGAACCGACCCTGAAATCATAAAATGCCATTTTCCTTTAGGATTTATTTCGCGATTTTATGATCTATGCTATAGTAAAAGTTGTATAGGTTATTAGTTGTTACCCCCGTTTGAAGGAAGGAAAGGACAGCTGAAGAAACAGCAAAACTTTAACGGAACCTTAAAAAGATCTTTGTTTTTCTCATAAGCAAACCAATTTCGGTATTAGGTATTACTGATTGATAACATTAGTTCTTAACATTAACCATCACCGTGCTGAAGATGATTGCCGCTAGATTAGTCTGCATGGCTGAAATAGGCATTTACCGGCGCCGATAATAAAAAGCTAAACATCTACATTTTTATTTTATGACTTATTTTGAATCGATATTTTTTAAATAAAAAGTTATTTAGCCGCGTAGAGTGATTTTTTGGTAGGGGCAAAACTTACGTCACTGACATGCTTTAACGTGTTTTAAATTTTCACTTCTGTAGGTAGGTCTCATGACTGCCCATCCTTTTTTTAATGGAAAACTTCTATATTTTTTTTCATATGAAATTCTTTGGTATTATACGGGTGTGGCGTAATGAGTGGATAATCCTTTACCGACGGATGGGGGGCATCGCGGCTGTTCGGAAAATGACAATTTGTATTCAGTAAAAGTGTCACGGTTTTCGAGCTATTGGGCATTTTTGAAAAATTGAAAAAAGTTCGTCCTTTACTCACTCTTTTTAGTGCCAAATTTACAATACAAAGAATTTTCTCAGTCTGTTTTCTGAATAGCATTCCTAGATAGTGGTGTTATCAAACGAAGACTAACAATTTTGTACGATAGCCATAGTTTTTTTTATTTTCATTTTTGAACATAAAATTTGTGCTTTGTTATTTTCTTTTCTCGAACTTTGGTATCTCGTGGTGTAAAAAAATTGTATGGTGCCATTAGTGCCCACTTAATTAATTTATAGCCTATTTCATTAAGATTCCAAAATGGTATAACTTACGATATTTCTAGCTCTGAATTTAAAAATATTGCATTTAAGGTGAGTCAGGGTCAACTTTCTTAGGAGGTTGTCTTTCGCAAAACTATTATTTTTTGTAATGGTTTTACTTCATCTGCCTTTATGCACACAAAACCGGCCCCTCCGTCAAGTCAAATAATAATTCTTGGAATCATAGCACACCTGCGTCTGCGACTAAAGCCAATGTTTTGTCCTTTTCTTTCATTTAACGAGTAAAAAAGATAGGTAGCGACTCTATTGTTTGTCCTGGGGTACTCTATCTCATTTTAGGGATCGTTGGCGTGCTTGGAGTTGCATCACGCCAGTGTGCTATCATACTACTTTCGTGCGCCCGCGTCTTTGCTCTGCTTTGGATTTGGTTTAATTTAATTTGCGATTTGTGCTGTGACCTCGGACTTGATTTTGCTTTGTGATTTGGACAAAAATTTCATCGATTTTCTGCTGTGACTTTGGACTTGATTTGCCTAGTGATTTGGTGTTGCGTATCGACTGCAATGTCTTGCAACATACCGTACACTCCGAGAGAGTATGCTCAAATGCATTTTATTTACGGCGAATGTGGTGGTAATGCCAGTCAAGCTGCAGCACTGTATCGGGATAGGTTTCCCTACGCACGTCATCCCGATTACAGAGTTTTTATTAGAGTGCATAATGCATACACAGAAGGTCGAATTCCGGGAAGTGGCATCGGCGGTACTAGCTCCGGGAGGCCAAGTGTACACGACGATGAAAGTGTACTCGAAGAGATAGAAGCCGATCCAACCACGTCAGTGCGAGCGATTTCTAGACGTACAGGAATATCATCGAGGACGGTGCATAGGATTTTAAAACAACAACATTTACACCCATACCACTACCAAAGAGTTCAGAGTCTGCTGCCACGAGACTATCCTCTTCGAGTCGTATTTTGCCAGGCAATGCTGCGAAAAATTAGAAACGATCCCGAATTTTTTGATAGAATCCTCTGGAGCGACGAATCTTCATGTAAAAAAGACGGCTATTTTAATATGCATAATTTGCATAGCTGGCAGCTCACCAACCCTCGTTTGATGAGAGACGATAGGTCCCAGTACCAGTTTAAAATAAACCTTTGGACTGGGATCTGGAATGGCCAAGTCATCGGTCCAATTGAGCTGCCAGCAACACTGACAGCCGTGGGATATTTGAATTTACTACAGAATGATCTACCGACGTTATTGGAAGACGTTCCTCTGGAAGAGAGAAGGAGAATGTGGCTGCAGCATGATGGTTGCCCCGCACATTACACTCGAGCTGTGCGCGAGCACCTTGACGCCACATTTCCTGGAAGATGGATCGGGCGCTTGGGAACTATTCAGTGGCCACCTCGGTCACCAGATCTAAACCCCCTGGATTTTTTTTATTGGGGGTGCCTGAAAGAGTTGGTGTACAAAGAGCCCATCTCCACCATCGACCAACTTCGGGAGCGAATAAACAGGGCGGCGGAGAGCATTACTCAAGCGGGGCATGCCCGAAAAGTTAAGCGATCGTTTATAAGAAGGTGCAGGGCATGCATTCGAGCTCACGGTGGGCACTTCGAACACTTATTGTAAATAAATTTAATTTTGATGACTATTTTGTTTTATTTACACGCTCTAATACAGTTCCTAGTTGTAACATTGGTATTAATTGTTAAATTTGAAGTAATTTTAAATTAAATTGTAAATTCAAAAAATGCTTCTGACTCATCTTAAAAGCAATATTTTTTAAATACAGAGCTAGAAATATCGTAAGTTATACCATTTTGGAATCTTAATGAAATAGGCTATAAATTAATTAAGTGGGCACTCATGTCACCATACATTTTTTTTACACCACGAGATACCAAAGTTAGTGAAAATAAAATAACTAAGCACAAATTTTGCGTTCAAAAATAAAAATAAAAAAAACTATGGCTATCGTACAAAATTGGTAGTCTACGTTTGATAGCACCACTATCTAGGAATGCTATTCAGAAAACAGACTGAGAAAATTCTTTGTATTGTAAATTTGGCACTAAAAAGAGTGAGTAAAGGACGAACTTTTTTCAAATTTTCAAAAATGCCCTATAACTCGAAATCCGTGACACTTTTACTGAATACAAATCGTCATTTTCCGAACAGCCGCGATGCCCCCCAACCGCCGGTAAAGGATTATCCACTCATTACGCCACACCCTGTATATTGTATTGTTTCTTTTTTTATATTTAAGGGTCAAGTCACCTGAAATAAATAAATTTTATTTATTGACTATGTGAACTAGCAGTGAATTATGATAGGTTGATGATGATGATGATGATGAGTAACACCATAAAGATACCATTATTATATATTTTAAGTTTTTTAATTCATTTTATCACTGGTTCATTTTACCATTGCTGGCAAGAACTAAGTCTTTGTCATTTATGTACAAGAGATGGTAGTAAAATAAAAGGTCTCATATATAAAATCACATCAATTGTATTTCACCAACATGTACATTAACATCTTAAACGAAGCATTTCTCTTGCTGCTTACAGTAAGAAAATTATACAGATTTTGTCGTGGTCATCGACTCTACACACATGCCTAAGGGTAAAGGCGGACTAAAACCGTCTGATACGTTAAATGTACGCCAAGCAGCCATATATCAGGTATAACAACGGTCTCAGAACCGAACCCTGGGGCACACACTGGTTTCATTTAAAAAAAGTTATATAAATTTCTTGTGGAAATAAGAAATTTTGTGTATTATAAAAATTGCATACTCATATGTAGAATAGATATTAAGTGATGATCCCTGAAATGCTCCATTACAAGAAGATAATATCCAAAATGTTTTATTTTTTAGAAAAATAAATAACACGTACATTTAACATATCAAAGCGATAAAAAGTAATTAGCACACTTTGTGCTTACAATATTTACCTTTGCCACATTCGGCGACAACTAATTATACAAGACAAACCCATTCCGGGTGACTTTCATTGATAAGACTAAATATCAATTTCGAATCTATCAGAAAAACGACAGGAAGCAGAGGAATTATAAATAGTGTTATACAAACACTTACTTATATTGTTTGAACATGTTACGAAGAGAAAAGTTATAATTCAATTCAAAGCGAAATGAATTACCAAAAGCAAATTATTTTAAGTTTGAAAAAATAGAAAGACTGAAAATGTTCTAGTTCTTTCTATGACAATTTCAGTATTTTATAAATACAATATAAGAAAATTAATAAAACAAGTCATGTTGACATCTACTAATACTGGAGTAAAAGCCATTATTACGAGAACGTTTGAATCGGCCTCGAAACCAATATACTAAAATTATTTACAAATAGATAAAAGTATATACAAGGTAAGTATTTACACGTAAATACCATCTAAAATAAATAACGGGCATTTCAATTTAATTGAATGCACTAATGTGAAAATGTTTAAAGACTAAATTATTCGTCTCGATACACAGATACATGCTAATGTGATTTCAGTAGATACAGTTAATACATATATAAATTATAATATTACACGAGTCTTACAACATTATACTACAATCCCATACAATACATCCAACGTCAGCCACTCGACTGCAAAAGAAAGTCGAGCAAGTGACTTTCAATCAAGAAAAAGACAATCTAACATCAAAACTTGATCAGATCGTATCAAAATAGAATATAAACGGCCGTAGACTGATAGCTTTCGAAATTGACGCACACTACGAATCGTTTAATATTACGCCATATATAATGATAATTATAATGATTACTTCACTTTATACAAATATAGCAGCGAGTTTTAAGAGTTCCTATAATGGCCGCGTCCACGCGGTTCTTTCGATTTGACATTTCACAAAATGACTAGGTACGTCCCCCCCTTGTATGCAGAGCTATATCGCAGCACTGCATCCCGCCGGCGCGCGCGCCGCAAGCTGCCCCCGGTCGGGCGCCACTTGCGGCGGACGCGACGCTCCCCGAGCAACGTTAATTTATCCTTACAAAATAACCAACTCAAATAACGAGCACATCCAAGATGTTCACGAATCACAATTTTGAATTTCCTTGAAAATAATGACGATCGCTAACTGTAAGAAGTACGTAAAGAAATAAGAGAATCATCACCAGGCCGAATGTGTCGTCGTACGTAGTACAGTAACGGAACTCGATCCACTCTGAATAAATCGCTTCATAGCAAAATAAAACTATTGCGCGCGCCTGAAGTACGAAATACAAATATACTTACACCGGCTACCGACTGTACACGGCGCGCGCTTCCAATATCCAAAAACTACGTTTTTACAGTCAGTACTTTCGACTACATAATAATATGTCATGATCATTTATATCGCATAATACTCGTACAGTATAAGAATCACATAAATAAATGCCAAGTTCATTATGGTTCGGGACCTAAAGGTAACTAAGAAAATGGCATTCGAAGAAATCTCCATTCTAGACCCGACAAATATTTCAGATCGTGCCGTGCTTAATGCGGCATCTACACAACACTCATAGTAGAAAATGATCGAAACTTCCAAAGATATGTAAGAAAGCCGGAGCGATCGAAAACGCTACATCGGCATCGCCAGAATAAATAACAGTTCAACATGTCGCAGCCCCCGAGCTCTTGCTAGAGCACAAAAACGAACCGCAATCGTCGCTCGATCTCGACGAGTCAACTAAAGTAAGTGTAACTATTTACAAGATTTTATATACAAGTAATCTTTGCTGACGCGCAAGAACGCGCGCCGTCGCGCGTCGCCGCGGAGCCGCGCGCTGGGCGCCTGCGGCCTCGTGCCGCGGCTACTCCTCCGTCGCGTTCACGACGAGAGGGACAAGAGGAACATTCGAGAGGTCACGCCGCCGCTCTAGGTCTCGCGCTCCTTCTTCGGCTTGAACTCCTCGCCGAGAATCGTGGCTATTTCACCCTGCATAAAAGCCCACGGGACGGTCGAATTGGCCAACGGACATTTTTCGCCGCTCGGACAGTAAACCTGGAAAAGAGACGTTCCATGATTCCTGCGTTCCCTTTCAAAAGTAACGAACATTGATCATAATAAACGAAGGAGCAGTGCTCACCTCTGATCCTTGCTGTCGCTTGATGGAGTCCCTCGAGCAGGGGAAACAGAACTTGTGGTGCGGCTGGCTGGGGCACTGCACGAAGTGCGTGTCCTCGAGGCGCTCCTGGCACAGCGTGCATTTGAGCAGCGGCGCGGGCGCGGGCGCCGTCGCGCCGCCGTCCGCACCCTCACCGACCTCCGTCGACGACACCGATGTCGTCGACGAGACGTGCCGGGAGCCCGACGACCGCCGCCCGCCGTTCGACCCTGTCGGACCGGAGACCAATTGTTAGCTACCGTCTGCTAATCCGACTATGCACTTCAAGTTTTACACGAGTTCTACAGCAGACTGTAGCTGGACGGTATGGGAGCATGCGGTCGTCGGGTCGCCGTCGCGCCGGCCGGACGCCCGCCCGAGTCCGACCCGTCATACGATATCGTACAGACTACGAACACTATGTACCGTTAAAATAATCTGCACCGGCCGTTGTAGGAGAAAGTAATGATATAAACCCCCACTATTCATATTCTTCTGTATGGTAAAGAAACTTTTAAACAATTTCAATAATACCTAATGTAAATTGTAATTTACAAGGAAACATGAAACATTTAATAATTTTTGATAGCAATATTTCATACAAAAGTTTATAATGTGGACAATACAGATACCCAAGGTCTAAGTGATTAACAGTGACAGGATAGGCGATGGATACCTGAGGAGTTGGGCGAGTGCTGACTAGAGCGGCTAGCGGAGCGCTGCGGCGGCGGCTGCGGGGGCGAGCCGCCAGCGGAGCGCGGAGATCCGGGAGGCAGCGTGTCGGCAACCGACATGAGCGCCGCCATGGGGCTGGGGCCGGCTCCGCTCGCGCCCGATACGGGCGGGGAGCCTGCCGCGCGTCCCAGCGGAGACCCGGCTGACCCATTCGTCAGCGGAGCCGCGCTAGCGTACCCTGAAATCATTTAGCCGTTGATATTATAATTTAAAGCCAACTTACTGCGAAATAAATCAGGCGTGGCTCGAGAGTCCTGATCGGAAGTCTTTCTCCGGCTGTGGATGATGATAGGCTAATTATGATAAAACTAATGAATATTCGAAATAGCATACAAATACATTAGTTTGTTTCGAAAAGACAACACATTCTCAGTTCACTTTTATGATATCAAAACTACATATTTTTCAAAATATGTAAATATTTAGTTAAGTACTTTGACTAACCTTGTACTGTTTAGCAAAAAATATACACCCAAATGCCGGTATTGTCGTATTTGCGAAAGCGGCGATGCGCTAAACTTAGTTGTGTTGCTCAAGTTCTCGATACTGCTACAAGTCTCATTACTTTTACATTTAAAAAAATTGTACCTTATCGATAAGTGTTATAGATCTAATTAATCTATTGCCATGAATCATGATCATGATATTGATATAGATACGTTTTATACATAGTCCACGTAAAAACATGATCATGTAGATACTTATAACACGATTTGGTTTGACAGATAATAATGCAATCTAAATAGATGTTATAATTTTGTCTACCTATAACAGAAGAAAAGTAAAATTAATGGTAGATGTCAGCGATAGAAATAGTATCTGGCACGAGACGAGATTTGCGGCTCTGTGCCGATTGCTTTCGTCGGTGTGGTGCGCAACGGCCGCGCGTCGGCGCACTCTCTCGGCATCATTTCAATTTGTCCGGATAACCTCACATTCAATGTTGGATGACACATCGTTTGCGGTGGACCGACGGATAGTAAACACACGTTCACACACACATAAGTATAATGTTATTTATTTAGTATGTGTTAATACGCGCTACGTAGCGAGCGGCGTGTGTCACTGGTTGGCCACAACGCGGCGCTCTCGGTCTTTCGGTCAACTCCGATAGTTGACGGGTAGTTAGGTATAATGATGTGATACGAGTTGCACACTCCAACATGCATCGAGTCGTATCATAAACGAGAACCAAGCGTGCGACGTTGCCAAACCGCGCGCAATGTGGGTCCCGTATCTTTGCGTGGTTACTCACCCGTTGCTATGTTATGAAATGAAACGTTCATTGCGACATATCCGACTAATTCATAGTGATACATATAACATCAGATTACACGCTAGTAGCAGCGCTGACCGCGTTCTTATCTTTATTATAGCGATTTAACACCTATTTATGTACTTATTTTACTCAAATTACGTATGTTATTTTGGCAAATTTCAATTATTTCTATAACTACAATTGGTATAACTACATGATAATTATTAAAAATACAATTTACGCATATTAATAGGATATTTTTTATCATACTAACAACAAAAATTTAATTATTTTGATGTTTTTTTAAGTGCAATGTCATAAATACTATTTACCTACTGCTCAAAAGATAACGTTTTCCCCAAACAAAAATGAATATGCACATTGGTTATAATTTATAGCCATAGCGTGCTAAGGGCATGGTCGGGTGGTTCTGTTGTTGGCGCGAAGGCACGGCCCATATGGCAGCGATGACGTCACGCTCGGTGACCTTTTTGGCTGACAGCTTGCGGCGGCGCGGCGGCCGCGCTCCCTGGTATACACGCCAACGGAATGTGGTCGAGCGACTCTGCCAAGCGTAGGCAGGCGCTATATTTTTTCGCCCGTCGGCTTACCTACATACGTACGCGAGCGAAAATGTCGTCACGCGACGTTGCCACACCGCGTGTCGTGCATGCATTCACGGCGCGGTGCCGCGTTTACATTACGTGTGGGTGTTTGTACGTAGCGAGTTTGTGTGCGAGAGGCCGCGGGCGCGGGCTCGCTTTCGAGAACGCTCAACCAACCAGTCTAACCGGTTTCGTATTTATGGACTGAGTTAATGCACCTACTTAGATATTATGAATCCCGTGGCGAACGTTCGCTTGCGCAAAACAACCACGCTCATTGGTTTGGATCACGTATGTTATCGAAAGAACCGTGACTTTTCACAATAGCTGTATATGAAATAGTTTTTCGTCAGTCAGGTTTAGTTTTAAAAAAATTAAGTGGTATGTTTGAGTGATGTTGGTTTTGTTTCATCATTTAATTAGGTATAGGTAGGTGAAATTACAATTTTAAAATATATAACAAGTACAGGAAATATATAGTACTTAAGTACCATTAAAAGCCGAACAAAAGAAAAAAAGAGAATCTTGAAAGATAAAAAGTGAACAATGAAGAGCTTCCAACATTGACACCTACAATTGTAGATATTTTTATGAAAATATAGTAGAATTAAAAAAAAAAAGTTTTTATGAAATTACCCTTGCGGAAATATACAAAAAAAAAATGAAATAAATATTCATTCGATAAATTTTTGAACACAATACTTTAGACGAGCGATAACACGTATATATAATAGAAAAAAAAAAAACAACTAACGCAGACTTTGAAACTATGGAGGTCTACGACGACAATACCGGTTTAAAGAATACATATTTCTTATTTACAAATAGTACAAAGAATCTAAAGAGTAATATTAAATTTGAACAAGAAAAAATAAGACTCACCGTTTGATTTGAAAGAAGAAGCGTCAAAAGACGGTGTGCGTATTGGATGTTTCTCCTGCTTGACAAATCGGTCTGGAGCGAAAGATGTAGCCAGTGACACTGCTGGCAACGAATCTCCACGAGTTAGGGGAGGGCGGGCGTGATCATCCAGCAGCCTTTTGGCTGGCTCATGATGATTCTGGTGGTCATCTTCATCCAAGGGTCTTTTTAAAGTGAGACCAGGCGCCAGGCGAGCCGCACCGTGCGTCGGTAAGTGATGAGTGGGCAGATGTGTCAATCTCCTACCATCGTGGTCATCTCGTCGCCCACCATATTCCGCCAGAAGACCAGCACTAGCAGTAGGGCGCTGATGGTGTAATGTGAATCCAGAAGTAGGTGTGTGGACGTGATGAGCCGGTGGGGCCGGTTGCCCTCTGCCTGCAGTTTCGGCTCCGTTTTGGTGGGCCTCTAAAGGTGCTCTGTGAGCACTTTTCGCGTGTGAAGGGCCGCGACCCTCCTGGAAGCCGTGAGCGCGTTTCAGTTGCCTAGCTGTGTCCAAGACAACCTCAATGCGGTCTGCGCCTTCGTAATTAACGCAGCCCCTGCACACTGCCTCCGAGAACTCGTGCAACATCGCCCACGGCATGCGGGGCAAGTCGCACAAGTAGCAGTGCTGTCGCTTTTGCATCACCGACATCTCGCCGCCGGGTGTAGCTCGGAGCGCGAGAGATCGGCCTTCTTCGGTTCTTTTGAAAATTGTCACTGATTTCTTTTACCGAATAAGAAAAACACTGTCACCATGTTACACAAGAGCACTGATAATATTTTCACATTCGGCTCCG